>JARHVA010002663.1:0-1290000 GCA_037957365.1 Torreya grandis | reverse complement strand
TTTTAAATTCAAATAGAAATAGGAGATGTGCTAAAATAAGAATAATGCTTTTGGTGTGATTTTGATTTTTGATGTAATAACTACCTTTTGATCATTTCATTTTTTTTAAATGATTTGAATTTTAAAGTTTTAATGCATATTTCTATTCCTCCTCCATACAGATTTAGAAGAACCAAACAAGATCGACATAAGTGATACACATATATAAGCTTTAGGCTTTGGTTATAGGATATAAAGTACCTAGAGACTTTGTCAACTTCTTAATAATTAGGCTTGCCCACAAGTAAATATGTGATCTCGAGACTAACTATATGTGTACTTAGTATGAAGGGATAAATAAGGGGAAAGTTATGGTCATAAAGATATGTTTATGAGATGATACAATGAGAAATATGCTTGGTAGCTGATCATAAGGTAAAAATAAGATAGTGTAGGGTGTGGATTATGAACCATGTCACAAAAATAACTATATAATTTAAAAAATTGATTCAATAACAACATGCATGTAAATAGAAATATCCTATGATTGGGTAAAAATATGTGAAAATTTAAACATGAAACTAATCTATTGAACAGTTTTAAGCATCAATTATAACATGAGATCATAATATATTCATAAATACAATCCAAATCATATGAACATGTAATAAATAATGTAATAAAATAACATGATGTGTTCAAAATTACTAATAAATTTCATGGAAGACATCATCCATAACATCCAATGCATCCTAATGTAATTGTAATATAAATTTAATCAAAGTCTCATCAATCTTCATAGAGAATCATGAAAAGACATCTTGACACATTATTTCTATGGAGAAAGTGGGTATGCTAAAATAAGAGTGATGTTCATGGGGAAAATACTATATGGGTACTTAATGCAAGGAATTGATGTTGAAATGTGATTAATATCCTCAAATTTGTGATAGAATGTAGGCTGTAAAGAAGGCTTAAGCCTTTAACCATGAATGATCTGGAGTATGCAACTAAGTTGATGATGGTGTAGGATATAGAAAATCATGAAAAATGTTGTTGTAACACACAAAATCTATATGTATGATGTATGGTACATTGTTTCTAAAGGTAATAAACTTCCCCATATCTAGGGATGTATTTTATAAGTATATTATGAGGAGGTAAGATCTTATCAGTAGACTGTGTCTTTTGTAGACAAGGCATATCAATATAATGATGAAGCTATTGATAATGAGTAGAGGAATGCATTATCATGGCATGAAAACAACAAGTACATCTAGAAGTATATAACTATGGAAGTAGACTATCAATAATAGGAGTGGGGCTATAAGCTTTATGTTATACTATGAATCATTGATGTGCACAATAATACTTGGACCAATAATTGACAACCCCATGGAATTCACAATATGGCTCATTTTCCTATCATGTCAGTAGATGATCAAGCTTAAGCAAAGGAAATATTCCATCACCAATAGGAAGAAAGCTCAGATTAGGATTAGGACTAGGCTCGACTACAGAAAGAGATGATCTCAAAGTGGGTCAATGTAATATAGCTGACATTTCTAGAGGGAGTATGCTATAAGGATAAAAAAATCTAGTGAAATGGTATCGTACCATCATGGCATGGTTAAGAAGCAGAATATAAAGAGGTTTAATAGTGACTAGAATAGAATTAGTGTGTGTACACTCCATCTCAAACCTATGAACATCGAGTGAAGAAGAACTAATGTCAAGTACAATAGAAGGATAATGAAGTGTATATATATAGATAAAATAATGTTGTAAATAAGAACTATATATAAATATGTCTACATTTTTATCTTGAGAAAATCCAGATAAAAAGGTGTCATCTAAAGAATATCCATAATCATAATCAGGAGTGTGAAGATCAATAGTAAATGC
This sequence comes from Torreya grandis, assembly GCA_037957365.1. Classification (NCBI taxonomy): domain Eukaryota; kingdom Viridiplantae; phylum Streptophyta; class Pinopsida; order Cupressales; family Taxaceae; genus Torreya; species Torreya grandis. The sequence continues at coordinate 1,288,116 of JARHVA010002663.1, read as the reverse complement.
ATTAATGATTTTATCGATCAAAGAAGCATGATGGATGGAGTGTTTAGTATTTATGAGAGTGATAGGAATTTCATCTAATGTTTTTTTATGAGACCAAGGTTATAAAGGAGGAGATTAAACAATTATGTGGAGAGAGATTAAAAAAGTTTAGTTTTAAACTAATCTCATCGAGTTCATCATCATCAAAATCTAAGAGATTAGGTAATATATTGCCTACTTGTTCAAGGTAATCATTATAACCTCTAGTAGAATTGATGAGATAATTAAAGTGTTGAGACTCATGAAAATGAATGATAGGTAAAGGTTTGAGGTTAGGTATTTTGAAAACACTTTGTTTCTAAAAATTTTCAAAATTTCAAGGATCAGTGTCTCCTTGAATATTGTAGATAACACCATTACTAAGAAATTTTACAATTAACATGCTAATGAGGCTATGGATATTATGTAGTGTGTCCAATGTCAACTAAGTAATATGTTATATGATAGAAAAAATTAAATATCATGACTTTGATGCAAAGCATGATGGGGGGGGGGGGGGTAATTGTGATAGGAAGCCACACATAACCTAAAGGAGACATTTATCATTTAGCATATCCTTAACACATAATTTATGTATATTTAAGATTACATTCAAAATACCCAAGTGTTTTAATGAACTCAAGTGAATAAATGTAATTGTATGAACCTTCATCAATAAAAGAATGATTAGCTTGGATATATCCTATTTTGATACTAATGAATAATGGAGGATCATTTGCATGAAACAATATTTCATTGGGAATCATTTAAGTGATATGAAATTTGAGTGAAAGATAGGTATCTATCATTTCGTTAATATGGATAGACATTTATTCACATTACTAAAGGAGTTATCTTTAGACCCAAACAAAGTAGCTTCTTCCCCCATATGTGGGGGGAGAGGATGTTAATTTCAAATAAAATTTTAATTAGATGATTATGATGATGAAGAGAAGTTCTCATAAGTTCTAGAAAAGGAATTTGAGATGGGAGATGTGAAACTTTGGTTATAGGATCCCATTCATCACATCTAGCTAGAATTTTATCAATTAAAAATGTATAATGTTAAAGAAAACCATTTGAAGGTGTAGCAAAAGTGCATGTGAATTGATGTTGGTAAGGTGCATTTGAATTAGACTTTGAAAATATGGGTTAGCAAAGTGTGTCTAATTGTGCTGATTTATATAACATAGTTGAATCAATGGTTGTTTCTTTTGAAGGAGATGATTTTCGAATTTTCAAGTGAGGTAATTTGGTTAAATAATACATGGTTGATAATTGAAGGCTAGAAGTTATATTTATGGAAAGAGATTTAGTGTCTAAGTGTGTCATTTTATAATACATGTGAGTCAGTATCTTTTGTTGTTAAAGTGGTTGGAATTGTTTCTGTGTGCCCCAATTTTGTAAGATGAGATGGGTAAAAATCTTGAATAGTACATAAAGTTGGGAAATTCTTATATTTTGAAGTTGGATAAAGATTAATATAAGAGACTACTATCATATTATTCTTATTTATGATATTCTCATCATTAATGTTAGCATTGGGATCCACATAAGTTTTGACATTATTGGTAGTGGGAGGTTGGGTAGTACGAGCTTGATGGTTAGGAAGGGGATTCTTGTAAATAGCTAAGCGAAAATAATTTAGCTTGATTAAGAACTTAATTTTTTGTTTTAGTTTTGTGAACCTTAGTTTCTGACTCATAAGATTATTGATGCATATATATGAGAATTTCATGATCAAAATTATTCCCAAGAATATATTCCATTACAAAGGTTCTTAGTTGACAACAATTTTCATGAGAATGGACCCAACTTGCATGATACCAATAGAATTTGTGTGGATCATACCAATGTTTGGTAGGGTGAGTAGGATCAAGATCTCAAGGTGAATACCTAAGAAGACAATTTTGAATCTCTACTAAGGAAAGTGGTTTATAAACATCTACATTATTTACATGAGGAAATGTAGAACTAAGATGTAGATTATTGGAAATTGATGGTGAAAGAATAGGCTCTATGGAACTACTATGAGTAATGGCTTGAATGGTGTGTATGGAATCATAGGTATCCATAACACCATCCTTGGTTTCATGTTTATTCTTAGCTTTCATAAGAATTCAAGTTCTGTTGAAAGGGTGTAAAGGCTCAAATTGTCATATGAGAAAATCTTGATGTTTGGCTTTGTTGAGGGCTTCTTCTAAAACTTTTGGACATAGATTCCTATCATGATATTATAATTTAAGGTGAAGAGCGTTGGTGAATAAATGGAAAATATTTTCAGCTAACATGTTATACTCAACTTTATTAGATAAGGCTTTCCATCATGTAATGAACACTTGGGTTGTTTAGGATTCTAATTGCTTATAATTAATAAAATAAGCTAGGCTATTTTTAGGAAGATTGTTAGTTTGAAATTCTTAAACCATTTCATTGACTAAGTCTTCTAAACTAAAAATAGAATGGGTTTTGAGTTGAATATACCAGTTTAAATATAACCTAATTTTTTTTAGCTAAGATCTTGGTCGTGGAAAAGGTATTGAGTTTAACCCAAACATTATATAAGTTTCTAAAATATTCAAAATGTAAAGCTATATCAGTGGGTCCTATTGACCAAATTTGACCCCAATTCAAATTTGGGTCACCCCTATAGATTGAAACTTCATATAGGTGTATACTTTTTTGTTATGGTCTTGTCATGGTATCTAGTGGTCTTAGATAGTCCCATATGGTCATACGTGTCCTTGTTTATCATTGTCCAAGTTATGGTCTTATGTTCACTTGTTTAGCACTATGGTCAAGTACAAGCTCTTGTATAGTCAAAATTGGTAAAAGGTCTAATATAATATAGGGTAATTATAAAAAGATTATTTAGGATTATTTAATGCCATATTATCATGCTCTAACTTTTATTTGACTTTTACTTGCAAAAAATCACATTTTGGCCACCTTTTGGCCCATGAAGAAGAGTTGGACATGCCACTTCAAGAAGAGAACATTTAAAGAAGATTAAAAATGCCTATAGTGTTATAAATAAGTTAGAAAAGGATCAAGAATAGTTTTAGTCTAATAGAACCTATAATTTAATTCCTAATCTTAGTAAAAGGACACTTTTCAAGCACTTGTATGGTCTTGAAAGATCCATATTTAGTTGAAAATGGTTTATAAGTCTCTTGGGATCCCTTAGACTATTTTAAATATTTGGACAAAACTTAAATTTAAACTAACACTCTAAACACTTTTTCTCTTCCATCGTTACCTTCACAAGCTCAGGAAGGCAAATTTGCATTAAATAGTATAGCTAGGAGAGAGAGAGAGAGAGAGTTAGGAGCTAAAAATTTGGAAATTTTTATGGGTCAAATTAATATTTAAATAAGTGGCATTAGTTTTTATAATGGTGGCCTATTATTTATTAACAATTTCTAATAGTGATAGTAGGTCACTATGGCATATTCATCTAAAAGGGGTCTATTCTTTCACCTTTTCATATAACTCAAGAATCAATGGAGAGGAATTATTTTTAGGGTGGTTTTTAGAGGTATTAGATCTCCCTTTCATGGTGGTTTCATTAGTTTAATCATCTCCATGAAGTAATTTCACTTGGAGGAAGAATGTCTTAGTGTATAAGTTATTTTAGTGAATTCTACTACAAGTCTCTATTTTATCTTTATGGTGGTCATCTTCAAAGTTTTATAGTAATTAATTATTTGTATAAGGTATCTTAGTTGCATGGAATCCATATTATTTTTTTTGAGATGTGTCTCTTTGTTTATGATCTTCAAGTGTACTTATTTTTGGGAACATAGCCTATGTTTGCATAGTCTAACGGAGGTTTGAAGTTATAATTTGGTTCAAATACGATTGATACATCATGATGTAAGTTTTGAGACCTTATTACACCATTAAAAGTATGATTAAGATCCCAAACACACATTACAATTATATTTCACAGTCGCTTCCTTCAATTACATATTGTATGGACTGTAAGAACATGTTTGAGGATGCTTAGAGTCATGGAGAAGGTTGACACATATATTCATATGTTCACATGGTCTTGACTACCTACTTACCTCTTCAAAATTTCTCAAGTTGACTAGATACTCCAAGCACCTATACATAGACTTCTTGCATTATTTGACACATGCCTATAGTTTATACAGTAGCCTAAAGTTGAAGGGGATGCTCATACTTGTCTTAAAGATCTATAAGGCCTTAAAATAGTGATAAAAATGAATAGAGTGAGTAGTGGAGTTGATAGAGTTTGGGAAGTTTAATAACCCAAATAAGTGGCTTGGTATTTGAGTTTACAATCAAATGAAACCTCTTATATGTCTGTATAGACTAATTGAAGTTGATATAAGGTTCATTGATATTGGTCTTAAACTTTGTAGACCATTGAGAAATGTTTAAGACTTATGAAGTAGTTTAAAAATGTTTACAAGTTTGAGGAGTTAGGGAAGATGACCTTGTGTAGTCACTTGCAATAAAATGAGACCTACAGGGCTTAAGCTTGTAGGTCCTCATTTAGACCTAATTAGTATCAAAACAACACCAATAAGGCTAATATAATGAAGTATTCTCCAATTTTCCTTAGACATATGAAAATAGAGTCAATTTCCTTGAAGAGATATTAAGTCACTTACCTAGTTGTTGAAAGTCCTAGGAACTGGTTCATAGTTAAAAACCATATATAACACTGTGTATGGATAATGTATTTGATGGAAAGAGACAAATGAGGTTGAGAGTGCCATGGGATAACAAGAAAAATATGTATATAATGAAGTTGATTCCATTTATTTGAACATATTTAAACATAATAAGATAGGGATAACTTAGTTTCAAACCCAAAGCACACAATCAACAACATCAAGGATAACTACATGTTTACAAAATACTATGTACAAATGAGAAAATATAAGTGTGATACAAGAGATAATAGAGGTGTGTTTGAAAGTTTTTGAAAATTAATGGGAGATTTAATCTAGATTCAAGAACCAGGAGAAAGTCACTGAGCTAAAAGTGAGGTCTAAACACCTAACATAGTCCTGACTCTAAAAAGGGGACCTACAGGCCTACCTAATGGATCGAACTGACTTCAAACCTAGGATAAAAAGGTAGAGATATGTAAATATATCATCTCAACCTATTTTAAAATTTTAAATAAGCTCATGGAATATTGAAAAGGTTTTAAATTCCATGAAGGAGAGATCAAGAGTAAGATACAAAGTCAAAACTCTGGTTCATGGTTAAAAACCATATATAGCACTGTGTATGGATAATGTATTTGATGGCAAGAGACAAATGAGGTTGAGAGTGCCATGGGATAAAAAGTATAATATGTATATAATGAAAATTTTTCCATTTATTTGAACATATTTAAACATAATAAGATAGGGATAACTTAGTTTCAAACCCAACACACACAATCAACAACATCAAGGACACCTATAGGTCTATATAATACTATATAAAAATGATCAAAGATAAGTGTGATACAAGAATTGATAGAGGTGTTTTTGAAAAGTTTTGAAAAATAATGGGAGATTATATCTATATTCAATAACTAGGAGAAATTCATTGAGATAAAAGTGAGGTCTAAACACCTAACACAGTCCTAACTCTAAAAAGGGGACCTATAGGCCTACCTAATGGATCAAACTGACTTCAAACCTAAGATAAATGGGTAGATATATGTTAATATATGATCTAAACCTATTTAAAGACTTTAAATAAGCTCATGGACTATTGAAAAGGCTTGAAATACCATGAAGGAGAGAGTAAGAGCAAGATACACAGTCAAAACCTTGGCTCATAATTAAAAACCATATATAACAATGTGTATGGATAATGTATTTGATGGCAAGAGACAAATGAGGTTGAGAGTTCCATGGGATAACAAGTATAATATATATATATAATTAAGTTTATTCCATTTATTTTAACATATTTAAATATAATAAGATAGGGAGAACTTAGTTTCAAACCCAAAACACATAGTCAACAACATCAAGGACACCTACATGTCTATAAAATACTATGTACACATGAGCAAAGATAAGTGTGATACAAGAGCTAACAGAGGTGAATTTTTAGGTTTTTGAAAACTAAAGGGAGATTTTATCTATATTCAAGAACCAGGAGAAAGTCATTAAGCTAAAAGTGAGGTCTAAACACCTAACACAGTCCTGACTCTAAAAAGGGGACCTACAGGCCTACCTAATGGATCAAACTAACTTCAAACTTAAGATAAAGGGGTAGAGATATGTTAATATATGATATAAACCTATTTAAATACTTTAAATAAGCTCATGGATTGTTGAATTTTTTTGAAATTCCATGAAGGAGAGAGCAAGGGTAAGATACATAGTCAAAACCCTCTTAAAGCACCTACATGCCTGACTTAGAGGGTCAAGTCATTTTCAAGGCTAAATAGAGAATATATGGGTATTTGAGAAAATTTTAACCTAATATAAAACTAAAAACTGGTTCAAAAGCATTTTAAGTTTAGTGGTGATAAGGGTGAGGTCATATAAGCACCTAACATAGTCAATATTTTAAGTGCACACTTACAGGTGACTGTATGAAGAGAACACATGTTGGTTAAACCTAAAGTGAGAACATAATTGTGTTTAAAGAGTTATAATACAAAATGATAATCCATATAACTTATATTAAATTGAGAATATCATTCCTATGTATAATATGAGGGCCAAACTCATAAAATATAGTCCATACCCTAGAAACACCTACAAGCCTACTCGAGGGTTGGTCTATTCTAAAATTAAAAGGGAGGGGGAGAAGGTGTTAAGAGATGATATAAATTTTTTAGAGGGATTAAAACATGTTTAATGACTATTGAAATTTATTGGTGATAATGATGATGTCTTAAAACACAAAGATCACAATCAAGTGGTCCTAATAAGACACCTATATGATGCATCCTAGACATGCTAGTCTTAAAGCTTGAATAAGACAATGTACATGAAAATAACTCTAAGGTATGCATCTTAATTGAAAAGAGTTAATAAGGTAATTTTGAGACCAAAATAAATTATTTTTAAAAAGGGAACAATTTAGGTTTCTAAAACCTCATACACAGTCATTTCAAGAACCCTGCACATAGTCTGATCCTATAAGTCTAGTCTTGAGAAAATTTGAGTTCTGAGAGTCTTATAGGTGTGAAAAAACTTGAAAATTGGTAAATAATGTGATAATTAGTTTAAAAATAATTTAATGGTCTCCTTGAGGTTTTAAAATGGTATATTTAATCATTATTTTGTCTTAGACCTTGCCCACTCCTTCGGCAAGGGGCAACTATGAGACTAAGGCATCTCTTTGAACTCCAAAGGCAAAAAAAAAGAATTACAAACTTTGTAAAGAATCCAAAGGGAATTAAAAAATCATGTAAATAGTATCCATACAAATCCATGTGGAAAAAACACTTAGTGTTCAGGCCAAGTACCCTTCAGGGCTAGCAAGAAAGAGAGAACCCTTAAACCCCAACACCCTGACCAATATACCATGAACATACAAAAGAGTAAAAAGGAATTATAGAGAATGTGTAATAATGGAAAGGGATGTTTAATATGTGTTTTAACCTATAATAATTTTTAGATTAATCTTTGACCTTTCTCTATCCTCATGAGAGCTAAGTAGACCATGCGAAGAGCAACTTTAGATGTTGATACCATTGACTAGAATTTGAATGGAAGTTTGAGACTCTTGTACTATTTTAATGGATATATAAAGAATATTTTAAAAGTGTAAGGAGGTGATTTAATGAAATTTTATTTATGAACAATTGTTAACACCCTAAATAGGTTTTAAACCTCTCTTAAACCCTGATAGTGACCAATCAAGGAGAAAATGACTCAAATGAATATATAATGATATTTTTCTCCTAAAACCTATTGGATTTTGTTGAGAACTCCAATGAGGTTACCCACATGTAATTTGATGTTGATGTCACTTGTATGAATTTCAACAAATGCCCTATTTTTGCATGTTTTTAGTGTTTTGTAGGTGTTCTAAGAAGGGGAAATATTACAAATAATGGGATAAGGTAATTTGGGACTTGTACTAGATATTAAATTCCAAAAAATTTCCTAAAAAATTTTGGAGGTGTTCAAACTAGGCCCATTTTTAAAAGGCAATCTCAAACAGGCTCAAAATGAGACTAGGTGACTTTGCCATTTATTAGTTTGCATACTTCCACAGGGTATCAAGACCCAAAAAATGACATGGAGGTTTGTGATGGAATATGGAAATTGAATAAAATTCTTTTGGGTGATTTTACACATGTGGCAAAATTTTAGAGAAAAAAAAGGGTCTTAAGCAAGGAGGCCTAATTCAAGAGAGAGAAAGGTAGAAAAATGGGTTTCCACTCAGATTCAAAAGATGAAATTTGGTATGGAGATGTAATTACATACTAGTTTTGAGGCTAAGATACCCCCATTTTTTGAAATTTAAGACCCTTGAGAAACCCTGAGAATAAACATAAAAACATGGCATGCTGAGATCATTTGTAAGATTTGAAGATCATCCACTTTATCAAAAGCAAGTTTACTTAGCTATGTTTTGCTTTAATTTTTTCTAACATTGATAATAAATGGTTTTTATGGATTTTAATTTCAGGTTCCATGATGTTTGTTCTTAAGAAATTTCTTTTCCAAAATCTTGGCAAAACCCTCAGTTCAAATTTGAATACTGGTGGGAGCTAAATTCTTGAGAACCTTTTAAAACCCACTTTGGACTTAAGCATTAATTTCATATCTCAAGCTTAGTCATGTTTTTTAACATGAATAACACTTAGCCTTAAATTCTTGGTCCCTTTTATTATTTTCCCCCTTTAAAAGTATTTATATTATACTAGGTTTAATGTCAATTGTGTCGGGTCCCTTTTAGTATTTCCTAGCCTAGTCCCTTCAATTTATAACTTAGCCTAAAGTTTTAATCATAAGGCTCTATCGTATTTATTTATATGAATGAGACCTTAGCCTTAACACCTTAAGCATAAGTCTTGTATATCATCTTGGGTCCTAACTTAGCCTTCTTGTATCTTGTAGGATCCAATGACCTTTGCTTTATCATAGTATTTGATCCAATAGAGTGAGAAAGGTCTGAGTTTAGACTTAAAAAACATGCATATTATAAGATATAATGATCCAAGTTTTGTCATAAGAAAAGGATCCAACAGTGAAAAGGCCCTGATGGAGTTGTACCCTCAGCCTTCTTCTAATGGTTCTTGCTTCATCATGAATACTTGATCAGATGGAGTGAGGCATAGTTGAAAGATAAAAAGACTATAAAGGGCCCATAGGATGGACACATGGCACCTTTTATTCAAGGATTAAAATAAAATGGGTCTTGAATCCAAAAAAAAACCAATCATGAGCAAGCTCTTGGATCATAATCTTATGGCTCTCACTTACAAGATCCTCATCCAACAAAGTGAATTAAGTCCAAGATACAGGGAATCCCCACAGAGGTGCCAAGTGCCATTCTCACATTGGGTCATAAGAATTTGATGAGCTTAAAATTTATGTTTGCATGACCATCATTTAACATCTATGAGGATGTATTTGACATCCACATAACCTTCAACTTTAAGCCCATTAAATAAAAAGATTCATTAGCTTAAAATTGATGTTTTCATGATTGTCATTTGATGTCTATGAGGACATATTTGACATTTGTGAAACTATCAAATTTAAGATAATAAATTATTCTACTCAAGATTAAAATATACTCTAAAACATTGCTAGGAAGCTCATGAATTGCTTTGTAGATGACTGAAATCCCTCAAAAAATGCTCAAACACTAGAAATCTTCAAATATTAAAATGGTCTTATGGTCTAATAATATGAAAAATGAACCTAGGCCAAGTCTATACCTTAAGGTCTCCATTGCATTTTGTTCAAATACCGTGGACCCTAAGCTATAGATTTGTACTAGGTCTTATTGTAGAGGATCTTGGTAACGTAAAAATTAGACCAAATGTTTCTAACCAAAGGTTTTTTAGTGTGTTTATTAATATAATAAAACCCTATTTGACATTAGACCATTATATCATTTTGACCCCTTTGGGCATATTCTATGGGCTTGACATAAATATTTTTAGCTCAAAATGTACATTGTGTTTATCTAACATAGTGCAAACCTTGGCCTAAACTATTTACCCATGGTATCCTTTGTATAAATCTAGAAAACTTAGGCGTAAAAACTTTGGCCTAAAGTTTATTTCATTTTTAATAAACACAAAATAAACCTTAGCCTAAGAATTTTAAACCTAAGTCCCACCTTAATAATATGCTAATTTAAAGCTTGGGAATGTTTACAAATCAATGGCTCATATTTCATCATGAAAGGATGATCCAATGATGTGAAGATCCCATAGAATTTTAAATAGAGTCCTGAGAACCCATGGGATCAATGCATGACAAAAGCACATTTGAATAAAAACTAATAGATGATCCAATGGTTTGTGATTCATTACACTTCATGATCTAATGACATGAAAGCACCAATGAATTTTCAAAGACCTATGAGCTCACCACATGGCCAATACTCATTTAAGAAAGGATTGACATAGGATACAGAGCATAGCAAGGCATGTGAAGATGCTAAGTGGCACAACCATGAAGCTTAGTACAGAAAGGATCCAATCCTAAACAAGGACCTAAATCATGATCAATGGTTTGTAGTGACTCTTAGGATCCTCAGTCAATAGAGTGAAATAAAAGAAAGCATTTTAAATACCAATAGATAGTGCTCAAAGGCATTTATTAAAAATGCCACAAAAGGTCCGTATCATTACCACATAAGCACCATGCAATCATGACCTGCATACCATCCTTCGACCATGGTTGATCCAAGGGAACCATGTGTTCAGAGACATTAAAGGGAGGATTCCCATTATATAATTTAGAGAGGGAATCAGGGTAATCATGACCCTATTAAACTAAGCATCAGGAGCCCCTCGACCACATATGTAAACATGAACTGGGTTTCATATGTATACTTCATGATTGAATAAAATATCACCCCTTGTTGGAGAACTAATCAGTATTCACCTAGGGTGCCAATTTGATACCATTAATAAGAAAATTGGTAAGCAATTCTATATGATGTCCTATTTACTTGATGCCCTAATTTATTCCATAAACTTCCCCAACTTCAAAAACTAGTTTCCATAGGGTCAAACCACCATTTCCCACCATTAATCCAAATTTTACAGATTTAAGTATAGGAACCACATGTAATTTATCTGTGATTGTGTCTACCCAGTCATAGTGGAGGCTATTATAGGTTTTCCCATGCCTAGAATCCATTCAATGATTAAGAAATATGTCAAGATGATGGGTGAAATATGGTTCTATCTGGACTTCACAATCATTAGGATTGAGGGAGTCATGTCCTCTCTATATAGATTTATTGTGTATGTACTAAGTAAGCTAGCTAAGCAAGAAATTGCTTCCCAAATCACCAATGGAGTTGATGGAATTTGTAAAGAGAAGAGGAAAGTTATTCTCCATCCCTTCCCTCTAATTATTAGAAGAACCATGTTGAAAGATTAGAAACAAGTAGAAGCCATGTCCAAACATAGGGACTCATTTGGGTTTCAATTTGATGAACTCAAAATGTGGAACCCCAAGAACATAGTTAGTAATCATTTGAAGGAGAAGAAGTTACCTAAACCTGAGTATATGCATAAGCTCAATGGTTATGACACCATTCAAATTAAGGCTAATAATTATGAGGAAGTGTTGGCTAAGATCAAAGGGCACAACATCAAGCTTGGGCATAGGTTAACAAATGAGAATAAACTAGTTGGAGAGGTGTGTCAGATGTACCCTCTCCAATATCATTTGCTGTCCTCATCTTTTAGGTCACCCCAAGAGTAGCCTCAAGTGGAGAAACCACCACCTCAAAAATAAATTGAACAAGGGCATGGAAAGGAAAAGCTAGAAGAGAGACCTAGAGAGGGACCCTCATCTTTAGCACCACCCCAAAGATCACCTTCATCAAATGAGTATTTGGACATGATTACCTTAGGGCCAAATTAAATAATTGAAGATACCCTCCAAGAACCTGCAAAGGTATATAACATATATGATGAGGGGAATACAATGAAGAAACTCAAATCCAAGTAGGAGCTTGAGGAAAAGAAATGAAAAGAGCTTGATCTTGACATAGTTATAGTGGCACCTTAAGAGAAGAGGAAGGTATAGCTGACATTGGTCCCTATTAGACCAAAGAAGAAGACAAGATTGACCCTCACTCACCCTACTAGTGAGGAAAATCTATTCAGTGATGAATTCCCCATCCATGGACTAGTCATCCTTGATTGGTTCATCTATAGAAAATTATAAAATATCCCCTCTCTCTCCCACTCATGGGAACTGACAAAGGTTGGTGATATAGAAGTGCATGATGACACGAAGCCATGGTTCAAGGCTTTGATGAGAGAAGGAGAAAGAAGGATAGTGGCCATTACTAGGCTAGAAAATAAGAATATAGATGCTCTTAGAGCATCAAGTGGCATAGGGATTAAGGACTAAGAGCCTCCTAAGTTTATATAACTAATTACCACCATCCAATTTAATCTAGAGATAACTGGATTGAAAAGGGTCACCACCAAGAAGGCCATAATAAGAACTGAGGAGCTCACTTGCCAAAATTTTTAACCATTTATAGGTCTAACCCTAGTTTAAGGACAATAAATAATAAAAAATCCCATCCATAAAGAGGATGTTGAGAGCTTAATTGAGGCTTAGTCAACTCAAGCCAAGGTTGGGATCTGAGGAATGAAGCAGAGGATCCATAATTTAGAAAGGGAAAAAGAAAACCTGGAGACACAAGCCATTCTATCTATGTCTGATACCATGTTGGACATGTTTGAAGCCTCCTTTTTTGATATGTTCAACTCCTTGGAATAATTTAAGATGAGGCAAGATGCATTAATCCTATAAAGTGAAATGGCCAAATAAATGATAACATAATGGCAAGGGGTAGAGACCAGGTTGAGATATCTCATCAACATATGTATTGGGAACAAGCTTCCCAAATTCAAAGATATTAGCCTAGGCCACTTGAATAATATATTGGGGATAGTGGTGGACAAAATATAGAGTATAAGTGCTTGGTCAATAGGCTTGGATAGACTCCTTAGGGATGATGAAGAGCTGGTTGCTCAGATAAAAAAATTACTTGGCACTATGTTATCCAACCACACCAAGACCTCAACCCTTGGAATCATTGATGAGGTTGAATATAAACACAAGGTCACTTTAGTAATGTATTTTGTTAAGAGCAAGAGCCAAGGCCAGTCCTTAAGCGACAATGATCCTCACAGCTAAAGAAAAGATTAAAAAGGCTAGGAGTATAAAATAAGTAATGGCTAGAGATGATAGAGACTTTAATGAATTAGCTGATCATGAGGATGTCTACTTCTTGAATCCTATTATGGACTTGGATTTAATCAAGGATCAACATCAAAAATATATGAAACTATTGTAAGATTTATAGGGGAGACCCAAGGCAATGGGCCCACCTAGTAGATAGTATTCTTTTTATAAAAAGCATTATAATATTTAAAAGAGGAATATTATTTTGTAAGGCATATGCTAGTTTGTTAGCATATTACCCCTAGGTCAATCTAATTGTAAAAAAAAAAAAGGTGTATTTTAGAACTTTTAAGGAAGGACAACTGTCCTTATCCTTTGTATGCTTGTATGTTGTAACTGACTGATGTACTACCTTATATTTCTATAAAAGGAATGTATCACCATCTTTTAAAGAGAAAGAATTTTGAGAAATTTTTTACATTTAGAGCAATTAATATAATTAAGGAGTTTTAAAAAGATTGTACATATTTGATATGTCAATTAATAACATATTTTTTCTCTCAATTGCTAGTTCTATGTCTTAAATTTGAATAACTTCTTTGAATTCTAGGTTGTATTTCTAATCATAGGGTTTCTAATTTGTTCATATTCTATATTGGTTGAAGGATCTTGGATTTGATTCACTTCATTTTACTTTGTATTTAGATGTGGAAATGCTATTTGATTATAGTAGTAAATCTTTAAAAGTAAACCTAGTTTTTACTTGTGATTCTTTATATTATCCTTCAAAGTTTGCCTAGTATATAGTGAAATATGAGATTAGACTACTTTGCATTATATATTGGTTTGAATGCATAATCAGTTAGAATTGATGCTTTTTCATAATATTTGAGACTAAGATATGTAATCACTCATTTCCTTTTTTGCCTTACCCTTCTCTTTGCTCCTTTTTCACACTAGATCACTTTAGTTTAAGCTCCATTATAAATATCCATCTAAATTAATTTTTAGCTTAATTTTGGATCATATTTCGCTAAGAATTAACATAAATCTTCTAAAATTCACAAAGAATAGAACATGATGGCACCCAACCATTACCTATTATAAATTTGTGGAACACTAATACATATCTTTGTCGCTATTTCACCACAGGTGAAATCAAGTTGTCATACCCTGATACTCATGCTCTGAATTCATGGGATTCTAAAATGAGAAGTGTTATTTAAACACTAAAATCCTCTATGATGAATTTAGAGACATCGACATGCGTTTCCACTAGTGCTCGAAGGAGGGCATCTTTTTGAATTCTTTGAATCTTTATTAGTCTTAGCATGTTCTAATCTAAGGTTAGTGTATCTCTATGTTTTTAAGTAAATTATTTACTTATAAGTATTAATATAATTGATATTTGTAGTTAGTGGTGTATTTTTGTGCTCCCTTAGACAAATATCAAGGTTCTTTGAGATTTGAGGCTTGGTTTTGTTAATTTTAACTTGAAATTTGAAAATCTATAGTATTTAAGGTTAGAACAGCTTGTTTTGATCAAATATTGGCATATCTTTCATAGATCTGAGTTCATTAAAGCTTAAACTTATAAAGATAGATCATATTAGCATACTTGGATACATCTTTGACCTATTTTAGGTAAATATCAATGTCCTTTACTATTCTTTATTCAATTTTTGTAAAATGAGCTTAATGTGCAGGGTTTACCCTTATTCCTTATAAAGATTAGCTTGATACATCATATTTTAAATAGGACCTTCAAAATTCAAGCTAGAATTTACAAAGATTCAAACTAGATCACATTAAAAAACAATGGAACATTTTCTTAAATTTGAGGTTCACAAAAAGGCTAGGCATGACAAAGGTAGATGCAGGAAATCTAAATCTTTGCCAACTTCACCTCTTCAAGGTACCTTTGTCCTTGATCTTCATCTAGGTATGGCTTGGTTGGGAGAGTCTTCAATCAATGTGCCAGGTGTGGTACATGATCTCCCACACAACCCTAAGAAGTATTTGCCTACATTAAGTCTTTCAAAGCTATCTTAAGGTTACTAAATGTTGTGCATGAAGATGTCACTTGTAGATTATTACCCTTTACCTTTAAAGATGCTACTTATGAATGGTTATTAAAATTGATTGATAATTACATCACTAGTTGGGATAGTTTTATTAATGTTTTTATAGATCAATTTGGTAAGATTGTCAGTCTTTATATTATTTACCATCAATTCACCACCATTAGAAGGGATGAAAGTGAGCCTATTAGGTCCTTTAATGCTAGACTTTAAAAAATGTATAGCAGAACCATAGAACCCTATAATCCTAATGATGTTTTAGCTCTTAAAATCTAAAAGGATGCAGTAGATCTCATGACCTCTATATTTTTGAAAAGATCCATACCAACCATAACTTCATTAACTAGGGCTTATTTCAAGGTAGTGATCATCGATGATCAAATGTAGCCCTAAGGACAAATGGTATACTTTATTCCAAATTTTAACCCACATATGACCATTTTGAACATATTTTCAAATAACAACCAAAATACCCCAACCTTAAATCAACTTCCAGACCTCAACCAATTGCCTTTAAGTCATGCAGATCCCAATCAAAACCTTGAATTTTGGAGTCATCATGTCACTAATGGATTTAATACAGATGATCAAAGGGATTTAATACCATCTACTAACAATAACTAGGTACACAATTATAAAACTTTCAAGAATGAGAATGAGTCTATCTTAAAAATGGTCCAAAAGTTGAGCACTAATTTTCTTTAGCTATAAAAACAAGTTGGAAATATTACAAAAATATCCAATAGGAACTTCTCATTTCAAAGTTATAATAGGCCAAACAATAGATTTTAGAATGATAGTTTTCATAATAATAAGAATAATGAGACATATATTATCAATAAGACTATGTACATTAATCTCATTTATATTGTATTCCCTGATTATTGTAGAGTGCATTATACAACCAAACATAGAGAGATTGCCTACATTGAGTATTTCAAGGATTTTAAGTCTTTATTAGAATATTTAGATACATTTGAAGTGGTCCCTAAGAAGGATAATTGTGAAGGTACTTATGGATCCAAGTCATTTTATCAAGCCTTCATGGTGGAGACTTTTTATTTCCCCTTTCAAGAAGAAAATTAACCTGATGAGATACTTGAGGAGATCCAATCCTTTCAAAAATTCTTGAAAAAGACCTATCCCTTAAGGAATAAAGAGTAGAGGTAGCCTTTGAATACCTCAATGCATAAAAAAAACTTTGGAACTCCTCTAGACACTTGTTCAAATAATAATTTTGAGCCACCTAAAGGGAGTACCTCTAAACCCTAAATTGATATTCCTAGTTCTTCTAATAAAAATGGATATAACATTGTTAAAGATATGAAAAATATAAAGTCTAATATAAATTTACATGAAATAATATAGATCATATAGCAAAGGGACCTCTTGTTGGAATCATTGTTAAAGAAGTCCAAAAAGCTGACCATGCCAATGTGACTATGCATAAAGCCAAATCTGAATCTCCTCCTTTCTTGCTTACTGTCAGGATGTTTGGTAAGAACTTACATAATTTATTACTATCTTTTGGTGCTTATACCATCATCATGCTTATAGGTATATGCAAACAACTTGGTTTGAATCATATTAAGTTTGATAGGGTTGTCACTCAATTAGACAAGTCTAGAGTCAAAGTGATAGGGGAATTGTTAAATGTTAATATGCAACTAGATTTAGAGCTTAGAGTGTAGTAATTCATTTATATTCAAGTTGTTGACATACCTAATGTTTATGAATTATTGTTAATTAGGGAATAGACCAAGGCCCTGAATGGTTACATGTCTACTGATTGCTCACATTTATGGCTACCTTGGAAGGGATTTCCTAATCAAATCAGGGTTGAGAGAGAACCAAGGATGAAACACATAATCACTGAGTAGAATTATGTGAATGAAAGGGTGAAAATTATTGACTAGACTTAGGGTTTTTCACCTTAGAGATTGATAAGGTATGTGATCCCAAGAATGATCATGATGTTCTTGGACTATGGAAATTGTACTTTGATAGTGCTAGGTGTAAGGTTGGATCTAGAGTAGGTATTATCCTTATTGACCCTATTGGCAAGAAGTATCATGCTTCCTATAGAATCTAATTCCCTTGTACTAAAAATCTTATTGAATATGAAGCCCTTATCCTAGGCTTGTAATTTATTATAAAGAATAAGGTAAAAAAATTACTAGTTTATGGGGACTCAGAACTAGTGGTCAACCAAGTAAGAAGCAAATACCAATGCAAACTCTCATATATTAAAAGGTATAAGTTCAAGGTTTGGGATTTGATTGATTCCTTTGATGTTTTTATCATTACATCCATACCAAGAGAAGAAAACCAAGCTATTGATGAATTGGCATCCATTGTATCCACCTCATGCCTAACTAAGATTCCCCCAATTTTAGCATTGAGTTGATCCCATGTCTTTCAGTGCTTGATAATGTCAACCATTTTCAAGTTTTTAGTGATGATCAATAGATATTGGATTTCATGACCAATTATAGAGAATTTGATGCTCATATCATTTATGTTACTAATGAGAATGTATCTAATGAAGACAAGTTTGATGGTAAGGTCATTTAGTTGAATGACAATAATATCCCCAAGGGGATGATAGCTTTAGAGTGACTATTTGATCAGGACAAACATGCTAAAGTTTTTAATATTCTCAAGGTTAGTGGGAAATATTATAATTTTGTTGATCTTGGTCTCCAAGATCAACCCTAGCTAGTCAACATTGGAAAATCCTGCACAAACATTGAGAACAAAAAATCCAAAAAGATCCTTACCCAACATAGGGATGTCATAGCCTGGTCTTATGATGACTTAAAGATATTTGATCCAAAGGTCATCATTCACACCATCCCCCTTAACTAAAATTGTAAACCATTCAAGGCCTGTAAACCCTATCTTAGAGCCAATGATTTTTAAGGAAGTTAAGAGACTACTAGATATTAGGATAGTCTTCCCCATCAGGGATTCTACCTAGGTGGATAATTTGGTGCCAATAAAAAAGAATATTGGTGAGATTAGGCTTTATATTTATTTTAAGAATTTAAACAAAGCATCTGAGAAGGATAACTATCCTCTTCCTTCTCTTGACCAGCTTATATAATTTGTTTTAGGTTCAACCATGATGTCTTTTCTTGATGGATTTTTAGGTTATAACCAGGTATTGGTTGATAAAGAAGATAGGATGAAGACAACTTTCACCACTAAGTGGAGAACCTTTGCTTACAATAAAATTCCATTAGGATAATCAATGTAGAAGATACATTTCAAAGGGCCATGAACCATGCCTTCCAAGGTCTGATAGATAAATAAATCATTATTTATATGGACGATCTATTAGTTTTTTCTAAAAATAGGGAAGAGCACTTCATGCACTTATGACAAGTTTTTGAGAGATGTAGAAGGTATGGAATTTACTTAAACCCTAAGAAAAGTATTTTTTATGTTACTAAAGGTAAGATATTGGGACATTTTATAACCAAGGATGGGATCTCTATAGATCCTGAAAGGGTAGAGGCTATATCCAAAATAGAGCCCCCAAATAGTAGGAAAGAGCTAAAGTCATTCTTTGGTAAGATAAACTTGGTGAGGAAATTCATTTCCAAATTTGCAGAGATTGTCAATCCATTAAATGAAATGCTAAAGAAAGATGCCAAGGTATCATGGAATGAAGAATATATAAAGGCATTCAATGACATTAAGGAGGCCATTAACCAAGCTCTAGTCTTGATAAGTCATGAATTTTCAAAGGACTTATACCTCTATTCATTTACCTCTAATCATACGATGGCTACTGTATTGAATCATAAAATTGAAGGGTGTGATCACCCAATAGATTTTATGAGCACTTATTTTAAGAATGCTTATTTAAACTAGTCATTAATTGATAAGAAGGAATATGCATTAGTAAAGTTAGTAAAGAAATTCAAGCATTATATCCTTATAAATAAGGTGCATGCTATTCTACCTGACCTTACCACAAAGCTTATGTTAAGACAAAATGAGCTCAAAGAATACAGAGGTAAGTGGATGTTATTTTTTTAGGAGTATAACATAGAAATGAAAACAAAAAAACTAGTAAGGTGCCAAGGTTTGATCCAAGTGATTACTAATAACAACCCTAAGTTAAGTATTATGTAAGTTGACTAGCAAAAATTTCAAGCTAGTGAATGGTATGATTCTATTATTCATTTGCTAATTAATGGTACCTATCTTATAGGAATAACAAGGAAGCAAAAGATGGATATAAGGCTCAAAGTTTCTCATTATCTAATTAAGAATAGAGTATTATATAGGAAAAAATTTGAGGGAGTCTACCTCAAGTGTGTTTCAAAAGAGGAAGCTACTAAAATCATGAGTACCTTCCATGAGAAGTTTGGTAATGGACACCCATCAGGGAAAAATATTACACATAATATTCTTAGAGTTGGCTACTATTGGCTAACTATCTTCAAGGATTCTCACAAATATGCAAGAGAATGCCACTCTTGCCAGATTTTTAACACCAAAGAGCCTAAGGTAGTGATGCATCTACAATTAGTCATGGTTGACAAACCATTTGCATAATGGGGGTTGGACTTTGTAGGGGTAATCAACTCAAATTAATCTAAAGGTCAAAAATTCATCCTGACTACCACAAATTACTATACAAGGTGGGATGAAGCTATAACGACTAAATAATGCAAAATAGAGGAAGTGATCAACTTCATGGAGGAGAACATTTGTACTATATTTGGAACTCCAGTCTCTCTTGTGTGTGACAATGGGTCTACATTTTCATCCATAGAGATGACTGAATGGGTTTATGATAATGGTATCTATTTGAATTTTGCATCCAACCATTATCCCCAAGGGAATGTCATTTTTTGAGTCTACCAATAAAAAATTGATTAAATCAATCAAGAAATCTATTAAAGACAAACCTAGGACTTGGCACAAGTTACTCAAATATGCATTATGGGTAGATAATATCAAGATTAAACAAGCCTTGAAGGTATCACCTTTTTTATTGGTGTATGGCCAAGAACGAATCTTCCCTATCACTCTTAAGTTGGCCACGTACATATTCATGTAGGAATATATGAAAGAGGGTTAGGAATTATCAAACACAATATTGTTAGACATAATTCAGATGGAAGATGCAAGGGAGAAAGCCTTTGTTGATTTTAATAGGAATCAAACGACAATAAAAATATGATTTGATAAAAGATAAAATATTAAGGTATTCAGATAAGGGTAACTAGTTCTCCTTTGGGACAAAGCATTTGAACCTAAGGGAAAACATGGTAAATTCACACCTTTGTGGATTGGTCCCTATCAAATTATATAAACATTTGGGAACAACAATTTCAAGCTCAAAGATATATAAGGATCAGAGTTCACATTGGCCACCAATGGATAGTACCTCAAACACTACTTCTCTGTTACTCCTCTTGAGGTCTTTATGGAGTAAAATATAAGATGGTTAGATTTAGTGTAGGTAGGCTAGCTAGTTTATTTCAAGTTCTTTCCTTCCTATCCTTTGTTTGTATATAATCATGTATATATTTATTTTATTTCCTTTCCTTTCTTGATTTCCTATTTTTTGTTGTGTGTTTTATTTTGGTTGTCTTGTTCCTTGATTCTAATAAGTCCTTTTAGACAATCTTAAGCTCAAAGTTAGGCAGTTTGCTTGAAAATGCCCAAAATTTATAAGTGTGGATGTGTACCTCATACATATCATGGCTATGTTTCTGAAATGCAAGCCTAATGTTGTAATTTGAAGAAAATGGTAAAGACCAATGGAAGAAGCTAATCATTCTATAAGAACTTAAGCATTGTCTTGACCTCAAATTGGTTTTAAAGAGATTTGCACTTGCAGAGTAAATCTCAAACTATCATTGTATAGCCACACTAGCACTTAATCAACATCCTTGCTTGGTGTAAGGGTTAAAGCCATAGGTGATTCTCTAAAAATAAAACACTTGACCAAATCCTAAAACCTAACTATTCTAGTTCCCAACCTTTCTAAAAGCATAAAGATATAAATAAAATATAAAAAAGAAGGATTCAATGCAAAATCAAAACCTTTGTGAGCATAGGTGATTCTGGTAATCTCCATCAGGGATATGGATGCTTGGTTGGTAGTGGAGAAAGGCCTTGAGTGGAGCCAAAGGCATATTTGTTAGGGTTATAGATGCCTATGGTAGTAGAGTAATACCTAAGCCTTCCCTGAGCTAAAAAAATGGTTCTTAATGAACATATAAACATGTTATAAGTTAATGTTAGTGATTAAGAACATGAAACTTGGAAGTTTTTTCTTAAACCCCATGGCAAATAGTAAGTGGAATCAAAACAAAAACACAGTGTGGCTATGTCTTGATGTTTCACCCTAAGTCTACAAGTGCAAGGTTTGTTTCAAGCATAATATGATCTAGATAATGATATTAATTAAGTGTAATGGATGACCTAATCAATTATCTAAATCAGAGTCTCTAATTTCTAACATATTGCTATGTTTCCCTTAGAAGTCACTATTTGTTGAGGCCAACATACCCCCATTTTTTAAACATTAGGACCCTTGATAAACCTTGAGAATAAACGTGAAAACATGGCATGGTGAGATCATTTGTGGGATTTGAAGATCATCCACTTTATAAAAAAAAATCTTACTTAGCTATGTTTTTCTAAAATTTTGTCTAACATTGATAATAAATGGTTTTGATGGCTTTTAGTTATATGTTCCATGGTGTTTGTTTTTGAGAAATTTCTATTCTAAAACCCTACCAAAAACCTTAGTTCAAATTTGAATACTGGTGGGAGCTAAATTTCTATTTTAATACTTGAGTAGAATAATTCATTATCTTAAATTTGATAGTTTTAAGGACATCAAATATGTCCTCATAGACATTAAATGATGATCACATAAATGTTTTTTAACATAAATTTCATATCTTAAGCTTAGTCATGTTTTTTAACATGACTAAAAATTAGCCTAAAATGCTTGGTCCCATTTATTATTTTCCCCCTTTAAAGTTCTTTATATTATACTAGGTCCAATGTTAGTTTCATTATGTCCCTTTTAATATTTCCTAGCCTAGTCCCTTCGATTCATAACTTAGCCTAAAGTTTTAATCCTAAGGCTCTATCGTATTTTTTTATATGAATGAGACCTTAGCCTAAACACCTTAAGCCTAAGTCTTGTATATCATCATGGTTCCTAACTTAGCCTTCTTTCATCTTGTAGGATCTAAAAACCCTCATTTTATCATGGTATTTGATCCAACAGTGTGAGAAAGGTCTAAGCTTGGACTTAAACAACATGCATATTAGAAGATCTAACAAATCATGCTTCATCATGAGAAAAGGATCAAATTGGAATGAAGGCCCCAAAAAAATTGTGTCCTTAGTCTTCATCTAATTATTTTCCCTTCATCATGAAGACTTGATCAGATAGATCGATGCATAGTTGAAAGGTCAAAAAATTATGGAAGGCCCATATGATTGACACACTACACCCTTACATTCAAAGATTAAAAGCAAATGGGTCTTGCCTCTAAAAAAGAACCAATCATGAGTAATATCCTGGATTGCAATCTTATAGATCTCACTTACTCATAGGATCCTCATCTAATGGAGTGAATTGATTCCAAGATCCTGGGAAGCCCCATGGAGGTGCCAAGTGGCATTCTCACAATGGGTCATATGAATTTGACAAGCTTAAAATTGATGATTGTGTGATCATCATTTGACATCTATGAGGATGTATTTGACATCCACGTGATCATCAACATTAATCCTATTAAATAAAAAGCTTCATTATCTTAAATTGACATTTATGTGATCATCATTTAATGTCTATGAGGACATATTTGATGTCCTTAAAACTATCAAATTTAAGATAATGAATTATTCTACTCAAGATTAAAATACACTCCAAAACATTGTTAGAAATCTCATGAATTGCTTTATGGATGACTAAAATCCCTCAAAAAATGCTCAAATACTAGAAATTTTCAAATATTAAAATGGTCTTATGGTCTAAGCATATATAAAATGAACCTAGTCCAAGTCTATACCTTAAGGTCCCCATTGCATTTTGTTCAAAGATAGTGGACCCTAAGCTAAAGACTTGCACTAGGTCTTATTTTAAAGGATCTTGGTAATGTAGAAATTAGACCAAATGTTTCTATCTAAAGGTTTTTTAGTGTGTTTGTTAATGCAATAAAACCTTATAAAACATTAGACCATTATATCATTTTTACCCCTTTGGGCATACTCTATAGGCTTGACATAAATATTTTTAACTCAAAATGTACATTGTGTTTATATAATATAGTGCAAACTTTGGCCTAAAATATTTAGCCATGGTATCCTTTCTATAAATACAAAAAACTTAGGCATAATCACTTTAGCCTAAAGTTTATTTATGTTTAATAAAAATGAAATAAGCCTTAGCCTAAGATGTTTAAACCTGAGTCTCACCATAATAATATGATAACTTAAAGTTTGGGCATATTTGTAAATCAATGACTCGTGCTTCATCACAAAATGATGATCTAATGATGCAAAGATCTCATAGACTTTCCAATGGAGTCCCAAGAGCCTATAGGCTCATTGCATGGAAAAAGCACATTCAAAGTAGAACTAATAGATTATCCAATGGTTTGTACTTCATCATGCTTCATGATTTAATGGCATAAAAGCACCAATGAATTTTTAAAGACATGTGAGCTTACCACATGGCTAATAAACATTAAATAAAGGATTGACGTAGGATACAGAGCAACATAAGGCACATGAAGATGCCAAGTGGCACAACTGCAAAGCTTAGTATTGTTGACCATTTTTGGTGTAACAGGCCAAACATCAGTCCACTTATTCCTCTGCTATTTTAGGCCAATTCATTTTTGATTTTGCACAAGTCCTGGAAATCTATGGACTCTACAGGTCAATCTATGGACTCTGTAGGTCTAAATCTATAGACTCTATAGGTGGAATATCTATGGACTCAGTAGGTTTTGATTTTCTATGGACTTAGTAGGTGTAATCTTTGACATATGAAGGACCAGTTCAGAGAGTGCAAGGTTTTGAAAATCTTCTTCGGACTCTTGTTTGAATAAATTCACAAGGAAAGAGAGCTAAAATGGTTCAGAAGACACTTTTCCTTAAGGTTGGAAGAGTGGTTCAATGACGTAATCTTTATAAGAGTTAGAACCTTTGAACCGTTGAACCGGTTTAACGCCTTCAGTTCATCGCTTGGTTCAATTAGTGGGTTCATCGCTTGGTTCAATTAGCTTAGTTCAATCAATCAGTTCATTGGCAAGTTCATCAGCTTGGTTCAACGCATTGATTCAATGCCTTGGTTCAATAAATGGGTTTATCATTTGGTTCAAACACTCAGTTCATTAGATAGTTCAATGAGCTTGGTTCAAAGGGATCGATGCGCAGTGTTGAACCATTGAACCGGTTCAATGGATTGGTTCAAGCGAATGGTTCAAAGGCTTGGTTCAACAAAGGCTCAGCATGTAGTGTTGAACTGTTGAACCAATTTTGGTTCAATGGGTTGGTTTAATGGCTTGGCTCAAGGGGGCATCCTAAAGCTGAAGGGCAAGTGCCCTTATGGAGGGTAGTTCCAGGTTCAAGAGCCCTTGCAGAGGGAATGAAGCATTTGAAAGGAAAGGCGCTGCAAAGTTAAGTTTTCTTCAGACTTAGTGTTGAAATGAATTCTTTCAGACTTTTTATCTAAAGGAATTCCTTCAAACAAAAAGCCTGAAGGAATTTAGAGGAAGGCCTCCAGCTCGAAGCAAAAGACTTAGGGAAGTCAAAACAACCAATTCTCATAGACTTTTTGTCTGCAGGAAAAAGCCCGAAGCAAAAAACACAAAGGAAAAGCTCGTAGAAAAGACTAGATGGATTTTTTCCAAGGACGGTGACATCCCAAAAGCCATTAATTTTAAGGAGATAGACTAGTCATTGGGTATTCAATTTTAAGGTGATGGCTACGTGAACGTCAATTTTAAGGCAGTAAAATATCCGTTGGTTTTTAAATACTTACGTGCCAACCATGGAAAGAACCCAAGGAATGCAATGACCCACTAGAAGATTGCCCCCGAGGGTTGAAAGAGTAGAAGGAGACAAAGTAGGAAAAAGACAAAGAGCCCAGAGAACAAAGAGAGAAAAATGCCAAGTGTAAGAGCAGGCAGATAGCCCAAGTGGTGAAGGGATGCGTTGATTCAAGAAGTTACTCTAGTAGGTGATACAGTGCCCATGAATTAATTATTAGGAGGCACAAATAGCTAACAGTGCAACCCATTTTTCTTCATTTCATATTAATGAGCAAACAAACTGCGTAATCACCTTGAAGAAGTGGTCTTGCAAGCAGACAAATGGTGCAGCTCATTATTTCTCATTGATGTTTAAGTGGCTGGCTTTTCCCAATGACCCAAGCGAAAATGGGTCATTTTGTAAAAAGGGGCACCAAAAGGCCTCTCTCCTTCCTCTATATATTGGAGACTTGTCATTTGAAAAAAGGATCTTCCACATTTGTAAGGTGAAGCCTTGGAAAATTTTCACCTAAAATCAATAAATGCATTTTTACCTCTATTCTGGGGCTAGTCTTACAGGTGACAAGGAGAGCTGTATTTAGAAGTGCAGAGATAGAAGAAGCTACTATACAATGTGCCTTTCCACAGTACCTTTGGGGAGTCTCTATTTTCTATGTGTTCTATTAAGGCCTCCATGTCAAGCTTTTTGCAACCTGGTCCTTTTGCCAGTTTGAAGTGTACGTATGTGTTTGTCTAGCTTTGAGTGTGAGTGTGAGTAGGTCAAATCATTTGGTGCATCACCTCTTTTAGAGTAGTTTGTTTTCCTGTAATCCTTCTCCCTTTTCACCCCCCATTATATATCTATATACCTATATTAGCACTTATTGGAACAACTTAGATGCATCAAAGGGAGCTAGCCCTTATCGAGAGACTCTCCCCTCCAGCTTCGCCAGTCCCACAGGTGAGAGGGGAGTTTCCATTTTGATGTGTGGAAGGTAGGAGCTCGGCCTCCTGCCCTAGGTGCAATCCACTATGTCAACAATTTTTGGCATGCCCGATGGGACTTAGTCTTTTACACTCAGTAAAGTTTTAGGATTGATGTTGGTCCTGTTACAGCAAGTCAACTATTTTCAGCATCTGGTGACTCCACTGGTAAGAAATTCACTTCCTAATCAAAGAATAGTCTGACTTCCTATGCCTAAAGTCACCACACGGTCTACTTCTAAGGGTGTTCCTTTTGACTTCATTGAGTTGCCTTTGAACTCAGAAAAAGACTGAGGTTTGAGAGGACCCATCCTTATCAGCAAACCACCTTCCCAGAACTGCTGTAAGGAACACATATGCAACAGGGCCACAGTTACATCCAGTCATAGCCATGCCATTACCCTTTATGACTTTTCATGGTCAGAGACCCTTGAATCTCCCACATTATGACCCAATTCTAGGATCAGCCCTAAAAAATGTGCCTTCTTTTGATGGAGAGGGGCCCATTATAGTCATTGAGCACATCAGAAATATTGCTAACCTCTACAATATTCACAATGTCACTGAGTAAAATATCGCAATCAGATTGTTGGCATTGTCTATCAAGGGAAAAGATCTTGATTGGTATGGGACTTTGGCTATAAATTCAATCAGTTCCTGAAATGAATTGGGTACTCACTTGATAGACCGTTTTGGGGAAAGAGTGACCACCTCTCGCTTGCTGAGCAACTGACTACCATGAAAAGAGCCCCACATGAATACATGCAAGATTTCAACACTCAGATTTAGAAGACATGGGATAGAATCCCTATTATGGTAAGACTAACTACTAGCTATGCTTTCTTGTATTACTTAAGAGCATTAAATAGTGATATCACTGTTATGATATAATCCATGGGAGGACATGTGCTGCCTGTTGCCTATGATATAGTTATAGCAACTAAAAATTACTTAGTGCAAGCTAAGAAAATAGCTCCTAGACCCCATATGCCACTTTTCCTTGAAATGCCACCTCCAATTCAAACCACTGCCCCCACATTAACTCCTCTACCTAGCATAGAGAACCAACTGCTGCTCCATCCAATAAGCTTCATGAAGTTAAGAGTCTATTGCAAAGTATGTCAAATGAACTTGTGGCTCTTAAAAGGCAACAAGCTCAAAGCAACAGACCAAACCAAGGATACCAGTAGTATGGTCAAGCTCCTAGACCCCCTTTCCAAAATTAAAATCAAGGATAGGGTTAGCTTACTTAGACCAGACCCTTTCAAGGCTATAACCCATGGGCTCCTTCATCATCTAAGGTCATGGTGCCCGTTCAAAACAATCTGGTGCAAGAACAACCAAATTGTTTAACCATGGGATATGGTTAGGAGCAAGCTATTTATACAAATGATATGATGGGTTATTACCCAAATACATAAGAAAATCATGCAGTTGCCCATTCCCAAGTCTTTGAGGCTCCAATACAACCCAGCACGAGTAGCAGTCAGGTCCAACCTGATTCTACCCTCGTGAATCATCTAGAAGGAGAATTTTATTCAATAAATTATGTGGGCACTATAGACAATCAGGCTGACTATGTTGCAGCCAACACAATATTCAAAACAAGGGTAATGGAAGAAGCTCTGGCTACTACCCAAACATTAGCAATGCCTTCTTCATCACATGTAAATAAAAAAGTCCCAAGTTTTAGACCGTCAGTTGTTCCTCTAGCTCCTCGGCTTGCCTCTCAGGTTGTACATAATTCCAAAGAAATTTTGAAGGCAACCCTTGAGTCAACATGGTTGACCAGATGAAGAAGTTGTACATGAACATCTCCTTGTGGGATTCACTATCAATACCAGGGCAAAAAGACATTCTACAAAAGGAATTGCATGAACTAGATGAACGAGCTGTCCCAACAAAAGTTGATAACATTTTGATGATGAATAGATAGCCTTCCACCTTGGGTCAGACCCAGAAGGAAGAGAAGGTTCCTCCTTTTTATGTGTCCCTAGTCATAGGAGATTTCTTGGTGCACAATTGCATCATTGATAGTGGAGCAAGCACCTCTGTGATGCCCAAATGCATAGCCAACAAGTTGGGCTTGAAATACAAAGAAATGACCAAGGGAGTCCTATAGATGGATGGGACTCCAACAAAGACAATTGGGGTGGTAAGAGGTTTGAGCTTGACGCTGCATACTTGCCTGACTTTCTTAGTTCCTCATGATGTGGTAGTGGTAGATGTCCCTCCCTACTTTGCCATCTGCTTATCCAGGGATTTTACATCTAAGATAGGCAGCTACTTAGCAGTGAATTGGTCTTATCTAATTTTTAGAACCAAGTATGGGACTAAAGTCAAGATTGAATCTGAGCCACTCCATAGAGATCATCTAGAACCTTACTCGCTAAAGGTAGCAAATGTCAGTTATGCCATCATTGACCAAGAAGAGTTCCAAATAGACCAATCTCCATCCTCTGCCCTTGAAAGATTTGCAAACCTACTCTTAGATGAATGGGGGAGTGACAAGTTCAAGCATGATCCCTATAAATTCATAGAGGAGGAGGGCCTTAGAATTTATTGCATGCATGAAGAGGGTACTTTTGTACCAAATCTAATGAAGGCTAGCTAGGATAGTTCAGGTCTATGGCAGTTGTTCTTTGATGGTTCAAGGAGTAGGTTGGGAGCTGGTGGTGGAGCAGTGCTGGTCTCTCCTTCAAAAGAGAGGTATTTTTCAGCCTTTCGGTTCCAATTTTCCTACACATGCAATGTTTTAGAATATGAATCGCTCATCCATGGCTTGGAGTGGGCTAGGAAAAGAGGAATCAAAGAGCTGTAAGTGTTTGGTGATAGCGAGCTGATTGTCAACCAAGTAAGATGCTAGAATTTGATGAAGAATTCTCTACTGAAGTCCTACAAACATAGGGTATGGTACTTAGTGGAAAATTTATTCGCTTTCAATATTACCTCTATTCTTAGAGAACAAAACAAGCAAGTAGATAGGCTGGTAGCAGTTGGTGCCCAGTTTGAAATTGCTCAGGAAATAGGCCAAAACCATAGCTCACGTCACTTAAAAGTAGTGATCTAGCCCTTTGTACCTGACAACATCACCAACTAGCAAGTTTTTAATAGTGATTGACAAATAACACTTTTCTTGCAAGGAGTGGAATTCACTGCAAAAAACTAGGTGAAGCTACATCAACAATATGGCAACCAAATTATTCAGATGAAGAACAATAAGCTCCCCAAAGGTTTGGTCACTCTAGAGAGTATCTTCAATGGAGATGACCAATTGAGAAGTGACAAGGTGTGCATTGCAACAAAGGAGGAGCACCATGAGAAGGTGGAAATATTCAAGGACAAGCTGCTTGCACTTGGAAAAGTGTGTACAAACAAGGAAAGGCAGGCCTTCATCTTGTTGTGCCAAGAATTTGCTGATATCTTTGCTTGGGAGTATAGTGATTTGAAGGGTTTTGACCTGAGCTTAGCCCAACATACCATTAAACTAGAAGAAGGCACCAAACCAATCAAGTAGAAGTAGAGGCCTGTCAACCCAATGATTGAGCCTCTCATGCATAAGGAGCTCACCAAATTGATTGAGTCTAGGATAATATTTCCAATCAAACACTCTTCTTGGCTGGAAAATCTTGTTCCTATCCAGAAAAAGAATGGGGAGATCAAATTGT
Source organism: Torreya grandis (assembly GCA_037957365.1). Taxonomy (NCBI): domain Eukaryota; kingdom Viridiplantae; phylum Streptophyta; class Pinopsida; order Cupressales; family Taxaceae; genus Torreya; species Torreya grandis. The sequence continues at coordinate 1,257,991 of JARHVA010002663.1, read as the reverse complement.
GCATTAATTTTAGAGATCTCAACAGAGTCTCTTTAAAAGATCATTATCCTCTCCCAAGCATGGAGCAGATCCTTTAGATGGTGACAGGCAGTGAGCATTTCTCCCTCCTGGATGGATATTTAGGATACAACTAGATTTTGGTGCAAGACTGTGACTAACACAAAATAGCCTTCATAACCAAGTGGGGAATGTTTTCTTATAGGAAAATGCCTTTTGAACTATCCAATGCTAGTGCCACTTTCCAACGAGCTATGGACATGGCCTTTCAAGGTCTGATAAATAAGACTATGCTGGTATATCTTGACGATGTGAAAGTTTTCTCCAAGGAAGTGAGCCAACACATGAAACACCTCAGGCAAATATTTGAGAGGTGTAGAGAGTTTGGTATCTCTCTCAATCCTAAGAAATGTGTGTTCACTGTCCACAAGGGAAAGCTCCTTGGTCACATTGTTTCTTTAGAAGGTCTGGCTATTGATCCAAAAAGAGTTCGCTCCATCTTGGAGCTGTCCTTACCCAAGCACAAGAAAGGCCTGCAAAGCTTCTTCAGTAAGATAAATTTCATACAGAGATTTATCCCAAATTTTGTGGAGATGGTCAGGCCATTGACCTCTATGCTGAGGAAGGGTGAGGAGTTCACATGGACAGTACAGAGAAAATACAGTTTTGAAGAAATCAAGTAGGCCATAACCCAGGCTCTTACTTTGATCAGCCTAACTTCACCAAAGATTTCAACCTCTACACCTTCGACAATGAAGAGGTAATCTCTACCATGCTTACCCAAGTAAGTGATGATAACCTTGAGTAGCCAATTGAATTTTTTAGCCAAGGCCTAGAGGGTTTTGAAGTCAGATACACATATGTGGAAAAGTAAGTCTTGGCAGTCATACAGAGCCTGAAGAAATTTAGACACATGTTATCCAATAGCAGAATCCACCTCATGGTTCCACATCCCAGCATCAAGGATTTCTTGATCAACTAAGACCTAAATGAGAAGAGAGCAAGGTGGATCACTAAGGTGATGGAGTATGATGTAGATATCAAGATCACCAAACTAGTAAGAGGGAGAGGCCTATGTGAACACCTCACTGTAGACTTTAAGTAGTAAAAGGAAGACAGCCTGCTAATCCTTGATGTAGCTACAACAAAAGAACCAACTATCATGAAGGATTGGACATCAGACGTGAGGCATTTCCTTCTCACTCGTGAGTGCCCGCACTCACTTGACAGGGCCAAGAGAAGGTATTTTAGACTCCAATGTCTCCCTTATGCCCTAATTGATGGAGTGCTATTTAGGAAGGATCTCTCAGGAGTCTTTTTAAGATGCTTGGACTCAAGTCAAGCTGATAGGGTGCTGTCTGAGTTCCATGATGGACTAGTCAATAGTCATTTTGCTCCTAGGGCTACTGTAGCAAGAATAATGAGAGCTGGCTATTTTTGGCCTACTCTTTTTAGGGACACCCATACCTGGGTAAGAAAGTGCCAAAAGTGTGCACTTTTTGATGGGAAGCAATGGTTGGCTACCATGACTTTACAACCTATTCAGGTGGAGCAACCATTCATGTAATGGGGCCTAGACTTCATAGGGATGATTAATCCTCCCTCTAGTGCTGGACACAAGTGGGTCCTAGCCGCTATGGATTATTTCACAAGGTGGGTAGCAGCTATTGTTCTGAAGGAGGCAAATGAAAGTGTGGTTTTGGATTTTTATGAGGACTTGGTGGTGAGGTTCGGGGTTCCAGCAACCATAATCTCAGATAATGCATTAGTTTTTTTGGGAACCAAAACAAGTGAATGGGCACTGAGATATGGTATATATCTTAGCACTTCATCCAATTACTACCTACAAGGGAATGGATTGGCTGAGTCTACAAATAAGAACCTGATCAGGATCATCAAGTAGACCATGGAGGAAAATTAGAGGACTTGGCATGCCAAGCTAAAAATAGCCCTATGGGAAAATAGGGTCACCACGAAGAGAGCAATTGGCAACTCACCATACATGCTTGTCTATGGAAGGGAAGCTAGGCTCCCCATTTCACTTGAGTTGTTAGCCTTGGATCTCACTCGCCAGCTGCAATTAGATCAGTGGTAATGGACATGTGAGTAAAGAGTTGATGGAACTCCAAGAGGCAAGGGACTAGGCTATAGCTTCTATGACCAGCCACCAACAACAAGTGAAGAGACACTTCGACAAAAAATCTTCATCAAAAGGTTTCTCTGAAGGAGACATTGTCTTGAAATGGGATGAAGATCGAGCTAAGCCTGGAAAGCATACAAAGTTTGATGCCTTATGGAGTGGCTTGTATGTAATCACTTAGTGTAAGTAGCATGATGCATTCCAACTCTTTAGGTTGGATGGTGAAGAACTGTATATCCCAGTTAATGGGATACATCTTAAGTATTACCACTGAGCCCCTTCTCCATCATGTATATATTTTCCCTTGCTTTTCTCTTGTTTTCCCTAAGTGCTTTCTGCACATGTTAGTAGTTTTCTTAGCTTTGTGTGTGTTTTCATTTCCCTTTGAGGTAAATCTTCATGATTGGTTCTAGATTTATTAGAGATATTACTGATCTTTAAGTTACAATTTGATCCCGTGCCCAATGGATTTTGAGGCAACTGGCTTCTAAGCATAACAGGCATGCTTCCCCTAGGAGTCACCATTTTGTTGACCATTTTTGGTGTAATAGGCCAAAAATTGTTCACCTTCTTCCTCTGCTATTTCAAGCCAATTCATTTTTGATTTTGCACAAGTCTTGGAAATCTACGGACTCTGTAGGTCTAAATCTATAGACTCTACAGGTCTAAATCTATAGACTCTGTAGGTCTAAATCTATGGACTTTGCAAGTGGAATATCTATGGACTCAGTAGGATTTGATTTTCTATGGACTCATTAGGTGTAATATTTGATAGATGAAGGACTAGTTTAGAGAGTGTAAGGTTTTGTAAAGCTTCTTCAGACTCTTATCTGAAGAAATTCACAAGGAAAGAGAGCTAAAATGGTTCAGAAGACACTTTTCCTTAAGGTTGGAAGAGTGGTTCAATGACATAATATTTCTAAGAGTTAGCACCTTTGAACCATTGAACTAATTCAACACCTTTGGTTCATCACTTGGTTCAATCGAAAGGTTCATCACTTGGTTTAATTACTTTGGTTCAATTAGCTTAGTTCAATCAATCAGTTCATTGGCAAGTTTATCAGCTTGGTTTAATGCATTGGTTCAACGCCTTGGTTCAATTGGTGGGTTCATCATTTGGTTCAAACACTCAGTTCATCGGATGGTTCAATGAGCGTGGTTCAAAGGGCTCGATGCATAGTGTTGAACTGGTTCAATAAATTGGTTCAATGAATGGTTCAAAGGCTCGGTGTGCAGTGTTGAACCAATTTTGGTTCAATGGGTTGGTTCAATGGCTTGGTTCAAGGGGGTGTCCCAAAGCTGAAGGGTAAGTGCCCTTGCGAAGGGCAGGAAGCATTTCAAAGGAAAAGAGCTACAAAGTTAAGTTTTCTTCAGACTTAGCATTGAAATGAATTCTTTCAGACTTTTTGTTTGAAGGAATTCCTTCAGATGAAAAGCCTGAAGGAATTTGGAGGAAGGCTGCTAGCCCAAAGCAAAAGACCTAGGGAAGTCAAAATGGCCAATTCTCACAGACTTTTTGTCTATGATAAAAAGCCTAAAGCAAAAAACCTACGAGAAAAGCCCACAAAAAAGACCCAATGGATTTTTACCAAGGACGTTGACATCCTAAAAGCCATCAATTTTAAGGAGATGAACTAGCCGTTGGGTATTCAATTTTAGGGTGATGGCTGTGCGAATGCCAATTTTAAGGTAGTAAAATAGCTGTTGGTTTTTAAATACTTATGTGCCAACCATGGAAAGAACCCAAGGAATGCAACGACCTGCCAGAAGATCACCCCTGAGGGCTGAAGGAGCAGAAGGAGACAAAGCAAGAAAAAAAAGAGAAAAGTGACAAGTGTAAGAGTAGGCAGATAGCCCAAGTGGCGAAGGGATGCATTGATTCAAGAAGTTACTCCAACAAGTGATATAGTGCCTACGAATTAATTATTAGGAGGTGCAAACAACTAACAGTGCAACCCATTTTTCTTCATTTCGCATTAATGAGTAGAGAAATCGTGTAATTGCCTTAAAGAAGTGGTCTTACAAGTAGACAAATGGCATGGCTCATTATTTCTCATTGATGTTTAAGCGGCTGGCTTTTCCCAATGACCAGAGTGCAAATGGGTCATTTTGTAAAAAGGGGCACCAAAAGGCCTCTCTCCTTCCTCTATATATTGGAGACTTGTCATTTGAAAAAAGGATCTTCCACATTTGTAAGGTGAAGCCTTGGAAAATTTTCACCTAAAATCAATAAATGAATTTTTACTTCTATTCAGGTACCAGTATTGTAGGTGATAAGGAGAGTTGTATTTGGAAGTGCAGAGATAGAAGAAGCTACCATATAGTGTGCCTTTCCACAGTACCTTTGGGGAGTCTCCATTTTCTGTGTGTTCCATTAAGGCCTCCCTATCAAGCTTTCTGCAACTTGGTTCTTCTGCCAGTTTGAAGTGTATGTATGTGTTTGTCTGGCTTCGAGTGTGAGTGTGAGTAGGTCAAATCATTTAGTGCATCACCTCTTTTAGAGTAGTTTTGTTTTCCTGTAATCCTTCTCCCTTTTCACCCCCCATTATATATCTATATACCTGTATTAGCACTTATTGGAACAACTTAGATGCATCAAAGGGAGCTAGCCCTTACCTAGAGACTCTCCCCTCCAACTTTGCCAATCTCACAGGTGAGAGGGGAGTTTCCATTTTGATGCGTGGAAGGCAGAAGCTCAGCCTCCTACCCTGAGTGCAATCCACTATGTCAACAAGTATAAAAAGGAGTCAATCACAAACAATGACCTGAATCATGATCAATAGTTTATGATCAGTCTCAAGATCCTCATCCAATGGAGCAAAATAAAAGAAGGCATTTTAAATGCCAATGACTAGTGCTCAAAGGCATTTATGAAAAATGCCATGAAAGGTCTAGATCATTGCCACATAAGTGCCATGTAAGCATGACCTATATATCATCCTCTAACCATGGTTGCTCCAAGGGAACCATGTGTTTAGAGACCTTGAAGGGAGCATTACCATTGTATAATTTAGAGAGGGAGTTAGGGTAATCATTACCCTATGAAACTGAGCATTAGGAGCCTCTTCCACCACATATGTAAACATGACCTAGGATTTATATGTATATTTCATGATTGAAGAAAATCTCACCCCCTATTGGAGAACTAATCATTATTCACCTAGAGTGCCAATTTGTTTCCATTAAGAAGAAAGCTAGCAAGTAATTCTGCATGATGTCTTATTTACTTTATGCCCTACTTGATTCCATCAACTTCCCCATCATCAAGAACTAGTTTCCATAGGGTCAAACCACCATTTCCCACCATTAATCCAAATTTCACATCTTTAAGTTTAGGAACCACATGTAATTTATCTGTGATTGTGTCTACCCAACCATAGTAGAGGCTATTATAGGTTTTCCCATGCCTAGAATCCATTCAATGATTAATAAATATGTCGAGATGATGGGTGACATATGGTTCTATCTAGACTTCACAATTATTAGGATTGAGGGAGTCAGGTCCTCTCCATATAGATTGCTTGTGTATGTACTAAGTAAGCTAGCTAAGCAAGAAATTGCTTCCTGACTCACCAATGGAGTTGATGGAATTTGTAAAGAGAAGAGGAAAGGTCTTCTCCATCCCTTCCCTCTAATTATTGGAAGAACCATGTTGAAAGATTAGAAATAGGTAGAAACCATGTCCAAATATAGGGACTTATTTGGGTTTCAATTTGATGAACTCAAAATATGGAACCCCAAAAACATAGTTAGTAATCATTTGAAGGAGATGAAGTTACCCAAACCTAAGTATATGCATAAGCTTGGTGTTCATGAAACCATTCACATTAAGTCTAAAAACTATGAAGAAGTGTTGGCTAGGATCAAAGGGAACAACATCAAGCTTGAGCATAGGTTAAAAAATGAGAATAAACTAGTAGAAGAGGTGTGGTAGATGCACCCTCTCTAATATCATTTGTTGCCCTCATCTTCTAGGCCACCCCAAGAGCAGCCTTAAGTGGAGCAGCCACTACCTTAGAAACAAATTAAATAAGGGCATGAAAAGGAAAAGCTGGAAGAGAGAACTTGAGAGGGGCCCTCATCTTCAACACCACCCTAAAGACCACCTTCACAATTTGAGTATTTGGACATGATTGCCTTAGGGCTAGATGAAACAGTTGATGGTACCCTCAAAGAACTTATAGAGGCATATGGCATAAATGATGAAGGGGAACATAATGAAGAAACTAAAATCCAAGAAAGAGAGCCTAAGGAAGAGAAAAGAAAAGAGCTTGCTCTTAACATAGTCTAGGTGGCACCCTAAGAGAAGAGGAAAGCAGAGTTGACCTTGGTCCCTCCTAGACCAAAGAAGAAGCCAAGATTGACCCTCATCCTACTAGTGAGGTTAATCTATTCAATGATGAATTCCCCAGCCATGGACTAATTATCTCTAATTGGTTTATTTATGGAAAATTGCAAAAGATCCCCTATCTCTCCCACTCATGGGCACTGACAAAGGCTAGTGATATAGAAGTGCATGATGACATCAAGCCATGGATCAAGGCTTTGATTAGAGAAGAATAAAGAAGGATAGTGGACACTACTAAGCTAGAAAACAAGAATATGGATGCTCTTGGAGCATCAAGTGGCATAGGGATTGAGGTCCCAAATCCTCCCAAGTTTACAAAACCAATCACCACCATCCAATTTAATCTAAAGATAGATAGATTGGTGTAGTCATATAAAATGTCAAAATTGGTAGATTAAGTGTTTCTTGTGACACCCAACCCATAAGTCCCTGTTTCATTCTCTCATGACCCTTTTAGACACTTTTTTGCTTATTCCCAGTCATCTATAGACTTATAAAACATGATTCCAACTCAGCCAGGCTACATTTCCTATGATAATTCCATCCCCCCAAGTATCGCACCTTTAATACAATAGTGCCAAACTTTGACTATAGAACTAGATCCTAGGATGTATGAGTTTGACATTCCTATTCAAATGTATTTTTAGCTCTAACAATCATTTTTTCCTAGTTCCTATCATTCATCTTGTCGGCCTAGCATGAATACATTCAACCTATGACCAATAGATCTCTATAAAAGCCCATTCAAAGTTCATTTAGAAGGGGTTGGAAAATATTAAAAAAGTAAGCAAGAACACAAGAAAGATCCTTGAGGAAAATTTTCCTATTCTCTACATATAACCATATAATATAACTACTAACATATCCAAATCCTCACACTAGGCCCTAGCCATCTCAAACACACCTAGTTTAGCATTTTTTCATCTTCATTACACTATTTGACAAAGCACATCAAGTGAAACAATTGCATATGGCTTGATCCCTCTTCAAAGTATTGATATGTAGGCAACATGCCCACATAAGGGGTGTGGATACATGTTCAGTACATCTTAAACACATTAAACCCCCCTCTTCCTCAAGTTTTATCAAATTACAATGAAGTCTAGGTTTTAAAGACTAAATCAGATTTACAAAGAGTTTTACAGACTTTTAGTAGTTAAAATTTCATAGGTAGGCTCACATAGGGACAATGAATAAGACCCATAAAATTTAGGACTTTGAGATAACAACATAAAATAACTATAGCGCTGGACTCCAAGGTGTCTTATTTTGACACATCTATCCTTTTACAAAATGAAAGTTAGATCCTGATTTATGATAGTGTCCCAATCCTGCACAATAAATTCCAAACCCTATCTCTGTGGTTTCATTTTATTTTTAGCTAAGTCTTATTTTCTCTCTATTTCTTACTATTTATAGAAACGTTAAAAATATAAATAAATTATAAAAAATAGTAGTTAAATTATTGAAATATTATTTATAGATTTATTCAACTTAGACCTTTAACTAAATTAGAAATAAGACTCCAATATTCCCAAAATAGTTTAATCATTTGGTGAACCTGACTTACTTTGTTTGTGAACAAAAACCCTAGAAACCCTAGGGAAAATTCCTTACTAATTTTAGAAATATTTTTATAATTTTTTACTTACATATTTTAAATAAAAAATTCACATTTAATTTTTAAATTTACCTTAGTAATTTTAAAAATTATTTATTCCAAACCCTAGCTGAATTTACTAGGTCCTTTTACGCACAAAAACCCTAGGAAAAATTTCTTGTTAATTTTAGAAATATTTTTCTAATTTTTTATCTACATATTTAAATCAAAAATTCATATTTTATTTTTAAAACTCCATAGTAATTTTAAAAATAATCATTTTTCAAAACCTTAGTTACATATACTAGGTCCCATTAATTTTTGAGGTATCACCTTACATCTAAAATCATGTTTCACATAAATACAAAAATGGATCTCATTTATTTAAAATCATTTCTTGAAAATAATAAGGAGACCATACTTGGCCCTATCATGTACATGAATGATGAATTTTACTATAAGTTAATAAAAAGCCTCATTATTTGCATATCATGCTTTCTTTTCATAATATGGGATGATATTAAGAAATTCATTGTTAAACATAGTAAGATACCTCTCCTTCAAAACAATGTTTACTTGTCTTCAATACAAGGTTTCATTACTTGATTTTTTATCTCTCATATGGAAAAATTTTCAATTTTATCTTGCTAAACATATTATAAATATCATATCACATATCAAAGTTTTTTATGCATTCGTGCACAATTTCATGCTCTCTATCCCTTGCTTTCTATCTCTCATATGGAAATTTTCTCAAGTTTATCTTGATAAACATATTAGAAATATAATATCACATATTAAATTTGTTTATGCATTAATGCACAATTCCATGATATCTATCCCTTTATTTCTATCTCTCATATGGAAATTTTTTCAAGTTTATCTTGCTAAACATATTAGAAATATCATATCTCTTCTTATTTGGGAAGTTGATCCAACAAAACCTCTTCCATGGGGATATGATCCAAATGCATTTTGTGAATTTCATAGGGCACTGGGGAACATAATAAACAAATGCATTAGTTTGAGACACAAGATATAGGACTTGATAGATGAAAATCTTATTTATCTTGGCATTCCAATTATTCCTCTATAGGCAAAGCAAACACAAGACAATGCTCTCAAAATTTTCCTAGATCCTTTTCCAAAACATTCTAAACAAGAGATAGGGGACACATCATATATTCACCATGCGTATCATGCACATCCACCACCAGATACATACAAGACACCTTTAGTTGAGTCATATCCTTTGAGTAACATGATTTTGGTGTACAATTCTAGAGTTCCAGCTAGACCTTTGATCTCCTTCTCAGAGTAAGAGATAGTTGAGGATGATTCAAATTATCATGCACTCTTTATCAGAGCTTACATTCATAATCATCCTATTCATAATGTTCTCATAGATAATGGATCTAGTGTGAACATGTGTGATATTACCCCAATGGGCATAGTTATTAGCAGATTAGATGGGCACATATGAAGTTCATTGGGTGAGATTGTAATTCCTCTATAGGTTGGTCTAACACATGTGGCCACACCTTTTACTATTATTCCCAGTGCAAGATTTTTTGATATGTTACTTGGTCGACCATAGATTTATAAACTTTGATCAATACCTTTTATAGTTCACAAATGCATGAAATTCAATCACACTAATTAGGTTGTTATAGTTGGTAGAGTTCTATATGAGTTACCACTTCCCACTTCAGAGACATCTTCTACTTTGCAGTCACTAATTTCAACTTCTCCACTAGTTATAGTTCTTCTTCTAGTTCATATTTAAACATAGTTAAGGCCTCCATCACTAGCATAGAGAGTTCATACACTTCCATAGAGGCCTCTTTTAGAGAAACCATATTCTTAGGAATCTAGAAAGTTTATAGCTACAGTATTCACACCCAGGGTAGTACCATTTAGGTCTCATGCCTCTACACAAAGAGCACATTTTTAGAGATCTTCTCTTACTACCAGATGGGTCTCTAAGAGCCCTATAGTTGCATCCATTTCTTAGAGTTATAGGGGGATCCCACTGTTAGTTTCCACTACAAATATTTCAAAGCATTTAAAAATACATAACTTTTAGAGTTATAGTCTTATCCCTTCCATCATGCTTCATGAACACACACGATCCGTCTCCTTGATATAAGACACCATGATAGGGAGTCTCCCATGAGACTCATCGGTTAGTATAATCTCTTCACATATTTGTACATAAATTCTTTTCAAAATACTTGTACATAGTCTTCTCATGATTGATTTTACGTAGCTTATATCAAAAAACATATATAAAAAACAATACAAAATTTCAATATCTGAAAAAATTCAAATAATTCAGAGACATAAACACGTTTCAATTTTATGAATCATTAAGGCTTTACATTTATAATACTATGATAGACTTACATTTATTATTATATGCTATTATTTGTCAATTTATCTACATTACCATGCTTCACTTGATCTTTTTTAAGTGTGTGTAGTGAAACCCAGATCCTTGTTTGCTTCACTCTACCCATTGAGGGGGAATCCTACTTCTACATTCAAGAAATACAGCGATATATCTACCCATTGGGGGCATGTTATACATGACTACACTATCCAAGTTATGTCATTATTACACCACACACTCTAGTTATCATGTTGATGTACATTACTTACTATCTTACACAGATTAATCTATCGACACCCACTAGTATATAACACTTGTGTATTTCTTAGCATATACCTAGTCTTGTACTATATGTCTTGCATACTTTCACTTCTTTCTTTGATTAGTTAGATGAAATTATATTTATAGTATTTACATGATTTATTTCCTTGATTTATGTATCTAGATGTGATTACATTCCTTAGTTCTTTTATCTCTCGTATGTGCCTTAGGACATTTTCCAATGTCCTTTGCTTGTACTCTTCTATTTGCTTGTGGTCCTTGTGCCAACCTTGCTTATTTCAATTATATATGTATGTTGTATTTGAACGTGCCTTATATGCTTGATTTATAGTTTGAGTGACATGTTCACATGTCTCTTTTTTCCTTGACCCCTTGGTCACTCTTGCATGCTTTTTTGCTTCTTGCCTTGTGTGCTTATTGTTTGTTTGATTCTCATTGTTTGAAATGCCATGATCCACATCATGAATTTTTTTGTTTTCTTGGATGCCATGATGGACATCAAGATCCATCCCTCTTTTAAAAATAACTAGACTTCCAATTCTAGTTCATTATATTGCACATGTTATTACATTGTTATATCTATCTAGACATACCCTTGTTGATTTAACAATCTCTCATACAAACCATGATCTATCTTGAGATATCTTGTCGATTATCATTTATATATCATGTATCTTCATAACATAACACACTTTTAGGGATTTTATTTTGAGGGTAGTCATTATAAGGTATTCATTCCTACCATTAAAAGAGGGGGAAATAAATAGGGGTTTTGTCATAAAGATCAAAGCTCCTATCAGTCAAAAAATTAGCTTTCAGGACACCCAAAATAGTATTCAAACTTCAAACTAGGCAGAACAAATTAAGAAGATAGTGATAATTATAGAAAAATCATCATAATAAACATAGGATAAGAGTTCCAAGTTTGGACTATAGTGCCAGACAATAGGGTGTCCTATTTTGATGCTCTTATCCAAATAGAAAATAAACTAGATTTTTCAAAAATAGGCAAAAAAATAAGTACAATTATAGTTTTGTCAGCAATAGTTTAGTTTAGAATCAATAGTTTCAATATAGTTTTTCTTAGAGAATATAGATATAAGGAGCATCATGTGTAACATGATGGCTCTCAATTTCAATTTTAGATTAGGTAGTTGGTATAACTCCTAGATCAGAATCCATGTTTTAGACACCAGTGATTGGGGGAAATATGAGCGACATATTTGACTTCTTTTCTTTTGGAGTTCGGTACATTACCTAGGTATTATTATTAGTTACGTGCCTTATTCCATCTATAGGTGGTTGGCATAATTTTAGAGTGGATTTTATATAAGCCTAATTCTTAATTTTGGAGTGGCTTTCATACAAGCCTTATCTCCACCTTCTAGAGTGGCCAAGAGTGGCCTAGTTCTCAGTACACATTTGGCTATCCACACCACATTGTAAAATTAAAAAGAAGTCACTCACTTCATACTAGTATCAATTCATAACTTCACTTAGTGGGGTAATGATGGATCCAAAGGACTAATTAGCCTTTGTATTCTTGATCCACCTACTCAGAGGGATTGGACACAAAGTCCAGACATCAATTAACACATGCATGATCACATAGCTTCACTTAGTGGGTGACGATGGAGCCAAAGGGATAGCCTTTAAATTATTGAGTCACTCTTAGGGAATTGAGCACTCATCTTTGTTTGTGATAGTACTCTTGATACACCACATATCTAACACAATATATTATCATCCAACATCACTCAGTATCACAATAGGTTTTGTATTGGTTTGCATACTCGATGAGGTGTATTCATTCCTTTCTCTTCCTCTCTCTCTTATCTAGATTTATATGCTTTTATTTTAGATATAGTGTATCTAGTAAGAACTGATCTACTTTTTGTTTTTTCTTGTAGGTTTAAACTTCACAATGTGCTCTCTCTATGCACACCCAACATCACACAACTTCATGAGCTTCACCCTTGCAGGTAAGTTCAGGTATGCTTTCCACTTTTTATTTATGCTAGTATTTCATTTTGATGCATCACTATAATAAAGGGGGGGGGGAAATGTAGTCATATAAAATGTCAAAATTAGTAGCTTGAGTGTGGGTTGTGACACCTAACCTATAGGTCCCTCTTGCATGATCTCATGACCCTTTTAGACACTATTTTTCTTATTCCCAATCATCTGTAGACTTTTAAAACTTGATTCTAGCTCAGCTAGGCTATATTTACCATGATAATTCTATCCCCTAGGTCCCACACCTATAGGACAATAGCACCTAATTTAGACTATAGCACTGAAACTTTGGGTGTTCAAGTTTGACGTTCTTATCTAAATGCATTTTTATTGCTAATGGTCATTTCCTCTTGGTTCATATCCTTCATCTTATTAGCCTAACATGAATATATTTGACCCATGACCAATATATCTCTATAAAATCCCATTCAAAGTTGATTTATAAGGGGTTGGCAAATATTAAAAAAATAATCAAGAATACAAGAAAGACCTTTGAAGTAAATTTCATTATTATCCACATACAACTATCCAATACAACTGCTAGCACATCCAAATCCTCACACCAATCTGTAGCCACCTCAAGCACACCCAATTTAACATTTTTTCATCTTCATTACACTATTACACAAAACACATCAAATGAAAGAACTACATATGGCTTGATCCCTCTTCAGAGTATTGATATGTAGGTAGCATGCCCATACAAGAGGTGTGAATACACATTCAATGCATCTTACACACACTAACCCCCTTCTTCCTCAAGTTTTGTCAAAGTACAATGAAGTCTAGGGTTTGAAGACTCAATCAACTCTATAAGGATTTTTGCAAACTTTTAGCAGTCAAAATTTCATAGGCAGGCTCACACAGGGATAGTGAACAAAACCCAAATTTTTTAGGTCTCTAGGACATCAACAGAAAAATACTATAGTGTAAAACCTAGGGTTTCCTATTTTGATGCTCCTATCCTTTTACAAAATAAAATATAGATCCTAATTTGTGATAGTGTCTCGGTCCTGCACAATAAATTCTAGATCCTGTCTCAGCCGTTTCATCCTATTTTTAGCTAAGTCTTATTTTTTATCTATTTATTGCTATTTATAAAAAGGTTAAAAACACAAAAAAATTATACAAATTAGTATTTAAATTTTTATAATATTATTTATTGATTTAGTCAACTCATACCTTTAAATAAATTAAGAATAAGACTCCAATATTCTCAAAATAATTAAATCAATTGGAAAGTGTGACCACCAAGAAGGCCATAATAGGAATTGAGGAGTTCACCTTCCAAAAGGTTAAACCATTTTCAGGTATGACCCTATTTAAAGGGAAATAACTAGGAGAACATCACATCCATGAAGAGGATGTTGAGAGCTTAATTGAGGCTCAATTAGCTCAAGCCAAGGCTGGGATCTGAGGAATGAAGCAAAGGATTGAGAATTTAGAAAGGGAAAAAGAAAACCTAGAGACACATGCCATTCTATCTGTGCCTAATACTATGTTGGACATGTTTAAAGCCTCTTTTTTGATATGTTCAACTACTTTGGAATCATTGAAGATGAGGTAAGATGCATTGATCCTATAAAGCAAAATGGCCAAAGAAATGATAGTAAAATGGCAGAGACCAAGTTGAGAGATCTCATCAACATATGGATTGGGAACAAGATTCCCAAATTCAAAACTATTAGCCTAGGCCATATGAATGCTGCATTGGGTATAGTGGTGGAAAAAATATAGAGTCTAAGTGCTTGGTCAACAGACTTGGATAGACTCTTTAGGCATGATGAAGAGCTAGTTCCTTGGATCAAATAGTTACTTGGTACTATGTTAGCCAACCCCACCAAGATCTTAGCCCTTGGAATCATTGATGAGGATAAATATAAATAGAGGGTCACTTTGGTAATGAAGTCAGTTAAGAGCAAGAGCCAAGGCCAGTCTGATAGGGAAAATATCAAGATCTTTGACATGATACTCAAAACTGAAGAAAAGATTATAGAGCCCAAGATTATCAAGGAAGTAATGGCTAGAGATGATAGAGACTTCAATGACTTAGTTGATCATTAGGATGCCTACTTTTAAAATCCTATTTTGGACTTGGAGTTGATCAAAGATCAACATAAAAAATCTATGAAATTGCTATAGGATTTATAGGGGAGCCCCAAGGCAATGGCCCACCTAGTAGATAGTATTCCTTTTGTAAAAAGCATTGTAATATTTAAAAGATGAATATTATTTTGTAACACATATGCTGGTCTGTTAGCTTATTACCCCTAGGTTAGTCTAATTGTAAAAAACAAGTGTATTTTAAATTTTTTAAGGAAGGACAACTATCCTTATATTTTGTATGCCTATATGTTGTAACTGACCAGTGTACTGCCTTATCTTTCTATAAAAGGCATGTATCGCCATCTTGTAAAGAGAGAATTTTGAGAAAATTTTGTGAATTTGGAGTAATTAATATAATCAAGGAGTTTTGAAAAGATTATCCATATTTGATATTTCAATTTCTAACATAATTTTTCTCTTAATTTCTAGTTCTATATCTTAAATTTGAATAGCTTCTTTGAATTTTGGGTTGCATTTTTTAATCACAAGGTTTCTAACTTGTGCATATGCTAGATTAGTTTAAGGATTCTGGATTTACTTCACTTCATTTTTCTCTATATTTAGATGTGCAAATTATATTTGATTATATTAGTAAATATTTAAAATTAAACCTAGTTTTTACTTGTGATTATTTACATATCCTTCAAAGTTTGCCTGGTATATAGTGAAATATGAGCTTAGGCTATTTTGCATTATGTATTGGTTTGAATGCATACTCAATTAAAATTAATGCTTTGTCATAATATTTGAGACTAAGATAAGCAATAAATCATTTCATTTTCTACCTTACCCTTCTCTTTTCTCCTTTTTCACATCAGATCACTTTAGTTTAAGCTCCATTATAATATCCATCTAGATTAATTTGTAGCTTAAGTTTGGATCATAATTCACTAAGAATTAACATATATCTTCTAAAATTCATAAATAATGGACTTGATGGCTCCCAACCATAAATTATTATAAATTTTAGTAACACTAATGCATATCTCTATTGCTATTTCACCATAGGTGACATCAAGTTGCCACAACCTACTACTCATGCTCTGAATTCATAGGATTCTAAAATGAGAAGTGTTATTTGAAAACTAAGAGCCTCTATAATGAATTTAGAGGCATCAACAACTGGGTCCTATATTATCCCCTCAATTTTTCAATATCATCTATACAATTCCCTACACAAGGAGGTTTATAGGTTTTTAGGGCTACAAGGAAACTATGCCTTGTGAAGGTTTAACGATCAAAATGAGTTCTTGGGATTTGTTACAAGAACCAAAATTTTGTGTTTAAGACCTGATAACATATTTTAAGATCATTCATTTGGTTTGGATGAGTTGAAGAAGATGCATTTGAGTTTTGGGCCACTTGGACCAATCTAGGAATGGGAAATAAAGAGTTTCAAGATGCCTATACACATGAATGATGGAATGGTAGGTCAAAGGAGTTTATTAAGGCATTTAAGATGTTAAAAGAGTTTTTTCATATTATTTCAAGGTGAAATCATGGTTTAAAGGTCCATTTGTCATTCCTTTCATACAAAGAAGGGCAGTTTCCAAGATGTTAGTCAAGGTGTTAAGTACGTTTTTAACCCCTACACCATTTGGAAGGCTAAAGCTACTGTAGGAGTTAGACACATGTACTTGTAGATCTGATTGAATGTCTCATAAATCATCTTATTATTTTTATTCCCATGGACACTTTTAATTCTTCTTTTGCTACACCTCTTTCTCTCTCTTCACACTTCTCTATGTAAGCAACCACTTTTGGCTAATTTTGTAAGATCCACACCTAGTATGGTGAATATTTATTAGTTTGAATACTATAATTTCCTTTGAATAAATATTTTAAATATTTTTTCAATTTAATAACTTCTTGTTTAAGTGTGTGAAGTAGTGCATAGTTTAATGACAAGTGATAATCATCTATCCTTATGTTCACTTTACAATTTCATGTTTTATGCAAGTATTTTGCTCTCTAATAGGTCACATAAAGTGTAGTTAGTGCCCTTTTATATCTCTAAGTGTAATGAATAGAATTAATGTCTATAATTAGACCTATTGTTTATTTTACTTTAGAAGTGCAATGCATATCACCTTCATGTTTGAAACACTTATGTTAAAGAAATCTAGGATGTTGAAGCTAGTCTTGTGATTCATATTTCATAGTGAAAGTATATATTAGTATAGTGGAGATCAATATGGTGCATCACCTCATTATAATATATTATTTTCATATTCCTTTTATATTTTCATCCCAAGCAAGTAAGAATTATAGGTGATGAGATATAATGAACATATTTATGGAGTTAGCCCTTTAATCTAGAGGTTTACCTCTGCTATAGGCAACCCATAGGCCTAGACATATTCCCATGTTTCCCTCAATTTGGATAAATTACTTAAATACCTCTATAAGGGTGAAAAATTAATTGATAATAGGTCCATTATAAGTGATAGTGTGAACTATGCCACTAATGTTAATGTTTACAATTTGAGGAACTAGTGGTTCATTTTATAAATGTTTAATAGCCTTGATAATAAGTGGTAGTTAGGGTATAAGATTACCTTGTGAATATTTAAAGATGGGGTGGGCAGCATTAATATTTTTCACTCCCCATTGAGTAGGTTGGGAATGATTTTGGAAATGAATTAATTAGTTTTGTATTTGCATCATTTGATTGACACTATTAGTTTAAAAAATAGCCATTTGGTTTAAGGTTTGTAATAAAAGTTGATTAGTGTTAATAGTATTTTAATTAGTGGAATCAACAAGAGATTTATTGGTTTTATTAGAGGCATTGATAGTTTGAGATGCATTAGTAGTTTGAGATGCACTAGTAATTTGAGATGCACTAGTAGTTGCATTAATGTGAGTATTAATGTGGGTATTTTGAGTAGATCCACTAAAGGTCATGCATTCCATGTTTGTGGAAATGGTTGGAATGGTAGATAGAGAAGGCATGGAATAAGAAGACATGCTTTCATAGGAAGGCATGAAACATGATAAAGGTGTTATGGAATTTATAGGGTGACTTACCCTAAATCTTGAATAAAAACTAGGTGAAGGTGAAGGGGGACCCCCAATGTGAGGTCCCATCATAAGGTTATATATTAATGTAAGATACTTACCCTAATGTTGAGGGTTTTCATTGATTAAAATTATCATTTTGGTAGTATGTTCAAGATCACTTTCATCCTATACTATAGGTATGAATAGAGGATTAATGGAAGAAGGAGGAGTCCCATAATTGGTAGCTCTAATAGTAAGATGGATGTTGCTAAATTTGCCACATGATAAGGTAGATGCATCTTAGAGGCTTTATGAGGATTAATAATACTCATCATGTTAGGTTTATTTTACTACTTAGATTTATCAAACATGCATTGCATGATGAATAGACTAATAAAAGAAACTTATTCTGACACCTACTAAAAAAGATAAAGGTTAACAAGATGAAAACCAATTGGATTGAGTTGGGTAGACATGACAAATGAATAGACTGTAAACCTACTAGATTGAGCTAGTCAATTTAGTTGGGCAGACAAGATAAAAGATCTATTTATATACCTACTAGAGTAAATTGGTTGATCTAGTTGGGTTGATAGGATAAAAGAATAGTCTAAAAAATTACTTGATTGAACTGTGATCTAGTTGATCAAACATGATAAAATGATAATATTAAAATCTACTGGATAGATTTAGTTGATATATTTGGGAAAATAGATTAAAATAATAGTTTGGAAAGCTACAGGATTGAGCTAGTCAATCTAGTTGGGTAGATAGGATAAAATAATAGTTTGGAAACCTATTAGATTGATTTGGTTGGTCTAGTTGGGCAAACATGATAAATACATAGTCTAGAAACCTACTTGACTGAGCTAGTTGATATAGTTGGGCAGACAAGATAAAATAATAGCCTACTTAATTGAGCTGACTGATTTAATTATATAGGAAAAAAAAATTAAACTATTTAAAACTAGATGATTTAGTTTAAAAATAGAAGTAAAATAAACACAAAATATAAGACTGAGTTTTGCTAGTCAATGTAGTATATTCACACACAATCAACTAGATCGAGCTAGTCAATCTAGTTGAAACACACAACATATAATGATATAAATGTTGGTCGAGATAATTTGCAATATAATAGTGAATAGCAAGAAACAAGTAGAAAATGTAATTTTATAACTATTAATGCTAAATAATTCCCAGAAAGAAGATCAAGAAGTTGTACTAAAAGGTAAGGTTTGACAATATAGGCTTTCAAAGATACTAGCTTGTCTATTGTATAGTGATGACCCAATATTTTAGAACACTAACTATGGAGGAAGTGTCATTCCCATGGCCCACTAAACTTGGTTTCAAAGGTAAGCTATAAGTAACTTCTCAATGTTAACCACTAACAAATGCACTATAAAATTAAATGGATGGTTGGATTCCTAAGGTTTAATACAAAGATAAATCCTAGACATTTCCTAAATATTGTGAGGCACATGGAAACTAAAGACCATGTTTATCTTTGTACTATGGCTATGAGTATTTATTCCATCCCCTCATGCATGATATTTATAAATAATAGAAATGACTACAAATAGAATATCACATAGCCCTTCTTGATAATAACTAAGTAATTTTACAACTGTTAGTACATAGTTTTTAGAAAAAGCCAAGTGAAAATAAGGGTAAAAAATTAATTTATTGAAAACCAAGTTACAATTTCTAAAATTAAATAAATAAGTAGTTAAATCTTTGTTTCAAAAGTAAAAGTGATTGTAATTACTATGAAAATAGAGGTTAATTGCCTTTACTTATACTAATAATTAGAATATAGAGAACAAGATTGAGCAGGGCGATCTAGTTGATTGAATAATACATAATACAATCCAACTACTCAACATAGTCTATTGAAAAAATAAGGCCTAAATAAATTTAATCGACCAAATCACGTTATTTTATTTGAAGAAATTATAGACACATAACTAGATTGAACTGGTCAATTTAGGTTTTTGTATGGGTATAATTAGATAGAACCCACAACTGAGGAAAATAGTAGGGAAATTTTTAAATTTTGAACTAAAAAATAGGAATTGAAAATTGATTAAGATTGATAAGATGAAAATGCTAAGCTGTCAAGAATGAATGTGGAAGATAGAACATGATCGACCAAGTTGAATTAGTTGTATTATTGAAAGTGTTGAATTTTTGTTGACTGGGTTATCTAAGTGGGATTTTAATATTGTAAAGGTAAAAATTTATAAACATATTTAATAATCAAAATCAATTAGATTGATCTAGTCTAAATAAAATTGATATAGTAAAGACATGAAAATAAAACTAGATCGATCAGATCAGTTTTGTTTGCTAAAAATAAAAAATGAAAATATTACAAACTAAACAAAATTGAGCAAAATGATTTAGTTATTTTAAATAAATTCATAAGATAGGATAAATGATTAGATCAATCAATTCAATTTAGTTGGATGAAACTAGAATCTGTAAATAGAAGATATAACTAAGTCTACCAACATGACCTAGTTGACTAAAAACCTTGTACTTGTAGACAATAAATTAACCAACTTGATCTAGTTAGATAAAAAAATAACCTATATGAAGAAAAAAATTGATCAACCAGCTCGATCTATTTAACTATCACTAAAAAATTAAAAAAGTCAAGGGTTAGATTCACATTAGGTTCACTAGCATGCATACAATGAATTAGGATAGATATACAACTTATCATACTTAGTGAATTCTAAGCTCAAAGAAGGTAATATTACCAACAACTCATTACATAGCTATTTATATTAGGACATGACCAATTTTGATCCACTAAACCTACCCAAGGGATCTCTTATCACACAACACCACTAGAGAGAGTTCTAAAGCCTCTAGTCAAGTAACACCACACAATAACCTTAGCTAGGTCTACAATACATAAAATAAATTTAATCTAGTATTCACTAGATCTTATGGCATAAAGGGGGATAGTTAAACAAACAAACCATAACATGTAAAGGAAAAATATACTCAAGTCAATGTAGAGGTAATTATAAGCAAGGAGTAAAACATTCAACCTATTACTTTGTGTAATATCTATCTAACAAAATAAAATATTAAGAGTTATGAATATTTACCTTGAATGAACTTGTCATGCCTCAATCTCTCCCTTATCCAATGGTGTTTTTTAAGAGGTTGTTGTATATTTGTAAGGATCAAAATATAAAAACCATCTCTAGAATAAAATATTCCTACTTTACATCCTTGATTTTCCCACAAGATAAGCTTCTTTCCTTCCAAGATAAAACCCTATGCAATTACTCCTTAAGTGTAAAATTTATAGAATTGTGAGTTATAATAATATGAAATTGAATGATCCTCTCTATTGGGTTGAAGTATAGGTAGTGTTTATATAAAATGATTGAACCTAAACCCTTCCAAAATTTTAACCAACAAGATCAAATAGATCAATTTTGTTAGGCAAGAAAAATAACTGTGAGGTCTTGAACTAGATCGACCTGATTGATCTAGTTCCATAACATGTGGCTTAACTTTTATACGATTGAATAAGCTGATTTATTAGGAAAAATAATAATAAGGGTGTTTTCCTAGTGATGGGATATTTTGAAAGGGGAATTTCTTAGGGAAGTGAATATATGGAAATTTAATTACTTAGGGAGTTGGATAAAAGTGACTTGTAGTGGTTTTAGGTAATAATATAGGGACCAAGAATCTTATGAAGCAACAAAGGTTTGCCCACACCTTTCCCAATGCTCCCTTTAAGGCATGCACTCAAGGATATTAAAACTTGATCAATTATTACAAGAGAGAAAGTGCTAGTAAATGATAAAGTTTAAATTTTTTGTATTTATACACACATGATCTTAGGCCATGCAAGTTATTATCATAAGTTCATTACGAACTATGTTTAGATTTTGGAAAAGATGGAACCTTCATATTTAAAGAGAAATAATAATAATTGATACATTAAAATATGAGCTAGAAAGTGCATCAATATTATCATTTAATAACTAGAAGACACCCTTCCATGTCCAAGTAGATGCATCTGGGATAAAAATTGGTGTTATCCTAACATATCCAAGGGAATATAAGATTGACTATCTAATATAATTTGAAATCTAGAAACTTTCCCTAATAGAGCTAAATTACACTACCATATTGTATGAGGCATTCACCATTTGTGTTTGTCATGTACCATGAGGTGCTCAAGTATATTTTTGATAATTTGGTATTACATGGACAAACTTATAGATGGATAGTTCTATTTTAAGAATTCTATTTTTTGATGTAGTCAACTTGAAAAACATAACTATGGGTTGCCCCATTTGTTGAGGATAAACAAAGATGAGAGTATACATAATATAGAGGATGAAAAATCAAATGTATATCTATACAAGATCCTATGTGTACTTGAATAC
The DNA here is from genome assembly GCA_037957365.1 of Torreya grandis. Lineage (NCBI taxonomy): Eukaryota > Viridiplantae > Streptophyta > Pinopsida > Cupressales > Taxaceae > Torreya > Torreya grandis. Next base: position 1,235,680 of record JARHVA010002663.1, on the reverse strand, counting down.
TTGGTCAACATTTCAAACTTTCTCACCTTAGGGGCCACACTAAGTGATTAGGAGACCAATGACAAGGAACATTTGGAAATTTGTATGACACCACATCAACTCATCAATGGAGAAATATAAAAAATGGGCATAACAAGGTGTTTCATTGGTGTGTTATAGAACATGAAAGAGAAGATATATTGTGCAAAGGTTGTGATGGAATCTCAAGTGGTCACTATGCTGGTGAAATAATGAGGCATAATATTTTATCCTCTGGTCTATGATGGAAAACCATCTACAAATATGCCAAGTATTTTATGTATAAATGTGACATATGCTAGTACATTGGGATTCTAAATAAAAGACATGAGATTCTTCTGATCCCAATCATCAAATAATAACCTTTTCAAAAGTGGTCCACCAAATTTATTGAACTATTTCTTTTGCTATGTGCAAGACTGGGCATGGTAAAATATAATGGCGGTGGATTATTTGATAATGTGGGTAGAGGTGGCACCTACAAAGGACTACACCATAGCTATGACTCCACAATTTTGTGTGGAAAAAATCATCATTAGGTATAATTCCCACATTTTCTCATAATTGATCAAGGTAGTTACTTTTTGGATGAAACTATATGTGCACTATTTAAGGAATTGATGGTCACGTACCAAAAAACTATTCCATTTCACCCACAAGCCAACAAAATGATAAAATATTTTGATAAAATTTTGGGCATAAATCTAACCAAGATTTATGAATCAATGTGCACAGATTGGGATGATAGAGTCTCAATGGTACTATGGGAATATAAGACATCCTATAAGAGGCTCAACAAGTTGATTCCATTTTAAATTATGTTTGGTAAATATGTCATTTTGTTAGTGGAATTTATGGTGCCTTCCATATTCATTGCACACAATAGGCTATTAGTTGACAAAGAATCACTATATGAACACATAGAGGAGCTAATGAAATCATATGGGAAACAGGTCTGGGCCAAATGGAATCAAAGGATAGAGAAATCAAAGAAGGTTTGGCATGATAATCATGTCAATAGTAAAGTTTTGTGCAAGGATGCACATGTTATTATCTATGACCAAAGGTATGCTAATCACCCTATAAAATTATATATTATGTAATAACATTCATGATATAATGGAAGCAAGTACATGTATTCTAGTAAAGGATTATGAATGTTATTTCTCAAGTAATTTATATAAGTTCTATATGCAACACATGCATATATTATATTTTGTAAATGTTAATGTAGTAGAAAAGACAAATAAAATGTTGAATAGTTTCCTAGGACAAAGTAGGAAGAGAAACAAAGAGATGGGAAGCCAAAGAGTCATGTTGACTCTATAAGTATTCGGCACTCATAGAGATATAAGTTTAGTTACTATTTTAGTTATTTTGATATATTAGTTTTTAAAATCAACCTCTCTTGATAAAAAATGTATCCTTATCTATAAAAATTTATTGTAACTAATAATGTAAATAATAATTCATAAGTTTATGAGTTATACATGGTTCTATGTGCAAATATTCTTATCAAAAAGTATGGATTTAAATTAATCTCTTTTAGGTAGATAAATGGATTCAATATGGGTTAAATCACATTAACCATAAAATTACCATGTATGAATCATTTCCATTTCTTGTGAGTCATATAACATCCTGTATATTACAACACTAACATGTCTTGACGAGGATTTATAAGGATTTCTTCTAACAATGGTTCTGTTCCTAGATTTTCAAGACATTAATATGGTTTTCAAGTCTAATCAACCTTGAAATATGGATAGAGGGTAGGATACATTATTTTTCTAAATAAGAGTGTGTTACAATAGTAGTTCATGCACAAAAAATATTACCACCCATGTATATGGAAAAATTTATGAGATTTTATGGTGTGAGTTACCTAAATTTTTAGTAGAATGGTTATTAATGATCGAGCCCTACTATTTTTAACCTTGAAAAAAATAAAAATTTGATTGGAAAGAATTAATGTTGTAAAGTTTGTGTAATCTATATATAAAATGGATATGTTCTATTGATTAGTAGGTAAGAACCACTATTTACAGGTACATATCTAATTTTTTGAGCAAGGATATGTTGCATTTAGAACTACATATGACTTGTTTGTGATCATAATGCAAATATTTTTTTAAAGAGAATTATTGTGTTTTTAAATGTGTTAGTTATGGAAAAAGATATGGTGCCAATTTTAGATGATTTGGAGTTATCAAACAAGGTAACAAGGAGATGTAAACCTTTACGAGATGAATGAAAGATGAGAGAACCTAGGATATTGGACCAAAATGGATCTTGTAAGGAGAAGATGACCTATGAAAAATAATAAAGAAAAATACACAAATAATATTATAAGGCTTAAATAGGAACAATGGAAGTATAAAATATCGAGTAAACAAAATCCTATTGAATATGGAAAGATGAAGTTAGTTATGAGTATAAGTAGCCTAGGAATATTATAGAGATTGGGATGAAGTAGAAATCCAATGAAAGAGATTGAGTATATAAATCAAAATGAGATGAATAAAATGAAGGATATTGTAAACAGCAATTGAAGAAAAGAGACCCACCTAGAATAAGAATGAGAAAGAGGTTGCAGACCCAAGGTAGAAGGTCTCACATATGAATTAGAGTATATTACAACTAGTTTTAAGGAGTAGATTCAAATTTAATGGATGTATATGGAATGATAAGGATAGTATTTTTGAAGCACACTATAATGAGAATGGTATAGACAATGTTAGGGGTGGATATTATTAACATCCCTACTTTAGTTCATTCAATCCATAAGAACACATCCCCTGTGCCATCACTAATTATAGAAATGAATAATCTAGAAGTGCATAGGGAACTTACTGTAACTAAAAAGTGGATTTGGAAATTTAAATAAATAATGGAGAGACATAAGAAATAAATTGATAATCAATATAGCTTAACACTTATTTCAAGTGCACCAACCATACCTATAAGTGTCATAGTGTGTTCAAAGACATCAATACACTCATTCAATAAACTAGGGGTAAGTAATCATATTGCATGGATAATTATACTCCCTATTAGATCCTTTATGACTTTATATCCTTATGATGGGTCTATAGACCAAGAGTAATCTTTATTGATTTATGAGATGAAATAGGAATCCAAGGGTGTCTTAACTAACAAAGACAAGAAGAGTGAGGTCATAAGATAACTACAAAAATATGCATTGGAATTTATTTTTAAATAATGTTGGCACCATGCTAAAATTGTATCATGTGAAAATAAAACTAATCAGAGAATATAAAATGTAGAGGTGTATAAGTGAGACCATTCAATACATTAAAGAGATTAGAGAAAAACTAGAATAATATTTATGGGATTATGATCACAGGCTCTTAGATGTGATAAATAAGGTGAATTTTAAGTTTGAATATAATTATAAGGTCACTTAGTTCATGTACTGGTTGTGGAGTAACATACATTTTTGATAGAGTAAATGCAGTTCCAAACTAAAGCTAATGATAGGGAAACTACAATAAGAGCAGATAAAATTGAGGAATATAATAAGCATTCCAATAAAAGGAAAATATTTATACTAATTTAAATGTTGTGTTGTAAAGGATGGATAATTTTTAAGGAGGAAAGAAGACAAATATATTTCTTATGTATCAAGTGCAGGTAAGAAGAGCAGCATCACAATGAGTATCCTCAAATCAAAGTGAAGTTATATGAGTTGTGCCACACTTGGGATGATGCTAATACATTTTTTAGTTTATTAAAAAATTATGTGCATCAACTAGATAATCTATGTTTTATCTTTTAAAAATTCACTACACAATGAAAATAATTGTAGGGCTTTATAGGATATAAAATATGATATCATAAAAAATGTATTCATTAACATTGTGTAACAACCACCATTTCAAAAACTAAGTGCATCAGCACAAGACATAAATATTTTATAATGGGGAGGTTGGGTTCCATCATCAACAAAAAATCAACTAGGTTGGATTGCTCCATCAGAACAACATCAAATAAGATCCATCACCACTACAAAAATAACTAGGTTAGGAATCACCTTCACTATAACACTAATAAATTTATTCACGTTCAACTCCTCAAACATAGTATGGGGGGATATACTAACCAATATAAAAGATGGGGTTAATCATAACAAAGAAGATGATATTAATGAGTTTATCAGGTTCACAGATAGGGAAATTAACATCCACGAAAACCCATCATTCGTTACTTGTGTGGGGAGATGAGTCATATTATGTAAAATTTTCCATGCAATTAACAATGAGTAACCTACTATGAAACTTTAGAATATTATAGAAACATAAAATTGAATATTTCTTGAAACTATAGAATTAAGAGAAAAGAAGACAATGTACAATGTCAATATGGTTGATACCCATCAAAATGAGCAAGAATCCATATAGGTTATCACTTAGAATCAACACAAGGTCTTCACCCACTATAGATGTCTAATGATAACTTGATCAGTGCAATGTAATATGGTTAATACCCATCCAAATGAGAAATAATCCATATAGGTTGTCACTCAAAATCAACACAAGGCCTTCACCCACTATATATGTCTAAAGATAACCCAATAAGGGTAATGTCAATATGGTTAATACCCATCGAAATGAATAAGAATCCATACAAGTTGTCACTCAAAATCAACACAAGGCCTTTACCCACTATAGATGTCCAAAAATAACCTGCTTAGTAAAATATGAGAAGATAAGTATACTATTAGATCAATTAATGGTTAAGTGATGTTATTTATGTACCCTTAATACATTAAATTATATTAGTTGAATAATAATATATTTAATTAGTTATCATGAGTTTATCCTCATGTAAATAAATAATAAAATATATTAAATGACCTTTTGGAGATGTTGGACCCATTAATGTGGTGGTTGAAAAAGGTCATTTATAATGGATAGATTACATTGCCTATATAATAAAGAGTTTATATTGTAAGATGCAATGAAAAAAGAGAGAAGAGAAAGAAGAAAAATCTTGTATTGGGTACATTTTATTTCTAAAATAATGAATAGTTTTGGTGGATTTTTTACCTCTTCATGAGGTTTCTCCATAGTATATTTATGTTATGGTATGTTCAACTTTTCTCTCATTGTTTCATGGTGAATTTCTTTGTTATTGGTCTCAAATCTAGATCTAGTGTTCGTATGCAATTGCATTGCTTATTTTGTCATGGTATAAGAGCTAGTTGATGCATGATCAAGTGGCAAGATCATAGATCAGAGTTTTGGATTGTGTTCAAGCCTATATTCATCCATTTTTCAAGCCATGGTATGTTTATAATATTTTTTTAAGCTTCTCCTTTAGTATAAATAAGTTATTTTATTTATTTCCTAGCCCAGAGATTTTAGATCTAAGCATTTTATCAGATTTAAAGCTTATTTTCATGTAAAAAATATAATTGAGAATATTAAAATGGGATAAAAATACATATTTGAACATTAAAAATCATGAAAATTTTCTCCATGTTAGTCTAATGATCTTTGTGAAGGTGTTCGAAGCTCTCCATTTTCAGATCTAGTAGCTAAAGACACTTGCAAGATTCAATAGAATCAACAAGAAAGAAAAACTTTTTTTGACATTATTGTATGGCCTTTTACGGCCTTCTTTTTTAAATTTTTATGTCAAAAGCTCCATTTCTAGCCTATGTTGAATGGATCTTGTGTTCCAAGGAGATTTGATCCATTTTCTAGCCACCTAAAGCCTTCACAAAGCCTCTAAATCACTCCTCTCAATTTTTTGAGTTTTTTCATGCTCTCAAGATTGATTTGTATGGCCTCCATGAAAGATTTTTTTTCAAAAATGTAAGAAAAAAATTGGTTGAGATATTTTTCTCATTATTTTTGGTCCTTGGAAGGTGTTTTAGCAATTTTTAAGCCTTTAAAATCCTTTCCAAACCTTGTAAACCCTTGCTTGAGCTTGTTTCATTTTTCCTCAACCTCCATTAATGTCTTTTTACATATTTTTTATGGCCATGGAATAAGGAAAACAAATATAAAATCATGAATTCTCAGTGATTTTTTGAGATGTAAATATTGATTTTTCTTTTTTTTAAAAAATTTTCAAGCCTGTTGGAGCCTTATTTAGACCCTACGAAGCAACAAAAATAAGTTTTTTCATTTTTTATCTCTCCCTTGGGTGCCATAGATATAAAAATAAATTTAAAAACTAATTTTTAGACTGTTAAACCCAGATCTAAGTCTTTCATTAGCTTTATAAGGAAAATTGCAGGTGGTTTCAAGCTTTATTTTGCCAAAAAAGGTTACTTGGAGCTCCTGTTGAGCATCCTTCTCCTCCACATATGCCATTCATCTATTTTGAGCATGATTAAACAAACATAATAGGTATTTTAAAGTTTTAATTCAAGTATTTAAGAAATAAAGACTTTATAAAATTACCCTATTTTCCACATAGGCTGTGGATCCCAACTATACTTTTTAAAAATCCTTTTTGATTCAATTAAAATTTTATTTGATGTTAATTATTTTCAAAAATATTTATTTTTGTTTTATTTTTATTTTAAAAAAATAAAAATCATATTAGAAAAGGGTTAAATACAATTTAGTGTAATTATTATATTGAAATGTTTAGTAGGTGAGATGGTTAGCTAATTTTTGCTAGTACACTTGTATGAGATAGGTATTGTGTTCAAATACCTTAAATCCTTATTTTTGTTCAAACTTATTTTTTTATTATAAAATATTTTTTTTAATTTTCATGATCATTCATGGGACAACATGTGTTGTGTTCGATAATTTGTTTGACTTTTGACCCTATCAACTTCTGGTCAACAATAATCATCTAACCAATTGATTTGTAGGTTTTGGCACATTACAGACACTTTAAGAAGGTCCTTTATTTGATTTGAAACCTTCCACTATTATTTTTACAATAATTTTTTAAAATAGTGCAATTTATGACACTATTTATGACACTTATGACCACTTTTGTGATACTTGTAACTTTCGCCCTTGTTACAATTATTTGTGTTTTTGAATTATTTTGTAATAAAATAAAGTGGCTAGTTTTGTTTACTCATTATAATATGTGTTTTTTTATTACAAAATAAAGTATAAAACATGTTAAAATTTTTACTTTCTAAACAATTTTTTTAGTTTAGTATAAAACACAAACTTGTAGTGTCAACTTTAAAAGGAAGAAAAAATATTCATGACTCAAATTATAATATAAATTATTCCTAATAAAATATGTAATGATTGTTTAACTCAGTATCAAATTATTAGTGAATTTATTAGATGTGAATCACATAACTTTCTTGTTAAATTTAACATGCTTGATTGCAAGCTTACATATACTCTTATTGAAGGTTGTGTTAAAGCTTGATCCAAAAACTATGTTGCAATAAAGCTAACCCCTATTTACAAATATATTATTAGTATTTTGATTTATCTAGCCATTATGAGGATAGATATTTCATAATATGTGGGTGTTACTTCTAGATTCATGCAGGATCCATACTTGGATCATTGGATATTAGCAAAGTGAAAATTTTGATATATAAAAAGAACTGTAAACTTTGGTTTATATTATTTTTTCTTTTGATTATGCTAATTTATTTGGTTATTGTGATTTAAACCATACTATGATGAGTCTACTTCTGGATATGTGTTTATGTTTGGTGTAGGTGCTATCACTTGAATCACTTCATGTGGAAGTTGCTAACTAAGCCTTATAGCTATGAAGGATGATAAAAGAACATCATGTGGAAGTTCCTCATTGTACCAACCTTCTTGGTGATAGTTAATATTGTATATCTTTGGTGAAAAATATAATGTATCACCATAAACTAAATCCTATTAAAGTTTATTTAATATTGGGCTTATCAAAGTTGTCATTGAGGGGGAGTGTGCATGACAATGTCACTTCTTAAAAGCCATGTGGGTCATGTGTTTCCTTATTTCTCTCTATACTTATTACATTATAAAGCATTGTAATATATTATGTGATTTTGGTAAACTTCATATGGAAGTATACATTATACCCAACACATAGTAGCATGGAGGTTTTTATGGTATAAAATATTCTAATATGTTTGGTTGATTATTCATGAGAAATTATGGAATGCATTCTCACTATGGGATGTAGTCTCACAATCATGCTAGCCTAAAATCACCCTAAGTGGTTTATGGTAGCATAATGTAATTCCTTTAAAGGTGTCTATGGGGACATAGTGTAAAACCTTTAGGTATCTATGGGTGTATAAAGTAATTCCTTTAAAGGTGACTATGAAATTGTGGTTACATAGTGTAATACTTTTGGGTATTTATATTTTTATAGTGTAATTCCTTTAAAGGTGACTATGTGATTATGGTTACATAGTATTAACCTTTGGGTGTCTATAGTTAAATAGTGTAATACCTTTGGGTGACTATGTTTACATAGCATAATTCCTTTAAAAGTGAATATGGCATGATGAAGGATGTTACCTTCAATTATTACCTCCTAAAACTCATCATGTGGATGGTTCATGGAGTGTAAGTTCATTATGTTGTTACTTCGTAAAAATTACCATGTATCCCGACTTAACATTAAGGGGGAGTATTTGAAAAATTAATGGGTAAATGGTGTTATTTATGTACCCTTAGTACATTAAATTACATTGGTTAAATAATAATATATTTTATTATTTATCATGAGTTTATCCTTATGTAAATAAATAATAAAATATATTAAATGACCTTTGGAGAGGTTGGAACCATTAATGTGTTGGTTATAAAAGGTCATTTATAATGGGTAGATTACCTTGTCTATATAATAAAGAGTTTATATTTTAAGATGCAATGAAAAAATAGAGAAGAGAAAGAAGAGAAAGGTTGTATTGGGTAAATTTTATTTCTAAAATAATGAATAATTTTGGTGGGTTTTTTACCTCTTCATGAGGTTTTCCCATGGTATATCTATGTTATGGTGTGTTTATATTTGTTCTCATTATTTCATGATGAATGTCTTTGCTATTGGTCTCACATCTAGATCTGGTGTTTGTATGTAATTGTATTGCGTATTCTATCATATACAAACCTTACAAAATAAAATATGCTAATGAATTAAATGTCCCAACTATTGGTGTCAATAAAAAAAGGATATGAACACTAGAGATGTTGAAATAATAGAATCACATTTTTATGGACAAATTGTGAGCATTTTATGACAAGAGGGAGTGGTGACTACTTTAATAGATATTTTGAAATTGATAAGTGTGTTACGTAAGGAGTATATTTAAAAAATATTACCAATTTACTACACAACTTGTTGGAGTGCATAAATAAGGGGAAAAAAAGAACAAATAAAATGGTATGGTATGTGAAGATAAACAAACCATGAAACATGGATTCTTAGGTGGACATTAAAATTTTATAATATTAGGTACCTAATGTTGTCTTTTATTTTATAAGCATCATTAACATGATCCCAATATACAATTGGGAAGCAATAGCCTTTATGGAAAATGATGGAGAAAACTAGTACAAAAGTAATACCTATTATGGTACCAAATCGGGGATATTAGACACAACAAAAAAATTTAGAGGATATAAAACTATTGTGGGAGTAGGAAGATGTATTTGGAACCAATTGGGGATTACAAGACACAACAATAAATTTTAAAAGCTATATATCAATTGCAATATTATGAAGATGTCTTTACCACTAAATTTAGTGAGGTTAAGGGTGTAGACCTTTCATAAGGGGAAATGCATATTGACATTAATAAATGCACATTAATGATAAAAAAGTGACCCTAAATATTTATCTTAAATTTGAAAATGAAGGTGGTGCCAAGATTATTTATCTATTATAAAATTTGGATTGGTTAAGTCCCATGGTAATACAACCAAATAAAATAGGGAAGATTAGATCATGTGGGGACTATTACATACTCAATGATGCTTTTATCAATGACCTAATTCCTATATCATTCACTAATTAAGTATTATAATCCATCAAAGGGAAAAAATTTTATTCCTTCATAGATGGGATTAGGGATTATCACTAGATTATTATCGTAAGTAGAGGATCAATAAAAATATGACTTTCATAATAGAGTAGTAATCCCATTTAATTTTAAAATTCACCATCAATATTTTATAAATTTGTTGTTTTGGTATTAAAACATTTCATCCATGATTTTTTGGAAGTATATTTAGATGATTGGATAGTATTCTCATTGTTCAAAAAATACTTGTCAAAATAATAATTGATGCTGAAAATGTGTTGAGCATTACAAATAAAACTAAACATGAAAAAGTGCTTGTCCTTCACACCTTTTGGCATGATCCTCAAACGTGTGGTGTATAATGAAGGTATTTTAAAATAAAATGATAATATAATATACATCATAGGTCTCAAACCACCAATCAATTTATATAAAGTATGAACACTTCTGACCACACATGATACTTTCACAAGTTTATTCATAGATATGCAAACATCACAACACTTATGGAAAAATTAATGCATAAGGATAAAAATGTTAAATGAACCCTATAATGACAAATTATGTTAATATACCTAAATAAATAATTTCTCATGACTCCATTTTTAGTTTTTTCAAATTTGAGCAAAACATTCTATGTTCATACAGATACATCTATGTCGATGATTGAAGCTGTAATTGAAAAACCGAGAGAAGTATTCACTTTTCAAGTAATAAGATATTTGTTTCTAAAATAACTATACCAAAACAAACTAGAAACATTGGCCATGGTGTTCAAACTTTAAAAGTTACAACATTAGTTACTAGCTACTCCATTTGAATTTTTCATGGATCAATAAGCATTGAAATACTTGGTTAATGAAATATTTTTTGGAGAGAATTTTTCTATATGGTTAATTATTTTTAAATAATATAAATTAAAAATTAATTTGAATCCAATATAGTAAAACTTAGGGCTAAACCATCTCAATTATATCTAAACAGGTAATAAGCTTGAAGATTTGTAGGAAGATTATTTGGATTTGCTTTTGTTCAAAGTAATTGTGATCTCAAAACAACTGGAAGAGATTAATTTTTTTTTTAACATGGTACATTTCCAAAAAATTACAGGGTGTGTGATAATAAAAATATAGTCAAAATACCCTTATCATTCAATATTATTATTGTATTCCTTTAAAAGTTAGGTAAAGATGACATCCTTCATAAGGTGGCTTTAAAGATTGAAAGAGAAGCATTGGATGAAGTCCATCAAGGGGTATATAGAGGCCATTTATTAGGATAAATAATTTTATGAAAGATGATACAAAATGGACTATGGTGGCCTATAGTTTTCCATGATGTACATCAAGTCGCAAAGCATTGTGATATTTGTCAGCACACTAATAAATCAAGTCACATAGATGACATGTCACTAAACTAGATTATTTTTATGAAACCATTCAAAAAATGGGGGGTATATTTCATAGGGTATATTAATCCACCCTCTAAACACTCCAATTCCATATATATCATGACTGTGGAAAATTACTTCATAAATTGGGTTGAGGTAGCCTTGAATCCTAGATATGGAGTGAAAGACACTGCTAAAGTCCTCGTTGAAAATATCATAACAAGGTTTTATTTCCCTAAAAAGTTAATTAATGATAGGGTCACTAAATTTTTAAATAGTACCATAAATACCTTGATGGATGAATTCATGATATTACACTAGAATATCAATATATAACATCCCCAAGCAAACAACTAAGCAAAATCATAAATTAAGGTACTAGAAAAAATACTATAGAATATTTTCAATGTGTAGAGAGATGATTTGAAAGATAACATCTCAAAAATATTTTAGGTGTATAGGAAAAATTACAAGCATGTGATGGGATAATCTCTATTCCAATTGGTCTATAGAATGGAATATATTATGCCAATAGACTAGCTAGTACCTATATTATGCATTGTAATGATTACATTTATTGATTATAAATAATCATTATAAAACTAGTCACTTGAGTTGACTTGCATGGAGGATACATGGTAAATTCCTAGTTGTAATCAAGAATTGTATAAGCATAGGAAAATTTTTGAACATGAATCTAACTTGTGATCCAAGGAGTTTCAATAAGAACAAAAGGTACTATAGTAAAAAAGTAGATTCAAATTGTACCCTAGAAAACTAGGAATTTGGTGGAAGGGACTATATATAATCCACCTGATGATAGGCTAGGGTAGTATTATGTTATGTAATTTATAGGGAAATATTATTGTAGGTTGGATCAATGGAAGTAGGCTCAAGCCCTATTATAACTAAAATTAAGTCAGATAAAGCACAAATAAGTACTAGATGGCACATATAGAGTAGGATTTATTTTTTTCACAAGTGTGGTAGTAGTAGTAGATAGTAGGTATGATAATTTTAGTGAAACACGATAAAATAAACCAAGGAAAAATTATAAGGGATAAATAATTTCTAGATACCAAAATTAATGATAAAGATTGATCAATTTTATGAGTGGATTTTGGGAAAATCTCAAAATTTAACTAAGTCTGAGAATGGCATGTGATGAGAGGAAGGGATAATATGGAAGTAGATAGAAAGAAAAACTACCTTAAAAATTCAAAAATTATATTATAGTTAAGGCAGAAGGAATTCACATGAACATAGAAGTGTCTAACAATCTAATCATCAATTAATTTTTAAAAATGGAAAATATTTTAAAATAAAATGATGACATGTCACATTGAATAAGATATTGATTGTAAAACCACAAAAATGGCTAAGTGTCAAGTCAATAATGTATACAAAGTTAAGACAAACATGATTTGGCACAAGAAGTAGCTCAAGGATCTTTACAAGGTGGCACAATCTATCTATAAAAGGGAAATGTGGGGAAGTAAACCATATTTTATCCATCTCATGAATTGCACATGTATAATTTGCATTGCCTAAATAAAGATATTTTTTCTCAATAAGAACAAGATGAAAGTGTGAAGTGTATATGAATAGTGTCTAGAGGCAAAAGTATAATCAATAAAAAAACATAATGGCCACAAGTCAAATATTGGTAGCGTTGAGAGATTTATAACAGAAAGAGATGTGGATATGGTTTACCTTTCACAAAACTAAATGGAATGATCAAGAAAAATTATATTTTAGTGATGTAATTAATGTAGATTGGTTATTAGACCCTCAACCATAAGGATCACTAAGACCAACAAAAGTTGATGTCACTCAATATCATCCATTGTAAGGTATAAATCTAAAAGGGATTGGGAGGATCCTAATCTCTGGGTAGAATCATGAAATTATGATGACATTGCTCATATATTATAATGAGGGGGATATCTAGCTATTGTTACAAGTGGTAATTCATCTTGATCATGTAATAGGTTTTAAAGTGAGGTGAAAGCTGATGAAACCATATAAATCTACCAATCCACATTTTTTCCAAGAAATAAAGGAAAGCTATGAATCTACTCATGATGTCATAATAGATTAAGTAACCGGTGTTCCAGTGTAATTATTGGTGATGTGCATTATGAAAATATAATGGAAAACGATGAAGGGGACCAAAAAATAATAAAAGGAGTCATCAAAATTACCTCTCAAATGGTGTGATTGTTGGAAGAGTTCTTAGCATCAAAGATCTAGAAGAATGTAGTTAATGTGCTCTTTAGAAAAAATCAATCATTTCAGTACAAATTATTGGTACTCTTCATATGATTCACATAGTGGAGGCACCTAGATGGAAGTTCTTGGTGAAAAGTTTTGGTTAGACCAAGCCTTGCAAATATGATTTGGCCATGAAGAGGGAATTCATACCCGTATATACAAAATTTTGGGAATTAACTAATCTATATTTATGAAATCATCATTGTAAACCCTCATGTTTTGTGAGATGTGATGGATTACTTACCCTAAGTTATTAGTGTCATCAAATTATATAATGTCATCCTAGTGTGCATTCATGAACTCCCAACATAACTTGCACTTCCCCTTGTATTCTCCATCAATATGGTTTGGGCATAGGCATAAGTCATATGACATAAAAACATGATATAACATAATGTATAATCATTATGATTAGTTTAACCATAAGCATCAGTATAAACCAAAACAACTTGGGAATTTACTTATAGATCCCAAGAGATACCAAACACTTGGAAATATAATCTTATACAACTAGTTGAACTACCACCAAGGAAGAATAAATATTATTAACATTTCAAAATGATCCATGATTACCAATAATTTTTATAGAGGTTAATTTCAACAAACCTTGTGTTACATAAAAGGATGTTCATATAATTTTGATTAATGATATGGGTAATGTCTAATAAGATGAATAGGTGGATAAAGAATGGTTATTTGGAAGGTTGTGTGCTTTGTACAAGTTCATAATGTAGTAGTTCATGTCATATTGGTTTAACTCCCACCCGTGCAATAATCCATTAAGGTGGACACAATTACTAAATAAGATTAGAACAAGCCTAACATGTAATCCTTATTCTCAGTAGAGGAGGAATCGATATCACAAGCATGAGGAAAGGTATGGAATGTCATGGATGATCTAAAAATAATTCTAGATAAAATTCTCAAGATAAATCACAAGTATAATAAGGTAGTGGACTAGTGAATGTGGGTAGGGAAAAAGAAGAGGGTGATGCTAAGGCTAGTATATTTCAACTACTAATAAGGAATCCATGCACAATAGAAGTTGGAAAACCTAATACTATCATGGGAGAGTGAAAGTAAAAATTCACATCCTCTATGGCAACATCCTAAAGACCTAAAGTAGATACGTCAATAAGGGTGACACACCTCGATACAAGGGAGTATATAAGGTGATCATAGGAATCTAAGAAGGGAGGTTAGTAACATTTTAGCTCAAATAATAAAAATTTCAATAAGCACACTAACACTTAAACTTCAAGCCTAGATCTTAGGGGTGAGCTTAGTAACAAAAGATAAATTAAATCATAACTAAAATGCAAAATATAGAAAATACTTTACCTTCCTTAAGAGCTCCAAATGCATTGTTGAGTGGCTTGCTTGCCTTTTGCTTCAAAGAATCTTTAGAAATGGAGGTTATCTAGATCCTTCTCTCCTTGGCACCATGGATTGTGTTGGATTTGGATTTTGATTGCTTGTCTCAAGATTTTATCATTATAAAACTATTGATATGAATATCATGAAATAAAACCTACATTATAACTCTACAATATCCAAGCTTAATATTTAATAGGCAAGGTCTTTTATTCATAGGCTTAGGAATCAACCCCAACCCAAGGTGAGTCAAGGTGGAGTTTAAACATGGAATGGGTTAAAACCTAACCTAGGTGAGTCAAATATAACCCCAATAGAGTTAATAGTTGTCAAGTAATAATGATTTTCAATAAATAGGCATGGGTTTCAAAAATGAGATATTTTAGGATATTTCCAAAGAGTTTGACAACTCAAAAAAGGTCATGATGAAAGAATAAAATATTTAAATATTTGAATTTATTTTTTATAATTTCATTAATTGCAAATGGATAATTCAAATAGGCATTTAATTTGGTTTTATCAGAGGATTCGCCAAGGTCTGAATAATGAGGATGCATGAGTCGTGGTTGCATGGGACGAAGCAAGTGAATACCACAAAATGCTAATGTAAATGAAATCAAACAAGAGACAATTACATAGACAATTTAGAGAAAAGCCAATATATTATTAACATAAGATGGCCAAAGTGAAGAATACATATAAGAGAGCACGTAAGTAACTCCTCCACAAAAGGTGGTCAAGGCACCCCAAGAATACACTGTAACTCCTCCATGAAAGGTGGTGACAGGGTGATAAGAATAGAGAAGTAACTCCCATAACCGAAATAGTCGGTCAAAGGAGTTACTTATGACATTATTATGACACCTATGACACATCTCCACATAAGCTAGCCTATCCCATGAATGTAGGAAAACTCCATGTATGCACAAATATATAATTTCCCTAATTAAATACTAGGGAAAAATAAAAACCTACACTAATACCCCCCCATAAGCGCAACTTAAGTGGGCAGTGTGGAAATATAAAATGGGTCCCAACAACTAGGCCTGATGAGGTACCCATGTACAAATGCAATCTCCCATAGATAGAGAAAAGGAGAAAACCCATAGGAAAAAACTTCCCCCCAAAAGAGAGACATAAAATAAATGAAGAGGCTAGAAGCCCCCCTAAAGATGATGTTGTTGCAAATTTAGAACACACCCTAAGAAGAGCTCGTAGATGAATGTACTTGCTCTCAGTGAAAGGTTTGGTGAAGATGTCTGCAACCTGCTCTGAAGACTGGCAAAAGATTAAGTCAATGACTTGACTATGAATAAACTCCCAAATGAAATGCATGTGAATCTCTATGTGCTTGGTCCACTGGTGATAAATCAGATTCCTGTGAATTTGAATGGTACTCTGGTTATCACAATAAATGATGGTTGGCTACCTGATAAGAATGCCAAACTTAGAAAGAATCCCTTGAAGCCAAATAACCTCAGTAGCTACATTAACAGCTCCCTTGTACTCTACCTCTATGGATGATATAAAAATAGCATTCTACTTCTTGCTAGACCAACTGATAGGACTAGAACCTAGAGAGAAATTGTAACTAGAAGTGGACTTGTGAGTCTGTGAATCACCAGCCCAGTCTGAGTTTGTATATCCAACCAAGTCAACCTCTATGCCAAATCTATAATGAATCCCATATCTATGTGAACCTTGTATGTAATGCAAGATCCTCTTAGCTACTTTCCAATGCAGCTCATGAGGTTCCTGCATAAATCTGGAGACAAGTCCCACTGTATATGATATGTCAATCCTGGTATGAGTCAAGTATATGAGACTACCAACAAGTTGTCAATACTGAGAGGCATCAACCAATGGTGAAGAACAATCAGCCTCAAGCTTGACTCCTAATAGAAAGGGAGTCAGAGATGGATTGCAATCAGCCATGTGAAACCAAGCCAATAAGTCAAGAGCATACTTAGGCTATGCAAGAGAAAACCTTGAATCTAACTATGAGATCTTGATGCCAAGGAAGTAGAGCAACAAACCCAAGTCTGTCATGTCAAATCTATCCTGGAAAGATGCCTTCACTACTGTAATAGCCGATGAAGAATTCTCGATGATCAAAAGGTCATCAACATAAAGAACCAAAATCAAGAGCGAGTCATCTTGCTGCAAAAAGTAGACATTAGGATCAGAATGGCACCTAGTGAAACCCGATGTGAGAAGGAAGGAATCTATCTTGGTATACCATGCTCGAGGGGCCTATTTGAGGCCATAGATAGATTTCTTAAGTCTGCATACTAAGGAAGAATCTTAAACAAATCATGGCGGTTGCTCCATGTAGATCTCCTCCTCTAGGTCTCCATGAAGAAAGGCACTCTTCACATCCATCTGGTGCACATCCCAACCATGTGTTGCAGCAATAGCTAAGGTGAGTCAGATAGAAGTCATCTTTGCAATGGGTGTAAAGGTCTCTAAGTAGTCAATGCCTGCCACCTGTGAGAAACCCTTGGCAACCAATCACACCTTGTACTTATCAACCAACCCATCTGCTGCAAACTTGGTCTGATATATCCACCTACATCGAACCATCTTCCTTCCCTTAGGAAGTGAAGTCAAGTCCCAAGTATGATTTTTGATTAAGGAAGGATATTCTTCCTCCATAGCATTATCCCACTTAGGTACTCCTGATGCCTATCGAAAAGTCTATGGATTTGAAACTGAGGCAAAGAAGGCATGTGGATCTCTCTAAAAATCCCCCCTAGTATGTCTGTCATCTATGGGATCTCTTGCCCAAGTGCCAGCACTCTCAAGTGTCTGTCTAGCCCAAAGTGGCCCAAAAGTGGGTGAGTCAGGTGATAACTCCTCATCCTCTAACTAACTAGAGGTGGATAACTATGCATTACTATCCTCACTATCTGAAATTGAATAAGAAGAAGAAGATGTCTCTAGCTCAGGAACCTACTATGACTGATCTGAATATGAGGAATCATCATGAAAAAGTAGATTCGATGAGAGAGAAGTGCCAAGTGTTGAGTCTCTAGGACTCTCCTGAAAGTGGACACTTTTCTCAATGAACAACTCATGAGTGGTTAGATCTAGAAGGTGATACCCCTTAATACCATCCAAATATCCTACAAAGATGCAAGGCTTGGACTGACGTTCCATAGCTTTGCATTTCTTCTTTAGTATGTGGGCCATGGTTGGGGATCTGAAAACCCTAAGGTACTCAACATCAAGTTTCTTTTTATGCCAAGCTTCAAAAGGTGTTATCCCTTTTAAAGCTTTGTGAGGAACCTTGTTTTGAATATAACAAGCACAATTGATGGCTTCGGCCTAGTACTATGGTGCTAAGGATTTGGAGTGGATCATACAGCTACCCATCTCTTTCAAGAACCTATTTTTGCATTCTATAATCCCATTCTGTGAAGGACTGTAAGTGACTATGCCCTACAAATCCATCCCCTCTATGGTGTAAAAATGGTCAAACTTGTCACTGACATACTCCCCTCCATTATCAGTTGGAAGAACCTTGATGGATTTCTCACTCTATTTCTCAACAAGAGCCTTGAAGTCTAGAAAATTTTCAAACACTTCAGACTTTTGTTTGAGAAAATATATCCAAGTGTACCTAGAGAAATCATCAATGAAAGTGAGGATATACTTGGCCCTTGTGAAAGATGGTTTAGGAAAGGGTCCTGATATATCACTGTGGACTAACTCCAAAGGTTGTGAAGCCCTCCAAGCTTTGCCTTTGTCAAATTTTTCTTTGGGATGCTTCCCAAGGGAGCACCCCTCGTAAAGTCCTTTTGAGAATTGGACATGAGGCAAGCCAATGACCATGTCATGTTTATAAAGTTGCTCAAGGTAGCGGTAGTTAAGGTGGCCACACTGCTTATGCCATAATTTGCTAACTCCATCCGAATGAGTCAGCAATGCTGTTGGAGAAGAATCAAGTGAAAAATTTGAGAATGTGTATAACCTTACTTAGTGATTTGCCCTACCCACTGCCACTATAGTATCACTATGCAACTCCCTGATAGCCACTGAATCTGGTGAAAACTCAACTCTCATGCCTCGACCAATGTGAGTGCTATGGTACACTGATAGGAGATTGGTTGAAAGAGAAGGAACACTTAGAACATTGTTGAATGTTTCTCCTTCCATTTTAACTAACCCTCTCCCTACAAAAAAACTGAAGTGTCATCACCCAAACTAATTGAAGTCATGCTACAAGGCTCTAAAGATGAAAACTCAACTAGGGAAGAGCCCATGTGGTGAGAAGCACCTGAGTCAATGACCCATGAAGATGTAGAAGCTACTATAGGTAAAAGGGCCTTTCCCTTTTCTTTCTCCTTATCCTTGCCTTTAGCCTTAGTAGAATCTTGGATAGATGAATTTTGTTTGATGGACTCAGGAACACCTATGTTTTGCTTCTCTAGAAGATGAGTTAGGTGATCTATTTGTTTCTTTATGCATTTGTGTTCATCATGTCATGTCTTCTTACAATAGGCACACTTAACCTTCTCCTTCTTAGGTTTAGCATTAGAGGAGGAAGACTCAGTGTTGTTTTTGGCAGAATTGTTGTTTTCTTTCTTCTTCTCCTGGTTCTTGTTCTTTTTCTTCTTCTCCTTTGTTGAAGTCTTATTCTTACCATTTCCAGCTATCAAGGCTTGGGGTTGAGTAGACTTCATTATGCCCATTTGAATTAGCTTATCTTGCTCCCTAGTCAAGTTGGCAATGAATGAATCTAAAGAAGGCATTTTCCATGTAGTGCCAAGGGCACTTTTTGTGGCATGGAAAGTGGAGACAAAGACTGAATAGCTTGGACCTAACTTTGCGAGAATAGAAAGGATGAATTGATCATCTTTCTTCTCTATCTTGCATTCTTTCAATTACAATCTAAGGGCCTTAAACTTAGTGAAGAAGTCCTGTAGGGTGTCAAAGTTGCTAGGACTTAGACTTATAAGTTCGTTTTTGAGCTCATGACCTCTCATCTCATCAAGCTTCCCAAATAAAGTTTCTAGGGTGTCCCATATGTCTTTGGGAGTCTTAGAGGTTTATAAATGGAAGAGAAGTTATGGAGACATAGATAAGCTCATTAATCTATAGGCTTCATCACTATGGTTGTACCACTTGACCTTTTTAGCATCAATGCTAGGTTCTACTTTAGTACCCATGGTGATCCTATACAACCCTTTACTTCTAAGAATGATTGACATTTTAACCTTCTATTCATGGTGATCCTATACAACCCTAAAATGTTGAGCCCCCCAAATATGCAAGTGCACTATCAAAAGACTTCAGGCTTAGTTGAGAATGCATCTTAGAGTAATCAGTGCAAGACTTTAAGCAAACAGGATGTTGGACTCAGCTGAAAAAGCGTCTCGGGAGACCCAAATTTTAGGAACTTTATAAACTAGTGTGTTTTTAACAAATAACAAACCTAAACTATGGATAATTGAAATACAAACACTTTTGAAAAAAATGGCACCTGAATTTGAGCTACCATTTGCAATATATTAAAGATTCAATTTCTCGTAAACTAGTGTTTTTGCAAAAAATAACACTAAAACATTAAAAAAATACTTATTTTGAGAGAGAAAGTGGCCTTTCAACCACTCGTTGGACTCAACACAGAGTGAGGAATCCAAAGTAAGTCTTTTGAGGGGGAATTGGCCTCCTACCAACCTGGGCCTCACCCTTCGTCTTTGACAATCGAGTATACAAGCTTTAAAAAAACTCAAATATTGCTCAATCAAAGAACCCCCCCAAAAAAAATATGATTTGGCACTTTATATTAGTGTGTTTACAACTGCCACTAGCAAGAAATACTAAGTGGTCTTGATTTCAATGCATTACAAAACCCTCATGAAGAGCATATGCTAAAAATAAAACTTTTGCATAATATCTAGAGAAATAAATAGCACCACTATGATCTACTCAAAAAATCATGCACTTTCAAACAAAGAATCGTCTCGATACGAGGTCTTATGTGAAAGTTATGATCCTCTAAAGTTCCCAAAATGAGAACTATGCAATGTCACGACTGAGAATCTACTATTTCTGAAAAATCTTAGCATCAAGATAAAAAAATGTCTACACTAGTGCATAGAGCATGAAAAAATAGCCAAAATCAAAAAAGAATTCGTGGGAAAAGGAGTCTGTATGAGCAAGAACAGAGCATTTCAAAATTGCCTTCAAAATTGCAACTGCCAATAGAGAGGGGTCTTGTTGTATCTTTCTGAGCGCATTTCTACAAAATATACATAATGTATGCAAAAATTGAAAGATACCTAGATGGTTTTTCTTGGCTGCAAACAAAACTCAGAAGGCATTTTTCTTGCTGATGTATAGAAGATGCAGATCTAGTGTAAAACAAATGCCTTCAGCTGGAAAAAATGACCCCAACAACCAAAAAATGGCATGTAAAGGTAGAATCAGCTACCAAGAGATTGCAAAGGCATGTGACAACCTGAAATTCTGATTAAAACACAAAATATGCAAGTTGATTGACAAAAATAAGATTATTAGATCTTGCAAAATCTCGCCTGCATGTATATGGAGAGACCAAACAAGCCATGGAAGGAACAAGAGCATGAAGAACTAGAAATATCTCCCATAAATTTTCAAATTTCACAAAAAAATGCCTTAACAAAGCTCTAGATTTCAATGAAAGCAATAGCAAAATAGACAACTAGTTATCGGGGTGGCTCTGATACCATATCAGAGGATTTGCCAAGGTCTGAATAATGAGTATGCACGAGTCATGGTTGCATGGGATGAAGCAAGTGAATACCACAAAATGCTAAAGTAAATGAAATCAAACAAGAGACAATTACATAGACAATTTGGAGAAAAACCAATATTCCATTAACATAAGATGGCCAAAGTGAAGAATACATATAGGAGAGCACGTAAGTAACTCCTCCACAAAAGGTGGTCAAGGCACCCCAAGAATAGACTGTAACTCCTCCATGAAAGGTGGTGACAGGGTGCTAAGAATAGAGAAGTAACTCCCATACCCGAAATAGCTGGTTAAAAGAGTTACTTATGACATTCTTATGACACCTATGACACATCTATGACACACATCTCCACATAAGCTAGCCTATCCTACAAATGTAGGAAAACTCCATGTATGCACAAATATATAATTTCCCTAATTAAATAATAAAGAAAAATAAAAACATACACTAATAGGTTTAGCTTGTTAGTTAATTTTAATTATCCATTTAGCTCTTTCAAGATTTGATATTTGTTCATGTGCCCCACTTAATAGATCCATATGCCAAATTGATTGTTGTGATGCTATAAGATGATTAGAGATGAATCTATAAGAGGTTTTTATTGCATATGATATGATACCCCAATTAGGGATGCCTCAACATGATTCTGAGTTTTAATAAATAATACACAATCAAATTTCAGAGATTTAGTGATTCTTAGCCTTAATTTACAATAGTTCTTAGGAATCGATTTGAAATCTAGTTAAAAGCCAGTTATGGTTATTTTTAGGTGTCTACAGTTTTTCCATGTTTGGAAGGCATTACAAGCTATGGAATAGTCATATCTTCTCAAATAATGAAAAGGTGTTGTATGCTTATGAATTCAACATAAATGTGTGAATTGTAGGTTCCCCTTCAAGGGAGTGGTCAACAAAAATGGTTGGTGATTGATCCCTCAAAAGAAGGAAATGATGGGACCAAAAAGATAAAATGGGTGGAAGAGATTGATTTTCCAATAGGCATTTATAATTAGTGGCATATGGAGCTTCCTTAGTTGGGTAGAAAAATATAATGATTTTCCCACAGGCAGTTATAATCATTGACATAGGTGGTACAAAAAAGTAATTATTTGCCTAAAAGCAGTTATAATCATTGAAAAAAAGCTTAGGTTAACAAGAGACTAATTTTCCCAAAGGTGGTTAGAATCATTAAAAGGGAAAATAATGATTTTACCATAGGTGTTTATAATCATTAGAAGAATAAAAACATGCCTCAGTTGGGTGGATAGAGTTAATGGTTTGCCTAAAGGTAGTTATAAGCACTACCACAATGAAAACGTGCCCTAGTTGGGTAGAAGAAAGAGAATGATTTACCAAAAAGTGGTTATAATCATTAACCTCCAAATAGATGGAAACATAATGATTTGCCCAAAGATAATTAGAATCATTGTCAATGCAAGTGGGATGATATACAATGATTTACCTAAAGGCAATTATAATCATTGGTATATCGATTATGGAAAATATGATATGGAATATGATAACAAATTGGTATAGAAGAGAAAGATGAATTTGGACAACCTAATAATAGGGAAATTCTCATCCAAACTAGTAAGGGTTAAATTTCTTTCATGAGTTAATTAATTTGTATTTGGAATGATTGGGGTATATCAGGAGTTTTTTCCAGGTGCTAAGGAGATACATCATGGCTGCATTGTTGTGTAGAATTCTCAATCTGATTTTTGTTATAGCACATGATGGTAGGCATCATGATATAAAACATCATGAGAACATGATTTAAATATGCATAAAGATGGACACATGATCCAATAAATAACTAAAAATAATACACTAATGATAAAAACCATGATGATAATATTGACATATGAATATGGATGGAATCAAGAATAATGCATAAAGAATCCCCCAATGAATGCACATATATTGAATCAAGGAACAAGAAGAAAGTAAAAAAATAGGCAAAGAAACAAATAAATGAAACACCAAGAAAAGAAAGAAAATAAAATAAAGAGAATCAACAAAAAAATAAAGGTCAATCATAATGTTAGTATAAACAACACTACATAAACAAGATGAACATTTCCCCTAGACTATAGGAGATAATGAAACAAATAAATAAAATGGGGGGAGAATAGAAGAAAAAGAAAGGGGTGGGAGAGCTGACTCTAGATGCACCAGGAAAGTGGACACTATCTACATAGTTCTATGGATGTAATATCTAACAAAAACTTTAGGCCAAATGTAGTTCTCCCAGGATGTGGGATAAAACAAAATGGTGATAAGAAAACATGATTGTGTTGTAGAAGAAGTGGGAATGGTCTCAAAAAATAGTGAAAGAATGGGATGTTGGGCCAGTAAGGATGGGGAAACTAGATGACAAGTGGTTTTTTGTGAAATAATTAGGGCTCCCAGAATCCTTAAGGAAAAGAAGTGGTTGATGGGCATTGTTTTTGGATTTTCTATATATATATATTTAGATGTTTTTGGAATTTTATAAGCATCTCAACTTGATCAAGGATTATGAGATACTAAATGGTCCAATATATCAAAATAGAAAGAAAATTCAAACTAGAATTTGATCACAAAATGGTGAGATCATGGCTTAGTTTGATCTCAAAATGGTGAGAGCATGGCAAAGGGTGACTTAGATAACCTTAATGTGAATCAAGAACTACTTACATAATCCCATGATGAGACCTCAAGTCACTATGGTTATGCCCACACAAAAGGTGGGGAGAACCAACTAGGTCACAACAACTTATAAAATTGAGGCAAATGTCCAGGCAAATGAGAATAGTAATGTCAAGGTGATGTGATAATGCATGGTAAAGGTGTTGTTCTTAATTTTTCCATAAGAAATTATAATTAGGAAATAATGGCATAGGTATATGATACTAATTTTCCTATAGGTATTTATAATTGGTAACACAAGGTGGGATACTGATTTGCCCATAGGTGGTTACAATCAATGGCACCAATCAAACATAAATGAAAGATAACTTGCTAGATTCACTTTCACACTAATTTCATAGACTATCATTTAAACATGGAATTTTGAAACTACTAAAACTAAATTGTAATCCCCTCAAGGGAGGTGAGATAAAAACCAAAGGAACTAAGATCAAAGGGGTTGAGTAGGATGACTAAAACTAGGCTTCAATCTAATAGGGATGGCATGGTAGAATGGCATAAGGAAGATTATAGGATGGAAATTGGATATAGTGGCAAGAGGGTTGCCCCAAAGTGATATGGAAAGGTAAATTTTAGGGTATGAAATAATGGAAAGAGGAATGGGGAATGAAAGAGAAGGTAAATGGAAAATGAAAATATCAAGGTAAATGATTTTGGCTAAAGAAAATGGCAAGGTAAATGATTCTATTATTCCTATTGATGTGGAGATGCATGTCCTGATCAACATATGACATAACCAAAATAATCAATCATGTAAATTGATAGCCCACATATTTTTTAAATAACTAATTTGGTAAGAACCTATTGCATATTTGGACTCTAATAATGGTGTTGTGATCTTCATTGGTCATTGATTCTATTTCCTCCAAATGTTGGGACCAAATATCTTTTTAGCCTTTACAAGGGAAAGTGAGGCCAGGGATGGTAGATAAGGATAAATAGTGGATGATAGTTTTGATTTGGCAATGTAAAGGTGGATGATCATGGAATGTATAATGGTCAGATAATAAATGAAGATTGATATTTTTAGTTACACATGATGTTATTGATTCCAAATTCAACATTATTTTAGTTATGGCAGAGCTAAAAACTTTTGAATATGCTCTCGATAGGACCACCAATTTTTTTTGTTATTTGGGCCTAAGAGTAGCTAACATATGATTATACTATAGATTTGAAGTTTTATTAATGTTATCTTTAATAATGTCTTCATCAAGTAATGAATAAATATTGTGCTCAGCTATTGTCTCCTCACAGAGGTTTTCACCAATGAAGTTGTCTTGATTGTCCCATAGCACCTTTGAGAAGGTTTTACTAAGGAATGTTGAATTTTGAATTTTATTGTCTTATAGTGCCTCAAATAAGGTTTCACTAGAAGATGATGAGTTTGAAATTTGATTGTCTGCTAGCACCTCCAAAAAGGTTTCACTAGGAGATGGTTCTTCTTCTACATGAATTGGTTTTATCCCCCTTGATATTCTACAACTGATATGTCACCATATATGTAGTTTAACAAGGTATGATTTTTTCATTCCCAATCAACACTTGTGGGAGGTGAAATGCCAATATAATGGCTAGGTTGGTTGGTGTTAATGGTATGTGGAATGGTAACATAATGGGAAGATGTAGCACAATCCTAGTAGAATATACTAGGAGAAATTGTGTCAAAGATAAAGTAATCATCCTAAAAAATTATATAAGGATAAAAAATGTATTCAAATTGATCATCAAGGCATACATAACCAATGTTATAATAACCGTGAATGTATTATGATTTTGAAGCTAATTTTGACTCAAAGGACTCTAAATCCGATGTTGAGACTGACATTGATTCTATTTTTGATGTTAAATTTGAGATCAGTCCAAGAATAGAACATAACTCTAATTCTAATTCTTCATATGGGGTGGATGATACTATAATGATGTCTTGTTGAATGTTTGGTATGGGATAATGAATGACCTATGATGAAATGATGGGATCCATAGAGACTAGTTTGTCAAAGTGAGACTCCTCAATGAGGTAAAAAGGTCAAAAGACAACTCCATAGAGATTGGATTATCAAAGGGAAGCTATTTAAAAATAGGCATATCTTCAAGGTAATGATTTGACCAAAGGCTATTATAATCATTAAGAAGTGACTCAAAAATAATTGGCTTATTAGAGTGATACTCCTTGATAATAATTATGGGATCAAAAGGTGATTCATCATAGGTTGATTTGTCACAAAGGGTTGGTTCAAAAAAATATCATGGCTTGGTTTTTTTTCTTGGGCTTGGTTTATAAGTAGTTTTAAAATATCAGTTTTGAATATATCTTGGCTCAGTTGGGGCTAGATAATTGGCAAGGGTTTTCTAAAGTGGGGAATGGTTGGTAATGGATGAAGAATGGTTGGTGGTTGAATAATGATAGGCTTAATAAAGGTTGGTTCCTAGCCTAAAACACTAATTTTGACCCATTGAGTTGTGATTTCACAAATTTGTTGAGATAATGAGATATTATACTTGGAAGGGATAATAATGGTAATGGTAGGGTGTTGTAAAGCTTGGTTACTCACACAAGCTAAAGGACAAAGTCCTAGAATGGAAATGGTAGGGCATTTTGAAGCTTGGTTTCTTACAAAGTCCAAAAGATGAGGTTTTGGTATAGAAATGGTAGAGCATTGTGAAGCTTGGTTGCTTACACAAGACAAAAGATGAGGGCCTGAAATAGAAATGGTAGGGCATTATGAAGCTTAGTTACTTACATAAGCCAAAGGATGAGGGCCTATAATATAAATGGTAGGGTGTTATGAAGCTTGGTTAATTACACAAGTCAAAGGAGGGTTAATGGTATAGGTAGGGGATCAGATGCCATGAGCAGTGATAGGACAAATATTATACATTAACCAACTTGAAGAAGGTGTCACCAAATAATGTGCTTAGCTTTGTTCCCTAGATTGATTATTGTAAGGAAGATATGGATCCATCTCAAAAACCACTTCTTCACCATAGAGGTCTTGAAAAAATTCAATTTGTGTGGCCATTATATCATAACTTAGATTTTACATGTCTCCATTACGAGTATAATAAGACATATCCACATCAATGATGAACATTCTTCAAAAGGCCTAGAGTTATACAAACTCTTAAAAACATTATCTAAAGGAAAAATGGTTTAAACTTGGTCTAACTTTGTCTAGGGGTGAAGCTATATCTCCAAAATGGCTTGTGCTAAAACTTGGTACAAGCAGTCTAACATCAAATGTCTTAGCCAAAACGTCAAGTGGCTGAATAGAACTAGCATGCCAAATTTTTGGTTTGAAGTGTTCTAAATAAGTATAATATATATAAACAAAATTTGATAGGTATTTTGGCCAAATGCAACATCAAAAGATAAGTTAAAAATATGTATGTGATAGGAATTTTGTCAAAACAAACACAAAATCTAGACTTAAAAACAAGGTGAGAGATTTCATCTAAAAAATTTGGAACACTTTAGCATAAACTTAGAATTTGAAATCAAACATGAACTTGGTCAATTGGTATAAGGAATGAAACAAAAGGCATATGGAGAGATAGGTTATTTCTCCTAAATAATGGCATAAACAATAGTGAAAAATGGGATTTTTGAACAAACAACAAGCTAGATAAAATTGAATGGCATAACGGTGTCAGGCATAAACCCAAAAAAGCATATGTGACTTTGGTTTCAAAAAACGGAATTTGGCGTAAGGCAAAAAAATTTGTGAAATAATTTAAGTAGTGTAATGATGTTATCATGCTCTAAATATGTAATTGATTATTGGTTTAAAGACTCAAAGGGATAAAAACTTGAAATGATTTGGGCAGTGTAACGTTACCCTTTCCAATCAAGTGACACACACATAAAGATTTGTCAAAAGAATAAGGCAAAAGTATGATGTCAAATGGATGGCATAATGCCTCCTCAAATGATAGAGTGATGTATTAAAAACTAATTTTGACATGTCATAACAATCAAAATAGATATTTTAGACTAAAAAAGCATGCAATAAAGGATAAAAATGACATAAACACCTAATTGTAATGTCTTAGATCCTAAAACTGACAAGGTTACATAGTATTGTCAAATTTCATCTATATAGTATTCTTGAGAGGATTTCAAGTGTTAATAAAAAAATAAAAGTGTATGAATAAGTAGGGTTTTTACACCCCCTTCTCTCAAAATATTTTATGATGACATGGAACTTCAAGCTACTTGCCCTGCATCAATAATATGTTTATAGTAAGTGGGGTTGTTATAAAACTTAATTTTTATGTGTTTTTAGATGGTCACAAGTGTAGATAACACAAGGGATGCTCATTAAATTGGATATAAATCAGTAAAATTATTGTGAAAAGGTATTTTCATTTTCATAACCACTAAATCCATCACTTTCTTAGTATAGTACAATGTTTGAGTTGTCCCAATGGTCCGAGGTAGTATCTTACTAACAGAGTTTGCTTAAC
This sequence comes from Torreya grandis, assembly GCA_037957365.1. NCBI lineage: Eukaryota > Viridiplantae > Streptophyta > Pinopsida > Cupressales > Taxaceae > Torreya > Torreya grandis. The sequence continues at coordinate 1,206,739 of JARHVA010002663.1, read as the reverse complement.
TCCTCAAATAAATGTCCCAGTAAGTTGAACTCAATTTTTATATCCTATCATTAATTAGTGTTACAAAAATTATAAGATATGAATTCCTAGGTCAATGCTTCCCTAAAGAACCCATGAGGAGATGATGAACTCCCGTTCACAAGCTAAATTACATGAAAATAAATGATAAATGAAAAAACTTTAAGGTCATGTTTAGATCACCCAAACCATACATATTTGAGAATATCCTTAATGATATTATTTTCATGCCTTTAGATAAGGAAAAAATTCAAAAAAAGAGTGATTTTGGTCACCTAAGTTCCCTAAAGGGGATGGGGGGAGAGCATACACACATCAATCATTTTATGAGAATAAACAACTTTGAAAGAACAATCATAAAATAAAACACTCTTAAGAGTATGTAATATAAGTGTGAGTGTTATTTAAATGCACCAAAGCAAAAAAAAAAGAAATTTGGCCCCTTGTCCTTAGTTGAATAAACTTGAAAAAACCTTCACAAATTAACTAGGCATAAAAATAATTAGATTCTTTTTAGGCACCAAGTAAAATGTTCAAGACTTAAATACTTTCAAAACTTGTGCCCATTTTTCCTAATTTGGTCCTACAATTTTTAGATTATTTTTACCTACTTTGAAGCACAAATGTGGGTGAAAAAATAATATTTCAAAACTTTTCTCTTGGGTTTCTCGATTTTCTTGTCACAGAGATTAGTGTTGATCTATGCAGGGATCAATATTGATCTATATAAATCGATGTTGATATATCAAGGATCAACTTTGATTCTTTCCTACCTACAAAAAACAAAGGAAATAGAATATGTTTTCTCACAAATAAATGGTTAGCAAGATGACCATAAAACTAATAAATAAGACTAAGTCCTACCAGAAAATAGCCATTTAAATGATATTCAAGCTTTTAAAAATAAAATAAAAACTAGAAAGTTCAATTACAACTTATCAAACACATTTACACCATGCCTTGTTCTTCACACAAGGGTTGGTGTTGATCCTAGGTGGATCGACATCGATTTTAGAAGGATAGAAATTGGTTTTTTCAGGATCAACATTGATCTCTATGTAAAACTATATGCGATTAAAAAATAGAATACGGGAAATACAACGGTAAAACTTGAATTTTAAAGATTCTTAAGATTTTTTTAGCAAAACTAAAATATGCATATTAGTCTCCTTGCATGTATAGAATGCTTCATAAGGTCCCACTAGGTGTGCCATTTGTGATCATAGGAATCCAATAAGGGAGGTTAATATCATGTTAGTTTAAGTAATAACAACTTCAATAAACAAACTAATACTTACACTCCAAGCCTAGATCTTAGGGGTGAGATTATTAACTAAAGACAAATGACAACACAACTAAAATTCAAAATATAAAAAATCCTTTACCTTCCTTTAGATCTCCAAATGCATTGTTAAGTGGCTTGCTTGGATTTTGATTCAAAAAGTCTTTGACAATGGAGGTTATGTAGCTCCTTCTCTCCTTGGCATCATGGCTTGTGATTGCTTACCTCAATATTTTGGCATTGTAAAACTATTGATATGAATCTCATGCAATAAAACCTACATTAAAACTTTACAATATCCAAGCTTAGGATTCAATAGGCAAGGTCTTGTATTTATAGGCTTATGAACTAACCCCAACCCAAAGTGAGTCAAGGTGGAATTTAAACATGGAATGGGTTCAAACCTAAACTAGGTGAGTCAAATATAACCCTAATAGAGTTAATAGTTATCAAGTAATAATTATTTTCAATGAATAGGCATGGGTCTCCAAAACGAGATATTTTAGGATATTTACAAAGAGCTTGACAACTCACAAAAGGTCATGATGAAATGCTAGGATATTTACATTTTTAAATTTCCTTTTTTTAAATTTCATTAATTAAAATGGATAATTCAACTAGGAATTTAATTTAGTTTAGTTGATTAATTAATTGTAATTATCTATTTAGCTCTTCTAAGATTTGATATTTGTTCATGTGCCCCATTTAATAGGTTTATAGGCCAAATTGACTGTTGTGATGCTACAAGATGATTAGAGATGAATATATGAGAGGTTTTTGTTGCATATGATAGGATACCCCAATTAGGGATGCCTCAATGTGATTTTGATATTTGATGTATTATGCACAAGTAAATTTGAGACGTTCAATGATTCTTAGTCTTAACTTGTAATGGTTGGTAGGAATTGGTTGTAGTCCAGTCAAAATCTAGTTGTGGCTAGTTTTAGGTGTCTACAAAAGAAATGGTGCCTTATCCCATTAGTTTCATGACCTAAATCCATTATGTGAAAGTAACAAGTAATAGCATCCACATAGTTGACTCCATTTATTACTCCACCTTCCATGCCTACATCCACATCACCCTTGATCATGCCACCCTAACCCAATTCCCATATTATAGTCACTAATTCCATTACTTATCTAGTAGTGTAATGAAATCATACTAGGGAATTGATTATACCACATGTTATATTTTCACAATAATATGAAGGGTTAATCACAAGTTCATTCTTTGTTGACACTCCTATGAAATTATACCAAACTCTATATTAGGCACATCCAAACTAGACTTTACATGAGAGTGCAATAGAGGAACAACCTATCATGAATATTGAAAAAACACATATTTCATCAAATCAAGAGGCTAAAAACAAGGTTTCAAAATAAAAATAATATTTATCCAAGTAAAAAATTAGGATGAATAAAAGAAGTAGGTTGCAGAGCAAGTTGTGAAGTAGGAATCATTATGACAAGAGGAAGCCTAACAAAAGGCTAAACAAGATAAAGTTGCAGAAGATAATGTGGCCAAGGAGAAAGCCACAAGTAATAAAGCTATGAGGGAAAAATAGGAATAAGATAAGAATTCCAAATAATAGAAGGAACAAATTAGAAACAATTCCAAAAAGAGGAAGAAAATAAAAAATAAATAAGAAGAGAACAAGAAGAAAGAGGAGGATGATAAGCTAGAGAAGAAACAAGCCTAATAATTTTATCATCATGTTAAATATGGATGCATGAGATAAATGTAAATTGATTCAATCCAAGGTATGATTGATTCCTCCCAATCACACTAGGAGGGAACTACTGCAACATCTGGTTTGAGAAAAATGAGCCCACAAGAAGAAGGCTCAAAAGCAAGATATGACATAATTTGATCATGGTGGACGGACATCTAGACCTTGGGCATTATATGCATGAAATTTATCATGATAACATCATATTTATTCCAAGTACAAAAAATTCCTCCATCTCAAATCATGTAGTTGGTAGTAGTAATTTTTCTAGAGTAAGTTACTCTGGAAGTTGTCTAGTTCCCATTAGAGAAATAAATCAAAGGAAAAAGTGCCTTTCATGTCTCTATCACATGTATAGAAACACACATGAATAAAGATAATGATGCACTAAAAGAGCATGGATAAATCAAGGAAAATTATGGAAGACACTACCTAGTGTTGGTTTAATAAGTGTTAAGGGGCCAAGTCATGTCAGAGTCTTTTTAATTCACAACCTTGATTACAAAGCTTACACAAGACTAGCTGTCCATCCATAGGCTAGAAGAAATTAGAGCTTAGTTTTAAAAAACCCATAATGAGGATGACTCCATTTTTTAACTATTATAGGAGTATAATAAGGTAGTCATCATAACCACAATGTAAGCTCAATAAATATCTCTCCATCTTCTATACTAGAAAGCACAATTACATGAATTGATGAAGGATGATAGTGAAAGCATCACCAAGGTGGATAAGTATCATGATTTTATGGAAATACTAATGTTAGAGGCTCAAATGGTGTTATTTTATTGAAGTATATATAGTGTATATATGATGTAATGGACCAAATATGAGTGTGGGAATCATAAATGTTGAGAAGCACATTTATGGGCATTCAAGCACAAATATATGTGGAGTGTCTCAAATAAATAATAATGGCCAATGATAAAAAATTTCACTACATTAGACATTTATTTTATCTATTGTATAAGATGATGTAGAATGCATAATGTATATATTATCATAGTTGCAAATATTATTCACCATAGTGCATGTCAGGTTGAGAGATTAGAATAAATTCAATGCTAACTTAGTGGACATTCTAGGATCAGTCAAGGATGTGATTGATGAGCTGAAATATATTATTCCCTCTAAGTTAATCAAGTTTCTTTGAGAAAATAAGGCACTTTAAATGTATCATGCACCATAAATTCATTTGGTGCAAACAACACAACACTAGGATCCTTCATCGTGTCTCAACAAAGCTCTAGGAAAGTGAACCATCTAGTGCCAAAAAAATACATTTAATTCCACCCTCTCTTATTAAGATATCATTGTTTCCTTAATTTTTAAGTATTTTTTAGTGGTTCAAGTTTACATTATAATGACAAAAATTATGGAGAAGTCTTTGCAAGTAGGGCCAGGGAAGTTTAAAATTTGTAAAGAGTAGCCTCATGGTTACACCAACTTAATGAAAACTTATAAAGGGTAGTAGGTTGGTATGTTTATTAGTTTAAAACTCAAAAAGGTGGATAATTAGTGATCAATAAGTGAAAACCAAAAAATGACAGCTATTTCAAAATTGTGAATAGAGATTCTAGATAGGGCACATATAATGAAGTTTAGCACAATTCATCTAGTGGGCAGTGTTGACCATTTTTTGCCCAACAGGCCAAAAACCGGTCCCCTTCTATCCCTGCTATTCTAGGCCATTTCATTTTTAGTTTTGTATGAATCTATCCATTTCTACAGACTCTACAGGTCTAAATCTATGGACTCTATAGGTCTAAATCTACGGACTCTATAGGTTATGGATTTCTACAGACTCTATAGGTCTATTTCTACAGACTCTATAGAGCTTGGTTTTCTACAGACTTTGTAGGTTTTCTTGTGGTAGTTGAAGAACCAGTCAAAAAGGACAAGATTTTTACAAAGCTTCTTTGGATTTTTCATTTAAGGAAATTCACAAAGAAATTTGGCATCTTCAAACCATTGAACCATCACTTCATTTCAATTTTTGGTCCAATCAGCAGTTCAATCATTTTGGTTCAAGCCTTAGTTCATCACTTCAAGTCCATCGCTTTCAATTTCAAGCCTTGGTTCAATCTTCAAGTTCTTCAGCTTTGGTTCAATCAGCTAAGTTTAGTGCTTAGTTCATCGAAATAGTTCAACAAAAGGTTCAAGCAGCTTTAGGTTCAGTGTTTAGTTCAAGGACTTGGCTCGGTGCACAGTGTTGAACCGTTAAACTGGTTCAATGCTTTGGGTCAATGCTTCAATTCAATGCCTTGGTTCAACACCTCCAGTTTAATGGCAGAAGCGAACAAGGAAAGTTCAAAGGCTTAGTTCAGAAGGGCTCAGCACCTAGCATTGAACCATTTTTGGTTCAACCAATTAGTTCAATGACTTGGTTCAACCATTTCAGTTCAAGCGGCATTAAGTTTAAGGAAAATGGTTCAATGGGCATTGACGCACAATGATTGAACTGTTGAACCAATTTTGGTTCAATGGCTTGGTTCAACAGCTTGGTTTAAGGGTCTACCCTATAGCTAGAGGGCATCTGAGGGTCAAAAATCCCTTGTAGATGGAAATTCAAGATCCAAAAGCCCTTGCAGAGGGTAGAGAATGTTCAAAAGGGCTCCCAGCATAGGGGGAAGTCAAAAGGCCCGAAGAAAAGGACAAAGAGCGGCCAATTCCTGTGGACTTTTTGTCTACAAGAAAAAGCCCAAAATAAAATCCTGCAAAGTAGAAAAGATGCAAAAAAGACCTGCTGACTTTTGCCGAGGACAATGATGTCCTGAAAGCTATCAAATTTAAGTAGACAAACTAGTCATTGGGTGATGGCCACGTGAATGTCAAATTTAACATAGTGAAGTAGTCGTTGTTTTTGAACTACCTTAGTGCCAAATCATGGAAGGAGCCCAAGGAATGCTGTGACCTACCAGAAGATCACCCTTGAGGGCTAAAGGAGTAGAAAAGGACAAAGAACCCAGAGAACAAAGAATAGGCAGATGGTGTAGCTCATAAATTCAAATCCTGACAGCATAATGGCTATGACGCAGAAGCAGATGAAGTGATCCAAGTGACACAAGAAGGTATCAATTCAAGAAGTTATTTTAGTGGTTGACACAGTGCATACCATGCGATCATCAAAGAGGCACAAATAGTGGTCAGTGCAACTGGTTTTCTTCAAAATGCATTGGAGAGCAGTCAAACAGTGTAGCTCATAAATTCAAATCGTGACAGGAGCCATCACAGCATTAGATTCAGACAGTTTCCTCATCCCAATGCTCAGAATGTGCATGGGTCACTTATCAAAAAGTGTGCCAAAGGCCCCCTTTTCTTCCTCTATATAATGAATACTTTTCATTTGAGAAAGGATCTTCCACATTTGTAAGGCATAGCCTTGGCAAATTTTCACCTGAATCAATAAATGCATTTTTTACCTCTATCTTGGTTAGATATCTTTATGTATGTCTGAGTGTTAGTTTATGTTTAGTCATTGCTTCTTGATGCTTCCATAGGTTCAACACCAACATACCTGGTGTCTATAAGGTGCCATTTCTGTAGCTGATAAGGAGAGTTGTATTTGGAAGTGTAGAAATATAAGAAATTACTATACAGTGTGCCTTTCACAACACCTTTGGTGAATCTCTATTTTCTATATTCTTTCATTAAAGCCTCCCTGCCAAGCTTCTTGCAGCCTGGTCCTTCTGCTAGTTTGAAGTGTATGTACATGTTTGTCTGATTTTAAGTGTGAGTGTGAGAAGGTCAGATCATTTTGGTGTATTACCTCCTTTAGAGTAGTTTGTTTTCCTGCAATCTTTCTCCCTTTTCATTCCCCCCCCATTATATATCTATCTATATATATATATGTATGTATATATATATATATGTTAGCACTTACCAGAACAAATTAGATGCATCAAAGGGAGCTAGCCCTTACCTAGAGACTCTCCCCTCCAGCTTCACCGGTCCCACAGGTGAGAGGGGAGTTTCCATCATTGCATGAAGAAGGTAGGATCTCGGCCCCCTACCAAGGGTGAAATCTTCTGCATCAATGGTTTTGGCACGCCCGGTGGGACCCAATTTTACAACTCAATAAGGTTTCAGGATTGATGCTGGTCCTATTACAGCAAATCAAATATTTTTAGCATCTGGCGAATCCACTGGTAAGAGATCTAGCTTTCCAATCAAGGACCAGTCTGACTTCCTATGCCTAAAGTCACCACACAGTCTGCTTCTAAGGGCATCCCTTTCAAATTTGTTTAATTGCCTTTAAACTCAAAAAAAAGATTGAGGTTTGAGAAGACCTATCCTTATTCAACAAACTACTCTCCCAGACCTATTGTAAGGAATGCATATGCAACAAGGCCACAGTTACATCCCATCCCAGCTATGGCATTACCCTTTGTGGCTTTTCATAGTTAGAGCCCCTTGAATCTCCCACATTATGACCCAATCCCAAGAGTAGCCCTCAAAAATGTGCCTTCTTTTGATGGAGAGGGGCCCATTATAGTCATTAAGCATATTAGAAATATTGCTAACCTCTGCAATATTCACAATGTCACGGAAGAAAATATCGCAATCAGATTGTTGGCATTGTCTCTCAAGGGCAAAGCTCTTGACTGGTATAGGACTATGCCTATAAATTCAATCCATTCCTGGAATGAATTGGGTACTCAATTGATAGACCATTTTGGAGAAAAGAGTGACCACCTCTCGCTTGCTGATCAGCTGACGGCCATGAAAAGGGCCCCATATGAATATATGCAAGATTTCAACACATAGTTTTAGAAGACATGGGATAGAATCCCCATTCTGGTAAGACTTACTACTATCTATGCTTTCCTATATTATTTAAGAGCATTAAATAGTGATATTGTTGTTATGATATAATCCATGGGAGGGCATGTGCTGCCTATTGCCTATGACATAGCCATAGTAGCTGAAAATTACTTAGTACAGGCTGGAAAAATAGCCCCTAAACCCCATATGCCACTTTTCCTAGAAATGCTACCTCCAATTCAGGCCATTGCTCCCATATTAGCCCTTATGCCTAGCATAGAAAAACCATCTGCTACTCCATCCAATGAGCTTCATGAAGTTAATATTCTGTTATAGAGCATGTCAAAAAAAATTGTAGCTCTTAAAAGGCAACAAATTCAAAGCAATAGACTGAATCAGGGATACTATCATTATGGTCAAGCCCCTAGACCCCCTTTCCAAAACTACAATCAAGGATAGGGTCAGCTTACTCATACCAGACCATTTCAAGGTTACAACCTAGGCCCCCTTCATCATCTAAGGTCATGGTGCCCTTTCAGAACAACCTGGTATAAGAACAACCAAGTTGTTTGACCATGGGATATGATCAGGAACAGGCTATTTATACAAATGAGATGACAGGTTATTACCCAAATGTAGGCAATTAGGTAGCCACCCACCCCCAGGTCTTCGAGACTCCAATGTAACCTAGCACAAGTAATAGTCAGAGTTAGCCTAACTCTACTTTTATGAACCACCTAGAAGGTGAGTTCTGTGCAATCAATTATGTGGGTGCTGCAGACAATCAGGCTGACTGTGTTGCAACCAACACAAGATTCAAGAGGAGAGCAATGGGAGAAGCCCAGGTTACTACCCAAATGGCAGTAGCACCTTCTCCATCACACTCAGATCAAAAGGTCCCAAACTTTAGACTGTCGTTTGTACCTTCAGCCCCTCAGCCTACACCTCAAGTTGGAATTAGCCCCAAAGAAAGCTTGAATGGAGGCAGTCCTCAAGTCAATGTGGTGGACCAGATGAAGAAGCTGCATATGAACATCTCTTTATGGGATTCATTGTCTCTACCAAGGCAAAAGGACATGCTACAAAGGGAATTGCATGAGCTGGATCGACAAGCTATCCCAGCAAGCACCGATAATGTCTTGATGATGAATGGACAACCTTCCACTTTAGGTCAGGTCAAGAAAGAAGAGAAAATTCCCCCTTTCTATGTGTCCTTGGTTATAGGGGATTTCTTGGTGCATAATTGCATCATTGATAGTGGGGCTAGTACCTCAATAATGCCCAAGTGCATGGCTGACAAGATGGGACTGAAATATGAAGAGATGAATAAGGGAGTCCTACAGCTGGATGGGACACCTACAAAAATAGTTGGGATAATGAAGGGTTTAAGCTTGACATTACATGATTTTTTGACTTTCTTAATTCCCCATGATATAGTAGTGGTAGATGTCCCTCCTTATTTCACAATTTGCTTATCCAGAGACTTCACATCCAAGATAGGTGGCTATCTAGAAGGAATTAGTCCTATCTAGTTTTTAGAACCAAGTATGGGACCAAGGTAAAGATTGAATCTGAGCCACTCTACAAGGACCATCTAGAACCATATTGACTCAAGGTAGTGAGTGTCAGCTACACCATTATCAACCAATAAGAGTCCCAAATAGACCAATCTCCATCCTCTGCTCTCGAGGGAGTTGCAGACCTACTCTTGGATGAGTGCGGACATGATAACTTTGAGCATGACCCTTACAAGTTCATAGAGGAGATAGGCCTTGGAGTCTACTACATACATGAAGAGGGTACCTCCATACCAAATATAACGAAGGTGAGCCAAGAGGACCAGGGTCTATGGCAACTATACTTTGATGGTTCCAGAAGTAGGTTGGGAGCGGGTGGTGGAGTGATGTTAGTCTCCCCCTCAAAGGAGAGATACTTTTTGGCTTTCCATTTCCAATTTTCTTGCACAAGTAATGTTGTAGAATATGAGTCCCTTATCCATGGTCTGGAATGGGCAAGGAAAAGAGGGATTAAGGAGTTGCAAGTTTTGGGAGACAGTAACCTAATTGTAAATTAGGTGAAAGGCCAAAATCTGACAAAAAATTCTTTACTAAATTCCTACAAGCATAGGGTCTAGGACTTGGTGGAATATTTCCTCACTTTTAATATCGCCTCCATTTCTAGAGAGCAAAACAAATAAGCAGATATGTTAGCAGTAATCAATGCTCAGTTTGATGTTTCTAGGGATATAAGATGAAACTACGGTTCACGCTACTTGAAGGTGGTAGTTTGGCCCTCTGTCCTTGACAACATTACAAACTGACAGGTCTTCAATAATGACCAACAAATAGAATTCTTCTTGCAGGAAGAAGTTGAGTTCACAACAAAGAACTAGGCAAAGCTGCAACAATAATATGGCAACCAGATTGTTCAATTGAAGAACAATAATCTCCCCAAAGGTTTGGTCACTCTTGAGAGTATCTTCAATGGAGATGACCAATTGAGAAGTGACAAGGCATGCATCACGACTAAGGAGGAGAATCATGAGAAGGTTGAGATCTTCAAGGATAAGCTGCTTGCACTTGGAAAAGTCTACACAGTTCAAGAAAGGCAGACTTTCATTTTGTTGTGTCAGGAGTTTGTTGATGTTTTTGATTGGGATTATAGTGATTTGAAGGGTTTTGACCCAAGACTCACCCAACACACCATCGAATTAGAAGAAGGCACCAGGCCAATCATGCAGAAGTAGAGACCTACCAACCCGATGATTGAGCCTCTCATGTAGAGGGAACTAGCCAAATTGATTGAGTCTGGGATTATATTTCCAATCAAACATTCCTCCTGGCTGGCAAATCTCATTCCTGTCTGAAAGAAGAGTCGGGAGATCAGGCTGTGTTGATTTCAGAGACCTTAATAAAGTCTCTTTGAAAGACCATTACCATCTCCCAAACATGGAGTGGGTCCTTCAGAAGGTATCAGGCAGTGAGCGTTTCTCCCTCTTGGATGGATATTTAGGATATAATCAGATTTTGGTGCAAGGCTGTGACTAGCACAAAACAACCTTCACTACTAAATAGGGAACATTTGCCTACAAGAAAATGCCATTCGGGTTGTCTAATGTTAGTGCTACCTTCCAGTGAGCCATGGACATGGATTTTTAAGGCTTGATAAACAACCATGTGTTGGTATACCTCAATGATGTGACGGTATTCTCCAAGGAAGTGAGCTAACACATGAAACACCTCAGGTAGATCTTTGAAAGGTGTAGGGAGTTTGGCATCTCTCTTAACCTGAAGAAATGCATGTTTGTTGTTCACGAGGGGAAACTCCTTGGCCACATTATGTCTAAGGAGGGCTTATCCATTGACCCCAAGAGAGTTTGTTCTATCCTGGAGATGTCCCTACCTAAGCACAAGAAAGGCCTATAGAGCTTCTTTGGCAGGATAAATTTCATTTAGAGATTCATTTCAAATTTTGCAAAGATAATCAAGCCACTAACCTCTATGCTGAGGAAGGCTGAGGAGTTCAAGTGGACAACACAAAAGAAGGACATATTTGAAGCCATCAAGCAGGCCATAACTTGGGCTCCTACTTTGATCAGCCCTGACTTCAATAAAGACTTCAACCTCTACACTTTTGGAAATGAAGAGGTAATCTCTGCCATGCTTGCCCAAGTAAATGGTGATGACCTCGAACAACCACTTGCATTTTTTAGCAAGGGTTTGAGGATTTTGAAGTTAGATACACGTATGTAGAGAAGCAAGTCCTGGCAGTAGTACAAAGCCTAAAGAAATTCAGGCATATTTTGTCTAATAGTAGGATTCACCTCATGGTTCCACATCTTGGTGTCAAGGATTTCTTGACCAACTGAGACCTAAATGAGAAAAGAGCAGGGTGGATCACCAAGGTGATGGAATATGACATAGACATCAAGATCACCAAGCTGGTGAGGGGAAGAGGCCTGTGCAAACACCTTGCTATGGATTTCAAGCAGAAAAGGGAAGACAACTTACTAATTCATGATGTAGCTACTACAGAAGAACTAGCTGTCATGAAGGATTGGACATCAGACCTGAGGCATTTTCTTCTCACTGGTGAGTGCCCACAAGGTCTTGATAGGACCAAAAGAAGGTACTTCAAGCTCCAGTCTCTCCCTTATGTCCTAGTTGATGGAGTATTGTTTAGGAAGGATCTCTCAGGTGTCCTAAGATGTATAGACTCAAATCAGGCTGACAAGGTGCTGTCTGAGTTCCATGATGGGCCAATAGGCGGTCATTTTGCTCTTAGGGATACTACAGAAAGGATAATGAGAGCTGGCTATTTTTGGCCTAATCTTTTCAGGGATACCCATGCCTAGGTATGAAAGTGCCAAAAATGTGCACTTTTTGATGGGAAGGAATGACTGGCTGCCATGCCCCTACAGCCTATTCAGGTGGAGCAACCATTCATGCAGTGGGGCCTAGACTTCATAGGGATGATTAATCCTCCCTCCAGTGTTAAACACAAGTGGGTCCTGACTGCCATGGACTATTTCACAAGGTGGGTGGAGGCTATTTCTCTAAAGGAAGCAAATGAAAGTGTGGTCTTGGAGTTTTATGAGGACCTGGTGGCGAGGTTTGGGGTTCTAACAACCATAATCTCAGATAATGCATTAGCTTTTCTAAGAACCAAAACAGGTGAATGGGCACTAAAATATGGTATATATCTCAGCACTTCATCTAATTATTACCCACAGAGGAATGGGCTGGCTGAGTCCACCAACAAGAACTTGATCAGGATCATCAAGAGGACCATGGAAGAAAATTAGAGGACTTGGCATGCCAAGCTGAAAATAGCCCTGTGGGCAGATAGGATCACCCCAAAGAGGGCAATTAGCAACTCGCCATACACACTTGTCTATGGAAGGGAGGCTAGGCTCCCCATTTCACTTGAGTTGTTAGCCTTGGATCTCACTCACTAGCTGTAATTGGAGGAAGGAACTAGCATGGAAATTAGATTATGCGAGCTGATGGAACTCTAAGAGGCAAGGGACCAGGCTATGGCTTCCATGACTAACAGCCAACGGCAAGTGAAGAGACACTTCAACAAGAAATCTTCATCAAAAGGTTTCTCTAAAGGATACATTGTCTTGAAATGGGATGAAGACCGAGCTAAGCTTGAAAAGCATGAAAAGTTTGACACCCTATGGAGCAGCCCATACATAGTCACTCAGTGCAAATAACATAATGCATTCCAACTCTCTAGGTTGGATGGTGAAGAACTGTATATCCCAGTTAATGGGATACATCTGAAGCACTACCACTGAGGCTCTTTTCATCTTGTATATATTTTCCCTTATTTTTTCTCCTACTTTCCCTAAGTGCTTTCTACACATGTTAGTAGTTTTTTATCCTTGTGTGTGTTTTCTCTTTTCCCTTTGAGGTGAAGCTGCGTGATTGGTTCTAGATTTATTAGAGCTATTGCTGATCTTTAAGTTACAATCTAACCCCATGCCCAATGGATTCTTAAGGCAACTAGCTTCTAAGCATAGCAGGCATGCTTCCCTTGAGAGTCACCAATTTATTGACCATTTTTTACCCAATAGGCCAAAAAGTGGTCCCCTTCTGTCCCTGCTATTCTAGGCCATTTCATTTTTAGTTTTACATGAATCTGTTCATTTCTATAGACTCTATAGGTCTAAATCTATGGGCTCTGTAGGTTTTGGATTTCTACGGACTCTGCAGGTCTATTTCTATAGACTCTGTAAAGCTTAGTTTTATATAGACTCTACAAGTTTTCTTTCGACAGTTGAAGAAGCAGTTAAAAAGGGCAAGATTTTTACAAAGCTTCTTTGGATTTTTCATCTGAGGAAATTCACAAATAAAGTTGGCATCTTCAAACCATTGAGCCATCACTTCATTTTAAGTTTTGGTTCAAGCCTTAGTTCATCGCTTCAAGTCCATCGCTTTCAATTTCAAGCCTTGGTTCAATCTTCAAGTTCTTCAGCTTTGGTTCAATCAACTAAGTTTAACACTTAGTTCATTAGAAAAGTTCAACAAAAATTTCAAGTAGCTTCAGGTTTAGCTTTTAGTTTAAGGACTTGGCTCGACATGTGGTGTTAAACCATTGAACTAGTTCAATGCTTCAGTTCAATGCTTTGGTTCAATGCTTTGGTTCAACACCTTGGTTCAATGCCTCATATTCAACATGCAGGTTCAATGGTAGAAGAGAACAAGGAAAGTTCAAAGGCTTAGTTCAAAAGGGCTCAACACACAACATTGAACCATTTTTGGTTCAACCAATTGGTTCAATGACTTGGTTTAACCATTTCAGTTCAAGTGGCATTCAGTTCAAAGCAAACGGTTCAAAGGGCATCAGTGCGTAGTGATTGAACCATTGAATCGATTATATCATTGAACTAATTTTGGTTCAAGGGTCTGCCCTATAGCCAGAGGGTAGCTGAGGGTCCAAAAGCCCTTGTGAAGGGCAATTCAAGATTTGAAATCCCTTGTGGAGGGTAGAGAATGTTCAAAGGGGCTGCCAGCATAGGGGGAAGTCAAAAGGCCTGAAGAAAAGGACAAAGAGTGGCCAATTCCTATAGACTTTTTATTCATGAGAAAAAGCCCAAAACAAAAGCCCATGAAGGAAAAAAGATGTAGAAAAGACTCGATGACTTTTGCCAAGGATGATGACATCCTAAAAGCCGTCAAATTTAAGCAGACAAACTAGTTGTTGGGTGACAGCCATGTGAACGTCAAATTTAACATAGTGAAGTAGCCATTGTTTTTGAACTACCTTAGCACCAAATCATGGAAGGAGCCCAAGGAATGTAGTGACCCACCAGAAGATCACCCCTGAGGGTTGAAGGAGCAAAAAAGGACAAAGAGCCCAGAGAACAAAGAACAGGTAGACTGTGTAGCTCATAAATTCAAATCCTAACAGTAGAATGGCCATGATGCAGAAGTAGATGAAGCGATCCAAGTGATGCAAGAAGTTATTTTAGTGGTTGACATAGTGCATATCATGCGATCATCAAAGAGGCACAAATAGTGGTCGACACGACTGGTTTTCTTTAAAATGCATTAAAGAGTAGTCAAACTTTGCGGCTCATAAATTTAAATCCCGACAAGAGTTGGCATAGCATTAGATTCAGACGGTTTCCTCATCCTAATGCTTGGAAGGTGCATGGGTCACTTATCAAAAAGGGTGCCAAAGGCCCCCTTTTCTTCCTCTATATAATGAAGACTTATCATTTGAGAAAGGATCTTCCACATTTGTAAGGCATAGCCCTGGAAAATTTTCACCTGAATCAATAAACACATTTTTACCTCTATCCTGGTTAGATATCTTTGTGTATGTCTAAGTGTTAGTTTGTGTTTAGTCATTGCTTCTTGATGCTTCTACATGTTCAACACCAACATACCTGGTGTCTATAAGGTGTCATTTCTATAGCTGACAAGGAGAGTTGTATTTGGAAGTGTAGAAATATAAGAAATTACTATACAGTGTGCCTTTCACAGCACCTTTGGTGAATCTCTATTTTCTGTATTCTTTCATTAAAGCCTCCCTGCCAAGCTTCTTGTAGCCTAGTCCTTCTGCTAGTTTGAAGTGTATGTACGTGTTTGTCTGATTTTAAGTGTGAGTGTGAGAAGGTTGGATCATTTTGGTGCATCACCTCCTTTAGAGTAGTTTCTTTTCCTGCAATATTTCTCCCTTTTCATTCCCCCCCATTATATATATATATATATATATATATATATATATATATATATATATTAGCACTTACTAAAACAAATCAGATGCATCAAAGGGAGCTAGCCCTTACCTAGAGACTCTCCCCTCTAGCTTCGTCGGTCCCACAGGCAAGAGGGGAGTTTCCATCATTGTGTGAAGAAGGCAGGAGCTTGGCCTCCTGCCAAGGGTGCAATCTTCTACATCAACAGGCAGAAATCATCTTGTAGACAATGACACTTAGACAATGACTTTCAACTCAAGATGAGACAATTATTTAAGTCCTATAAAATGTGAGTAATGGATTATGAATTCTATTTCACAAGTAATTTTAATAATTGTATATGTGACACATTTATATTTTGTATTTTTTAAATGTTCTTGTAAGTATAAAATAAAAAAGAAGGTTGACCAGTTTTCTTGGACCAAGTGGGAAGAGAAACAAAGAGATGAGAAGCTAAAGAATCATGTCAACTCTATAAGTATCTAAAACTCACATAAATTTAAGTTAGTTATTGTTTCTAAGTGCAATTTTAGTTATTCAAATATATCATGTTTTATGAATCAATCTCTCTTGCAAATAAATGTATCCCGAGCCATATCACTTTGTTGTAACTAATAAATGAGTAAGAATTTATGAGTCTAAGTTGCACATGGTTATGTGTCAAAATATTTTGTTCTTTAAAATTTGGATGTAAATCACTCCATTTTAGGAGGCTAAATGGAATAAATACAAGTTACAACACATTTAACCATGAAATTACCATGTATCAATAATTTCCAATCTTGTAAGTCCCATAGCAACATGTAGACTACAACACTAGCATGTCCTAATGATGATTTCTAGGGAATACTGCTAAAAGTACACATTGCCCACTCTGAATATATAAATGTTATAAAATCATTTTAATGGAAGTAGTTTTAAATATTTCAACTTCTAATCATTAATGGGTTACTAGAATTAAGGTGTATGCTAGATTGTAACACAAAAATATTTACTAATATTTACTTAATTTCTTTCAATTGTTATTTGTTTTATGTTAATAAGCATAGGGAATATTTTAAATCATGTCAGCCAAGTCAATAAAGGAATAATTTTAGATTATTATGCTAGACTTATAAATAGTTTTGAGAGGGATTTGTTGGGCCATGTGATTAATAAAGAAAACATCCCATTTCTTTATACGCTTTTATTTGTAATTGGTGTGTTATTCTTATAAGTGGCATGTTTTTTGGTGTTGTGGTGCACAAATTTGTATATGCTTACATAGTTTAGGATAATTTTTCATTATGTTTAGTATATATCCATTTTTTGTATGGAAAGATATGAAATGAATAATTTTTTTTCAACACTACAGAAATAAATTACACTAATAAAGCTAAAACACATAAGTTCATAAATATAAAGAAATGATCACACAAGTAATGTTAATAAAATAAATGGAGTAATTTATGTGATGGATGACCATGCACATTACTGGTGAGGGGGAATATGGAAGAAAGACTTAAATGGTCTAGAGAAATTGGTGGATGTGTATGCTTAAATGACCAAGTATATGGATATGAGAGGTTTGCATGGCATAAAGGCATACATTTTTTGATTTGTGTGTGGTTCCCTAAAAAATAGAAAGGAAGAGAAGGTGTAAGTCACACTTATTAGAATCATGGCAAGGATGACATCACCACATGGGAAGGATATGTAAAGATTATTAGGTACTAAATAATAACTAATGAAGGAGGCAAAATAATGAATGTTAACAAGCACATATAAATTAACTTAAGGGGTTTAAATGCCATTTATGTATTCCAAGTTCAAAAATCATAAGTTGAGAGAGCACAAGACAATAGTGAGAATAAATAGGACACACATAAATTGAGCTCAAATTATAAGATTTTGGATGCATTTGAGGATGGAAATCAATATATGAGCTAGTCAAGAAATGTGGGCAAGCATTTTTTGGCCTAGGAGAAGGTGAATTTGGCCAAAGAGAAGGGGAAAAAACTTGTAGAGTCCACGATCGCCATTGAATGGCATAGGAATCTTGAAGCGAAGGAAATTTTGAATTAAATGGGGAATGTAGTTGGGTGAGGGTTATATTGACTATTATAGGAATGAAATGTAACCAAAATAGAAGGCCATAGCCATACCAGAATAAATGGTTAAGAGGCACAAGACCCTAGAGATTAAATGGGATCATACCATTGTGATTCAATAAAATGTTGATGATCAAACAAAGATAAATTCATAGAAATTTATAAAGCCATTAACTATAGAAATACCACCATTACAATTCCCTAAAATATGTGTGCATAAAAAGAATTTGAGTTTGAAGGTTGGAAACTACAAGATTGATGGATTCATTCACCAACAACCCAAGTATGAATAAGATTCAATGGACAACTACCTCATTGAGGGAAAGGAAGTAGGTGCAGATAGGTTGGGTGTCTCCAAAGTGATAGTCAAGTGTGACCTAGAGTCTAATGGTGTGCTAAAACTCTACAAACTTGCATATTTGGTCAAATAAATAATTTTTTTAGGTTTATTTAGTTGTAAGTGCATGTGAATTGGTTTTATTTTTTAATCCAAAGAATGATGTTATCCCTCAAGATCAACACTAAGGTTACACAACCCCAAAACTTAGGCATAAATATGATGATTACGATAACAAACATAGTAAAATTTGATGAGGTTTCTAAGTTGTAAAATTAAACTAAGGAACAATACATGAGGCTAATAAATAACCTATAAGACTATACAACACTTACATCTTCTCATCTTATCATTGGGATGTTATGTCTGACAAGGAACTAAGAAAACTAAAAATATATAAAGAAAGAGTATTTGTATGTTGTGCATTATATATATTCAAATAAATTTAAATATAACCTTGCTTGGTTCATATGTGAATAAAGTGTGAAGGGAACCCATGATGAGGGAAGAGCATTATATTGGGAGACAATTATTATTTTTATCATGTTTGAATAGATTGGTATCTAAGATAGATATGTAGACCAAGTATTTTATTTTCATATTTATAGTCCATCCCTAGTGAATAAGTACAAAGACCACAGATACCCTGCAACTATCAATAAGAATTATAAAATCTAAATGGATAAATGGTATGAAAACTTAGTCATATGTTTTTTGGAATAATAGTGAACCCCAAGGGCATGCCATAATATTATATGAATCATGGTGAATTTTTTGTGATGAAGCACCACTCACTCATGAAAGTGAGATTGATGAGTGGAAAGACATCTAGGTGGAAATAATTTCCTTTTGGGATTTTAACTGATTTTGTGGAGTATGAGTTGAATAACACAACCAATGTATAGAAAAAAAGATTCATGATATCAAATTAGATGAAGATATAACAAATGCCTAGAACGAAAATATTGATGTTTTCAAAGTAGATGAGGATATAAAAAATTCATAGCACAAGAATATTGATGCTATCAAATTAGATGAGGAAATTTTAGTACTAAAATTAAAGCTTAAGTATGTAACAAAAGGCATAGCTAATTATTATAAAGACTTTGATGATGAGTCCATGTAGATAAAATATCCATTTGTGGAAAGAGTTGACAAGGAGAAGGATTTTTAAATCATGTATATGACAAAACACTTTATGAAGAAGAGGAAATAAGTGCCTAAGGAACCCACTATAGCAAAAGCACTAGAAAACAAGGAAAAAATGGAAGTAAAGGAGAGAATGGAAAATAACATAGGATATGATGATGAAATAGATCCAAATTAAATTATATATCCCTTTGTCATAATGAGAATAAATTAAATGCATTTTTAAAACATTTCTTTAGAACATAAACTGTGTAATGATGTAACAAGTGAAGTGGTTTGTGTAGGATAAAAAATAGATAGACTATGACCAAAGTCAAGGTAATATAAAATCCCAATGACTTGGAACACAAAACCATAACCTCACTATATGTGGATTAGATAAAGTGCTTGGTGAAGATGAAGAGTTTGGCAATGTGAAAATTTTGGGTTTAAATAGTCACAAACCCCTCTTATGAAAACACTTTGACTATAGTCAACTTCACCAAGATGAAACTTCCAAGAAGACTAACTCCACCAAGGAAAACACTAGAAAGGTATAAATTATAAATAATATAATAACCCCCTCAGGTAGGGTCATGAGCTAAGGATGAAACTGCATAATCTTGTCCAACAGGAATCTCAATGACAACCACCAATGAATAAAAATAAAGTAAAAATGTAAGTTAACAAACTAGATCAATCAAGAAAATTGGGTTAAATGTGCTAAGAAATTGACCTCCATGCCAGTCTAATCTTCAAAATTTACAAGTTTATCTCCAACATAATGACCCAAAGTAAGGAAACGATTTGAGTTATCAAGGACCACTTTCTTACAAAAGGAGAGGGTCCCCATCCCAAATTAGAAAATGATGCAAGTTTTATTATAGGAGGATAAATGGGGGATATTGAAAGAAATAAAATAAATGGGTAAAATATGGAATTGGGTGGAATGAATGAGCATGAGGTTGATAATATATTATAATATTACATGAAATAAGGTGAGGCACACAATGAAAAGGAGACTAACATAACAATTTATGTCCCATCAGAGTTAGAATCTAAAGCTTATGAATGATCACTTGAAATCAAATAGGAATATGATGAAAAATAAGTGGAAAGACAAAGAGAAGATGCACAAGAAAATAAACCAAATGAAGAGTTATTTATGTGAAACATGTTCTACAAGGAAAATGCCTCAATCACATTTGGATGAGATTTATTTTGAGTTTTCATATGTTTGTGTGCATCCATACTTACATTATGATACATAAGGAGGATAATAAATCATGTGGACACACTCCCAATTTCCTAATAACAATCAAGAAACAATTGGAGGAAAATAATAAGAAGTGTGCACTACTAGAAAGGTATTATAAGTCCTAGAAGCAAAAGTGGCCAACCTTTTTAAAAATATGGACCAAGAAGATGAATAACTACTAATGTAAATTTCTATGTTAGGGATGTAACCCATTGAGCTACTTAGTTTAATGGTGGATAAATTGCTAATAAAAGTAAAAAGAGACAGAATTTAGGAAATAGAAGGAGAATAACTCAAAAAGGTAGAATGAGAGATAGATGAATAGTTGATAGCTATTGAAAAACTACTAAGTGAACTACATGAGAATTCCACTCTAGCCGAGAATTTTTTCAAGAAGTTTGCAAATGAAATTGATGTTGTTAATGTGTGGCTAGAGGAGGAAGATAAAAATGAATAACTATAAGAAAATGTGTTTGAAACTAGGGATAAGGTAGAGAGGGATACACTCCTAAAAGACATTGATAACTTAAAACATAATATTAAATAAAATCACATGAAGCTCATTGAGACTTTAAAAGCTTTAAAATAGATGTCTCGTGATGAGGAAAACATGATGCATGAATCATGAAAAGGACATGGAATAGAATTTCAAAACACAAATCCACAAGTGATAGAAAATATGGACAATATCATTTAATTAAGTAACCTTATATAAGAGATGATAACAAAACTACTTACTATTTAATTAGTGCTCACATGATGGGGCATGGTCGAAGATATAGTTTTCAAAAATGGGCCTCATTTTTTGGAGGTTACATGCAAAGAGTCCATCTTGTCCAAGGATCAACAAGATATTTAGTGTGGGAAGATGTTGATCTCCACTTTTGGATAAGTGTAATAGAATGAAAATGTTTTTGGTGACATGTATGGAGTAGAGAATTAGAGGTGGGCTTTGGTGAAGTATAATAGTGCATATATGAAATGGGTATATGGAGCCATAAACCATCCACCTACCAATTTTCATTTGGTTTGAGGTATTTTTGAGATAAGTCCAATAGTACACCACCCAAATCAAATGCCACATAAGGAATAAGTATTTTAGAATATCCAAAATAAATGGAAGGGCTAAAAATGGATATTAGTTATCACAAATCAAAGAGTTCAATGATTGGTCAACATTTTATCAAAACACATGGAACGAATCTAGAATTGTTTGGAGTAAATATTTTTATTTTTTGGAATATAATTTTAAGACAAATGATTCTTCTAAGAATATTTAGGAATCCCTTGTGCTACTTATGTAAGTATGATATAAATATGTAATGGAGAGGTGGTTCTTGTGCCTATGAAATCACACTTCATATCTAGATTTAGGGTTGTTGATATGAGAGTGAATGTTCATGTATTGAAACATTATGTTCATTTATTTAGACATTATAATTTTCATTATTCTGAATTTTAATATGTATGTATGAAAAAGATATGAAATATTAATGAATATGTGATATAATTAAGTAATATTTGTTCATTATTAGTGTCTTGGTTCATTTTGGTGAAATACATTATCTTTTATTATAATCATTTTAATCTTTACACATGCATGTATTTGATAATTTATGCAATGTTATATATAGTTAAGATTTATTGAGAACTTTAATGGAGCCCTTGATTATGTCATCCTACATGCTTAACCTAATACAGCCTAGTTTTCTCTCACTATGCTTTGGGTGAGCACACAGTTTTGCTTGTGTGAAATTTTGGTGCAATGATTGCATATTTATTAGGGTGGGTTCATGTGGCATATATATGTGGATAAACACATGATAAAATACCCCAAAAATAACTACTAATACCCTATTAGTATTGTTATGTGTATTATTATAATGGTACTTATGATATATTTATTATACATCCATCACTAAATAAAATGAGAGCAATCCCATCCACATTACATCGATGTCTAAAGTTTGTACATGATAATAAAGTATACTATTCTTGGTGTAGTTTAAGAATTGCCCATTCACATTAAAAATAATGTGAGATATATAATTTAAATTCTCATTAAAAAACAAATCATTCAACTTCATGTGGTATCTCTATAGTTTCACAACTTATAGTTATAGTTCCTACAATGTTTTAATTTATATTTTTGATTACTAAATTTTTGGCTCCTAGGGATAAAACTCCTATAGTTGCACTACCAAGAGATATAGTATGTACTCATCCACATACTAAGATAGTATTATAGCAACCATTTTATTATATTCCTACCCAAACACCTTTGAAGATTTTAAATATACAAATAAATATCTTAAATATTATGTATGCTTCTTTCCAAAAGTATTAAGAAACTCTCATAGCCCATTCTCATGATGATTATCTCATTAATGATGATTCAAATTACTACATGGATCATAATTACATGATTGATCCTACATCTTATGATAATTTTAATGATGCATCTTACTCACCATTATCATGGGCACCCCTTTATAGGAACATAAACATGATCATCAATTAGTCGTGGTAGCTTATCCTTTCTACCTCATTGATATATCTTACTATACAATATCTTATTTTTGCATCCTTATTCTATATATTTTGTATTTCATGTGCATTCATCACTTGAGTTTTATCTTTAATTAATTTTTCCTCTAAATTTGACATTTATGTGCTTACCTTAGTTTGCATTGACATTTTTATAGTTCCCTAGTTTATGTTGTTTTCTATGTTGCATTATCCCTTGCCCCTTTATTATGATCCCATTCCAAGCACTTGCATATAACTATCAATGATGACAACATATATATTGAGATCTTCCATATTATCTGTAATAATTTTTTAGGGAAGTTTTAGGTTGTTCAAAATCTTCCTCTTCTTCTTTATTCCATATTTTCACCCCTTAGATTGTTTGATTGGTTTCTTGGTTGAATTTCCTAGTTTCACATCTTGGATTATTTTCTTGCTTGATTGAGGTATAATTGCTTCTTACTTATTGTGAATCTTGGATTATTACTTATGTTATCTCTTCTTCTATAAAATCATAAAAATGTAAAAACATTAGAAAATATTAAAATCAAAAAATTATCTATCTTTATCTTCATTAATAGATATATATCCTGCTTATCTAAATATTCTAGAGATTTACATATAAATAATACACGTGTTTCTCATGGTATTATTTTAGTGGGTGAGATACAAAATATACATGTTGCATGTGATTATGGACCTATATATGCTATACAATTACATTTACACCCACACTTAGGAGAATTCACACAATGGTGGCATGTCTTATACTGGAGGCATCTATTTAAAGTGGGTCTCGTGTTACATGATTCCTATTTTAATTTTATCATATATAGTTACTTAAAATGTGTATACATATCTTGCTCTTGCCTATATATTTTATGTTACATGTATACATTGTGTGTTCTCTTGCATGCCTTATAATTTATCAATTTCATACATGTGTGTTTGTACTTATGTGTGTTTGTATGTGTTTCTTGTTGATGTTTTATCCAATTTTATCTATACATTATCATATAGTTGTCATACATCTTGATTGATAGTTTTCCACCCTACACATGATTTTATGACTATGTATAATTACATTGTCTATGTTATGCCATCTACTATGCTTGATGGCATGATCCATACCATGATTTTTACTACTTTCAATATACTAAGGGTGTATATGTTCCCATGGTATTTACCATGCATCCATTAGGGAATGATACTATGATTTTCATGTGTTCTTAATTTCTATATCTTACCCACCTAGGGGCACATTGTTACATTAGGGAATAACCTTTGTCCCTACTATATCGTGTCATTAGGGGAATTGTATCCTTGATTATCTCATGCTATTCATTAATACTATCTATAATTGATATATATTTTGTGGAATCATAACTTTACCTATCTCGTAGATTTTATCAAATATATTTTATACATATAGAGCTTACTACACCCATGTGCATATTGATCTTACACTACTTATATCATAACCCACATTATCCTACTTATACCTAGTCACATGAGGCACTATATATATTTTGGGTACTTTTTTATCTTAGTTTATTGGGGCCATAACTTTGTCTGCCTTGCTAGGATATATTATGGCATAATACTTTCTTTTTACCATCTCACCTCACATGAGGTTGCATCATACTATCAAGATTTACATGATGATATTTCTATATATATATATGTACATATATTTATAAATATTATAACAATTTTATTTATATTTTTCTAAGATATCACATGATGCACATGAGTCTTTCTTTTTAGATGATTGATTTCATAAACATGTACCACATCCCTCAACTCAAAAGGGGCCATATATCCAAATATTATACTATGATATTCATATTTACATGGACTAAGATTTTACAAAGTATCAAGAAGTGCAAGGTGTCTACTACCTTGATCAAGAAGCAGACTTAAGTTTTTAGGATTCATTATAAAATCCTTGTGGTTATAAAGTTCCCTTTTAAAACACTTTAGTTCTTAGATTTTGTATTTTAGTTTTAGTTTTAGTTTTAGTACCCATAAGTTCTAAAGAGTGATAACTTGGTTCATATGCAACAAGCAATATTTGTTCATATGTTCATTTTTAGTTGCTATTTCACATTTATATATTCACATTTATTTATTTATATGTTGAATACTTGCATATGTTCATAATTGTTTTTTGGTATATAAAATTTACCAGATTATCTAGGACATGAGTGCATCTTATCCTAAGCATCCAAATTCTCCATCCTAGCCTGTGTTTAAAGTGTCCTAGAGAGCCCTAAATATACAAATATATCTTTAATAATTTACTAAGTATAAGGCCCCATATCATACAAATATATTATAATACATTTGTCTAGTGTATAATAAAAATTAGTTGTTATTGTTTATACACATTTGTCTAAGGATTCTGAACATTGATCCTAATTTGTATCACCATCATTTTAAATCTTGTGCCATCACATATTGTGCCAAAATAAGGTCATATTGAAGCATATAGTTTAATTTTATTATCTAGGTAGAGGATGTGAAATCATTTCTATCATTGGGTTTGAATTCAATCACAAGCACTAAAATTACATAGAGGTTGGATTCCAAAAAAATTAGATATGTAGATGCAACACCTCAAGAGTATTTCCAAGCCAATTAACTTACACACATAATATTTTATGCATACATTTGTTGAGGATTAGTTTAATATCAAAGGATAAGCAATTAATAGTTTTACCTCTCAGATCAATGAAGCAAAGACATAATCTAGATTTATAATAGCCTTTATAAAGGTTTAGAAAGTTACAAAGCCTAGAAAACAAAAAAGACACAATTGATTGAAAAAGGACATAATTAGCAAGTGAAATTATCTCTTTGTAAATTCTAACTTGGGCACAATTGAGCCTTTTTTGATTTTGATCTAGCTGTAGATCACATTCATATTTCAGTAGTGTCTTCTATGTTAGTTCTAGATTATGGTCACAATTATAGAATTTAACAATAATGCACAGGTGTGTTTATTTTAGTCTTATTTATTTCTTTAATTTTTAATGCTTATATAATTGTTTATTACATTATTGATCAATTATAATTAGCATTATGACATATTTCTAACCTATAGCTATTGTATATATGTAGGTCTCCCTTTTATTCCCTAATTTTACTATCCATGGTGTTATTTATCCATGTCACTATTTCTTAAAACAATAACAATTATTTTACTAGGAAGAAATTGATCACCTCCAGTCAACCATAGTCATACTTCCATATATGAAATACAAGGCTTATGAAGTGTCCATATTCCCAAGTATGTTTGAATAATTTAAATCCCATGTCATTTTTTCTCAAATTATGATCCTTAATATCTTTTAGATCATATTTAAAATACAATGATAATTTTGTCTTGTTGGTTCTAAGAGCTAGACTCTTATTTACTCTCACTATTTGAGGAGGAATATTATCAATTATTCACTCTCTAATTGGGATACAAACAAGGTAAGTAATGAGGAATAAAATTACTAAGAGTCTAATATTCTCACTTTATAATCTATAAGGCCTAAGGGGTTTCCCTTATAGTCCAGTGAAACTATTATAAAATTGGCTCATTATACCCATAAAGATCTAGCTAATGAATGAAAATTATTATGAACCTTGGTCCTATTTATTTCCACTAACATAATAATCATATATTCATAAAGAAAATACTATATTCATAATGTAATTTTAGGAAATAAAGATAACATATAACTCACTTTCAAGTCCTCAAATATCCCTCTAAATAATTAAGGCAATTAATGCTATGTGGTCATTCAAAGATCATATGGTAATACATAATTTTTTTACACCTATTTGAATTATATTCTCATGAAAGGTAAATAAAAAATTGAATGAAGTTGTATATGACTCCCTTAGACAGTGTCTTATTACCCATTAGGCATTAACACATCTAAACATATTAAGTACATTTATGTTTTTAAAGATTGATAAATAAAAAATTACAAAAATTTCTAGAGATAAACCACATGATACACATGAAACTCTTTACACAATATTTATATTAATCATGCATGGTCTTATTTAAACATAGTCAAATGCATACATAATGCATAATTTGAACTATTGTATGGTAAACACACATGATTTTAAAAAAATGACATCATGTTCATAATGTCATTTACATCATAGTGTTTAGCATACACTTTTAAAGTGCATATGAAAGCACTAGAACCCAAAAAATCACTCAAAGTAAATACCAAAATTGGAAGTGGCACAAAGGAATTTTACTTTTTAGTCCATGCTTCATTTTTTGGATCAGGCATTCTAGTGATAAGGTCCACATCTTGTGTTATTTATTAAAGTTAACTTCATTGAGTCACCCATATTGGCTTAAAAAATAATCAACCCTAAATTTAAGGTTCACTACCCCTTCATATGCATTAATTACATATTTCTTAGTGGACATATTTTCCTCTCTTAATATATTTCTAAATTTACTTATGAGATCTTTAATCACCAATTGCCATTCTCATTTATTCTATAATCTATCACTAGAGATATATGGGAAATTCATGCCCTTTAAGATCATGTTTTTTCAGATCAGTGTAAGGTTTTAAAGCTTTATCATTTGCATTATCAACTAGAACTTTCACTCTCCTAGTAGTTGAAATCAATTCAACTACCCTTATTGCACCAGCATTCAATATAGACACATCTTCTTAACCTATTGCAAATTTTTTTTCATCCCTATATTCGAGAGTGTATTTAAACTCATATGTCTCCCCATTCCTTACAATCCATACATCATGGGTAGCACCAATCTTATTCCAAATATGGGTTACCATACTAGGGATTTGTTTCATTGCACTAATGATTTCCCAAATGAGGATAAATTTATCAACTAGGATTACAATACTATCTTGGTTTTGTGTTAAAAAAAACTCCTTCAATTTCTTATCTACCATTTCTATTTCTTGCAATTCTTTATACAAGAGGAAATTCTCATATTTCACTTTTACACACTCTTCCTCTACTTACTTTTCTTGATTTTCAAAAAATATTATGTTGGTTATATTTTATACAAATTCAAATACTCTATCTTAAGATTTATTTATTTATATATCACTAACATTTATCAACTATAATTTTCCTTATAAATCATATTTTTTCATCTAGTACATAGAATTGTAGTGTATGGGTGCCACTATCTAATTTGTGTGCCTTGGTCAAAATTAAATATAGTGGTGCCATGTATAATTTTGGAAACATATTTAGATGAAATTTTCCCACAAAATATATTAAAATAACTTTCCTCTTTCATAACCAAATACATCACCCATTCCTTCTAAGGGTTACAACTAGGTAGAATCATGAGATTATTATGCTACAAGACCTGTTTTACCACTTTAGGAGTAAGGTTCTCCTATGGGAACTCTATTTTTTTTAATGTTAGAACATGAATATAATAAATATTCCCTCATTTTTTTTCTTTTTGTAATGTCTCAGTGATTTCATAATCCACCAATGGCTGACCTCCTTTTACATTTCTACTCACAAATTCCCAAGTCATTTGAAACTCTCTAGTTTGCATAAAATCAGGGTTTATGAATGATTCATTTTAATCTTGAACCTTCTGATCATCCAAATATTCATCATGTAGTATGTATATGAATGAATGAAATATTGCATATTCATCTTCCTCCTATGGTGGGCTTATCTCTTCCATAAAGACACATTTGTTAAGAAGCTCCTCTATAACTCTGGAAATGACTTGTACATGGATTATGATTTGAACATCCTCATCTAATTTTGATCCTTATATTTTTACTATCTCATGTTGACATCCATTGATTTAAATTCATACATTATGGGATTTTTTGAGATATTTGGACCTCTTAGTTTCATTTCTTACTTTCATAATCACTAGTTGTTCTCTTCCCTCAAGTTCATTCATGATGAACTCCATATTTTCAATAGGATTACCTATTTAGGTATATGGATGAATTCATGTGGGATCATTCTTTTTTATATTATCCTCTTTGATTCCATACTAAATGAACTTGATTATGAGTGCTCATATTTCATTTAGGCCTCCATATTCCTAGTCAATTCCTCACTAGTATATCACACATGGCAACATTTAAAAGGTCTTCCATTGGCCTTGTTTTTAATATCAACAATCCCCTTAGGATAATATGACCTAAGGGCCACATGGAAAAAATATTAAGTGATCATGATGAGCTAAAGGTAATTCAAGGACAATTTATTCTCAAATTTAAAATCTCCCACCTTGCAGGCCACTTTAGTCAATGCTCACTTTTAAACTTGAATACAATCATCATATGTTGTGGCCAAATATCTCATGAATTCCAATTCCACCATTATATTTGGAAAAAAAATTGAGAGTCTATAATGTGATGTATTAGGCCCATATACTCTTATGCAAGTATGATTTGGCTCTATATACCATATACTCCTAAGGTGTCCTATTATATTATGAGCAACAAGTCTCATTAACTCTTTTTTATCTCTAGTTATCCCATACCTCTTTGTTCCAATAAACCTAAAATAAATGAGTGATATAAAAATGAACTTAAAAATTTACATAGATTGATCTTGAGTTATGTTTATCTAAGGCTCGAGTCCACATTTGAATCAACCTTTATTGATTTTCCCCCAATCTAGTGTTGGGGTATTTCCATATGCACCAATCATCACATTTTTTCCATTGTGTTTACCATAAAAAATGATACTTATCACATCATAATATCATGCAATTGAACTTGCACACTCACTTGAGGCACAAGAGAGACTAATGAGATTTGATTGGGTGACTCATAGAAGATGACTTATACAATTTAGTTTTTTTAACCTTTAGAGTAACATCAACATGAACTAACACTTAAAAATTTTAACCAGTACAAAAAAATTAAGAAAATACTCAATAGACAATCACTACCACAAACATCGTTAATTTAATTATCAAACATAGATACTCACATCAACCATGAATGAAATCTTTAGTCTCTTAACCTTGATACACATAATTACATGGATGCTCCAAACTTATAAAATTGGTAATGGTAAAAATATCAATTATTATAGAAAAATAACAACAATAGTACCAATAGTAACAACAACTTATACTAAGGGCAAGGTGGAATGTTATAGGTATAAGGTTATTATCAATAAATATGCACCCCTTAAAGTGTGAAATTATTTATAAACATATCAAGGTATGATTATTTTACAATAAATAAATTTAACTAATATAATCATATATTTGTGCCATATTATGCTAGATCCACTCAAGACCTTTTCAAGTAATGACTTGCCTCAATGTTGACCTGCATGTAGACTCGTACATCATGCCAAATCCCTAGATTGTTACTCCATGATTCATGAAACCTCCATCAATTTATTATGATTTGTATTTCATGTAAACCAAATTTATATCATATATGCATGTCAAGATTTGGTAGGTACTTCATTTTTAAATATTCTTAGATTTATTGGTAAATTTGGGTAATTGCTTCCTTACATGCCATTGAGACAAATGGTGCTAAAACATACTTTTTAAAAATTGGGGTCTCATTTGTTTTGATTATTTATTAAACCTTTTAACTTTGTGTGTTGTTAATAAAAATATTTTCACCTTTTATGCCCTCTAAGTATGAATAAAATTAGATGCACACTTTTATACTTAATCAAAATTGTGGGTTAACATTATCCCACAAAAACCCTGTTGTCTATCCCCAGTCAACCCTTAAATAGTGAATTATTCCTCTAAAATTTTTGACCTAATATTTTGGATTTAATCCTCAAATTTTAATATTTAATCATTTATATCCTAATTGGCATTGTCATGGATAAATTATTTAGCATAGGTGGTTGGTCATTATCTTCTTGTGCTTTCTACTTTACTATTTGTATTTCTAAGATGACCCCTTCATATGTCTCATGCATTTTTGTTTATTCATCCATAGCTTTACATTATATGACTCTGAAACTATTTTCCAATTCTTTGTTCTTTACTTCAATCTACTCTCCCAACTTGTCAAATTACATTTAATGATTTTATTCATCTCATCCCTATCCTTTGTTAGGAAGATTTTCATCTCCAAATCCTTTTGTTTCATTTGATCCTCTAGTAGGCATGTATTAATGACCTCCATTTGGCATGTGAGCCATTGTAACACTTTATTTTTTAAGTCCACATTTTCATAGAGTTTATCTAACACCTTATTTTAACTCTAAAATTGTTCATCAAATTCCTATTGTGCCTACTCATTTTTTTTCTTGTACCACTTCTTTAGTGATGGTGCTCTTGCCCTTCATCATAATCGATCTAATTTGGTTGATATTTATTATTATTTTTATGGACACTCCATACATAAAGTTTATTTACTCCCAATTAATATTTACACAACATTTTATAATTTTAAGCTCAACAAGGGACAATTTATGCTCTTCCAATGTGCACTTCTTTTCAACATTAAATTATTTTTATTATTTCTTGTAGTCATGTTATTCAATACATTTTGTCATGACACATCTAAATCCAAACTCAATAGTAAACCCTACTTAGACCTTAGTCATTTTAGTTGGGTATACATGCACAATCTCCTTTTACCCACCAATAGTGTATGGTGCTTCTAAATACACATAAATTGTTGGTGGTTTGAATCAAGGATCATCTAAATGAGTGCAAAAAAGTGATGATGACTACTTGTGTAATTACTTTTAAGTTCTTTACTCATGTAGTAAGTTCCATAGGAATAAATATTCATTAGGTATGGCCTTTTGGACCATTTTTATCATATTTTATTCCTCTTCAATGTTCTCTTCTTCTATTATCATGTATTTATTCATGGATTCCAATGTTGAAGAAATATAATTTAAGTCATGTGGATTTATTGAATTTTGCATGCCATCCTCAGTTCCCTAATTTTGATATGTTTCAATAACATATACTTCTATTTCTCCCTTTTCAAAAAATTTCCAAACTACTTCACCCTTATTCCCTTCTTTATTGTCACCCTTACTAGTGATTTTAAATTCATCTAATCCCAATTCTTGTTTTAACACATTTATCTCATATGATAGTGTATTTTCATCTTGTAGTGCACTCACCTTCTCATCCATGGGATCATACATAATTATTTTTTTGATTAATGGACCTTGGGAGTATTATTCACCTCTATAGTCATGTGCAATGACACTTAATGAGTTGTTTTTAGTTGGGTCTTATGTTGGTTGTACTTCCAGGAGTGGTGTGGGTGCAACACTATTCTTTATCTATGAAAGGACCTTGAAAGGCCCCACTTATTTTACTATAGGTCATAGAAGTATAGGCTACTTAGGTGTTGATTTTTTTGAAGGCATAAATGGACATCTCAAATTGGAGAGTGACACACTTTCCTTGTTATCCTCATCATCCATTTTTTTAACGAAATTTGTGCACTTAAATTCCTTCACATTGTCTTGTGCTTTTACATCAGTTTTCACGTGTTCCCTACCTTTTATTTATCCCATTACCTAACTAGAGGATGTTAATTTTAGTGGTTTATCTACACACATATTTATTTTATTTTTTTATGAGGGTGGCTCCCTCATGTCCCTTTTAATATATTACTAGATCAATTCTTGGAAATTTTTCCATCATCTTAACTTGCAAATGTACTGGCTAGGTACCATACTCTTCTTTGTAATTTTTGGGCTACAAGGTGTATGAAATGTGATTAATGTGGTGATACTTATATTTTATCATTGTATCCATAAGTATATGGTAAATAAATGTTAAGTATTCATTAAATGCATTGTCTTAATTGAACACCACATTATTGGGATACTTTTAGAGTGCCTTAAAAAATAATGTCTTCATTGATATTTTTGGTGTTTACTTATTTCTATAGAAAAATTGGAAACTATTAGAGGTACAATCACTAAGTAGGGGGGTGAATTAATGATGCAAAATATTCCAAATTTAATTCCAATCCTTTCAAACCCTTAATCCATTACCACAAGCATTCCTATAATATATAAGTCATTCATAACAATGAACAATATATAATGTAAGATCACACATACAACACAAGATCTATGTGGGAAACCCTATTGGTAATAAAACCCACTCTCAATCCTAAAAAAACATGGAATAATTATCCTATAAGTTATTACAAACATGAGACTTTAGTGGAACACCCATTCTATAAGGATCACCTGCCCCTATCTAGCTAAACACCCACATAACTAGATTAATGTAAGATTCACCTTGCAAGGAGGAACCAACCCCCTAGATGTTAAATACCCACAACAACAAATATGAAATAAAAATATCATGATCATTGATTTCCTATAAATTTGATGGAGATACAATGTATATCAGCTCTCTTAAACTCTATACACTCTCTTTATCCTTCTATCCTCTTAAGACATCCAAAACCACCTTTTAGATCACTCTACACTTCTTCACTCATACCCAACCAACAAACTTGAAAGTATACATTAAAAACATAAAAAACAGGAACATGAGGTCATACACATAGTCCAAACTCTTATCTAGCTCTCAATTCATCTTCCAATCTCACACAAACATCTTCTATCTTTCACTCACACTCAAAATATCCAAAATAACCTTTTGGATCAACCTAGACTTCTTCATTCATTTTTAGATAAAAAACCTAAAAGAAATCTGATATGATATAAGAATAATGACCTACCGGTCATAAAAAATTCTCAACATACTCTTCTATTTATTCCATCCACTAGGCACCCTCACTTTCCTCTATCCTTTGCCTCTCAACTCTATACTCTTTCTCCTCTTCAACACTCTAGAAACCATCACCTTTGATTTCACCTTTTATAGAGCCTTCATGATTATTATCTTCTTGGTCAGCCATAAGAATTGACTTAACCCTTAAGACTTGTAACACACCAAGACATAGCTTAATACAATTCTCATAGGTCAGTCATTACTTCATTAGCCCCAAACCACCATTAGGTCTTGGTGAGACCTAAAACAATTAGGCCTTCATACTCACACGTTACATGTGAGACTACTTGGACCACCTTGATAATTTACCAATAATTATAAAACATCAAAAATATCTCCAATATACCCTTTCTCACTCCCTCATGGGTCTATGCCACCTATAACACTAACTCAACACTCAAACCTACCAATTAGGTCTCCTTATTGTTCAAGTCTTCATACATAGAAAACATAGTCTCAAACTTCTAAAGAAAATACTCAATTATTAAACATATAAATATTATTGAATCACATGGGTGAACCCTTAAGGACCCATGTTACACCTATGTGATTTAGACAATTCAACACAGGCTCTAAGCACTCAATTTAACTCTCTTAAAATGACCACTCAGACTAGTCATACATAATCAAAATATAGTCAAGATTATTTTGAATCTCCACAACTTAATATTGTAAAAATAAGACTTAAAATACCTTATAATTAACCTTTTATACTTCCTTGACATTTTCATACTCACTTGTTTCCTCAACTCTGCTCAGAACACCTTTATCTTACCTCTATAAGATGGTTACTCAAACTGCCAGTGAATTCAAAAAACATAGTTAAATTCTAAGAAAATTTCAACACTAAATATGAATTTTTTAAACCTTTAAAATACATAAATATGGTCCTCATATATTATAGAATGATCTCCAATATTTATTTCATATTGAAACATCAAAATGTTATCAAGAACAACTCAATTATCCTTCTCGGGTCACTTGTAAAACATGGTCAAACACATAATCAATATTTAAACTCAATATATTTGAATGTATACAAATTAAAACATTATAATTAGATTATATATGTGTAAATTTAATTCCTCTACAACTTTTAGTTTTAAACCACCATGAAATTAATCCTGGATCAAAAGATATAGCTCAAAAACTATAGACTAGTTTTCCCTCATTAATTTGAATATTCAAATTACAATGATCACTGTGTAAATGCTAAATATCAAAAAAATTGACCTCATATCATGGTCCCTATAAAATTTTAAAAATATTTCTCCATTTATATCCTTATGAGTATCCTATAATTTATCTTGCAATACTCACTGTTGATCTTAGATCCTAGCTTCCATGATCAAGACACTTAGCACCCTCACTTGCCTTTTGAGCATCCTTTGACTTATTGACTTAATGAATTCCATTGATATATAAATACATATGTAATCATAAGATCACCATTGATATATATTTTATATAACACTTACATTCCATTTATCTTCCATTAACTTAATGATATTGAGACACATGTCACTAGTGCATTTTTTTGAGGAACCTTTGACATTTTGACTTCACGTGCCCCATTGATCTCTATTTGAAAAGATCATGCACTAAATTATATCCTTATATATTCAAAATAAATACTCACTATTTTATTTGTGACCTGATTAAACTCTCACTATACATCTTTGATATCACAAATTTGGCTAAGTATGAGAACTTGGTAAACTCTGTCTGAGAAGCCAACTTTGCACCTTAATAACTTTTGCTATGCTTTATCTCTAGACCTGAAATTTTAACCATATGATATCCTTATATATGGGAATATATTAATATATCAAGATGATATTTAAACCTTCACATGTATGAAATATGATGTCATCAAATTACTTACTCATCCTTGTCTATTAAGATGACTACTTGAGCTTAAACATTCATATGATTGTTCTAATGAATTTCGTACACTTCCATAAGCACTATAAGAACTCATAACATCCCATATGGTCTATTAAACATGTAAATATCATCAATAACATCAATTAATTACCTCACTAAGTCAAACACTGAAGAACCATCAATTTTATCACTTTGTCATTAATGCACTATGATCTCATGTTCTTTTTGACATGAATGACAACCTACCATCAATGACTATGATAAATAATATCCTCCTTTGTCATTGATGGAAAAACACCATTATAATGACTTAATTTGAACAATGACTTCATTTTAACTCCTTCATTTTGATATTTCTCCTTTTTTGACATTAATGACAAAGGGTCTCTTCCTCAATATGCCAATAATCTTTTCTCAACATCATGTGTGTATTCAAATACTATTTAATATGCTCAGGATACTTACATACTTTCAATTATATGAATTGATTTATCCCCCTTTGATGTGAACCAATCTAAACTTGGACTTCTTTGATCCTTGGACCTGACAAACTACTCATAGAGCTTAGAAAGCTTCCCCTAACATCATGATCCATCTCATGTCATATGTTCTTTGACATCCACCAATCTGAACTTGAGATTCTTTCGAGCCTAGACCTATCTATCTATATAAATCATAAGCTCTCTTTTTTCTCATGCATGAATATTTAATACTTTGTCAAAACACATGACTTGGTTTGATCAAGTCATCATATCAATATTCTTGAATTCACAATTGTAGCAAACATTTTCACACTTCTATCATGACTGAAGCATCTTCACATATGCTCATCCTTAAATTATGCATAGATTCTCAAGCCACTCAAACTATCTAAGTTATCTCCCCCTAACTCTGTGCATACCACTTCTTACCTTGAACTTCTCATGCATACTCCATGACTACACTCTTATTTGATCATACTCTATTCTATAAAGACAAAACACACATGAACACTCAAAATTGTTTGATCTCACCTTGAAAAAATTAAGAGGGACTCCCCCTAAATTAATTGATCTTAGGCACCCC
Source organism: Torreya grandis (assembly GCA_037957365.1). Classification (NCBI taxonomy): domain Eukaryota; kingdom Viridiplantae; phylum Streptophyta; class Pinopsida; order Cupressales; family Taxaceae; genus Torreya; species Torreya grandis. The sequence continues at coordinate 1,170,181 of JARHVA010002663.1, read as the reverse complement.
TTTATTTACACCACAAAAAATGATTAAACAACATACTCATCTTCTTATCTTTTCTCTCAATCCACCTCCATGATCACCAATAGATGAATAAGCCAATCTGAACTATGAAACATCCATAACTCTTTGTGTATACACCTTCAAGACTTGAAATACCATATCTGAAGTACACTCATATGTCCTCTCATGCATTCCAAAAATCATCATCCAATTGTTCTTATTCATAAAATATCCTTCACAAACCTATTAGCACATGAAACCACTAAGAATTCACTTGCACACATCCTCCTCATACTTCACATCAAGCTTGCCTTCATTCTTCAACATTTGACCTACTAGACCAAGCATCAAAAAATGATAGAAACATACCTTTAGGACCAAATTTCCTAGATGCACCTTGATCACACACACTTTCTTATACACAAGAAATATGTCTCTTATGAAGCATAGACAAAGATACCCTACTTCACAATATCCTAAAACAATGTGAAGCTAGGAGTTGCCCACATCTCCTATATTACTTCCTCAATCCTTTATAGTTATAGGACTAATTGTTCTTCTTGTTATTCTTAGGCTTTAAGAGAAACAACTTGTTCATCCACAACAACAATCTCTTATTCTAATCTGTATTGACAACACATGGGGATAACATAAATTTATGACATACCTTTTTAATTAAAGAATCTTCCTTATGATTTGGAACCTCATAAAAAGGTATTGATAATTGATGTTTTTTATATGAAACATGCTCAACAATAAAATGATGTTCAATTGGATCCATACACATCTTAGAACTAGCCTCAAAAAGCACCTTGGTCTTCTCCTTGATCTTGATCTCATCATTCACAATATGAGTAGATAATGAGAGCCCTTGTCACTCTTCAACTTGTGTAGCATTATCTACCATATCAAACATATTACTTGGACCTATAGACTCATAATGACTCACACTTACCACCTTTGGTTTCCATGAGTTGACTTGCCTTCTTCCTTGCACTCTAGGATCCTGATTGAACTTATTTTGACTTGATAACCTTTACTTGCAGAACCTATCAATGTGACCAGTCTTCTCACAGTTGTAGCAAATAATACTTCTTGAAGGAAAGTCAACTTACCTTAATTTAAATGGATAATGTTTTTAAAAGTGTCCCACATCATAATATTTTAATCACTCAACCTTTATCATACCACTCGACTAATGATTCCACTCATTCTTAATAGGACTTCTACACTCTCTAGCCCTATGACCAAATTGATTACATGTGTAACAGTAACTGTTGGCCAAATTTGACCCCAAGTCAAATTTTGATCAATCCCTAATATTTTTAAATTTTAGATAAATTTTAATATTTCTTATGGGTTCATCTATTGTCCTATGTGTCTTACTTACCCTTTCCCTAGTCCTTGCTGAAGCCCATCCTCCTTGTACTGGCTTAGTCAACCAAAGTCAACATTGGTCAAACCTAGTCAAACTTAGTCAAATTTCAAAATTTTGTTTAAAATGTCCAAAAATTTTCTTTGAATTGTTTCAAGGTGTCTTCAAGTCACAAATTAGCCATCTTCTAGGTTTCATGTGGTAAAAGGGTCATTTGACCACTTTTCTAGCAATTAATTAACTTGTACTGATGGTGAGAATTAGAAATTATGTCATCAAGGTGGATATAAATGTGGATAAGGTAAAATAACATCATAATCAATTAGGTGATAGTTATAAGTTAGTTATGATCAAGAAATGGTAGTTTTCCCTTAAAAAATAGGAGTTTTTGGGCACTTGTATGGATTTCTCAAGTCCACCATCAGTTGAAAACATGGTAGAGTGACCCCTCACCTCCCCATAACTAATTTAAACATTTATATTACAATTATAATGAAATAAAGTTCATATTCAACTTGTTTTCCTCCATGTTCACTTGGCAAGCAAAGAACGACCATATTCAATCACTTGGCATGGGTTGTATAGGTGGAATTGGAAAGAGTGATTTTGGGGGTGAATGGTAATCTAAGTTAACTTAAATTTCATATAATTTTTTTTTTAATTTGGTGCCTCTTCTTTTATGAAAAATCAGTTTGACTACATGCAACTTTTTATGAAATTACATTCAAGAGGGGTATGATTGTGCATTGATTTCTTATTTGTAGGAATCCATGGAGATGTGTGAGTTTGATGAAGTGTTTTAATGTGGTAATAATACCTCTCCAATTATGTTGAAAGGGATTTCCTAATTGTGCTTGTTTCTCAAAGTTTGCATTCATGGGCATGTAACTTGTGTTTTGCAACGTAGGAGATGGTTTCATAGGATGATAAAAATGATTGGATACATGTTTTAAAGGTGTTTAATTTAATTAAAATATGAGATATCAATCAACTCCTTCAATCTAAATTGCCTAATTCCCTTGTTTACTGCCTTGTTTGCAAAATGTACTCACAGCTACCTTCTACAAGAGTTTAAAAAGTTATACAGAGGTGTGAGTCATGGAATACATGGTGTATTTCATGTTTGAAGATATATAATATCCAAGGAGTCATGTATTTTATTCCATGAAGCTAAGAATGCTATGCCAAGGCAAGGTTTTCACTTCAAAGGATGATAAGATCAAATTGGGTTCTTAGTCCCCAAATAGACCAAACAGAGATCCTTAAGGTTTTTTGAGATAACATATTTCATGATAGAAGGAGAATCCAACATCATTGATTTAATGGTATTGTATCCCTATCTACACATAATAACCTTACAAATTTTTAGGTCAAAGTGACAAGTGGAAGATGGTCATTAAGACCCTTGAAAATGACCATAAATCACTTAATTGTGACAGTGAACTCTACAAGAGTTGATGAAAAATTAATTTTGCATTTCAACTTGACAATAATAAGATATGACACCAAGATTTATCAATAAAAAATATTTAAAATAACATTCTTGAGTGAAGAGGTCAAAGAAGATATGAAGTTTGATGTTTTGATCACTAATGTACCCTTCCCTATCCGTACACAAGTATGGGAAGGGTCATCTATAGTAGGCTTGGGTAAGATCTTGTCTCAATTCGGAATATAGTAACAAATTTGGAGGTTTAGAGTGAATTGAGTACTTTAAATACAGTATAATTAAAGTGAAAATATGATTCCATAAACCACATGACCTAGGTGATCTCAAATTAACCTACAGGCAGCCTAACACATAGTCATGCAAGGAATATTGGCAGTAAGTTGGAAGGTTAGAATTTAGACATTGTTTAGATATTTAAAGGATATATAGGTGTTTTGTGACTCAATTAACCTCATGGGAAGATATAAAACCTACCAAAAATCCCAAAACATGATCATAATCATCTACAATAGGGACATAACATGACTGTCATAGTCAATAGGGTTATCTTTGTTGAAGGCCTAAAACATGGAATTTATGATAGTTTGAAGGATTACATAGTGAAAACAAGTATAAGGGGGTATTATAACCTAGGATAAATGGAAGTGAGGTCCAAAATAATAAACTAAGTCTCAAATGACCCCACATCACAACCTACAGGCTTGTAAGGATTGAGACAGGTAATGAGCTAAAAGTAGGTCTTTCTCATGCCAATTGAGATGGGGTTGATGAAGTATGGCTTAGAAAAGATGAAGGGTAATCTAAAATACCTAAAAAAATATTTAAAACCCTTTATAACCCTAGTTTTATGGGAAACAGTCTTCAAACATAGTCAAGGTGACTCTATCTCAGTCAAAGCATGAAAGTCAATCTAGCAAGGATAGGGTATGTGAATTGGTGAAGGGACTTAATTCATCTAATGAAACTAACAAACCAATATGACAGTCCTATCTAAGCATTACTTATTTGATGGTGAAAAAAACATCTATTACAAAAACAATCCATAGAAGACACAACTACAACACTTTAGACACCTTTGCTTATCCATTTACACTTAATTTGAAGCTTTGAAGTGATCAAAAAGGTTGGATTAAGCTGCAAGACTCTACTTGCTGTGTTGATGGGTTCATAGGCTTGTAACCCTACTGGGCTTGATTTTTGGCCATATCTTTCATAAAACACCTACTATCCAAAACATATAAATTGTTCCAGATACCCATTTGGAAGTTACATAACATATGTCAAGACTAGGTATAGTTGTTTTGTATGGAATGGTACTTTTGATCCCTATAGCAGACCTAATTAGGCCTCTTAGCAACCCTATTTTGGTGTTTGGGAGAGTTTGGGGTTGAGTTAGATCATGAAAATTTCAAGAGATGTGCCATATGACATAATAAAAATACTCCAATCACAAAACACCTTTTATTTAACACAAAACCATCTTAAAATCTTGCTGTTATACTCAGAGTTGTAGGAAAATAGGGTTAAAACACAAGTATAAAAAGAAACCTCACTTTCCCATATAGTACGGCCATGAAAATTTGTACAGAAGCTAAAAATGATAAACCCAAAAAAAATACAAATTTTGGGAAATTTCTACTATATGGTTTATGAGATCAGCAAGGCTCTAGTTAAGGTCTAGTTTACACCAAATTTGAGCTAAAGAGAGCATCTTGGGGAGTTAATAGCCCAAATAAATTTTATTGGTCTTGTATTAACCTCCTCTATAATCCTGAGTAGTCACAGAGAAGATAATACCCTCTTAAGTACTAACTGCAAATTCTTCCTTGCTGCCCTGTCTGGTCTACATACATAGTCTTGAGGAAAGATTGAACAAAAAAAAAATGACTCCAAAAAAAATTCTCAATTCATTAATTCACCAATAATATATACATATACACCTATTCCACACAAAAATCCCCCATACCAATCATATTTTCTCAACTTAGATACTCAAATCCTATACTAGGCTTGACACAACAACCTCCCAAAATGGGGTAAAATAGCTTTTCTAACATAAGAAGACTCAAATCACTTAATATCTCACCCAATAGACTTGAAATCATTTGAGGATAAGATATTGGGTTTTATTTTACCAATATTTACATATATTTAGCCTTTTACTCACATATAGGTCTTATTTCATGCTTAAAGGATACTTAGACAAATTTGAAAATTTGAAAACCTAAGAAATGGAGGGAAACTAACTTAGCACACCTAGACATGATAAAACTCAACCAAGAACATGACAAACACATTCCTAGCATGAAGATGCTCCTGCATCATGAATGCTTTAGTAAAGAACCACATAGGGAAATAATTGAAAAAAAGTTTATATATTTTTAAAAAAAAATTAATAAACATCATTGGAATATACAAATGTAAAAGGATCCTTTTCAAAGGAAAAACATAAGATTATACTCTGCCTACCTTCATAAGGTTGCCTTATTCAAAGTCTACCTAGGAATATGTGAAGTTTGGTGATCAAATATTGGAATTAAAATCTGAAAATTGGTAAATATAACCCTAAAAAGTCCAAGAAGATCCTCCAATAATTATATTGTCAAGACATATAGTGGAAGTACTCCCTATTTTTTTTTAGACAGGGGGCACTTTTCCCTTGGTATAAACCCTATTTTCTTGTTGAAATAGGTATAGACATGGACCAGAGGTCAAAAAAATATTTCAAGAGGGTTTGTATAGTTTGAACACACCTATATAAACATGATAAATAAACCTATAAGGTTTTAGATTAAGTAGGGTACCCTACATAAGAAGGTTTTTAGTCATCAGGGTAAAGAAAGGAATAGGCATGATTCCAAATGAGGTATCATTTCAAGTTCTAGCCTCAGGAAAACATCCCAATGAATTGGGTAATATTCACAGAGGTAAATATGAAGTATTAAAACCATCAACTCATAAATTAAATCCCAAAATTTGTCAGCTGGATCCAAATCTCACTCAGGGGTGCCTAAATCACTCATTTCTAGCCTAAAAAGAAACTTCAAGAGCTTAGTACTATATGAATAGGTTGCATGGAAGCCTAAGAAATTGAGAATAGTTGTAGGGGGTCCTTAAATTGAATTTTGTGCCTTTATTTCAATGATTCAACATGCCATCTATATGAACTATTGTTAAGAGGGTAAGGTGCTCCAAACCCTCCAAGAATACTATTTTAAACTTGATGAGAGAGAAAGGCCAATAAAGGAACTCAAATGAATGTTTCACGCTTGAAACTCATCAATATAACATTGATAACTCTCCTGAGATATACCTCATGCCACTAGTCCAAACCTACAAGTACAAGGTTGTACAAAATAGGCCAAGAAAGAACATTTAATGCTAGAATAGGGGTCTATACAAATGATCAAGATCTAAAATTTTATATGAGGGATTTTAAATAGGTGAAAAAATTGAATCATATTCTATAATTATATTTCACATATGTGGGATCTCAAAATGAACATTTTTGGTCTTCTAGGCTAAAGAGGCCTAATTAGGCCTAATTGGGAGGACTAATGGATCTAAAAATCACACTTGCATTAAGTGTATAACCATTAAAATTGGAATAGAGAAAAATGGAGAAAAAATATAATCAAAAATTATTTTAATTAGTCTTATAGGTCTATTAATTCTCCTATACAAGTAGACTTGTGTAAAAATAGGGCTACAAAAGGACTACGCCTAGTGAAGGCTCTATGAGCAAAATGGGGACTTGAAGAGAGTTTGATGGTTATAGATGGATTTTTTTTAGTCAAATATGATCAAAATATTATTTCCATGGAGAAATATTTCATAACTTGAGCTAAATCCAAATTTTATCTATTTTGGTTGAATTGGGCCTAGTGAGACAAAGAGGCCTTGTGACACCTAAAGGGGAATTGATGATTGAAAGTAATGTAGATATTTGAGCTTATTAAATATGATTTCTAAGTTTCCTTATGATTCAAATATAATTTTACAATATATCTCATTATCAAACTCTTGTATTTTGCTACTTGTTAATAAGGAGTTTCAAGACTTAAAGATGCTTGTGAAGAGTTTCAATGCCACATGTGAGGAAGGTGCTCAGTTTGGGATGGACACATGTACACATAAGCTATTTTATCTATCCTACACCTCATTTACATCAAAAATTTATCCCTAACCTACTTTTAAGTGCTCTTGAAATCCCATCATGAAGGCAGTTTCACAAGAGAGAATGATTGAGAAGATTGATATGCCACACTTGGAGAAGAGGATTATCTAGGATAGAATGATGTGTAAATCAGTTTAATAACTCATTTGAAACATAATCCATATGAATTTTAACTTATTTTCACCTTTGGACACTTATTTTTGTGCCTCTTCAACTTCCCTTCTCTCTCTCTCTCTTCTTTCAAGATTTTATAAGTATGAGCCATGTTGGCTATTATAAAGGAGACCACAACTAGTATGATGAGGCCCTACTGGTATGACATTGAATTTTGTCTTTAAACATTAAATACAAGTCTGATTATAAGTTAATAACATTTTGTCTAAGTATGTGAGTGATGTATAGTGGAGCTAAGTCATGGTGTCATCCTTACTCCTCTTTATCCTTCATGTTTAAGCAAGAGTTCTAATTTTAATGGGTCATGTGAAGTGTAAGACTATACTAGGATCCTCTTCAAGTATACAATTGTTTCTATGATGTGCAATATGACTCTAGATTATTTATCTTGTTGATTATCCTATGTATGCCTACCTTCACATTGAAACACTATGTTAAGATCCTTCAATGCTTAGAATTGGTCTTGGAAAGATTTGCTTCTTAGTAGGAGTGTGATAGTCTATGGGATATGTCTTGGTGTATCACCTCTTTAGTGTATTTTCATTTTAATGTAAACTCCTAACCCTTTTCTCATAAAAAACATTAGATTAGGTGATAATCACTTAAAGATGAATCTAGGGAGCTAGCCCTCATAATTGAGAGATTCATCTCTCTTATAAGTTTACCCACAACTTGAGAGATGATTCCATGTTGCATCAAATTGTAGGAACCTCATAGAGTATCCTAGGGTGCATAATTTGATGACAATAGTAACCATTGAAACTTGCATACCTCATGGCATTTGGTTACTTGATCTGATTTGTCTTCATTATACCAACATATTCAATCCATGACTACTGTTGACTTTTAAGGTTTGATTGTTCTTATTTACATTAGTCTTTACCTTGTCTTGAGTTACATTCTTTTTTTCTTATTTGTATCCAAGACTAGTTCTATCCTTATCATGCTTTTGACTATTCAAAATGTTGTCTAAATCACTTGATCTTTTTTAAAATCTCACAAATGACTTCACCTTATTAGATGTCTTCTCTAACTCATATTTCAATGACTCAATTTCAATCACATACCTTAAACACTCATCTTCTTTAGCTTTCAAGTTTGTAGATAAGATTTCCAATTGACAACTAAGATGCTTGACTATATCTTCCTATTTCTTGGTGCCTTCATTCATTCTTGCCTCAAACCCACTGAATTACTCTTCATATTTCTTTATTTGAGACTTCATTTTATTGTTAATCTTCTTCTCAATATTTATTTATTCAAGAGCATTCCTTAATTTAGTCTCACAATCCTCCTTGTCTTCTTCATTATCTATATCACTCCAAATAAACTTATTTTTTTATGAGCAATTCCTCAACCACGAAGAGGGATTTATCTTCAACAAGACCATCATATTCATTATCAAACGTCTTCACTCTCATCTAATGATCTACAATCTTTATTGGTGTAGAGACTCTTCTTGTTCTTGAAGGACTTCTTCTTATTGTCATACTTTCTCAATCCTTTCTTCCTCCTATCAGACCTATATGTTTTCTTGTCTTTATCTTGGTCTTCACCATGCTCTTCATAATCATTCTTATTATTCTTATATGGACACTTATTATCAAAATGTCCTACCTCTCCACAGTTGAATCATTTGAAGGGTAGTTTACCCTTATACTTTCTTGAACCTATTTTTAATTTCCTTATAAACAAAGTAATTAGTTCATCATCATCCAGATAAGATATGTCATCCTCCTTGAATTTATTACCTTAGAAATTTTTCTTTGACTTAATTTCTATCTTTAATGTTTCTTCCTTCTTTGATGGTTTATCATCATCGACTCTCATCTTATAGTCATTAAGGATGCCATGTCATTCATCCATTTTCAACTGAGTAAGATCATGACTTTCTTCTATATTAGACACTTATAAATCAAACTTGAAAGAGAGAGAACTTAATAACTTTTATACTACAATATCTTCTTCAAGATTCTCTCCAAGACCTTTGATAATGTTCATAATGTCATCAACTCTCTACAAAAAGGATGCAATAGAATATTCTTCCTTCATCTTGAAACTCTCAAATTATCTTTGGTGAGTTTACAACTTTTCCAACTTAACCTTTGAATCTCCTTAATAAATTATCTTCAATTTAACCCACATTTCATTGGAAGATATTTAATGGATTACCTTGGTGTATTTAGTCTTTGAAAGACCATAAGTGATAACATTCATTGCCTTAATATAATTGCTCTCAAACAACTTCTTATCTATAGCACTAGAATAACCATCCACAACAGATTGCCAAGTGTCAAACCCTAGAGACATAATTTAGGTCCTCATCCTTACACTCTAAAAATTATAATTAGATCCATTTAACAAAGGTGCTTTTTTAGTCAAAAAACCTCCTTACATTTTATGGCTACCCATATTTTATCTTGGATCACCTTCAAGCTATCAAGCCTTTACCAAAGGACCTGCTCTGATACCAATTATTAGAGATAAAATAAATGAGAGGGCAGGGGTGAATCAATGATGCAAGAAATTCCAAATTTAATTCCAATCCTTTCAAACCCTTAATCAATTACCACAATCATTTATATAATATGCAAGTCATTCATAACAATGAACATTAGCTAATGCAAGATCACACATACAATGTAAGATCTATGTGGGAAACCCTCTTGGGGAATAAAAACCACTTTCAAGCTTACAAAAACATGCACTAATTATCTTATAAGGTATTACAAATATGTGACTTTAGTGTACCACCCATTCCACAAGGAGCACCTACCCCTATCTAGATGAGTACCCACACAACTAGATTAATGCAAGCTTCACCTTACAAGGAGGAACCAACCCCTTAGATGTTGAACACCCAAAACAAAACCTATGAAATGAACATATCTTGATCACTAATTTCCTAAAATTTTTATTGAGATATAATGTATATCAAATATATTCAACTCTACGCACTCTTTATATCCTTCTACCCTCTCAATACATCCAAAACCACCTTTTGGATCACTCTACACTTATTCGCTCATACACAACAAATGAACCTAAAATTATACCTTAAATACATTAAAAAAATGACCATGAGTTCATACACATAGTCAAAACTCTAATATTCCTCTCAATTCATCTTCCAATCTCACATAAACATCTCCTATCTTTTACTCACACTCAAAACATCCAAAATAGCCTTTTGGATCAACCTAGACCTCTTTGCTCATTTTTAGCTAACAAACCTAAAAAAACTATAATATGATATCAAAATAATGACCTAAAAGCCATATAAAATTCTCAACATGTTTTTCTCTTCAGTCCATCCACTAGGCACCTACATTCTCCTATGTCCTTTGCCTCTCAACTCTATACTTTTTCTCCTCTTCAACACTCTAAAAACTATCACCTTTAATTTCACCTTTTATAGAGCCTTCATGATTATTATCTTATTGGTTTGCCATTAGACTTTACTTAATGATTAAAACTTCCAACATACCAAGACATATCTCAATACAATTCTCATTGGTCGGTCATTACCTTATTATCCCCAAACCACTATTAAGTCTTGGTGAGGCCTAAAACAATTAGGTCTTCATACGCACACATTACATATGAGACTACTTAGACCACATTAATCATTTACCAATTATTAAAACACATCAAAAATATCTATAATATAGCCTTTATCACTCCCTTATGTATCCATGCCACCTATAACACCAACTCAACACTCAAACCTACCAATTAGGTATCCTTGCTCTTTAGGTCTTCATACATAGAAAACATAGTCTCAAACTTCTAAAGAAAATAATCAATTATTTCACTTAGACATATTATTATATCACATTTTTGAACCCTTTATGACCTATGATATGCCTCCATGTGATTTAGACACTTCAACATAAGCTCTAAGCATTCAATTCAACTCTCTCAAAATGACCACTTAGACTAGTCATACATAGTCAAAATATAGTCAATATTATTTTGAATCTCCAAAATTAAATATGGGAAAAATATGACTTAAAATAACTTATAATTAACCTTTTATACTTAATTGAAATATTCATATTGACTTATTTCCTCAATTCTACTCAGAACACCTTCAACTTACCTCTGTAAGATGGTCACTCAAACTGCTAGTGAATTCAACAAACACATTTAACTTATAAACAAATTTTCACACTAAATATGGATTTTTAAAAACTTAAAAATACATATATATGGTATTCATGGAGTATATAACACTTTATAATATTTAATTCATCTTTAAACATCAAAATTATGTCAAGAACAACTCAATTATCCTTCTCAGGTCACTTGCAGAACGTGGTCAAACACAGTCATATTTAGAGCTCAATATATTTTATTTTAAGAACATTCAAACCTTATAATTAGATTAAATTTATTAAAATTTAATTAATATAAAACTTTACCTTTCACACCACCATGAAATTCATCTTGGATCAAAAGATATAGCTTACAAACTGTAGACTAGTTTTCCCTCATTAATTTGAATATTCAAATTCCAACGGTCACTGTGTAAATGCTGAACATCAAACAATTTGACCTAATGTCATGATCCTTGGAAAATTTTAAAAAACACTCTCCATCAATCTCCTCAAGACTATCCTAGTATTTATCTTGCAATACTCACTATTGATCTTAGATCCTAGCTTTCATGATCAAGACACTTGGCACCCTCATGTGGCTTCTAAGCATTATTTGACTTATTGACTTAATGCATGTCATTGATCTCTAACTAAATAATCATACACTCACCATTGATTTCTAAATGACATAACACTCATGGTACATTGATATTTTATTAACTTGATGATATTGAGACACATGTTACTAGCACGTGATTCTAAGGAACCTTTGACAATTTGACTTCATGTACACTATTGATCTCTTTCTAACAATATCACACACTCTATTGGATCCTTATCCATTCAGAATAAAATCTCACCATTAGATTTTTAATCTGATTAAATGCTTGTTGTAGATCTTCAATATCATAAATTTGGCTAAGTATGGGAACTTGGTAAACTCTGTCTGAGAAGCCAACTTTGCACCTTAATAACTTTTGCTACACTCCATATCTAGTCCTAAAATTTGAACTATATGATCTAATTGCATAGGGTAATCTATCCATATATCAATATGATCTTAAAATATTCACACGTATAAAATATGACATCATAAAACTACTTACTCAACCTTGTTTTTCAAGATGACTACTTGATCTTAGACATTCATATGATTATTCTGATGAATTTTATTCACTTTCATAAGCACTCGTAACATCACATAGGGTCTTTGAAATATGTCCATATCATCAATAACATCCATTAATTGCATCACTAAGTTAAAAAATGAATAACCATCAATTTGATCACTTTGTCATTAATGCACTATGATTTCATGCTCTCTTTGACATCAATGACAACCTAACATCAATGACCATGCTCAATATGAACTGTCTTCACTACATTATCAAAATGACGTGTCGATACACCATATGGAAAATTTAGCCACCCTAACATATTTTAGCTTTCTAATCATATTTTCATGAGGTAATAGTGCCTCATTACAATAAATTTAACATAGGTCCCATAATATTATAACATTCATTATATAATGTGCCACACGCCACTTAATGTTGCCATCATATTATCACATCATCTATTTATTTTTTTCCTTTAATAATTTTTAATATGGACCAGTGCACATGCGATTATTATACCTTTTTTATGGTGATGCATCCCATAATGAATGAAACCACTTTATATTGCCTTAACCATATGATATCCCAAATTCATTAATCATAAATAAAATTAGAATCAAACCCCACTTAAATGATGTAATAGTTTTGTGTGCCTTATTGGAACTTTAAATTATATCATCACAAATGAATTTTGTGATGTTAAGTATATTTTTAGCACCCATTCTGCGTGAAATGTACATGTATTTCTTATTTATGTTTTTCCAGTGGTTATTTATGTAATAAATTATGTTGGTAAGGTGCATGGGTGGCTTGATCATCTAAATCTTCAATAACTATGGTGAAATTATATTTCTTATACTTCAACATCCTAGAAACCTTTTCAACTTTCTTGGTGTCTGAAAGCACACATTTACTATTATCTCTAGTGCAAGGCAACCCAATTTACGTGTTCATGCATCATGATGATATTTTAATTCAACATGCCATGAATTAGATTCTATTGTCATGCACATGTGAGAGGATATACTATACTAAATTTTTAGACTTAACAAATATGGTAGTTCAAAAAATTGTAACACTCCTATCTTCTCCAAATCAATTTTAACTCACATATCTAACATCATCATCCCATCTATGCCTACTTTTGTACTTTTTATAATGTAGTCCTTATTTAGATCTGATTCATTCTTAGACATGTAATGGTTGTAATCTTTGACCTTGCATTGTTCTACCTTATAGGTCCATTGCTCACTACATGAACATGATCTAGGGACCTAAATTTATGTTATCTTCCCTACGCATCTTTTACACTCTTAGATATAATTATTATATGGTCAATTTTTTGATGATGATCAACTGACGTCTTCTCTATTAGGCAATGTTCTTGTACTTTCTACATACATCTTCCATTATAACTTATTTCCTCTTCAGTGAAATTTTGAGTCTTTGTCCCCTTGTGTAAATCATTAGCTAATTTATCTTTTTGTACCCTAATTTTTTTACTTTATATCTAAGATTTAGTGATCTTTAATGGTAGATATATCCCTTATAATACCTTCTCCTTTTGAATTTGGTTTTATTTTAGTCCTCTCACTTGAATTCTATTATAAATTCATTTGCATTCATATTTTGCATCAAAATCTCTCCTCAAATTCATTTTAAAATTCACTACAATTTTTGTATCCTAGGGTTTTATTTTCTCTACATTTTATGGCTTATTCAAAAAAATTCAAAATGATAAGTGATGAAAAAGATGTGTAGGTGTCAATTTTTACCACCTAATGACATTAATTTCCCTAATGGTGTTTGTTGTTATGTTTCCTTTATTGTCACTGATAATTTTGTACCTTTGTCTTACCTCATGGTGATTCCATCCTTGCACTTCTTCCTTTAGTAATGACCTATGCCTTTTTTTCTTCCCTAAAGTCCTCATGTAGCCTATTTATTTGTACGCTTCTACCCCAAAAACCTCATGTATCTAGATACTTGGTAGTTTATAGTGCACATCCACCACATATCCTTTGAAGATACGAGCCTTTTTATTCACCCTACCCTACACTATTAATTCTCATCATCCTTCAATGCATAAATTAGTTTTAAATATCCTATTTTAATTATGTACCCATGTTTATGTAGACACACATTTCATTTGTATTTCATTTGTGCATATGTGTGTAACCATTACCATTAAAAAATTATAAAATAACCTTTCAAGTAAACAAAAAAAATAGATGATGTCCATTGAAAAATAGACCTATCTAATCTATGAATACAAAATTTATGAAACAAAATATTTGAAAATTTTATCTCTTATGAGTAAAATAAATAAATTGAAAGATTTTGTATAACAATTAGGAAGACAATGCCCTCCCAAAGCTAATTATATGTTTAGCATAAGGATTTATAGGAAACCCTTCACTCAAATGGTTTTATAGGGATGCCTTATTTGTTTCTTAGCTATTATCACAACAAAAAATTGACATTTATTTATATAAATAAAAAACAACTAAAAAGCAAGAAATTATTTTTCAGTGTTACATTTTGGCATATGTATTTTTTTTGTTTCTCGTAAGATATTAAAAATTGAAAGGCTTTATCCTACTCTCATTGAAATGTCCAAGAAAATTTATCCATCTAAAGTTTAAAGTTTATATGCATATATTTATATAACATTGTGAATAATATAGGGTCCCATCCAATGAATATGAAGCTTGCCTTTTTATTTACATATTTTGAATCATATTTTATCACATGTGCATATTTTATCAAAATAAATTCATTATTATGCTTGTCATGCCATGATTTTTTCCTTGCCTTATCATTTCCTTGACTCCACTTGGTGAGGACACACTTTTCATCTAGCTTCATGATTACTTTCAATCATGCATTTAGTGATTCCTCATCATCTAGTTGTCCTCTATGTGTAATACACATGGAGGGTATGAAAGACTCCATAGGTAGAACAAATTACTTAAAAACTACTAACTAGAACCAAGTGGACTTGTTCAATCATTTATAGTTTTTATTGGAATCCCAAAGTATTGTAAAGACTCGATCATCCCAATATTTGCATCCTACATTTCAAATTTTAGTCAAGGTCATTACAAGAAACTTGTTTAAATCTTTTACCATCCTATTGGCTTGAGGATGGTAGGGGAAATTTTATGATGTGACACCATGAACTTAGATAATAATATGTGAATTATCTCATTTAGGAAATATGTACCCAATAACTGGTGAGGCTTAAGGGGCACATGTACCTACTTATAACATTTTTCCAAAAAAATCATGACACTATGGTATTGGTAATATTATTGTAGAACAATAAACAAACAAAAATGAGTGTTTTGTTAATGTGAATCTAATAAAAATAGAGAAAATGATAAGCACACACATACACTAAGTATTTATCCTTAGGAATACCCTTTCAAGTAATAAACCTAACACAACAATCTACTTGAAAATTAACATAAATCAAATGTCTTATAATGTTATGATCAAGTTACAAGGTTTTATAACCTACACACAACACTTTAATATATATTTTAATGCACACACTTGAATGTGCATAATTAGCATTAAAAACCCTCTATTACACATATCTTATGTAATTATATTGATATCTTCTTCTTCCTTTGTTCAACAATGTCTTATAATAGACAATTTCCTTGCAACATTTGCACTATAGAATAATTTGCATGCACCAACTACTTGTTTAATGTTATTTTTTATTTAAAAATGAAATACTAAGAATAGATAAACTATTAAAAAATGATCTAGATCTATAGAACTATAGAGATCTTAATGTAAAATATATAATTTATAGAATTGAAAGTGAGATAAAAAAACTAAATTTACAAAAAAATGTAAACATAGCTTAGATTTGATTTATTATTGACTGTGAATGGAAACTAATTGAAAATACTTGTGAATTGTGTCATAGCTAAAGAAAGGATAATTTTAAGAAGGGGCCTCTAAAATCTCACTATAAAATCCTCACAAATCTTAGATTTTAGGTATAATTCCATTGGTGAATCTTTGGCAAAATTGCCACACTAATATAAATTGACTGGTGATTTCTATTAGCTCTTTCAAAAAACTTATAAATAGATGGAAAATTAAGTGTCATATTCAAATCAATAAACAATGGCAAAAAATACAAGTTAAACCCCTTTCCCCAAACACATCCATGGGGCAAATGATATGGCAATAGTTCAAATCCCTTAAAAGTTAAGAAAAATTTATTAAAAGTGTGAAAATATTTATAGATATATATGGCTTGTATTATTACTTGGATTGTACTTTATTTTTGGCTACTTGGACTCCTCTTTAGCCTCCTCTTACAATTTCCACTCGTTTCATGATTCTCATGACATTTAGGGATTGTATTTCTGACTTGGATTGTACTTCATTGTTGGCTACTTAGACTCCTATTTGGCCTACTCTTGTAATTGTCACTCACTTTATGATTCTCATGACCATAAATGAATAAAACTTTAACAAAAATAAATTTATATGAATTTAGGTTTTAGGGTTTTGTGGTTCTAGGGTTTTAAGCAATTTGAAGCACTTATGTAGATTTATTTTATAAGAAGTAATTTATGTTAATTAAAAAACCAATGGAGAAAGAGGTTATAGGGTGATAAGTCTAAAGTTGAGATCTTGTTTATGATTCCTTCTTTTTAATGATTAAAATTATCCTCCTTTTTAAAGATTACATTTATCTTTTTTAAGTGTTAAATTTGATGGTTGTATTATGTACAAATTGAGAAGAGACATCTGTAAGTCTCTCAAAAAACCAACTAAATAATATAATAAACTGAGTATAAAAAAATTGTGTTAACAAATCAAAGTATAAATTATAAACCAACTATGGGGCCATAGGGAAAGACAACTATGAAAATGCGAATATAACATAGTTAATAAAAATATTCAAAACATTTTCATAGTTTTTAAATTATAAACTATATAATAAGGTCTACCAAAATGTCTTAACCACATCCATATTGGCCTTTCAAATATTTTTTTATTTCAATTAAAAAACCATGCCAACCAGAATATAATTATTACCTTAAAAATTTAGGAATAAAATATAGTATGATTGTGAGGCTCTATTGTGTTTATTTAATTTGTTATTTGTGCATTGTTTAAAGCAATTATCTTGCATGTCATTATTTCTTAGATAATATCATTTTTTTGTTTTTTTATAATAAGTATGTAGTAAAGACCAACCAAAGAATATAATAAACTGAGTATAGAAAAAAAAATGACAAAAAATCAGAGTATAAACCAACTATGGGGCCATAGGGCAAGACAACTATGAAAAGCAATGATAACATAACTAAAAAAATATTCAAAATATTTTTATTATTTTAAAGTTAAAAATTATATAATAAAGTTTGCCAAAATGTCTTAACCATATCCATATTGGTCTTTCAAATATATTTTTTATTTTAAATAACAAACCATGCCAAATAGAATATAATTATTACCTTAAACATTTAAAAATAAAATACAATATGATCATTAGGATCTATTGCATTTATTTAGTTTATTCTTTGTGTATTGTTTAAAAGAAGTATCTTGCATGCCATTATTTCTCAGAGGAAATCAATTTCTTATATTTTTATAATAAGTATGTGGTAAAGATCAACCAGATAATATAATAAATTGAGTATAGCAAAAATTGTGACAAAAAAATTAGAGTACAAATTATACACTGACTATGGGGCCATAGGTCAAGACAACTATGAAAAGTGAGGATGGTAGGAAAATATCTTTAAAGAAATATTTTTAAGAGAACTTATACTTATATTTACTCATTGCACTTATTTTTACTTGTTGCATGTTGATATGTTCTCAAAATCTATGAAATGGGTATTTTTGAGTTAGTCATAAGTATGGTTAAAATGATCATGAGGCTCTATTGCATTTATTCATTTTATTTCAAATCAGTATCTTGCATTCCATTACTTCTCAGAGGAAATAATTTTATTATTTATTTAAAATAAGTATGTGGTAAATACCAACCATATAATATAGTTCATTTTTTTCTTTGTGTATTATTTAAAATAAGTATCTTGCATGTCATTATTTATCAGATGAAATCAATGGTAGAGACCAACCAAAGAATATAATAAATAGAGTATAAAAAAAATTATGATAAAAAATAAGAGTATAGAGTATAAATAATAAACTGACTATGGGGCCATAAAGTAAGAAAACTATGAAAAGCAAAGATGGTAAGCAAATATCTTTAAATAAATACTTTTCAAGGAATTTGTCATTATATTTATTCATTTCAAAAATCAATATAAATGATTGTACATGTAAACAACTGCTCTTAGTCTTTTTTCTTCTTGAAAGAATGTGTCCATAATAGTTGTAAACTTTATTCTAGAGATGCATATGTATTTGAGCATAAGTTAATCGAATACATATGTGATAGTTTATCAAAAAAATTATTCATTAATACAAGCTAATGGTAGAAGCGAAGCTCTAGTAGTCAAAAGATTAGGATGAAAGATTAGAAATGAAGGTGCAAATAATTTTTAAGCTAGTTTTCTTATGATTGTAACTACAAGGTATGGATTTATGTTTTTTTTGTTTTGAAGACTGAGAGTAGTTGTTTTCATGCACAATCATCTATCTTAAAATGAATAAATATAATCATAAGTTCCCTGAAAAACATGTAATAACCCTATTGAGTTTAATATAGATAAATGTGTTTTTTTTCAAACAACATATACTTTAAATAGATTACACCAGTAAAATATAATAAAAAATCATGTAAGATAATTTAAGTGTGATAAATATAAATGAAACATATTGCATCATACATCACTGATCAATATTATCATAAAAAATACATCATAATACAAATATATAAAGTAATTATGAATAGCCAGCCATGGTTGGTATAATATATAGCCATTATTGTCAATCCATAGTAAATAGGTGATTATAGCTCTTCAATATAATGTTATTAATAATAAATATAATATAATACAATACACATGCATAAGATACCTATCTCCTCGGAGCATGAATTCCCTGTACTCTCTAGTATCTGTAGCAATCTCAAGTGTTGTCTCAAAAGTAGTACTACTATAGAGAGGGAGAGCATCATTTGAATACTTTTCTACACCAACCATAGATCAATGATCCCCTACACTAATATCATCAAGAAATGACCCTCCCTTCATGGATGAGTAGATAGTGATGATTCAATAATCTAGAGAGATAAGCTAGTATTTGTGTGTGGTATGATTTTTAAAACTAAACATGCGATGTATTATAAAAACCCATTCTATTACAAGATATTATACAAACATGTAAATCATACTCATGAAATGATAATATCTCACCAAAAATTACTTTGTTCAAAGTTTTTAAATAATAAATAATAGTGATTTATAGATCAATCAAAATTCATATACACCACTTGATCGGATTACCTTCACTTGGTATTGTGATACTAATAATCTAGTGAAATCCATCTCACTACTTACTCAATATCACCAATATAAGATGTGGTTAACATAGAATAACCAATAGTTTCATATAGAATACATCCTACTAGCAATCACATAACATGCTAAGCATAAGAACAAAAAAAATACATTTATTCTATTAAACATATATATGAATTTCACAAATATATATATCCCATAATAAAAATATTAAGCAAATAAGTTTAGATTATACCACCTGAGTATAATAAATATTAGGTTGCACACTCTATTTTTCATAAGTAGACACAATACAATATTCTCTAATAACTGTCATAAAACATGTTATTCTTAGAAATGTCCAACATGCATATATTTAGTTTGTCAAACGTATGAATGAATCTAGACATATTAATTATAATTTGTACCATCCAAGTATAAAATACGTTTAGGCTATAATTTTCAAATAAAATATAATCTATGACATCCCATAATATCATAGTTCATTGAACATGAACACACTACTCAATCATGAATAATTAGTCTCACAATTTCAAGAATCAAATATCTATAATCTTAAATATTAAGCAAACAAGTTTTATCGATCAGGTATATTCTATGTTTAAGTTACATACTAGCCATCAAATGAAACATAACTTATAGACACTCATCACGATGCACTAACATATGCTATATATATCTAAACATTTGTATATTTTAATCTACTCACAATATGTACGACTCACCAACTTTCATTACTGTATGCATATGTATAATAATAATCTATCATACTATTTTCAAAGTGTCAGATAACTCATAACCAAGTTATACCATAATATTTCATTTAAACAATTTAATTTTATTTTTAGAGATTACTTTCTTATGGTTATAATTACGGTCCCTCAAACACCTTAAGACTCAATATAACCATCCATTTAGTTATAAGCTTATGCATATGACCAAATACACTAATATATGTAATATTTTTATATGATTGTTTAAGTCTATGAATATGTTTCCTATATATGAATAAATTTACAACATAATATGTATCGTATATAAACACATAAATGATATACAAATATTATATCAATGGAAAACCATATTTCTAAGTCAAGGACTCCATGTGATTTTAACAATCATTATACAATTTTGATCATAAAATATATTTACTATTTTATAAGGTAAGGAATTTAATACCCTAATACTCTTCCATAATTTTGTTCTTATCTAAGTAGGGTTCTCAAATATACTACACCCTATGATAACCTATATTATCATAGTTTGGAGTTCTTAAGCATAACTAGTAAATACCAAAACTAGTCATATTTAAGTAGTATAAATCAATGGAAACATAAAATTCTAATCAAGAAACTAGATATAACAAATAAATTCTCAATTCACATGAACATTGAATACTCTATTCTAGCATTTATTATACTCTCAGGGGGTTATATGCATGCATTCACAAGGTTCTATTATATATATTTCTATAATATAGTTGATAACCACCTAAGAAACTATAATTAGAGGTACACATTCAAATGCACAAGTATAAGATAACTAGGAATAGATGTACCTATATACTCTTTTAAGTATATAATTAATTATTCCTTAATATGTTACCTATTATATCCTCCCCACAAATTTTGTTTTACATACTATATATGATAAGTGATCCCAAAATTTAAAGCTTATCATGATATAACAAAAGACTACACTTTAGCTATAGATGCCTCACATGCTTTATCCAAACCATATTATAATATCAAATATATTTATAACTATATACATACCATAAAAAGAAGCATAACCAACCTGAAGATTTACATGATAAGACATAAGTTTTTAAATGAACTTATATTGTTGGTCCACTATTATTGGTCACAAGATACAAGCCCTATGCCCATTTAGAGTGATATACCAATATTAGTCTTATTTTGGTGATAATTTGATTTCAACAAGATCAATGATAACTATATATATTAAATCAAATCAATACCATATGACTATCAACTATTATAATTTATAATCTCCATTTAAATATCATTATAAAATAAAATGGATAAATACATGGCTAGGTTTTAAACATGTTGTAAAATCTTCATAGTATAAATTTACATTTTTCCTGTCATACACATACATATATAATATTCATTAGGTTTATTTTAAACACAATCTAATGTATAAACTATGATAATATGGGTTATATGGTGATATTATCATATACCCACTTATATTATGTATGGTGATATGTTTAAAATATACATATAAACATATATTCATATTATTAGTTATACAATTTTACATGAGTATTTTACATCTGATTAGATGGTGATACATCAAGTAACAGGTGATAATGTAAACAAGTTGTCATACGAATACTACTACTAAAATCACCCCATTAAACCTACCAATTTTAAGTCTCGGTAGATGTTTTATTCATATTCTAAATCACCCTATTAATTTAAATTAAAGTCTCCCAAGTTATGGCTTCTATAACACCTTATAATGAACTGGGGTTATTATATTTATAATATAAATTATCATATTACTTAATAAATTAGGTCAATTGCCTTCATGAGTCACTACATTCATATAAATAGCTCCTAAAATATAAAATCAAACCAACAAGTACATATATGGGTTTAATATTTAAGGATAATTTGGTATAACCTCTAAATAAGCTACAGAATCATTATATCAATGAATAAATTATCTTTTTTTATTTTAAATCATTGATTTTATACACAACTAGTATGGAAAAATATTTATCCAAATATAAATAACATCCAAAAATACACTATGCTAACCATTTTATTATACATCTAACATGTGCTAGCTATTACGGTGTGTGTAGGGTTCTGACCAATTTTTTTTCATCCTCTAATATCTCCATCTATGTCATCCTATTTGATGATGCTCTCCCTCCATCATGCTCTGAGGGATGAGTTCTCCTATGTCAACCTCACACCAAGAAGGTAGTTAGACCATAACTTCATGATATACATACATCATAGAATATAACTGATATAACAAATCAATATATTTATAATGTAAACATATACATTATAGCTAACTAATATAAATGTAATTAGGTAACCTAAGAAATATTATACTATCCCATAATAATGTATCTTAAAGCTTAGTTAAAAATAATCAAATCCAAATTTGTCAACTATAAATATCCATCGATAATCAAATAGTTTGCTTAATGAAGAATCAGGATGTAACATCCTTCCCTCTAAAGCTAGTCATCATCCTGGATGACTCTTATTCAAATATAAATTTTAAACTAAAAATATTATTTAATATAAAAAGATCATAGTATGAAATATCAAATCAAGTAAATAAATGAAAAATTCACTTATAGAACTCACCATAGTCCTAACAAATAGTACTATTCCTAGAATATTGGTTCCACAAGATCCTTCTATGTGACATCCCATTAATATACAAATAAGTTTTGTGAGTGTCACTTACTTTAAATGGTTCTATCATGACCATTTTAGGGTCCAAAATTGACAAGACAAACATATATACTATAGGGCTGATCACTTCTAATACATCGAAGAGTCCCACATATCTTAGTGAAAGTTTCATTGATTTTCTAAAAGCATATGAGATCATCATATATGGTCAGAAAGAGTTCCACAAAAACTTACAAATCTTTTGCACATCTCTCTAACCTAAATAGTATTTTTATCATTCTAAAAAAAATTAAGAAAACTTAGTAAGAATGATGTGTAAAATTTAATATCATTGCTACTTGACGTAGCTCCTGATAAGTATAACATGTAAATATTGTCATTACTCCATGTTTCTTCTGACAATTATGATGATGAATATGAATTGGAAATACTACATTTCTAATGTATACAAAATTAAGGAATAAATGTTTCACAATATACATATTTATAGTCATATGACTAAATTTGATAAGTCCATCTATCAAATCTTGGATTCAAGAATTCTATCTGTCAGATCTAAACTCAGTAACTACTGAGTCAATGTGAGACTAAATAGGATCCACTCCCATCTCTTAGTACTCACATTCCTAATTCACCACTCATCCCTTATGTCTCTACAACCTAATGATCTCCAAAATATGCACAAGATTAAAATAATGACAAATCCATACTAATATATCATAGAAATCCATAATACATGTTAAATGATCTAGATGTACCAACATACATATAATAAAAATCATACAATCATTCCATAATTGTATTAAGTTTCCACTAGCCAAACATAACTAGTGTCATATTTCACAGCTTGATTGATTTTGTTATATTTATAGTTAAGAGGAAATAATGTTAAAATTATCATAACATACAAAGGCCAAGGATCACACCATCCTTACAACCTTATAAAGGAATAAGTGAGACAATGTCTTCCTGCTTGATCAGTTAGTTATATAACAAGATAAAAGTTTATCTCAACCACTTAAACTGATAATATGTTTCATACATCCTATACCCTGCTCGCTCTTAGTGAAAGGTACATAAATAAATCTTCAAAAAAACATGATTTAAGCAAAAATAAAATAATATCAATCAAATCAAGGGTATATAATAACATAATAATTATAATCAACTTATAAACCTTAATTTAGAACTAATATAAATTCAAGGTTTACCATTCCTCGTGGTCAAAGTTCACAAGTAGAACTAGAATGTGTGACTCTAAAAATTCACAAGTGGAAAGTAGAGAACTAACATCTCAACAAAAAAACTCTTAAATATCCTCACATGGTTAAAAAAACATAACTTAATTTTCCAAATCATTAATCACTTACCAATCTTGTATGAGTAGTATTATAATTTGCTTCCACAACTGAAAGAAAAATTTTAACCACATAGATGAATAAATCAATTTAATTTATACAAATTATTTGTCAACAATAGGTATAAGACACTATTATATGAACTCCAAAGAATATGGTACAAAACAATATTTCAGAAACAAGTTTCAACATCATGAAAATAAGAATCCTCTCAGGGGCTTACAATGGTGTCCAAAGAAAGTGAGGGAGTGATAACTCACCTCTATTAATATATGAAACTTATTCATAATTCACATAAACATAAGGGTTCCAATCCATAAACAAACTCCTAACATATAGGAATTCTCAACCAAGACCTCTACACTATACTACAATAAGATTCCCACAGCACTAGGTGGTACCAAAAAAAAATAGTCTTATAAGATTTTCCACTCTTAAGATTTATGTATATAAGACATAAAACTAATGAATATATATTTAATTAATAAGCATTCCATTATTTTTAAACACTCACAACACAAAACACAAATGGTGAAGGTGACTCGATTACCAAGAAAGATGTAATCATACTCGAGGTGTTCGATATAAGTGATAAAACTATGGTAGGAATCTCTTGTTCATGACTCAAAAAATATTCTATGTAATTACTTACCCAAACATATTATATAACCATCACCATTGAGACACTCGATAAACCAACTCTTTAACAACTTGAAGAGGGTATGAATGCTCCTAAGGTACACACTCAATGTACCACACACATTTCACTACTCTCCTTTCAAATAAATAGAAGGATATGAAAATGATAATGGACTCATTAGGTCTTAGATTTTGAGCCACAACTTTGATACCACATGTAATAATCCTATTGGATTTGACATAGATAAATATGATTTTTTTTTCAAACAACATATACTTTAAATAAATTACATCATGAGAATCTAATCAAAAATCATGTAAGAGACTTTAATTGTGATAACTATAAATGAAGCATACTACACCATACATCACTGATCAATATCATCATAAGAAACGCATCATAATACAAACATAGAAAGTAATTATAAATAGCTAGTCATGATTGTTATAATATACAACCAATCCTATCAATCCATAGTAAATAAGTAATTACAGGTCTTCAAGATAATGTTTCTAATACTAAATACAATATAATACAATGTACATGAATAAGATACATGGCTCTCTGGAGCATGAATTC
Organism: Torreya grandis; assembly: GCA_037957365.1. Taxonomy (NCBI): domain Eukaryota; kingdom Viridiplantae; phylum Streptophyta; class Pinopsida; order Cupressales; family Taxaceae; genus Torreya; species Torreya grandis. Next base: position 1,144,331 of record JARHVA010002663.1, on the reverse strand, counting down.
CTTGGACTCTCTAGTATCTATGAAAATCTCAAGTATCATCTTAAAATTAGTACTGTTATGGGGAGGAAGAGCATTATTCAAGCACTTTTTCACGCCAATCATGGAGCAATGATCCCACACACTAATCCTATCAAGGAATGACCCTACCTTCATAGATGATTATATAGTGATGGCACGAGAATATAGAGAGATAAGCTAGTACCTATTTGCTATATTATTTATAAAACTAAACATGTAGTGTATCATAGAAACCCATTCTATTGAAAGATATCACACAAACATGTAAATCATACTCATAAAATGACAATGTCTCACCAAACATTATTTTGACTAAAGTTTCTAAATAATATATAATAATGATCTATAGATTAGTCAAAATTCATACACATCACTTGATCAGATTACATTCATTTAGAATTATGATACTAATAAGTTAATGAAGTCCATTTCACTACTTACTCGGTATCACTAATATGAGATGTGATTAACATAGAATAACTAATAGTTTCATATAGACTACATCCTACTAGTAATCATAAAACATGCTAAGCATAAGAATAATTAAAAAACATACATTTATTCCATTAAATATATATGTGAATTTCAAAAATATATCTATCCCATAATATAAATATTAAGTAAATAAGTTCATATTAGACCATCTGAGTATGATATATATTAGGCTACACACTCTATATTTCATAAGCAAACACAATACAAACTCTTTACTAACTATCATAAAACATGTTATTATTTGAAATATCCAACATGCATACATTTAATCCATCAAATATATGAATGAATCTAGCCATACTAATTATAATTTGTACCATCTGAGTATAAGATACGTTTAGACTTAAATTTATAAATAAAACACCCTCTATGACATCCCATCATATCATAGTTCATTAAACATGAGCACACTACTCAATCATGAATAACTAGTTTCATAATTTTAAGAATTACGTGTCCATAATATTAAATATTAGGCAAGTAAATAAGTTTATATCGACTAGGTATATCCTATGTTTATGTTGCATACTAGCTATTAGTTGAAACATAACTTATAGGCACTCATCATGATTCACTAACATATGCTATATATATCTAAACACTTTTACATTTTAATCTACTCACAATATGTACCACTCATCAGTTTTCATTATTGTATGCATATATATAACAAAAATATATCATGTTATTTTTAAAGTGTCAGATAACTCACAACCAAGTTATACCATAATCTTCCATTTAAGTAACTTAATTTTGTTTTTAGAGACTACTTTCATATGGTTATAGTTTCAGTCCCTCAGACACTTTAAGACTCAATATAACAACCCATTTATCTACAAGCTTAGGCATATGAACCAATACACCTATATATGTAATATTTTTATATGATTGCTTAAGTCCATGAATAAATATGTTTTTTATATATGAATAAATTTACAAAATAATATGTATCATACATAAACACACAAATGATATATAAATATTATATCAATGAAAAATCATATTTCTAAGTCAAGGACTCCATGTGATTTTAACAATCATTATACAATCTTGATCACAAAATATATTAACAATTTTATAAGGTAAGGGATTCAATACCTTAATAATCTTCCATAATTTTATCCCTACCTAAATAGGGTTCTCTAATATACTACAGCCTGTGATAACTCAAATTATCATAGTTTGATATTCTTAAGCACAACTACTAAATACCATAACCAGTCATATTTAAGTAGTATAAATCAATGGAAACATAAACTTCTAATCAAGAAACTAGATATAATAAAAAAAGTCTAAGTTTGTACGAACATTGAATACTCTATTATATCATTTGTTATACTCTAAGGGGGTTATATGCACACATTCACAATGTTATATTATACAGATTTCTATAATATAGTTGATAACCACCTAAGGAACTATAATTAGAGGTACACATTCAAATGCACATGTATAAGTTGAATAAGAATAGATGTACCTATATACCCTTTTAAACATATAACTAATGATTTCTTAATACGTTGCCTATTATATCCACACCATGGATTTTGTTTTATAAGTGATCCCAAAATGTAAATAATATCATGATATAATAAAAGACCACACTTTAGCTATATATGCATCACACACTTTACCCAAATCATATTATAATATCAATATGCTTATAACTACATACATGCTAGAATAAGAAGCATAACCAACCCAATGATTTACATGATAAGATATAAGTTTTTAGATAAATTATACTATTGATCCACTATTATTGGTCACAAGATACAAGACCTATGCCCATTTAGAGAGATCTATCAATCTTAATATTATTTTGGTCATAATTTTATTTTAACAAGATTGTTGATAAATATATATATTAAATTAGATCAATACCTTATGACCATCAATTTTTATAATTTATACTCTCCATTCAAATATTATTGTAAAATAAAATTTATAAATACATGGCTAGGTTTTAAACATGTTGCAAAATCTTCACAGTATAAATTTACATTTTTCCCATCATACACCTACATATACAATACTCATTAGGTATATTTTTAACACAAGCTAATGTATAATCTATGATAATATGGGTTATACGATGATATTATCATATACTCACTTATATTATCATGTACAGTGATTATTTAAAATATACATATAAACATATATTCCATATCATCATTTATACAGTTTTACACATTCTACATTCAATTAGACAGTGATACATCATGTAACATGTGATAATGTAAATTAGTTACTATATGAATATTAATACTAAAATTTCCCCACTAACCTACCAATTATAAGTTTGGGTAGATGTTTTATTCATATTCCTAGTTGCCTTATTAAAAAAAATTAGAGTCACCCAAGTTATGGCTTTTATAACATCTTATAATGAACTGAGGTTATTATGTTTATAATAAAAATTATTAGATTACTCAATAAATTAGGTTGATTGCCTTCATGTGTCATTGAATTCATATAAACAAATCCTAAAACATAAAATCAAACCAGTAAGTACATATACAGGTTTAATATTTATGTATAATCTGGTATAACCTCTAAATAAGAAACATAATTTTTGTATCAATGAATAAATTATCCTTTCTTGATTTTAAATCATTATATTAAATATCAATGACATACTTTGGATTTTAAACCCATTAACTACAAGAATCATTGTATTGTTTTATAATTAGGTTTTAGATACAATGCCTAAGTGTATTACACTATGCAAAATATAAGTCATTGTAGTATATTTATAAAGTCAATAATTTTAATATATATGCATTAAGTTTCACCTCAGGGGTATACTAGATCACTTTGTATATACATACAAATTATAAACATAATCTAAAATTATATACTAAATCACTGCAATACTCAAAGATTGCTAATACATAACAATTTGTTAGACTCTTCAACAAATAACATTTACTTAATATCTCCTATAGCAAAATTGATCAACTAACATAGAAAAACTATATTCATATTCATATAATGATATTTGGTATGGGATCAAAATATAATGCTTCATGATAGATTAATTTAGAACGTTAAGATGATCATATCATGCCTAATATAAAATGAACTAATTTAGAAAACCTAGTCAAAACTATTTAGCATAAACTATTTAAAATCTCTATCATTAAGCATTTGAGTCCATTTTACTAAAATTTCCTATTAGTGTTGCTTAATTTTATTAGTAAAAAATCATCATAATTTATAGAGGTCAACGCACATAATTTCATCATGACTTCTAAAAACATCACCTACCTTACTATGGTGCCCAAATAGAAATAGCACAACCTAAGGAAAAAATATTTTATCCGGCTCCATCTCTCCTCCTTAGATTTCCCATCTCCTTCTCTTCCATGATGCTCCCTTTTTCTCCCCTTGTGTCCCTTCATTTCTTTCATTCCTATATGGATTTTCTTTAAATCTATCTTTTTGTTTTTTTTTTCTTTATGATTTTTCTCTATTTTTATTTCTTTTTATGACTTCCATTATCTTTATTATTTTCATGATATTTTTTATTTTTTAAATGTTTTTGATTTGCATGATTTTTACTAATTATATAATTTCATAAATATATAATTTTCTTAATTTTTTGCTTTAATCATTTTATGAGGCTTTACACATTTTAATTTTCTAATTATTTAATAATAAATTACTTAACACAAATAATTCATCATAATGACTTAGTAATAATGCTACTAATGTAAGCCATTAACATTCTAAACTAGTAAGGATTCCACTGACGGTGCAGCCTTGACTATCCTGGATGATTTGGTTGAGGAAATCATGGTGACCATGGACCTTGCACTGGTAGGTAATTTTTTCTCCTTCCGTCCTAATATTGAGATGGTTAGGAAATGGGTGATTTCTAGGTGGAGAACTAAAGGTAGTGTTTCAATCACTGCTATGGCAAGAGGCTTATTCCTATTTAGATTTATGAATAGAAGGATATGATAGCTATTCTTGCTACAGGACCATGGCTTTATGGTCCACATTCACTTGCCTTGTGCCCTTGGAAAATAGGGTTTGACCCTAACTTGGACCTCAGCAAGTTTGCTCCTTCTTAGGTAAGATTGCCAAGGTTCTCATTGGAATTCTGGGATGAAAAAATATTTATGACTATTGGCAACTCCATTGGCCAGTACGTCACTATAGATCATATTACCAGAACTCAATCCAGATGTGTTTATGCTCATCTTTGTGTCAATGCAGAGATTAATCAAACCCTTCCCACATCTATAGAGTTAGACTCTAAATATGGGATTTGGACTCAGTCGATCATCTATGAAAATGTTACCACCTTCTATGAAATATGTAAAAAAAGGGACATATATTGACCCAATGTAAGGTGAAGCAAATGGGAAAGAAAGATGATCCCCCTGTTGAAGGTGAGGATCAATCTCACAAACCTAAAAACCCTGACAGTCAGGGAATGGGGGGTAATGTGGAAAATACTGAGAAGATTATGGAAAATGATGGTCAGGGGGAAGTCTCTGGTAATGCAAAAAAAGATGTCCTAGATGAGAATAACAAGAAGGTAATGGATAATGATCAGAATACTTCAATAGACACAGATAACTCTTTGGATCAATAGACCAATATGTTTGAGGAAGGGGAAATACGTGACCAAATGATAGATGGGGATGATGCAGAAGGAAAAGTTTTGAGAGAAGATTAGTTGGATCTACCTCCAAAAATAGTAAATACTAAGAAATAAATAGCCTTATACTCAAACATAGATACTTCCCATGTTCTGGAAGTAGGTGACCAATTAGTTAATTATTCATTAACAGGGGAAATAGGACAAAAGGACACTGGTAATAAGCAGGAAGAATGGATTACCCCAAAGAAAAAGAACCGTAAAGGTAAAAATTTTGTGGATGTTGGCACTGACTCCAAACAAGGGAGACCAACCCTAAGAGAAACAAGACAATGGGATATTTCTAGTGGTAAACAGAAAACATTGGAGGCCCATTCTCTCAAATCTTCTAAATGAAAATATTATCCTAGAATCTAAGGGGCTTTAACAGTCCCTCCAAATAGTTTGAGGTTAAAAATTATATTTTAGATAATAAATTAGATATTTTATTACTCCAAGAGGTCAAGATGAATGAGGATATTTTTAAGAAAATAGCTGATTACATATGGCCTAAGGCTGTTTTCTGCATCAGTCCAGCTGAAGGGGCTTCAAGTGGGATTATGACTATGTGGAACAGTGCTAAAATTCAGGGATCTCTTATTGCTTCTAATAAGTGTTTCATGATTATTAACTTCACTTTGTCTTCCTTAAATTGGTCATTGATCAATATCTATGACCCAAATAATAGAGCTTTGAGGCAAAATTTGTGGACTGATTTGAGTAGCTTTAGGACTAACACCCTGTGCACTAGATGGATGCTGGCTGGTGACTTTAACACTCCATTATATCCTTCTAAAAAATTTGGTGGGACTATTGATTACTATGACATCATGTTTGACTTTGTAGAATTTATAAATGATTGGGGATTGTTGGATGTAGAATTGCAAAATCAAAATTTCACCTGGTCTAACAGAAGAAGGGGAGACCAAATGATCCAAGTTAAAATTAGACAAATTTCTTATTTCTAGTAACTGGGATGATTATCATAATATGCATCTGTAGGATTTTCCTAGAACTATGTTCGATCATTTCCCTATCTTCCTCAGCTAGAAAGACCAGAGCCGATGTGGTCCTTTCCCTTTCTGATTTGAAGCCATGTGGATTAAACATAAAGATTTTAGACAATTGGTGGCTCAATGGTGGCAAATATCAAACAAGAAGTACATGGATGGAATATATATAGCTTTGGTCATGTTTTTTATTAGAAGAAAAACATAGATGAAAAACTTGCAGATATCCAGTAGCAAATTGCCCAAGGAGATGTTTCAAAAGATACTTATAAAGAAGAAAATGTTCTGACTTCTGACTAGAAGAATCTTATGGATAGAGAAGAGGTTTTTTGGAAATAGAAATCTAGAATTTAGTGGCACAAAGAGGGAGACAAGAACACAGCCTTCTTTCATCTTTCAGCCATGAAACACAGGAAGGCTAACTCCATAACGAAGTTATGTTTGGAAAATGGCAATATTATAACTGAAGATAACGAGATAGGGGAACAAGATAAGATTTTATTCTAGAATTTGTTGACAAAATAAACTAATGAGGATGGGAATGTAGGAATTATGAATCAATTCATTGATAAAATACCCTATTTAATAACTGAAGAAGACAACCTGGAGATGTTAAGGCATATATCTGAAGAGGAAGCCCGTGTTGTTTTATTCTCTATAGGTTCTTTCAAAGCTCCAGGTCTTGATGGATTCCCTCCTATTTTCTTCTAAGAATATTGGGATATAGTGGTAATGGATCTTACTATTGTTGTTCGTGACTTCTTCAAAACTAGTAAACTTTTAAAATAGGTTAATAATACTTTTATTGCTCTAATTCCTAAAAGGTTACAACCCACACACCTTTCAGAATTTAGACCTATTAGTCTATGTAATACTATTTATAAAATTTGCACTAAAGTGCTGGTTATGAGAATCCAACCTTTCTTAGACAAAATTATTTCCCTTGCTCAAAAAGGCTTTGTCTCAGGTCAGCAAATTCTTGATGATGTGATCTCCACTCATGAAACTATCCATTCCATGGATAAAAGTAAAATCCCTAGTATGGCTCTTAAGTTAGACATTTCTAAATCATATGATAGGGTCTCATGGACTTTTATGTTTCAAGTCATCAAGAAGTTTGGGTTTAATGATAAAATGTCTCGCCTCGTATGGAAAGTTGTTTCTTTTGCTAAATTTTTAGTCCTGGTTAATGGGATCCCTAGAAGTTTCTTCTCTTCTTTGAGAGGAATCCACCAAGGGGGCCCTCTTTCCCCTTACTTTTTCATCATAATGGCAGAGGCACTTGTGAGATACATACAAGCTAATATAGTCTCTAAATATCTAGAGGGCATCAAACTTACTTCCTCCCTCCCCCCTATGGTTGTGCAACAGTTCATTGATGATACCATTATTTTTGGCATATCTTCAATGATTGAAGCTCAGAGATGGAAGAATATTTTAAATAACTATTCCATAGATTTTGGGCAAAGCATAAATCTCTGAAAGAGTAATGTGTACTTCTTTAATACTCCTAATGACCTTAGGCAAAAAATCATTAACATCCCGAATTGTGTTGAAAATGATCTACCAGCTACCTATTTGGGCCTCCCCATTACAGTCAAATAGGTATCTCTAGGGGTCCTAGAATGGAATATTAGAAAGAACTCAGAGGAAACTGCTTGGTTGGAAAGGGAAACTACTCAGCAGCGTAGGCAAACTATAGCTTCTGTAGGCCTCTCTACAAGGGATTCCTACTTATTTCTTATCCCTCTTTAAAATACCTACATACTTTGCTATCAAATTGGAATAGATTCAAAGAAAATTTTTATGTATGGGATTGGAAGATAAATAGAGAATGTATTTGGTCAGTTGGGGAAAAGTATGTCTTTCAAAATCACATGGTGGCCTCAATATTAGACTCATCAGGAGCATGAACAAAGCCCTTCTCACCAAAATCAATAGGAATCTGATTTATAAACATAACGATTGGGGGGAAATCATGAATGCCAAATATATGCATAGTACTGATGATCCCAACTTTCTCCAACAGGTAGGGCTACCTCAGGGATCTGTGATATGGAATAAAATGTTGAAAAGTAGAAGTCTTCTTAAGCAAGAGATTAGATGGAAATTGGGAAATGGCAGGTGTATTAAATTTTGGAATGACGTTTGGGTAAAGGATAAGGCTCTTATCACACAGGGAGATTATGGATAAATTGATGATATTGATACTCATTTTTTTGGAGAGAAATTCTGTGATTACATGGTTAATAATAATGGCATTAAGAGCTAGAAAAATCTATTAGATTATTGTGCTCATCGGCCTGATCTCTCCCCTAGAGTTCTATATGTTCAATAGTTGATTCAGGGGGCTAGAATCCCTCTCTTCTTGTGAGAAGATGAATAGTACTGGTGGCTAGATAAGAATGGTTGGTTCTCTATCAAGTCTGCTTATCATTTGTTGATTCTTGAGGCTCAGAATAAGGAGATATAGAAAAAAGTTTTGAACCATAAACTTATACCAATAATCAACATGTTTTTGTGGGTGGCTACTCATAACAAAATTTTAACCCAAGACAACCTTCAGAAGAGAGGATTTACCCTAGTCAATAGATGTTATTTGTGCTTCTCAAAGGAGGAAATTATTTCTCATCTTTTCATACACTGTGATTTTGCCTAGGAACTTTGGGACATAATCCTAAATAATTTTGGCATTTAGTGGGTCTATAATTCTGACCTTAAGGAAGTCATTATAAGCTGGAACTCTACCTTTTCTCATCCCTGGCTCCTTGAGTTATGGAAACAAACTATACCCTATTTGAGCTAGATTTTATGGAAAGAACATAACCATAGAATTTTTAGATATACTTCTAGAGATGCCTCTCAGGTTTTCCATACTTTTGCTAAGACTCTATTGGAAAGTGTCACTATTGCTCATACTCGCACTATAGAAAAACCCCTAACTCATGAAGAAGAACAAATTACAGCTAAATAAAAGGTCTTAAATCATATCCCTACTCATGTTAATTATAAAATATTATAGAGACTTAATACTAGATGGAATCCCCTGAAGCCTAACTGGTTGAAACTTAAATTTGATGGGGCCTCTAAGTCTGATGGAAAAGCCAGTGGAGGAGGGATTATAAGAAATGATAAAGGGTGGATGATTGCTATCTATGCTGATAGAATAGGCTACCAGAGTAACAATTATGCTGAAGCAACTTCTCTTCTATGGGGGATAAAATTGGCTATATCCCTTGGTATCAAGAATTTAAGTATCCAAGGGGACTCGAAAATGGTTATGGATGCAATTAACAAAGTATTGAATGTGGGTATTAAGCTAAAAGATACCATTAGGGACATACAAATTCTACTGCAGAAGCTTACTAGGGTAGACATTTCACATATTTATAGGGAGGGCAACAATGTAGCCAATCCTGTGCCAATCTCGGCCAACAATTTTCAAATTAGTGATGTTGGTGCCAAATTGATCCTATCCATTTAAATATTAGGTATCTCATCTAAAAGGAAATGACGTGTTAAGGATGAGTCAGATATATGGTAAAGATAGCTCCATTAGTCAGTCCTTTCAGAGGGTGTTGATGTGGATCTCAGAGATCAAGGTCTATGGTACTTGTTTGATCATCATTGCCAATTTATTATACCACTTTGTTAAGGTGAGCGGACAACTTCATCATTATAGAGATCACCAAGAAATTGTTTTTAAGCATGGGAGGAGTAAGTGTGATCTCTGCATGATGTTCTAAATTATGTGTTATTTCATCATCATTATGCATATTCGTGAGCAAGGGATTGAAGTTACTGCAAATACGATGGTAAAAATTTGGGATTCTCTTGGTCTATTTTATAAGTCCAACATGGGTGGTGATAGAATTAAAATAGAACCAATTTCTTACTATGAGTTCAAAGACAACCTGGTGGTCTGGCACTACTACAAAGAGGATGGGATTAGCCCCTATCTGGAGAGGCTCAATGGGTTTGATGAAAACCTATTTATATAATTCACCAGGTCTTGGATAAACTAGTGAGTCACTATTGGAGGAATTAGCTTTGAGATTTTAGAAAATGTGATAGCTATGGCTACCGGCATGTCTATGTAGGGGATGAAACTGCAATGGAAAACAAAACTTGTGGACCTTTCTAGCCAAAAGCTCTTTCTTGGAGAAGGTGAAGAACTAGCACCTTATCAGGGGAGATTTGATCGAGCCAAGTTGTTTGAACCTTGGGATGGCATGTGTTTCATCCTCATGAAGTATTTCACTCTGGAGGGATGTTTCACTAGGTTTTATAATTATCATCTTCCACTCCTAAATCATTTTAGGTGAAATGTTCTCATTAGCTTTCATTTTTATCTGATTTCTTCCCTTGAGCATTCTATCCTTAGGGTGAGAGATAATTTGGTTAAAAAACTTGATACAAATCCTATCCCCCTTCATCAGGGCCTCATCTTCTATCTATATAATTTCCATCATGCCCTCGAGCCATCCAAGGCCATTCATATTGATAGTGGGGAAATTTATTCTAACCCTATTGCTGTTGATGCTGTTAAAGAGCCATGTCCTTCTCCTATCCCTACTAAAACTAAATAAATTTATTTTCCTACTCCTGAGGAGACTCCCATAGACAGTTTGGGCTCTATTGTGAGTACGAATTACAAGAAGAGGAAGACATATGCTGATGAAGTGGGCACTGTGGGGAATACTGTGGGGACCCCAAAAAATCCTTGTAGAGCCCCTGGGGGTCAAGGTAGTAAGTCCCATTTTTCCACTAAGGCTATTAAGGAGGGTCTCTCCTTAGGATTTAGGTGGTTAGGGTGAATTGCTGGCAAACATTCTCCTAAGACTAGGCTTATCAACTACTTTGAGAGCACCTCAGATGAAGCCACACAAGATGATGAGACCAAGGACTTGGACATTTAATAAATCTCTAAGGATATTGAAGGTAAGGAGGAGACAAAAGAATTATAGGATACCACTAAAGATGCTTTTGACTTTGTGGAAAATGTTGACAAAGTGAAAAAGATGTTTGTGGAAGAAGCGGATGAGGAAACTGAAATTGAGGCTGGATTGGGAGCTAAAATTGCAGTCTTAAAGGGTCACATTTAGAAACTAGAATAGACTTTTGCTACTGGGCTCTAAAATTCTATTCTCCTAAACATATCTATGCTGCAAGACTTGGGTGCCACTACTTTTGCTGATAATGCAGAGAACACTGAGAAATTGGATGACCTAGTTAAATCTATGTTTAAGGAGAGATCATGCCTCCTTTGTTCTTGCTTTTTCTTGATACTCTACCTCTCCTTTTCCTTTTTTAGTTTATAGTTTTTGTTTTTTTGTGTCTGTTGGATCACTGAATGTGATGTTCCTATCGTAAGGCATCTTTTGTGCTGATTGCCTTTGTGGTTTCTTTTGTTTGTAAGGGTTCGGCCCCTGGTTTAGCCACCTTATATTATCAAAAACATTCTAAACTAGTATTGAATTAAGTAATAAATCATACGAGATTTATTCTACAAATGAGGTTAATTACACAATAGGCATAAATCATAATTGACACATAATTAGCATACATAAATATTTATCTAAATGCAAATAACATCCAAAAATACACTATGTTAATCACTTTATTATGCATCTAACATGTGCTAGCTATTGTGGTGTATGTAGGGTGCTGGTCAATTTCTCTATCATCATCTGACATCTCCATTTATGTCACCTTATTAGATGATGTTTTCAATCCATCATGCTCTGAGAGATGAGTTATTATGCATCAACCTCACAACAAGTAGGTCATTAGACCATAACTTCATTATACACATACATCATAGAATATAGCTGAAATAATAAATCAATATATTTGTAATGCAAATATATACACTACAGTGAACTCATAGCAATGTAATCATGTAACCTAAGAAATATCTCATTGTTCCATAATAAAATATATCTCAAAGCTTAGTTAAAAATAATCAAATACAAAAATTTTAATTATAAATATCCACAGATAATCAAATAATTTGTTTAATAAGGAATCAGGATGTAACAAAATATTTCTTTAAATATATAAAACATTGTCTTTAAAATGTCTGAACCGCATCCATAATCAATACTTATAGGGTCTGTCAAAATATCTTAACCATATCCATAATCAATAATGACCTTTCAAATATATTTTTATTTCATTTAACAAACTATGCCAACCAAAATATAATTATTACTTTAAGTGTATTATGTTCTAAGTCATAAGCGGTCCTTAACACAATTATAAAACTGAGTAAAAAAAACATGCTCTTCTTTATGTATGGTTTTAATGACTAAAAAACTTAATAATAAATAACTAACACTATAAGTATAACTTGTAATTTGAAATTGTTATATCTTCAAAACTTCAAAGCTTAAAAAATTAGGTAGTGTTAAAAGAGGTTAATGACATAAATGACTTCACATCCCAAATTCTCACACCTAATGTATATTTTATTGTTAGCATTGAATTTGGTGTAGGTGGAATTAAAGCTATGAAGATCGAGGTTGAGATCTTGCCCCATTTTTTAATGAATTGGTTTTGGCATATTGAAGGGTCAAGGCAAAATTTAATGTTGGTCCAACACGTCACCCGTGGGATTAATGGAAGTTGATTGAATACATATAAGATAGTTTTCTTGATTTTCTAATTATTTACACAATCTATTGGTGGAAGTGAAGCTATTGGTCCAATATAGATACTTAAATTCCTTTACACTATAAATAACTCAAATAAGTTTAGAATAAAATAACAAGGGAACACCATAATATAATTATGCATCTTTATAATAGAGTTTGCAACTGTTATAGTTATGTTCTCTTAATCAAATATAACACAAAAATACACCTACTTAATATAAAATAACAAGGTGACATCACAATAAACTTATGCATCTCTATAATCGATTTTAAAACTATTATATGTATGTTCTCTTAATCAAATAGAACACTAAAATACACCTACTTATTATAAAATAGTAAAGAAACACCATAATATAATTATGCATCTCTATAATAGAGTTTAAAACTATTATATATATGTTCTCTTAATCAAACAAAACAGAAAAATACACTTACTTCATATAAAATAATAAGGGAACACCACAAAATATTTATGCATCTATGTAATAGAGTTTATAATTATTATAGACATGTTTTTTTAATCAAACAAAATATAAAAATACACCTACTTGGTATAAAATAATAAGAGAACATCATAATATATGTATGAGTCTCTATAATAAAGTTTACAACTGTTATAGACATGTTCTCTCATAAAATAAAACACAAAAATAGACTTACTTGATATAAAATAACAAGGGAACACCACAATATATTTATGCTTCTATATAATAGATTTTACAACTGTTATAAACATGTTATCTTAATCAAACAAAACATAAAAATATACTTACTTCATATAAAATAACAAAAGAACACCACAATATACTTATGCATCTCTATAATAAAATTTACAACTATTATAGACATGTTATCTTAATTAAACAGAACACAAAAATACACTTCCTTCATATAAAATAACAAGGAAACACCACAATATACTTATGCATCATGTGTCTCTATAGTAAAATTTACAATGTTATATACATGTTCTCTTAATCAAGTAGAACACAAAAATACACCTACTTGGTATAGAAACAAAGGAATGCCACAATATATTTATACATCTTTATAATTGATTTTACAACCGTTATAGACATGTTCTCTTAATCAAATAGAACAAAAAAATACATGTTTTTATAATTAAGTATTAGTGATTTTCCACAAAAATTAAAGTCACCCAATATTAATTATCAAAATACAATCTAGCTCTGTGAATCCATGGAAAATTATTTGGGATCACAAAATCTATTGTACTTCCTTAATCAACCTCAGATTTTATATGCCTAAATTTCAAATTTCAACATGTCAATTTTTTTCATTTTATTCTTGATAATTGTTATGTGCATTCTCTTCAAAAGTTGTTGGAATCAAATCTAGTACTATAATAACTCTATGAGTGTAGTGTGTTTGAAAAATTATCAATCAAATCTCTTCTTTTAGATGTAGATAACCAAATTACTAGAACTCCATCAAATAAAAAATCAAGGACATTGTATATAATTGTATAAAGCCTCAAGCAAGTCTCCAAATTCTTATAAGTTTATTTCTTAACTTTGACTTTAAAAATGATAATGCACTAAAAATTCTCTCATCTTCTATTGAGCCCAAAATAATTGTTTGTCATAAATTAGAAAGATTAAAATATTCTAAGATAACATCATGTAGTATTTCACTTAAACTTAAATTAGTCTATAGTTTAATAATTGAGCCATCTTTGAAAGCATTATCCAAAACTTTAACTTGTTATAACATTGTTGTGACAAATCAAATAGATCGCTCACTTAACTTTGACAAATATAAAATGCCTTTAATTTGTTCACCATTTAATCATACACTCTTGCAGAAGTGTTGGGCTAAGGTTTTAATTTTATTTTGAAAATATGATGAGTTAGCATTTTTATAATAGTGAGGGTATACCAAAACCATGGATTCTAGTAGTTCATCTTGAGGAAAATGATCTCAAATCTCTAAAGAGAGATATTTTTCAATTTCATTCAAGGTAGATCTTATAGAGGATACAACTTCAAATAATTATTTCCTTGTAACATTAACTTCTTTTAGTGTATTAGATTGACCAACTATGTCAACAGTGTGTAGGGGTATTTTACATTCTTGCACTTTTACACATAAATATCCATCTTCATTAAACTATAAATAGTTACCATTGTGTTCAATATTTGTTATCAAGTTCAAACTTGTGAAACTTTCCTCTATAAATTAATGTTGTGTTAAATACAAATTATCAAGGGCAAGGCATATTAATTTTCTCAACTTAGATTATTCTTGAATGTACATTGTTCTTTATTGATCTTTCTTTATCATTAAATCATTTCATCCAACATGAATAAAAGGCTGCATAAGGTTAATAATGTCTCTATATCACTTAATAAAAAATATATATATATATATCGAAAATTTTATCTATTTTTTGGTGATGTTGTTCCATTATTCTCATCAATAAATGATATTTTTCATATACTCTATGTAATGGTCTACAAAGGGAATATATATCGAATATCAACATCACTAAGTAGTTTGTTTCCTTGTGTTAAACCTTCAATAAAAAATTTAAATTGTAAAAATCTCTTAGGACTTCTAAAAAAATATGAATGGATTTCATGAATAAGATATTCAACTTTTGAGACTAATGTAAACTTTATCACAATTTTAAATGTCAAATTCATTCTATGTGTTATGAAATTAATACCAATCATATATGGTATACAAAATTTTTGTATCCATACATAAAGACCACTTCTTTGACCTTTCATAACTGATGCTCCATATTCCCCTACATAAATAATCTTTCTTGCAATTGAGAAATCTTCCATGCCACTAAGCTCTTTTAAATTATACTTGATTAGTTCTAAAAGGTTTTGAAAAGTTTCATTTGATTTCATTTTATGAATGGAAAGAAAATGAGGCTAATAAACATGATTTACAACAGTGTAAACACACACACACCCAAAAAGTTTTACCAATGGTTGTAACTTCATTCAATGGCAATGTTATGTATCTTGAAAACCTTATCTTCTCTTAAAGATCCTCTTTTTCTACTTTAACAAGATAATTAGCCCATTCTTAATCACTAGTAACTAACTAATGAGTATTTATAAATTTTAGGATGCTAATAAATAGTAGCATGTCCTTATATCTAGGATAATCGATCATTGATTGACCTTTATTTAAAATGTGAAAACAACACAAAGTTGTATAGTCTTTGACATTTGGCTGATTCTCATCATTTTCTCAAACAAAATTGTAATGTTTCTTCCATTTGCGTGAATATTTTATTATTTTTCTAGGTATTTATCATATTCACTCATGTACCTAACATAAAGAGACTCTTTTTTTGTTCTCCATTGTATCATTTATTTATCCTCTCCATTTTAATTTTTTTTTCATACACTTTCCCCACATGTTTCTCTATGGTATCTATTTTTAGCTACAAGCATTTATCCCTCTCCAATTTCTAACTACATATCTTACATCTACATTTTTTGGTGGCTTATTAGTGTCTTCACTCAAAACAGGTTTAGTGAAAGGATATTTAAAAACCTATTCAAATTTAAAACTATTTGAAATTACCCATTCATGTGACTTTATTTTTTTGGAGTTATAATGAATTTCATGAACTACTTGTGAGGTTGAATTATAAACACTTTCAAAACTAGATTGTCTTAAATCAACGGTGTCATGATCATTGACATTTTTATTTGAATCTACTGATTGAAAGTGATCAAAAACCTATTGAACATGATCTTGATCATGAGAAATAATGTTTGATTTTTGTTGATTTTATAAACTAGAATTTATTTTTAAAAGTTGTTATTGTTGATGTTTATCAAAATATGACAACAAGTGATTTCCTTTCAATGAACTCCCTATTAATTTATTAGAACTTAAACTAGGAGTAGACATTTTCTAAATAAAAAACCTTTCAATGCCAACTTTATGAATCACCAATGCAAAGCACTCCCTTAAAGGATGAAATAACTATTCCACTTCTTGAATTGACTTTTGCATTGGTAGTTTGAAAGTTGGCACCTAAAAAAATTAATGATACTAGCATAATTTTATAGAAAAAAATGAAAAATAAATTGCAAAAATATCTCTATTTGAAAATGATATCATAGATATAATCTAAATCTACATGATCCATATATTTAGAAATTAAAATTTGAAGCAAACCACAACTCACTTGAAAATTCAAAACATGGAAATAGGGGCCAACATAAATTTATAAGGATGCTACAATTTCTTAGTGATTGTTTTGATGCAATCTTTATTTTTATGATCATAGAATAAAAATAGTTTTAGGAAGAAATAAATATTTCTAAGATGTGCATGGAGATTTTTATAAATTTTGAGAAAACTAATGAATGATGTACTAATTAAATATCTCAATTATCAAATATATGTACATATGAATCAAATTTCAAAATAATATAATCTAACATATTCAATAGAGTAAAACTTATAGAAGAGGCAATCTCTTGAAGGAAAGATTTCAAATTCTATAAAAGTGTTTTATCAATGAAAACATAACAATGAAAAGGAAAATATAATCACTATTATAACTAAGAACAACTAAAATAATAAACTAACATACTCATAATTCAATGTCAAATATCATAATTTAATGGTCAATCTTAGATTAGTCTTTTGAGAGACTTACAAAGGTCTGTACTTAGTTTATACTAAGTATTACACATGATCTTATCGTATGTACTCAATTTTTTTTTAGTTATGTCTTCATCTTTTTTCATAGTTGTCTTATCTTATGGCCCCATAGTCAGTTTATACTCTATACTCTGATTTTTTATCATAATTTTTAATATACTTAGTTTATTATATTATTTGGTAAGTCTTTACCACATACTTTTTTTTAAACAAACAAGAAACTAATTTTCTCTAAAAAATGCTCCTTTTAAACAAACAAGAAATTGATTTCCTTTGAGAAGTAATGGCATGAAAGATATTTATTTTAAACAATGCACAAAGAACAAAATAAATAAAAACAATAGAGCCTCATGATCATTTCAACCATATTTATGACTAACTCAAAAATACAATTTTCATAAATTTTGAGTTTAAGAAAAAGATATATATATATATATATATATATATATATATATATATATATATATATATATATATATATATATATATATATATATATATACACACACACACAAAATTTATAAGAAAGCCAACATGTATTGTGTTTTAAGCAAATATTTTTAAAGAAATAATTTTCAAGGAACTTATCATTATATTTATTCATTTAAATGAATAGAAAAATCAATAAATTGTCACATATGTATTTGAACAATTTACTTATGTTTGAATACATATGTATATCTATAATAGAGTTTACACTTGTTATAGACATATTCTTTTAGTGAAATAGAAGACTAAGAGCAGTTGTTTGCATGCACAATCATCTATCTTGATTATTGAAATGAATAAATATAATGATAAGCTTTTTGAAAAGCATTTATTTTAATTTTTTTTTTATCATCCTTGGTTTTCATAGTTGTCTTACCTTATGGTCCATATTTGGTTTATTATTTATACTTTATACTTTGATTTTTTGTCACAATTTTTTCTATACTTTATTTATTATATTGTTTGGTTGGTCTTTACCACATACTTATTTTAAACAAATAAGAAACTAATTTTCTCTGAAAAATACTCATTTTAAACAAATAAAAATTTGATTTCCTTTGAGACATAATGGCATGCAATATACTTCTTTTAAACAATGCACAAATAATAAAATGAATAAACATAACATAGCCTCGTGATAATTTGAACCATATTTCTAACTAACCTAAAAATACCTATTTCATAGATTTTGAGTTTAAGGAAAAGATTTTCAAATATACACAAAATTTATAAGAAAACTAACATTCATAGTGTTTTGAGCAAATATCTTTAAAGAAATGATTTTCAAGGAGCTTATCATTATATTTATTCATTTTAAGATAAACAATTGTGTATGCAAACAAATTATCTCAGTCTTCAGAAAAAAATAAACACAAATACATACCTCTTAGTTGCAATCATAAGGAAACTAACTTAAAATTTATCTACACTTCATCCTAATCTGTTAGCTATCAAAGTTTCACTTCCACAAATATCTTGCATCAATGACTAGAAAAATTGAGAAACCATCAATAAATATCTTTAAAGAAATGCTTTTTAGGTAACCTATCATTATATTTATTCATTTCAAGATAGATGGCTGTGCATGAAAATAACTGCTCTCAATCTTCAAAACAAAAGAAATTCAAATCCATACCTTGTAAATGAAATCACAAGGAAACCAACTTAGAAATTATCTACACCTTCATTTCTAACCTCTCATCCCAATCATTCAACTATCAGAGCTTTGCTTTTACTAATAGCTTGCATCAATGATTAGAAAAATTAAAAAACCATGAGTAGATATATTTTTAAAAAAAATCAAGGAAATTATCATTATATTTATTCATTAAAAGATATATTAATTTGTATGAAAATAATTTCTCTTAGTATTTAGAATAAAAGAAACACAAATCCATACCTTGTAGTTGCAATCACAAGGAACTAACTTATAAATTGTTTGCACCTTCATTTCCAATCTCTCATCCCAATATTCGAACTACTAGAGCTTTTCCTCCATCAATAGCTTGTAAAAATCACAATAAAAATTAAGAAGCTATAACATATGTATTCGAGCAACTTACATTAATCCCTTGGGTGATGTGTTGGATCAATATTAAATTTTGCCTTGATCCCATCAATATGTCGGTGCCAATTCACTAAAAAAATAGGGCAAGATGTAAACCTCAATCCCCATAGATTTAATTCCACCTACACTAAATTCAATGCTAGAAATAAAATAAACATTAAATTTGAAATTTTTTTATTATTAATTTTTTTATTATTAATTTTTTTAGTTATTAAATCCATATAGAAGGAAAATCATGTGGCACCAAAGAATATTAAAAACATTTTCATAGAATAAATGTAATTATTACCTTAAGTTTATTGTGTCCTAGGTGGTCCTTCTTACATACATACATACCTAGTGATTCTAGACTAACCTATACATGTTTCGTATAATATCTTAGTAAATCAGACCCATACATGTCTAGTAACTCTGGCAAATCTGTGTTTGGAAATATGATCGAGTATAATCTATAAGGTGAATATGTGTCTTGAACTATGAAATTATATAAAATTGAGACTATTTTAACTATGTATATTTCAAATAAGTAGTCATTTTTAAAATAAAAAAACTACTTATAGATTTTGGCTATAAATGGCCTCTAAAATTTTCTTTGAGCTGAAGATAGTATTTTTAATTGTGTTGGAAAAATGTTACTATAGGATGACAAGGTCATAATGTAGCGTTATTTATTGATTGTATTTGTTCCTTGGTTGATTGTGTGACTAATTTTATGATTTGGGTGTGTGTGCATGTCTGTTAAGGTTTACTATTTGATTATGTTTATCAATTTGCCACATGAAAGACATGTAAAATATAAAACCTAGCTCCTGCATAACAAACCCAATATATATCAAATGTAAAGGAGGGAATTAGGAAAGGGAAATAGTTGGCCTATCGTTAAAAAACCTTTACATAATTTAATTACTACCTACATAGCTCGAAAGGGACATAAACTGATGTATTTCTCCCTCTTAGAGTGAATGTGTGAATCTTAGCTTTGTTATATGAATGCATTTAGATAAAATTATTTGAATGATTAATAATGAGTGCCTTTAACCTATAATAAAATAATTTTATACTTGGTATATGACTATTATAGTGCTTTATAATTTTAATTGTAAATAGAAGTGTTCTTTTGCTCAATGTGCAATATAATTTCCAAATGATTGCTATGTGTTTGGAGAGGCCTTAATGTGTTTATATAGGAGAATATTTTTAATATTTTTGTTAACTAACCTTTCTAAAAGCATGGGAGGGGTAAAATTCAATGTCTCAAATTTTAAAAGTTACCATTGAAAGATGGAAAACAAGGTTTCATTAGTAGACAAGGCTATAGTGTATCCTTATCTAACCTAGTGTGATCATGTCCTAAAAAGATAGATACTATTAGAATTGGGTTGAAAAGAGACTATTATTATAATGTGGATGTTTAAATGATGTTTTGGATAGTTAAAAGATAGTTTTTAGAGTAGTAAATGTTCTCATATATATTTAAAGTTAATATAATGGTGAATAACGTAAGCAAGATAAGGATGTCAAAATTAAACATTATTAAGCACTTAATGATTAAATTTGAGTGTCTATATTATTTTGTCAAGTGAACAATGTGTAACTCTGAATAACAAGTATGTGTTAGAGAACCACTATGATGTTTATAAAACATATTTATTATGACAAATATTATGAAATAATTATTTATATTTCATTTAAATAATCTTTCATTGCTCTACATGTTGAACAAATCCTCATAGCACCTTACTACAACTCAACTACTAAGAAAATTTTCACAATATCTCCGAGTGCACTAAAACTACATAGAGTTCCCTTCATAAATTTTCTATTATCCTTTCATGCTAAAAACCTTGAAAAAATATCAATGGAAATATCCATAAAATATTTCACAACTATCCCAATTTTTATAGCCAACCTGCACAACCATGCACAAGACCAATCATGCACACAATTATAATCTCACAAACTCATGAAAAGTCAATACAATTCTAAATAATATCCCACTTTATGAACACTTTTCATAAGGCACACACATCCATCCTTACACATGTAATATACCTTATGTGAGACCTTGTACCCTAGTTATTTTGATACATTACCATATGTGGTGACCTTTAATATGCATATGAATTTGAATCTAGTTCCTTCACTTATTTATAAAATTAATTTTTTGAAAATCAATTAAAATAATTTTAATTATTAAATATTAAATTAATAAACCTAAAATTTTAAATTCAAAGAAATCTATGAGGAACTTTAAAATTATTTTTAATTGGAAACTTGTGCCTAGCATCTCTAGGAAGGCTAGATGACATATTGATTAGGTCCTAGACTAGGGTGGGTGGATATGCTTGTGGAGTGTGAAGTTGAGTGATGTAAGAGAAGTTATTATTTAGTGTAAATGACTCTTTTACCTTGTACAAGTGGGTTACCTGGAATAAGTAATCCCACCTAAGCTTGTAAGGTCATTAAGTGGAAGTGTGGGCTTGTAAGGCATGAGGTGACTCTTGTAACAAAAAGACCCTCCCATTTATTGGGCTAGGTAGAAAATCCTTGGGATATGAAATATAGAGTTTATTTTATTTCTCATACTTAGTCTTATTTTGAGGGTTACTCATTAGGGGGGTTCATTGTTTTCGGGTGAGAGGAAGAGCTTGGAGAAGAGATACTTGGGAAGGGTTTATTTGAGGGAGGAGGGCATCTTCATAGAGCTTGAGAACTTGTTACATGCATAATAGATGGAACAGATGAGGTAGGTATAGTTTTAGTGCATCCTATGTAGAATAATGAGTTAGTTAAATAATGAAATTATGAAGTTAGAATTAGTAGTTTTTTTATGTGTTTGATTGTAATTTTGAGAAAAAAGAATACAAACTACTAAAACATAGGAATTTTACCCAAAATTCATAATACACTCAATAAGAGAGATTATGGAAGCAAATCATAATCAACTAGACAACTCTTACCAATTCATTGCTTATCCTATCCTCCTATCAAGATCTTCAAACTAAAATTTTGGTTTGTTGATTGAAATTAGACTTATAAATTTGACATAGTGATGGTATGATCAATGATTATGATTATCAATTCATGGATTTAGCATGGAGATTGTATGGATTTCTCTATTGTCTTGGCCATAGAAGAGTGACTAGTTTAAATAAGCCAAGGAAGGAATATCTATGGCTTAGATTCAAGGTTGAGCCATGAGGATCAAGGGTGTAGGAATTTCCAAGGAATTAAAAATTCTTTGGAATACTATAGAATAGAGGATTCTAGAGAGAAGGGGGAAATTTAGATGGGATTCTAGAATTGGAGGATTTTAGAATCCTCTTAGGGACTAATTAATATTAGGAGGGGATTGGGATAGGGATTAGTTAGGTGATTAGGGATTAGGGGTGTAGGAGAGTTTAGGAATAATCTAGGGTAGGTGGGTTGTGGGAATTTTAAATTCACAAATAATGGATAAGTGGGATGAGGATAAGATTAAGAGATGGTTCTAAGTATTAATAGCTTTTTGGGATAATTATAAGGTTAGTTTAATAAAGAAGAATGAAGGGGATCTTAAATAAATGATTAGAAGGGGTTATATTAGAACATAATTAGAGGAGATAAATAAGATAAGTGGAATTAGTGTCAACTAATAATAATAATAGTGACAATAAAAGAAGTGAGCAAATTTAGGTGTATATATTTTCCCTTATCTAAAAGGGCATTATGAGTGGACAAGGTGGAAAGAGTAATGGTCTTTCAAATTAAAACCATTTCATGGATGAATTTTAATAGATATGATTCCCCTTAAGGGAACATGTGAGGAAGATTGAGACAGATGGCCACCAAAAATAAGAAATTAGAGGTGGGATGTGATGAATAGACAAGGGGATGGTATGCTAGATGTGGGATAGATGATGAATAAAATAACCTTGACCTGAGAAATGAGCTACAAATGTATTATGCCCCTATAAAAATATATGCACATAAAGAAAAAATGATGGTGATGATGATATAAAAGGCCACAAGTTGTTAACATATTCCAAGCAAGGATGCATGCAAGGGAGAGCTACCGAGATAAGACTGAGTTGATATAATTAATGATGAGTGAAGCTCAAGCCTAAAGTTTAGTAATCTTGGCAATAAAAATGAAAGGATATGATCAAGTGACAAAAATATGAAGGGGAAGAATTAGATTATGATACATCAAATCAATGAGCCACAATGTGATTAATAACAATGATGCCCCTAAGAAGGATACGTTTAAGGGAGCAAGAGATGGTAGAGTTATGGTCCTGGTTTGCCCCAATTGATGGAATCACCATAAACTATAAATGATGAATTAACAAATCAATGACAATGGATGATAGATGAATAAATTATGAATATTGTAACTTGTCTAGCCCAATTGACAGGTTTGGGTGATTAACAAAATATTAAGGAGATGATTATAGATATGGTGATTGATCAATAGACTGATTAATTAATGATTGATATTATAGATCAAAGATATGACTGATGCAGGACTTGAAGATGTTGAAAGATAAAATATATGTGATGATTAATGATGGAGAAAAAGGAATAGATGAGTTGACTTTAGGCACACCATGTGATTAAGTGATGCCTACATAGTCTAAAAAGACCTTAGGCCAATGTATTTTAGACTATATGATGGATGATAAGATAAACTAGAGTAAGATAATTATGGATGTTAGTGTTTAGATAGAGGATGTTACTCTTATGTTAGAATAGGATAAATGATAGGATATGAGATGTTAGATGTTGATGACTAGGGAGAGGCTAGATGATTGGTTAGAAGATATAGATGTGATGATAAATTACTTAGAGGAAATATTTTAATACTAGATGAGTGGACTTAGATGATTAGATTGATTATGGGATTAAGATAATTATATAGATTAAAAGAAATGATCTAGCCATCATTGATGAAATAAGACTCATCATAGTCTAAGAAATTTTATAAATATGGAACTTGGTAGTATGCCCCATGATATAAGTATGACCAAGAGGAAATTGTGCCAAAATGAAGACAAAAGAGGCAAATAGTGAACTCTAAATCATTGAGGGCACCTAAAAGCATCATTGTAGCTTTTGGTTTCATCATAGCATCCTCATTAATTACCCACTAGACAAAATGATATATGATGAAAGATAAAAAATAACCATAGACAAAAAAATGAAACATTAGATAATCATACATGATAAATATCAAAAATCAAACAAGTAAAACACAAGTATTTGCATGCAGTTCCATCATGTCTTAGATAAATGTCTTGATAAGAGTTGATGGAGCAAATGATAATGTGATGAGTTGGACTAGGTTGGTCATGATGATCATGATGTGATTATGGATTAAGGATAGGAACTTGGACAAGGTATAGACTTATAATAGACTAGGGACTTAGATTAGGATAAGGATTTGAATAAGGACATGGATTTGGACTACACAAAGGACTAGGATTAGGATAAGGTTGATGAAGACAATAGGACAAGATGACTAGTATGATAAGATGATTAGGATATAAGACAATATAAGAGGATAATATGGCTAAGACATGAGATAAGATGACTAGGATATATGGGACAAGATGACATAAGACAAGACAACTTAGATGTTTTTAGATTTTATGGATTTAAAAATTTTAAAGGTTTTTTGAGATATTTATGTACACTATAAAAAAGGGGTTACTAGAAAAGGTAATAACAAGCCTATAAACCAATATAAATATGTATGGAATAATGGATGTGATGATGAAAGGATAATATTGATGTTGAAAAGTAGATAAGGACCAAGGGAGAATAAACTAGGATTCACCAACGACCACATCATGAAGGAACTAGATGATTAGTTTCCTAAGTGTCCATTAGAGGATATGCTAAGATGATTTCAAAACATTTATCAATACATATTCTACTCCCTTACAAAGGTCAAGACTAGAATAAAGGATGGTGTTCTATAAAATTTCACTCTATTGGTTTTTTCACTTAGTCATATGCTTAGCTATCAAGCCAAGTTGGTTCTAGACTTGGTGGAGCTAGGTGTGAGGTTAGTAAGGTTTGTTGCACAAAATTTTATCATGTTATGAAATTGGTATCAGTTTCACATAAGTAATAAGACTTATTCACTCACCCAAAGTGCAATTACAAAGGGAATAGACCTACATTACGTTAGTTGTATCATGACACAACTTGGGGTTCAAAGGTGCTTAGTCATTAACCATAGGAGTTCAGGCGGTCATCTGGTGCTAGATTCTTCAAGGGAGTTTAATCAGCATAGGTCCTCTTAGTGACCCAAGTCTTAAGGTGTAAATCCATACTTGGAGGGGTTGGGATCTAAGGGGCACAAGTTGTGGGAATGGCCAGTGGGTCATTTGGTTGTTTAGATAAGTCAAAGGGATGGCTTAGGTTCAATAATCCATCCTTAAGATGACACTATGGGCATAGTTGGGGACATTTGGTGTATTCATGTTTTAACCCTTCATGCATCTATAGGTTGGCCAAGGTCTCTAACTGGCATAAGGACACCATTAACGACTAGGGTTGAACTTCCATTTTCCAATCTATTATGTAAAACTACACAAAGCATAAAGGAAACTATGTTATAATCATACCATCATGTAGATCATAAAACATGGATTAATAATTCATATTCCTTCAATAGTATTCTTCATTAACTTGTAGTTTATCAACAAAGTTCAATATATTAATAGAGTATATGCTCTTCCTAACTCTTTTCATGCCCAATAGCTCACATGCGAGCTTGGGCTATACATTCTAATCTCTAAGCTACTATGTGCATACTAAAAAAACACTACTAGTTCACTCCCTATTTCTCTAGAGATCCACTACACTCAATCTCACTCCTTATAGAGAGGATTACAAAGAAATTTAGTCAAGAATTAGTCTATAAACAATGAAATATGCATAAAGAACTAACTAATCAAGCCTATCTATTCCTATGGGAATTACAAAGGATAGAAAGAAACAAATGAAAGAAAACAACACCATATTACCTTCCCAAATTGATTCACCATATCCATGTAGCTCAAAAACTTGTTCTCCCTTGATCAAGCATCCTTGTCTTTGTTAACAATGGTAGTAAGCTCCTCTAATGCCTCAAGAACACTCCATAAAACCTAGGCTCATGATTCCAAATCACTAAACGAGCCTATCAATGAAGCTTTGTGGAAAAAATTTAGCATTATAACTTTGAAATATTCAAGATTTGAATATATTTGAGCATATTAAATTTTCACCAAAATAGCTTAGAAATGATGTTCATGGCCTCTCTATTTATAGATTTTTGAGATTGGTCAGGATCAACCATGACTGTCCATGTCAAGATTTGAGATGTGTGGACATGGATAATCCTAATATTTGGAATTAAATACATAATCATCTTCATCATGACCTTGGAATAAGGGGAATTAAAGAGGCATGGGAGGAATTAACTAGGCATGGGTGACCCATAATCTTGATATTTTATGCACTTATGGCTTGATGGATGCCACCCCATAGATGATGTCACTAGGTGATGCAGATAATATGAATCAATTTTCAAAAGGAAATATTCAATAACTCTCATGGAAGATACACTTAAGCTCTTTATTTAGATTAATTATCCTTAAACAAGGTTAATCAACATTTGTGCAATTATTTGAAAATTGGTCTTTCATTAATCAAAATGGTCAAAAAGTCATATTACCAGGTCATAATTTGACTCAGGAAGAATTAGAAGGTGACATTAGATGCATTGGAACCGTATTCCCATTTAAGATGTTGCCAACACCAAATAACAAAGGTACATGATGTGTACCAATAAATTAGAAGAAAAGAGTGATCTAGAGCACTAAATGGTGAAATAGTCATTTTGATTTGAAATGATCTAATCAAAGTTAGTTGGCCCATAAAATGAATTGCCCTCTTTAGGGATACTTAAACCTAAATTGGCACTTGTAAGTGACAAGTTTGAACCATTTAGGGTGTTTTATGTATTTTGACCTAAAATGTGCATTTGAGTGTAATTCGAGTAAGATTGACAATTTTAACACAAATGGTGTTAGGAATTAGATGTCTAAATTTTTCTCCTATTTGAGAAGGTGTAGTGAGACATTCAAGGGAAGCAACATATTTTCAAAGAAAAAAATTGTCAAGAATAAATTGGAAAAAACCTATGATGCCACCTCGAGAGGACATACTAGGATGAAAGAGAAAGATGAACTCTCAAAAAGAGAGAGAAAGTGAGAGATTAACCCATAGAATAGATCACATCCAGATGAACTAATGTTTGCACATGTGATTACCATAAATGATAAAAATATAATTAGAGGTATAATAGGCCCTAGAGATGGGAGGAATGAGAAAGATATAATCCATAAATGTAAGGGACACATTGTAAACATACCCAATTTGAGATTACAAGTTGCATGCTTATGACATTGATCAATCCTGAGACAAGTTGCACACTAAAATATTTCCATCATGGGATTTAATGTAGAGAGCTTGGAATTAGAGGAAAAGGGAAAACATTCTACTTTAGGAAGGGAAGCACCACTAGAATGGGGTCTTCTAAAAACAAGATAATAAAAAGTGCCCCAGTAGAGTAAATGTGATCATTGTAAAATAGTTTTGCCCTAGTAGAGAGAATATTGATCATTGATAAAGAATAAATAATGGTTTGCCCTTGTAGAGATGATTTGATTCAGACATTGTTCAAATGTTGTTCCCCAGCATGGGCAATTGGAAAGCAAAATAGCTCAAGAATATAATCAAAAAGAAAGGTTAAAGTGAGCAGGCATAAATGTACATGCGATGGTGTAATAGATTAGAAAGCCATATAAAACTAAGCATATGAGAGTGCACAAAATGATGAAAGAGATGAAAATAAGAATAGAGATAGCTAAGCTGACCTCAATAAAAATTAAGCACTACCTACATAGTTTCATGGACTCATGTTCCAACATGAACTTCAGGCCAATGTAGTTCACCCAAGTTTGGGAGAGAATAGAATGAGGAATGATGAAAAATGACCAAGAATTGATTAGACTTACAATGTATATAATTAGATGCATGTCTAAGCATAGAGAAATATGCCTGAATTTTATGCTACCTAGAAGCCTAATTCCATATCATGAGCCTAAGTTTTATGGAGTGTTCTTGAGAATCGTTCATCAGAGCTGATGTAGATGTTAAGATTTTGAGACCTAATCACAAAATGCTTGCTATAGAAAAATAAATTAGGCATCATAAGTACTAATAACTTAGAATGACATAAGATTCTAATTTTACTAAGCCAGTTTAAATGTGAATACCTATAACTAAGGATAATGGTAAAACAATGACCAAAACTAGAGTTACAAAAATTTACATTTAAACAAAAAAGCAAAAGACAAAGAAAAAGATAAACATAAATGAACCTAACTTGAAATCAAGATATGATCTATCAAGACTTAAGTAGGAACAAAAATGTTTAAAATCAAAAGGCAAGAACATATTAATGACATGAGACCAAGATATGAATAATCAAGATCCATGTGGACCATCAAGGCATTCTTGAACACAAAAGAGAAAAGCAAAATCAAACAGAAAAACAAGACAAAGAAACACAAGACCAAGAATGGAACAAGAAGTAATAAAAAGAGAGAAGGAGAAGAAATAAAAAGAGAGGTGTGAAATAAAAATAAAACACTAATAAAACACAATAAAACACTAAGAAAATTCAAATAAACACACACAAATAAGAACCAAGTTAGTGCAGTTTAAAGACAAATGTTCATGCATGTGTAGTAGAGGCATTACTTTCTACGACATCATAACAAAGAACAATGACAGAAGAAATAGGGGAAGAGAAGAAAAGGAAGGGGTTAGTCGAGATGACTTAAAATGTATAAGACAAGTGGACATTACCTACATAGTTCCATAGATGCATGTTTTAACATAAATTTCAAGCCAAATGTAGTTCTCCCAGGAAATGGGATAGAAGAAAAATGATGACCAGACTAGCATGATTAATGTTATATAAAAAATGGAAGATATGACAAACAAATGAGAATGGTTTGGCAAATAAGAAGCTGATGAAATGAGAAATAATGATCTTTCAAAATGGAAAGTACATGGAATGAGATGAAATGAACTGGTGTTTTTATGCTTTCAAAATGGTAAGATTATTCAAACTTAATATTTGCTTGAAAAATGGCAAGAGTGTTCAAACTTAATAGTTGCTCACAAAATGGCGAGAGTGTGAGATGGTAGAATGGGAATGTAAAAATGTACAAAAGTGGGAGATAATGTTTTTGTTCTTTTGTGGATCCTATTATGATGTTTTTGGTATTTTCAAAGTATTTCTAATGTTTTTGGGATAAAATATACATAAGGTGAGACCATCTAGTCGAGGAGATGCACATCTTGAGAGTAGAGGTTTTAATAAGATAGCTAAGCTGGCTGTAATGACCCTTTCTCATAAATTAGTGAGAGTGAGGTTCTTTGATAAAATAAGAAAGAGCAACAAATACCTTATACTAAGAAGATGCAACTATTCACCTATTGGAAGCTACATAAGATTGTCTTGGTTGAACTGCTTTGTATAACTATTTTTGAAGATGTTTAGAATGTTCATGAGACATAATTGAGATCATAAGTGGTCAAGGGACAAAAAGTGTTCAATATTATAACATTTCATAGACATAATAAAGAATATGATTCTCAAAGAGAACAATTTAGAATGGGCTGAAGACTATGTTTAGAGTGCCAAGGGTTCAAATCCTTTACCATTGGGATTCATAAAAAGTGGACCAGGGTAGTATAAAATGTGTTCAAGGTAAGATAGAAAAGTGGGACAAAATTACAATAGCATAAGTTGCCCCCAAGTCAGGGGTCAAATAGATAATGGTTCAAATTTGTTCATGCATAGAACCTCTTAAGGTGTACGATGTTCATGGGCTCTGAAAGTTCTTCACTTTTAGGTTTATCCAATTGATATGCTCCTGATCCATAGTTCACTATGACAATATATGGTCCTAATCAATTAGGTTAAAACTTGCCTTTCTTTTTGGGTTAAACATTCATGTTATTCTGGTTCTCTTTTAAAACTAAGTCACTAATCTCAAGTTCTCAAGGGAGAATGAATTTGTTGTAGCTTCTCTGCAACTATTTCAATAGGCCTGTAAGTTCTCTATGGCAACCAAATGCTTACCATCAAGAAGTTCTCATTCTTGTAGCCATGAGGCTCTATAGTCTTCATCATCTTCAATGTGCTACAATGATATTCATAATGATGGGATCTCAATCTTGACCAAGGTGATAGCTTCAGTGCCAAAAATAAGAGAGTATAGAGTAGCTCTAGTTGGGGTGTGATTATTGGTTCTATAAGCCTAGAGGGTAGGAAAAAGTTGCAAATGCCAATTACGGCCAACATCATTGATAATATTCTTTAAGATGGCTAGAATGGTTTTATTTGATGCCTCAGATTATTCATTGCATTGTGGGCTATATGGAGTGGATTTCTTGTGCTTGATCTTGAATTTTGTACAAAGAGATTTCACATCTTGGTTTACAAAGGATCTACTATTATTAGATATAATATGGGCCAGGATGTCATATCAACAGATGATATGGTAATGAATGAGTTTGGCTATTTGTTTCCTAGTAACATAAGTGAGAGGAATGGACTCAATCCACTTAGTAAAGTATTCAGTTGTAGTCAAAATGTTCTTATGGCCATCTGAAGATGTTGGGTTAATTTTGCCAATGAGATCTAGACCCCATGTTGAGAATGGCCATGGTTTTGTAATTGGCTACAATGGTAAAGAAGGTGCATATAAAGTTACCATGATGCTGACAAAGAACACACTTCTTTACATAATTATAAGAACCTGTCTCTATTTTGGGCTAATAATACCTTATTCTGAGAAGTTTCTTTACTAGGACTACACCATTGGTATGGGCCCCACACATTCCTTCATGAACCTCCTTTAGTGCCAGCTTGGATTCTCCCAAAGATAAATAATGAAGAAGCATTTCATCATAGCCTTTTCAATAAATCATGTTTCCAAGGAGGATATAACATGTTAAATGATGAATAAATAGTTTTTGTTGGTTATTGGAAAGGTTGGCAGGAAATACATGACTATGAAAATAGTTATAAAAATCTTGGTACCATCATAACTCAGGTGAGGGATTAAGATCAACAATGGTGCATATCCTCTCTGAATCTAATAGAATATGTGTCAGTTAAAGAAGATTTTCAATCAAGAATTGATACTCTTTATCACTAACATGCATTTGAATCATGGAACCAATTGTTTCCATGGCGTCGACAGATCTATTTTTGACTCATGGAACTTACTCAAACTGTAGAGATTTAAAATGTGTTTTAAGGTTAGTAACAATTTGCTTATAAGGAAAAAGCTTATCATCTCTTATTTGATATTGATCAGTTATCTAATTTATGATTAGATGTGAATCTCCATAGACCTTTAAGCTTTGAATGTTCCATTGTATGGCAAGATGGAGCCATACAATCAATGCCTCATATTTAGCCATATTATTTGTATGTTGAAATTGTATATGGAATGCTTTGGGGATCAAATCCCCCTATGGTGTGATCAATAATATTCTACCTCTAAACCCTTAGGATGTGAAGGATCTATCAAAATAGAGTGTCCACTATTTAAGTTCTTGTGATGCTTGTTCTATCGTCATGATAGAATCATCTGGAAGGTCAAAGTTGAGAGGTTGAGTAGACATAAGAGGAGCTTCTACAAGTTGGTCAATGAGAACCTATCCTTTGATTGCCTTTTGATTCTGGTACTTGATGTCAAACTCACTGAGTATCATAATCCATTTATCCATGTGTCCTTCAAGAGTTGCTTTAGATAAAAGGAATTTGAGAGGATCTACCTTGGTGATAATAATAGTTTTGTTATTTAGCATATAATATCACAATTTTTGAGTGGTAAACACCATATCTAAACATGCCTTCTCAATAGGCATAGGATTATGTTCATACACTACCAATGTGTGGATTAAATAATAAACCATGTGTTCCTTACCATGATCATCATGCTGAGCCAAAAGTGCCCCCAATGCATATTCTATGGTTGATATATAAATAAGTAGTGGCCTTCCTTATGTTGAAGGTCATAAGACTGGTGGATTAGACAAGTAAGTTTTAAGCTTTGCAAATGCTATCTAACAATATTCATCCCATTGAAATGCTACCCCTTTTTTTAAGAGATGAGTAAATGGGTGGTACTTATCTGCTAGTTAAGAAATGAACTTGTGTATAGACTAGACCTTTCCTTGTAGGCTTCACAACTATTTAAGATTATTTGGTGGAGACATCTCCATAATAGTGATGACCTTTGTAGGGTCAACCTCAATCCCTCATTGTGATATAATGAACCTTATAAATTTTCCTAATGTGACTCCAAAGACACATTTCTTAAGATTCAAATGGACTTTATATGCATGAAGCCTCTCAAATATTCTTTGTAGAATGTTAGGGTGTCTAGCTCTTATTCTTCATTTTTTTATTATTTCATCAACATAGTCCTTGACAATGTCATGCATTATGTCATGGAAGATTACAGTCATTGCACATTGATATGTGGCTCTAGAATTCTTCAAACCAAATGGCATGACTTGGTAATAGAATGTCCCCCACATAATGGTGAATGCAGTCTTATGTTGATCCTTATGGGCTATCTTGATCTGATTGTAACCATAAAATCTATGTATTAATGATAAAATCTCATACCCAATAGTTGATTCAACAATCATGTCGATGTTGGGTAGAGGAAAATCATTTTTGGGGCATGCTATGTTGATATCATGAAAATTAGTACAAACACATATGCCTAAGGTCTTTTTACTTACTATAACTATGTTAGAAATTCATTCATATTAGTCCAATGGTCTGATAAAATTGTCTCCTAAAAACTTTTCTAACTTGGCCTTAAATAAAAGGGCAATGTGTGGATGCATTTTTCTCAACTTTTGCTTGACTAGATTAGCATTAGGGTGAATAATAAGATGATGCATAACTAAATCTAGATCCAGGCTTTGCATGTCAAAGTATGCCCATGAAAATATGTCTATATAATCCTTAAGAATGTATATAATATGTTTATGTTTTGATTTAGTAATGAAAGATCCAAGATAAACAATTTTGGGATCTTCATGGGTTCCCAAATTCACTTATATTGTGCTCTCCATAAAGAGTGTGGATCCATCTTCTAGAATTGTAGGTAATGTATGGTCATGATATTTTTTTTTTGTATATCTTCTTTTTGTTCCTCCCTAAGATCTAGATAATATGAAGAATTAGAATCTACCTTCTCAGGTAAAGGCCAATTGGTAAAGACCTCTGGAAACTTAAGAGCAAGACACTCAAATATTTGATGTTGTTCTAAATAGATGCTTGTACTATCTATCTTAGGCTAGATGTACTTTTTACATTCTGAGGGGATGAGCAAACTTTCCTGCTTGGGAGTGCCTAAAATAGGTTTTCATTCAAAGGCTTGTCTTTTTATTTACTTTTTCCCTGATTATCAAGTGCCTCAAAGATTTTTTCACATAAAGATCTCGATGTTTGTTCTTTATTATGACCAAGAAAGTTTTCCTGCTATCCAAAGTAGGTAGAAGAATTTAATGAAAAATCAAAACCTTGCTTATGATTCCCAATGGGGAATACATCTCGTAATCACATGTATTTTGTAATCAATTCTTCATTTTGAAACTCATCGAGGAATATGATCAAATTTTGTTGATCTCAATCTATGAGTTTAGGATGGCAAAGGCATAGGTTATAGTGAGGGTTTTCTTCAGGACGGGAAGCACCAATGGTAAAGATATAATATCCTACTTTAGGAAGGGAAGCACCACTATGATAGGTTTTTTCTTTAGGATGGGAAGTTCCAATAGGTGTTATGGTCAATATAGAATTTAAATCAAACAAATCTAAATCAGCAAGCTCATCAAAAAGGCTATAATGGGACATTGTGTCACTTCTAGGAGTCTCATTACTAGTCACTTAGGAAGAGTCACTACCAAATGTTATGAGGTCATCCTCTGGTGGTTTAAATCCAAGACCATGATTCCAATTAACAACTCCAATTGATAAGGGTTCTAAAATCCCTTACACCTATGGGCCAAGACCTTTCCCTATATAATCAAGATAATCCATTATCCTATTAGGGATAGGATACTTGGGATTCTAAAAACAATCCACAAGGCCTTCATAATATAACCAATCTCTCTTGGTAAAAGCCTCTTGATCCTTATTTGGTGCAATTATATGTATAAAAACCACATGAGGTTTTGGTTGCTTCTTCTTTGGTTACCAAATCTGATCAGGTCTATTAGGAGTCTGGGAAGTTTTAGGCTTACCAAATGTTTTAGGGGATTTTGGTAATTTCACAATATGGAAGATGTTCTTTAGATGGTACATGGAAATGCTTGCATATTTAATAATCCCTTGTTTGGCTAGAGTTATAGTAAATGGATCAGTTGAAGTGGAGGTTAGATCGCTAGGATCTATATAATTAGATGGAGATGGATGAGAAATGATGGCTTTGTTCTTCTTTGCAATGAATTTAGAACCTAGGCAATAGTTATCATTATGAACTCTACTTCAATATGTTTATAGTATTGGTATGGCTACTAATCAATAGGAATAATATCCTCGATCCCATCATGGGGAAACTTAAGGTATTGGTGAAGAGTAGATGGAACTGCCTACACTTTATGGATCTAAGGATGACCAAGAAGTATGTTATAAATAAGCTCAATATCCATAATATGGAATAATGTGTGATGAGAAATAAACCCAACCATGATTGGAAACCAATTGTACTAGATGACTCCCTCTCAGCATTGTCATAATCCTTGATTGTAATAGTCTCTAGTTGAATATCTTTATCCATGTAACCCAATCATCACACCAATTTAAGAGATATGATATTCATCCCTGAACCATTATCTATAAGAACCCACTTGATCTTGTGATCAACAATGATTATCTCAATGTATAGTGGGTTATTGTGGTTTGAGTCAAGGGTGGACATGTCCTTTTGATCAAATGTGATTTGCTGAAATGAAGACAAATGTCCAACTAGGTTCTAGAACTGATCAAGGTTTATATCATTAGGCACAATAAATTCTTGTAAAAGTTTGTTGAAGATGGTTTTATGGACATCAAATGTTCACAAGAGTTCTAATATGGAAATTTATGTAGGGGTTTTATCTAATTGATCCATTATACTATACGACCTTTGAATTGTGGATTGAGTGATTTTAGTCTTTGTTGGGATAGTATTTGGCTTTGAAACCATTGGCACAATGTTATTATTGGTTTTATGGAAAGAAGTGGGTGAAGGGCCCTAGATGGTAACTCATGGGCATCTAGTTGTGACTACACAACCTAGAGGTGGCAAGGAGTTATTATAATTAGAAGAGTGAGGTAAAGGGCCTTGGATGGTGACCTACGAGTGATTAATAGTATTGTGACAATTTTGGGTCCATGAAGAGCCTTTATAATTAGAAGAATGGTACTATTGTTTAGGATTATTAACTTGTGCAAATGGATTAATAACATGAAGATGCAAACTTGACATGGTATTACTAGGGGGAGAAGGTGCTAACACTATAATGATGGGTCTCATGTTGTGAGGAACATGAGATTGGCCATGCAACATTATAGTAACAGTGGTAATGTAGGTTGTAGAAATACATCTCATAGTGTTATTTTAGTCATAAGGTACATTGTTATAAGCCACATTATTAGTGTGGGCATTATGATGTCGATTATTCTCATTATGATTATGACCTTGTTATTGTTCTAATTTTGCCTCTATCCTTGATTGTGACCATTTTTATTATTCCTTGGTGGTGGTGGATCATGTCGAGGAAAGGGGTCTTTGTAAATTCCCATATCTTGATTTGTGTCTTGATTAGGGTCTAACTTAATTTCTAGCTCACCATTTTCAATAAAGTACTCAATAATATGCCATAATTGAATGCAGTGATATGCACCATGACCAGAAACATGATGAAAGTTACACCATTCATTCTCTTTATACCAGTCTAGTTTTGGTTGATCTTGAGGAAATGGCCTTGATACTAGCCATATAAATAAATTAGCTAAGATGAGCTTTTGTAACATTATTTCAACCAATTCTCCTAGCTCGCTAAAGACTTTAAAATTGTTATGAAATTTCCTTCATGGAGGTTGTCTCTGCAAAGTAGGTAGTGGATATGAGGGAGTTAATTGTATATTTAGAGGAGGCATAGCCTGTACCATTTGTACATGTCTTGTTTTTGTCACCCCATTTCCAACCATATTCTTATTTTTTCTAAATCCCTTAGGCTTATCCTACATAACTATTTGAGCTAGTGATTTATTTTGATTAGATGCTTGACTTTGTGTAAAAATATTAACAAAGCCTCTAGAAATAAGAGCCTTCTCAATATGCACTCCTTTGTCAATAATTAATTTGAATGAGTTATCACAAGCTAACTATAGATTATTCATAAATTTAGGACGCAAATTCTATGTGAATAAATAAGCCAACTATTTGTTGGGTAAATTATGTTGAAAGTGACCTACCAATGCTCTCCACCTTTGCAGATATGCAACAAAACTTTCACCATCATGCTACTTGGATTTGCATAAGTCAACAATGGTCAATTCATGTTCTATGTTATATGATAAATGGTTAACAAACTTTTTTGATAAGTCATTCCTATCTAAAACTGATCCCTTGGGTATTTTAAGTATCGAATCAAGAGCTTCTCCTGTTAAACTTCATAGAAATAGTCATAGAAAGTACTCGTTACTATAAGCAACCTTTGGACATAAGATGAATAATTTTATATGTTCATGTGGATATCCTTTCCCTTTGTATTTATCAAATTTGGATGCCTCAAAATGAGGTGGAAAGGGGTTTTGGAGAATAGATAAGTCAAATGGATATGAGCATATCTCATCAAATTTGTATTTTTTGACTCTATTATTCATCTCCAATCTTTGGATAATTTCCTTCATATAATTCCATTCTTGAATGTTTGGTGCATTTGTGGATTGGATAAGATGTTGTTGGGGTGGAATATTCCCCTAATTTTATTGTTTTTGGGGTGGAATGTACCCCTAATTTTCTTGCTATTAGGGTGGAATGTGCCCCTGGTTTTGTTGCTATTGGGGTGGAATGTGCCCCTGGTTTTGTTGTTATTGGGGTGGAATGTACCCTTGATTTTGAGTGGATATATAGAGAGCATATACCTTTTGATCCATGATTTGGTTTTGATTTTATGCTTGAGTTAAGAACATAGGCCGTTGATTCTTGGATTGTAAAACATTCCTTGAATTTGGTTATTTTGCACATTGTTGATTTTGGAAACTTTTATATTTATTTACCAATCTTTGGGTTGGTTGAAAAGAACTAGCCAAATTGTCTTGAGTGATTTCCTCAATTTGAACTGAATGTTTGGGTTTTTGAGTTTGTAAAGTAATAAGAGGTTCTTGATGATTGAAGCATGTATGTTCTGTATCAAATGAAACACTTTGTAAGGTCTCTTGTGATTTTAACTGTTCATTTAGATTTCTTTGGTCCACTATGGTAATGTTCTCATCTAATACTTGTTGCATACTTCCAGCCATATCTTCATGTTCTTTCAAAGTATTATTGTGAATTGAAGTAGTAATTAGGGAGTATGTTAAGTCCATGACAAGTTTATCTACATATCATTGACTTATTATCTTGATCTTAGCTAGAAGATCTAGATTTGTGGGTTTTAACTCTATTTGTATTTCCTTTTCTTTGTTAGAGGAAGAAGGTATGTCTATTTATGCAAAATCTTTCTCTTTCCATTGTTGTTCTCCTACTCTAACTAAGGTATGCAATTATTTCGTAGGAAAATCAGAAGGTAGTCTAGCACCTGATTATATCAATCTAAGAAGGGATTCATCTTGATATTCTTAGGGTTGATATTCATTGTAATCATCTTCAAATCTTATTATTGTTGGGATATCATTAAAAATAATGGGGTTATCTTGACCATCATAAAATTGTTCATCTTCATAACTAAGGCCATAAAAGGCCCCACTATGAGTGAACCTTTGAGTCAAGTCTAAAAAGAGTTGTTTTATGTGTTTGACTAACTTTGGACCAATGTTTGTAATCCAATCAAATTATGATTTATCTCTCTCTTTAAAAAAAAACCAAGGTACCAATGAGACTATAAAATGAGGGTGGTTTAAAACCATGCACAATTTAGAAGATTTGGTTCATGAGTTTACTCAACCTATGGTAAAGTTAAAATCATATAGATCAGAAGAGAGTAAGGTAACTCAAAGACCCAAGGTGAAAATTAGTACACCAAATCTTGGATCTTTGTGATACACCCACACTATAAAAGCTAGATTCATCTTTGACAAGTTGACCCTAGAAAGTTTTAGAGGAAAGCTCTCTAGATTATGAAGAAGAAAAAATGAACTAAGAAACTCAAGATGTAAAAACATATGTGAATCACTAAGTATAAATTTAGGACCAAATAGGCAGCACAACGTCACCACATGAGTCTAGTAGGATAAAATATGTTCTATGACTCAAAGCATGAGTGATACACAAGATGACTTGAGTCCACCAAGATGATAATGTGATTTTGAGTCTTAATAAATGGCCTTTAATCCAAATAGAAAATTGAACCCAAGTTAAAAAAATCTTAGTGCACAAATGGAAAACCCACTTTGATGCACCAACCCTTAGAACTTAGAAAGGTTCAATTTTGAATATGGATTATAAATGAAGGATTTAAATAAATTGTGTAAAATATCTAGACTCAATTGGGTAGCATGACTGCGCCAAAGTGGATGACATGACACAAAGCTTTTGATAACAATTTGAACAAGAAAAGATGAATTTTCCATTTAGACATCGTAATGCCTCCCTTACTCAAGAAAATTGAGGAGAATGTGTTTTGGTTAAGTTCATTGAGTTAACAAGTAGTTTTAGACACAAATCAAGACCAAGTAAGTCAATGACAAAAAACAAATGTCTTAAGTCTAAACTGATAAGGTATGGCAAAGTGGGGTCTACTAAACTAACAAGGTTTCAATCATTCTAGGGGAATCAATTACATAATTACTTTTATGACAAACAATGTAAAAGACAAGCACAAAAATTAGGTGACTGCAGCATTTGTTAATTGTAAAAAGTTCTAGTCATTTTTACAACCACTACATCCTATTGTTTACTCAGTGTAGTGTGATGTCTAAATACAGATACGTCCCATGTGTAATTCCAAAGGAGTCAAATGAAGTCAATGCCAGGAGGTAAAACCTCAGGTCAAAGCTTCCCTAAAGAACTCATGGGAAGTAATGAAGTCCCCATCACAAGCTAAGTTTGCATAAATAAATAAAGCATGAAATTAGAAAGACTTTAAGGTCATTTTCAAGGTCACCCAAACTTTGACAAGTTTTTTGGGAGTGTTTTAGATGACTTTCTTTCTAAGCCTTGGACTAGGCTATTTGTAATAGGAATGGTGATTTTGATTCTAAGGGTTCCCTATAGGGGACAAATGGAAGAGCATACATGAAACATTCCTCTTTTTTCCAAACAAAACCTAAGTAAACAACTACTTAAAGCAAGAATTAACAAGTGAGTTCAATTTTAAACCCAAATGAAATGTTTGGTGGTGTTCATTTGACCCCTTGGTCTTAGTTGCAAACTTTGAAAACATTCACCAAAAATATTTAAATTCTTTGTTAAACACCAAAACAAAGTTCCTAATAAAATTTTAAGCATGTAATAGGTGATTTAAACATGTTTTTATCAAAGCAAAATCTTGTTCCTACAACAAAAATGTCAGCATGCCCGTTATCTTTGAAGCTCTTTTGAGTTTGAAACAATAAACTTTGAAAAAGTAGGTCTCAGGTCTATGTTTTTGGAAACACACAATGACCGACTTTGGTTATTACCACCAACATTGATTCCATCCAACTGAGATCTAACCGTTGTCAGTTTTACTAACTGATGTTGGTTAAGTTAGGTAACTGATGTCTGTATTTCTATTGACGTTGGTTACAATGTAAAAATTGTGGCAACCAAAAATAGAAAAATAAAATTAGAAAAGAAATTTGAAAGAGTTTTAAGGGTTAAAATAAATATTTTAAAGTTGTAAAAGGATATCCATCAGGTGTGAGATGCATCTAGTCCCACTGGGCATGCCAAGATGTAGAGAGGATTACAAAGCAAGTTAGTTAAGCATTAGTCCATAAATAATTAAACATGCATAAAGAACTAACTAACCAAGCCTATCTATTCCTATGGGAATTAAAAAGGATAGAAATAAATAAATGAAAGAAAGAAATACCATAACACCTTCCCAAATGGATTCACCATACCCATGTGGCTTAAAAACATGTTCTCCCTTGATCAAGCATCCTTGTATTTGTCAACTATGGCATTAAGCTCCTCCAATGCCTCAAGAACACTCCATAAAACCTAGGTTCATGATTCAAAATCACTAAACTAGCCTATCAATGAAGCTTTGTGGAAATAATTTAGCATTATAACTTTGTAATATTCAAGCTTTGAAGATATTTTAGCATAATAACTTTGCACCAAAATAGCTTAGAAATGATGTTCATGGCCTCTTTATTTATAGATTTTTGAGATTGGTCAAGATCAATCATGACCATCCATCTCAAGATTTGAGATGTGTGGCCATGGATAATCTTAATATTTGTAATTAAATCCATAATTATCTTCATCATGAACTTGGAAGAAGGGGCATTGAAGAGGCATGGGAGGCATTAACTAGGCATGGGTGACCCATAATCTAGATATTTTATGCACTTATGTCTTGATGGATGCCACCCCATAGATGATGTCACTAGGTGATGCAGATAATAGGAATCAATTTTCAAAAGGAAATATTCAACAAATCTCATGGAAAATCCACTTAAGCTCTTGACTTAGATTAATTAGCCTTAAACAAGGTTAATCAACATTTGTGCAATTATTTGAAAATTGGTCTTCAATTAATCAAAATGGTCAAAAATTCATATTATTAGGTCATAATTTGACTCGAGAAGAATCAGAAAGTGACACTAGATGCATTGGAACGATATTCCCATTTAAGATGTTTCCAACAACAAATAACAAAGGTACATAATGTGTACCAATGAATTAAAAGATAAGAGTGATTTAGGGCACTAAATGGTGAAATGGTCATTTTAACTCAAAATGATTTGATCAAAGTTAGCTGCCCCATAAAATGCATTTCCATATTTAGGAATACTTTGATCTAAATTAGCACTTGTAAGTGACAAGTTTGAATCATTTAGGGCATTTTATGGAATGTGACCTAAAATTTGCATTTGAGTGCAATTCGAGTAAGATTGACAATTTCAACACAAATGATATTAGAAATTGGATGGCTACACTCCTCATCTTCAAATGTAAGCCTTATTTTATAGGTGAATGGGTGTCTCCTACTAGGTTAGATGGCACATGTTGAGTGTTGAGCTATTGCTAGTCCATCAGCTCCACTACGCTATCTAGGGTGAATGAGTGCATGCTACATGTTGATTTTTCATTGAGAGGTAACTATCTCACCTACTCCACTCTTCAACATCTATGATTCTTGAGCCACCATGTCGAAGTCTTCTTAGGGACATCTTTAATCAATTTGGTGCTATGTAACTACTAGCCAATTGGCATAAAATCCATGGGGACTTATCTAGCTGGTACTAAAATGTACAAAAAGAGGAATGACTACTCCAAGGATCACCTCACATAGAGATTTGTCTAGTTGGTATGGTCCATATAATTTTTCCAAAAGGGGGCCCAACATTACCCCATACAAAATTATTAGTCCACCCTAGACTAGTCCTTAAGTGCCTTAGGTGCATAGAATTTAGGCGCACCCTTCCTCAAGTCTTCCTTAAAAATTTTAAAGCCTTAGATGGTGAGCTTAATCTCTTCAATGGAACCATCCAATTTAATGGACACAAACTCTATATTAATAACTTATGTGCTCTCTAATTCATTCATGAAGGCTTCTAGCCTTTCTTTTGCTCATTTTACTCCACCATCTAATACCTCCCCCTATTCACTAGCCTTTGTTTGGAAGGCATGAAAGACTGCCTCCAAGTCCTACTCCTAAATTTTTAAGTAAGCATTAAGGGAGTTGACCTTTTCCATCACCTACATGTGCTCAGCCTTGGTCACCATGAAGGAGTATTGGAACAAAGCATCCTTTTCTTGTTTTGCCTTTTTAAGGCACGTGTCAATGATTTCCACTTGGTTGAAAAAGTTAAAAAATATGATGTTTACTTCCTCAGTTCCATCCTCAAGCTTGGTGAAGATATATTTGACCACATCCATCTTTTTTTTCAATTCCTTCTTTAAAGCCTCAGATGGGTCCTCTTGGTCCTCAAGCATTGGATTCATTCTGGGGAGTATTTGTTCCACAAGCACATAGACTTGGTCAACTTTGCCCTTTTTTGAGGTATCCATCTAACCCAAGAGGGATGGATCTACCTCTCTTATGCACTCTATAAAATGTTATATCTTGAGATTGGTTAGCTTAAGCTCCTTCTCATCCTTCTTCACTATTTTCTCCTAGCTATAGGCATGAACATTATTGATGATGTTCTTACATGCTACAATGGAGGCCATCTTGATCAAGGCATTGGCTAAGCATATTGGGTTCATGTCATGCAGATGTAGGAGTTAGTAATCATGCCCTTCCTCTAACTTCTTAGCACTTTGAATTACATTTTTTAGAAACTTTAATTTAGGTTCATCCATATAGCAATCTAGCACCCAAAAAAACTAGTGGTACATTAGGGTCATAGGAATTTTTGGAGGCATGCACTCCATCAGGTAGAATCTCTCATTATCTTTAAGCTCTTATTGTACCCTTTCCTTGTTGCCTAGTTCAAACTCATCATCCCTTCTCGACTCTTCCTCTTCATTTGTACTAGTGCTTGACCTAGTGCCTTCTTCTATGATCTTTTCTTCTTTCTCTTCTTGTTCTTCTTCATCTTGTTCTCCTTCTTCCAGAGGTTCTTTTTCAGACTTCTCCCCTTCATCCATTATCTTTGGTAGTGTCTTTGTGGTACAAACTTGCATT
The DNA here is from genome assembly GCA_037957365.1 of Torreya grandis. NCBI lineage: Eukaryota > Viridiplantae > Streptophyta > Pinopsida > Cupressales > Taxaceae > Torreya > Torreya grandis. The sequence continues at coordinate 1,100,633 of JARHVA010002663.1, read as the reverse complement.
ATGCCATATTTTTCCTTTTCTTTTGCTTTAACCTCCTTCTCTATTTACCTCAAGGCACTAGTATTTACTTCCTTCTCCTTAGGTGGCCCTTTAGAGCTAGGGTGAACCTATTGTACAACTCCTTCTACCATATTAGTGGGGGTGCTTGATGCCTTCTCTAGTTTCTTCTCTCTACTTGGTCATGCACTCATGGTGGCCTTCTTATCTTTCCTCTCTTTTAACATCCTAGCCCATTCTTCTTAGGCTGCCTCTTCCTCTCTTTCCTTTTTCTTGGCCCTCTCTTCTTAAGCCTTTCTTTTTGCCTCTTCCTTTTTGGCCCTTTTCTTCTCATCCTTCCTTTGCACATCTTGCACTGCACATTTCTTCTCTCACTCGCTTATCTCTTTAGCCTCTAGTCGACTTATTTTATCCTATGATATGCCCTTGGCTTTCATTTCTCCATGCCTTCAATGTAATTTTAGCGCTACATCAATGTGCACTTGGCCAAGGATATGGCCTTCCATTGGTGCTATAGCTCTTCTTTTATTGGGGTGCTTTATTGGGTCACCTCTTTAGGCTCCTTTCCTTTTCCCCCTTTTATGCTTCCTCTATCCTCGTATGCCTTGTGTTCTTTTATACCCTTATCTATCAATCACCATTATTAATGTAGGCCTAATATTGTAGATGCCTTGATCTTCTTAGAAAATGCAAAAATCTAAAACATCTTCAAAATTATCCTATCTTATATGCATTAAATGTGTATCTTTGTGCCACTATTACTTCCTTATTAAATGATCCTAATGACTATGTAGTTTAAATGGTCACTTCCCACTCCTTCTTAGGTAGATGTCAACTATATTGGATGGCTTCCTTCTGTGCATGTATCCTTAAGAATGACCTTCACCTTTCTTGTGGTAACCTGGGTACAACACCTCATATACATGTGACTTAGCCTTTGTGGTTATAATTCTTTCTAGTTGCACTCCTATTTCAAGCATGTTCTCCTTCTTTGGTCAATTTCTTGTGCATTGTCTTGCCTTGGCCTATCCTACCCCATACAAATTCCTTGAACTATCCCTTCAATGCTTTGATTATCTTTACGTTATCTTGCACACTCTTAGATTTTGCATCTTCACTTCTTACCTCATAAGGTATTTGACATTGGATCAATTGATGCACCTACTTTCAATTCTAGTGCAAGGTAATGCTAGGGTGGTTCCTTCATGGGCCTTTCAAGGGCCTACACTTCACATCTTGCACATATGTCTCTCTAAGTGCCTCTACTTGTTAAGCTTCACACACCCACTACTTAGATGTTTAGCCTCATGCACTTATGGGTACAAGTGCTTGACTTAGCCGATTGGAATTATGTGTGAATTTTTGTCACAAAAAAGTTTTTGTGGCCATCAAGCACTGCTCACTACCTCTATACATTGTATAAGGGATAAAAGAAAGAAAATTAATGGTTTAGATTATGCCAAACTTTATTTTGGTCAGCTCAACTCAAATTGACTATTAACCAAGAAGCTAGAGTTTTTATTGTGTAAGCACCAACCTACGACCTATATGGCTTCAATTGGTTGCCATTGAAATGCCCAGGGAGCAATTCACCAAACAATGTGCATAGCTTACATGCATATATTTCTAAGATGTGGTGGATGATGTAGGGACCCATCCACCAGATTCATAACTTATCTAGGTGCTTAAAGTACTTGGAATCATAGAGGAGCACTAATGCTTTTTTAGTTAGCTCCTTATGCTTGATATGCTTATCATGCCAATGTTTTTGGTGTGCCTTCTTAATCTACTGACTATACTTATCTTGGGTGCACTTCTCATCCAAGTGCTCCAAGTCTTTCAAGACTCTTTTTTCCATCTTTTAGGCATGACGGACTCATTTCTTCTTGAGGTGCTCAATCCTTACCAACCCTATCTTGGTTGGTCTTGGCTTGACTACGTGCACTAGGTGGCACCTTTGGCTAGTGGCCTCATAGGCATCTTCAACCCATCATTCACATGTTATGTTAGTTGTGTTGGAGGCTAATTGTCCATCCTCCCATTTAATCTCACCTTAGTCATAGGGTTGAGCTTCTCAGCACCCTACACCATGATATTATAGATGTGGTTGATCTCATCCTCAAGATCAACACTTTCTAAGTATGGGTCCCCTTGGTCACTTGAAAGAGGAATCACCACTCTTTCCTTGCCATTATCAAAATTCATATAGCTTTTCTTAAAGTGCATATCTAAATTGTTAGAATAGCACCATGGCATTCCCAAGAGACTGGACAGTTTTCCTATTCTGCCAACTTGATGACCTCAAAGTTGGTATGAAACTCGATGCCCATGACAACTACAATGGCACCCCTTAAGATCCCAATTAGCTATGCTCAATTTTCATTAACCATGATCAGCATGTGAGGTGAAGGCTTCAAGGGTGGCCAACCCATCTTTTCCCAAGCATTTTGAGTTAGAATATTAACCTCAATGCTTGTATTAACTAGTACTTCACAAACTGACCACCCATTAATTATGTAATTTATTAATAACTCCTATTTATACTCATCATTTTGAGTATGCCTTAATTCTTGTGCCCGATTCATATGTGGTGCAGTAACCTAAATCATCTAACACATAATATCTATGGGTTTCTTCCCTATATGCTTTATCAATAAATATTTTAGTAGGGATATCATTACTTTAATTTATAGGAGGCATAGGATCTCAGTAAATTCCTTCATTTTAGCCTCCTGGTGATCTTGTTGCTTGCATGAAGAAGTGACCTATGCTTCTAAATCTTTGGCCAACTGAAGTTCAACTTGTAAGTTCTATATCATGCTCATGGCTTGTTATAAGACATATTTTTACCATTTAAGTCAAGAAATGGTGTAGGTTTTGGCTCTAGATGCATTACATGCTTAGTGCGACTTGATTCACCATACTCCAAGTGCAAATCTTGGGTTGGCATAGTCGGTGGTTGAGTGGTGAACCTACTCCTTGTTGTAGATTGTACCTTCTGTAACTCCTTTTGATCCTTTTTGTGGCTTGGGAGCCCACCTTTCTTATTTGGACTCATGCCTCACCATTACTACACCTTTATCTATACCAGACCAACCTTGAGTTAGATTTTTGTATAAGTCAAGGCATTCTTCAACTACATGTGGTCCTCAAAAATACCCACACATTGGGTGCATGGGGCAGTCATGTTGATAGTTTTTAGTTGACCCACACTTTTATCATGACCGTGATGGGAATCTTCCTTCACCATGTCCTCCTCCTCATCTATGTGAACCTCACTAGTTTCTATAGCCCATATTATTCTAGCCATATCCTTCATTTCCTTGACCTTCTTGACCACCACCTAATGTCATTACCTTCCTTATTCCTCTTTTTGTGTTCTAATGCATCTCATTGATGACTCTAAAGTTCACTATTGATTGTGTATAGGCATCACACATTTTTTATTAAATGGTCATGTTTACTTAGCTATCACACTACAATAGAGGATAGTTTCAAGAGTCATGAAACCCATGAAAAAACCTCATAGTTAAGAAGTAGGGTGTAGACATTTCTTCATGGGTAGTTGTTCTTGTTATGCCCCTCCATTTCATAGTCAGTGCACCATAACCCACTATGAGTGTCATGTTTCAAACTAATGGTTAGCTTCTATAGCTGGGAATCCATTGACACAATTTGTGCCTCCATAAATAGGCCAACCCTAGTATCAGTACTACCTATCACCTTGGCTTAGAGCATGGCTTCAAGCACTTCACAAGGGCCTATGAAGGTCTTCATGAATAACGCTCTTTTGAATAGTACCAATAGGCCTCCAATAAACCATTGTGCATGCTAAAAGGGTTGAATATCATATGAAATATTTGAAAGAAGAGTTTTCAATCTCACATCATATAGGCACATGCTCTCAGATAACCCTTGGCAGATTTCCTTAAGCATTTTGATGCTATGCTACTTGAACTCAAGGATATCAAACTCTTTTAAGAAGGATTCCTTCAACACATTATAGTCAACCATAGCTTGGTTTAGATAAAATTTTGATACTAGGTATGGGCATGATCCAGGAGGGTGGTTTTCAACTAGTTCACCTTTCACTCAGGCTGAGTGATGCCCTGAGCATGCCATTATAACTTGTACTTTAGTACATGCTCTATGACATTCTCTACACCATGATACTTAGGCAAGTACATCACCATCTCATAGTAGACTTGTTGAGGGGGTGGTGTTGGGTTTTGGGGTGCTTGTCCCCCTTGTATATATATTATAGATGACCCTATAACTACTCTAATTATAGGTAAGAGTGTTTATCTCTATGTTTTTGACTACACTATCAAACTTATTGGTATAGTACTACTCACTTGTGGTATCGTGCCACTTCTTATAGGCTATTGCTTAGTCAGTGTAGCTGATATCTACACAGGGATGCTTGTACTTAGATTCAAAGTTCTTGGATTAGTTATTTATAGATTCATCATATCCTCACTTACTCATAGTTAACTACTTATTCAATCACAAATTCTTTATTTGAATTTTTAATCTTATCAAAGTCTACTTCAATAACAGGTTCAGTTACCATTCATCTATCTTCAAGTGGGAAATATAGTGCATGAGCTTGTTATTTAGGTTTAAAGGGGTTAGGTACTTCTATCACATTATTAAACATCACATCTTTTAGGAACCCACTACATCTTTCACCCAACTATTGATCCCAGTCTCTTGTCTCTTCTTCTCTCTCTTCATGCTACTACAAATCAAGGGATTCTTCCCCATGCCCTTCCCACTCGTTATGGGTCCTCTCAACACTTTTAGCTTTCAGATCCTCCATTAGCCTATGCCTTTGCTTACCATAGTTTAACCTATAGATATCTTAAGTTGTAGGTTGCTCATCCTCAACCATTGTGCCTCACCTACACTTCCCTTTTTAACCTTTTATGCTTCCTTATATGTGAAAAGATTTTAGCCTTCCATTCTTATGGTTTCTATACCATAATCCATTAGGAGATTCTTTAGTTTGGTGTCAATCCCTATTATAAATTCATCTCTTAGTTCATAAATAAACTCATACTTTGATTCTTCAGGGCATGAGAAGGTAGACACTATGAACTCTAGCATGTAGTTATTCAACATGCCACTCCACCACTTATCCATGACATGCATCCAAACTTCATCTAGGATATTTATCCTTTCTATGCACTTTATGGTCCACTTGAGGCACTAGTCATAGCTACACCTTATAGTATTAGTTTAGGAAATCAACCACTGATACACATGCTCAAGTAGCTCATAAAATAAAACTTCATACAAAGTATCATATCAGTTAGTTTATACCCATTCTCTCAGCTTTTACCCTTTACATGTAGGGTAGTTCTACATGAAACTATCTTCCACTTGCTCTAACTAGTGCTTGATATTCTTGAGTGATAATTAGATAATCACTTTGTTTAACCATTATAACAAAAAATTCAGCACAAATCCTCAAAATAGAACCAAAATTTGTATTAAAGTTCACTATATTGGTTTTTACGCTTGGTTATGTGCTTAGCTATCAAGCCAAGTTGGTTCTAGACTTGGTACAGCTGGGCATAAGGTTAGTAAGGTCTGGTGTATAATATTTAATCGTGTTATGATGTTGGCATAAATTTTACACAAGGTACAAGCCTTATGTACTCACCCAAAGCACAATAGCAAAGGGATCAGACCTGCATTGGGCTAGTTGAATCATGGCACAACTTGGGGTTAAAAAGGGCTTAGTCATTAGCCATAAGAGTTCAAGTGGTCATATAATACTACATTATTTAAGGGACTTCAAACAAAATAGGTCCTCTTAGTGACTCAAGTCTTAAGGTGCAAGTCCATACTTGGAGGGGTTGGACTCTAAGGGGTGTAAGCTATGAGAATGGCTAGCAAGTCATCCAGTTATTTAGATAAGTCAAAGGGATGGCTTAGGTTAAATAATACATCCTCAAGATTTCACTTTGGGCACAATTAGGGAGATTTAATATATTTTGGTTTCAACCTTCAATGCATCTATAGGTTGGTCAAGGTCACTAAGTGGCACAAGGATGTCATTAATGACCAGGGTTGAACCTCCATATTCCAATCTATTATGTAAAACTACACAAATCATAAAAGAAACTATCTTATAAGCATACCATCATGAATATCATAAAATTTTTATTAATACTTCATATTCCTTCAATATTATTCTTCATTAACTTGTGGTTTATCAACAAATTTCAATATAGTAACAAAGTGTATGTTCTTCTTAATGTTATTCATGCCCAACAAATCACATGCAAACTTGGGCTATACATTCCAATCTCTAAGCTATTATGTGCATAATAAGAAACATTACTATTTTGATCCCTATTTTTATAGATCTCTACTACACTTAATCTTACTCCTCATCTTTAAATACAAGCTTTCTTTTATATGCAAATCGGCAAATGGCATGTGTCGAGTGCTGAGTTGTTGCTAGTATGTCAGCTCCATTACATTCTCCAAGGTGGATGAGTGCATGCCACATGATTGTTTATCATTTAGAGGTCACTATATAACCTATTCCACTCTCTAACATTTGTTCTTCTTGAGATACCATGTCCAAGTCTTGGTATGGATTTTTTTAAGTAATTTGTTGCTATACAACTACCTACCATCTAGTGTGAAATCCATGGGTACTTCTCTAGCTGGCACCAAAATGTAAAAAAAGGGGAATGACTAATCTAAGGATCACATCACATCAAGATTTGTCTAGTTAGCATGGTCCATGTACTTGCTCCAAAAGGGGGCCCAATAGATGGACATAATATGATGTATGATTTTATGGCCTATGATGACTAGACATTATAATATGGATAGAGGGATGAGATGTACAAGGGTGACATGAAATGGATGGGATTGACAAGGGATATTGTGGGGATGGAATGGATATGCCACCAAGTTTTGAGGTATAATGCAAATAATATATTATTTTACCATGACATTAGAAATTGGTTTTCATCATGGTACTTGCCCAAGGCACTAGAAAATGGGTTTTCACTATTAGATGAATGATTTTTTATTTTATTTTTTATTCATTTGAATTTTTAGCATCTTGATTTATTAGAGGTGGGTGAGATGTAGTATTGTAGACATTTTTGTGATTTTTAGCCAATGCCTATTCTATATATGTGTGACTTTAGGACCATGTTGTCTCCCCTAGATGTACTGATGTCCTTGTGACCTTTGGTAATTCTTGATTGATAACCCTCCAAATATCTAGACCAGGTGTCTTCATCACCCCTATAAGTGATAATGTTGCTTGGGTGGATGATTTGAGTTATGAATTGGTTTATATTTTGATGTAAATGGGGGTGTATTAGACTTGAATGGAGGATAAGATTTGATGGCATAATGGGAGCATGATAGGAAGAGGTGATGGGTATTAGAGGATTAGGACTAGTATTCACACACATCATTGAAGATGTTAGACATTCCACATTTGATTAGTGCCATGTGACAAAATATTACATGAGAAATACGACACTTTGGTTGTGCAATTCTGATTTTATTTGATTATTTAAAGGACTATCAACCATCTTGATACTACTTTCAACATTATTTTCATTTATAGACTGGATTTGACTTTGATGACCCCCTAGTGCTTGATTTTGGGCTTCACTAGAGGAGAAGATTTTTGACATGATAGATGATGATTATTTTGACTTCTTGATTTGGAATTATTGGATCAAAGGTGATTTGATCATTATGATTGACCTTTTGAATATGGTCTTGGACCTTTATATTTATGGAACATATTATATTACTTGGGAAGAATCCAATGATGTATGGTCATTTTATTCCCTATGGAGGGAGGTGATTATATGATCATTGATAATAAGAAAGGGATATAAGATGGATGAAGGTGGGGGAGATGGTATGATGAGGTTAATGAGTGGTGATGGGGCAACATGGTCTTCATAGGGGCTCCTAGAAAACCTAGTTTTAACATCAGATAAAATCATTTATAATATCTATGAGGGATGATGTTTATGATGAGGAATATAATTAATATACTAGTGTTAAACATGATCTTGATATAGATACCACTTATATTGACTCTAATGTTGAATCTGATGTACATGATATAATGCTTCTAGTAGAAGATTGTTTTTTTGTAGATGACCTCTCAATATGGGGTATTGGGTGAGAAGAAGATTATGGAAGGATAATGGATTTGCCAAAGATAGGTCCACTGAGGAAAACTCATGATAAAATGGGGCACTAGGTTCATGCAGAATAGGCTTGTCTTCAAGGTAGGATTATTCAAAGATGGGGGGACCATGAATGATGGATGTGATGTCTTGACCTTAGATTGGAAAGGGAAGAGCTTGATTATGATCATGAATGGAATCTTGGCATTCTTCTTCTTGTTCACCTAGGGATGTAAGCTCATTTTATTCATCCTCAATTTTAATGTCACCATGGTTGATGAGGTCTTGGACATAGTTTTAGAAATTATGACATTGATTAATGGTATTCCCCTAGGTTCGATGATATATATATATATATATATATATATATATATATATATATATATATATATATATATATATATATATAATAGTGATTGGTGTTATAACAAGAGGGCTTAGGCTTGGTGGGATTAAGATGTTGTATGGGTGCATAGACCATCATGTTTTTCGCAACAAGATGGTGGAGGAGGGATTTTAATGATGTAATAAGAGGATTATAAGGGATCTCTTCACTTTGTGCTTTGGATGTGGAAGCATTGGGTTTTGAATTAGATGGTTATTGATGTGATTGGGTTGGTGGATTAGTAATAGATGAGATAGCCAGGATTGGACTCCCTTTACTAGTAGAGAAAGGGGGAGATGATTGGTTGTGAATATTGGATGGAGGATTTCAATGGGACTCATGTGTATGGGTGTGGACTAGAGGTAATGTTGGATGGATAGGGTCAAATTTTGTAGGACATGGAGTGCTTAGCTTAAGGAGGTAAGAAAGAAGTGCATCCCTATTGTCTATAATACATTGCTTAATCAAGATATTGACCAAATCTATTTTGGATGTTATGGATAAAGATGAGATAAAGTACATATGATATGATTTGCTATCCCTAATCAATATATGTGGGGGATTGAATGGATAGATTAAGGGATGATGATGGAATGTGTGGGATAAATTTGGACAAATTCTTGTTTTAGTTCAATTTTAAGTTTGAATAAATTATATAAGATGTTGGATGGGGTGAGACAATATTTAAGTTGACAAAATTAGGACATGAGCTAGACTTTGATGATTTCTATTGGATTTGACTAGGTAAGCTAAAACAAGCTCTAATACTCAATGGGGGGATAGAATAGTGATGAAGATAACCTATTTAATCCTCTTCTATACCCAAACTCTGATACCTGCAACTCACTCTATCTATTCAACCTTTTCAAGCATCTCTTACCTATCAACTTCTTAATGCTTAGACATCATTATCATGCAAGAATATCTTTGTGGTTAGGTTTCTTGAATTCCTTCAGTATACATTTATAACTCCTAAACATCTCAATATTAAACCTTTCTTACCATTTCATTCATTCTCAATCTCTCCTTGCAATCTTATACCTTATCCTTTACTAGGATATAGAATTCAAGTCCAAACACTTTCAATATATATTCTCTAATTTTTGCCACATATCTGAGGTCTCTATAGATTTATTGGACCATGTTCCACTTTCTTGACCTTTGACTCAATTCCTAATCTATTACTAACCCTCTTATACAACTCTGCCTATTTTCACACTCTGCTTGTAGCCCTTTTTCTTAAAAAAATCCTCTATTATAGACAATTACAACACAAATTTGAGTAACCAAATGTATTTTATAACACCCTCTATCAGTTACTATCCCTTCATCAAGTTTTAGGATCCAACTTGCCTCTTAGATGCCTTTTCTAGGTTCTACACAGACCTAATTAGGTCTTTTTAGCCCTCTGTAACAAATAGTGCACTGTAAATCATATGTATGTCCATACCAATATAAAACCTTGAAAATAATTTACTAAAACTCAAAACCTATTCAAACACCAAGTTTCATAAATTTTTACTAATTTCATCAATAGGTATTCCACTTTTTGTATTATAACCCTAATCTAGGGTTTCTATAAATCCAAGAGAATTTTAAAATAGTTTAAATGAATTTTGTAGAGTTTAAAATTGACATAATACCTGGATAATATATATCTCAATTAATCTCAACTTTTTCATGCTTTAAATTCTTTGGTATAACTTTTAATCAATTTCTAAACATGAATTCACTGTGCTCTATTAACACAGTCTACCTATGTACAAACCAAGTAGGGTTATATGGATAGTAAACTTACTAGATGTCTTTGAAATTATTCTCCAAAGTTATCCTTTATCTCTTTGTCATTATACACTATCTTGATATCATGGTAAACTCCACCTCATGCATTGTTAAACCTTTCAAATAAGGTTTTGTCTTACTATGTCTAGATGACAAGGTATATATAGTCTGTTTAACTATATCCTTATTCCTTTGTTGTGATCAAGCACAAATAAATCCATATGTATGAAAAATTATTCATATGGCACACATGAAGATAACACTAGCACTCATTACATATTCCCTTATGAGGGTTATTCCTTCACCTATATATTTGTTTAATGAATATGCTCATAATTTAGTCACAGTACTGCAATACTAGTCTAACCATCTACACAATAGGGTACTCAAAGGTTTAAATTTTATTCAAAAATAACTTTAAACTATAAAAAAATTCAATGAAATGATACATATACATCTATTTCAAGCATGGTGTTATTCATTGAGTCCTTCATATTACATAGTATTGGTCCCCATGGACAAAGAATAGGGTTATCATGTTTTTCACTCCTTTTACAGAATCCTACCTACCCTTGCCTCTTCCAATTTTTTATAAACTAACTATTATACATATTAATTACTTCTATCTATAATACCAACATATAAATCATCCAAAACTTGTTATAAACATAAGAAACTACCTCCTAGATAACTAACTTCCTTGGCAATTGCCTTCATACGGATATCACATTCACAGTTTTTACTTTATGCCATCTCATGTATGTAAATAAACTTATTAAACAAACCTAGAATAAATTTATGACCCCTTAAACACACTTTCTAACATGACACTCTTTCAAAACTACTCAAAAGACTCTTAGACATACTAATTACATTTCAAATATTTAAATTAGTGTTTTGGCGAGAAAAGTTCCCAAGGCCAAGAACAACCAATACCAAACTATCAAGTGACTTAATTAAGCTTCTTGGGTCCCTATAATACCTCTAACACCAAAAGGATAATAAAACACATTATCTTTATCGATGCTCCTACATCAACTAGCCCAAGAAATTGATTTTGACTAGGGATTAATTGGATCAATACTAGTTGAAGACCAAAATGATCGACTCAAATAGGATGAGTTGATTTGATAGATAGATGGATAGGATTTATATTATGACTCAAACTTGATTTGACATAAGTAAGCTTATGATGATGACCCTGGTATGATAAGAATAAAGTGCCAATGTGGATGAGGACCTAAATATGAAAATAGACTTAACAAGAGGACTAGTATAAATAAGGGGATGCGTTAGGTTGGACTATGATTAGTAAGAGGTCATATAATAAAGGAATATGGTGATGGACAAGCTAATTAAGCTATAAAAGGTCAATAAAAATGACTTGTTTGGACTATGGTACTAAGTGTGGATAATGTGAACTAGGGATGATTAATGTTAAGAATAAGTGACTAATGTGGAGTTAAACTATGATAATATGGTATTATAAGGATGAAAATAATTGATTAGGAAGTGGGAGTATGACTAATTATAAATGCATGTGACCAAGATGAGAGGAGTGATGAGAGGTAAGACAAGATGCAAGATGAAATAAGTTTAAAAGGATGTATATAAATACTTAAATAGAATATGTACAAGAAGATGAGATAAGGATATACAAGATGATATGTGAAAAAGACCTAGATAGATATGTATAGGTTTGGGTAAAAGGTTGAATTGGCTTAGAAACAACATTGGTCTAGCACAAAACTCACCAAATCAAATAAACCACAAACCTAAGATTAGTAAACTAATTTGGGTGTGTAACTCGATGACTGCACCATCTAAAAAATTTGTGGATGAGGTTGTAGGTAGGTGACCCATTAAAAAATATATTGAACCCTCTTAACTCTATATTCATATGATAGTCACTTGAGAATTGATACTGACTCTAAAATCAAGTCACCTATTATGAGTGATGGTCCTAAGGTAGGCTAGATAGGCTTTTTGGGGGTATCCTCAATAGACATTGGGTACAATGGGACCCAAGTCCATGTAGGTATTTTATAATGCCTATTTTAGAGAGTTAACTCTTCCCCTTCATGAATAACATGTATGGTTTTAACCACTTATCCTAATGATAGTTGTCCCTGATATTTATACTCCATCAGAACATAGAGTGTGGACTAGTGCATGGTGGTGAAAGCCATAGTCATTATCCCATTAAGACTATATAAAGTGCATAAATGCTAATTATACATCACATTGTCCCTAAAAATAAAAATGGGAGTGTTTATTAGTAGATTTTTATCCCTCAAGAATCATCACAAGAATGCGAGGAGAGCATACACCAATGTATCCTTCGAGTGACACACAAGAAAATAAAAATATTTATTAACTGATTAATTTATATGTGATATATATAAAATATTTACAAGATGATTTTCTTAAATGCCAAAGTATCTTTGACAAGTGATCTACAAGACAAGTGATTATTAGTTTTTAATTATAAATTTTGGAGGGGCAACCTATAAGATAAGATGTTAGATAAAATATATGACAAGTAGGAGAAGATGTTAGCAAGACAAAATAACCACTAAGATTCACCCTTGTGATAAATAAAATGTTAATCCAATAATCCTTAATAAAACCTACTAATTTTTTCTTGATTTGGCTCTATAACATTTTTTAGATGATGGGGGCACGACATGGGGGTCTGGGGGAGGCATCCCCCAATGGGGTTAAGGGATAGTGCCCCTTATGGGATTAAGGGGAAGCACCCCTTTCAGGGTCAAGGGGAATCACCCCTTATGGGGTTTAAGGGTATCACCTTGGGTTTTATCCCTATTACGACATAGGGTAGGGTCAAGAGGTAATGCTCCAAATGCCAAAATCAATTTGGGACTTACAGGATGCTCGAAATGACTCAAAATTTACCAAAATTCATCAAAAAGGAATGCACTTCAAGAAAAAGAATTTGAAGGAAAGTAGAGGAAAATTTTGGTTGTTGATTCTAACAAAAATGACATCAGTAAATAAGTGAAATTATTTGTCAAATGGTCCTACAAATAAAATGACATTAGTATCGATTATTTGACCTATGATCTATAAAAACAGTAATGTTATTAGAGTGGCATGCTATCAAGTAACCTTCAAAAACTATTAATATTTATGACATTTATATTTTGTTATTTGTGTTCCCAAAAATAGATAAGTATTCTTTATAAAGAGGATAATCTAAAATATTTAGTCTATAAATGTTTTAGATTGAGGTAAAAACAGGTTTTGAAGGGGCCCCGAAACCCTGTAACAAAGAGCGAAAGAAAGAACGTCTAAGACCACAGGCAAAGCCTAAAAAACACTACAAGGAAGTAGCAAAAATAGGTTTTAAATGGACCTAGAACCACCAGAGAAACATCCAGTCAAAACCCAGAAAAATAGAGATCTGGTAATACATCAGTCAAAAGATAACAAAAAGAAAACAAAGATCAGTACCAGTTTCTAAACCAACAAAAAGGACCAGATTATTCATCCAGTTCCAGTATCAAGTTCATGGCTTCTTTTCCTTTCAAAACAGTTTCCTGAGTGGTAGCCTCCAGCAAAGCTCCTTTTTGTGTATCTTTCTTTCTAGAGCTTTGCCTCGTCCTTTTGCTGGGACCCTCTAGTGCTTTGGTCTCCTCATTGGCTCGTTTACCTATATTGATAGCAGCAGCACAGATGTTGGATGTTACTTCCTCCATTTTCATTCTATTGTCCTTTATTAGTTCCCAGAGGTTGTTTTCATAGGCTTTGAGCTTGACTGGGATCTCGCTTAACTGATTATCCATGTTGTTTATTTTGTTCCAAGCAGCTTTCAGGGAATCTTCCAAAGTTTCCACTTTTCTCTTGAGATCCATGATCTCCCTACACATCCAGGAATCAAATTGGGAAGAAGCCTCTGCTTTGCAATTGACCCAGGTCATAGGTGTGTGTGTTTCATCATTTTGATTCTTCCCTCTCCAATCCTCAGACTTTTTATTGGGGCTATTCCTAGCTTCCTCAAAGATATCTTCGCGACTCTTTTGTTCCCGCTCTTTGATTCCAGTTTGAATTTCCATATCCATATTTTGAATATCTTCCTGATCAGAATTTTCCTTTTCGTTCTTAGAAGTTGGGTCCTCAACAGGATCTTCCTAGACAAATTCATCCTTCGACACTTTCTGGTTTTCCTCCGTATTTATAGTTTTGTTAGCAGAATCCTCCTCTGTATTGACGTTATCTTTTTCAATTTCCTCAAAACATTCTTTATCATCACTAGAGTTAGTATCCCAACTTTTAGTTCCTTCTTCTTCCTCCGGTTTTTCCTCCTCGGGTTCTTCAATTCTCTCCCATCCCCTTTCTTCTTCTACATTCTGCTTTTTAGGACTAGGGGACTTGATTTTGCCTCTCCTGATTACACTTTCATTCTTTTTATTTCCTGACACCTTATTTTTCCCCTGTTTGGGGTACTTAACCAATGCCCTATTCTTGCAGTAGCCTTATGCCTGAAATGGTTGAGGAAGACAAAATGGAACTTGTGCACACGTTTGCTTCTTCCGTCCAAGATGAAGTACTCCCTTATACAGCTTAAGACATCCCTCCATATCCCTTTAATCTGGTCCAGCTCATAGAAATCCCCATTTTTGACCAGCTTCTGCTCTTCCTCATCCATTTTGGGGAACTTACAAAAGGCCTCGTTCGAGATGCTTGTCTTCTTGGAAAATTTGAGTCCATCCGTTGGCAACCCTGTAACCTTAGCTATAAAATCCTCTGTTAAGTTTACTGTGATACCATGCAAGGTGACCCTTTCATCAGACCAATTTTTAAAAAAGGCCGTCGTGATATGCGGTTTTGAACCATGGAGTCTTTCCATGTAGCTCACAACTTTTCCTTTCTGCATAATTCTCCAGACTCCATGTTTCTCTCTCCATTCTTCATAGCTCTTGGGTTCCTGTTTATGAGGTTCTCCCTTCCTTTCACGTGCCATACTCATTTTCTTTGAATCCCAATTGCTGTGGACTTTACCTTGAAACCTCCTGCTGTCAAGTTGATTGGGAAGTCGACTTTGTTTATGCTTTTTTAGGATCTGCTTCTCCCTCTCGAGGGCCTTACTCTTTAATAATTGAAATCCTTTCCCCGTGTTGCCACTCCTCCTACTCATTATATTATTATTACACTCCAGTCTTACCTTCTTTCGCATGGGTGGCATCGTGAAGAATGAGCGCCCTTAAATCCACGTTCCTTTCTAAAGTTTCATACCACCTCACTATTTGACCTTCCCGGATAGCACAATTAGCAAGCCAATCTGCAACACCATTGGCTTCTTGAAAGGTGTGGGTGATTTTAATATCTTCAAATTTTTTCAAAAGTGTTTTCATCTCCTTTACCTTATCCTCTATAGTCCAAGACACAGTATTCTTATTATTAAGAATATTTATAACATTCAAAGAGTCCCCTTCAAGCCACAATTTAGGATATCCTGAATCCACAGCTAATTTAAGGGTCTGGAGGGCAGCTGTAGCTTCGGCAATGTGGCAGTTAGATATACCAATGGGGATTGTGATAGCATCAATAACCATACCCATATGGTTTCTCAAGACACCACCACAACCGGCATTCCCCGGGTTCCCTTTGGCAGCACCATCAAAGTTACCTTTAATCCAATCTTGAGGGGGAACATTCCAAGTAACACCTGATCTGAGGTTATCAGGTTTACCAAGAGGAATATCCGTCCTCAAGGGATTATCCATATTGAGAGTAGAGCTTGGATTCTTTTGAGAGGAAAAATTTTCCTTTAAAGCTCTAATGATGTTCTATCCTACCACCCATCCAGGAAGTTCTTTATTTCTGAATATTCGGTTATTTCTTTCCTTCCATATTCCCCACCAAATATGGGGAAGAGTAATTTTCCATAAGAAGAGAACTTTAGGATTCTTTGAAGGGCAATACCAAATTTTGAGAGAAAGTTCCACGTTTTTATGATGAATCCATGTAATGCCCCACAGATTAAGAACCTCCTTCCAAACAAGCTGAGAGAAGGAACAATTCACAAACAGATGATCTATAAATGTTATATTTAGGAAAGGTTTTTATCAAAAAATAAAAAAAATACTTAGATATTATACCAATGATAATAAACATATAACTTATAAATTATGATTACTACTATCAAAATTATGTACATGCAAAATCATGACTCATATTTATAGTTCATATCCACATTATCATAGCTGTCTAACAAGACACACCTATTTATGTATTATCTTTCTCCCATTAATCGACAGATGGATGATTTATGGAGGAACCTTTTTTGAGGATCATCATAACATGGCCATTTATTAGAACTTTGTGGTTTTTTCTTTAAAATATTTTAAATTGTTCAAAAAAAATTTGACTATGAAACATCAAAATTAATATGGAGAGTTATAAAATTATTACCTAACTCATGGATCTATTAACTTACCTATATTAAAAAAAGGTGAGCTAAGGTTTGTCCTTTCCCATGCTATGGTGGATTACCTTAAAGAATGACATATTTGTTTGGATATTTTAGGTGGAAAACATCTTAATCAATCAAGATGAATTACATTTGTTAGATGTTTAATTTTATTGTTTTAGATGAAACCAATCAGAAATTCAATCTAATAGCACTCTATTCAAGATATATATATATATATATATATATATATATATATATATATATATAATTTATAACATGCTTTATGGTATGGTATAGATATCCATTAAATACACAATGTAAATAGGATTTTGAATCAATCCTATGACATGTGAAAATGATACAAAGAAGCATGGTCTTATAGACTGTTATGTCGCTATTTTACCTAGTGCCACGAATAGTTGTTTGACCTGATCAGTACTCTTTTCACCAAAAAAATGAAAGCAAATACATGGATATCTTCATGTGGTATTGTCACTATTTTTCCAAATGGAACCAATAGGCCCCAAACTTGATCAATTCATCTTAGCCAATGTATCCACATCTTACGCCAAAATAATAAAATTATCAAGGCATACCTAAAATAGATTTATGTTATATGTTATAGTTGTAATCATATACAATCCTTGGGAATTATTATAGAGTTAATTTTTCATCTTTGTATAGGTTTCTTCAGGCCCTTTCCAATTGAGTTATACAATGTGAACAACCCCAGGCTATGGGTCACCTATGTTGGGATTAGACCTCCAAAGAAGGCTAGCTTCCTCTTGATGCTCACCTAAACTAATGCTCAACTAATTATTTATATGTAAAAGTGTTAAAAAGAGAATAAAGTCTCCTAAAAATGATAAAAGGGTGATGCACCAAATTTAAATGGACACTCATATAGGCTTGAGAACACACTAGATTAGCAAAAGACAACTATGGCTTAATTAGCCTCACAATCTCACTAATTACATAAATGTTTCATAAAAGAGGTTCCTAATATAAAATTAATCTAGACCTAAAAGTTATCTTGAAAACACCTTTAAAGAGTCAAGTAGAATAACAATAAACTAGGAAGAATCTCCTTCACAAATTCACCATACACAAGCATTCTAAGCACTGATTAAAGATAAGAGAAAGGCAAAGAGTTGATCCTATTACTTCAAAAGGTAGTTCTTACAATATTTTGACATGGTTTAACCTTATCAAATAATAAATTTTGAAATATTCTCAATGAATATCCTCATCCCAAAAAGAAAATGATAAATTATAAGAGCTGAAAACCCCTTTAATGGGAATGAGACTAGGATATAAAGAAGAAAAGAGTGAGAGAAAAAGGATGTGGGGGCATGCCATTAGAAAAAGAACACACTATCCTAGGTCATTAATTGAATTTGTGCCACAACATTTTGCTCTTTAGCCAATGAATGCCTTACCACCTTTTTTATCAATCAGGGTACTGTCTGTGGCTTGTTGTGTGAGAAAGTCCCCAAAGGTTTTGAGGATGTATTAAATGCTCCTAGCTACAATTCCTAATACTAGACTTTTTCTTTGATCCTTCACACCATCTCTCACTTAAATAAAAAACTTCATGCTCATGGATCTAATAGAATCATGTCTTTGTGCATTTTAGGCAACTACTCGGTGAGACTATGGCCATGTTGAAGGATGAGGACCCTTTACATTAGTCACATCTTTGCTTTATCTTCATGTTTGGATCATAAGTTCATATATAGGTGGAAAACTAATCTAAGATTATTTTTTTTCCTATAGTTTTCCATATTAATAAAAACCTATAGACCGCATATCCTTTTTCTTGATCTAAATAGGTCCAAATAGACCCACTCTATTTATGCAAGGACCAAGAGTTCATTATATATGCAGGTCCTCCTTTGAGAATGGTGAACATAGTCACATAACAAACCCTGCATGACATGAAAAATGTTGAAACAGAGGTCCAAACTAAGCTCCAATAGTAATCCTTTATATACTTTATTCTTAACTACATCACTATGTCCCTTTCATGGCATTCAAATGAGCTTTAATGGTGGCAAATACCCTTTAAAAAGTTTACCCCAGCTTGACCTTGGTCATGTATTCGACCCCCAAGAAGTCCATTTAATTTGATTAGTCATTGATACATGACTCAAATCATTGACATATTTACCTTTACTCACTCTATTGATCTTGATCTATATGATCAAGTGTCAGCCATCAATCTTACCCCTTGACTTATCAACTCTGTCCCAACTTATGCCATATGGTAGCCCCATATTTGATTTTAAAATCCACTATCAATTTTATATACTAATTCACTTATGCCATGTGTTTATATCTTGATATATATGACCCTTTGACCTTATTTTCATTGTTGGATTAAGATGTACGATGCAACATAGACTGTTAGATCAATTAGGACCCATTATTTGAAAGCTAATGACTACTTCATGATCTTAAAATTGACATCCTTATTCCTATAAAATGATGTTCAAGTGTCTATCATTGATTTTCACATGGCCATAAAATTTAATCTCAATAGTATTTGTTTTGCTTGAGATTAAACTTGACATTAGTATGAATGTCTTATGCTTTTTGACCAATTTTGAAGGCTTAGATCTTTAAGTGCAAGAATCATGGAAGTACCAAATTTATAAGAGATGTTCTTGATATTAAAATTGATGAACTAATTTTATCCATTAGTTTTGGAAGCATTCTAATTATATTTTAAAAATATTCAAGTGAGCTACCCTATGTAGTTCTACATGACATTTGCATACCTGTCATGAGGATCCAACTTTGAACATGTATAACTCCTACTGTGGTTTGGCAGATATCCTAAAACTTAGTTCATAGTATCTAGGGACTAAATTGAACAAACCCATATGATACATTTTTCCTAATATTTCCACACGTGTGAGATATGGTCTCATCAATATGCTCACTTGGCTCTATTTGAGCTTCTTAAAAAATGACAAAGTATGGAAACTTAGTGAATTCTATATGAGAGGCCAACTTTGAGTCTTCATATATTTTACTACACTTAGTAAGATGACCTAAAACTTGGTGCATATGTTCTTGGGATTAAAATTAAAAAACCCATATGACCCATTCTTCTTAACCCATCCATATATGGTAATGGTGATGTCAGCAAAATGCCTACTCAAATTTTCTGTTACTAGACCCAAAATGTCTAGGTGAATACAATGATAGACCAAATGAATGTTATGCACTTAAATAATCATTCCAATTAATCTTGAAATACCATAGGGTATCTAAAACACTTTATACTTATCATTTAAAAATTATCAAATTACAATTTAAGTGAACTTAAAGTGTTTCAAAAACTTTGTGAGCAAACTGATATCTTTGAACCACTCATTCCATCTAAAACTTTTGTTCATATACTCACCCATTATCAACCTAGTTTATCTAGGCATAATATTGGTATATGAACCAAAAATGTCCAACATCTTTTGTGAATTATAGGGAAGCATGCCTGCTATGCTTTGACAACCTAGACCACTTATCTTATCTAGTCCATTGGGCATAGAGTCAATAGCCTCTACAACTAAGATGAACCTCTCTTGAAGAAACAAGGACTAGAAGAAATAAAACAAAAAAAAACAAAATGCTCTAGGCACTTTAGAAAAGGAAATACTAGAACATAAAATAAATGTGCATAAGGCACTTAGAGGAAAGCATAAAAACTACTCTAATATGTACAATATGTTATAATGGATGTAATGCTTATTCAATAACAGGGATTTAAATGAATGCCATTGATTGAGATGGATAATACCTCTCCATCCAATTTGGAAATTTAAAAATCATTGTGTTCCTTGCATATATGGATGAAATAATGACCACTCCATAAGCTATCAAACTTGATATGGTTTCCTAGTTTGACCTTATTTGAGTCTTGTTTGAGGATTAGGTCCCCTTCTTTGAAGATTCTTGCTATAAATATTTTGTCAAAGGATTTTTTGACCTGAGCTTGATGTTATTCTATTGTTTTCATAGCAAGGTCCATAGTTTTTTTTAGATCTATGAGTTTATCATCCTCACATTCATGGGCTCATCCTCTATCAACTCAACTTAATGGGCCATTTTTAATATAGGTAGCTCAAGGGATATAGGTAATTTGGCCTCCCTTATATACACAAGAATATATGGATAATTACCAATGGCAGTTTTATGAGTCACCCTATCAGCCCATAAGGTTGTCCTTAGCTTGGTGTGCCATATTCCTTCATCCTCTTCCATGGTCCTCCTCATGATCCTTAGTAAATTCTTATTTGTGGACTCAGCCAGTCCATTTCTTTGAGGATAGTAGTTGGAATAGGTGATGAGGTAGATTATCGATTTAATATCCCACTCACTTATCTCCATACCAAGGAATGCCTATCCATTATCAAAAATTATGGTGGTTAGGACACCAAACCTAGCTTCAAGGCTATGATATAAATCCAAGACTGAACCTTCACTAGCCTCCTTTAAAGCAATGGCTTCCACCAACCTGGTGAAGTATTCATTTATAGTGAGCACCCATCTATTCCATGTACTTTATGGTGGATTGATCATCCCTATAAATTCTAACCCCATAACATGAAGGGTTACTCCACCTGAATAGGATTGAGTGTAAGGGATGTTAGTTTTTACTTTCCTAAAAAGAGGGCATACTTTTGGTATTTTATAATCCATGCATGAGCACACTTAAAAATATTGGGTTAGTAATAACTAGTCCTCACTACCTTTGCTATGGTGATTCCAGGTGCAAAATGACCTCCTATAGGTCCATCATAGAACTATTCTAAGAGTTTGGTCACTTGGTCATCATCTATGCATCTAAGGATTACCCCATTAATGTCCTTTCTAAAAATAACACCATAAAATAATGCATAAGGTATATATTGAATCTTTAAATAACTTCTTTTAGATCTATCCAAACCTTGAGGGCATTCTCCTTTTTCTAAGAAATAAGCCATATCTTGAAGCCAACTCTTTTGAAGTGGAGGTGCACCTACTTGTGAGTTATCTTGGGTCACCAAAATAGCTTCCTTATCTTCTTGCAGGTCCTTTACCATGTGCTCACACAAGCCCTTACCTCTGACCAGCTTGGTGACCTTGATCTCTATGTCATATTCCATGACCTTTGTGATCTAGCTTGCTCTCTTGTCATTCAAATCCTTGTTAAAGAGGAAATCACTAACTTTAAGATGAGACACCATAAGATAGATCATGTTTTTGGAGAGCATAGGCCTAAAATTCTTGAGGATTTTCAAGGATATAAGAACTTGCTTCTTGATGAAAGTGTACCTCACCTCATATCCTTCCAACCCTTGACTAAATAAGGTAATTAGTTGTTTCATTCCTTTACCATTCTTCTGCATCAACATAGTTGATATATTGTCAACTTTGGCAAAGGTTTAAAAGATTAAGTCCTTAGAGAAATCAAGGTTTAAGATTCAGGGTGTTTGGGAAATGGCCTATTTGATGGCTTCAAAAGCTACCTTGCCTTCATCTGACCAAGAAAATGCTTGGCTCTTCTTTAGCATGGTGGTGATAGGTTTGACCAAGATTACAAAACTAGGTATGAACCTTTTCACAAATTTGATCTTCTCAAGGAAGATTTGGATCCCCTTCTTATTCTTTGGCAAGGATAAGTCTAATATAACACTTACTCTCTCAGGGTCAATGGATAATCCCTCTTTTGAAATAATATGACCCAATATTTTGTTTTCATGCATAGAGAACACACATTTTTTTAGATTTAAAGATATCCCATACTCTCTGCATCTCTATAATATTATCCTAAGATGGTCCATGTGCTCACTATAATTCTTAGAGAATATTTTTATGTCATCCAAGTAGACTAGCACCATTTGATTTAGTATCATTTGGAAATCCATGTCCATTGCTCTTTGAAATGTTGCCCCAACATTAGACAATCCAAAAGTCATCTTATGGTAAGTAAATGTCCCCCACTTAGTGGTAAAGGTAGTCTTATATTAGTCTTCCTCTCTCACTAAAACTTTGTTATACCCTGAATACCCATCTAGGAGAGAGAAGCATTCAGAACCAATAACTACTTGCAAGAGTTACTTGATGGATGGTAGGGGTAATGATCCTATTAAGATCTCTAAAGTCTACACACAGTCTAATATCTCCACTCTTATTTTTGATAGGTACTATATTAGCTACCCATGAGGAGTGCTTAATTAGGAAGATGATCTTGGATTCAATAAGCTTGGTTAGTTCCTTTCTCATGAGCTCTTCAATATTGGGGTTTACGGGACTCTGCTTTTGCTTGACAAGCTTGGAATTAGCCTCTAGATCTATAGTGTGTTGGGAAAATTTAAGATAAAATCCCCTTAGGTCACTATATCTCCAAGAAAATATGTCTACATATTCCTTACAAAGCTTTATGAATGCATACCTTTCAACTTTAATGCTTACCTTCCCAAGCTTGAGGAACTTGTCTTCAAAGATAATAACTCTCTCATAGTTCTCTTCATTAGTTGACATCACTAATTTATCCTTCCTCATATGGTCCCCTTCATCTAAGAGACCTTATAGGGTGATAATCCCTTTAGGAAGATTATTGAACCTTAATTGAACAATCTTCTCCTCATACTGATGTTATAATTTTTATTGGTTGAGGGAGGAGAACTTTACTTCTTGTTAAGAGAAACATGCAATCTATTTTTCATTTTCAAAGACCTATCAATGAACTTCATTATCTAAAACTGATGGTATTATTACCACTTTGACATATGGTTGAACCTTAGTCCTTTTCAATTCATTAGGGATTTCAAAATGAGCCCCCATAGCTGCTCGTCTATCAACATGTTGATTTTAACCCCTTAGGATTGATTAAATGTTGAAGGCCTCAAAGTCCTCAATTAGGTCCCACACTTTATGTTTTTAGGACTGCATTAAAGGGTTATAAGTGGCATTATGACCTCTAACTTAATTTACAACCAACTCATTGTCCCCATAGACTTGCAAATATTTGATCATTTTTTAATTAGCCCATTGAATGCCATGGATGAGATCCTCATATTTTGAAACATTATAGGAGAAACTAAATTGGAACCTATATGAAGATAAGTACTTATAATTTGAAGGGGATATTAGCATAACACTTGCACCCACCACATGCTTACTCCTTGAACCATCAAAGAACAACTTATATAGACCACTAAGATCTTATTGAGGCCTCATGAGGGATGGCATGGGTTGTATTTCTTCATATAAATAGTAAAAACCCAAGTCCATTTATTCAACGCCTTCCAAGGGGTCCACAAACTAGTTATCATCCCAAATCTCATTGAAGAACATGTTTGGTACCTCTTTTGGATGAGTGATTTCAAATTCATCTTCATCAATGATGGTGAAATTGATGTTGACATTATCTGGTCCATAGGGCTCTATGTGGAGTTGTGTAATGATCTCAACTTTGATTGACACTTTGGCCCCATATCTTGTCTTGAATACCATATAGGACCAATCTACTACAAGACACCCACCTATATTTGTTGTGAACTCTTTGGATAAGCATAATGCAAAGTAAGGGGGAACATCTAATATAAATACATCTTGGGCCACTAAGACACTTGGATAAGTTTATAAGGTCATATTGAGGTCCCTAATTATGTTAGATGGCTTGGGAGAAGAACCATCAAGTTGAAGCACTCATTTGTACTATGGTTCATATTTTAGACCAAACTGATTAGCTATGGACATTGGAATTATCAAGGTACTAAACCCACTATCCACCAATAAATTGTGTACTAGAGAGTTTCCAATGATCACTAAAATATATAAGGGAGGAGGCTTGACTGCCTTACCTAATTGCCCTTCATTTGGTCCTTTGGCTACATTAGTGAGAACTTCATTCACCTTGCTTGGTGGCTTATCTGCAACTATTGTAACATTAATCTTAGATAAACCCTCTTGAAGAATATCCACTTGGCTAGGCATAGATAACATATCCCACATGGTCACACTCACATTAGATTTCTTCATTTGTTCAACAATATTTATGGGTGAACCACCAACCTTTGCTTGTGCTTTGGGAGCTGCCAATGTTGTTTGTTAAACTTATGAGTCTTAGAGAACCAAGATATTTCCCTAATTCTAACCCATTGGGACTACTAGAAATTTTAGAGTGATAGCATGTTCATTTGGCTTTATCAGTGAAGGAGTAATGATAGGAATCTCTTTGATTGTTTCTTGATTACCATACATGTTCCTTCTTTTAAATCTTGTATTTTCAGCCATTGAAAAATAGGCTTGGCTAGAACTAGCATGTTGGTTAGATGCGTAGCACTCTTCTTGTTCATAGTTCATCATTGTAGCATCTAGTTGATTTGGTCCCTTATTAGACCCTTGACCTTGTGGAGGATCCTCTAGCTTAGTCATCATAGGTATCTCTTTATTTTGGGCCATGAGAGCTTGGTTGTATCCAAAATTAGTAGCTCACTTCCATTGATCATTGAAGGTTTGGTTAAGGTCAATATTTGGGATAATATATTAACCATAGGACTGATTCCAAGGCATTGTACCCTCTACTTCTTGAGCCACATTATTTTGAAATGGGACCAAGGATTTGGAATTACTAGCAACATTAGGATTGTAGTTGTTTTTACCTATTGTATCCATGTTTCCCTTATCCTTGGTTTTGACCTTGGCCCTAGCTTTGGTAGTTTCCCTTATATGGTGGCATATTTGCTTGAAATTCATGTTTTTAAGGTTGATATGAACTTTGATAAGGCATGTTGAAATCATGTTACCTTTTTACATTTACTAGGTCATTCCCCAAGGACTGAAACATGTTTTTGAGCTCTTGAAAGTTATTTTGCTCTAGTGAATCACTATATCCACTAGTGGAAGATTTATTTTATTTTAGTATAGGGATTGTAGAAATTGTTATTGTAGGAGGAATAACATCTAATAGAGGAATAGTAATAGGAGGTGGTCTAATTTCAAGAAATAAGGGAATTGGCGGTCTGGGTGTAAGTTTTACAACTTAAACCAAACAATTTTATGCTTTGATGTCCACCTCATATGCATCTAGAAGTATATTTCCTCCCATAGATTGGATCATCATTGCTATGTCACTATTTAAAGCCTTTAAATAATATAGGAAGGCAAAGTTAGGGGTTGGTCTAATTGAGACTTGGATTTTATCCCAAGTTTTTTGGAACCTTACATTGAATCTTGCATGACTTCATGAGAAGCTCTCCTAATGGAAGTTAGTTTCTAGGTAAGTGACAAATGGTCACTTTTATCCTCAAATCTTTTACAAAAGACTTCTCCTAATTGATCCCATGTCTAAATAGAATTGGCAGCAAAGCCTCCCTACCAATCTAGGGCCTTTCCTTTAAAGTAAGTAGTTAATAACCTAATATCTATATTTTCCTCAGTTATATTATGGATATTACAAAAATTGGCTATGTCCATGAGGTTTTTAGGAGGTGTTGTAGCTTGGTCACTAGCATAATAAGAAACACTTTTAAGGATATAAATGGGATAGGATCATATTGGACAAGGTCCAAAGGACTTTGGCCATTAAAATTCATAAAATATCTAGGGACTGCCATGGCTATGCAAGGCTTTAATAAAGGTCTTATTATAGGGGTAGGCTTTAAAAATGACCTAGGAGAAAAAGTTACTTGATATGGATGTGTATTGGCAAACCTTAATATTTTTGCTGAATTTAAAGGTAGTTCAAAAAATTCAAAGGGAATACCTCTTGAATCTGACCTTGTTGTCACCTTTGGCATGAGATGAAGCTACTATTATACACCAGAGTGTTGAATCTTCTTTTTTTAGTCACTATATGTTTTTATCTGGGAGACTAATTGCTATAAATTTGATCAAACTAACATCAAATTTGATCAATCTTCCTTTTGGAGTGGGTCCCACTAGGTGTGCCAAAAATTATTATAGAGTCAATTTTACACCCTTGGAGAGGGTTATTTAGGCCCTTTCCAATTGATCTATACAATTTAAACAACCCCAAGATGTGGGTCACCTATGTTGGGGTTGGACCTCTGTAAAAGGTTGGCTTGCTCTTGATGCTCACCTAAACTCATAATAAACTAATGCTTCATAGGGAAAAGGGTTAGAAAGAGAATAATGGATCCTAAGAAGGTTAAAAGGGTGATGCACCAAATTTAAAAGAACATTCATATATGCTTGAACACACACTAGATTATGAAAATACAACTATGGCTTACTTAGTCTCACAATCTCACTAATTGCATAAATGTTTCATAGAAGAGGTTCCAAATAGAACACTAATCTAGACCTGCAAGTTAGGTTGAAAACACCTTCAAAGAGGCAAGTAGAAGGACAATAAACTAGGAAGAATCTCCTTCACAAATTCACCATACATAAGCATGCTAAGCACTAATTAAATATAAGAGACACGTAAAGAGTTGATCTTATTACTTAAAAAGGCAGTTCTTACAATATTTTGGTAGGGTTTAATCTTATCAAATGAGAAGTTTTGTAAGAGTCTTGATGGATATCCTCATCCCAAAAATAAAATGATAATTTCTAAGATCTAAGAACCCCTTCAATGGGAATGATCCTATGATATATAGACAAAGAGAGTGAAAGATAAAGGATGTGGGAGTATGCCATTAAAAAAGAACACACTATCCTAGGTTATTAATTGAAGCTGCACTACCACCTTTTTCTCTTTAACCAAGTAAAGCCTTACCACCTTTTTGATCAATCCCCATGGCTTGTTGAGTGAGAAAGTCCCCAAAGGTTCTGAGGATGCATTGAATGCTCCTAGTTGTACTTCCTAATACTAGACCTTTTATGTGATCCTTCACACCATCTCTCACTTGAAGACAAAACTTCATGCTCATGGATTTTATAGAATCATGGCTTTGTACATTTTAGACTATTGTCTATCAAGACTATGGCCATGTTGAATGATGAGGACCCTTTGCATTAGTCACATCTCTATTTTATCTTCATGTTTAGATCATAGGTCCATTTATAGGTGGAAAACCAATCTAAGATTATTGGTTTTACTATAGTTTTCCATATTAACGTAGACCTATAGACCACATAGATAATTTCTTAATCTAAATAGGTCCAAATAGACCCACTCTATCTCTAGAGGGACCAAGAGTTCATTGTATATGTAAGTCCTTCTTTGAGAATGGTGAACATAGTCATAGAATGAACCCTCCATGACACAAAAAATGTTGAACCAGAGATCCACACTAAGATCCAATGGTGGTCCTTTATACTCTTTATTCTTGACTACATCACTATGTCCCTTTCATGGTGTTCAAATGAGCTTTAATGGTGGCAAATACCCTTTGAAAATATCACCCTAGCTCAACCTTGGTTATGTATTTGACCCCCAAGAAATCCATTAAATTTGATTGGTCATTGATACCTAATTCAAATCATTAACATATTGACCTTTGATTGCTCAATTGATCTTGATCTGTATGATCAAGTGCTAGACATCGATCTTGTCCCTTGACTTGTCACCCTATCCTAGCTTATGCCATGTGGTAGTCTCACATTTGATTTTAGGATCTATTGTTAGTCTAATAGCCTCATGCACTTACACCACATGTTGATCTCTCAAGATATCTGATCCTTTGACCTTGCTCACACTATTGGATCAGAATGTATGATGTAATGTGGACCATTATATCAACTTAGACCTACTGTTTGAAATCAAATGGCTACTTCATGATCTTAAAATTAACATTCTTACTCCTATCAAATGACATTCACATGATCATCATTAACATTTATGTGATCATCAAATTCAATCTCAATAGGATTTGTTTTACTCGAGCTTAAACTTGACGTTAGCATGAATGTCTTACGTTTTTTAACCAACTTTAAAGGCTTAGATATTGAAGTGAAATAATCATGGAGGCACCAAATTTATAGGAGATGTTCTTGATATTAAAAGGGACAAACCCATTTGATCCATTAGTCCTAAGAGCCTTCCAAGTATCTTTACAAAATTTTCAAGTGAGTTACCCTGTGCAATTATGCATGATGTCTGCATACCTGTCATGGTCAAAAATGGTTGTGTGGAAACTTAGTAAATTTTGATTGAGGAGTCAAATTTTAACATGCATAACTGCTATTGTGCTTTGGTGGATAACCTAAAACTTAGAATGTAGAAACTAAGGACTAAACTAAACAAACCTATATGATCACTTTTTCTTGATATTGCCACACGTGTGAGATATGGCCTCATTAATATGATCACTTGGCTCTATTTAAGCTTCTTCAAAAATGGCTAAGTATGGAAACTTAGCGAATATTATATGAGAGGCCAACTTTGAGTCTTCATATCTTCTACTGCGCTTAGCCAGATGACCTAAAAATTGGTGCATATGTTCTTAGGACAAAAATGAATAGACCCATATGACCCATTCTTATTTACTCATCCACATGTGGTATGGTGACATCAAAAAAATGCCTACTCAGAGTTTATGTCACTAGATCCAAAATGTCTAGGTGAATTCAATGAAGGAATAGATGAATGCTATGCACTTTTATACTCATTCCAAGCACTCTTGACATCCCATAGGGTCTTCGTAACACTTTAGACCTATCTTTTAGAAAATGGAAAATTACACTTTAAGTGAACTTAAAGTGTTTCAAAAGATTTGTGAGCAAAGTAAGATCCTTGAACCACTCATTCCATCTAGAACTTTTGTTCATCTGCTCACCCATTAGCAACTTGGTCTATCTAGGCATAAATCTAGTATATGGGCCAAAAATGGACAACAACAACTAATTGACAAAATTATTAAATGGTATATAGTGTAAGAGTATTAATTTTATTTTATTTTTTATTTTTTGGACCAAATGATGGAATGAAACTTTTTCATATGGAATACCATAATTTTAGGTATCAAAAGACATGATTATCCTTATTAATAGCATAAAATAAAACATTTATAATAAAATTACCTACAACTTTACTGAGAGAGTTATAGTGCCTAAAATGATTAGGGTTAGTAAAATAAAAATATATCTCATCAAAAAAATTCTCTCTTTTCTTTTCTTTCCTCTCTCTTTCTCTCTCTCTCTCTATTTTTTTAATTAAGGTTTTTAATATAATCATAGGAACAATAATTCAGGATCAAAGCATGTACATAATAATACCATTATACCTAAATTAGTAATCTATTTTAAAAATGAAACACTATTTTATTCAGTTTATGTAAAAAAAATATCATGAAATGTCTAATTCTAGGTCCCTATACAACAATATTGCTCCTCCCAAAATGCAAATTTGATTTGCAACAACAGACTATGCATGGCAAATTTCTAGAATTTGGTTGCCTATCCTTCTTTTATCAACCCTATAAGATTCTCACAACACACTAAAACATTCAAAGGGGTAAAAACCAAAAGGAGGCCCATCCCACTATGGTCTTAAAAATGTGTGATTGTAATTTTGAGCAAATGAAATAAAACTACCAAAACATAGAAATTTTACCCAAAATGCACAATACACTCAATAGGAGAGATTATAAAAGCAAATTAGAATCAAATAGACAACTCTTACCAATTTATTTCTTCTCTTATCCTCCCTCTAAGATCTTTAAACTAAATTATTAAATTGTTGATTGTAATTAGACTCATAATGTTAGCATAGTGATGGTATGATCAATGATTATGATTATGGATTCATAGCTTAAGTGGATTCATGGATTTGGCATGGAGATTGCATGGCTTTCTCTATTAGCCTTGGCCATATAGGAATGGCTTGTTTAGATAAGCTAAGGATGGAATATGTATGGCTCACATTCAAGGTTAAGCCATGAAGATCAAGGGTGGCAGAATTTTCAAGGAAGTAAAAGTTCCTTGGAAGCCTTTAGAATAGAGGCTTCTATAGAGAAGGGGAAAAGTTAGAGGGGATTCTTGAATTATAGGATTATATAATCCTATTAGGAACTAATTAAGATTAGGAGGGGATTAGGATATAGATTCAGTAGGTGATTAGGCATTAGGGGTGTAGGAGAGTCTAGGAATAGGCTAGGGTAGATGGGTAAGTAGGTCATGGGAATTTTAAATTCCTAAATAATGGATAAGTGGGATTAGGATAAGATTAAGAGATGATCATAAGTATTAATATATTTGTGGGGTAGGGATAAGGTTAGTGTAATAAAGAATAATGAATGGGATGTGAAATAAATTACTATAAAGGGTGATATTAGGATGGAATTAGATGGGATAAATGAGATAAGATAAATTAGTGTCGACTAATAGTAATATTAGTGACAATAAAGGAAGTGAGAAAATTTAGGTGTATATAGTGTGTTTACTCTTGATTTTATCTCTCCTCCCTCTCTCTTCTCTCTCTTGATAAAATTTGGTGGAATTAGCATAATGACAAAAAGAAATATTAAAATATGGAAATAAGGAATCTCTCTCTCTCTCTCTCTCTCTCTCTCTCTCTCTCTCTCTCTCTCTCTCTCTCTCTCTCTCTCTCTCTCTCTCTCTCTCTCTCTCTCTTGGAGTCATGAGTGTTAAAATTTAAGAACAAAAATTGTTTATTATAGATTCTATATGTTGCTAAAGAAGCATAAATATTATTCATTTAGAAATGTACATATTATTCATGTTGCTTATATTTCTCAATGTAAATATAAGTATCTAAAAATTATTGTGTGGAACCTATATTTTAAAATTAAAGATGCATATATAAACAAGTGTGTGTGTGTGTGTGTGTGTGTGTGTGTGTGTGTGTGTGTGTGTGTGTGTGTGTGTGTGTGTGTGTGTGTGTGTGTGTGTGTGTGTGTGTGTGTGTGTGTGTGTGTGAGGATTTAAATTAAACAAATATAAATATATGATTATATATTAAAAATGTGTAATGACTTGAAAATAAGACATGAAAGTGAAAATGATTATTTTCAATTTATAAATTTGTTGCAAATCAAATTGTGAAAATTACCAAGTTTTATTTTAATTGAAATATTATAAAATATGTATAACATATATGGGTATGTACATACATACATGCATGCATGCACACACACACACAAACAATAATTATTTGTCAAATTCATTAAATGGTGTATACATACTTATTTATATATATATATATATATATATATATATATATATATATATATATATATATATATATATATATATGAATCCCTTGATTTTTATTTATTATTTATTATAAATGAGTTTGTTTATATACATGAAACAAAAATGCAAAATAAATTATTTTACAAAATAATTTAAATATATTTACTAAATCTTAAATTTATTCTCATTTTATAGTTTTTTTTATCTCTTTTTAAATTTGTGGGGACCCCTTCTAAAAGGCAACATTTTTTTCCACCACCAATAGTTAACCAAGTTGTAAATAGGGGCAAACGATTACCATTTCCAACCACAAGTAGTGGTACAATGCATTTCACAATTTTAGAGTTTCATAACCTTTCTCTTGGTGGTCTACCTAGTTCAGGGGGAACCACCTTATTAGAACAAATAGATTTTCCTGAAGAGTTTTTGAGGTTCAAGATTTGTGATCAATATAATTTTTTCAATCCCTATGATATGATTCTAGGAATGCATCAAAAAGTGCCAAAGGTTGGTTCCCAACAGCCATGGACACCTAGTTCTCCATCTAGCATAGGCATTCCCCCTTATAATCCTAATATTCCAAAGATAGATGATAAAAATACTATGTTTCCTTTAGATAATTTATTGGTGGATAGTACTACTGCATATGTAAAATATATTATTCTGAGTGAAATTGAGTGTTTGATATTATGGGAGTTGTTGATGCCTGAAAGTGTACCATAAGGGTTCACAAAGTGTTTAAGAAACACTTCTCATTTTTGGATTCAAAGAATCCATTACATGAGTTGCAGGTTGTGATATTCTTGATATCTTTGGTGGAATAGTGACAAAGCAATGAACTACTTCACAAAAATGATAATATAGATGGTTATTGAGAGTAACCTTGGTCTTAAGTTTACTTTTGAAATATGAATATAATCTGAACTAAGTAGGGTGAAATATGATCAAAACCTAATTCTAAAGTCTAAGCTAGCATGTGTATTTATAATGAAGACTAAGCTAAAGTGAATTGATCAAAAAGTGAGCAAAAGGAAGGGTAGGGAAAATAAGAAAGATGTTGTTGATCTTCAATCCAGACATTATGATAAATTTTAAATTTCATCCAAACATGCACTCAAATTGTAGACACCTAAATCTGGCCACCAATAACCTCCAACTAGGTTTTTGGCTAGTTTCTACTTAAAATACACAATTTGGCCTAAAAACACTAAATCACATTAAAAGATTTGAAATTAACATATTCAAATGCCAATTTTGGCCAGGGTATCTCTAAATGGGGCAATATAATTTATGGGCTAGCTAACTTTGATCAGATCATTTTGAGTCAAAATGCCAATTTTGCACCTAGGTGCTCTGGATTGATCTTTCCTATCAAATCTCTTACACAATACATGTGCCTTCATTATTTTTTGTTGGTAACATCTTAAATGGGATAAAAAAATCAATGCATCTGATATTACCTTCCAATTCCAATCCAATCAAATTTTGGACCAATAACAAGGCATTCTGATCAATTTGAGTAATTTGTGCACAAAGTGCTTAAACATGCTTAAGATTTAATTAGCCCAAATCAAGGCATAATTGATAATTCCATGGAAACTTGTTGAATAATTTGTTTTGGAAATGAATATTGAATATTTGGATCATCATGTGACCTCATTTCTTGGGAAAACATCCCTAGGGCATAAATACCATAAATATCAGGATTCATGCCTCCCATGCCTCATCAAAGCCCTCTATGCATCTTAATTGCTTCTCTATCCCAAATATTTATGAGCCTATTTATACATTTTAATTGCATAATTGGATTAATCCTTAGCCACACATCTCAATCCTGAGATGGATGGTTTAGGTTGATTCTAGACATTTACAAAAATCTATAAATAGGAGGATTTACCACATGAATTTAAACACATGATTATGGAAAGTTATAATGTATAATTGATTACAAATATTCATGAAAATAGTGTTACCATGCCAAATTTATTCCAATCCAAGCCAAGCCAAAGCCACAAGATGCCAAGGAGAAGAGGAGATAGCCAAGCCTCCTTTGATGAAGACTTCATGAGCACAAAACTGAGCAAGCCACTACTACAAAGGCATTTAGAGCATCCAAGGAAGGTGATGGAATTCTTTTTGTTTTTCCTTAATTTTTAGTTGTGTTTTTCATTTGTTTTTTTACTAAACTCACCCTAGTAAGTAGGCATGAATATGTTAGTTTAGTATGTTTTTGATTTGATTTCATTCACTAACACCATATTAATCTCCTCTTCTTAGTCAAATTCCTAGTTCACATAATGGCATGCCTGGTGGGATGAAATGTATCCCACACATGAAGAAGGTCATTATGCAATTCTAAAATCTTCATTTAGATCATTAAAACTCTTAAAATTTGATTTTCTACCTTTGTTTTGTCATTTTTCTTTGTCACGGGTTTACATAGTAACTGTCGTCAGTTAGTAAAACCATTGTCAGTTGGTATAGCAGTCATCATTCATTATTTATATAACTATTTTTGGTTACATAACCATCATCAGTTAGTAATTGTAACCATCATTGGTTATATAATTGATCTCAGTCACTATGTTTTACTAATAGGCCATTTTAAAATGCTTGGTTTGGGTTCATATGGACTCTGTTTTGGATTAGTTTTTTTTAAACTATATGTTTTCTCCTAAATTTTTAGAATTTTAAATTATTTTATCTTTAAGTTTCATAGATTTTTCACAAAATTTTGAAAATCTATTTAAAATGTTTCTAATCTAACATATTTGCTTTTGGGGTGATGCCTTAAAGGTAGACAGGTAATCAGTGGACTTGGAACTTGTTAAAACATGATATTAAGACATATCTGGCATGATTTTAAAATTAATTAGGAATATTGTTTTTGGTGATTAATGAAATCATTTAGGTTTTTATTGTTTAAATCTTGTAGTTAGATTTCAAATTTACAAATTAAGACCAAGGGGTCAAATGAACACCACCAAATCTTTCATTTGGGCTTAAATTTGAACACACTTATCATTTTTGTCTTCAATAGTTGTTGGATCTAATTTTGTTTAGAAAAGAAAGGGGTGTTAAGTGTATGCTCTTCTATTTGTCCCAGTTAAGGAACCCTTGGAATCAAAAGCAACATTCCTATTTCAAGTAGCCTAGTCCAAGGTTTATAAAGAATGTCATCTAAAGTTCTCCCCCAAAAAATTGTCATAGTTTGGGTGACCTTGAAAATGACCCTAAAGTCTTTCTATTTCATGCTTTCTTTGTTTTTATGCAAACTTGGCTTACAATGGACTTCATCACCTCCCATGAGTTCTTTAGGGAATCTTTGACCTAGGGTTTCACCTCCCAACATTGAATTTATTTGGCTCCTAATTGGAGTTGTACACGGGACGTTGTGGCACTTTAGACATCACACTACACTGAGCGAATAGCAAGATTTATTGGTTGCAAAAAAAACTTGACCTTTTTGCAACAAGCCAAGTGATACAGACCTAAAATTTGTGCTTTTCTTTTGCATTGTTTGGTGTGAAATTCATTGTGCAATTGATTCCCTTAGAATGTTTGAAAGCCTTATATATCTTAAATAAATCCCCACTTTCCATGGAAGTATTGTTGGTGCAAGGTGTGCTTCAAGGTCCATGTCATAGTACTGTCATTTGAGATAAGGGGGGTGTAAAAACCCTACTATATAATGCACATTTACTTTTGGATGAACACTTAAAATACTCTAAAATGATGTATATTGATGGATTCTAACAATACAAAGCAACCTTATCAGTTTAGGATCAAAGAGTGATTAATTAGTTGGGCCTTTTCCTAGATTAAAGTCTTGTTTGGAGTCAAAACCTGGTGTAAACAAAAAAATTCAAACCAAACACATAGTCCTCATTTTCCTTTAAGCAAAGAAGCATTATGTTGCCCACATGAAATCATCAAATTTTACTTATTCAAAGTTTATCAAAACTTGAGAGTCATATCATCCACTTTGGCATAGTTACGTTACCCAATTGAGTCTAGACCTTTGAAAAAGTTTTTTAAATTCCTTCATTTATAAAAAATCAAAATTACACATTCATAAGTTTATAGGGTTGATGTGTTAAGTGGGTTTGCCATTTGCACTAAACTTGAGGGAACTTAGGTTCAATTTCCAATTTGGGTTGAAGGCCATTTTAGACTCAAGATCATTATCACCACTTGATAGACTTTTTTTATTTTGTGCTAAACACTTGCACTTTGAGTCTATGCACTACAACATTTTGAGTCAAGAAAAGTAGTGTTATGCTATAAAAATTATGGGAAACTATCTTTGCCTTAGAGAGTTTTTGAAATAAACATTTAGCTACACCTTTTGGGTAGTTTAGCATTGTTACACTGTCTAAAACATTTCAAATATTGTTTCATATACCCTCTTACATAGAGTTAAAATTTGTTCCTACATTTTTAGAACAATCTGAGTGTATTTTTGTGATCCTTTGTCTAGCACAGTTATATTTTTCATTTTTCTATAGCTTATTTGTCAAAAGAACCGAGTTTTATACCATTATTTGTGAGAAAATAAACTATCTCTAAAGTGCCTTTTGTTTCATACCTTATACCTATTTGATTGAGTTCATGTCCAAGAATCAAATGCCTAGTGTTTGTTAGAAGTGTTTCTAATTTGTTAGATTAAAACTTTCATCTATGTCAAAGTCTAAATTTTGACATCGTTTGGTCAAGAGTCCTAGCACATGCCTTGTTTGAGCCTAGATTTTGATGTTGCATTTGGCCAAAAGACCTAGCAACTTTTAATTTCCTAGATTAGATTGATTTGAAACACTTCAAGCTTAGAGTTTGGCATTTTTATTTTTGGCCTATTTACTTGCTCATCTTTGTGTGAACAGTGAGACATTAGACATTTAACACTAGCTTGTTTCTTCACTAAATTTTTGCATAAACCTTTTAATCCCTTTGATGAATCTAGACCAATTTTAAACATCATCTATTTTAGACATTGTCCTTTTTAGAGTTTGTGTAATTCTTTGACCTTTTTATCATAAAAGCATTTACTATGGACCCCAATATGTATTCCTACACTCGTAGTGGACTCATGTATAATCTAGGGATTAGTAATGTGGTTGTGCAAGAAGAAATGGTACAAGACCCCTACGTAGATAATATTCCTTATGATATGGATTCGTATCCCTCTTATAATACCCAATTAGGGGTGCAAAGCTAAGATCCCTTGGCTAACTATTTGGTTAACACACCACCTTATTTAGAACAAGACCAAAATCAAATTGCACAATACCTAGCTATAATACCCATAGTGGACAAGCCAGCTCTTCAATAGTCATATTCTACTAATATAGCTTCCATGTATGATCCATTTTTGTTTGAGCGACATTTTTTAGAGAAAAAATATGAAATTTTGGTTAGAGCCATAGAGGTAAGGGCCAAGTTTCTAGCAGACTTCCCCCATGAAAATTTGCCAAGCCTAGTAAGAGTGCCCCATAACATAATTTATGATCAACAGGCTTCTTCTAGAAAACCTTTGGCTTTAGTCCAAATAACATATTAGGACCCTAATCTACCTAATAGAGTCAAAAACATCACGGAAGACCACTTTAACCAAATGTAGATAGCATATCAAACCTACCTAAATCTAGCACACAATTTTAATCAGATGAACATAGTGAGTAAGCCTCTTATTGACCTAATTCTTTCAATAGGATTTTTGATAGAGTTAACTGGTCAAGAGAATTAGAGTTCAAACCCATTCATGCAAAAAACTTTGGTAGATAACTTGATGCATATGCCCATTATTGAAGAAGTGTCTTCTGCTTCTATATAGAATAATGAGCAAAATATAGTGGATAATGTGTAAACAACATCCAATCCTAATCAAATTGGTACTAATGCACAAAAAACTAGCCAACAACATGTGCCTGTAGTTAATACCATGAGTGGATCATGATACTAGGGAGTAGGATTTTATACATCCCAACCTAAACCAACTGCTTCCTCAAGTGTATAACTTATGGGATTAGGTAGTCAAACAATGACCAATTTCACACCTCAACAAGAGAATGTGATGAATCCTACTCCTCCTCAACAAGTCATGAGTAGTGTTCCACAATAGTAGGCATAATCTATTGTACCAATGAAACAAAGGTCAAATACATTTCTACCTCAATTAGGGGAAACTAATGTCCTACCTTGCTAGGTAATGACAAACATACCTCTTCAATCACAAGCTAATATGTCAATCTAAAACCACGTGATGACTAGTCAACAACATGTAAATATTGGTCTGTGATAGATGTCAAATCTTTAAATTTATTTCACTTCCCCACATGGATTCATGTAATAAGGAGGCTCCCATGTTTCTCAAGTACCTACTAGACAACAATTAGTTCAAAATGTGCCACAAGTTCAGAGACAGGGTCTTGGTCCATAAGTTCCCACTCAACAGCAAGGTTTGATTAGTTGGTAGCATGTCCTTTTCAATCACAACAGGCACAGTATAGTTATATCCCTCCATCCCAACCATAAAATCCTCCAAGTCAAGCCTTTATCACCAACCTAAACTAAAATATTGCACAATCAAATGTACAATTCTAAGTACATCCTAATCCATGTATGCATATTCTTGGTCCATTTCATAACCAAACCAACATACCCCAATAGATATCTCCATCATACCTTGGTCAAAGTGTACCACTTGTGACCTCCCAACTATCTACCCAAACTAATATTCTCCCTCAAACCAATGTTCCTTCTAGTTTCATATCGCAAGAATTATAATAGATGAAGGATATAATTGTTGCCATTCATGCTAGGAAATAGACTAAAAATTTTAAGTTGGATGACATGTGTTCTTATCTATTCAACATGGATTACTTGTACATACCATTTCCTCTAGGACAAGAACCACCAAAAAATTCAAAAAATACAAAGGGAAAGGTGACCCTAAGGCTCATTTAATAGAGTTTGTTTTTGCATGTCAACCTATGACATGTAGTGATATATACATTTTATTATTGTTTCCAAGGAACTTGGCTATACAAGCATTGGAGTGGTTCTTAAATTTGCTAAGGAATTTAGTAACAAATGTAATGATCTTTCTGATAAGTTTGCACATCACTTCTCCTATAATCTCAAACATGAGATTTCATTGGTCAACTTAACTCAAGCAAAGCAAAAAGCTAGTAAGAGTTTTACAAGTTATCTATAGTGATGGAGAACCCTTGCAAGCCGATTTACCCATAGTTTACTAGATAAATAATTAACCATTGTGTTTACTAAAAATTTTCATAATGAGATAGCTTATCATTTAGAACTACAATGTGCACATACTTTTAAGGAGATCATTGACAAAGGCTTGTTGATTGAGCAAGCTCTTATTAATAAATGGATCATCAAGCTTACATTGACTAATCAGAATCAAGGTACCAATCAGGGAAGTGAGAAAAAATAACATCTAATTCAAGTACAAGAATCACAACCCATACAAGCCAATAACTAAGAAAGACCAAAGTACTTTAACTGTAATAGAAATGTTGTGGGTAATGGAATAACTGAGTAACATCATGTCCAAATGGTACAAACATCATCTACACCACCTTTTCAGCTTACTCCTACCCAAAAACCTCTTCCACCAATACTGTAAGCACAACAACTAAGACCCATGCAAAAAATATAGCAACCTTTACCATTACAAACCCCTCCTCTAAGGAGAACTGTGCCTACACATCATGTCTTTAGTGACCTAGGAGAGCCTTTTGAGTCTATATTTTGCAAACTTGCCACTACTAATTTGATTAGTTGGCCTATACCAAAGAATTACTTGCAAGGCATTCCTTATCTTAATTGGTACCATGAAAATGAATTTTGTGAATATCATCGGGTCAACATGCATAATCTATGAAGATGTGTGCAAATCAAGCATTTAATCAAGAATATGCTGGAGAATGGGGAGATAACATTGAATAATGGTGCTTCTACTTCCAATAAAACTCTTAGGATTTATCAAAACCCCTTTCCTCAACATAACAATCAGTAACAATAATAACACTAGCCAGTACAATAACCAAATTAACAGTATCAAAATAAGTGGCCAAACTAACAAAATCAAACATAAAACCCACAACATTAGAATAATGGATAAAACCAAGGTCAAAATAGTAACAACTAATAAGCATACCATGCAGTTACACATGACTATAATAAGATTGTAGGTCATATTGCAGGGGGTACCATTAATACCATCTTCATTAATCCTAGACCTGAGTGTTAATCAATCTAGACCATTACTAAATAATAACACTCAACCACATTCTATGGGCAATCCTTTTTGACTTGGGATAGCACACATGCAAACTAACAAATGGGGACTTCCACTTTTAGACCTTACACTAACAACTCACCCTTACCACGTGACTACATACAAGAACACTGATAATCAAGACTTGTCTTATCTAGACGCACACCATTCCCAGCATTTGTTAGTAATTATGGTCCAGAATCCAATCCTGATTATGCAATCACAACTCAAAGTTAAAATATTACTATCCCAAGTTCATAACCATCTACCACTTTGCCTATTATTTAGCCAATCATTCAACCTTAGAATAAACCATTCACTATTGACCAAGATAAGAATTTTGATATTTTGAAACAATTACAGAAGACACCAACACAAATTTCTATTTTAGACTTGTTGCAAACATCAACAATCCATAAGAGCATATTGAATGATTTCTTGACCCAATCCATAGTTTCTAGTGACATATCCATAGATAAATTTCAATCTTTGGTTGGACACCTAGCTCAAGCCCAACAAGTCACATTCAACTAAAGTGATATGTCTTCCCTTGGCCCACTCCATAGTAATCCATTATACATAGAAGTTTATATAAATCAGCATAAAGTGAAATGTTTCCTTATAGACAATGGATCAGGCCTCAATATAGTGTCTCTAAATCTCATCAAGCTTCTTGGGTACATAATGGCATATCTCCAACCAAAAATGATAACTATCAAAGCCTATGATAATAAAGAAAGAGAATCACAAGGCACCAATATTTTATCAGTTATCATTGGGCCTTTGACCCATGATACACTTTGCCATGTACTTGATCTTGAGTTGTCATATAATATACTTCTAGGTAGGCCTTGGTTACATGAGATTTGTGTAGTCCCATCAACATTGCATCAATGTATCAAGTTCTCCCACTCAAGGATGGAAGTAAATATTCTAGAAGATTTACACCCATATGAACATTACAAACATCTTGAGGTTGAGTTTCAAATCTATAATTACCAATACGGCATGAATCCAAGTTCCAAGCAAGATAAAGGAAAGGCCATATTTATTGATCCTCCATAGGATAATTGCATAGATCCTAATACCTAGATTCCCTTTCCCACATACCACCTCTTGAAACTTCCAATCATTTCACCATTTTAAATAATGGACCAAGTGAGTATGTGACTCATGATACCTTTCATATTTCCCATCTTCCTTAGAATCTGAAGACCTTTGGGATACCTAAAGTCACCCCACACATGTATTGGTAATTAAATAACAAAGATAAAGGACCTATCATGTTTGTAACAGTATAAAGCCTATAACCAGACCCTTTAGAAGGGGATGAATCATGATTTTACAGTGACAACCAAGCTAATTGTTATAAAAGTGTAAAGTATCCTATTCCCATTAAGATCATGGAAATTCAAGATTATGAAGGAATAGGCCTCAGACTGAATCAACAAGGAATGTTAAAACCAATTTACATGACTAAGTATCAAAGACCCTATGGACTTAGATTTAAACTGTCTGGGGGGACCCCACATATCTCATTCAAACTCCATCACCAGTGACTAGTGATGATGATGCTGACAATGAAGTAGAGTCCAATCATAGCCTCACCTTTGATGACCTAGCTAAAATCAACCTATTTGATAATAATGCCATTTGTACCCTTACCTCGATCATTCATCATAGCCCATTACCATTATATTATCCCCAACTAATAGATTGGGACCAACAAGAATCCAATTTGTTGATTGATGAGTTTCCAAATTCTAAAGCATTATATGAATTTTTAGGCCATAGGGACAACATTCCATTGGTGGATCACAAGTTAGGATTCTCAATTACATTGGATCCTGAAGCTTATTTTGGAGAGCGGGTGAACACCCTTAGCCAAAAATAAATAAATAAAACATTGAGGTCCCAAAGTGAAAACCTCTTTGAGGCACTTTTTAACCAAGGAAAAAATAAAGATAAAGGCCAGTCTAGTGGTGAAAGCATGTTTTAGGCACCATTAGATGGGGGTGTTCATTCTTCTTCAAATTTAGACTAGGAGACCACCAATGATGAACTTGCATATAGATCTGAGTTTAGTTTTGTGAAATAACAAGTATTTGATCAAATTCTTTAAGAGTTTTCAACTATTTTTATCACATGGCTAGATCTCCCATTAGGGGACTCACATTCATCATGCCTAGGATAAGTTGAAGAGTAAGTCCTAGCAGAGGACCCTGATATAGTCCAACAATTCAAGTATTTGCCTACTATCCTAGAAGATGGTTTGACCCTTCTATTTAAAGATACAATAGAGGTAAACATTAAGACTCCAT
Organism: Torreya grandis; assembly: GCA_037957365.1. Lineage (NCBI taxonomy): Eukaryota > Viridiplantae > Streptophyta > Pinopsida > Cupressales > Taxaceae > Torreya > Torreya grandis. The sequence goes on along the minus strand of JARHVA010002663.1, from coordinate 1,058,107 downwards.
CAGACCTAAAATAGAGGAGGAACATGAAGTCTTTATAGCTCTGTTGAGAGAATTTATAGATATCTTTACATGGGCTTATTCTAACATGCTAGATTTAGACCCTACCTTGGTTCTACACCACCTTGTGGTCAATCCTAATGCCAAACCAATAAAATAAAAGCTACGTAAAATATATCCTCACATTACTATCTTGGTAAAGAAAGAGTTGGAAAAACTCTTAGAAGTATGATGTATCTGATCTATTGACTACTCATAATGGATATCTAATGTTGTACTTATTAGTAAAAATATTGAAAGAATCATAATCTATATTGATTTTTGAGACATCAACAAAGCTTGTCCTAAGGATGACTTTCCATTGCCTAATATTGACATGATCATCGACTCCATGGCAAGTTATGAAATGCTTTCACTCATGGATGGCTTTTTAGGATACAACCAAATTAGGATAACACCAAAAGACCAACATAAAATAGCATTCACCACTCCATGGGGAACATTTTGTCATCAGGTAATGCCATTTAGTATTAAGAATGATAAAGCTACATATCAAAGGGCCATGATTGTCATATTCCATGACATGATGCATGATGTTGTTGAAGACTATGTTGATGACATATTAGGAAAATCCAAAACTAGGGCCAACCATCTAGCAATGCTACATAAGACATTTGAAAGATTGTACGAGTACAAAGTTAGACTCAACCCAAAGAAATGTGTGTTTGGTGTAACCTCAAGAAAATTACAGAGGTATTAAATTTGATCTGTCTAAAGTCCTTGCTATAATTGAGATGCTACCATCAACCAATTTGAAGAAACTCTATAGTTTGCAGGGTAAGATCCAATCAATCTGATGCTTCATCTCTCAGTTAGCAAACAAGTGTCATCCATTTACATATATTCTAAATAAGGGAGTTGTATTTCACTAAGATGATCACTACAAAATAGCTTTCCAATAACTCAAATATTATCTCATTAATCCACTTATTTTATTATCTCTTATGTTAACAAAGCCATTTTTATTATATCTATCAACTACCAATAATGTCTTGGGGGTACTCTTGGCTCAACATGATGACAATGCAAAAGAGCATGCTGTATACTACCTAAAACATACCTTGGTTTCATATGAACATAACTATGCATCTGTTGAAAAAGCTTGTTTGGCCATGGTCTTCGTAGCTCAAAAAATGTGCCATTACATGTTGAATGATAAGACCATGGTCATTTCAAAAGTATATCCACTCAAGTATCTACTATCTAAAATAGTTTTACAAGGTAGAATGGCTAAATGGATCAAGTTTCTTAGTGAGTTTGACATAGATTATGTCAATTAGAAGGCAATCAACGGATAAGTTCTTGTAAATCAACATGCTCAAGCACCTCTTGCAGACATAAAGCCACTCACATTTCATTTCCCTGATGAATCCATAATGACCATCATTGACACACCTCTTAAGGAGTAGCACTGGAAGCTATATTTTGATAGTTCATTTACTACACATGGATCAGGGGTAGGCCTCTTATTTATTACACCATAGGGGGATATAATCCCTAAATCATTCAAAATCAGCTTTCCTTATACAAACAACATGGCCAAGTAAGAAGCACTTGTTGTAGGACTTTGATAGGTAGTGCATTGGAACATATCTCATCTCCAAGTTTATGGTGATTCTCAATTAATCATCAATCAGGTCACAAATCATTTTTAGACCAAAGATGACAAGCTGGTTCTATATAAAGCTAGGGTCAACACTCTTAAGCAACAAATTGCCAACATTCAGTTTGAGCACATACCAAGGGCTAGTAATAGAACTACAGATGCCATGGCTACTATTGGCTCTATAATTTCACAAATAAATAAATCTAGAGATTATTAGTTCCTCATCAAGAATTTTTCAACACCAGCTCATGAACCTTCAACCATTGTAATGATTTGTGATATTATTAGTCCTAATTCTATCTGGTACTCAGACCTTTACAAATACCTTCATGACCAAGTTCTACCACCTAATCTATCTTTAAAACACACCAAAGACTTTATTCATCATTCCACTCATTATTCTCTACTTAGATTCACCCTTTACCATCATAGTTTTAATGGAACTCTAATTCATTATTTAACTTTAGCAAAGTCTACACTAGCATTAAGAGAAGTTCATGGAGTATGTGGAGCTCATTCTAGTAGGATAGTCCTATCCAAAAAGATCTTATGTACTAGTTATTATTGGCCCATGATGGATGCAGATGCAATTATATTTGTAAAGAAATGTGACAAATGTCAATGACATGCTAATATGATTTATGCCCCATCCCAAACTCTAAAACTAATGTTGACACCATGGCCATTTGCTACATAGGGACTTGACCTCATTGGCAAGATCAACCCCACTTCATCTAACGACCATAAACATACCCTTACTACCACTGAGTATTTCACTAAGTGGGTTAAAGCTATACCCCTCACTTATGTGATTGGAAAGCAAATTTTCAAATTCATCTTCAACCATCTCATTTTCCATTATGGTATCCCCTTTGACATTATATCTAATAATGGAGTATCATTCAAGAACAAGGATGTAGACCAGCTATGTACTAAATATAACATCACATAACATTTTTATATAGGATATTACCCTCAAGGTAATGGCCAAGCCAAAGCATTGAATAAAACCATTATCAATATTCTCAAAAAGATTGTCAATGATGTTGGTCATGATTGGCACCTATAGATATTCCATGCCCTTTGGGCATAACATACCAATCATCATACCCCCATAGGAGCCACTCCATACTCACTTGTTTATGGTATTAAATCCATCCTTCCTATTGAGGTTGAATTTCCTTCACTGCACATCTCTTTCAAGCATGTCCTAGATGATCATGAATATCAAGTAGTTTGCCTGCAAGAGCTAGACCTACTTGATGAGAAATGCATAGCTACACTCAACAATCTTTAGGCATATCAGCACTGACTTAAAGGCCACTATAATAAACATGTCAAGTATAAAATATTTTAACTTGGTGATCTTATGCTTAAATAATACTAGACTGAGAAGAAGCATAAAGGTAAATTCAAACCAAACTAGATAGGGCCTTTCATCATTAATGGAGATTATAGATCAGGAGCATACAAGCTTGCCATACCAGGTGGAGACAAACCTATTGAGCCAATAAATATTATTCACCTTAATAAGTACTATGCTTAAGTGTTAGGGTGTATTATCTATAAGGACCATTTTAGTTATGCCATTTTATCACTATTCTTCTTTGTATAAATATCATTCTTAGCTATCCTCTTAGCCATATCCACTTTACATTTCTGATCTATTGAAATAATGTGTTATAAATCCTAGCCTATTTAACCTTAGTTTTTTCCATTCATTACACATTTTTAGCATCAAGGAATCTGATCAATTTCATCATTTGGTTTAAGTACTTCAGATAGAGATCATATTTTGGAGTAGTGTGATAGAAGTTTTGGCAATTAGAAGTTTTGATATTCATTTCTTACCACCGATCTTACTACTACTTATAACTTCCTTTAGGTAAATTAGTACCATTGATCTATGCCCTTGTGTCCTAGTTATAACTTATTATGGATAAACTAGGGTCAACATTTGATTATTAAGATTTGACATACCAGCTTTCCACTTCATATGCCATATTATGCCTTTTTACCAACTGTGCCTATTTTATTTGAATTGACTATTACACTATTCAAATTCCTCCACTGTAGGGCAAAAATACAATAACTTGAGGTCCTATTCTAGGATTTTGTAGGTAATGCTTGATACTTATTGAGGTTTAGCTTAGTCACCCCCTTGCCACACTCTCACCATTTTATGAGCAACCTACATTTGCACGCTTTCATCATTTTGTGAGTAACCTAAGTTTGAATGCTCTCACCATTTTGTGAGCTTGAACCATTTAGTGTCTCATCATTCTTGATTTAGTTGAGATACTCCAAAACAATTTCAAAAACATTTGAAAAATTGTTAGAAAAGAATAAAAACATTGACCACTTCTTTGCTTTAAGGATTTTGGGAACCCTTACTAAGTTACAAGAAAATCACTTGTCATTTAGTTTCCCCATATTTTTTAGCCTTTTTCTCTCACACACTTTCCATTTTTCAAGACCATTCCTATTCTTGTATCACATCCATTTTGTTTGTTTTCACTAGTTATCATTTTCTTCCCATTCCAAGGGAGAACTACATTTAGCCTGAAGTTTTTGTTGGATATTACATCCATGGAACTATGTAGGCAGTGTCTACTTGCCTAGTTCATATGGAGATAGCTCAGCCACCCCCTTCCTTTTCTTCTATTCCCCCATTTTATTCATTTTCTAAGTTGTCACCTATTTTTTAGGGGCAATGTTCATATGGTTTCTATTGAGTGTTTCTTTGTTTGCTTCTTTGTTTTTTTGTTTGTGTGCCTATTTTTTGGCTTTCAGCATTGTTGCCTGATTTAGTTTGTGTGTTCATTGGGTGATTCCTTTCCCACACTTATACTTGAATCCATCCATATTCATATGTCAACATTTTCATCATGGTTTCTATCATTGGTGGATTGTTTTCTATTAAGTATTAGATTATGGGAGTCAGTCCTTCTGCATGTTTTGGCTAAGCCCTCATGATGTTATACCATGATGCCTATCGACACATGCTACAACAAACCTTAGCTTCAATAAATCTATTCAATAATGGTGGCATCTCTTTGGCATCGACTTCCTAATTCCATCCTAATCATATCCCAAATAGAGTAATTAAACATGAAAGAATTTCAACATTTATTAGTTTGGATGAGCATCTCCCTACTAGTAGGTTGTTCTAATTCATCATTACCCTATGTGTTAAGTTATCATCATCCTTGACCAAGTTTATCATGTTTGCCATAATCAGGGTCTAATGACTATAACTACTTATGGACAAATCATTGAACACCATCCCACCTACATTTATTAATGATTATAACCACCTTTGGTAAAATCATTATGTTGTCACCACTTTCATTTTTCTACCCATACAGGGCATGTTATTATCTTATTTGTCTATCCTCACTAGGGCAGCTTCATCTTTTCAATGATTATAAACACTTTTGGGTAAGCCATTGTACACTATCCCACTTGCATTCTCAATGATTTTGACTACATTTTCAATATCATTATGTTTTCACCCCATCATCTTTCCTTTCTTTGGTCCCCTCATTTTTCTTCTTATCGAGGGACCATTTTCTAACCTGCTTGTGCCAACCATTCCCTTGAGGGGCATCATACAGTTAGATTATCATCATTGCAGTTGTATGCATATATGACCTTTTCATTCTTTGAGAATATGTTACTATGCTTATAGCTTGCAATGCCTTCCCAAATAAGGGCAAACTGTAGACACCTAAATCTGGCCAACAATAACCTTCAACCAGGCTTTTGGCTAATTTCCACTTAAAATACATAATTTGGCCTAAAAATACTAAAGCACATTAAAATATTTGAAACTGACATATTCAAATTCCAATTTTGGTTAGAGTATCCTTAAATGGGGCAATGCAATTTATGGGCCAGCTATCTTTGATCAAATCATTTTAAGTCAAAATGTTAATTTTGCACCTAGGTGCTTTGGATTGATCTTTCCTATCAAATCTCTTGCACAAGACATGTGCCTTCATTATTTTTTGTTGGTAACATCCTAAATGAGATAATGGATCCAATGCATATTACATTGCCTTCAAATTCCAATCTAGTCATATTTTGGACAAATAACAAGGCATTTTGATCAATTTGAGTAATTTGTGCACAAAGTGCTTAAACATGCTTAAGAGCTAATTAACCCAAATTAAGGCATAATTAATAATTCCATGGAAACTTGTTGAATAATTTTTTTTGGAAATGAATATTGAATATCTGCATCATCAGGTGACCTCATTTCTTGGGAAGACATCCCTAGGCCATAAATGCCACAAATATCAAGATTCATGCCTCTCATGCCTCATCAAAGCCCTCCATGCCTCTTAATTACTCCTCTATCCCAAATATTGATGAGCCTATTTATAAATTTTAATTATATAATTGGATTAATCCTTATCTACACATCTCAATCCTGAGATGGATGGTTCAAGTTGATTCTAGACATTTGCAAAAATCTATAAATACAAGGTCTTACCACAAATTTTAACACATGATTATGAAAACTTATAATGCAAAATTGATTACAAATATTCATGCAACTAGTGTTACCATGCCAAATTTATTCCAATCCAAGCTAAGCCAAAGCCACAAGGTGCCAAGGAGAAGAGGAGATAGCCAAGCCTCCTTTGATGAAGACTTCATGAGCACAAAACTGAGAAAGCCACTACTACAAAGGCATTTGGAGCATCCAAGGAAGGTGAAGGAATTCTTGTTATTTTTCCTTAATTTTTAGTTGTGTTTGTCATTTTTTTTGTTACTAAGCTCACCCTAGTAACTAGACATGAAGATGGTAGTTTAGTTTGTTTTTTATTTGATTTCATTTACTAACACCATAATAATCTCCTCTTCTTAGTCAAATTCCTAGTTCACACAAACCAATATATGACATGAAATAGATAAATCACAAACTTACCATATATCAGGCAAACATCTAAAGATAGTAGAAATAATGCAAATAAGAACCAAATTCAATTTAAATATTTACTCCTACAATCAAACTTGATGAGCACATCTGCAACAGAATCAAGGAAAATGAAATGAATGTAATATCTTTCAATCAATCTAGAATAAGAACAAATTGACAACTCTATACTCAAATGTACACATCTAGAATCCATGAAAACCACTTAAATCTAAATATTAGACCAATATGTTGAGGAAGAGCAATAATAGCCATCACATAAACAAATATTGGACAATCTTTGTAGAATTCCTTGCTTGAATTAATTGCTCCAAATTTACATAAAGTTTTTGCTCAAAAAACTTCCTCATTTTACAAATTACAATACCCCTTTTATAGAAAATTAAGGAGGTATGTCAATCAATCTTATCAAATGACAATTACACAAGTGTCAAGGATAGTTATCCTTATACAACCTTCTAGAAATAATGGCACTTTATAAATGGAATAACCTATAAGTAATACACTTTATAAGTTGCAATGTTTCTAAAAAAATAATATTCCCTTTTCAAATGATATACATATTTGGTTATAAAAGAGTATGCTTAAGTCAATAAATTTGACTTTGAGAAGCTCCTTATTGTATTTATTACTTCATATTCAATGCCTTATCATGATGATCATCAATCAACTTGAAGTTGATGATGGGTTCCATGAGAAGTTATTCTTCTTGATCATCCAGGCCTTTGAGATCCCTGTAAACCCTATCCAAAGCTTCCTTGATACTTCTAAAATCTATAATATTCTCTTTTAAAGATAGGATCATGTCCAAGATCCTTTTATTATCTACCCCTATTTTGCCTTGGCTTTGGTTCCTCACCTCATGCATGAACTTAGTAGCTTTATGATTGAATTCCTCATCTATTATTAATACAGTAGGGCTGAGTGTGGTGGGATCATTGATCAAACCCCCCAATATGTGCACCATCCTATTCTCCAGTTGTTTGAGATCCTTAAAAAAGTCCTCCAAATGCCTAGACCATTTTTTCAAACCTTTGATCTTTTCTATCAATATTGCCATCACCATATGCAAATGGGCTAGGCTAACTATCTTGAACCTAGGGATTTGATCTTCTATCACTATATTGATCAACTCCTTCACCTTATTATATGAAACATGCCATAAGTTTACTTGGTTCACAACCAAGGTACCATGTTTGTTCATCATGCCTTGCTTGGACCTTATTGATTTCAAAGAGCTAAATATGTCATACATAGTGGTTTTAAATTGAATGACCATATCTCCTAGAATTGATAAGATAAACTATTCTTCTAAGTTCTTATTCTTCTATTTTAGGCCCTTGATAGTAGCTTAAAGTTATTCTAAATGTGCTTGAGCCAATTCCAATACATATTATTCAAATATTGGATCCTCTCCCAACCCCTATCTTTATTTCTAAGTTAAGTTAGTCAAAGGCTCTACCTTTTGATATGTTATTTCCTCACCACCTAGTATGACTACTTTTTCAGTCACCCTTGGTAAACCAGTAGTCCCTAGGTCAAACCTCACCCCAATTGAATATTAGGTCACTTATATAATAGGTATCTCTACCTATGATTGTTTTGATGATTGTTTTGTAGTATCCAACCTCTTTTTCTCCTCCTCTTACAAAGCAACAATCCATGGCTTCAATTCTTATTGTATAGGAATACTAGTGGCTTTCACCATAGCCCATGGATGATAAGTAGGTATCTTTTCCACTCTTGGTTTAGAAATGAACCACTTAGGGATAGGTTTCCCATAAAAAATGTTTTCTTCACTAAACAAATTGACTTTTTTCAATGGATGAGTGATGGTTACTTTAGGCTTCTTATCCTTTGAGACAATTGTAGTATCTACTTTCTTTTTAGGAGCCTTAATGGGTGCCAAGTCTAAAGACTTCACTTTATCTTGTGTGAGTTCCTCAACTTTTTCTTCTAACTCATACATCATGGATAGCATCTTTAATGCATCCTTCATCAACTCATTAGGATCAATGGCTATCATATGAACTTCCTCCTAATGTAATTCTTATTCTATTGCCTTAGAGGAATTGAGAGTTGATGAACTAGATTCAATATCATCTAGTCTCCTTTCCTTAGGCTTAGTCTCTTTAGGTTTATGACCTATTTGAACTTGTATTTTTGGGAGCTTAGAGGATTCATCACTTATCAAATGATACTGCCTAGGGCCTAATTTCCATCTATCATCTACCTTACGATCTCTAGATAATCCAGACTCAGGTCTAACATTGTACTCTTTCAATCTCCTAGTTACTTTAAAGTACGAGGATGCCTTGGTGTATATAATGTAAAATTCACTAGGCTCATGATCATATGGAACATTCAAGATACCTTTGAGTCTTAAATGTTATTTACCTCTTCCATGAGGGTCTCATTATCTAAGTTCATCCATTTGTAAATTGAAAGATAGTCTATGTTTATATGCAGCTTCAATGTGGTCCCACTATCTAAAGGTGGTCTTGCCAATGGTAATAGGGAAACTATGGAGAAGTCCCTTTATTTTGGTTTTCAAAGTCCATCTATACCATGAAACAATTAGTAATCCACCTCTTGCTCTACTAGCTTATCAGAAATGTGGACTGGCAACTTGAGAGGAGAATTTTGAGTTCCCTTAATCCTTATAATAGTATAATCTAGGTATAACCATATATCCCCCATTACTTCAATATATTTTTTGATCAATAGACTAACTCTCATCATAGGGATACCAGTTATAGCTTTAGTCAATACTAGATAGACATAATCACAGATAGACTTGGTATAAGACTTTAGACTAAGGTTTTAATGGTGTTAATAAACATAATTAGGACTTAAGATTAAAGTTTAAAATAGGTCTAAAATATAAAAAAAATCCCACATAAATATGATCCCACATAAATTTGAATCTATTTCAAAAGGGACTTAGGCTAAAACATTTTAGACTATGGTTTTTCAACATTGTTAAGACAGATTCAATTAATCAATTAAAAGACCAAAGGCTTAATCACAAAGGGTTAGATTTAGAATTTAAGGCATCAAATCCTAAAAACTATTTATCCAAATGGGACTCCATTAAACTTGTAACATGGAAACATAAGACAAAGTTAGCAACACTAGATAAAGTTAAACAAGGATTATAGATGAACATGCCAATGAAAGTTGAAGAAAAACATGATATTAAATAATGTAATTTTGGTAAATGTGAATGTCAATTTATAAACCAATTTGAAAAATTGAATAAGGGTCCTCTTTTTTCAAAAATGGGGGTATGTTGACCTCAACAAATGGTGACTTCTAGAGGAAACATAGCAATATGTTAGAACTCAGATACTCTTGGTTTGAACTAATAACTAGACTACTCCTTCCACATGATCAAGTATCATCATTAAGATCAATTCATGATTAAAACAAGTTTCAAAAATACAAACTTAGACTCAAACATCAAAACTTATTCATGTTGTGTGTGTGCTTTGATTTATTAATTGATTGCCATGGGATTTAGAGAACAACTTTCAGACTCCATGACTTTGATCATTAACATTGACTCACAGCACATTTAGATATTCATTATGAATCATCCTTTATGAAAAGAGAAGGCTTGGGCATTACTCTGATATCATCCAAGCATCCATTTCCCTGATATAGATACCTTTGGCTTCATTCTAGGCCTTGATCCACTTCATCTAGGCATCTAGAACCCTGATGGAGGTTACTCGAACCTCCTTTGCTCAAAAATCTTTTTTAATTTTCAATAAGGCTCTTTTTTTTTTTTGATTTTTCAAGTATATTTAGCCTTCCAATAAAGGTTTGGAACCAAAATTATCTAGGTTTTAGGATTTTTTCAAATGTTTGATATTTAGAAAACTATCCTTGGTTATAAACTTCATCTCAGGTAATAATGTTCTTTAAGTGCTAACATAACTTTGTCCCAATAATTCAAACTTTAAAACAACATATTCAATCTTTATTAAAATCAAACTTATATCATAACAAGGTTCAAGATTTCAAGGAACAATTAATCTAGATATCAATCCTTACCAATTTCTCAAAACTATAATATCAAGCTCAAATTTATGAAATCCATGATTAACCAATGGTTAAATGTCATACCTACATTCCTTATTTGTGAAGTTCCTTTGAGCAACTGGAAGAATTGGAGCTTGGAAACTTGTCTTGAAAAAGACTTATTGAAATTAGGGAACAAAGCAAAGAGAAGAAAACACACATCAAGAAAAACAAACAACATACAAACAAATATATGTAAGCACTATGTATAAACAACGAGAAGAAAAAGAAACTAACTTAGTCCCACCTACACCAACCCTAACTAATCTTACAAATTACTCCATGAAGACTTGAGGTAGTACAATAGAGAAGTAGTGCTTGAGTTATTTCCCATTAGTTGGCAAAGTGAACTCTATTCCATGCAAGTCCTTAAGCTTGAAGGTGTTGTCTCCCAATGTCTCAATAATATGATAAGGACCAATCCACAAAGGAGTGAATTTTCCATGTTTTCCTTTTGGTTCAGATGCTTTGTCCCAAAGGATAATTAGGTCTCCCTGTTTAAACACCTTAATTTTTTAATGCTTGTCAAACCATCTTTTAACTATGGTTTTATGTTTGTCAAATTTATAAAATTCTTCTTCCCTTGCATCCTCCATTTATATGATGTCAAGTAGCCTTGAAATTTCAAATTCTTGATCTTCTTCCATGTACTCTTGCATGAACTTATAGGTTGGAAGATTATGAGTAATGGGAAATATAGATTCTTGACCATATACCAGAAGGAATGGTGATGCTTTCAAGGCTGGTTTTACTCTATTTATGTCTACCCAAAGAGCATATTTTAGTAATCTATGCCAAGTTCTTGGTTTTTTAGCTATAAACTTTTTGATAGCTTTCATCAAGTTCTTATTAATTGATTCTAAGACTCTATTACCATAAGGGTAATGATTTGATGAAAACTTGAGAATTATGTTGTTATCATAGGCCCACTCAATAATTTCTATATAAATAAAGGTCGATCCATTATCATAGACTAATGAAATTGGTGTCCCAAATCTTGTACAAATGTTCTCTTCCAAGAAATTGATCACATCTTCAGTTCTACATTGCTTGGTTGTCACTACCTATGTCCATCTTATGTAGTAATTAGCAACATTAAGACAATATTTGTGTCCATATGAATAATTAGGGTTGATGACCCTTATAAATTATAATCCCCATTGATCAAAAGTCTTGTTAATCATAACTAGCTTCAATGGCTACTTTTGGTTCTTTAGTGTTGAATCTCTGACATTGATGACACTCCCTAATGTGTTTGTGTGCATCTTTGAAGATGGTGATCTAGTAGAATCCTACCCTTAGCATATTGTGAGCTATTATCCTTCCATAATGGTGTCCACTCCCAATATTTTCATCAAAAGTACTCAAGATCTTAGTTGCTTCTTTTGAAACACATCTCAAGTATATACCTTCATAGTTATTTTTGAAGAGCACTCCATATTTGATCAATAAATGTGTTTCCTTGAGCCTCAAAGCTCTTCTTTCCTCTCTTCTCAACCATAAAAGATAATAACCATTGATTAGAAGATGAATAATTGCATCATACCAATCATTTGGTTGGAATTGTTGTTACTCAACCTGCATGACACTTAAATTGGGATTAGTGTTGAGCAATTAATTGAATCAACCCTTGACACTTTACCAATTTGGCAGTTTTTATTTCAATATCATACTCTTGGAGTATATACATCCATTTACCTCTTCTTTCTCCTAGTTCAAATTGACTAAGCATAAGTTTAGTAGCAGGATCTGGCAATATTGCATGCACTTTATTCCTAAGAATATAGTGTCTAAATTTCATAACTGCCTTAACTAAATTAAATGATTATTTTTCAAGTAGAGAGTAATTTAACTCAGTATTCTTAACATTAGTGCTCATAAATTTCATAGGATGATCACATTTATCTATTTTATGAGTTAAAATAGCTATAATTGTATGATTAGAAGCAAAATAATAAAGATAAAAGTCTTTTATAAAATCAAGAATTATCAACACCAATGCCTATACTATTACTTATTTAATGTCCCTAAAATATTTCTTTGATTCTCCATTCCGTGTGACCTTAGCATCCTTATTTTTAAGTGCATAATGTGGTCTTCCTTATTTTTTAAAAACATAATTAGATAATCCATATATATGATGATGCACTTACCTATGAAACCTTGAAAATCATGGTCCAAAGCTCTCTAAAAAATTGCTCCTACATTTATTAGTCCAAAAGGCATTCCTTTTTAATCAAAGGTACCCCACTTCATTGGGAATGCAATTTTTTATGTATCCTACTTGTTCACAAGTACTTGATTATAACCTAAAAAACCATCAAGAAAACACATCATAGCAGAACCACTAACAATTTGAATAACCTATTCAAGTGATGGTAAAGGATAATTATCCTTTTCAAAAGCTCTTTTCAAATTTATAAAGTCTATGCACAATCTAATTTCTCCATTTTTCTTTCTAAATAGTACTAAGTTGGTCACCCAGATAGAATGTCTAATGGGAAACACTATTTTTGTATCCAATAACTTCTTAACCTCTTTGTAGATCAATGGTTCTAAAATAGGGTTGACTGGTCTTTATTTTTTCCTAAAAGGCTTACAAGCTTCTTTTAATGGAATGATATGGGTAATGACTCTAGGATCAAAAATATTTAAGTCTTCATAGGATCACACTATAACATCTTTGTATTTGTTTGGAAACTCTTTAGACTTTATAAACTCTTCATTTTTATAGGTTGTACCAATTTTTACTAGTTGAGGTTGACCTTGTGTTCCTAAGTCAACTACATTATAATCTTTCCCACTCACCTTGGAAACTTTGACAATTTTAACTAGTTTGTTTGTGTCAAACAATATTTCTAAGGTAATCATGCCTTTATAAAAAAAATTGTCACTTAATTACACTATCTTTTCATCAACTTTGTTTTCATCAAGAGAATTTTCATTGACCTCATCAATGATATGAGACTCAAGTACTCCTAATTTGTTCATAAAATCTAGAATCTATTGATCATCACTAAATATGCGTAAATGATTGACATTATCAGGAACTAAGGGACATGGAACCAACTCAATACTAAGGTTTCCTAGATCAAAGGTACCCCACTTCATTGTGAATGTAATTTTTGATGTATCCTCCTTGTTCACAAGTACTTGATTATAACCTAAAAAACCATCAAGAAAACACATCATAGCAGAACCACTAACAATTTGAATAACCTATTCAAGTGATGGTAAAGGATAATTATCCTTTTCAAAAGCTCTATTCAAATTTATAAAGTCTATGCACAATCTAATTTCTCCATTTCTCTTTCTAAATAGTACTAAGTTGGTCACCCAGATAGAATGTCTAATGGGAAACACTATTTTTGTATCCAATAACTTCTTAACCTCTTTGTAGATCAATGGTTCTAAAATAGGGTTGGCTAGTCTTTATTTTTTCCTAAAAGGCTTACAAGCTTCTTTTAATGGAATGATATGGGTAATGACTCTAGGATCAAAAATATTTAAGTCTTCATAGGATCACACTATAACATCTTTGTATTTGTTTGGAAACTCTTTAGACTTTATAAACTCTTCATTTTTATAGGTTGTACCAATTTTTACTAGTTGAGGTTGACCTTGTGTTCCTAAGTCAACTACATTATAATCTTTCCCACTCACCTTGGAAACTTTGACAATTTTAACTAGTTTGTTTGTGTCAAACAATATTTCTAAGGTAATCATGCCTTTATAAAAAAAATTGTCACTTAATTACACTATCTTTTCATCAACTTTGTTTTCATCAAGAGAATTTTCATTGACCTCATCAATGATATGAGACTCAAGTACTCCTAATTTGTTCATAAAATCTAGAATCTATTGATCATCACTAAATATGCGTAAATGATTGACATTATCAGGAACTAAGGGACATGGAACCAACTCAATACTAAGGTTTCCTAGCTCAAAATTTTGGTTTGGCATAAGATTAGTTGTATTTGAGGCTAGATCATCACCAAGCTTGTTCTCTTTCCTAGGAATTGAGACAATATTAAAGGCATCAAAGTATTCAAACAATTCCAAAACTCTAAACTTATACTTCTAAAGATAATATAATTTTCATTGGTATTTACTTTTAATCTGATTAACCTTTAGTTCAAATTCACCATACACCAGTAGTTCCTTGACCTTTTGTTTGATAGAAAATTGTAATCGTAAGATTAAAGCTTCATACTCTGCCAAGTTATTAGTACATGAAAACTCAAGTCTATAAGAAGCATTAAATTCATTCCCAATGGGATTGATTAGAACAATTCCTACTCTAGATCCAAATTTACATCTAGCACCATCAAAGTATAGTTTCCACAATCTATTCATATCATGAGAATATTTAGAGTCACATACCTTAGAAGTGTTAAGAGTGTAAACTCCTAACTCATAATTGACCATGTTGACCTTTTCATTTACAATATTGTACTTAGTGATCATGTGTTTAATTTTTGGTTCCCTCTTAATTTGAATTTGATTGAGAACTCCCTTTCATGGAAGCCACATATGAGAACAGACAGTTGACATGTACCCATCCAATGACTTGGTATAATCCCTCCTTAGCAGCATCCCATAATCATTAGGAATGTCCACCACTTGAATGTGTATGAATTTTTGTATCCTTGGCTCTGTTGTAAGCTGCATATGAACATTCAACAATTCTCCAATTATTTTAACCCTTGATTTTTCTAATTGAGTAACTACCCTATCAGACTTAATTGGAGTTAAACAAAGTTTCTCACAAACACCTTTTGGCACAATATTATCAAAATCACCTAGATATAACAAACAATTATGAAATATTTTACCAAAACTCTAACTATTAGCAAAAAATGATGACCCTCTACCTTATTCTTGTACATCACTATGTTGGCATGTACAACTTTTTGTGATTTACTAGGATTCTTGGATAAATATTCTAACAATAAGTCTCTTTGTTTAGTAATTTGAGTCAATTCATGTAAATTGATGTTATCTTTGATATTTTCATATCCTCAACTATATTATATCCACTCCTAGTATAGGAACTAGACATATCATCATTATGCTTAGAGGTACTTCCCTTTAGAGGTTCTAAATTATTGTCTATTGTAGGATCAGGAGGAGTATCAAAATTGTTAGGTGGAGTTGAATTTGTCAAAGGTTGATTATGTTCTCTATTATTTAGAGGATAAGTCTTCTTCAGGTACTATTGAAAAGCATGAACCTCTTCTAGAGTATCCTTAGGCTCAATTTTTTCTTAGAATGGGAAATCAAAAGTCTCCACCATCAGAGTTGTGTCAGTAGACTTACATGAATTTAAAGGACCAGATGTAGCTACATTATTATCTTTGTTAGGTCCACCTTAAAATGTATCTAATTCATCTTCAAATAACTCAAAAGCATTACAAAATTAAATACAATCCAACTCACCATGCTTTGAAACATTGTAAACCCTATAATATTCAGTTAGATCTACATCACAAATATTTATTTCAAGATTGTTCTTATTTTTAGATGACTCATTGTTATTATTATTACCATTATGAAACCTATTTTTAGGTTTATTTAACCTTTGATAAGAATAATTTCTATTAGAGTTTTCTCTGGTATTACTTGTTTTTGTAACTAGAGGAAATTAGAGCTCAGTTTTTGAACCATCTTGAGTATGGAGTCATTTTAACTCTTAGGTGCCTCAAAGTTATGAACTTGAGTCCTACCACTAGTTATTGGTACCAAAGCTCTTTGATCTTGTGGATGAAATCCATTTATAGTGTTATTCAATAATCCTAGGTTTTGACCAGGATGGGCATGACTCAAAGGTAATTGGTCCAAGGATGGTGTTTGATTTAAAGCAATCATGTTTTGATTTACATTGGTAATGACATTCAATGTAGGGAAATTAGGTTTAACATTAGGAATGGCATATGTTATCTGCCCCTAAGGTTGTATTTGATCATTGATTGTTATAGCTTCAACATAGGCCAAGGCTAATGTGTTTATAACCCCAACAAATCTCTTTAGAAACATATAAGTCATGGGATCTAAAGCATCGTTATAGATATCTAAAGTTAAGGCCTCATCAAGTCTATATGGAACTATGGTTCTGCTAAACATCTTCTAAAGCCTAGCATTAAAATCCCTAATGGTTTCATTCAAATCTCTTTTCATAGTGGTGAATTGTTGATAAATAATATAAGGACTAATAATCTTTCCAAATTGGTCAATGAAAATAATGTTAAAATCATTCCAACTAGTGATTTAGTTCTCAGGAAGGTTGAGAAACCAATCATATGCAGCATATTTGAAAGTAAAAAGAAACAATCTACATGCAACATCTTCATGAACATTGAACAATCTTAAATCATCTTTAAAAATTTTGATATGTTCTTCAACAGTGACAACACCATTGGGACTGAAAGATGGAAAATACTTCTCAAAATTTCTAGGTAAGTCATGTACCTAACCAGGTACATTGATGGAAGATCTACCTAACCAGGCCTTAGCTTGATAAGGATTAAACATAGGAGTACCAAAAATAGGTGAAGTAGGTTGGGATTTAGAAACCCTTCACTTACCTTTATCTACTCTTGCTTTCCTATGAACTTCTGATGAAAAGAGAGGCATCTTTGATTCAGACTGTGACCTAGTCCTGATTCTTGGTAGTTTTAGCTTGTAAACTCTAAATCCTATTCAAAATATGATGTGTAAACCTTATATTTTCAAATAATAATGATAATATTTTCACGTTAAGTAAATTTTTCACAAATTTATACAAATAAAAATTATCTTTAACTAAATTAGCTCAAATATATGTTTAAACTAAAGAATATGAGTGTTCTATAAACTTTTAAGTTCACATAAACCAAAATTTGTAAATAATCAATCAATATTTGAACAAAACTGCTATCATTAACCTTAAACATGGTATATTTACAAAGCTTAAGCTACCTTTTCAATAATTTATCATGAGTCTTCAAATAATATCAATCTTTAGCTAAATAAGCCTAAAGATTGGTCTAAAACCATGAATATCAATTATCTTTACACAATTCAGCTAAGAACAACACAAATATGAAAATAATTCACTGATCTTTGAACAAAATTCACAAAAAATAGCAAATATACTTCAAATTCACAAATCTTTAGTTAAAGGCCCTCCTTCTAGTGCTAGTGGAATGGGGTCATATTCATGCTTGAAAGTGTATCACAGGCGTTCACATAGTGTTTAAGAAACACTTCTCATTTTTGGATTCAAAGAATCCATTGCATGAGTTTTAGATTTTGGTATTCTTGATATCTTTGGTGGAATAGTAGCAAAGCAATGAATTGTTTCACAAAAATGATAATATAGCTAGTTGTTGGAAGCAACCTTGGTCTTAAGCTTGCTTGTGAAAGATGAAGATAATCTAAAATAAGTAGGGTGAATTATGATCAAAACCTAAGTCTAAATTCTAATATAGCATGTATATTTACAATCAAGTCTAAGATAAAGTGAATTGATCAAAAAATGAACAAAAGGAAGGGTAGGGCAGAGAAGAAAGACATTGTTGATAATCAATCTAGACATTATGACAAAGTTTATATTTCATCCAAACATGCACTCAAACCAATATATGATATTAAAAAGCTAAAGTACAAATCCTACCATATATCAAGAAAACATCTGAGGATAGTAGAAACAATACAAATAAGAACCAAATTTAATTTAAAGATTTACTCCTACAAGCAAATTGCATAAGCACATCTGTAAGAGAAGCAAGGAAAATGAAATGAAACTAAGATATCTCAATCAATCTAGCATAAGAAAAAATTGATAGCTCTGCATTCAAATGTACACATCTAAAATCCATGAAAACCATTTAAATATGAACATTAGACCAGTATGTTGAGGAAGTAACCATAATAGTAATCACACAAACAAATATTGGACAATCTTTGCAGAATTGCTTGCTTGTATTAATTTCTCCAAATTTACACAAGGTTTTTTCTCAAAAAACTTCCTCATTTTACAAATGACAATACCCTTTTTATAAAATATTAAGAAGATATGTCGATTAATCTTATCAAATGACAATTGCACAAGTGTCAATGACAATTATCCTTATATAACCTTCTAGAACTAATGACACTTTCTAAATGGATTGACCTATAAGAAATGTGTTTTATAAGTTACAGAATGTTTTTATAAAAATAATATTCCATTTTCAAATGATATACATATTTGGTTACAAAATAATATGCTTAAGTTAATAAATTTGACTTTGAGAATCTCCTTGTTGCTTTTGTTGCTTCATATTCAATGCCCTATCATGATGATCATCAATCAGCTTGAAGTTGATGATGGGCTCCATGAGAAGTTATTATTCTTGATCATCAAGGCCTTTAAGATCCTTGTCAACTCTATCTAAAGCTTCCTTAATTCTTCTAGCATCTCCAATCTTCTCTTCTATAGATAGGATCATGTCTAAGATCATTTTACTGTTTTCCCCTATTTTGCCTTGTCTTTGGTTCCTCACCTCATGCATGAGCTTAGTATCTCTATGGTTGAATTCCTCATCTATTATTAATCCAATAGGTTTGAGTGTGGTGGGATCCTTGATCAGGCCCCGCAATATGTGTATCATCATGTTCTCTAGCTTTTTGAGATCCTTAAAAAGGTCTTCCAAGCTCTTGGACCATTTTTTCAAACCTTTTATCTTTTCTATCAATATTATCATATCCATATTCAAATGGGTTAGGATAACTATCTTAAACCTAGGGATATTATATTATATCACTATATTGATCATCTCTTTCACCTTATTATATGAACCCTGCCCTAAGTTTACTTGGTTCATAGCCAAGGTACTCTATTTATTCATCATGCCTTGCTTGGACCTTGTTAATTTCAAAGAGATGAATATGTCATACATAGTGGTTTCAAATTGAATGACCATATCTCCTAGAACTGATAAGATATATTGTTCTTATAAGTTCTTATTATTCTTTTTTAGGCCCTTGATAGCATCTTGCATTTATTCTAAATATGTTTGATCCAATTCCAAAACATCTTATTCAAAGATTGGATCCTTTCTTATACCCTATCTTTCTTTTTGAGTCAAGTTAGTCAAAGGCTCTGCCTTTTGATATGTCATTTCCTCACCACCTAGTATGACTACTTTTTCAATCACCCTTTGTAAACCAGTAATCCCTAGGTCAAACCTCACCACAACAAAAGATTGGGTCACCTGTGGAATAGGGATCTCTACCTATGATTGGGTTGATGACTGGCTTGGATTAGCCAACCTCTTTGCTTCCTCCTCTTGCAACGTAACAACCCATGGTTTCATTTCTTGCTATATAAGAATGTTAGTGGCTTTCACCATAGCCCATGGATGATAAGTAGGCATCTTTTCCACTCTTGGTTCATAAATGAACCACTTAGGGATATGTGGCCAATAAAAAAAATTCCTCACTAAACAAATTGACTTTCTTTAAGGGAGGAGTGATGGTTACTTTAGGCTTCTTAGCATTTGAGACAATAGTAGTATCTACTTTCCTTTTAGGAGGCTCAATGGGTACCAAGTCTAAAGACTTCCCTTTATCTTGTGTGACTTCTTCAACCTTTTCTTCTACCTTTGAATCTGACCCATGCATCATGGACAACATCTTTAATGCATCCTCCATCGACTCATTAGGATCAAGGGCTATCATATTAATTTCTTCTTGATGTAATTCTTGTTATGTTGCCTTGGAGGACTAGAGAGCTGATGAACTAGAGGCAATCTCATTTGGTCTCCTTTTCTTAGGCCTAATCTCTTCAAGTTTATGTCCTATTTAAACTTTTGTTATTAGGAGCTTAGAGGATTTACCACTTATCAAATGATACTGCCTAGTGCCTAATTGCCATCTATCATCTACCTTATAATCTCTTGATAATCTAGACTCAGTTCTAATATTATACTCTTTCAATCTCCTAGTTACTTCAAAGTAGGAGGATGCCTTGATGTATACAATGCCAAATGCACCAGGCTCATGATCATATGGAACATTCAAGATACCTTTGAATCTTAAATGTTCTTTAACTCTTCCACAAGGGTCCCATTATCTAATTTCATCTATTTTTAAATTAAAAAATAGTCTATGTTTAGATGCAGCCTCAATGTGGTCCTACTATCTGAAGGTGGTATTACCAATGGTCATAAGGAAACTATGGATAAATCCCTTTATTTTGGTTTTCAAAAGTCCATCTATACCATGGAATAATTTTTAGGTCATCTCTTGCTCTACTAGCTTATCATAAATGTGGACTGGCAAATTAAGAAGAGAATTTTGAGTTCCCTTAATCCTTATAATAATACAATCTAGGTACAACCATATATCTCTCATTGATTCAATGTATTTTTTAATCAATGGACCAACTCTCATCATAAGGATACTAGTCATAGCTTCAGTCAATGATGGCTAGACACAATCACAGATAAATTGAAAGTGGTCCCTATACTTATAAATGTGTAATTTAGAATAATATTGGGAAATGATATAGGTGTCACTTGAAGACCATTTTATCTAATTTAGAATATTTGTCGTTACTCATAGCGCATCTAGGAGATAAGACATCATGAAAAACTCATTCTTTTTCTTATGCCTAATTGCATATAATTATCTACTCAAGGAGATACTAATTATCTGACTTAATGGAGAAACTATCATCCTTTAGACAATGAAATATACCATGGGTACCCATATTGGATCAACATAAGTTGTGGTTACACATCCATACAGTTTGTTTAACATTGTCATTACCATCCTAAACCCTGGTCTAAACTAACTGATAAGAATTTTCTTATCAAGTTCCACAACAAATTAGTTACCAAATTCTAACCACACAGCTAGGGTATCCATCAAATTGTGCTCTTTTGCCCATAAGTTAATTGAGGTTAAGTCAATCTGGGGTTTAGAGAGCTTGTAATAGGACTCAAAATCAATTAGGGAAATGTAATCAATTTTCCTCTGATTATGCTAATTGATTAACATACCCTTATCTATCTTAGCTTCCTTAAAAATGGGACCAATAATATCAATGCAGTGAAGCACCTCAAGCTTTGTAGCTGCATAGTGGATTCCAGTCATTTGTATTGCCACAATGTCATCATAGAGCCTTTTTGTAGAGAGAATCTTCTCTTCATCTTTGGTGATCATTGGTTGATTTTTAATTATCTAGAATAGTTTATAACAATTGTTATCCCCTATGTTTAAAGAATCTACTACAAAATTTGTGTCTTTAAACACATGACCTTCTATGTCTAATGTCAAATATAGCTCGATGTTTTTCTTTGAAACATGCTTATGGGTTGCCATTTATTGAACTATCTAATTGGGGATGATATTTAAACTATTTATATTTAATTATAGTTATTCTGGAGATAATTCAGGGCAATTTATACACCTTGGGGCTTTTGAAAGTTTATGTAGGGCTTTAATGATGGTCAACTAGTTAGAACTATGAGTTTTTGTGACTTAGATTGCATTTAATTTCCACATTTATACCTTTCATGTGTTAGGCCCATAAGATCTCTCAATGTGACATGTTTTGGCTATGTGTCAATACCATGGCATACTACCCACTTATTTAAAATATGATAATTGTCCTTTTTGGAGCCTCTTAGCATTAGCTTTCATCATGGGCCATTGATTCTGATCAAAACCTTCAAGATCATGCCACTTGGTAGCTCTAAAAGCTCTTTGTGTACCTTGTAAGCATTCTCCATCACTTTAATGCCTTTAGCCATGTGGCATCTCCTCATTCAATCTGGGTCTTTGACTTCCTGACTTACTCTGCACTATTGATTTTTATCCATAAGGATGAATGTTATTCATTGATCTTCATCTAATTCATCATGGTTGTGACATGTGTCACTACTACATTTGTTCTGGGCCCTTTGAAAAGTCCACCTTCATTCGCACAATTGATCTTATGAATTTATGATCAATTATGAACCATCGATATGTTTGAGTTTTATCAAGATCATGACACTCGTGTATCTCGCATTCTTTCATAGGACCTTTGATGCTTTGATTCCTTGCTCACTATTAGATCTTCATTGTACAAAAAAATATGCACCATCGATCAATTTCAGAGACTTATTAACTTATAGATTTATCTATGGATCATTAATCTTCACTTTAAGTTCTAGAGATCTTACCATGTGGCATCTTTGCATTAATTTTTTCCTATGGATATAAAATTAAAGGCATAAGCTCTCAAATTATATGTATAGACTTGGTATAAGACTTTAGACTAAGGTTTTAATGGTGTTAATAAACATAATTAGGACTTAGGCTTAAAGTTTAAACTAGGTCTAAAGTATAAAGGTGTTCCCGCATAAATATGATCCTACATAAATTTAAATCTATTTCAAAAGGGACTTAGGCTAAAACATTTTAGACTAAGGTTTTTCAACACTATTAATACATTGATTTAGTTAATCAATTAAAAGACCAAAGGTTTAATCAAAAAGGGTTAGATTTAGCATTTAAGGCATAAAACCCTAAACACTATTCATCCAAATGGGACTCCATTAGACCTGTAACTATCAGGATACATGAAACACCAGAAGCATACAGTTGATTACCAAACCAAGCAACTTAATATGCGAAAATTAACCAGAAACACAAGTAACTAGAATTCAGAATAACACATGATATGAGAGACAATACACAACTTGTATTAATACTTATACAGAAAAGAATACAATAAAGAAGATGCCACTTCTTCTCCACCACCTCTTCAGAGGCTTCCCACACCTCAAGTGAACAGTAATTCTCTCCGCAAAGCTCTCTCTCTCAAGTCCCAACACACAACTCAAATACAGAGTTGGTGTTCACCTCCAGTGCTCCACGCACAACACAAGTGCTCCACGCACTCCAAAAGTACTCAAAGTACTTCAAGTAGATCTCCCATGAACCTACAATAACCTGCACCTCAACAGACCATACTTATGGAAGGAACTCCCTTGCCTTCCTCTTTGCTCTATTCGAGTACACACCTGTACTCCAAGTAGATCCTACCTGATTCTGATCTCTATTGTGTTGTTGTCCTATCTGATCTTGCACACCTACAAATCAACTTGGTTTAGCACACTTGTGAACCTTGACCTTGCACACACATACACCTGCAGATCAACGATCTTACTTACCATGTAGATCTCCTATATAGGCCATGCACACCTGCTGACCAAGATCCTACACCCTTGAAGAATCTTGCTGACTCTCCAAAACCAGCACCCACCCTGGTACTGCTGTGGAACTAGGAGGAACACCCTTGCTCACCTCACACACAGAAGGAGCTAACTTTGCTCAACTCAAACTAGAACAAGTTTACAATACAACCATGAGTCTATTATATAGATCTCATCCAAACAATAATTAGACATCTAATTGCAATAATTAGATCCACAGCTCTCAGTCTAAAAATAGCTCTCATCATGTAAACACTTGGTTTGTTAGCTAACTACCTGTAATAAGCTCGCATTCGAACCACACAGGCGACCGACGTCGGTCCCTGTCCGCCTGGGGGTTGCCGATGCCGGCCGATTTCTGACCGACGTCGGTTGCCTTCTTGTCTAATCCTGTCGACATCGGTTGGCCAGACCAACGCCGGTGTTCGTGACACTCTACAACACTCCTGCAACCTCCTCCATGTCTACATTAGTGAAGCTTTTAGCTCCAAAACCTAACAATCTCCCACTTGGAGATAAATAGCTACACTGTACCTGTACCTGTACTCCGTCTAATCTGTTTCCTGGTTTGTATCCCTCTTCAAGCTCAATCCTGAAGACAACCCACCGCACAACCTATGATGTACCTCCTGTCATCCGAGTACCCTACCACATCCAAACCTACAAACACATGTAGTGAAGTCCTGACCCTGCATGTATACCTGCTGCTGGTCCCTCTCAAATACCTGAGAACACACTTCCCCGAATTGGCTCCTAACTCTCTGACAACTCCCACTGCATGGGAATACTCAGGTCTATACCAGACCTCATGTGATTTCAAAAACTGTACCTATCCAGACCTTAGTGTGCTCTGGCTCTGCATCCTAAACTTTGCCAACACCTGATTCACATCAACTCCCATGATCCAGGCATCAATTCAGGCGACAATTTGGGTGACAGTTCCACCCCAATTGATGATGGAACTTTCGGGAGCCATAACTTTTGCACCGTAGCTCCAATTGACTCGTCGTTTGAACCGTTGGAAAGCTAGGAATGAGGGGAACGTCTTGAAATGGCATTGAGATTTGCTCAATGAATTTTGACCCCCGAAAACCCAACGAAAGTGCCTCAAATTTCAATTTTAATAGTGCTGTCTAAAAATAGTAAGTTTCTAAAAATAGTAATTTCTTGAATTATGTATTGTTTTAAATATTGGAAGTCATACCACTTCATCTCCCTCGAGATTGGTGACCTTCCACATCCTTCCCATGCTTTCAAATTGTGTATAAAAGAATAGGTAACCCGAAATGTGAAGACAGACATCTCTTCCCAGAGATAAGCATATTTCTGTATTGCAATTTTGAGTAATACTACATCTCTTCTCAAAGAATTCATTGTTATTGTGTTATTTCTATGTTATTGTGATATTTATCAACCAGAACTTCCGAGTTTTGGATCATCTCACTGGAGACAAAATCAACCTGTGATCTCCATGTCTCCCATGTCAAAGAATTTTGTTGCTCCAAACTCCTCATGACATGCCACTGAACTAACCTTACCCTTAGCTCAGCAAAACCCTGTATGTACAATCCTGCTAGAAAAACATACCATCCACATACAGCAATAGAATGATGTTGCAATCATCATCCACCTGGTAAGACAAACCATAGTAGTTACCCTAACATTGACTAAAGCCATGCTTCGTCCTCCACCTGTCAAAACCTGTACCACTGTCCTGCAGCTCCTCAAGACCATATACCTGGTCTTCCATCTCATGTGTCCATTCACTCTATTCTTCAACTAAGGAATCCATTCATCTCTGTGCTTTCATACTGGCTGGCAACCCTACCAAAACTCCCATTTGGTTCTGCATCATATCCCTACCATGCTCCCACCTGTTTCCTGGATCCTTCCTGCTCTACAATCAGCAACAAGTATAAAGAAGAGGAACAATGAATTTGAGGGCCTACTTACGTCTTCAGTCCTCCGTATGGGTGTTTGAGACTCCTTGACAGCGTGCTGTCCACCCAAAATCCGTTACAGTGACCGACCTCGGTCACTCCATAGTCTGCATCTGACCGATGTCGGTTCCCATGCGTCTGTCCCTGACTACCGACCCTGCCAACATCGGTGTCACTGCTACCGATGTCGGTCCTCATGACTGACGTCAGTCTTACCCACTGCCGATGTCAGTCCTCCTGACCGATGTCAGTCTTACCCTGCCCGACATCACCGGCTTCGACCTGCACATGACCAACATCGGCACCTGTCTGTTCGACGCCGATTCCTCCTGACCGATGCCGGTACCTGTGTTCACCTGTGAGTGATGAATTTTTACCCGCGAGCTCCTTTGAATCAATACCCATGTCCAAACTACCCTGCTCAGAAGTATCCAGCCCCATCCACTGGTCTCTGTCTGCCATCTCCTCCAAGTACACCAAGGCTTTCCAGTTCTTAAGCCTGTCAAATATATCTGTCTTCCACTTAAGAACATGCATCTCCTTCTAGCTCTTGTGACCAAGCCTACGAAGCCACGTCTCTGCAATAGAAGAAGAATCAGTAATATAAACAAGTAGATAAAGAGTACCTATTTTTTTACCACCAGCTAATTCAAGTGTGTCCGCTGTGAGAGTTCTTGTGCATCTCTCATCACCCAATCTTTCTGAAGAAATTAGCCATATCTCCAAACCTGGGACCTGCATGACCTTCATCAACACCTGTGTGTTGGCCGCCTACAATTTCAGCTTCACTTCCCCTTTGCCAATTCTTTGGCAAGGCTCACCAGCTCCTCTACCTGGGGCTGCATGGAAAGAGGCAACCGAATCTTTTATCCAAGATTCAACTTTATCCAAGAAACCTCCCAGAGCATCCTGTGCAACAACACCTGCTACATCTGCTTCTTCAGTTCCTTCATGCTGATCTACAACCAACCAATAATATTCTTTTACCTACTCTTTCTTTCCATGGGACCGTAAGTGACCATCTGTGCTTTTCAACTCCTCCATTCTTAGCTTACTTTCATCTGCCATTGCTCTACTCCCACTCAATCAGAAACCCCTGAGAGTGACATGTAACCAAACATAAAACCTGTTCCCTGCAACCTTAGCTCTGATACCACTTATCAGGATGCGTGAAACACCAGAAGCATACAGTTGATTACCAAACCAAGCAACTTAATATGCAAAAATTAACCAAAAACACAAGTAACTAGAATTCAGAATAACACATGATATGAGAGACAATACACAACTTGTATTAATACTTATACAGAAAAGAATACAATAAAGAAGATGCCACTTCTTCTCCACCACCTCTTCAGAGGCTTCCCACACCTCAAGTGAATAGTAATTCTCTCCTCAAAGCTCTCTCTCTCAGGTCCCAACACACAACTCAAATACAGAGTTGGTGTTCACCTCCAGTGTTCCATGCACAACACAAGTGCTTCACACACTCCATAAGTACTCAAAGTACTTCAAGTAGATCTCCCATGAACTTGCAATAACCTGCACCTCAACAGACCATACTTATGGAAGGAACTCCCTTGCCTTCCTCTTTGCTCTATCTGAGTACACACCTGTACTCCAAGTAGATCCTGCCTGATTCTGCTCC
This sequence comes from Torreya grandis, assembly GCA_037957365.1. NCBI lineage: Eukaryota > Viridiplantae > Streptophyta > Pinopsida > Cupressales > Taxaceae > Torreya > Torreya grandis. The sequence goes on along the minus strand of JARHVA010002663.1, from coordinate 1,030,593 downwards.
CTGTTGTGTTGTTGTCCTATCTGATCTTGCACACCTACAAATCAACCTAGTTCAGCACACCTGTGAACTTTGACCTTGCACACACATACACCTACAGATCAATGATCTTACTTACCATGTAGATCTCCTATATAGGCCATGCACACCTGCTGACCAAGATCCTACACCCTTGAAGAATCTTGCTGACTCTCCAAAACCAACACCCACCCTGGTACTGCTGTGGAACTAGGAGGAACACCCTTGCTCACCTCACACACAGAAGGAGCTAACTTTGCTCAACTCAAACTAGAACAAGTTTACAATACAACCATGAGTCTATTATATAGATCTCATCCAAACAATAATTAGACATCTAATTGCAATAATTAGATCTGCAGCTCTCAGTCTAAAAATAGCTCTCATCATGCAAACACTTGGTTTGTTAGCTAACTGCCCGTAATAAGCTTGCAGTCAAACCACATAGGTGACTGATGTCGGTCCCTGTCCACCTGGGGGTCGCCGACGCCGGCCGATCTCTGACCGACGTCGGTTGCCTTCTTGTCTAATCCTGCCGACGTCGGTTGGCCAGACCAATGCCGGTGTCCGTGACACTCTGCAACACTCCTGCAACCTCCTCCATGTCTGCATCAGTGAAGCTTTTAGCTCCACAACCTAACAGTAACATGGAAACATAAGATAAAGTTAGAAATATTAGATAAAGTTAAATAAGGATTATAGGTGAACATGCCAATGAAAACTGAAAGAAAACATGATCTTCAATAATGCAATTTTGATCAATTTGAATGTCAATTTATAACCCAATTTGCAAAATTGAATAAGGGTCTTCATTTTTCAAAAATGGGGGTATGTTGACCTCGAGAGGGGTTAAAGGCTAAAGTTTTAATTTAGAAAATAAATTCTCGTTTTCAAAATCACTCCCAACATACCTAGTTGTTTAAATTGGTTGAAAATAAATGGTCAAAACTAAAGTTTTGGTGAATCAATATGTTTCTAGGGAAATAATTATTATTGACAATTATAATTATAATGTTTTATATATTATGTTGAACAAGATTGAAAATTTCAATGTAGAAGCCCAAGTGTACTACAACAAATGGGCAAATAACAAAAGCCATGTGTTTATCGTTGATATAGAAAAGGAGAAAGATGTGATCATTTCTATTAAGTTGTTTGGCATATACTTTTAAATTATTATAATTTTTATCTAAATAATATTCTTTATTTAATTGTATTCAAAATATGAGAATTTGAAGAATCAAGCAAGGGTACTCGAATTACACCTCAAAAAAAGAGTGGAAAAGTTTAAATGTAGTGATTTCCTTGAAATACACACTTATTTTATTGAATAAACAAAATAATACATTGAATAAAATCATCAAGGAGCATGGATTAGATCCTCATATTTTGTTTAATTAGAAAGATAATGTAGATCCCTCTTTCGTTAGATGTAGTAAAGGAAGAATGGGCAAATCTTATCAATATTAATGTTACAACTAAGGATCTTATGCAATTATGGATCCTAAAATATGATACAAACCATGGAGAGAGAATGTATTCTAAAATATAAAAGTAGACAGACACTCCACATATTGAAAAAGAATTAATCTAAATATTGTAATATTATAAGACAATTAGTTTAAAACTAAAATATTGTATTTATAATTTTAGCTTATCTCCAAAGATCAATATATGTTTTATATTTATGTCTTCCCTCGTGTTTATATTTCTATTTCAGTTAATCATTTATTAATGTGAAATGTGGTCTAATTTATTTATTGATAATCATTTATATAATTCTATGTATGTTTAAATTTTAAAATAATTTAAAACTAGTAGATTGATAAAGAAATTATAACATTTGATTGATATACAATCTCATTGTGACACAACACTTGATACATGTATTTTTGTCAAATATACATTGTGCTTATAATATTATAATGTGATCAATTTTATAATACCTAAATTATCACACAAAATAGTTTCTAATAAATACCCAAAAAATATCACAATTGGTAATGAATTAGATTCCAATGTTTCTATTTAGAATACATACCAAACTAAAACTCAGGTAGCTAAAACAATCCTTTTGTAGCTCATTCTTCATATCTGGCATTCATATCTATTTTCTCAAAGGCATTTTGACTATCAAAATTAATATCATCTCTATTGGTCTTTGTATTAGTGACTCTTCTTCCTTCAGCGAGTGAACTCCAAGTTGCAAGTGCTCTTTCATAAGGAAACCCATCAATGAGATAATAGAAAATATACATCCTCAAACAAGTCTATATTTTTGTCCAATCTATTTTGAATTTTTTTTGTAGAAAAAGATAATGAACTAAATACCCTTTAATCTTCCACATACCCTAAAATCATTATTTGGCAGAGTTTATATAATCAAAACTATTCATCGATATTTTTCTACAAGATGTTATTGGGCTAAAGTTTTTTCCATAGCCTCATAATAGCACCACTTTTTTCTAGTTCATTTAAACATTGATATTGATCAATCATTGTAATTACAAAATGTGTTGACTGAGATGTTAGTAAATCCTTTCACAAAATACCTTCAATTTCAACTCAATTTATATCCACAGATTTGTTGAAATAATTAATGAGAGTACCCATGTATTTGAGAAATAATTACTTATTAGTTCTTCACCATTTTTAGTGTGCCAAAATATGGGATTAATCACTCCCATGGCTTCAATAAATTCATCCCTTTTAAAATTATCTTGAATTTCAAAAGATAGGCTTGTGAATTTTTTCTTAATTTCATTTGTATCATAAATAACAGTATCATATAATACATGTGTTATAGGAACTTCTTCAATTTTCACTCCTATTAAATCAACACATTTTTAGAATGTGTGCAGTGGTATCTCCTTCCCATTACCATGATACAAATATGATCATTAATATTAAACTTCAAATAGATATTAGGGTCTTTAATACCTATTAAAATTTGACAATTACCAAATACTAGTCTCTTAAAACATTCTTATGAGAAGTATAACATATCTATAGATTGATAAATCCATTTTCTCAACCGTATGAAGTCAACAATATACAAAATTTTCATTTCTTTCAATGTAGGAAAAATACCAATAATGTTAGAAAAAAATTTAAATTTGTTAAATTATACAACAAATCTTTTTCCTTATCAACTTCCATTTGGTATTTACATAAAACCTGCTAATGATGGATATTCTTTGAAAAATATACATGTTGCCTCATACATAGAGATCCATCTTGTATCAACATGTATAAAAATGGTTTTACTATCATTCACTCTAATAATAAATTTTTGAAACTCTAAAAATATTTTTGGAGTGCTTGACATGTATGCATGCAAGTCACAGATAAGCTCCTTTACTTTTGTGAGATTTTCAAATGTGCTAACAGTCTTGTAATCAAGATTCATTCTATGAGCCATGCAATGAATTGGAATCATATATGGGGAAACTATTATTTGTATTCAAACATAGAGACTAATTTTATGTCCTTGTATCACTGATGCACCATCAATACCAACACAAACTAACTTGTAGCTATAGCATAATCATCCATCCCAACTATATCCTTCAAATTAGAAATAATCAATCTATAAAGGTTTTCAGCATTGTAATTTTTTTAATTTTATGTATAGATAATAGATTAGGTTTCCTTTAATGGTTATAAAAATTATAAACATGAATTCAAACCCATGATGTGTTGTCAAGTACCGTGACCTCATCAATTGGTGGTGAGATAAACCATGCATTTTTATTTTTCTTTTAAACCCTCCTTCTCAATCATGGTGAGACATTTTGCCATTCCCAAGAACTATTATATGACCAATGGGATTGTGGAATGTTATGAAATCTATTATGTTGGAATAAAATCTTATAATATAAAAAAAAATGATATAGGTCTACCTTTTTTCATAATACGAGATATGGCAGAAAACTATACATTTTTGGCATGAATATTAGCTTAAGTAACTTTTCACAACTGAGTTGTCATTATTCCTCCTTTATTAATGAGATGTCGTACATTTTTTATGATCTCAATACTCATTTGTGTACCTTACATGCATGCATTCTTCTAAATATTTCCATCTCTATGTTTTCTAAATTTGTCCATCTTTTTGATTCACTGACATATATTTTTCCATAATATTTCTCAAATGCATCTAACTTAAGTTGTATTTTGTGTCATTTTCCTAGTTTTCAACTACATATTATACATCTACATTTTGTTGGAGTATCAATACCATTTTCTAACTCTATTTGTTTAATGAATGGATATTTAGTTGCCTAGTCAAACTTAAAAGAAATACCAATTTTCCGTGTACTTCTCTTCTTTCACACATATTTATTACTAAATTATTAAACTGAAGGTTGTGTTTGATGAGTACAAATCTCATCCAGTATTTGGATCTCATTATCAATAATGTCCTCTAGTTTCCTCTTCCTTTGAATAGAATTATGAGTTAAATTTTTAACCAAAGTTGGTGTTTCATGAGATCTAGAAGTTTGTTATTGTATTTGCACCTCTAATTTGTAATATCCTCCACTTGAGGCATATCATAGTCATAGTTAATAATGTCTTCGAGTGTTGGCATGTCATCATCAATGATATCTTCAAATGGTGACATATTATCATTAATTAGTTCATCCAGAATACCATTATCTATGGGTTCCACATTAATTTACCTTTGAATTATTTTGAACCTAAATATGATACTAAAAATAAATAAAAATATATTTCATCATTTAGTGAAGTACCTAAATTTTGTGTGGATGTTGGTTGTTTGGGGGATTTTTATGGTTGGATAAAATAATCTAATAGGGTTTTTTTTTGTTGATTGTCCCACCCCCTTAACATTTCTAGTAGATTCCATTTAATTGGAGTTGTTTATAATGTAAATAGGTGATGGATTCTGAGGAATGACATGGATGCCACTAGTGAATATTGAAGAGTGACATGGGCACTATTGAGCAACATGAACATTGGTAGTTCACATTAATATTGATAGATAACACTGATATTGAAGGGTGCATAGATGTTTTTGAGTGACATGAATGATAAAAACCACCATGGATGCTAGTAGACAACACAGTCATAGACTAGTGACAGTTATGCTAGTGGATGACACTAACATAGATAGACTACAATAATGTAGATATGCTTCATAATTTTGTTGATTAGAGGATTATATAGTATATACAGTGGTAAATGCACTCATATTCAGTTTTGAATTAGTGATGAAATATATTTATAAGTATGAAATTTATTGTAAATAGTAGGTGAGTTAACCTAGAAAAATAACTTGCATCCAGATAATTTAGGTGAATCCACGTTATTCACTACCCCTAAAATCACCAAACGCCAATTTATAAAATTTAAATATTCATGAATTAATAAAAAAATCACCACTAAAATTTACCCTGCATCCTCCTTTTATACATTTTTTGTAATTTGGGCAACCCAGTCATTATCATGTGCATCTCTATTTTCCACCTCCTTTTGGGCACACTAAGGTCAATTTCAATAGTATTGTACTCTTTTCTAAGGTGTAAGTCTTGGAGTATGTAAGTGTCTTGGTCTCTAAATTAACCTATTTACTGTCTAGGTGGAAGCTATCTTGTTTTAGTCATCTTACGAACTTATTGTTGGAATTTATAATATGTATGTAGGATGAAAATATAAAAATCCAAAAAAAATTAAAAGCCAAGATATCACTGTAAAAAGAAAAAGAAAAGAATAGAAAACATGTAATTTCAAAATGAAAAATATCTATCAAAGTTAAAAAACATACCAAAAGACATGATCATAACATTGGCACACCTCCTATCCTAATTAAATCTCAAACTTTGGAGTTGGACTTATGATATAGTTGAAGTTCATTGGAGTGTATCAGGATAGTACACTGGGCTAGTGGGTTTTACATATATATTATTAGTCCCACCTAATGTATCATGCCAGTACCCAATCCTCCTAATTGATTAATGGCTCTGTCAGGGTCTTGAGGAGCAGGGAACACATCATGGGAATTTGTGATCCTTTAAATTTTCATGTATATAGCCTTCATGGGATGATATTTATACTTCAATGGTTATCCCAAGCTCTATGCTTTTTGGGTTGTGTTCTCTAGCATCGTTAATGTCAAAAAATCTTAGTCTTACAAAACTGATTAGTCTTATTTATATAAAAATTACATGTTTTCACTTTGGTAACACCCTTTTTTCCCTCCCTCCATTATCTTCCCTTGATAAATAGGCATGTTTCTAAATCTCTTTATTTATTTGTATCTCATTTTGTCCATCTGTTTCAAACATATTTGTATTCTGCTGGGTACTAATGTTCATAGGTTACCCTTTGAACTTTAAATATTTGAATAGAAGTTACATCTTTGAGCTGTGAGATGCTCTCTTAGTCTTTGCCTTATTATTTTAAATTTTCTATTATTTATTTTTTGGACCTTGATTTTTTTTCTCTTTTTTTTCAAGTCATCTGAAACTAATTTAAAATTTCCCTTATGGTCATATAGCCTTGTCTCTACCATTTGTACTTTATTTTTATCCTTTTACATCATTTTCATTGGTTTATCTAGACTTAATCTATCCTTTATCTCGTGGTTATCCAACCCATTTTATATCTCTTGTTCCACTTCATCTTTCTTTAGGTTGTGCACACCTAATTTAGCCATTACCTTGTGGCTATTTAGTCCCTTTTATTTCTTTTATTTTATTTTGGTTGTCCAGACTTAATTTAGCCTTTACCATTGATGCCATCTAAATGTCATATATTTTTACCATCTTTTCTAAGAGTTTCTCATACTTCCATTTTTAGACTCATATATGTATGCTTACATTTATTTTATCTATTTTGAGCCTTGTATCATTAGGATTACCATAACTAATTTTTTCATCTTTCAAAATAAAGACTAAGGTATTTTCATGCATTTTATTTTAGTGTAAAATTAAGTTGAGATATGTATATGTTATTTTTAGTTCTTTCATTCATTTATCATAATTAATTTATAGTGCTTATTTTTATTTTGTGTTTCTATGTTCTTTCCAAAAGCACCATCTTGTGTTACACTTTTGTGACACATGATGAGATTTGTGTGGGCCATATATGTATACACCTGTATTTTTCACTCATTTATAATTTCTCTTATAAGACTCATTAGCACATAAATATCCCTGAGTGTATACGTCATAAGGAGTGCACCAGGATTAGGGTAGATCAGCTTGTGGTACTTTGTGAGATAATCCCCCATGATCATTTATTATATTTGCTTATGTTCATTGCCATGTAATATACTCAATCTAGCCTCTATTTTTTCTCATTCCACTTTTTTCCACCTCTTCATGTTGGCATGCCTTTTTCCTTTTGTATTTTTTGGGCTGATATAGTCTTATCTTTGTTATCACTTTTTCCCTACCATAGGCCGATCTAATACAATTTTATTCCTACTAACATATTTCCTATTATCTTGATTGATAAATTATAGTATTTTTTTACTAAATTTTATTACTTTTGTATCAGGCAAACTAGTACAATAAGATTTTTGGATAAGTCACTTTTAGGATTTGATATATATCTATAGTTTTCTAAACACCATTTTTAATAAAAACACATATGATCTAATCTTCTCATGTATGCAAATCCACCCTTAGTAATAAAAATAAGAATTTCGGTATATGAGCTTACACTTGTGAAAGGCTAGTTTACATAATGTATTAAAATCCATAAGAAGAGAAGCTAAACCAAAAAGGTACACCTAGTATTTGGAGTCCCCAATAAGGATAGTTAAGTTTTCATGTTTACATATTGATTTTCACCTAAAAAATCTATCACAAATTTTCACTCGAGTCAAGGGGGATATTTAGGAAATGAAAATTTAACCCAAAGTAGTTATCTCTATCCATATACTCTCTCTTTATTTACTTTGGTGGATATATGTGTATGTGTATGTTGTGTTATATTAGTATGTTAGTGTTTTCCATGTTCATATTGGTATATTATTGTTAGTATACATTATCTTCACATGATTTTTTCCATTGTATACACCTCCTAGTTAAAAATTTAGTTTAGGTACCTCTTGATTACCACCTAATGGAATTCATATATCTTTAACTTACCTTTTTTCATCTTAGATCTAGGTGACTCTTTGTTCATTAGTTCATTACACATACTTTCTAATTATATATTTGATATCTTTATTATAAATAGATCTTACTGCCCTACTTTACAATAAGACATATTGTATGTATGTTGTATATACTATGGTTTTCTCCATTTGCATATATTAGAGGATATTTATATTTTTGATCACATTCACCCTACATATAAAATCCACCTTTGGTTTGGATAGTACAACTTTCAACAAGGTGGAGATGTTACATGCCATGGTCAAATACCCCCACAACCATTTTATTATCTTAAATATTCATCAACGTAGCTATAGAATTATTATTACCTATTACTTATCTCAAATTCCTTTATAGCTCACCATGGTTCTTGAAGGGCCCTGCAAGTTTATCTTATCTATGCAAGGAGAAAATTTATTGGCATAGGCCAATGCCTAGGAATATACCATGCAAATCATAAGTGATTTAAATTTTAAGGGACTTATATAATGTAAAACCCTAGGTTGTTAAAGTGCTAGAATAAGAAATCAAATAATAACTATAGCAACGTCTACAGCCTCTAATTTATATAATAATTGATTTTTATGATTTTTATATAAATATTAATGAACTAAAAAGGATGTACTTTATTGGAAATTGATCAAGATAGATAAATGATAGGCTAAAAACTAGTACAATAATTGTGCAAGGTGTCATAAACAATAATCAAGAGTCAAAAAACCTCTTGGATAATAGCATGGTCTTTTGGATAGTAACACACCACACTAGTGTCTTTTTCACCATGCTAGTGTCCTTTGGCAATAGGGATAGTGAAATTCTAGGTGGACCTTCACCTGGTTATAAGAATCATGTGCTTGTGTGAATGAATGTTGGTTTGTTATTTTTTCCCTATTTTTACTGATTTCAATGTGAAACCCTAAGACTCCATTTTTGTTAGGGTATTTGAGAAGCACAAGTAGAAAAAGAGTGGTGTTAGTAGGGTAGTTTGGACATGACCTCAACACCCCATGTGTTGAGTGTTGCCTACATACCAATACCTCAAAAGGGGATCAATTCTGATGTAGTTATCCAAATCTAAGTGCTGGTGAAAGTGCAAGTGAATGATAATATGAGTATCGATTTGAGTGATTTGAGTGTGACTTGAGACTAGAAATCTAAGCAATTTGAGATTTAGGTTGTTGTATATGGGTGTATGCAAAACTAAGGTAGAACAAGAATCCATGCCCTTGATTTGCACAATTATTCCTCAGTTTGGTTGTGATTATTTGAATCTAATTTCCATCTAGGGGATAAATGAATGAAAGTGGTCTATATATAGTGTTATAATGCTTGTTAAGATGTGAAATAGGTATAGGCCAACCTAAGTTGCTTTGAGGAATATAAATATATCCATTAGGATAAAAAATAGCAAGGGGGCATTAGTATTGCCCTTTGCTCAATAGTATAGTGTGTTATAGTCTAAAGGATCATGTTAATGTCCATGTGGTAAGAATGGGTGAAAAAGATACTTAGGTGTCTATGGAGTGACTTAGTGCTACTTTTGGTATATATGGGAATGGGTTAGACTTGCATGAAAGCTGGGAAATAATCAAGAGAGGCCCTAAAATAGGTCTAGGGATACGATAAGGATAAGGTGGTTTCAAGTGACACTCATTTCACTAAAATGATATTTTATATGACTACATCCCCCCTTAATTATAGAAATGCAACAAAGTGAAATGACTAGGATAAAGGAAAAATAAATGTATCTAAACTTACCTAAGAGGTAAAGCCCATGAATCTAGGTCTCAATATACAAAGTGTGTTCCATTATGTGTCTTGTAAATTAAACATGAATGAATCAAATCCTACTTAATAAATATTAAAAGAAAATACAAATGTGAGTAAATAAATGAAAGAGAGGAAAGGAACAAATATGCCTCACTGGGTATGTGAACCAATGCAAAAACCTAGTGAAATCATGTGTGTGTGCATAATTGGTTATCAAATGGTGAATAACTTGGATTGATTTGATGGCTTGCTCAATCCCCATGTGTGGGTGGCTCAAGAACTCAATCTAGTCTTGACTTCATCATTTCCCACCCCTATTAGATGGATCATAATGTGTGAATAACTTGTATTAGACCAATGGCTTGTCCAACCCTTATATGTAGGTGGCTCAAGAACTCAAGTAGGCTATGACTCCATCATTTCCTACCCATGTGTAGTATATGCATATGAAACTAAAAATTTATAATGTAACTAAAGATGTGTGGTGTAACTAAAACGTGTGATGTAACTAAAACTATGTAGGATGGCTTTGGGGCCACTCAAAAACTCTAAAATGTAAAATAGCTTAGGGTCCACTTAGTAATTTTAATTACAAAATAGCTTAGGGCCATTTAGGAATGCCAACTATTATAGATGAGCTAAAGAATCAATCTGGTGTAAACATGGTGTAAAATTGGTGCAAATGGTGTATATAGTAATATGGAGAATGATATGGAGATTCTATTCCATCTGAGAGTACTGGTGCCAAACTAGACATATGAGAACAATGTGCCATGCACATGCCCCCAACTCTAATATCTCTGCATATGGATTCTATACTGAGTCATAATAATCTATGTCTAAGTATCTGAAATTGAAACAGGAGTGATCATGTTGTGCATAATGCTCCCAATATGATAAAACCTATGTAGTTTATGTAAAAATTGACTATATATTGAACCTATTTGATAATCTATGACTAAAACTATGTAAATCAAAATTGTAATTATTGTACCTTTATGATGATTCAAGAATTTTTTATGGGGATATTTGAAAATAGTATGATCCCCTTGTCAATAGTGTATTATGCTAATTTCCTCTGTGTCATGCTATTGACTAAATGTGTTATTTATGTGCAAAACTAATATTGATCTATATGTAACTATTTTTTACTATGTTTTCTTGATTTTAGGCTCTATATTCTATGTTTGCATGCTAAAAATTATGTTCTAATTACACTTATATGGCCTGATCCCTTTGAAAAATCCTTGTGAATTCCCCCTCTTTTGAGGGGAGTTGTTGAACCTCTATAATATTTTTTCTCAAAATAAAAGTTATGCATCATGTGTGTTAGACTGAAAATATATGTTATATGCATGATAAACTAATATAATGTGTATACATGACATTGAAATGTAAAATAGTCTAAGAAAAAGTTGGTAATGTATGATGTATGTTATATATATATATATCATTCACAAGGTTGTCAAGATATATAAAACAATGTAATCATGTATATGAACAGTAAATCTAGATATAATCTAAGTAACTACCTAGGGGGATAGGGCATGATCTTCATTAAGGCACCCAAGGAGGAAGGGGAGATGCAAGAGGTCCTTCATGGAATCGTAACTATATGTGAATTTAAAAAGTAAGAAACAAGTGTCATGGCCATAACGCATACATATAAACACATGAAACACACAAATTAAGCCAAGGGGCCACAATATAAGGGACATGGGCACATGTCACTAAGTTTAATAAAATAATACATATAAGGACAAGTTAAATTTCCACATATATGAAGATAAATCAAGTTTGACTTAGATCCACATGGAATGACATGTTTAAATTTCTACATACATAATCAATCAGCACACACAAGGACAACGGCACATGTCCAAATCATAGACACAATGAAAGTAATTGGCTTAGATCCATAGAATAATGACATATTCAAATTCCCTTGAGTAGATGTAGAAGTAAAGAGACACAATCAAGTCTAAACTAGTAAATCTATACAATGTAAGTATGCATAAACATGTGGTATAAATCTGTATAATAGAAAATATGTACATAAGATGAGTCTATGATAGTGTAGTCAGTAAAAAAATAGTATAGTATAGGATGATCAATATCAAGATATAATCAATGCTAAATTTGTAATATGGAGTATAAAAATATATAACTTGGCAAACCATAAGCTATGTAGTATGACGCCCCCAATGGGTGAATGTATCAATGTTGAATTTGTGTATCTATGCATGTGCCCCTAATGGGTATATAGTATCAAATTTGAATCTATGTAGAGGGCTTGAAACTTGTAATGATCTACAAACACTTGATGAGAATAAGTGAAGCATTTATGTATGATAAAAACCAACTATACTAACATAGATAATATATGTAGTAATTATAAAATAGAAGGAATGTAAACATGGAAATACATGCAATCTAAAATTTGTATTTTCTGAGTAATATTTGAATGTTTTTGTATTTTTGAAGATATTATATTATTTTTATATTTTTTGAGTATAAGATATGTACAATTAATATGAAAATAAAAATATGTACAAGTAGAGAGGAATATATTAGCCAATGAGTCTCACAAGAGACTCACTATCAAGGTGTCATGTATCAAACAAAGGAAGAGTGATCATACATGCTATGTGAGGAGGTATCTGAGATATAAAAACTAGATGTACTAAGTAATTTGTAGCTAAAACTACTTGTAGAGTGGGGCTATGAATATGTGAAGCTATTTGAATGTACCTATGAACTTTGGGGTTCTTGGGGACCCATCTAGTAGAATAAGTTGTGACTAACGTGGGTGTTATATGTTGTAACACTAATATGGTAATGGGGTATAGATAAACTCTCTAGAATTCATAACATGTGTCTGACATAGGGGTATCTCTAATTAAGGTCTCTGTGGAAGAGTATGTGTATATGGTAATGTTACAATAGTAAACCTCACCTGCACTAGTGACTCAATTGATATCAAATGTGTGTTAATGGAAGCTATGTGTGGAGTTATGATTGGTGGTTATTTTGTAATTGGTTATGTAATAGGTAAAGGATACTCGTATGGAAGGCCCTAGACTGTAACCACTTGATTAGCATGTATATACTTAATAATTATGTGTATGGTGGATGGAATGGCTTGAAGTTGTTTCATCCAATGCCTATTTAATAACATGTCAAATGTGTCAACATTAGGTACAACTAATAATCTAGTGGCCACATGTGAGAGAACAACCTATAATAGAAGTACTATCTCCCTGATAGAGCTCTGAGCATGGCCACTAGAGCCATAAATAACTATATTTATCCAAGAAATATCTTACTTTGAATAATGTAAGGATGTAGAAGTGTAATAATACACATATTAATGTTTGAACCATTGTTAAAAATGACACTCTAAATAAAATGATGATCATTGTAAACTCCTATAAAGAGTGAATATAAATATAAGTCATCATCAACAATCTCATGATCTGAGAAAGTGATGAGAGGTCTAATTGTAATTGTAGTATCATACACACCAATGATATTATTTAGAGGGTGTATATTTCCATCATATGAGTATGATAAGATGTTGATTGTGGATGTACCTGATAAGTATAATGAACACGTAAAGTTCATGTTGTCTCATTAGTCATATGCTTTGGAAATGGATCATAAAAATATTTTCATTGCTTTTGCTTCAGTTGGTTATAATCTAGGTGCCTATATAGGAGTGCTCACATCAATGATATTAACATCTATCATATCTTGTATCTTATGTTTTAAGTTGATGCATCTATTTTTAGTATGGACTGGTGCCCTATGATAATTTTAAAATGCATTAGAATCATAATTCTTTGGAAGAGGCCTAGTCATATCAACCTATTTGATAGAAGGTAGTGATATGAGGTTATATTCTAGGAGTTGGAGAACATGTGTTGGAGATTCAAGAATATTTGTGAAAAGTCTCCTTGGAGGAGCTAATAAAACCATGTGAGGAGCTCGCTCTAAGATTGCATTAACTATTATCTTTTGCTCATTTTTGTTTTTATTGGGCCTTACCTTATATGGGGGCTTATTGGAACTCTTATTAATTTAATTTGATCCAATTGTGTACTTTTAATCTTCCCATGGAGAGAAGCTTGAATTCCCTTTATTTCATTGTATGGCATAGATCTGTGAATGATGTAAACTTTTTGAAATAGTATAGCTTCATGCAATTCTAGTAATAAACTATGTTTGAATATGTCTTGGAGTTCTACCATGGGGATAGTCATCTTTGCTAATATAGTTTTATATCATAAGACCTATTCAGCTATTAGCTCATTAGATTTTTTCTTGAGTTGTGCAACTTAAGCGTATAAAACCTTATCATTGATGTTGATTGAAAAGTGTGCCAAAAACATATTTTCCAGTGGATTAAATGTTATGATGGACTAATTAGGAAGATTATAGAGCCATTATAATGCATAATATTTTAAACTTTAGGGGAACAACATAGTTAAGAGATAATAATTGACTCATATTCCAAGCATGCTATGTGAAAAGCATGTAGATGATGCTCTAGGTCATCCTTACCATCATACAGAGTAATCTTGGGTGACACAAATCTGGAGGGCAAAGGATTTGTCATTATATGTTATGCCAAAGGTGTATTTAGGAGCATATGAGAGTCCAAGGCATAATATGGTATAGTAGCACCCTACTAAATATGTAACACCTTAGATTATACATAATTGATATCCTACCTAAGGTATTATACATCTGAAGAGGAGGGATGTGTACTAGCCACAAGAGGTGGTGCCACTGGTGATATTTGACTAGTTGTAGTAGGTTGTTTTAGAATCTAAGTTGCACCCATAGTATGTGTAACAATATTAGTAATTATGGGGTTTTAGGATTGACTTGTAGTGGTTTTCAAGAGCTCTTCTTAAACAATACGGATAAGGTCATCTTGTATATTAGGATGTTTAGAAATGAAATCTTTCAAATGTCTCTTATTGGTCACATCAAATTGGTTATTGAATTCTACCATTCTAGGTTGGAAAGTAGGAAAACAAAAAGTTAAATATTTCAAAGCTTTTAAGAAATTAAATATATGAAAGATTATAGGAATAGAATAATGAATTAGATCTAAGATTTTTAAATTAATTACTAAGCATAGAAAATAAAAGGATACAATCCATAAGAGCATCTAAGGCTAGGGTTTGGATGGTATTCGAAGTAAGTCGAGTTCACCAAATGATTCAAAATTTAAGGGAGTTATGGAATGTAAAACCCTAGGTTGTTAAAGTCATGGAATAATAAATCAGGGATATATATAGCAATATATACAACCTCTAATTTGTACAATAATTGCTTTATCTAATTATTTTATAAATAGTAATGAACTAAAAAAGATCTAATTTTCTAGAAACTGACTGAGATAGATAAGTGACAGGTTGTAAACTGGTACAATAATTATGCAAGGTGTCATAAATAGTAATCAGGAGTCAGAAACCCTCTTAGATAGCACAATTCTCTAGACAGTAGTAAATTGTGATAATGTCTTATATGTCATGCTAGTGTCCTTTGGCAATAGGTATAGTAATCATTTGGGTGGACCTTAGCTTGGTTTTGAGAAGCCTATGCTTGTGTGAACGATTTTTTTTTTTTTTTGGTTCCTTGTTTTAATTGATTTCAATGCAAAACCCTAGGCCTCCATGTTTGTTAGGGTATTTGAGGAGCACAAGTATAAAAAGAGTGGTATTAGCAGGGTAGGTTGTATGCGGCCTCAACACCCCATGTGCAAAAGCATTGCCTACATACCAATACCTTGAAATGAGATCAATCATGATGTAGTTTTATCAATCTAAGTGTTGGTGCAAGTACAAGTGAATGTTAGTATGAGTGCTTTGAGTGTGACTTGAGACTAGAAATCTGATTAATTTGAGCTTTGATTTTTTAAATATGGGTGTATGTAAAATTAGGGTAGAATATGGATCAATGACCTTATTTTCATTTGATTTCCATTTAAGGGATAAATTAATGAAAGTGGTCTCCATATAGTGTTATGATGCTTGTCAAGATGTGAAATAGGTCTAGGTTGACCCTATGTTGCTTTGAGGAATGGAATTATATTCGTTGGGAGAGTAAAGGGCAAGGGGACATTAAAACTTCCCTTTGGTGTGTTATAGTCCAAATTACCACACTAATGTCTAGGTAGTAAGAACAGGCAAAAAAGAGGTAAGGGTGGTTAAGGAGTGGCTTAGTTCTTATTTTGGCATATCCATGAATGAGTCAGGATCATGTGAAAGCTAGGAAGTGATCAAGAGAGGCCCTAAGGTAGGTTTAGGGCTAAGCTAAGGATAAGGTGGTCTCAAGTGGCACTCATTGCACTAAAATGACATTTTAGATGACTATAATAAGTGAGGACACAATGTTAAAGCATGAATATGATCATGATGGGAATGGTCTTGATAAAAAATCAATATTTATATAGGATATATTTACAAACATGCCACTTGAATTAATAAAAAAATTCCAAAAATAGTTTCTTAAATTATTATATAATTAGTTTATAATTAAATTTGGGTATCATTGAAACCTATAATATTTAAGTGAAATTTTGTGTTGTGTTCTTCCACCATAAAATTATTAGCAATGTGTCATCAATATTGTCATCATATATTATTTTTAAATGGGGTAAGAACCTGCAATGTAATTTTGTGGAGAGTATGTCATACTCACACACCATTGCCACATATGGGGACCAAATATGCACTTATAAAAACATTGAATAAACTCTATAATCACATAGTCCATGATGACTATAAATTCACTTATTTATATATGTAGTTACATTCACACATCATACACTTGACCACACGTCTCATTCATGTCTCACTATCCTACTATTTTATAGAATTATACTTGACTAGGTGAGTTTTGGCTCTTACTGTACACCTAAGTTAGCCTAATGGTGAAGAAATTATACTCTTGAAAGGGATGTCAAAAGTTAAAATCATGCATGGGTTAAGGTATGTACACCTTGTATTTAAGGAATAGTTAGATGCCTCTTGTATTCTAGAAGTACAAGGTGGTCTCATATGTTGTAAGCTACCTGATATATGTCATGCCCTAAAAATAAGCATGAATAAACTGCTATCAACAAGGGAATATTTTTTAAGTGCATGAATATAAGGTTAAATGAAGTGCTAAAGGTTCTACCACTTTTAATTTAATATAAAGAGAATTTGGGGAAAAAAACAAGGAGGAGGGTGTAAAATCTTAGTTTTCAAATTAGTCTTCACTGTGTCATTTTTTTTTAGTTTCAAGTTATCTAGAACAAGATCCACATCATTAAAACTCAGGGTCATTATTTTCAAAATTATGATAGAAATAAAATATCATAGAGGAATAGAATTAGGGTTACCAACCCCCAACTACCACCTCACCCCTCCATAAATCCTAAGTCCCACAAGAACAACATTTATAAAGGGTCATTATTTTTAAATTTATTATAGAAATAAGAGATCATAGAGGCATATAATTAGGGTTACCAACCCCCAACTACCCCCTCACCCCTCCATAAATCCTAAGGTCCACAAGAACAACATTTATAAATGCCTATTATGGGTGTTTATTAACCTATGGTTCACCAACCTTAGGCCCATTCCAACCACCTTACTTGGCCCCACCATTAACCAAAAACCTAGTGTGGGTTCCTCTTTATCCTACAAGACCCAGGGTTCCCAACCCTGAACAAGTTCCTTACTAATTGACTTGACCCAATTAAGTGACCTACCCAACTTGTCTCTACCCTTATCACCAAACTAAATAATCAGTTCACCTCACTAAAGTCATCCCTTGACTTGTTAGCTTATATTAACTTGAGACTTATGTTTCCAACCTTGGTTCCCCTAACCACCCTAGCTCCTAAGCTCCCAACCTAACCTATTAACTCCAACTAGTCTCACCCTAGGGTCCTTAACTCTAGGCAATTTGACTCAACCTAACTTACTTGGTGTGTGACATGACATGAATTGACTTGTCATGACATGACTTGCCCTATCAAATTATTAGAACCTGAATGAGTAGGGATAGCTTGGCTCACTACTTAGATGGTGTGGCATGACTTAAATTTAAATCCTAAAGACTTGACAACCTTTGGATCAACCCCCATGATGAGCTCATTTCCATCAACCTCTCTTATTTTAATACCCCATGGGGCTCCTTAATGGCTTACCTATTGAGCACATGATATCAATCTTGGCCTAAAAGGATCACCTCATGCTTACCAACCTAGTTTTCTAGACTACCAAGCCTATCCCCAACAACCAAAAAAAATCTTGAACTCTTAGTCCAATCCTTAGCCTTTGTTATAAGTATTTTAAGGGTATAGTCCCTGGGATAAGATCAACACACCCTGAGGACTCTCCCTAAGGGTTGAATATTTATTTACAAAAATCTCAACGTTCAGATTCTAATTCACCCCCTAGGTTCCAATCTAGGGGACTAGAATGCAAATTTAGATGATGTGCCCAAGAAACCCCACCCTACGTGCTTTTACAAAAAATCCAATAAATTATGTTATACATAACTAAATTAAGTGAATTTTTTTTAGAATTGTGAGGAAAATAATGTCTTTGGAAGGTGTTGGGGTTATCTAACCTAATATTTAATACTAAATAATAAGTAAAACTAGACTATACTTTTATTTAATTTTTGCAGTGTAAGGATTCTACTTACAATTTCCATTCTTTGTACAACTTATAAACTTTTTTTCTCTTACATACTTAAGAATAAAAATATGAACATGTTATAAATAATTTTAAATTGATATTGAGATGCATGTGTGAATATTATATCTCTTTTTATCTCTTTCTATGCTACACCATAAACACACATAATCACTTTTCCTCAACTACTTAGTCATTCATTCTCATTTTCGCATTGATTCAAACCACTTAATCACTTTTATTATAGCTAAAAATATGAATTTAACTCATACAACTTTCCAATATAAATAATGATATAGACATATGGGATTTACATCTCATTACAAGCCTCTTTAACATTTCTTTTGTACACCATTCACACCAATATAAAAAAATCTAAGCTTAGAACGAAGGAGATAAATAATATATATCCAGATTCCATTTTATAAATGTTTTCAAGGGTCATTGAAGAGAGTAATAATATGTGAATGAATCAACATACATTCTTATATTCCATTGATTTATTTTCACCCATATACAAGACACTTTTAAGTGAACTTGAGCTTTTTCATGGGTACATGAAGGCATAATGTTCCTCTTTCAACATTAACTCATGACAATACATGATCAATGTGTCAGAAGGCTATATAAAAATTTAAAAAATCCATCCATGATGCTATAATATGCCTCTAAAAGTAAGTAATTTTCAACTCCAAGGTGAACCTACAAGCATAAAAAGACATTCATGCTCAAATCTCCAATCTCCAAAATAAACCAAATGAGATTTATTCACCTTCCATCATTATGGAATTATTAAATGAGAACCATAATTATCTCATCCACAATCCAAATGGAAAGATGAATGTTATCCACCATTATACACTTATAAATAAAAATTAAAAAAATGGATGACATGTAGGTCAAACTACAAAAGAAAATAAAGTTTTCAAAGCATATTCTCTACCACAAAACACTACACTAAACAAATATTTTTTCCCATCACAAGGTATATCTCTTAGACATCCAAAATGGGAAATAGAAGGATGTATTTTTTCATTCATAAAAATTATACATGTGTTAAAATAATATCTTCCAAAGCCATGAATATAAGCTTCATAACCATTTCAAACCTCATTAGACCTCCCAATCAAGATAAAAGAAATGTGGTTTTTCAACTCTTTTCAAGGTTTCACATTTTTTTAGATTTTGTAACCATATCAATAACTCAATGGATAAGGGGAATGAATATCTATTTTTTTTCCATTCAAAGCCTTCACCATACCCTTAAAGGCTTGTCCTACAATCCATAAACAAGTGTTTTACACCTCTCTCATTTCCATTCATTTGTACCCTTTGCCTAACCCCAAACGGGTGACATAATGGTGCCAAAATTTTAAAAAATAAAAATATTACAACTAAAAACCTAAATGGTCTCAAAAATCCCAAAAAAATATAAAAATCTAGGGAAAAATTAAGACCCAATACCCTTAAAATTTTCACCTACAAACTAGTCACCAATAGTTGTAAATACAAGCAAATCAAGCCAAAACAAGCATTAAAATAAAAATTTCTACTAACATTCTAGGAGCATATAAAAAACATAATAATAATGAATTCAGAGGCTTATCTAAAGCCTCTTATCTCTCCTTCAAGCAATCCTTCACAATCTCCTTATAAATCCCTTCTTCTCCCTTAAGCAAAAACTCCTAAGTAAAAATTAATAGCCCTTTCAAAAGCCAAAAGTTGACATATAAAAATAAAAAGTCTTAAAATAATCTACCAATTAATATTGGTCACTTTTCATCAACTTCCCAAACAACCCAAATAAAATTCTTACAAATAGATTTAATTTATTTAAACACCCACAAAGTTTACTTGCACAAGTAAACCCACTTACACATTACTTACATAACACATGGGTATTCCTAAAATATTGATTTCAATACAATTAATGGAGATCTTTGATGACCCAAAATGTTAAAAATCCCTTTAAAACTCACTTACCCTAATGGTATAATTCATGCGCTTTGAAGGAGTTTGTAGGAGAGGTTTTACTTGTCATACACTCAAAGCTATTACTAGGTATATATGAAAACCTGAGTTTGCACTCATGGGTTGGCTTTGATGATAAATCAAACCTTTAAAAAGGGGTAAAAGAGGCCTTTGGGATGGTTTATAAGGTTTGGTTAAAAATCAAATAAAGTGTTTTAGGCTAAAAAATAAAAAATATATAAAACTAGCTAAAGTTTTGAATTTTAATAAAGTTGAACTAATCAAGAAAGGTTAAATGTGAACATGTAAATATCATGGTTGGTCTCTTTGAATACCCACCTTTATCTCCCTATCACTTGTACATTGGTTCCATAAATCAAATGCATCAATGATAATAAACTAGTAACTAGTAATTAAAATCACATACAAATCACACATCAATCAAGCCAAAGTAAATCATCCAATAAAGTTCAAATCAACATTAGATACCCATAATAATCTTACTAGTCATATATCAATTATCTCATAAATAAAATAAATACATCCTAAATATCCAATATAAACATTGCATATACACTAAACAGCTAAAATGAAATGATCTAGAGTCTAGAGTCTAATGAAGCATATATAATAAGGCACCTTGTGTCTCAAAACATACATTCATAATATCTCAACTACATTCAAAAGATATAAATCATGAAGGAAATGAAATCAAGCCTCACAATGGACCTAAGCAAAGCATCAAGCATGGTACACCTTAAAAAATCATTTCTTGTTCCCCACTCTTTTCTAACATTTTTGAAAAAACCCTACAAAATGAAGTCAATGATTTCATTATACAACCTTACACCAAAAAATGGTAAAACAAAAACACAAACAAAATAAACAACTTAAAACAAAAGAAGGAGATCTACAAATAACCTGCTTCTATACAAGGGTATTAATATTATATCTTGATATTAAAACATATTACCAAAATCTACATCATCCACTTTTTATAACCAAATTTTAAAAAAAAAATTATTGAGTGATCGTCCACCTTTTATAGCCAAATTTTAAAATATATATATTGAGTGTGGAAGAATTTGTAACAATTCTTTGAATTATATATAGGTAATGTATTAAATTGATGGATATATTCCTTTAATTTAATATTAAAATAACATATAAGTATAATAGAATATTTTATCTATATAAAAAAACCATAGGCATGATGTACAAATAGTATGCAAGCCAATGGAT
This sequence comes from Torreya grandis, assembly GCA_037957365.1. Classification (NCBI taxonomy): domain Eukaryota; kingdom Viridiplantae; phylum Streptophyta; class Pinopsida; order Cupressales; family Taxaceae; genus Torreya; species Torreya grandis. Next base: position 1,008,761 of record JARHVA010002663.1, on the reverse strand, counting down.
CAAATAAAAACAAGTGTCATGGAATGGCCTGAGTACCTGATGGCATAAAATATTGCAATTGACATAGTAGTATGTAAGCAGTAGTAACAAACATAATGAATGCTCAAAAAATTAGTCAGCACTTGTAACCAAAAAACCTTTTTTCCTAACGAAAACCAAAATGTAATGAAAGCTCAAAAAATCAACACTTAAAACTGATATGAAAAAGAAAGGAAACTTATATTGCAGTTGGCACAGTAATAGAATTCATTTTAGTTGTAGTTGCAAAGTGTTATTAACCATTTGCATAAATCAAAAAGTATTGCAGTTGACATAATACTATGTAAGCAGCAATAACAAAAATCATTACAGTTGCAGTTGGAAATTGCTATTCAAAATTGGATTTTTTTATAGAAATTGTTTGCATGTATAAACTTGATTTTTTTTAAGGAATTTCCTCTTGCATCTGGATCAACCACCTAGTGGACCAAAAGGCAATGACTTTAACTCTTCCAAGGACTCCAAGTGCTTCAATACTAACCCTTTATATAATCAAAAAATAAGATGTTGCCAAAAGTTTTGCATATTTGTAATGCTTCTCCCTACCCCTTAATAGAATACAAAACTAGCACATGGAGTCATGCTACACTTGTCTAAATAGCTTATCTTTTTCATAAAAATTTCATTCACTCAGATAAAACATGACTTCAACTCTAAGAATAGATATGTAAAATATGAGGCATCCAGGCTCAACTCACTAAGATTTCATTTCTCTTGCCTATAAGATATGAAACATCTTGGTATTCCCTTTTCTTACAACAAACACTTATTCTAGCAACAAGTTACAAAGACAGCTGAAAAAACAAAGAAAATGTAATTAAATATCATGTACAAAACCCCCAAGAAATTAATCCCTTGAATAGAAAATAGTGATTAAATCTTGTAGAAGCACTCTGGTTGGACATATATATAAACAAAAAAAATTTATAGAAACGTCCACAAATATCCAAATTATTTTAATGGAACCAAGTATGGTATGTTAAAATAGCTAATCAAGAGTGTGAAAGAAACTCTAATAGGCAAAAATGAAACACAAGATCTAAAACTAGTAATAAACTAATCAAGTGGGGGATAAAACCTAGACAAGTCATTGTATATGTAAGCTACATTATAAAATAATCTTGACAAAGGAAAGTTGGCAAAGTGAAAGAGAATAAGGGGTTAATAGATAATAGGAACTCTATGGGCACAGATACCCCTATATGTACAGGCACGTATATATAGAGAGAACAAAACCATCCTATAACTGTTGACACAGTGGATTGCACCCTGGGTAGGAGGCCGAGCTCCTGCCTTCCACACGCAACAATGGAAACTCCCCCCTCGCCTATGGGACTAGCAAAGCTTGGGGGGAGAGTCTCTAGAGAAGGGCTAGCTCCCTTCGATGTATGTTTTAGGTCCTGGACGTCCTACTGCTAACAAATAAATGGAAAAAGGGGGGGATGAAAAGGGAGAAGGATGCTGAAAATAGAACCTAAACCTAAAATAAAAGAGGTGATACACCAAAACATGTTGATCCACTCAGCCCAAACATACACTTTTCACCAAGAAGAAGCTGTCATACACTTCATCTGATGTGGGAGACCCTTTTGTATCAGTGATTCAAGAGTTCGTAGAGATACAGGGAGGAAAAAATGTCAAAGGTGTTCTGAGACACACTTTGGCGGCCTATTCACATGTGCCTATATTTCTACTGTAGACACTTCTAGCAAACCTGCAGAGGAAGAAAATCACAATGAACTAGACATGCTAGAATTGATCTGTGAAAAGCATAAAATAAAATGACTTAACACAAAAATAAAACATAGACATATGCGTGAGTACAAGTCCAGATGGAGGTAAAAATGCTGAGTCTTGATTCAAGGTAAAATCTGGCAGAGTTCTACCTTACAAGCCCAAGAGATTTTTGGGCAGAACTTTGCCTTACGAGATAAGAGATGGATCCTTTTTTTCTCAAAAATGAGAAGTTTACAATATATAGAAAGAGAAGATAACTTGGCACTCCTTTTGAAAAGACTTTGGTGCTCTTGACAAGCTAGCCCATGTGTGTTTTTGAGCATCAAGAAGAGGAAGTCACTATTGCTGATGTCATTCTTCTAGAAGAGGCCTACTGGAACCATGCTATGTAATGTCTGATCTTGACTTTGGTGTTCAAACATTAATGTGAAAGCACGGGTTGCACCTCTTTTCTGCAAACAAGACTACTCTTTCCAGATATCACGTGGTTTGTCTTCTAATAAATGCAAAGTGGAGAAAGCAGGCCGTGTCATTTACTATTTGCACCATTTGATGACCACCTAGCAATAACTTGTTCCAACTGTAGGAATAAATCCCTAAGTTGACACCTCTCCTTTGCCACCTGGACTATTTTTCCACTTCTACACTTTGTCTCTTCCTGGTTTTGTCTCTTTCTGGCTCTTTCAGCCCTCGAGGGCTATCTCTTTGGTGGGTCACTGAGTTCCTTGGGCTCTTCTTTAAACTTTTCAAAATCAATGGCTATTTCACTGCCTTAACTTTGACGTTTGTGCACCTGTCACTACATTTGAACTTTCTTTGGCCTCTCTTTCTTTTGGCTTCTTGTTGCTTCCTTTCCTTCAGACTTCTTATGTTGAACCTTCCTAAAGGGAAGGTGATCCTTCGACTTTCTTGTTTGATCCTTCCTGAAGGGGACCTACCCTTCAGGCTCTTGAGAAAAGTCCTTTTTCTCAGTGAGAGCCACCCATAAGGGCACATACCCTTCGGGCGGTCTTCTTTCTCCTCGATGGGTTTCTCCTTCGGGCTTTTACCTGCAGACTTTTTTCCATAGACTTTTTCCCGCGAACAAAAAGTCTACAAGAATTGTTTCGAGCACTTCGCCTTTGACCTTTCAAAAATTCCATTGGCTTTTCCTCCCACGGCCTTCCTCTGAATTTCTTCAGACTTTTTTTTTGAAGGAATTCTTTCGGATAAAAAGTTTGAATAAATTATTCTAGCCTTTGCCTTCGTCTTTTTTGCGGGGTTTTTGTTTGTGGCCCTTTCAAATTCCTTCAGACTTTTTGTTTGAAGGAATTCCTTCAGACAAAAAGTCTGAAGGATTTCTTCCTTTGCTTCTTTGACTACCTTTGAAAAGTGCCCTTTGAAAAAATTAGAAACGACCCTTCCGAAGGGTACTTCCTTTGCCTTAAACAAATTTCCAAAGGAAACTTACCTTTTTAGCTTTTCTCTATGGCCTCTTTAAAAGTGTTCCCTACCCTCCGCAAGGGATCTTGAGTCCCAAACTGCCCTCCACAAGGGCACTTGAAATGGTCCATTTTGTGCCTAAGTGTCTAAATTGTCTCTAGTCGTAGAGTCTGTAAAAACTCTCTACAAAGTCCGTAGAAACAGACCTGTAGAGTCCGTAGAAACTAGACCTACATAGTCTGTAGAAATGGACCTACAGAGTTCATAGAAATCCTTGCAAAGTTCATAGAAACACCTACAAAGTTCGTAGAAACTTCCCAAACTTGTGCAAAATAAAGAATGTACTGGCTAAAGATAGCAGGGGAAAAAGGGGACCAATTTTTGGCTTGTTGGACCAAAAATGGTCAACAAATTGGTGACTCCCAGGGGAAGCATGCCTACTATGCTTAGAGACTAGTTGCCTTAAAGTCCATTGGGTACGGATTCAGAATGCAGCTTTGAAGAAAGGTTAACAACAGCCTTGAGAGATCCCAGAATCAATCATGAAGCCTTTTACCCCACACACAAAGGAAAACACACACAAGGCTAAAAACACTACTTGTGCAAACTGCACTTAGGGAAAACAGGAGCAGAAACTGAAAGCAAACTACTATATACAACTAACCAAGTATATATGCCTCCCTCTTGGATCAAAGGGAAAACTTCTTAAGTCTCGTTCCTAGTAAGGAAACTTATGGTGCCAGACAAGTGGCTGAATGGAATGGAGACTTGGTGACCTACTCCTCTTGCCTACCACCTTGATTGGCTTGTATCTGAGTGGATTGGATTCAAAAATGCTTCCAACATATACGTACTCTTTTTGTTCTTGGAAGCTTTTAAATTTTGGTCCTTCATGTTGGTGTGTTTCACCAAGAAATCAATGGTTGTTGGCTCATCACCATAAGCCCTTTGATATGTATAGCTCCTTTACAGTGCATCATGGTTTGACCCGTTCCCTTCTGCTTCATTGAGGATCCTGTCAAACCCATCCTCTACTCCCTCATGGCCTTCTTGAAGAAGGGTGACTATTGTGATGTCTGAAATGGAATCATAAACTAATTGTTCATCTCACAGAACATCACCTTCTTGTTTAAGGCTCTCTTCTTCAAAGTTGTCCTCAAGATGGACAGGCCCCTCCTCTTCTTGCTCAAGAATCAGAGTCTCTAGTTGTTCAAAGACATCCATTTGATCCTCTTCCAACTCAGGCCCCTCGACATAGTCATCCTCCTCATCGAAGAAACAAGGAAGTTCATCAAACAAAGGGGGAGAGAGCTCACCATGCTTACATTCCTCCTCATATTGTCAGAACATCAGCATGTATGCATGCCCTGAGTCTTCTCCATTGTCGATGATGTCTTCACAAAGAGCATCGATGATGATTTCTTCTTCATTGTCACTTATGATAGCCTCTTGGAGAGCTACAAATTGGATCTTTTCTTCATCACTCACCTCTTGCAAAATAGGTTCCTCCTTGAGAAGGGGTGAAGTGGAAAAACCATATGGAAGAGGAGGCAGTCCTTGAGCTAGAATCAAATGATTCTCCTCTTTCCATTTGGCTAGCACTTCATCTATATCAGGTGTGGCCTAATAGCTCTCTTGGAGGTGTGTAGGTGGGGTGTGTTTAGACATGGAATGTGCCATTGGGTCTGAACCATCCATCACACATTGGCTGAGGAATCTCTCTCTGGATTCCAACTTTGAAATTCTTCTAGCTATATCCTCTTGGAAGAGCCTTTTCTGGAGATCATAGGAATCATCATGGTGATTAGGAGCAACTTCATCCTTTTTAAGGTTTTGAGCAAAACCTTTCTTCTCCTTTTTCCTACCCCATGATTCCACTATTTCCTTCCAAGTTAGGAGCTTTCCATCATGATTAGTGATCTGAGGGAGTTGAGGAAGACTAGGAAGGGTCTGCTGATGCACAGGAAGAGTTGCTTCAATAGAAAACATATTTGGCATGTATGATGCCATTGCTTAGAACCATGGACCTTATTTTCTTTCATATAGTTTTGATCAAGCTCATATAAAAATGTGATTTCTTGATGGCACCTGGATTGCTTAACTAGCTGATTCAACTCAGAGTCGCCATTGGTGTTGATAAAAAAGCCTCCGAAGGCTGGTTGGTAGAAGAACACACCAAAAATTCTTCAACTCTTTGGACACAACTTGTCCTAGTTGGTCTCATCGGGCATGCCAAAAATTGTTGACGCAGTGGATTTCACCCTAGGCAGGAGGCCGAGCTCCTGCCTTCCACACGCAACAATGGAAACTCCCCCCTCGCCTGTGGGATCAACAAAGCTTGGGGGGAGAGTCTCTAGATAAGGTCTAGCTCCCTTTGATGTATCTTTTAGGTCCTGGACTTCCTACTGCTAACAAATAAATGGAAAAAGGGGGGGATGAAAAGGGAGAAGGATGCTGAAAATAGAACCTAAACCTAAAATAAAAGAGGTGATACACCAAAACATGTTGATCCACTCAGCCCGAACATACACTTTTCACTAAGAAGAAGCTGTCATACACTTCATCTGATGTGGGAGACCCTTCTGTATCAGTGAGTCAGGGGTCTGTAGAGATACAGGGAGGAAGAAATGTCAAAGGTGTTCTGAGACACTTTGGCGGCCTATTCACATGTGCCTATATTTCTACTGTAGACACTTCTAGCAGACCTGCAGAGGAAGAAAATCACAATGAACTAGACATGCTAGAATTGATCTGTGAAAAGCATAAAATAAAATGACTTAACACAAAAATAAAACATAGACATATGTGTGAGTGCAAGTCCAGATGGAGGTAAAAATGTTGAGTCTTGATTCAAGGTAAAATCTAGTAGAGTTCTGCCTTACAAGCCTAAGAGATTTTTGGGCAGAGTTTTGCCTTATGAGATAAGAGATGGATCCTTTTTTTCTCAAAAATGAGAATTTTACAATATATAGAAAGAGAAGAGAACTTGGCACTCCTTTTGAAAATACTTTGGCGCTCTTAACAAGTTGGCCCATGTGCATTTGTGAGCATCGGGAAGAGGAAGTCACTATTACTGATGTCATTCTTCTAGAAGAGGCCTGCTAGAACCATGATGTGTAATCACCGATCTTGACTTTGGCATTCAAACATTAATGTGAAAGCATGGGCCATGCCTCTTTTTTGCAAACAAGACTGCTCTTTCCAGATATCACGCAGTTTGTCTACTCATAAATGCAAAGTGGAGAAAGCAAGCCGCACCGCTTACTATATGCACTATTTGATGACCACCTAGCAATAACTTATTCCAACTGCAGGAATAAATCCCTGAGTTGACACCTCTCCTTTGCCACCTGGACTATTTGTCTACTTCTGCACTTTGTCTCTTCCTGGTTTTGTCTCTTTCTGGCTCTTTCAGCCCTCGAGGGATATCTCTTTGGTAGGTTGCTGAGTTCCTTGGGCTCTTCTTTAAACTTTCAAAATCAATGACTATTTCACTACCTTAACTTTGATTTTTGTGCACCTGTCACTGCATTTGAACTTTCTTTGACCTTTCTCTTTCTTTCAGCTTCTTGTTGCTTCCTTTCCTTCAGACTTCTTGTTTTGAACCTTCTCGAAGGGAAGGTGATCCTTCAGCGTTCTTGTTTGATCCTTCCCAAAGGGGACTTGCCCTTTGAGGTCTTGATAAAAGTCCTTTTTCTCGGTGAGAGCCCCCCGCAAGGGCACATACCCTTCGGGTGGTCTTCTTTCTCCTCGGCGGGTTTTTCCTTCGGGCTTTTTCCCGCAGACTTTTTTCCACAGAATTTTTCCCATGGACAAAAAGTCCACAAGAATTGTTTTGAGCACTTTGTCTTTGACCTTTCAGAATTTCCGTCGGCTTTTCCTCCCGCGGCCTCCTCCAAATTTCTTCAGACTTTTTGTCCGAAGGAATTCCTTCGGACAAAAAGTCTGAAGAAATTATTCTAGCCTTTGCCTGTCTTTTTTGTGGGATTTTTGTTTGTGGCCCTTCCAAATTTCTTTAGACTTTTTGTCTAAAGGAATTCCTTTAGACAAAAAGTTCGAAGGATTTCTTCCTTTGCTTCTTCGACTGCCTTTGAAAAGTGCCCTTCGGAAAAATTAGAAACGACCCTTCCGAAGGGTACTTCCTTTGCCTTAAACAAATTTTTGAAGGAAACTTACCTTTTTGGCTTTTCTTTGTGGCCTCTTTGAAAGTGTTCCCTACCCTTCGCAAGGGCTCTTAAGTCCCGAACTGCCCTCTGCAAGGGCACTTGAAATGGTCCATTTTGTGCCTAAGTGTCGAAATTGTCTCTACATGCAGAGTCCGTAGAAACTCTTTGTAGAGTACGTAGAAACGGACCTACAAAGACCGTAGAAACTAGACCTGCAAAGTCTGTATAAATGGACCTATAGAGTTCATAGAAATCCTTGCAGAGTCTTTAGAAACATCTACAGAGTTCGTAAAAACTTCCCAGACTTGTGCAAAATCAAGATTGTACTGGCTTAGGACAGTAGGGGAAAAAGGGGATCGATTTTTGCCCTATTGGACCAAAAATGGTCAACAATAACCAAATAGACCATAACACATAAATGACAAGCTACAAAGGAAAGGAGCAGATGAAGAGAGGTGAGTTTGTATTCATAGGAATTATCCCATGCAACCAACATATGTCTGACATTTCTATTCAAAGGCACAAAAACATTTCTTGTTCTTCTATCACACACACATAGAACCACAACGATAAGATGGCCAGGTCAAACAGAAGATTATAGAGAACCATAGTCAATATACCTGATTTCAATAGGTCAAGCACCAACATTGGGCATATCATCAAAAATAATAGTTTAGAACTAATGAAGGTAATACAAAATTAGTTTATGAGATCTCTATGGCCTTACACAAAATGCAAACATAAATGGGTACTAGGATTAAACCATAATCCATGTTTTCAAGTGTTTTTGAGTGCTATTTTTGAAGATATAAAATAATAAAATAACATTTGTTGTGCTAAGAAATACCTGGTAGCCAAAGTATCTTTTCAGAGCTCTTTGTATTATTAAACCCTAAAAATTAAGAGTGCAATTTAGTTGCCATGAATTTACAAGAAAAGATATGGTGGTGACAACACTCTTATCTATTTTTCACTCCCAAAAGGTAGATATTTCTACTCTATCTATAGATTATCATGAAATTTAAAGAGATATTATTGCTAACCTAGATTTTGTCATGAGCACATAAACAATGAGGCCCAGTCCCTTCAAGATTACCCTAGTTCATGTAATTAAATTCCAATCCTTCTATTAAAGGTCTTGTAGGCACTGACAACAACAACAATCACATGCACCTGTCTTTGACTTTGCCTAAAAATAATTGTTACTTAAGCATACCACCTCGCTCATTGTCTTAGTGTAAAGACATATTATTCACCTGACCATGGTAAATATCTATAATGTTTTTACTATTCTTACAAGGTTCTATGGAAACTACACGTATAAAAAACCTGTTCATTGGATGTAGGTTGTAAATAGTATTCACTATTTAACCATAACTATGAAAATAATAAAATATTAATAGACTTTAGTAAACAGTGTCTAATTTTTACCAATAGTGGATTACTATTCACTGACCATAGTTTCTCATGGAAATTAATCTCGCGAGGTGAAACCAATAATACCAGTCAGGTACTAACAAGATAAGTTTGAATAAATATAACTAAAACCATGTCATTTAAACACACATCCCATGTCAATGCAAATAATTTACTCCATATTTTTCCAAGAATGTGTGAAAGATTCTAAACATAAAAAATCTAGCATAAATTTAAAAAGATGTTAAAAATAATAGAGTATTGAGACTAAACAAATTGTGGAACTGCAGTCTAAATTAAACACAAATCCCATGTCAATGCAAATTATTTGCTCCATGTTTTTCCAAGAGTGTGTGAAAGATTCTAAACATAAGAAATCTAGTAAAAAATTAAAAAGATGTTAAAAACAATAGATTATTAAGACTAAACAAATTATGGAACTATAGTCTAAAATCTTAGTTACAACAATTAAACTTGTCTTCTTGTTGTCTTATAATGTATATGGTTTTTTTTTTTAAACAAAATTTTGTTACATGAAAATTGTAATCATTACCATCAAAATTTAAAAGCACCCAATAATTTTTATATGGTTTTAGTCACCATCACCTTAGACATTTTTAATTACTATGTTAAATTGTTAAAGGGAACTATTAGCCTAACATTGTGGATGTCTTTATGGATTTAGTTGTGTCTTAAGGTTCATTTATTATTTAAATTTATTTGTGAAATTGACTAAAGGTCGGTAGTATGATGTTTTTGTTTTTAAATAGTTTATCTTAGGGAACAATGGATCTTAGGGGTATATGTTGAAGGTTAGTCATGCTCAAACACTTTTAAATTGTTAAATCTTTAGGGTGGAAACTACTATATAAACAATGTCAAAAATAATAAACTATATCAATGAAAATAATGTTAGAAATGACTAAACCTTAAGTTATGCACCAAAAGTGTTCCATAGGAAACGATAACTTCAAAAAATGATGAATGCTCTAATGATTTCTCTTGAATTTATATGAGTTCTTAATAAATTTTCTATGAATAATTTTTAGATATTATAAGTCATATGAACTACAATGCTTGTGTATTTATAGAGATTTGAATTCAAATTAGGATCTTATTTGTGCACAAATTAACATCAAATGATTATAAGTGAAAACATATCGAACAAAGAGGATGAGTACACCATAACTAGACAAAGATCAACAAAAGGGCATAAAATTGTTGGGGATGCTCTAGATAGATGTCAGGAGTGTCCAATGCTCCTAGAAAAAATCTTGAGAAGCATGATAGAGAAAGATCAAAAGAGAGAAAAGAAGAGATAAGAGGCTAAGAAGAATAACGGAGATCGCTAAAAGTAGATATATGCACCAATAATATTTAATTTAGTCCAATAATCAACAAATAGACAAGTACATTACAAACATACAAATTAATGACTAATAAATGCCTTGAAGCCACCTTTGAGTGACTACAATTATGATATGATCCCTACAATCTTTATAAGTGAAAATAGGTTTTAAATTATTTTATTTTACATTTATAATATTAAAAATCAAGTTGTAGTCATTTTATTACATCACCTATATTATAGTCCTTCCATTGACTCATGTCTATTATAGTCATTAGTATTTACTTTCCAATGTGATAGAGTGAGGGAAAAATAAAGTAGTGCAAGGGATGTGTTGATTCATCTGAAACTATTTGGAACAAATATGTAGTATTCCATACCCTAATTCTTTTTCCCTCACTTTAGGGGGGATTCACATTGAAATACTCAATAATATAAATCATAAATTGAACAAAATATAAGAAAAAAATAATAATAATAATAATAAAGCTTATGAGTGTTTGGTAAGCAAATTTTGTTAGACATGCCTTACAATACAAATTAACACATGACCCTTACTTCAAAGACTTTTAGCTCAACAAACATGCACTTGATAAATTGCCTTGTTAAGATACACATATCTCCTACAATATTTGACATGTCACAATAAATATTCTAGACTTTTAAGGCAACCATATAAACTTGGATGAGGAAATAAATGTCATTGTTGACCCACATGGTCAAAACCCATCATCTTTTGTAATTATTTTTCCTACTACACAAAGAAAAGTAAAAGATATTATAATTTGTGTAGAAACTACTAATATGTGGATAGTCTCCTATATCTAATTGATTGGTCAAATATTGATCTATTTCCCATCAATGAATACATCATTAAGGGGTAATTTTTTATGGAGTTTCCTTTTTTGTTTCCAACAAAGATTTCCATGTTCATGCAACCATGTATTAGGAAAGCTAAGATGCATGAATATGTTGTATTTGGTGGGTTACATAGGTTAATAGTTTTATTTATTTTGTGGAAGATAAAAATCTCCTTGTTATATTGCATTTATATCTTATTTGCACCCTAAACTAGCTTGAACATAGGGTTTTGAGTTAGAAGATTCAAACCAAGGCAGTCTGCGTATCATAATATTTTTTTGTTGATGATGACATGTATTTGTTGGTCATCTCAAAATTTGTTACCATAGATGTTGATTTATCTCCTTAATATTTATATGAAGTGTGGTAAGTGACTTTGTATGGGTATTTTTTATTGCCTTGCATTTAATATGAGTTGTACCTTTTATTACATCCCTTTAATTTTTTTCATTCATCTAAAAATAAACACTATATTGCCTGTTTTTATTTTAAGGTAAGATGTCTCCCCCAAGCAACCCATCTTCCTCTTCCCCTACATTCCTTGTGACATACTTTGTAGCTTTAAGGGCAATAGCTAGTATATAATATTTTAAAGAGCTATAGTTAAGGGCACCTTAAAAATTTTCACTATTAATTATATTTTGCCTTTTTTATTTTTTCATTTTAATAAAGGAAAATTAATTTAATAATAAATTATATTCAATTATTTTAGCCTCTTTTCCAATTAAAATACAAGGTTTGTTTAGCACATGAATTAGATTTCATAAAAAAAAAATCTAATATTAGATTATCATCCCATATTTATTTGGGCTCACTCAGTGTCCTCAACTTAAAGGTGAAATACATACATATTTGGATGTCAAATGACTTCCTCTAGATAATGGTGGAGATAAATATGCCATAAGACTAAAGCACCATAGCCCATGAGTTGCAACCCAATTGGTTATAAAGAATCCATTGATAATGATATGGTTGTGGGTTTGAGTCTTAAATGCTTATGTCATAGCCAACCCCCCCCCCCTCCTGGTAGTATATACTTTTATTTTTGAGATAAAAATGAGACTGGATAAAAATAATCATTTTTAGTTGTGAATATATTAGGTTGTTATGTGTTCTTAAACAATGCAGAAACTTAAAAAAGAGAAAACATGAGAGTACACAAACATGCAAGACCAATCATATAAACTTATTGGCCTATTATGAAGAGTTACCTTATCCTATTTGATTACTTTTTTAGGATATGGAATCCTTATTGCCTTCTAAATGATTGTAATAAATAATAGGAAACTAGTTAAGCTAAAATTTGAATTTAAATAAGGTTGAACATGAATATGTGAATAGTGATGTAGGAGCATCACTCCTAGGCTAGTTTTCCTTTAAATTTTGGTTTTATTCTTCAAATTTTGGATTTATTATGGTCTATGAGGTCTTAAGATGCTTAGACCATCCTTAGTTTTCAATTCTAGGTATTAGTTTTAGTGTCAGCTTGTCAAACTTTCAAATTTACACTTTTCCCACAAAAATTCAATTTTTGAAAATTTGAATGTTTTGCTTAGAATTGGTATTGTAGAGGTGTGTGAGATAAATTTTCAAGGTATAAAAATGTTTTAATTTCCTATTAAAGACTCCATGAATCCATATCATGGGTCCAAACTCATGATGGTATGGAATATCAACTTTGTATGAGTCCTTAATTCATAACTAGCTCTTTAGTGACCATTGGAAGGTCCCAGAGGGTGGTTGGATTAGATCAGTTATAGGTTGTAAAAAATGTTGGTTTTTCATGTCTAATCATTGATGAGAGTTTTATAAGGCTCAATTTTCAAGTAAATATAAATAAGTCTCTTAGTTTTGAAGTAAAAGTCACTAAGTACCATTTGAAGTGGACTGTGTGTATTGGATCAATGAAGGAAACATAATGAAGACAAGTTTCTATAGAATTTTATGATTTGGTAAGGTTGTTTCATTTTTTTTGAAAGTGATTTGATTTGTGTATTTTATTTTGATATGTCCATGCTTCTTTATGTAAGACATAACATAGACTTATAGAAACAACATAAAATTACACAGTCAATCAGATATCTTTATAGAAAAGTGTAGTAGAGGAATTAAAGGGGACAACTGGTGATTGGGGAAAGTGTGTATAATTTTAAAAAAGGTAATTCATCCTTCACTATTCTTTGAAAGCCATTGTAGAAGTCAAAAACTCAAAATAATCGCTCTTGGGTCTACACAAAACAAAAAAACCCTGAGTTAGGGTTTTGAGACTAAAGGTCCATTTCAAGGAGTTGTATCCATCCAAAAACTACAAAAATTTGTAATCAGTTAGTGTTCAATTTTTTCTAATATATTTGATTGATTTTAGGTTTGTACAGATATAGTGGACTGTGTCCAATTAGGCCTTGAGGAGACCTTATTTGAAGAGGACAAGGGATATAAAAGTGGTCTAAAGGTTGTTTGAAGCCAATAAAATTTATGGAGAGACTAAAATCAATAGAAGGTGTTAGAAAAGGGTCTCAATTTTTGGCAACTAATCCTAGGTCATCCGTACAAGCAAGAAAATCCTAAAAAAGGTTACAAGGAAGCCTGTGAGGTTGTGGAAAGTGAGTTCATCTTGCAAGGTTGAAACTTTGGGAGTGTGTACTCTACATCAAATATCATGGTTGATCCCCTCACATAATTTCATTTGGATCCCATTCACTTGCACACTCATTTCAAATATCAAGTGCACCCATGGAAATAAACTAGTAATTAAAAGTATATAACAATCAAGGTAAATTAAATCATCCAATAAAGTTCAAATCAACATTAGATATCCATAATAATATCTCAATGGATATATACCAATTATCTCAAGAACAACATAAACATCATGCTAAATTCCAATATAAACATCGCATTTGTTATAAACAACTAAAATGAATTGATCTATGTCTAGAGTTAAATGAAGCATGTATAATATTAGCACCCCGTGCCTTAAAGCATGCATTCATAATGTCTCAAATACAAGAGCAAGATAGAAAGCATGAAGGAAATGAAATTGGGCCTTACATTATACTTAAGGAAGATGTCTAACATCGTGGCCCTTAAAAAAAGTCTTTCCTTTCCTTTTTTGTACTCTTTTCCAACATTTTTGAAACTATCCTACAAAATGAAATCAATGGGTTCATCATACAACCAAACATTGCAATAAAAAATAAACACTGTCTTGCCTGAACTCTGTTTATATATTGTATCATTTCTTTTAAGGTAATATGTCTCCCACAAGGAACCCAAATTCTTCTTCCCCTATATTCATTGTGACATACTTTATAGCTTTAAGGGCAATAGCTAGTATATAATAATTAAAAGAGATATAGCTAAGGGCATCTTATAATTTTTCACAATTAATTATATTTTACCTTTTTTATTTTTTTTATTTTAATAAAGGCAGATGAATTTTTAATGACTTATAGTTGTTGCTTCTAGTCTCTTTTACAATTAAAATATATGGTTTATTTATCACACAAATTAAATTTCATAAAAAAAATAATAATCTAATATTAGATTATGATCCCCTATTTTCTTGGGATCTCTCAGTGTCCTCAACTTAAAGGCAAAATGCATACATATTGGGATGTCAAATAACTTCCTATAGCTAATGGTGGAGATAAATATACCATAAGACTAAAGCACCATAGCCCATGAGTTACAACCCAATTAGCTATAAACAATCCATTCATCATGATATGGTTGTGGGTTTGATTCTCGAATGCTTATGTCATAGCCAAACCCCTCCTGGTAGTCTATACTTTTATTTTTGAGATAAATATGAGACCAGATAAATTTAATCATTTTTAGTTACGAATATATTAGGTTGATATGTGTTCCTAAACAACACAAAAACTTTAAAAAGAGAAAACTTGAGAGTACACAAGCATCCAAAACCAATCATATAAACTTATTAGCCTATTATGAAGAGTTACCTTATCCCATTTGATTACTTTTTGGGGAGAGGGAATCCTTCCTGCCTTATAAATTCTTGTAATAAATAATAGGAAAATAGTTAAGCAAAATTTTGAATTTAAATAAGGTTGAACATGAATATGTGAATAGCATGGTTGATCCCTTTGCTTATTCGCATTTGGTTCCCTATCACTTGCACACTCATTGCAAATATCAAGTGCGCCCATGGCAATAAATTTGTAATAAAAATTATACATCAATCAAGGTGAAGTAAATCATCCAATAAAGTTTAAATCAACATTAGATATCCATAATAATATCTCAATGGTTATATATCAATTATCTCAGAAATAATATAAACATCATGCTAAATTTTAATATAAACATCGCATGTGTAATAAACAACTAGAAAGAATTGATCCATGTTTAGAGTCAAATGAAGCATGTATGATATTGGCACCCTATGCCTTAAAACATACATTAATAATGTCTCAAATACATGAGCAAGATATAAATCATGAAGGAAATGAATTTGGGCCTCATAGTACACTTAAAGAAGGTATCTAACATTGTGTCACTTAAAAAAAAACCTTTCATGTCCTTTTCTGTACTCTTTTCCAGTATTTTTGAAAATATCCTACAAAATGAAATTAATGGGTTCATCATACAACCAAACATTGCAATAACTCTATATATTGCATCTTTTTTTAAGGGAAGGTATCTCCCTCAAGTAAGCCATATTCCTCTTCCCCTACATTCCTTGTGGCATACTTGTAGATTTAAGGGCAATATCTGGTATATAATATTTTAAATAACTATAGCTAAGGACACCCTACAATTTTTCTCAATTAATTATATTTTACCTTTTTTATTTTTTCATTTTAATAAAGGCAAATGAATATTAGAATGACTTATATTTGTCGCTTTTATCCTCTTTTCCAATTAAAATACAAGGTTTATTTAGCACACTAATTAAATTTCACAAAAAAATAATAATCTAATATTAGATTATTATCCCCTGTTTGCTTGGGCTCACTCAGTGTTTTAAACTTGAAGGCGAAATGCATATGTATTGGGATGTCAAATGACTTCCTCTAGCTAATGGTGGAGATAAATATGTTATAAGACTAAAGCATTATAGCTCATGATTTGCAACCCAATTGGATATAAAGAATCCATTAATCGTGATATGGTTGCGGGTTTGAGTCTCAAATGCTTATGTCATTACCAACCCCCTCCTGGTAGTATATAATTTTATTTTTGAGATAAAGATGAGACTGGATAAAAATAATCATTTTTAGTTTTGAATATGTTAAGTTGCTATGTGTTCCTGAACAATGCAAAAACTTAAAAAAGAGAAAACATGAGAGTACACAAGCATGCAAGACCAATCATATAAACTTATTCACCTATTATGAAGAGTTACCTTATCACATTTTATTACTTTTTAGGGAGAGGGAACCCTTCTTGCCTTCTAAATTTTTGTAATAAATAATAGGAAACTAGTTAAGCAAACATTTGAATTTAAATAAGTTTACATGGATATGTGAATAGCATGGTTGATCCCTTCGAATATTCGCATTTGGTTCCCTATCACTTGCACACTCATTGCAAATATCAAGTGCACCCATGGTAATAAATTAGTAATAAAAATTATACATCAATCAAGGTGAAGTGTATCATCCAATAAAGTTCAAATCGACATTAGATATCCATAATAATATCTCAATAGTTATATATCAATTATCTCAAAAACAATATAAGCATCATGATAAATTCCAATATAAACATCGCATGTGTAATAAACAACTAAAATGAATTGATCCATGTTTAGATTCAAATCAAGCATGTATGATATTAGCACCCCATGTCTTAAAACGTACATTAATAATGTCTCAAATACATAAGTAAGACAGAAAGCATGAAGGAAATGAAATTGGGCCTCATAGGACACTTAAATAAGGTGTCTAACATCATGGCACTTAAAAAAAGGCCTTTCCTTTCATTTTTTGTACTCTTTTCCAGCATTTTTTAAAATATCCTACAAAATGAAATCGATGGGTTCGTCATACAACCAAACATTGCAATAAAAAATAAACACTATCTTGCCTGAACTTTATTTATTGCATATTTTTTTAAGGGAAGGTGTCTCCCTCAAGTAAGCCATATTCCTCTTCCCTTACATTCCTTGTGACATACTTTTAGCTTTAAGGACAATAGCTAGTATATAATATTTTATAGAGCTATAGCATTTTTCACAATTAATTGTATTTCACCTTTTTTGTTTTTTCAATTTAATAAAGGCAAATGAATTTTAGAATGACTTATATTTGTCGATTTTAGCCTCTTTTCCAATTAAAATACAAGGTTTATTTAGCACACTAATTAAATTTCATAAAAAAGTAATAATCTAATATTCGATTATTATCCCTTGTTTGCTTGGGCTCACTTAGTGTCCTAAACTTAAAGGTGAAATGCATACGTATTGAGATGTCAAATGACTTCATCTAGCTAATGGTGGAGATAAATATTCCATAAGACTAAAGCACCATATCCCATGAGTTGCAACCCAATTGGTTATAAAGAATCCATTGATCATGATATGGTTGTGGGTTTGAGTCTCAAATGCTTATGTCATAGCCAACCCCCCTCCTGGTAGTATATACTTTTATTTTTGAGATAAAGACGAGACTGGATAAAAATAATCATTTTTAGTTGTGAATATATTAGGTTGCTATGTGTTCCTAAACAACACAAAAACTTAAAAAAGAGAAAACATGACAGTACACAAGCATGCAAGACCAATCATATAAACGTATTGGCCTATTATGAAGAGTTACCTTATCACATTTGATTACTTTTTAGGGAGAGGGAACCCTTCTTGACTTCAAAATTCTTATAATAAATAATAGGAAACTAGTTAAGCAAACATTTGAATTTAAATAAGTTTACATGGATATGTGAATAGCATGGTTGATCCCTTCGCATATTCGCATTTGGTTTCCTATCACTTGCACACTCATTGCAAATATCAAGTGCACCCATGGCAATAAATTAGTAATAAAAATTATACATCAATCAAGGTGAAGAAAAATATCCAATAAAGTTCAAATCAACATTAGATATCCATAATATTCTCTCAAAAGTTATATATCAGTTATTTCAAAAACAACATAAACATTGTGTTAAATTCCAATATAAATATCACGTGTAATAAACAACTAAAATGAATTGATCCATGTCTAGATTCAAACGAATCACGTACGATATTGGCACCCCATACCTTAAAACATACATTTATAATGTCTCAAATACATGAGCAAGATAGAAAGTGTGAAGGAAATGAAATTGGGCCTCACAGTACACTCAAGGAAGGCATCTAACATTGTGGCCTTTAAAAAAAACCTTTCTTTTCTTTTTCCATACTCTTTTCTATCATTTTTGAAAATATCGTGCGAAATGAAATCAATGGGTTCATCATACAACCAACATTGCAATAAAAAATAAACACTATCTTGCCTAAACTCAATATATTGCATCTTTTTTTTAAGGGAAGGTGTCTCCCTCAAGTAAGCCATATTCCTCTTCCCCTACATTCCTTGTGACATACTTGTAGCTTTAAGGGCAATAGCTAGTATATAATATTTTAAAGAGCTATAGCTAAGGGCACCTTACAATTTTTCACAATTAATTGTATTTTACCTTTTTTATTTTTTCCTTTTAATAAAGGCAAATGAATTTTAGAATGACTTATATTTGTCACTTTTAGCCTCTTTTCCAATTAAAATACAAGGTTTATTTAGCACACTAATTATATTTCACAAAAAAATAATAATCTAATAGTAGATTATTATCCCATGTTTGCTTGGGCTCACTCAGTGTCCTAAACTTGAAGCCGAAATGCATACGTATTGGGATGTCAAATGACTTCATCTAGCTAATGGTGGAGATAAATATGCCATAGGACTAAAGCACCATATCCCATGAGTTGCAACCCAATTGGTTATAAAGAATCCATTGATCATGATGTGCTTGTGGGTTTGAGTCTCAAATGCTTATGTCATAGCCAACCCCCCTCCTAGTAGTATATACTTTTATTTTTGAGATAAAGATAAGACTGGATAAAAATATTCATTTTTAGTTGTGAATATATTAGGTTGTTGTGTGTTCCTACACAATGCGGAAACTTAAAAAAGAGAAAACATGAGAGTACACAAGCATGCAAGACCAATCATATAAAATTATTGGCCTATTATGAAGAGTTACCTTATCACATTTGATTACTTTTTAGGGAGAGGGAACCCTTCTTCCCTTCTAAATTCTTATAATAAATAATAGGAAACTAGTTAAGCAAACATTTGAATTTAAATAAGTTTCCATGGATATGTGAATAGCATGGTTGATCCCTTCGCATATTCACATTTGGTTCCCTATCACTTGCACACTCATTGCAAATATCAAGTGCACCCATGGCAATAAACTAATAATTAAAATTATACATCAATCAAGGCAAAGTAAATCATCCAATATCTCTCAATAGTTATATATCAATTATCTCATAAACAACATAAACATCATGCTAAATTTCAATATAAGCAGAGTGTAATAAACAACTAATATGAATTGATCCATGCCTAGAGTCAACTGAAGCATGTACGATATTGGCACCCCATGCCTTAAAACATGCATCCATAATGTCTCAAATACATAAGCAATATAGAAAGCATGAAGAAAATAAAATTAGGCCTCATAGTACACCTAAGGAAGGCGTCTAACATTGTTGCCTTTAAAAAAGGCCTTTCCTTTCCTTCTCCGTACTCTTTTCCAGCATTTTTGAAAACATCCTGTAAAATGAAATCAATGGGTTCATCATACAACCAAACATTGCACTAAAAATGGTAAAACAAAAACAACCAAAAGAAATAACTCAACACAAAATAGGAGATCTGCAAGCATCCTACTCCTATGCAAGGGAATTAACATCATATCTCAATATTACAACTTATTAGAAAATTATACAGGCTCCACCTTTTATAGCCAAAATTGAATTTTTTTTAAATCTGGGTGGAGAGGAATTTGTCGATACAATTAGTATATTAAATTGATGAAGAAATGCATGTGATTTAATATTAAAAGAACATAAAAGCATAATGGAATATTGTACTTACATAGAAAAATCCTAGACATTGTGTAGAAATAATATGCATGCCAATATATTGAACTAAAAAAAGAGAAGTTCGAATAAAATATAACTAAAATTGTGGGTCATTGAAACACACTTCCCATGTCAATGTAAGGTGTCTACATATTTTTCCAAGAGTAATGAGACTAAACAAACTTTGGCATTGCAATATAAAGATTTAAAAGCAAAAATTGGCCATGTTCTCTTGTAGTCTTACAATGTATTTGTTATTTTTTTTTTATTTTTTTTTTAAATTGTTGCATGTAAGGTGTAATCATTACCATCAAAATTTAAAAGTAGAGTAATTCTTCTTTTTTCTTACAATGTATTTGTTATTTTATTTTTTTAAACATAATTTTATTGCTTGTAAGATGTGATCATTACCATCAAAATTTAAAAGCAGCCAATGACATTTATAAGTCAAGTCACCATCACCATACACATTTTTTATTGCCATCTTAAATTGATAAAGGGATTCCCAACCCAACAATGCAATGTCTAAATGGATTTAATTGTATCTTAAGGCTAATTGATTAGTTAATTTTATTTGTAAAAATCACTTAAGCTCTTGTTAATAGTTTATCATATGAAACAAAGGTATTAGGCATTTATGTAAAAGTTTAGTAGGGCTCAAACACCATTTAATTATTAGACCCTTAAGGGTGGGAACCACTATATAAATAATGTCAAAAGCAATAAATTGTATAAAAGAAAATAAGTTTAGAATTTAATCAACACTAGGTTGTGCAACGAAAGTGCTCCACACTTGAATTCAAATTAGGATCTGATTTGTGTGCAAACCAATATCAAACAAATAGAAGTGAAAATGATGTGACAAAGGGAACGAGTACATTGTAACTAGACAAATATCAACAAGAATGTATACAAGTGTAAGGGGTGCTCTAGATAGATGTCAAGGGCATCCAATGCCCCTAGTTCAAAGCTTAAGAAGCATAAGAGAAAGAGCGCTAAGAGGCTAAGAAGGATAACAAGGATCTTCAAAAGTCAACAAATGCACCACAAACGCTTAATTTAGACCAATAGTTGCCAAATAGACAAGTATATTACAAACATACAAATTAATAACTAATAAATGTCGTAGAGCCACTTCTAAGTTCTACAATTATAACTCTCTTCCTAAAGGCTATTAAAGTATTGTCTACTACTTTAATAATAAATAAATAAACAAGTTGTAATTTTTTTATTACGTCACCTATATTATATTCCTTGCATTGATTCATATATCAGTCCTAAGTATTTACTTTTCAATTTGACGAAGTGAGGAAAAAAGAGTAGTGTTTGTAATGTGTTGATTCATTATAAACTATTTGGAACATATCTACAGCGTTCCATATACTAATTTTGTTTCCTTCACATAGTGTGGGCCTTTACATTCTTGGTACATAGATCTTGTGTTACACGTGTCTTGCAATACAAGTTAACAACGTAACTACAAAGATGTCCCAATCAACCAACATGCGCTTGATGCATTGCCTTAAGAACCTACAAATATCTTCAACAATTCCTTACATGTCACAATAGAGACTCTAGACTTCAAAGGCAACCGCGTAGGCTAGGATGAGGAAAGAAGCACAACTACTAACCCACATGATCAATAACCATCATCTTTTGTAGCCACTCTTCCTACTACACAAAGAGAGGTAGAAGAAATTAGAAGTTATTTAGAAACTACTAATGATAGTCTCCTAGATGTAATTGATTGTTCGAATATTGGCTCACCATCCATCAATGAATACAACACAAAAGGGTTGTTTTCTATGAAATTTCCTTCTCTGTTTCCCACTGAGGTTGCCATGTTCATGCAACCCAACATTAGGCAAGTTAAGATGCAAGAATATGCTTGTCTTTTGGCATGTTGTGTAAGTCACTAGTGTTCTTTCCTCTACATAAGACAAAATTCCCCTGCTTGATCATGTCCATATCTTATTTGCACCCTGAACGAGCATGAACTTTAGGGTTTTCGGTTGGAAAATTCAAAGCCGGAACAATCTGCTTATCACAATAACTTGTGTTTGTTGATCATCTCCAAATATGTGACCATAGTTGATTTATCTCCTTAATTTGTGTGAAGCATGGGAAGTGAGTTTGTATGGGTATTTTCTATTCCCTTATATGTGATAGAAGTTGTACTTTTTATTGTCTTAAACTCTCTCTATTAATTGTATCTTTTCTTCCAAGGGAAGGAGTCTCCCTCAAGGACGCCATCTTCCTCTTCCCCTCTTTTTTTTTAATCACATTTACATCCCTCCCCGCATACTTTGCAGCTTTTTGGGCAACAGCTAGTACATAATATTTAAAAGAGCTAGAGCTAAAGGCTCCTTGCAATTTTCTACAATTAATTGTATTTTACCTTTTGCTTTTTTCATTTTAATATAGAGGTAAATGATTTTTTTTTAGAATTGTAGTTGTCACTTCTGTCCTCTTTTCCAATTAAAATACAGGGTTTGTTTAGCACACGAATTAAATTCCACAAAAAATCAATAATCTTATATTATATTATCATACATGGTTTGTTTGGGCTTACTCAGCCTCCTCAACTTAAAGGTGAAATGTATAAATATTGGGATGTCAGTTGACTTCCTCTAACTAATGAAATATGCGATTAGACTAAAGCACCATAACCCATGAGCTACAGCCCCGTGATCGTGGTATGGTTATGGGGTTGAGTCTCAAACACCAACCCCCATCGTGATAGTCTCCTCGTTATATTCTTGAAATAAATATGAGACTGGATAAATTAAATCATTTTTAGCTGTGAATACATTAGATTGCCGTGTTCCTAAACAATGCAGAACTTAAAAAGAGAAACATGATAGTCCATAGGCATGCAAGAACAATCATATAAACTTACTGGCCTGTCATGAAGAGTTACCTTGTCCCATTTGATTACTTTTGGAGTGAGGGGGATCCTTCTTGCCTTGTAAATTCGTGTAATTAATTCTCCATTTTGATCTGTGAAATCAAGACAATCATCATAACATCGATGAAAGAATGATATCCATGATCCCTTTACCACAAAAAACAGGCATATAATGGTACCGTTGCACCATTTCATATATCCCACTTTGTGAATATTTTCTAGCTAATTAATTAAATTGAAATTTGTGACCTGATCTGGAACTGACATGAAAGAGGACAATTTTATCGTCTTTCAACTCTAGAAGATGGAGAAGGAACTAAACTCTCAAAGCTTGCTTAGCAGTGAGAAATAGAAACTCCCACACATGGTACCCAGAAACCAGCATTGTTAAACATGAACATTTTGGAAACCTCAAGTCTGTAATTCATTATCAGTTCTCTAACCATCCACATTTTGTAATAAAGAAGCGTCATGGAGCTGAAAATTGACTCAGCTTTTGAAGTGAACAATGACTCGTGATGTTGAGCATCGACTCTGCCAACAACGTCAATGTGAAACAACTTGAACATAGCAGCTTCATGAAAGGCCAAAACATGCATTTTCGTAGACTTCCCAAGACTTACTTGACAGATGATGTACTTGGCCAATCGGCTACTGAGCTAAACATGTTGATTATCTTAACAAGACTTAAACTTCTAACCTTACAAGAGTGTCATGCTAAAATGTTGGAAAAGGATGCCATCAATCACATTTCTTCTCATTCATTGATCATTCTTTTTCCTCAGATTCCTTAGTTTTCTTGTTGCTCCAAATATTAATGCCTTACTCAGAACTCCCTTATCAAAACAACATGCTAGAACTATAACTCCTACAATGGCCCATTTCCATCTGTTACCTTTTCGTGCATTTGATGAATCTTGAACTACTGTATCTGTTTCTGTGGGCATTCCTGAGTTGCTCAAACATGCAGCAGGCACCTTTGTATTTATTCTAGCCATGAATGCACATCGTGATAGAGGAGCTCCAGACATTTGTTCCTTCTGATAAGCATACAACCCACGACATAAATTTTTAACAAGTGCCCACATTCCTCGACGGACTCCAAACTTGGCAATCTCTTTGGGAATCCCCATATCTTCACAATGAAAAAGAACCACCTCACATGCAGTTAACTGGCCATCTCCTTTCCTCGACTCCACTGTCATGTAAATGCAAGAAACAAGTAATATAGTCAGGACAAAAGTTAGAGAAAGAGTGACTGGATGACTCACATCTATACTCTGAAAAGAGGTTTATGTACCAGTCAATATAGAGCTTGAGAGAAGCCTACCTGCCTGAATTCTCCAACAGGAATGGTATGTATCCACACGCTTTGGCTTATTGCGCCTTGGCAATGAGGGATATGGTACACCCTGTACATATAGAAGACAAAGATCAATGTCTATTGGCACCCACAAAGTCAATATTTTACTAAGAGAATAACATTTCTAATTAAGCATTTTAAGAAACAATTATGTTAATACAAAGATACAGTTGTGATCACACATGCTCAAATGCATCAAAAGATCACTAATTTATATTAACTGGAGAGAACCCATTATATGTCAACAAGACTGTCAAGTGCAGGGTATGAATGAGAGGAACATGGTTTAGAAAGTGAAGTCTGACACACTTTAGTGTGGTGCTGTTTTTTTTAGAATCGCCCTTGTCCATTATCATTGATTTTAACAAATATTTATTTAGGTGACCATGCAACTCCAATCTCTATCTTGATGCCTTTCAGGCATAGATAATTACAGCATAGAGATGATTTATATTGCAAGTTTAAAAGCACTGTAGAAAGGATTATTGATCTTATAAACTGAAAGCTGTTAAAGAGAAGAAACTCTGAAGCAAAGGGCATCACCGTGGAACCGAAACCTGCAACAAACGCTTAACAGAAATATAATATGCAACATGCACAAATCCACACACAGAGAGACAGAAATAAACTTATCTTTTATTAAAAAGTTCAATAGTTTACATACAAGAAGCACAGCTCCGATTCAACCTCACAAAACTCCTCTCCGCTCCTACTCAAAACTCTCTCAACCAGACAGCTCTCCTATGCCATCTCTGCTAACCAACTAAACTATTGGTTCTGATTTAATAATTCCTCTCTGACACAAACCGGGTGTGCAAAGATCAATCCCTATGGTCCAAAGCTCACTCACACGATCTTATTCTTCACTTCCTTCTCCCTCTCCCTCTACCCACTACCTCTCTCTGCCTATTCTACGGTCTACTAACTTCAATGGAAAATTGCAACCAGTATTATAATCCCCTCAACCATATGTTATTGGAATCCTCAATACAATCACATGCACTGATCCGACTTTTCGATCCAATATGTCAGCTATGTTAGCTAACTCAGTTCACTATTCTCATTATATAAGAATGTAATTTGAAGCACTTGAAATCAGCTTTCTATCATTCTTTATCAGTTGGTTAAGTTGATTAACATTGATGGTTCAAGAAGCACTTGTGCCATGGTATAACCTAAAACCCAGATAGGTTGTGGTGCAAAGGCTGAAACAGTATGAAGAATTCATCAAAGGTACTTGTTGATTACATATTTAGATTCCTCTCAAAAAGCTATGCAATTTCAAAAAGAACAGCATATCAATTCGAGTTCGTATGCAGAAGTTATGGCCTCCGGAAGTTACAAGCCATTTTCCCATGGGATTTTGAGAAAAACCCACAACACTGCCACACTTTTGCGTTACACGTAATGTGAGGCAGGGGAGATGTTTTGTCTTCATTTTCTGATGTTTGGGCTTCTCATGCGAGCTTGTTTAGTGTCAAATTGTATAAATGTACATGGAGAGAGTCGTTGTAATCAATCAATCAAAATTGGATTCTATTGGAATTCATTTATTCAATAGGATTTGAGTCTTCAAGAGAGGAAGGAAGGAAAGTTTAGTTGGGTGCAGGAGTGCAACTCATATGTGATGTCCCTCCGTCAAATGGATGGAAATGAATTCACCTGGGTGATGGAGTGCATCTCAATCATAGGGCCCCATCGTCCATAAGGCAAAATTTCATTGTTCTCTTAGTAGTTCTTCTTGATTGATGTGTTATGGAATTGGAAGTGTGTAAGGAAAGAGTAAGTGAACAAGTTGCAAAGCATGTATGGATGTTTGGGCATGTTGCAAATGAAGTGAATGTCCATTATGACCTAAAGAAGACAGTAAACTTGTAATTGCAAATTAAGATGGCAAGAAGAGCAGATTCCTCACTCTTCTCGAGTTTTCCTAAATTGGGTTTCTCTAGAGTAATCTTATGTCTCTTTTGAAATCTGTTCTTGTGTGTTGTTCTTGCTCCATTTTCACATTCAGTTTTCCTTTCAAGTATGCAGCATTTCCAATTCATGTGTTGTTCACATTTCTTTACTATTTTAAAGCAATAACATGTGCAAACAACAAGCTATTCAATCTAGAGTAGTTAGGAGTTTAATAGGATTTTTGTTGATGAATTGTCTGGAATATCCACCAAATTATGAATCAGATTAGTAGCAAAGCAAATTTTCCTTTATGCTGTAGAATGTTTGGCGAAACACTCCTTCAAAAAAGAAATGAAGGTTAAGAGAGTTGCAACAAAGTGCAGAGCAAGACATGTTCAACATGGATTTGAGCATAGTTTCCTTGTGACGACAAGGTATGGTTGTCCTTGAGCGAAGAAAGACTCCAAAGGTAGCACTACGAAGCTTAAGAAAAAATATTTTAGAATTGGATATGCCTCCTCTTTTTAAAAACAGTGATGTTCTTTGGGCCTCCCATGCGAAACAAAGAAGGTGGTCTTTTGTACCTTTCATTGTAGATCCTTGCTCTTATTGGCCAAGAGGAGTGAGTCAAAGAGTGTCAAAGAAGGGGAGAAAGAGAAATGGCAAATTGGGTTAAAATTAAAATTGCCAAGCAAATCCAACGGGCATTCAAAGAAGAAGTGGGTAAGGAATTCCCTCGCCATTTGATTTTTTAAGATTGTGGAACCGAAAACCTTCAAATTGGAGAGTTGATCAGAAATGGGCAATTGGCAACAAAGGAATCACCATGAAAATATGGGAGTTCATTCCAGTGTAGAGAAGGCCGTCAAGTACATATCAGCTTTGTTTTGAGGTCTACAGAACTAAGATGGTTGAGTTCAATAGTCTGTATCTCTTGCTGAATAAGCAAGTTATCCGCTGACAAATGTAGAGGGCATTGCAAGTATGAGAGCCATTGAGGAGTCGGTGTCCTTTTAAGCCCGAGAAGGACGTTAGTTTGCAAACTACAAAACATAATGGAGTTGAGGAAGCCAGTCATTCACCGAAGAGTTCAAAGAGCATTGCCAGTGTAGGGTGCCATTGAGAAGTTGGTGTCCTTGTAAGCCGAGAAGGGATTGCAAACTACAAATTGCAATGAGAAGATTGGAAGAAATTTCCTCATTTGAAGAGTTCCTAAAGCTTTTGGGAACCAAAAGCCTTCAATTGGGGAGGTATGATCTGAATTTCGGATCCAATATGTTAGCTATATTCACTAACTCAATCCACTATTCTCATTATATAAGAATGTAACTTGAAGCACTTGAAATTAGCTTTCATCATTCTTTACAAGTTAGTTACACTGATTAACTATTGACGAGGTTCAAGATGATGTTGTGCCATGGTATGACCTCAAAAACAGATAGGTTGTGGTGCCAAGGCTAAAACAATATGAAGAATTCATCAAAGGTACTTTTGATTACATATTTGGATTCCTCTTGAAAAGTTAAGCAATTTTTAAAAACATGACATGTCAATCCAAGTTCATATGCAAAAGTTATGACCTTCAGAAATCGAATTTTCAGAAAAAATCCACAGCACCACTGCTCATTATCAGAAAAAGGCATGGCATCACCACACTTTTTCAGTTACATGAAGTTGAAGGGATAGGGGAGATGTTTTGTCTTCATTTTCCGATGTTTGGGCTTGTCATGTGATCTTGATTAGGGTCAAATTGCATAACCATTTATGGAGAGATTCATTGTAGTCAATCAATCAGAATTGGATTCAATTGGAATTCATTCATTCAATGGAAGTTGAGTCTTGAAGACAGGATGGAAGAAAAGTTCAATTGGGTGCAGTAGTGCAGTTCAGATGTGATGTCCTTGCATCAAATGGATGGAGTTGAATTCACCTACATGCTAGAGTGCGTCTCAATTGTAGAGTTCCATCCTTCGTGAGGCAGGATTTCTCATTGTTATCTTAGCAGTTCTTCTTAATTGTATGTGTTCTGAAATTGGGAGTGTTTAAGCAAAGTGTGAGTGAGCAAGTTGCAGAGCATGGATGGGTGTTTGGACATGATGCAAATGAAATGAGTGTCCATGATGACCTAAATAATGCAGTAAACCTGTAATTGCAGAATGAGATAGTGGCAAGAGGAGCAGATCCCTCACTATTCTGGTGTATTCCCAAATTGGGTTTCCCCAACCTAATCTTGTGTCTCTTTTGAATCCTGTTCTTGTGGATTGTTCTTGCTCCATTTTCACATTCAGTTTTCCTTTCACCTATGCAGCATTTCTAATTCATGTATTGTTCACATTTCTTGACTGTTTTAAGGCAATTGATATGCAAACAGCAAGCTAATCGATCAAGGAATTCTTATGAATTTAATACGATTTGTGTTGATGAATTGTTTGTGGAATATCCACCTAATTACAGATCATGCATGAGTTCAAAACTTCCACCAAAATCCCAAACTCATGCATTCCAACTTTTCCCTATGTTGTTCTTCTTTTAATTGGTTGTCCAGCCAAATTACACCACAGCTTATATGCCCCTTTGACAGCGACTTGTTACTCCACATGCACTAGGTGCTCCTGCAGCTTATACTGCAAGTTTATGAACATTTTAGAAATGATTATTGATGTTATGAACTGACAATAGGAAGAATTTCCTTCTGGCTGATACCGTATGGCTGTCTTTGGTAAAGCCTGTCAATTTCTATAAAGGAACATGGCTTAAGAAGCCTAAAAGTCCAAAGAGAAGTTAAAATCACAAAATAGTTTACGAAGTAAAAGAAAACAGAGTTTTTTTTAAGTCATTCAAAAGTTAATATCTACGACAGATGGTATCTGCTTACATGCAGATTTCAACTGTCTAATTAACGAAAAATTATTTACAGTGAGAAATTTTCAAAAATGTAAGATACATAGGGATCCTATTTTGCATTTAAATTCATGCCTAAAAACATAAAAGATTACACATTAAATAATTTAACTAATTCCTTTGCCTTGAGACTTTAGTACTCCACTTCTTTTCTGAAGAATTCAGTCATCGATAAATTAGCATACAAATTTTCATATCAAAGGAGTTTTATGTCATATTTACAGATTGTTTGCATGTTGTTGCTAATTTTTAGTTACACACAAACATATAGATTAGAGAATAGACCATCTGAAAACATTGTGAATCAATTTACACTTGCCTGCAGAGCCTTGATAAGCTTCTGGGAATAAACCACAACCTTACACCAGATGAATGAGACTCGATGAACTCGGGTTTAAAGAACCTTGTTACTCTAAGAGTTCTCTTTCCATAAGAATATTATGGTCCTGAAGTGGGAAGACCCCTAAAGTGTCCCTGAAGTGGAGAAGTTACCCAAGTCCTCAGTGCAAGAACTCAAACACCACAATATAAATGTGAACAAAAGACTCGAGGAGAACAGAGATTGTTATCTTAATTATGTAGTTACATTAATTACCTAGCATGACGAAAATATTCGTAAGCGTAACGTACTTTCATGTAGTTGTAAAAAGTTAATTATACCGTATACAGCATAAGGAAATATTAGGTGAAGACCTTATTTGGATACAACTGTAAAATCAATAGCATCTGCTTATGTAATGGATATATAAAGACATGCTCAGACAGCTTTTATTCGTGGAAACACAATACTATATTATTTAGATAAGTATAAACTTCAAAGTTTCTGTCTTGCATTGCAGAGAGACTACACCCACACCAAGTGGAGCCTTCCGTCCTCACTCTCGTGTAGTGTCTTTCATTCCACTTTAAAGTATGCATCTCACAGATTCACAATATAACATAATGTCCTTTTATAGACCTATAATATTAAGGTCACAACCTTCGATAATAAATCTTGATAACAAATTACATATTATTAATATACTCTACTCATCTATATGTACTGCCCCTGCAAAAACAATTAAGCCTGGCTAAGTTTTTGGGTCTACTTACAGAGGTGATATGGCCAAAGCCCATTTTACACGTAAACGGTGTTAATGATTTAAAATTGCGCTTGATTCTAATCAACAACAATGGGAAGTTTCAAGATATGGGACTTGCGTCTTGAAACAACCTCCAGATTTTTAAGAAGTTGGTTCTTCTTTAAATCAAGTATATACTGGAAAAAGGGATAGAAATTTTAATCAGAAACACAAATGCAAGAAAAAAAATATAATCTATGGCGATGCGCTTGAACGTAATTCGACCTTAATCCTGAGCACAGTGAGACTATATGTAGGATTCATTTACATTTAAGAGCAAACAAGTGCATGATCAATGTAAAAGATGGAAACAATAGCAACAGAGGCTTACAGCATAGACTACTTTTGCAGTGATATAGAAAATGTCAACAAAGGCATAGGGTTCAATCTTCATATTTGAATTTTCCAGTCATATAAGAGGTGCAGAAACACGTACAGTTATATAAACTTTTCAACTCAAGAAAACGAGACAAAAGCAAATGACATTCCTAATCACAGCTCTAGAAAGTCTACAGCCTAGACTACCTTTGCAATGACACAGAAAATATCAACAAAAGCATAGGATTCAATCTTCTCATTAATATTTCAGTCACATAAGAGGCACAAAAACACGCACAGTTACATAAACCTTCCAACTTGAGAAGATAGAACAAAAGCAAATGATATTACTAGTCACAGCTCTAGAAAATCTAGACTCTTTACAATAATTCTCTCTCAAAAATTATCTCTGATATCCCCCTTCTGGTGATCTCTGCACCCTTATTTATAGCCTTGGATTTACTCCGGATTGTCTGCTTGTTCCCAATCTAACGGCCCAAATGAAATCTAACCGAACTGGAAGTGTCTAACAGAAGATATTTTATAGCTTCTAAAATGCTTCGTCTTCTGGCAATTTATTGGCTGAAACAGATTGCAGGACGCTCCCTTCTCTTAAACGCTAGGTAACACTTAGCCAATTTCTTCTTATTACTTTAGGAAACACCGGAGGACGACACTTGTCGTGTTCCGCAGCACCCATCAAAGACACGCAGCACTTTCCGCGTAACTTATACTCTTTTGTGTCTTTGCTCAGGATCGTTCCGCCTTTGACACTTGTCGCAATCCGCTTCCTCAAAACTTCAACAACTTAAAAGAAAATAAGACCCACAGGGTTTCTTACTTGAGTAACTTTAAAAGTGACACAGGGATAGGTGTCGATAATCGCTGCTTCATTAAAGGACACATGACAATCTCCGCTACTTCATTAAAGGACACATGACAATTTCCGCTTTACTTATCTGGGGTTACGTGGTGGTCTCCGCTCCTTTTAGCAACCCTTTTAGAAACCTGCGGAATATGACACGTGACGTTCTCCGCTTTACTCTGTTTATACCATAGAGACAAACGGGTCTCATTTCATATTTACACGGATAGTGACACCTGGCGGCTTCCGCTTGCTTCAGAAACTATACTTAAGACCCACCACAGTCTTTGCTATAATAGTGAAGCAAAATTGAAGATAATTCAGATCGCGACACGTGGTGGCTTCCGCTCTCTTTTGCTGGGGTACGTGGCATCTTCCGTTGCTTTTAGAAAAGCAAAACTGAGACCTTCCGCGACTGCCACTTGGCACTTTCCGCTTTATCCTGATACTTAGCTTGTTAAAACCTTTTGCTGAAAAGAGATGAAACGTGGGTGCCAATACGAAACCGCGGATGATGACACTTGGCGCATTCCGCTGAGTCGCTATGAGATACGTGGCACATTCCGACCAACTCATAGAAAATATAAAAGGTGCCTCGAACAGCGACACTTGGCAGTTTTCGTTTGAGAAAGGATGCCTCAGATGACGACACTTGTCAGCTTCCGCTTGATCCCAACACTTACACAAAAATGAATCAAAAGAAAAATAGAGCCCATGCTCTGTTTCAAAACTCCGCCATCTCGGACCAAAGTAAGCGAAGACAAAATTTCGTGGCGCGCGACTGAAAAATAGAATGAAACGTAGAGTAAATTTTTACTCTACAGTTACTGGCGACCCCAAGGACTTTTAAGCCTGCTCAAAAAGAAACCACAACTCCCGCTAGATCAAAATTTCAAAATCACAGCTTTAGCAATGCTGTCTGGTAGGCGGACCACTCATCGTCAGATAATCCTTGCTTGCTCTACAATTCATTGAAGGCTAAATCAAGGTTAATAATATCCTTGTGTGAAAAATGTTGCAAAATTTGAACCGTAGCCTTCAATTTGAATTCGAGCTGGGAAACAATAACCAAGACAGCTTCTACTTCAGGCACTGATGAATCATCCCTTAGACCCTGGAAAACTGTTTGATCCCTCTGTTTGACCAACAGCAAAGGTTCAATTTCTTCTCCCATCAGCATGGTTTTGTCATCAAGAAATGGAGAAGGAAAACCTAATTGTACTAGATCTTCAACATGCTGCTTCATTTCATTGATTCCTTCATGACATCTAGAAGCTCTCTGCAACTGGTGGCTGCAGAATTGCAACTGAGAACCTCATTTACTCGCTTGGCAGCGACCATTATGTCATTGATTCCTGTTGTTGACAATGTTGCATCCGTTGCATCATAGAGCTTTTGCAGCAACGTTTGCGAGTCCATTACTCTCTCAAAGACTGTAGCCAGAGTATTTACAACTGAACTCTCCACCTTTTTGCACAATTTATGTGCATTTAGCAGGAAGGTGAGAGATGCCCTGAGCTGAATAATCTCCAAAGAGATTCTCTTCCACATGGATTCATATAGCTCCTTTACCAGACTTAATACTCCGACATTCCTTGGCCTATTGGCCAACTCTAGTGTCAATTGTGCTGCTCTCTGTTGCTCTGCTTGAAATTGGGCTTGTATGGCCGCAGTATTATTCTGTTCGGCCAGCAGCTTTTGTTGCAATTGGGTAACTTGCAGCAGGTGTTCCTCGCATTTTTCTTGCAACACTGTTTTTTTCGCGCCTAAGGGTTGTCACCACATCCTTTACCTGAGTGAGCCCGGCCTTTAAAGAATCATTTTGGGCCTGAACTGCCTGGTGAGTCTGAAGAAAAACAGTATTTTGCAACTGTTTATTCAGATTCTCTATTTCATTATCTTTTCTATTAATCTCTGAGGTCAAACTGTTACAGTTTGCCTTTTCCTTGGCTAGCTCAACTTCCATCTTCTGTAGCCTCCTTGATATCTTCAAGTAGTCTTCAGTAACTGCAGAAGTGGATTCAGTCAACAGCTCAATTTTGTCCTATGGCCTGAAAAGGGACATGTCGATGGCCACCGCATTCATCGTGTAATCTTCCGGCTACATCTGCTCCATTGGCTTTATTACATTTGGCGACAAATGAGTCACCGTCAATTGCTGCTGGATGGGGTCAAATTGTGACCGCAGATGGGGCGTAGCCAATGCTTTATTTTCCTTAATCTTCTTTTTCTCTCTTCGGGCTTCCCTTGCCTTCCTAGCAGCATCTGCTTGGGTCTGGAAGGTAGAAGGAGAGGCAATGTGCCCATCCGCAAAAAGATGTCCTTGTGGTAAACCATATTGAATAGCCAATTGTTGGCTATGTGTAATCTGAGGGAAAAGTTTCTTGGGAACAGAAGGGGAGAAATGAGGTAATGTTAAAGCCTAAGGAGGCACAGATGGGATGAAGTGAGAAATGGGAATGGCAAAAGTGGCAAGGGATGTCATCTGGCTAGATGAAATCATCATGCCAACAGGAGAAGAAATAGACTGAGAAGGAGAGGGAGGAATAATACTTACCTGAGGAACAATTATAGTACCCTGTAATTGGCGCTGTGTGGTGTCCGTCTCCTCTTCTGAACCGAACTGAAACTGCACCCTCTTTCGTTTCTTGGGTGTCTCCTCTTCTGGGTGTGTCTTTTTTCCTTCCACATCTACTTCTTGTGGAGAACTGGGAATATCTATAACTGTCGTTGATGGGGAAGCTTGTGGTGGTGTAAGCACCACACTCTTTTGCTTTTCCACGACGCTGAGAGATTGGGGCCAAACTGATACAGTTACTGCAGCTGCAGCTTGCTCTGAGGCTTGTGACTCTTGGCTTGACTCGGCCCTAGCTTCCTGCTCTTCACCCGGTGTCGACAAATTACTTGTTTTTGGGCTAGATACAGGGGAGAGATGGCACTCATCCCATAGTTCTTCCCATCTCTCGTCTGTGTCTACGTTCCCGAAAGAATGGGTTGTTTGACAAATTCCCTGCCTATATTTCCAATAGGCCTCTATCTTCTCAGTATCCCAATCTTTGTTCTTTAATGTCCTCTTTAAGCCAGAAGTCATTCTGACTTTAGGATCATAATCTCTCTGCTTAACATAGAATGTTTCCCAGGGTCTATTTTGTGGAAGGGGCAAGTCTGTTAACTCAACATAAAATCCAGGAGTGTCTTCCCTAGGATTTTTTCTGATTTCCCAAAAAAGGCGGCCCTCATGTGCAATTCTGATTGCGACTCTGTTAGTTCTTATCCAGGAAGCTATGAAATCGTTTGGGTCATAAACCCATTTGTCCTCTATTAAAAGGAAACCCAGAAAGGCTAGCTTTCTGAGCAACACAACTTCAGCGTCTCTGGTTTCCAAAACCATGCTGGTTGTCATCCATGGTAGATTATAATTTTTCTTTTCCTCTTCCCAGAGCCAAATTCATTGTCAACTGTGGATACCTGCCTGGTGACCTCTAGGAATGCTAACATAAGAGTCAAAATCTTAGGTAGCAATATTGGTTCCCCACAAAAACCATGGACTCTTATAATGGTATGGTGTGATCCAAAATAGAAATCGCAAGCAATTGGGCAACTAGCCAGAAGATTTGAAACACTTGGGAATAATCTATTCATAACTGGCTCAGGGCTAAGGTGGCAAAAAGCAGGGGTAACAAAGAATTCCCAGAACTCATATGGGTCACTAGTCTTTGACAAAATGTGTGTCCATGCAGACACAGGAATGGTCCTTTGGAGATCAAAATCTGGGTCATACATGTTAAGATACATATGTTGGGCGAAGAGGTCATAGTTCTAAAAAAGCATGAGGTGGAACAAATAGGAAGAATACCTGAACACTCCTTTTGATTTGAAATGGGCCAGTTGTTCTACCATTGAGAAAGCAATTTGCTCAAAAAAGTCGAGCCGATACTCCTGGGTTTTGTCAACGGTCTTCAACCTGAAAAAGATAGCCATTTGTTCTGCATACACTGCCATATCATCTTTCATGCCAAAGATGAAAGCCATCATAGACAATGCGTCTTGGCTAGCCTATGCGAATTAGGCTCTTGGTGCAGGGAGTGGGTACCATAGTGTCATCATCACCCATTTGTAATTTGGATCTCAAGAACCTTAACAGAGTGTTGATGTTTGCCCATGTTCTTTGCATTTTAGCAACAGTGGGAAATGTAGCTGTACTATCATGATACAAGGCTAACATATCCCTGATAGCTTGCGGTGTGATTTGCACCGTGAATGGACCTCATTGAATGATGCATGAAGGTGCATGGAACAAGTCTACACATAATTCGACCAAGTCGGGGCATGGATGCACAGCTGAGATAATGAATTGAGTCAGTTGTGAGGTCCATATCCTCATGGCGAATGTTTCATATTGCCCTACTCTAGCCCTCTGTAGACACCTTTGATGTGCCCCTTCTCTAAGAGTTTTGCTACTAGCTCTCTGCAGAATTGGGTCCATGATGCCATCCGCATAATCTTTTATTTTTGCTGGGTCACTTGCTTGACCAGCGTCAGAAAACTTGGTCCGTGGATAGGTCTTCAATGGCTACGCGGGAGCTGAAGCATACGATTTACTTGCAAGAAACTTATCAAGGGATTCATACATCCCAGCTCCTTGTTGTGAAGATTGTGCCCCCTCCATCTCTATATCTTCTCTGTGATAGCTTGTATGAACTTTTGCAAAACGAAAATACTTTCACTGAAGCAAGTTTACTAAGCACAGAAAAATGCAAGTAGCAGGATATTTTCGCGCAGATGCAAGAATGTTTGAGAACTTGTAAACTTTAACTCTTGCTAAGAGGTATTTATTGACCTATCAAGTCTCAAAATGGCATTAAACTCGGATAACCGTTAGCAGATCCTACTCAATCTTTATGAAACAGCGAGATAGACACATTATGCAAGTGGCAGCGCAAGGTACCTTGGGGATTTCTAAAGATTTGGGAGACATTCAATGCATTGGAGATTTTTGAAAAAATTAAAAATTATGAGCTGTCGACTATGTGTTCAAAGAACACTTATTTAAAAGAAAAGCGGGAAAACAAAAAACGGGAAAACAAAGCAGGAAAACAAAGCAATACGAAAAGGGGAAACTACCTAACTACATTAATGAAGCATCTTTATCTCCCTCCTGGATCAAAAGCAGAATTTCTAAAGTCTCTTTCATGACAAGCCAGCTTATATTGCCATACCAGTAATTGAATTGGATATAGCTTTGGTGAATTGCCCTCTGTGTATGCTACATTGATTTGCCTGCATTCGAATGAGTTTGAGTCAAACATGCTTTCGACATACATAAGCTCTTCTTGTTCTTGGAAACTCGTCGAATATTGGCTCTTGATATTGGGATGTCTTACCAAGAAGTTAACAACCATCTGCTCATCAACAGAAGCTTTTTGACAGATATCATTTATTGACTTAACTCTTTTTTCCTCAAAACTCAGGTTCTACTGCATGATCATCCTCTTTAATTACTTCAAAATTACCAATATCTTGAAAGGATAATTCTAAAAGTTTGCAATAATTTTGCACATGTAATTGAGGCTCAATGCTATTTTGTTCCTCTGCAATCGGCTCACAGCTATCTTGAAAAATGGTATAACCTGACCCAATGGTTTCAAACAAATCGTTCAAATCATGATCCAGGAAATGTCCATGTTCCTCTACATCATCTTGCAAAGTAAGAAGAAAATCAAAAATTATTTCTTCTTCATCAGAGGTTAAGGTATGCGTTTGTGATTTCTCACTAGGAATCTGGAATTCATAAGAGGCCCGAGGATTGATAGAAGAGGTATCTTTTGACTTTTCTTCCTCTAGAACATTTGGAATTCTATGATCTTCATCAAGTATAACGTAAGTGCCCAGACCAATAGAGTCGTAATTTCCATATGGGTCACTTACCATCATAGCTAATAAATGATCATTTTCTTCTTCATGATTATATTCAGTCCATTCACCTAGCTCTTCGACAAAAACCCTTTCTTCTTTATTCATCATAACATGGGCTGCCTCTAACTTTGCAGTGGGCTCATTAGTGATGTGATCTTTATATTGGTTTAGACAATATCTTCATCTTTGAACCGTATTTGGTTCTTAAGATGAGATGAGACCAATCAAGGGACATATATCCCCCTATTTTGGCTGTAAAGTCTCTTGATAAACATAAGCCAAAAACAGGAAGTATATCTATCACTACTACATCTTGATTTACAATTATATTAGGACAAGCATATAATTGTAATTGGAGATGTTTAATTCTCCCTATTGTTTTTACTGCTTTGTCATCTAGCTGTATGACTCCTTTAGTGAGTGGTTCATACTTAATTTCTAAAGCATCAGCTATCTGCTTGGGCATTACTGTAGTACTAGCCCCTAAATCAATCATTGCATTATGCAACAGTTTCTTACCCACTATCAAAGTTAAATAGAAGGGATCCGGTTTAGATTTGCTTACCTCTGTTGTATTATTCACTAGGGTTATTGTCTGCAGATGGACTGTATCTTTGAGTTTTTATTTTCCAGCATGTCCTTTGGTAACAGTACCTTTGGGCACTGCTTGGCCTTGTAGGGCTTCTTGTAGTAGTGTCTTTTGTTCAGGAATAGCCAATATATCCCATATTGATACTTGTGCTAGTCTTCTTCAATTGATCCACCACATTTATTGGTCCCAGAGTCTGAGCTCTTTTAAAATAAGGATATCTTGTTTTTCCCTGAATTTGGGCAGGAGTCCCTTGATTTTGCACCCGCTGAAGCACTTCTTGTCTAACAGCCGTGTTTCTTTGTCCTTGAAATGGAGGATTCTCCATGACTTGACTATTTATAACCTCACGCTGTTCCACCATCCTTCTCTTTGATCTGGTGTAATAATCAGATTGCACCGCTGGCTTTTTGGAGGTAGATGCTTCATTCAAGAAAACTGATTCTTCATCTTCAACCCATGAGAACAAAGCATGTTTTGGGGCTATTTCTTCCTCTTGTTGCAAGGACATCCCTTGCATCTGAGACATTAAGACTGAATTCTGCATATCAGAAGACTGGCAGGCTTGATTGTCACTGGAACTTGCAAACTGACCATTCATTATTCTTTGCTCTGTCACATTTTGTTGTAGATTACTTATAGGACAATCTCTAGGTGTATGAGCATTATTGCAAGGGAAACCTCAG
Source organism: Torreya grandis (assembly GCA_037957365.1). Lineage (NCBI taxonomy): Eukaryota > Viridiplantae > Streptophyta > Pinopsida > Cupressales > Taxaceae > Torreya > Torreya grandis. Next base: position 970,106 of record JARHVA010002663.1, on the reverse strand, counting down.
GCATTAGTGTTGTCCACAGTTATTTTGCCCTGGAAAAATCTCCCTATTTGAATTGGGAGGAATAGTCTGTGAGGGTGTGGGGACTGCAACTAATTGGTTTGCTCGTTGATGGTTAGTTTGTCTTGGAGGACTCTAATATTGGTTTGGCTGAGATGAAAATCTGTTTCCTTGATAGCCTTGATATGGAGGCTTAGTAAAAGTATTCTGCTGTCTTTTTATATTGATCAGCTCATTAGAAAATGTCCTTAGGATATTCTTGATATCATCCAGCTCAGATGACTGAGTGGGGACAATTTCTTTAGCAGATGGTTGAGGATAGGTGTACATAAACACAGGTGGGGCTATAGATTTAGGAACTTCTTGAGGTAATGGCAAGGAAATTTCTGGGAACATGGGCATGGGAGGCCTTGGAGGTAACTTTCTAGCATCTATTAAATTGTTCTCTGCTCTGACCGCATATTCATAAGCCTCTAGCAAAGTGTGTCCTCCAAGTGACTGAATCATAACAGATATATCTGAATTCAAAGCCTTAAGATAAAACACTATAGCCATACCTGGTAATGGTCTAGCTGTAACAGGGAATCTTTCCCAAGTCTTTTGAAATCTGAAATTGAAGTCAGTCATGGCTTCTTGTGGTGCCCTTTGAATGGTAATTAATTGTTGTAACAAAGAAGACTTATCACCCTTCTCTTCAAATCTTTCAAAGAAAAGATCTCCGAGCTGATCCCATGTAGATATGGTATTTGGGGTCAAAAACCGATACCATTCTAGAGCCTTCCCTTTAAAAGAAGCTGCTAATAATCTTATGGCCACATTTTGCTGTGTGACAACATGTATAGCACAGACATCTGATACATCCTGAAGATGTTCCTCAGATATTTTAAAATCTTGCCCACTGAATTTGGGCAGAGCTTTTAGGGCATTCACTGGGATAGGGTCCCAAGTGGCTGGTGGTATTGGGAGAATTAAGGGACTACCAGTGTTTCAGCTTGCATAATTTCTTGGGGGTATAGGGGCTCTCATATTTGCTCTGGGTATTGGTACAAACTAGTTGGCTCTTCTTCTTGGACTTGTTACCAAAGGTGGCAAAAGAATACCTGGATTTGTAGCAGATTGTGATCTGGTTACTGGTCCATAGCTATGACTCCTCATAGCTCTCTGGTTCATACGATCTTGAAAGAAACTTCAAGATTGGTCCCATCGGGCGTGCCAAAAACTGTTGATGATTTAAAATTGCGCTTGATTCTAATCAACAACAATGGGAAGTTTCAAGATATGGGACTTGCGTCTTGAAACAACCTCCAGATTTTTAATAAGCTGGTTCTTTAAATCAAGTAAATACTGAAAAAAGGGATAGAAATTTTAATCAGAAACACAGATGTAAGAAAGAAAATCTAATCTATGGCGATGCGCTTGAATGTAATTCGACCTTAACCCTGAGCACAGTGAGACAATATGTAAGATTCATTTACATTTAAGAGCAAAAAAGTGCATGATCAATGTAAAAGATGAAAACAATAGCAACAAAGGCTCACAGCATAGACTACTTTTGCAGTGACACAGAAAATGTCAACAAAGGCATAGGATTCAATCTTCTTATTTGAATTTTTCAGTCATATAAGAGGCGCAAAAACACGTACAGTTATATAAACTTTTCAACTCAAGAAAACGAGACAAAAGCAAATGACATTCCTAATCACAGCTCTAGAAAGTCTACAGCCTAGACTACTTTTGCAATGACAGAAAATATCAACAAAGGCATAGGATTCAATCTTCTCATTAATATTTCGGTCACATAAGAGGCACAGAAACACGCACAGTTACATAAACCTTCCAACTTGAGAAGATAGAACAAAAGCAAATGATATTACTAGTCACAGCTCTAGAAAGTCTAGACTCTTTACAATAATTCTCTCTCAAAAGTTATCTCTGATATCCCCCTTCTGGTGATCTTTGCACCCTTATTTATAGCCTTGGATTTACTCCGGATTGTCTGCTTGTTCCCAATCTAACGGCCCAAATGAAATCTAACCGAACTGGAAGTGTCTAACAAAAGATATTTTATAGATTCTAAAATGTTTCGTCTTCTGGCAATTTATTGGCTGAAACAGATTGCAAGACGCTCCCTTCTCTTAAACGCTAGGTAACACTTAGCCAATTTCTTCTTATTACTTTAGGAAACACCGGAGGACGACACTTGTCGTGTTCCGCAGCACCCATCGAAGACACGCAGCACTTTCCGCGTAACTTATACTCTTTTGTGTCTTTGCTCAGGATCGTTCTGCCTTTGACACTTGTCGCAATCCGCTTCCTCGAAACTTCAACAGCTTAAAAGAAAATAAGACCCACAACATTTCTTACCTGAGTAACTTTAAAAGTGACACAAGGACAGGTGTCGATCTCCGCTGCTTCATTAAAGGACATATGGCAATCTCCGTTTTACTTATCTGGGGTTACGTGGTGGTCTCCACTCCTTTTAGCAACCCTTTTAGAAACTTGCGGAATATGACACGTGACGTTCTCCACTTTACTCTGTTTATACCATAGAGACAAACGGGTCTCATTTCATATTTACACGAATAGTGACACCTGGCGGCTTCCGCTTGCTTCAGAAACTATACTTAAGACCCACCACGGTCTTTGCTATATCAGTGAAGCAAAATTGAAGATAATTCGGATCGCGACACGTGATGGCTTCCGCTCTCTTTTGCTGGGGTACATGGCATCTTCCGTTGCTTTTAGAAAAGCAAAACTGAGACCTTCCGCGACTGCCACTTGGCACTTTCCGCTTTATCCTGATACTTAGCTTGTTAAAACCTTTTGCTGAAAAGAGATGAAACGCGGGTGCCGATATGAAACCGCGGATGATGACACTTGGCGCGTTCCGCTGAGTCGCTATGAGATACGTGGCACATTCCAACCAACTCATAGAAAATATAAAAGGTGCCTCGGATGGCGACACTTGGCAGTTTCCGTTTGAGAAAGGATGCCTCGGATGACAACACTTGTCAGCTTTCGCTTGATCCCGACACTTAGACAAAAATGAACCAAAAGGAAAATAGAGCCCATGCTCTATTTCAAAACTCCACCATCTCGAACCAAAGTATGCGAAGACAAAATTTTGTGGCGCGCGACTGAAAAATAGAATGAAACGTAGAGTAAATTTTTACTCTACAAACGGCAGGCCGTAGCCCACAGATTTCTCTGGCAGGCTCGACCCTGGGTCTTAACAGCAACAGCAGACACACTGACCGTGTGAGCTGACAGCTGCAGACCTAAAAAAATTAAGCATCCCTGCTTAGTCCTATTTTCAATCTTCATGTAGGGAAAGATAGTTTTATTCTTCAATTTTGGATTTGCAAATTCTCTTGCTTCGAAAATATTTTGACACTTTCTTTGTTTCATCAAGACATTCCTGACTTTTACTTTCAAACTTTAATCGTGATGCCATTTGTCTTTGTATAAACTTTCTGACAACAGTTGACCTCAAATTTCACTTGGTCGCTCCAGTCGATGTTATACTCATTTCTTCGACATCAGTTGACATTAGATCTTTCTTTTAGACATTGACCTTGATCAATGTTATATTCCTGGATTTGAAAATTTATGTTGCACATTTTGAGCACACTGTCTATTTTGCATCCTGGGGAATAATGTGGTATTAGAAACATGCAATTCTGAAGGTGAAAAAGTGTCCGGCAACCAATGGCAAAAAATGTGGTTATTTGAGATCAGAGTTCAGTTGCCAATGCATATTTGCATCTGATCAATGTCGATTGATGTCAGCATAGTATTCTCAGCATTGACTGATACCAACAAATCATTATTTTTGTCTACCAATGCCCAAATACTCTTACTGATTGTCAAATTCATACATTGATCAAATTTGTTTAATGGTGTTGATCAACGGTATCTTGGAGATTCTCTCAACCACTACTTTGATAAATTTTAATAAATTGTCATCTGAACCGAACACCAATTTCAGAGCCTTTAGGAGAAATCAAATATTATTTAAAACAGAAGTTACTCTGAACAAATCATGTATCGCAATGCCAATGAAACAATTTTCACTCATAAATTTGTTGGAGAGCATGTTCGAACTTCATGATCTACCCAACCCAATGCAATATCATGACAATATTGATGTTTTTACTCCATTTCAAATGTGTCTCAGAAGCATGGGGCAAGTTTTTTTCCTCATACACAACGCAAGTATTTATTGGAATTCCCTCCTGATGTTAGTATTCCACACCACCCAACTTGATGTTCTTGCACGACAACATGACTAGGAAGTGCCTTCAACTTGTATGTGGTGACTACATTAGCATCTAGAATTACCTAGTCAAACTAGCAGATCAGTGAAGATATCGGTCCTGCAGAACTTAACTTCATAATATATGGCATGTTTGAATCCTGTATAAAATGTATCCAATTATATTGGTATTATCAATGATTTCTCAAAGCTTACAAACCTTCCCAAGAGTAAGTAATAAAATTAAAATACAAACATTGGAACAAAAAATAAATCAATGCCACTCTTTAAGTGTCGTCATGGATTTCAAAGCCAGCCAGTAATTCGGAAACTAATTTTAATAGACAAGGACAGAAAATTACTAAGAACGAAGTCCTTCAGGGAAATGACAGCAAAGTTGATGACAGAAAATTTCTTGTTAGTAAGCTAATAGAATGTGCCCTTGAGCATACTCATGAATGGAAACAAGGCACAACCAGAAACTATGATGTCAAGAATCACCTATATCATGTGGATGATGATATCCATCACATTTACAACATTCTTCCCCACAATTAAAATAAAGGATTATCCATTGCCAAGAAGAGAGTGAAGAAATGAAGGAAATGATAGGCCACAAATTCAAATGAAGGATGGAAGTAAAATCGACATTGATACATGATTATCAATTTCAACAAACAGTATATGTTATTTAGAATGGTAGTGCAAATAACCCTTCAAAATCAAGTATGGACACCAAGACTAAGAAATCAACTGTATTGAATATAAAGCATATCTCAGATCATAATTACAAGATAAACAACAATTGGAAGAAACAATCATTTGATAATGTATGGGAGAAAATGTTGGTGCAAGCTATTGTGACGAAACTTTCTTCCAAAAAAGAGCTATTTCAAGACCAGATTTGTTGATAAGAATTTGTTGCATGATAATAGAATATATCAGGAGCATGATTAAAGACAAGAAGATGAGTTGTAGGATTCAAATCCAGGCATAACATGATAAAAATATTGTCAAATATGTTTCACTGTATGTTAATGGTAAAACTCGTGAAAAAGCCTTACATATAAATGGCAAAAAGAAACCCAAGTTTATAAAGGACAAGACGACTCCACTGAAGGAGACCTGTGAGAATAATGTACAGATGTGTTATACAAAACAAAATATTTAGAACCAAAAATCTAATGTCAATGGAAGTTCATGCTGACTGACAAAGATGAGCAGTTTAAAGTCAACCGACGACACCATTGCCTGATCAATGTCATTCAATAACCTGATCACTATTCAAAACAAAACTGATGATCACTTGAAGAAAAGAGACGAGTGAAGTAAACATCAAACGACCAGCTATGCAAACAAATATAGAAGAGCAGAAATATCTATCCCTACACACTGAATAAAGATATGATTAAGCCAGGATGCTTTATTTTTTGAAAGGGGGTATATGTGTCGAGAATAAAGTACACATTATGACTAATTATTAAGAGGGATTATGTAAAGGTTATGACCTTAATGTTATAAGTCTATAAACAACATAGTGTTATAGTTGTATGGTGTGTGGAAATAGAATGGAAGACATTGAACACAGGTGGTAGGATGTTGGTCCCCTCAACACGGATTGTAGTTGCATGAATACAGTGTACAAGATATTCAATACTGTTTTCCATGTATGCTGTTGTTTTGTCTTTTATTGTGTATAGTAAATAATATGTATCCTACAAGTGTATTCCTTATTAAGTGATCCCGGATCGAGGGTTGAATAATGGTCTACATTAGGTTTCACGAAGGGAAATATTAAGTGAGAATTTGACATACAGAGAATATAAAGGTGGGCGGATAAAATTAAGTTGCATATAAAGGTACATAGGCTTACTTTCATTTCAAACAGTCTTTCTTTTGTATTATAAATTTATAAATACTTTACATATGAATAGAGTTTTTGTATAGTCAGTTTTCGAGTAGAAAGTCTGCCACTCTTTGTGCACTTGCACACTACTCTCTTGTGTTTGTTTTAATGATGCAAGGTTTGGGCTTGAGATTTCCATGGTATCAAAGTTCACCAAGTTGTTCCCTGGGCTCTTTTAGCTTTGGTTTGAAAGAACAAGGTGTGTGAGGGTATAGTTGTTGTCAAACTTTTGACGAGACCCATTGAGGAATTGAGGAAAAGACCACTAATCCATCTCTGGGTTGCTCTCGAGGGTAGTGATTGATGATTTCTTGCAGAAGGTTGAAGCAGTATCCCTTCCCTATCAATTTGTTACAGATCATTCCACGACGTACTTGCACATAGAGCAACAAAATAAATAACTATTCTTGGAATTCAATGGTGCTTGCATGTAAACCCACCAAGTTAGTAATTAAACACAATAGGTCTAGGTTGGAGGAAGACCATCTCCAGGCCATGTAAGACAACAGGTGTCCATTGACATCAATTGCCACAAAACAGTAATTTGGGAATCCAACTGATTCCATCTTTTCCATTTAGCCCATAACAAAATATAAAAATCCAATTAGCCATCTCGGGCAAGGAGTTCTCAATATTAGAGCCAGGTCTATCTTGGACAAATAAATTTCAACTGGACCTAGGCCCATCTTGGGACAAGAAGGTCCTCTCAGACAAGGAAAGAATACCAGAACTAGACCCCCTACCAAGACAAGGAATACACAAAAACTCGGACCCATCTCTACAAGGAAGAAACTGGAATTGGACTCTTATCAAGACAGAATATACCAAAACCAGGCCCCATCTTGGCACACAGAAGTGTATCAAAATTGTTCCCCCTCTTGAGACAAAAATATACTACAATCAAGCCCCATATCGGGACAAGGAAAGAAAACAGGTCTAGGTCCCCTCTTGGGACAAGGAAATAAAAAAGGTCTAGGTCCCCTCTTGGGACAAGGAATCATAAAATTTCATTCATTAATCAGAACAAATAAATTTATGGCATAACAGCTCATTTGTAAAGTCCAATTCATCGTCATTTTTCAAGTTCAACAATAAATCCTCATTAATAAATGCAATATAAGTTCAAACTGGTCAAATAGTCAACATATATTTCTGAACATTGTTAAGAATCTGTTTGCATGGAATGGTTGCATGTTGACACATACACACTTATTAAATTTGTTCATCGATTTTCTTTGGAAAGAATGGTTGCATGTTGATTCATCCACATTTTTGGAGTTAGTTTATGAGTTTTCTTGGCAAAAGAATAGTTGTATGTAAATCTATTCTAATTTCTATGGTTGCATAGTGGATTTTTTATGGATGCATGTCCAATATACCATGGAAATTATTAAAAGGGCACCCACACAAGAACATTAAAATTTGTTTGTCAATTGTAATCGATATCACCTTATAGTTGGCATTGTACTCTTGGTGCAGTGGTGAAGACAAGAGTGCAAGGAAACCAAGCAATTAAGACAATAGTCATTGACCAAGTTAAAGAAGGCAAAGGAGCTCCTGAAAGAATTGACCTCAACTCATTAAATACTCTTCGAACTTGGGGAAAGTTATCAATTTGTTAAAACAATCAAAACAACAACATTAACATGCAACATTTAACGAGGCAAATAAGTGTGCTATAAACACTCTTTGATTTTACTAGTGTTACCAAGAGAGGTGTCTCCAGAGACCCAAGAAGCGTCTCAGAGACAAAAAATGTGTTTCTGGTACCAGAGCCTAGTACAAAGACATCTCTCGATAACCAGAGACTTCGTTCCAAGTCTCCCTGCATCTTTTGTTCAGTCTCATCACTTGAGCTGCAGTCTCCAATTAAAAATAGTATAAAAAATGAATAAAATGATTAAAAATGGGCAAAAGTAGAACCTATCACTAATACCTAACCTTTTACTAATCCCTATGCCCTAATATCATTTATGTGCTTTTATTTTTTCAATCTTTCATGCATTCTAGGTCTTTTAAAAGATTTTTATGCATGGCATACTAATATATTTTTCCAATATATATGTGTGTGTGTGTGTGTAATTTTATTTTATTTTTGTTATCTCCCAATACCTGTATCCTATTTTTGGGGAAAAAGGCGTACCAATACCCATCCTCTTCTCCCATACCAGTTCCCATACCATCTCCAAGTAACCATGGATTTTACTAAAAACTTTTAAGCAATCTTACAAACAGAAAGGGCTCTTGCACTAAGAACATAAAAATAAGAAAAAAAAAAAATTTTCTTGTGCTGTCAGCTTTTTGTGAGTAAAAATTTTATCATAGGGGGAAGAAAAAAGTGCAATAGTTTGTCTGCAGAAGGTGATGTCATATATTTTGCTTTATGGTTGCAATGCAATTTTTAGCACAGGTTGGTTATCTATTTCTTGTGTTCACATAATAGGCAACGGCAATACATGCAGTGTTATGTTGCCCGATTCACACAAATTGAATGGGTCTAGCTTGGTGCGAGGAAAAATAAAATGAAATCACTTTTGGTCTATGCAAATATTTTGTATTCATAAATAGAGTTTGGAGAAAGAAAGGTGACAGTAGAAGACTCGGGTTAAAGATTATGAGCAGGACTATGGAGCATTCTTAATTCTAGCTGTGTCAATAAAAGTCAACATTATTCCACATATCGATGTGTAAAAAACGTATTTCAAATATGGCACACATTGAAGAAATGAGAGTCTGAGACAACTAGTCATTCTAGCATTTTGTATCAAAAGAATCTATTTTATTTCCTGAAGATGCAGGAGAGTCGTTTACTCGCCGGTCACATCATAAAGTTGAAAGAAGTAGAGGAGCAATTGCATGCAACTGAAGAGATCCTTCTAGAAAATGAGCTAGTCTCAGTTACTGTATAGTATTTGTCAAAGTCGCATAGCATATTTGTGACAGCGATTAACATGTTATTCAAGAAACACCCACAGTCAAATTTGATGAATTGATGGGTTTTTTGTCATGGAAAGAAGCAGCACATAAAAAATATTAAATGGGCGAGAGACGTCAGGCAAGGCATTCTCTATAAAAAAAAAAGAACAATTAGGCAAATCAACAATTAAATCATGAAAGAAAAACCAAACAAGGTGAAAGCTCGCAAAGCACAAGTTCTGCTTCAATTTTGGCAAAACAAAACATGTCAAGTGAAATTTGTAATGGCATTATATGACTTAGAAAAGAAATACAAGGTGGACATTTCGTTAAGAAAAGGATGATGAGGAGGTTTTGAATTTGAATTGGTCAAACTAAATGTATAGATGTTTGGTACATTGAATCAATAGCCTCCCAACATATGACCTATAAGAAAAAAGTGATTCAAAGATCTTAATGTCGAGAAATGTAAATCTATTAAAATCACTCTAGGAGTTGGAAGGCCACATCAGATATAAGGATGCTATGAAATTAGAAGAGTACCTACTCACATTGGATGTTATGAAATTAGAAGAGTTATCGAGGCTAAATGGAGTGAAGAAAAGGTCTTCCATAAAAAAGTCAAAATTTAGCTTTTCTAGGTGAACATTGCATTGATGAGTATGATCCGTCATGAGCATAAGATATTTGAAGAAGCTCAAGGGAAGCTAATTTGGAAAAAGGCAAAGCTGGTCAAATATGATGCATTGATGAAGAAAGATACTTGGGTGCCAACTGAATTGGCCATTTGAAAGAAAGTCATTGGTTGGAAATGAGTCTATAAAACAAAGCACAAAATCAATGGCAACATTGAAAATCATGAAGATGGTCTTGTATACCAAAGACTTACTTAGAAAGCAGGAATAGACTATGAGGAGACAATTTCCCCTTCAGTGAATATGGTCCTAGTCGGAATCAATATGGTTGGAAGGTCTATCAAATGGATGTCAATAGTGCATTCCTCAAAGATGATTTGGAACGAGAAGTGTGCATGGAGCAACCGTGTGGATTTATGAAGGAAAGGAGGACACGGTTTGCAAATTGATCAAGGATTTGTCTAGCTTAAAGCAAAGACAACATAATGGCAACCCAAGATTGACAAGAACCTCACAAATACACTTTTCTTGACATTCTTAACACCCAAGACTCTCTTATCAAATAAATGGGAAAAGATTTTGTGGTTGCAATTGTCTATGTCAATGATCTCATTCTCAAAGAAATTTAAGATAACTTGAATGAAAAGAAAGTGCAACTTTGTCGGTCATTTGAAATTATTAATGTAAGACTCTTGTTTTTTTGTCTTTGATTGGGTTTCCAAAAATGAGAGGCTCAATTTTTGTCTCTCAAAGAAAGTACGCACAACAGTTTTTGGAACTTCGAAAATTTATTGATATCCAAACCTAAACCTTCGTCAACCCCCATGGAAGCAGGATTTAAGCTATTAGCTTCAAATGGCCCAGAAGCTGTTGATAAGACATTGTATCCACAATTAATTAGTGGAGTGATATACTTGATAAGTACTTGACTGGAACTTTGTTATGCGGTTAGCAATGTGTCCAGAAATAATGAAGCTCCAAAATATACTCAATGGAATGTAACAAGAGAATTCTAAACTATGTCGATGGAACAATTCACTTCAGAATCAGGTACAAGAGAGCTGATGAATTCAAGTAAACAAGATTTGCAAATTCCCATTGGGGTGGATCAATAGACGATAGGAATTAGAATTCACTATAAATATTCAGGTACAGTTTCAGCGTCTTTTAGACATTAGAGCATTTTCTTGGAGCAGCTAGAAGAAGCAAGCCATAGCACTCCTGTCAACAGAAGCTGAATATAGGGTAGTCATAAATGGTACTTATGTAGCAATATGGCTCAAGAAAGTCCTAATTAACCTCAACTGCCACAAGTGAATGCAACACCTGCCAAAAGTGAACGCAACACCTATTTTTCCACAAGTGAATGCAACATCTATTTTGCTGCAAACAGAGCACGATTAAGTTGGCAAAAAAAATAGTTTACCATGCTTGTTCAGAGCATATAGAAACCTATCAGCACTGCATCAGAGAAAACATACAACATGGAGCAGTATAATTCATGTGTTATAAGACCCAGGATCAACCAACCAATATACTTGTAAAATATTTGCATAAATAGAAATTTGTGAAGTTCAAAACAAGCTTAGAGTTGACCCCAAAATGATCACTATAAAGAAGTAATAGGATAATGGCTATATATTTTAAGATGATAATGTTGGTCACCTAGGTGCACATTAGTGTACCATATACTTTGTTATCTTAATCGTGTAGCATTATATAAATATTCATATGAAATTCAAGAACTTTCATGAAGCTGAGAAAAGTGATGTGTCATAATGGCATGTTAGATGTCATGAATCCCAAATATCAGATAAGAATATGCATGTAAAATATGTGTTGAAGAGAATGTGCATGTAAAGATAAGTAGGCCTATTTGTTATTCCAAAGAATTCTTCCTTTGTGCTATAATAAATACATATAAGAATGAAACTTGTACAGTGAGTGATGGCGAGCATGGAGCTATAGTTTTGAGTGAGGAAGACAAAACATCATCCTCCATTGGAGCACCTCCAAGCTCTTATCTTAGATTGCATGTCAATTTGAACTCTAGTTTAACCTATAGTCTCTATACATAGGTGCTTTGTTTGTGTGCTGCATGCTGCAGGGTGGGCATAAGAAACAATATGAAGTTTTTGGTTTGATAAACTTTCATGGAAAAGGATTCATATGGGAGGCCTGGTACGGCCACAATTAATGTGGTAGTTGAGGCAGATGGAAATAGAATGGAGAGAAAGAAGGATCTCCCCATTTTCATTCATGCAATGAAAATATCACTGAAATGCATATTTCATCAAAAACCTTCATGCAGATGACCGGAGTGGTGGAGGAGACTACAAGGATCAAGGATGCAGAGTTTGTGCCAGACAATGGATTTCAACCACATGCCAGGAAAGGAACTGGTAGGAAACTCTTATTCCATTTTTTTTTTTTTTTGTCTCCCAACCCTGCCATGCTTGAAATGATAAATAATGAAAAAGATTATTTTGTGGCAATAGGTGAACTGCCCTCAAGAAGGTCCTTTGATGATTGGCTCAAATCTAAATGGGATATACTAGAAATTCACTTTTAATTCTGTAGAATGATAAAGAAACGGGTATTTGTTTTCCATATCAGTACTCCTCCTATGGCTTCTACAGTTCTGAAAAGGGGTTTTTGGAATTGTGGGAGATCTCTGTTTAAGGCCATGCCCTGGGACGCAAATATCTATACTGATCAAGTTAAAATCTGTAATGAACCTAGGTGGATCAATATACCCAATCTGCCTCTGCATATCGGGGCATGATTGGGAATTTATTGAAACAACTACGCGAGTTTTAGAAAACTGATACAAGAACTCTTCCTCACATGAATGCCAGAGTCCGAAATTCACTTAAATTGATAGATAATCTACCGGATACACTAATCATTAATTGAAGGGTTGTCAATATGTATGTGACATAGTAGGTTTAGGAGGTTTTTCTGAATGTTTTCTTTGTAAACAAGGCAGGCACTTAATGAAAAATTGCAGGCATCTAGAGTTTTTTCATCAGACGGAATGACTGGTGAAATTGATAGAAACAGAGAAATTTGCTCCAAGGTGATGGCCAAGAAATTAAGTTCAGACAAAGCAAGTACGCTCGAGCGTGACTTAAGTGAGGAAAGTGAGGATGAAATACGGTATGCTATCAGATGCATGAAAGATTATAAATCACCATGTGTTGATGGAATGCCCATAGAGTTTTACAAAGCAAGAGAAAAATGGAAAGTTGTGAATTCGAAAAAATTGTGTGAAGCAGCAATTAGAAATGGTTCTTTAGGTCCTGAAATTTACAGAGAAACTGTAAAATTGATACCGAAAGAGGGTGACAGTATACAGATTAAAATTTGGCAACCTATAACCTTGTTTAACATCCCCTAAAAAATATAGGCTAAATATCTTTTCTTTTAGGCTGAATGATTGCCATCCTGAAATTGTTTTAGGCAAATATATACTTGATAATCTGATCACAAATTGGGAGGGCATGCGCTGGGCCAAGAAGTCAGGACAAAAGGCTGGTATGGCACTTATTGCACTTTGAAAAACCATATGATAGAATAGGATGGGGATTCAGTTATTGATGATGATGTCAGGGCAGGATTGGAATGACAATAAGAATGAGAATTGATGCAACCCAAAGTTATTGTAAAACTGCATTAAAGAATAACCGAGAAATTACATTGTTGAATAGCCAAGCTTGTGACTATTCATTTCATATTCCTTGAGAACTCTTCACCTTCCTACAAGAACTCTCTAGTTATCACTACAAGACAAAAGCTCTCCTATAATTACTCCTAAGATTTACAATATTATATTACAAGAATATTACATCCCCCCCTTAATCTATGAGGAGTTATTGTGAGACCAAGCATGTCACTAAACTTTTCAATTTCTCGTCCCAACACTTTTGTCAAGATGTCTATTGGTTGCTCTGTAATAGGACAATGTAGCAATTTTACACTGCCATCTTTCACATAATGCCAATTCAGATGAAATTTAGAGTTGGTGTGCTTGGTGTAGTCATGAAATATTGATGCTATGCCATTTGAATTGCAGATGTGTTGTCAAACATGAAAGGTGTTGACGAAACCTGTTGTTCCTGCAAATTTGAAAGAACCCTTCTGAGCCACAAAATCTCTCGAGTTGCCTTTGAAGCTGCAATGTACTCTACTTCTACTAAAGAAATTGTCGGCATTGATTACTTCTTTTGACTTCCAACTGACCACTGTTGTTCTCAGATTTGTTAGAAAACCTGTAGTCGATTTTCTATCTTCAAGATTACCAACATAGTCAGAATCTAAGTATCCGACCAATTTGAAGTCCTCTAACCTGAAGTATTTGAGCCCAAAATTATGTGTTCCTTTAAGATATCGAACGACTCTTTTTGATACTACCCAGTGACTTTCTCGAGGTTGTTGCATGAACCGAGAAAGAACACCAACAGTGAAATAAATATCTAGTCTAGTTGTGGTCACATAGATCAGACTTCCAATGTGCTTCTGTATTTAGTAGCATCTACTAAATCTGCGGTATCTTCTAATACCAATTTCAGATTTTGTTCCATGAGCGTACTGAGAGGCTTGCAATATGTTATTTTGAACTTGCTCAAAATTTCACCAATGTATTTATATTGAGTGATGAAGATATACTTGAGCTTTTGAATCATTTCAATACCCAAATAGTAATGAAGATAACCCAAATCTGTCATTTCAAATCTTTCATCAACTTTGATTTGAATTGTGCAGTGTATTATTGTTTGTTGTGATGAGCAAATCATTAACATACACCACTAGAAATTCCATTTTTGACAAAAAAAAGTTGCATTTTCAAACTCAAAATGTTTGGAGTTCATGGTCAGGGGGTGCTCAGCAAGTTTATCATACCGAGCTCTTGGGGCTTGTTTCAAACCATACAACAATTTTTCCAATTTGCACACTTTGTGCTCTTGGCCATTTACTGCAAAACCTTTGGGCTAAGTCATGTACGTTGTCTCTTTGAAATCACCATTCAAAAATGCAATTTTGACATCCATTTGGTGAACTTTTTATCCATTGTGCACTACCAAAGCCAACAAGGCTGAAATGGTAGTCCATTTTGTTGTTAGTGCAAAGGTTTCATTATAGTCAATACCTTCTTTGTTAGCAAATCCCTTTGCGACAAGCCTTGCTTTGTGCTTGTCAAGTGAGTCATCTGCTTTGCACTTGTTGTGAAAGGTCCACTTGCAACTAATAGGTTTAGAACGGATTGGAAGATCAACTAATTTCCAAGTTCCATTTTTTACCAACTCATCATACTCACTTCGCATTGCATTTTTCCATGCTTGATTGTTTGAAGGAAGTGATTTCAGAGTTAAAAGCAACATTGACTTCTTCAAGAGGGTCTTCCAAGGTAAGTTTTTCTATCTTATCTTCAAGTTCATCTAGGAACTTGTTTGTCCAGTTATGTTCGCACTTCTTATGCCTGTTTTCCCAACCTCATCAAGGCTGACATCTTTCAATGTTTATTCGGCCCATTTTGGAATCTTTTTTTGTGTAACTTCCGAAATCATTAGTGCCTCAGTTTCTGAATTTAAAGCTCCTTCATTTTCTGTCATTGGACCATCCTTGGATGAAGTTTCACTTTCTTCTACAAAGGGAGTGTCATTTTTCAGATATATGAGTCAATAGAGATCCAAGTGTTTCCCAATTACAGGTTCTCCATTCACTATTTGAAACCTCCACATCAACCTCTTTGAAAATATCAAATTTAGTATATTTCTCTAGTCGTTACAATTGTCAAATAATGTTTGCAGTGTCCTTTGCAGTTTCAAAAAAGACATCTCTTGTGATGAGAAATTTCTTGGTGTTCTCACCACATAGCCTGTATGCTTTTAAAGACTCAGAGTATCTCAAAAGCGTGCTTTTGCAACTCCTATATTCTAATTTGTTCTTTTTCTCCTTTGGAATCAACATGTAGCATGTAAATCCGAAAATATAAAAATGTTGCACTGAAGGGAGATGACCACACTAGACTTCATATGAAGTCTTCATCTGTAGGGTGGTTGATGGTAACCTGTTGCGGAGTTATATTGTTGTTTGAGTTGCTTCTACCCAGAAGTGCATATTTACCCCTTTGAAGAACATTGTCCAAACCATGTTCATAACAGTTCGGTTCATGCACTCAACTACTCCATTTTGTTGAGTGTAAAGCACTATCAAATGATGCTTGATTCCATTCTGTTTGAGATAGGTTTCAAACACCTTTGAAGTGAACTCACCACTATTATCAATCCTAAATGTTCCAATGCAGGATTGGGATTCATTTTCAACCATAGTTTGAAACTTTTGAAACATTTTGAAGGCTTCTAATTTTTCTTCAAAAAATATACCCAAGTCATCCTGTTGTAGTGATCAATGAACAAAATGAAGTACTTGTGACCAACAGCGGAAAGAATTGGTAGACAACACAAATTAGTGTCGACCAACTTCAACTTCTTGTTGGCTTTACATTCTAAATTTTGAAACGATTCTCTTTTATTTGGCCAATATGCAAGTTTCACACTTTTCAATGTTTTAAGCAAAGTCAACAAGCCTACAACACCATTTTTTTGCATTGTGCGGATGTTGTCATAATGCATGTACCCAAATTTGGCATACCATAGAAGACTTTTTGGCATTCCTTCTTCTGTAAGATGAGCAAAATTTCTTGGCACTAAGTGCTCACCCTTGAGTTTCAGCAATTTTCCTTCCTCATATCTAAATCAAAACGACTGTGTTATCACATTTTCTTGACTTTCACCTCTCCATCATCAAGAAGAATGCAATGGCCTTGTTCTTGAATTAGCACAAGAGACAACAAGTTTATTTTCAACTAAGAAAGGTATAGTACATTTCGGAGAATGAAATCTAAAAGTGTTGGTGACTTGAGTCAGATTGTACCCTTAACCTAAGGTCACAAACTTATTTTATTTGCGAAATACACTAAACCACAACTTTCTTCATTAAACTCCTCAAACCCCTCCAACTTGGCAAGATCAAAAAATAAGTTTGACTAGTAATTTTTATGTATTTTTAAATTTTGAAAGCATATTTGGAGGCTCACATATTTTTATTTTTATTTTATTTTAGAAAAAACATTCAATTTTCATTCGGAGGATATTCCCATTTAAAGGGGGAAATTTTGACTTTTTGAATAAGCCATTTATTGTACAAACCAAAATTAAACAATTCCGATATTAAAAAAAAAATGAAAACAAATTAAATTGTGCAAACAAAACAAAACCAATTCTTAGTGTTCGGTATCAATAGTGTCTTTGGTTCAATTTACGAGTCAAGTCGTCGTAATCAAACTATTACACTTATAACCTAATATAGCTGCAACAAAGAAGTCTATGACATAGTCCCTATAAACTGTTTAAGAGAAATAAGAAAAAACTCATTTCCCAATTCCTTTGGTTACCCATTTACAACTATTGCTAGACATAAACCCTGAAAACGAATAAGAGCACTCTGAGTTTATAGGGTTATCATGCCCAAATACAAGGACTTATCACTAAGTGAGTGTCATAGATAGAGCAAATCATTTTTACGTACTACCTAGGTACCACATACCATTTTGCTCTCATGTACTTTAACCTCTACCACCATGTATATAGAAAAGATGAGTTTCTTCCACATACTGACAGATATATACGAAAAGCAAACATGTAAAGAGGTTTGATATATCGGTCAGGTGGTATAAAGAAAAGGGGACCTTTTATGAGCGATAAGAAACCATTCCATCTCCTGATATAACAAAAATACATTTTACCAAAACTATTGTTGGCACAACCCTAACCGGGAAAAATACCTGGTTAGAATGGTCCATACAAGTGCAGAACACACTTATCTTCAATGATTGTGCTTCAACATCTATGATGGAGATGATCAATCTACATAACCGAAAGATGCAAAGGAAATACCATCATGGAAGCAAAAGAATTCAAAATACCGGTGTTGGATTAGGTGAAAATTTTAAAAGGAAGTTAATGAATTTATTCCAAGATGCTTCAGCTTAAGTTGATGTTATGGTGTATTGACCGAATCCTTTTCTATTTATAGGTCTATTAAGCAAGGTTTCCCCCTAGATACCTCAATATTTGTTTTGGCTGCTGAGGCAATTTGTTGACTTTGGAGGGATGAACAATTTGGTCTTCCCATTAAAGGTCTTAAACTACCTAATGATGACTAGTTGATGGAAGTACAGTTTACAAATGATACTTCCTTATTTCCAGAAATGGACAGACAGAATTTGGAAAATATGCAAAAAAATTTAAGACATTTATTGCTCTGCTTCTAAATCAAAGATTGCATAGCATAAATCACATTTTCTAGGATGGGAAGATGAACCTCCACAGTGTTAAGTGAGCAGGAATGGGAGTGGAAACGACCTACTGATACCGTGTTATATATGAGGACTCCTTTTGCAAAACAAACCTCGTTTCAACATATGTGGGAATGGTTGATACAGAAAGTAGACAGAAAGCTTGAGATGTGGCAGGGACACCTTTCCTTAGCAGGGGGCTATCAGGTTTGTTAAAAAGTTATCTTCTTTTACAATTTATTATCATTCAACCTGGCTTTTCCCCAAAATCCATATTGAACAGATATATAAGATAAGAAGGGACTTTATTTGGTCTGATGGTAAGAGAAACAAAAGTAAACATGCTACCAGTTGCAAACTGTGCACCAGGCCAAGAAAAGTTTGTGATCTGGGTTTAAAGAATTGGAGACTCAAAGGAATATCTTTAGCTGTAAAACAGATCATTCAAGCTTTGACTGTAAATGAACCTTGGAAGGTTTTGGTGTGCAATAATATTCTTCAAGGATTCCCTAAGGGAAAACCTCTTTGGAATAATCTCAGTGCTTCTGACTTACAGTTAGGTAGTTTTCCTAACTCTGTCCAAGGTTCTAGTGTCTTTAATTCCTTGAGAAAACAATGGTAGTCTGTTAAGGAGAATTTGTTTGTTCCCCCTTTCTCCTGTTTGCATACTAAGTGTCAAACCTTTAGGTCCACCTGGTGGAATCTGTCAACCCATGCAAAACATTTTGCTAACATAAAAGGATGTCCTGCTCTTGCTTAGCCTATAAAAGGAATAAATTCTTTTGGTGACATTCTTGAACATGGACAGTGCATAAGCTGGGACAGATTGAAGGAGAAATATAGGGTAAGCAATAGGGAAAAGAGAGCCTACACTTACCTTAAACAAGCCCTCAGTTCTTTCCCCTCTTTGATCTATCCTGACTCAAATGAAGACTTTTGGCATGATTTGAAATGGATTAATGGGATTCAATTGTCTGCTATTTCTTTTATAAAGATTTGCCTCGTTTTTTGATAAATTAGACTTCCATTCTAAATTGAATGATATCTTTCAGGTACTCCTAACACTTGGATGAGGAGATTTGAATTGACTTGGACTTCTTCCTTGGACCCAAGAAATACTGTTTCAGATGATTGTTTCTTGTGGCAAAAGTTAGGAGTATTAAGTTTTGAAGTAGTCTGGTATCACGGTGGATAATAGTTCAATTTGTCACCAACCAGAAACTATTAAACGCTTATTTTTTTTAATGTGATTTCACTAAAAGAGCATAGGAACCTCTGTTTTATGGTTGGTCTGTTTTTGCAAAAAGGTCTACTTGTTGGGAGTATATTTAGACTGCTTCATTATGCGATGTTAAGCAATCTAATTAATTTTTATCAAATGTGGCTTGTCTCCTCTGCTAAGCCATTGTGGTGGGTGTGGAATAGAATAAACGGGCGTGATTTAAGATGGGAAAAGGAGATTCCTTCTGACTTCAATGGTGAAAGTTGTGCTAATGTTTGTTTCTATGCAGCTGTCCAGTTAATTAGACTAGGATAAAGCAGATGTGGAGGATTTCTTGGAGACTGGGTGATGTCAAACAAGGAGAAATATGGCAGAGAGAGTAAAACTTCAGAGATTTCCTCCTCCTAACATCAAAAACTTTATTGATGACAGGCAGGAAATTGCTCACGTTTCTACAGCAGAGAGGGCAATCGAACTTGATTTCAATAATTCTAGGCAGCTTTCAGGTACATCTGCAGTTTGTTGTGAGCAGGTTATTGAAATTGGTATTGGGAATCAAGTGTCGAGAATTCAAGGAGAGGAAGCTCAGTTGCTCATGATCCTTCCACACAAGCAAACATATTGTCAGCAATGAGGATTCAAATACTCTGCTTCCCATGTCACCCCCTATTCAGCAGTCTGTGCATGCTGAGTTTTTAATTGTCCCTCTTATCCAGCATATTTATATGATGATCAGGGTTCTCAGGATGTAACTGATGATTTGAATTTTGATGAGGGAGACAATTCTGCAGGGGGTGAAGTGGTTGTCGACTCTCAAGGTTTACCTAGGACGGCTATGGTGGTCCCAAGACTCCCTCCCTTAGATGATCCTGAACGAATTGGGAATATTTCTGTATTCATAAAAAAAAGTTCCAAAGGTGTACAGCCAGGAGGAGGAAATAAGGATAAGGATGATGAACTTTCCTGGGAAGAAGTTAGAGATACAATGCTGCAACATGTTTCACCTCATACTACTTGGAGAACATTGGCTGAGGGTAACCTGTGGGAAAGCTTGGCCAGATTTGAAACAATTTTCACTGCTGTTTCCCAATCTGATCCCGATACTCCAGATTTCTGGAAGGACATCTGTTCTTTTGCCAATGCTGGAAAGAAAGATGAATAGCAGGTGTAAGCTTCCAGTACCAGAGTTTCTGAAGATCCTTGACAATGGTTTATAATTATTTGATTTTTGTGAAAGTGTGAACTTGTGTTTGTGTGCTCCCTTCATCATGCAACTGTTTATACTTTGGAAATTTTGTAATATTTTTTACAGGAATTTACTCCTGGGTGAAGGCTGTAGACTAGATGATGTTATAGATGTTGCCACTGTACCCTTCAACTGTTGGCAGGTAGTGTTAGTTTTGGTCTAAATTTGTCTGTCACTTTGAACTCTAGTGTATTGCAGTACTAAATTTTTTTTCCATTCAATATAAAATTTTTAAAAAAATGTACAGTGAGTTTCTGGGCAGAAAATCTGCCACCATTTGCGCACTTACAAACTTGTGTTCTTTTCTGTCTATTTTCACAGTGCAGGGTATCGGCTCAAGTCTTCCAGTAAATACAAGTTACCGAGAACAATGCCTAAACTAGTTATGAAAGAACCCTGTTTTATATTTAATAACAAAATCACAAACAAATAATTATTGCCCATATATACAAATATTGACCTAAAACTTGGAAGGCCTCGAAAAAAACATCAATTAAGATTTGACACAAACATCACTCAATAATTAGACCCAATATCTTTCCATCCTAAAACAGATGAACTAAACTCTTTTGAACATATCCTTAAATCTACACAAAACACGAAGGATGATATCCTACAAAGAAAAACTCCATCTCCAAGATAAGAGAGTGGTAAGAAATTACAACCGTTTTTCCAATTTGCATTGACATGTATTAGAACAATATAGAGACAACCAAAAAAAAATCATTATAAAGGCAGTGCAAGACGCTTCTCAAAAATTACAAATTCAAAATAAAAAGTGGTGTACCTCCCTGAGGGGAAAAGTTGTTATGGCTCACGATCCTTAACAACATAACATGTAACATACACCATCATACATAATGAAATGTCTGGTGAAAGGTTGTTATGTTACAACCCATGCAACTTACTACTAGTAAGTTGCAGCAAAAATGTAAAATATTTCCATATCAACGGAAGCCCAGCCAGTAATTCAATGAAAGGTTCTGCTCCCAGCAATTAGTTCACTGTGTGAGACAAGATTAAGGTTTCAAATAATCAATGTTTCACATGTGACACATTTCCCAGGTCCAAGATGCATTTCTTGCATCCCCCAGCATTTTGGGGATGGGGGGACAAGGTGGAAACATCTTTGGTCATCCCCAAAACAAAGGGGGCAGGCCCAGGGATGTTGTTCCCTGCTCAGGGGTGTCTGTGGACGTTACCCCTGCATATCCAGTGGTGGGGATTTCCGGACATACACCCTAACAAAACATTAGAAAACAAAAATATTGCCAAATATATATATATATATATATATATATATATATTTCAAGTTTTTCACCTCAGGTAGCGGACTGATGCTCATCACTTCTCTTGGCTGGGTACAAGATACTGCTCTTTTGCTTTGCAAGGATATTTAGATGTGTTCAGGGAGGTCTCTTGTGTAAGTTCGTATGATGTTTAGGGAAGGTTGTATGCCACGATCACAAGAAGGAACAAAGAGTAGTGGCCAGAGGGAATATCATAGGGAGGTTGTAATCTGCACTTAATATGGCGTCAAAGGAGGCCCAGACATGTAAAGGACAACCTTCATTGCTGTTAGTATTAGACTCTACGTCAGTGGCGTGGAGCAGGAATTCTAGAGCAGCATTCAAAGTTTAGTGCACTAAAACAAATAATTGAGAGACTATAGAAGAATCATATGAAGCATATGAGTAGAAAGATAAAAGAAATAGAATGAAACAAGGGAATTTATTATATATAAAATGTTGCACATCAGTCAGCTTCTTTCAGTGATAAACTGATGTTTTGAGATTTCCCAAACTCACCACCTTCAATGAGTGGCTTGGAAAATCTTGCAAAAGAAACAGGGTGTATGGGGCTCCAACAGTCAGAATGTTTGTCCTTTCGTTGCAGCTCTCAGTGTTTTCTGCTTTGTATCTTTCACTTGCACCTTTGGTGTTTTTCTTTTGGCAATTTCTCTAATTAAATAGATTCTCCGTGAGGTACCAATGTCTCATTTTCTGCTACTCTATACAGCAGCTAGTACCGGCAAGAAATACATTATTATATTTGTGAATTGAATGCTGCATGGTGATTGCTTAATTCATGCATATCACATTTTTATTTAATTATAATCCATAATCTACCATATGTTTAAAATACAATCTTTCCTACATAAAACTAGAGATTTTTATATTTTTTGAGGACTCTGTTCCTAGTGTCATCCCTTGAAATTTGGGAAATCTCTACAGCTGTCCTCGAAAAAAGTCTCTGCACTCTCACATCCCCACATAACAGAAATTCTGTGAAACATTGCAAAAAAAATTCTAATAAAAATAACTTTCCAGCTTAAGAGAATGAATTTGAAAGCAACTTTGCCTCCTTCCTATTTCCAAATCCTCAACCTCCTCATTATTGTGGTGCCTTTCATTTAAGAGATGTCAGAATATGATTTTCAATTAAATACGAATAGATATATATTTGTATTTTTGATGAAGTTTTTTTTTGATGTAGGTAAATAGGAACATTATTTATTGGGGAGCAGGCCGCCCTCCCACAATACAATATAATCGCTGAATCCCAGAATTTAAATCCTGTCATTCTACACAAGATGCATAGCGAGAAGGGCATGTCCGTTGGGTTTTGGAGCTGTACAATTGTGGCAATAAACACCCCACATTACTGCAAGACCACAGTATGGTGGACCAGTTATATGTTTATGTGCATTTTCATACTCAAAAAGCATTAGTTATATTGACCTCTCATTATTACAATTAGCCAACTGCTTCCTTTGTCAATATATTCATATCTCTGCGTTGCCTCTTTTCCAACCTTTTTCAGCACAGCTCACAAAAAACGACTCATGGTTTCATTTTCAATACCAAATTAATACCAATAAAATGTCTTCCCTTTATCTCAGTCTTTTAATAGATCAGAGAAATAGCAACTTCCAAAACGTAGTCAGCCAAGGAAGAAATTTATCTTAATTATAAAAGCATCATTTATGTGTAGTAAGCTTTGACCCCAGCATCTTGTAACCATAGTTGTTGGAAAAACCTGAACATTCCTAATTTTGAAGAATTATGAACACCTAACAAATGTGTTATTATAACTACAAAGAAACATGATTGGATCATCCATTTTTATTTAGATGCAAATACACAATCTATTTTCGCCTATCCTCAGAAAAGAGGTAACATTTATCCTGTGAAAAAATTGATCTATTAAGTAACATCTGGGGATATGAATGAAAGTAATATTAGACTTCTACTGTTCGTTCAGCATTAGACTGCAATACTTTCGGTGCATAATAAAACACAAGCATTACATGCCTTCTGAACTATAGAATGCATGTCAACACCAGGCAGGGTGAAACAAAGAACAGCAATAAAAATAAACTCAAAATTATAACGCGTGTTATGGGCTGGTCAGACATACCTTCGTCACACAGAAGTATGTCCTTCCAGACTCCCAAATTCTACGACCAATTATATATTCTCGATCACTACAGAAGAAGGGAAACTGCAGATTGTAGAGGCAATTAAATCATAAGAAACTGCAAAGCATTCAGGAGAAGGAAAGAGAGGAATTTTTGAAGCACTTAGCCATTAGACCATGAAAAGCCAGACAATACACCAGACAAATAATCAGGACAAATATGAAACCGCCAATTGTATATCCCACCTTTCTAATCCAGTGGCTGATCATGGTTCCTGTACGGGGGCATTCCTCCAGACTTTTAACATGGATGAGCATGCCATCCCATTTGGGGCGAAAGTCATCATCCCAGAAAAAGTCCCTCACTAGTTCTGGTGTCACATCCTCAAAGACTGTTCTCGTGCGGTACTGTGTGGGACCAATCTAGACATAAAATGACAGGATAAAACAAAAATACATTACAGAGTGGATCTCAAAATGCCCCACCAATTATTAGTTCCTCAATCAGTGCACACCAAAATTCAGACACTATCTCCAACTACGCACCAATTATTATGTAAGTATTAATTTCTAGGATTACTTTGGTATCCAGAACATCTCTGCAACTGGATCAATTTGCAATTAACATGTTACAAGGTGCCAATCTTATATGTTTCATGCCTTTGAAAATCACCACAATGATTTTTGTAATCGTAAGCTTTGATCAAGATTGTCAGCAAAAAGAGTTCTCAAAACCAGATAAAAAGCTTGAGCATTACCTCTGGGTCACAACGCCAAGCTTGGTAGGTCATGTTTGGTGTTGAGTTGTCCATCATCAGTTGCCACTCTGGGCCTCCATCTTTCTCTTCCAACAGACAAAATAACTTCTCTAGATCCTCAAAAGTCACGGCTTCCTGATCCTGCACACTGTAAATCAACAAGCAATTGTCAATATGGTCTAATGAAACTATATCATACAAATCAGTGCACCTATGTAATATAAATAAGAAAAGATTGCATCATTGAGCCTTTGAAATGGTACAGGCACATCTGGAAATATAAAATATAATAAGATAAAAAATAATTGACGGCTTCCATGAATACTAGCGTGTTTTAAGTCATCTCATGATGACCTCCATGAGTAGTCATTACCTAATGACATTTTTCGTCATGTACTTTTGGTTATAAGGCAAGGGGACCAACTTGCCACATAAGCCCCATAAACATTTGTTAGTGGGGGGGGGGGGGGGGGAATGGTGAATGCAATCCACTACTTTGGGCTTCGCACCCTCTAGCCAGTTTCCATATTGGCAAAGCTTTTATCATAATGCTTTATCGGTCACCCATGTCTCACAAATATGGGATTAACCCATTCACAACCCAATCGCATGTTTATATTAAGTAATTGAATGCTTCCACAAGAAATTTTATTAGATTGTTACTTATTGTGGGATTTTAATCTAATTAATAGTTTAGTTATTGTGTTTGTTCAAGCTTTCATTTGGTTTTGACTATAACCTTGTAGGAATGAAACCCATTGCCTTATGAATGTGATGCAAGAGCATCCATGGCTTAATACAATCTTGCATCACCAAAAAGATCTCAATCCGTGTTTTCAAAAAAGTTCCAATATAACGCACACAATGCATGGATCCCATAGGTTGTCTGGTCGGAGGACTATGTAAGAAGTTAATTTGGTCATAGCAGTTCGGTGAATGTTTTGGAGCAAGGCAAAGATTTGCACAAAGGACTTCGCGCATAGATAAATTGGTGCATAGACATCACTGTCTAAGGGATGCATAGAGCGAAACTTGCAAAGTGTGAGCACGGCTATTTGAGCAAGGATCATGGTGATCGACATGCACAAAGGCAAAAAGAAAGGCAAAGGCAAGAGCAAGCAAGGGAAGAATCAAACGGTCATGCAAAATACTTGGCGCATAGGGATTCAAAGATTACTAATGCGTGGATGGAGACATTTATGCAGAAGCTTCAAAATTCGACTGTGGTGTTGACCATTGACTCCCAAATCTTTGGAGGTAAATCAAAAGACATGTGTCATGCATCCTAGCTTGAGTGAAAAGGCATGCAACCTTCTTAGGGACACGTGACGACTTGAACAAACTTGCATGAATCTGAAGTGACATATATCCCTTTACAAATCCTATAAAAAAAGTGTGTTGGGCAAGGCAAAGAGATGGTTGGGTAGATGTTGAAGAGAGAGAGAGATCATTCAGGTCGTCTTCTTCATCTAGCATTTCAGCAAAGAATAGGAGAGTGAGGCAAGGAGGTCTAAGTAGACTCCATTGTAGTAGCTTGTAGAAGCTTGAATTTGTAGCTTGTAGTAGAACGCAACATATAGCTCGCTTGATAGGATCTACTGTAATTTTTGTTTGTTGCAAGAAGCCCTTTGTGCTGCAAATTTGTGTGTGTGATAAATTCCCTGTAGGTTTAGGGCTTTCCCTCATCGGAAACCCATACCATAGTGACTACACCAACTAGTATCAAAGCAAGGTTAGTTTTCTTGCGAAGAGTGTGGAGAGGCCACCTACCTAGGATTGTGATTTGTGATATTTTAATAGTAGGATTTGAGTGACCAAAGAATCAATATGCCTCCAAGAAGAGAGATTGCTAGAGGTGGAGCCGTTGCAACAAATGTGGCTAGGAGACTAGACGAAGTCTTGGACGTGTTAAGTGTTGGGCCAACCAAATTGGATGATATAGAACAAGACAAGAAAAGGGGTTTCACCCCAAGAGATGACTAGAGCGATGTTGAAGGAGAATAGCCAAGCGTTGAAAGCAAAGAAGATGATGAAGATGAGGAAATGTGCATGGATGCAGGAGAGTGTGGACTCCTTAGAGCTATCTCAAGGATTGGTAGAGGAACGATAGTAGATGTGCCATGTTTTTCAAAAACCCTAAATCCTAAAGAACTTATACATTGGATCACAAACAATGAGAAGTATTTTGAGTTTGATGATATAAGTGACGCAATGAGAGTGAAGGTTGCACAGACCAAGTTGAAGGGTCATGCAACTCTTTGGTGGAAGGAGTTCAAATGGAAAGAAGAAGGGAACGGACAAAATCTCCAGATGGGACAAAATGGTCGCCAAGATGAAAGGTAACTTACTCCATGGAGATTACTAGCTGGAGTTGTTAAAGAAGTTATGAAAATTGAGGCAGAGAGACCTCAGTGTCAATGACTATACCGAGGAATTTTATAAACTCACCTCTAGATCTAGCCATGGTAAAATGGATCAAGACAAAGCAGCAAGATATCTAAATGTATTGAGGTTTGGTATCCAAGAAGAGTTGAGCATGGTGAGAATCAAGACCATAGAATAAGCTTACCAGTGTTGCACTAGGAAGAGGGAGATTTGCGAGAGAATAATGAAATGACATTGGAAGATGCCAACAAAGTAGCGGCGCTGCCAAACACACATGCAGGAGTAGAGACATGCACATGGAGGTGAACAAGGTCATGTGCATGGAGGGACATCGTACTCATCCCGAGGGCATGGAAGATTTGGTCAAGGGGAAGAGAATTCCTTGGAACATGTTTCAAATGTGGACAACCTAGGCATGGAGCGTATTAGTGCCCTCAAGCACAAGGTGAACTGATGTTGGTGCACATGTCACACATGGAGATGAAGAATCAATCAAGTCTCCAAAGAGATTTGAGGAGCCAAAGTGCGGAGAAACTCTCATGATGAAGAGGGTGTTGTTGAAGCCAGCAAAGAAAGATAATGAACTAAAATAGAGAAAGAGTCTATTTTAGACAATTTGCAAGTCGGGAGGTAAGTGCTACAAAGTGATTGAATAGAGTGGTAACACTGATAATCTCATCTCATGTGAGATGATGGGGAAATTGGGGTTCAAGAAGGTAGTTCACCCTAACCCCTATAAAGTTCCATGGCTACAAAAGGGCCATCATATCTTGGTTAACAATGACTAGTGAAGTTCCAGATATGTGCATACAGAGATGAAGTTCAGTGTAACATTATGCCAATGGATGTGTGTCATGTAATTTTAGGAAGGCCTTGGTAGTTTGACAAAAAGGTTGTACATGATGGCAAAGCAAATACCTACCACCTCGAAAAGAATGGTAAGAAGTTTCATTGAAAACATTAGAGAACAAAGGGGAAGAAGTGTGCAACAGTGTTTGTGTGTGTGTAGTGATGATCTCGGAAAAGTAATTCCTAAAGGGAGTAGAGGAAGAAGCATGGAGGAAGCGTGCTATGCTATCATAGCAAAGCTCACACTGGATAGGTACACGAAGTATCGCTTCCGCAAGAAGTGAAGGAGGTGTTGAGCGAGTTCGCATAAATCATCTTGAGTGACATACCAAATGGGTTGTCACACATGTGAAGTATCACTTGTCGCATGGATTTGATGCCTAGATCGAGTTTTCCAAACAAGGCAACGTATAGGTTAACACCTAAGGAAAATGAAGAGGTGCAAAGGCAAGTACAAGAGCTGTTGGATAAGGGGCTGATTAGAGAAAGCCTAATCGCATGCGCAATACCAGCAATATTGGCACCAAAGAAGGGAGGTGAATGGCGGATGTGCATCGACTCAAGAGCCATCAACAAGATCACTATGAAGTACAAATTTCCATTGTTGCACATGGATGACTTGATGGATTGCTTAAGTGGAGCACAATACTTCACAAAAATAGACTTGAAGAGTGGATATCACCTAATTTGCATCAAGAAAAGTGATGAATGGAAGACTGCATTCAAAACGCAAGAGTGATTCTATGAATGGTTGGTCATGCCATTTGGGCTGACAAATGCACCAAATACATTCATGAGACAATCTTGAAGAATTTCTAGGCGAATTTGCCATAGGATACCTAGATGACATTCTAATTTTCAGCAAGAGAAGAGGAGCACTTGATGCATCTGAAAAGGGTGTTGCGGTGCCTACAAGAGGAAAGGTTGTTGGTGAACATGAAGAAGTGTAGCTTCATGAAGGAATAGTTAGTATACTTGGGATTTATGATTTCCCAAGAAGGTTTGAAGATGGATCCATAAAATGTGTGCATCATCTTGGAGTGGTCGTCACCTAGGAGCATGTTTGAAGTGCGAAGCTTTCACGGCTTAGCAAGTTTCTATGGGAAGTTCATCAGAAACTTTAGCGAAACATGCGCAACAATCACCGAGGCAATGAAGGGTGATAGAAAGGGATTTGTCTAGACAACTGAAGCAGAACAAAGTTTACAAACCTTAAAAAATAAAGTGACTAAGCAGCCAATATTGGCATCACCTAATTTCAGCAAGGTATTTCAGGTTGATTGTTATGCTACTCGCGCAACAATTGGAGCACTGTTGAAGCAAAAAGGTAGACCGGTAGCTTACTTTAGTGAGACACTGAATGACACGAAGAGAAAGTATTCAATTTATGACAAGAGTTTTATGTCAGAGTGCAAGTGCTAAAGAAATGGAGACATTACTAGTTGCCAAAAGATTTTGTGTTGTATACAAATTATCA
Source organism: Torreya grandis (assembly GCA_037957365.1). Taxonomy (NCBI): domain Eukaryota; kingdom Viridiplantae; phylum Streptophyta; class Pinopsida; order Cupressales; family Taxaceae; genus Torreya; species Torreya grandis. The sequence continues at coordinate 940,681 of JARHVA010002663.1, read as the reverse complement.
AGCATTCCAATTCATAAATAGTCACGAGAAGTTGAATCAATGACATATGAAGTGGGTTGAGTTTTTGTAGCGTTACTCATTTGTGTTGAAACATAAAGGTGGAAGGTCGAACAAGTTAGTTGATGCTCTGAGTAGAAGGTCTCTCTTAGTGAATGAAATGCATGTGGATGTCATAGAATTTGATTCTGTGGAGTTATACATGAAAGATGAGGATTTCAGATATGCTTAAAGAGCTGCGCAAAACAATTGAGTGTAGATAGAACACCATGGTTAGATTATTTCATACATGAAGGATTGCCATTTAGAGGAATGCAATTATGCATACCCAGAGGGTCGATGCACGAGAATTTAATCAAGGAAAAGTGTAGTGGGATTAGCAGGGCATTTTGTAAATGACAAGACATATGCACAATTGGCTAAGAGTTACTTTTGGCCTAGATATGCACAAATTTTTTCAAGAGTGTAGAGTTTGCCAGTTAGAAAAAAGAAAGAGTCAAAGTGTAGGGTTGTATCAACCATTGCCTATTCTAGAAAAACCATAAGATGATATAAGCCTAGAGTTTGTGCTTGGATTACCTGGGACATGGAAGGGGAATGACTCTATTTTCGTGATAGTGAACAGATTTTCAAAAATGGTGCTTTTTGTTGCATGCAAGAACATGAGTGATGCCAAAAACATTGCTAATTTGTTCTTTAGTGAGGTGGAAAGGCTGAATGGGTTGCCACACGGCGTAGCATCATACATAGATACAAATTTTGTAGCTCATGTTTAGAGGACCTTATGGAAGCAATTGGGTACAAAGCTAAGTTTTAGTTCAGCTTCCCATCCACAAACAAATGGACAAACTGAGGTTGCCAACAAAAGCCTTGGAAAATTGCTCATATGCTTGGTTGGAGATAAGCCAAAGCAATGGGATTTGATTTTAGTGCAAGCAGGTTTTGTTTATAACAATTCGGTGAATAGAAGCACTAGGAAAAAAAAAATCCAGATTGTGTATGGAAGCAGCCCCAAAGGAGTTGCAGAGTTAAGACAAATCAGAGAGATGCATGGAAGAAGCACAAAAGCAGAAGACTATGCTGAGTTTATGCTCGAAATACACCAATAGGTGAAAGAGAAGTTGGCACAAAGAGGCCAACAATATAAATAGCATACAAATGAGAAGCATAGGAGTAAGGAATTTGAAGTTGGGGAGCTAGTGCTAGCACTTTTGCGCAAAGAAAGGTTCCCACACATACAATATAACAAGCTAAAATGGAAAAAGATTGGACCATGCCGGATACTAAGGAGCTTTTTTGCAAATGCATACAAGATCGAGTTGTCAGAAGGGGTGGATATATCACCTATATTCAATGTTGCAAATTTGTACGAGTTCCATGAAGGGCAGAGTGTCGAGGAAAAAGAATTAGGATCTCAGACACCTAATTAGAGAAATCATATGCCTAAGAAAGAGAAGGAAGAAATAGAAGCCATTTTGGACTCTAAGGTTGTCAAGAAGACGTGTGGAAAAGAGTACAAGCAAAACATGGTCAAATGGCAAAGGACTCTACCTAGTTGGATCTTACAAAGATTGGTTGTTATGGCCATAATCTAAAATATTTCAGCACAATGTGAGCAACGGCTCATATTCTTTCAATTATCCAGGGTGTCTGATGCAGGAGCATCCCTGGATTAAGGCAATCTTGCATCACCAAAAAGATATTAGTTCGTTTTTTCAATAAAGTTCCAACATGATGTGCACAACAGGTGGATCGTGCAAGTTGTCTAGTTGGAGGACTGTGCAGCAAGTTGAAGTGGTCGTGGCAGTTCAACGAGGTTTTGGAGTGAGTCAAAGTTTTGCACGAAGGGCTTCACATAAAGATAAATTGGTGCACAGACATCACCATTTAAGGGATGCACTGAACGAAACTTGCAAAGTGTGTGCAAGGTTGTTTGCACAAGGATCGTGGTGATCGGCACGTGCAAAGGAAGAAAGAAAGGCAAAGGCAAGATGCAATGTCCCCATTTTTCCCTCACGAATAAACAAGTATTGAAGACCCTTAGTCTATCTCCCCATAGGCTAAATGACCCCTTTTTGGGGAATGCTATTTTATTAGTTGTTAATTGTTGAAATAGTGATTTTTATCATAAAGCAATTATTAATTAATTAATAAAATATTTTAAAAGTGGTTTTTACCACTAAAGTGCTTAAATGAATTATATATTAATTTATTTGCCTTAAAATAATTTTAATTACTATTTTAATTAAGATCAATAATTAATATATTATTCAAAAAGGAGATATCGGCATGGGAGCTAAAGCAAAGATAAGAAAAGGTGTTTTATCTTCCCAAATTGGTTCACCCTATTTGGATACATGGCAAAGACTACAATGGAGGACATACTGAATTTGATATTTTTGTTATTCATGCTTGAAGAAGACTATTGGGATGCATGCCCAATAGAAGTTCTCTACTGTTGGTGATTGATCAATCTAAAATGTGTATTTTGACACCACCTTTGCGAAAAGAGATCTTGTTTATGCCCTAAGGAGTGGGGCGAATTGCTTTGGAGGGTTTGTGTGCATGTTTTTGAGGGTTTCGTGGTATTTTCCTTGCATATTGAGTTCATTAATTTATTGTGCTAATTTTGCAAGTGGAGCAAACCACTTTGGGAGTTGGAAGCTAGGGTTTGAAGGCTTCAATTGGTCAAAAATTCACAAATTAATTAATCTAATTTTATTTAATATTTTTCTGATTATCCTTGTGAAGTTTTGGACAATTTGAGGAAGGTTTGGAAGGAGAAAAATTAAATAAAAATTTGCAGAATTATTATTTAATTATCTAACAGGTTTTCGAAGGATTTTTTCACTTACGGAAGGCAAGAATATTTTCTATATTTTTCTACTATTTTTCCAGGTACTTTGGAAGTGGGGCGATTGACCTAGAAAGGCAAATTTAGCATTTTTCATGCTCAAACAAGCCGCTGGAATTTTCCTGGTATTTTTCGAAGGATCGCAACTATTTTTGACAAGTGTTTGGAGAGGAATTTCACTCCGAACAGCAGTTGTAATTTTGATATTAAATCAGAATTTTCTATCATCTTTTTGTGGTATTTGAGCTTTAGAAAAAAGGTAAAAAAAGGTACTTATTTGTGCAAATTTAATTCTGAAATTTTCCTGCACATTTTCAATTATTTTGGAGCAATTTGTTCGTTGAATTTTACCCACAAAACCCTCTCTTTTTGGCGCCTAGGGTTTCTTAGGTTAATTAAAGGTTTTGGGAATTTATTTTGCAATCTAAAGTTTGTTGATTGCATTTCAGATTTAAGGATTTTGAGGAAAACCCTTTTTGCCCTAATTCATCCCATTTGGGGACATTACACAAGAGCAAGCAATGGGAGAATCAAATGGTCAAGTGAAATACTTGGCACCTAGGGATTCAAATGTCACTAATGTGTGGATGGAGACATTTGCACAGAGGGTTCACAATTCGACCATGGTTTTAAGTTTGGCCATTGACTCCCAGATTTTTGGAGGTGAAGCAAAAGATGTGTCATGCATCCTAACCTGAGTGAAAGGCACACAAACTTCTTAGGGACACGTGGCAACTTGAAGGAATTTGCATGAATCTCAAGTAACATGTATCACTTTGGAAATCCTATTAAAGAATTGTGTTGGGCAAAGCAAAGAAGTTGTTGGGTGGATGTTGAAGATAGAGAGCGCATTGAGGTTGTCTTCTTCATCCAGCATTCCAGTAGAGAATAGGAGAGTGAGGTAAGGAGGGATGAGTAGTAGCTACGAGAAGCTTGCATTTGCAGCTTGCAAACGCAGCCTATAGCTCACGTGATAGAAAACTGCCGTAGTTTTTGCTTGTTACAATCAATATATGGAAGCCCTCTGTGCTTCAGATTTGTGTGTTTGTGTATTTATTACCTGCAAGGTTAGGGCTTTCCCTCATCGGAAATCCCATCCAATAATGACTGCCCTGGAATGCAACAAACAGGGTAAGTTTGAACACTAGCTCACCCTATCAGTCAGTTCAGCAGTTAAAACCATACATAATATAGGTTACCAAATATAATTATAATGCTTGTTCTGCCTTTCATTTGGCTTTGGCAATAGCCCTGTAAGGATGTAACCGAGGTCCTTATGGATTCTACATACAGGTTAAGTTTCAACACTAGACTAAACCCTTTCAGTCAGTTTAGCAGTTAGAACCATACATACAATAGGTTACCAAATCAAACTATAATGCTTTCTGAAAGAAACTTAAGAACTGAGGACCCAAATTTCAGTTTTCAGGCAATTTTCATTAGAGATGTTGGCTATAAAAAAAGAGCAAAGTTGTGATCCCTTTCACTCAATAGTTATTTACCATGAAAGCACAATTTTCAAACCAATTTGCAAAGAGAAATCAAATTCCCATATCAGGCTTACCTTTCATCATCTGGAGGCTGTTCATCTCTGACCCTGTAAGCTTTGAAATAGTACCAAAGTTTTCTCGAAACCAGAAAGGCTGACAAGGCAGTAACAGCAAGCCAGAGACGACGAGCACCCAAACCAGGAGGAGCAGTAGTCCACATCAATCTTGACCTGCTCCTCAGTCCCAGAACTACCAAACTAGCCCATCTCGGTTTCCATAACCATCCTATTACAACCCCTATCATAACTGCTAACCAAAGGGGAACCAAGCATAATACAGCATCCAACACAGTTTCCACCATGGCCGGTCTTTGGAAAATCTTCCAGATATCAAAATTGAGTGTTCCCATTGCCAATGGCCCTGCACCCACCTGACCTGAGTTCTAGAACCTAAATTTGGGGCCTACAGATGCTCTCTGTTTATTTGCCTATATTTAGAATTGAATGTCACCAAGTCGTGTGAAGGAGTATTTCCTAGAAAACAGTCCTATACTCCCTTTTTGGAGAATTGCTACTTCCTAAAACAAATAGATATCCTTGTTTTCGGTGCATCGAGCCCCCTAATACTGCCACCAGGTATCATAATCCATTCACCAAATATATTTCAACTCTTACAAACAAGAAAAAGGAAATGGGTCTACTAATGCTGATTTCTGGTGCAGCCAAAGAATGAAGGGAGGCTAGACGGAGCTAAGAAAAATAAATTAGATTTATGACATCTGTTTTAGGGTAAACCAGCCGATATAGAATGTGGATGTCCTGATACCGGTTGTGGTTACTGATATTATAGTCAATATGACGACTGTGGGAAGAAAAATCAGCCAATGAAGAAATTGGATCCACTGACACTCGGTTTGAAGATTATAGGCAATAGAGCTCCAGTTTGAAGAGAAACCAGTAAATAAAGTAACTGGGCCTCCTAATAATGGTTTTGTGTATTGAGATTATAGGCAATATGAAACCTGCATTAAGGTAAACCAGCCAATAAAGAACTTAGGTCTGCTAATACTGGTTTTGGATATTAATATTACAGACAACAGAACAACTGTGCGAAGAGAAACCAGCCAAACAAGAAATTGGGTGTCCTGATATTTGTTTGAAGTACTGATATTAAGGGCAATATGATATTTTTGCGGAGAGAAACAAACCTAGTTCCTTGTTTTTCGATATTCTTTTAGAGGTTAAAGTCTTTCAGCTCCATCAGTAGGGAAGTCGGAGAATAATGAGACTTGAGAGCCCGGAATTGGCAGCTGCATCGTTTGGGCTACAAGCTCAATTAAATCCACATTGCCCGGCAGAAAAAACAATTGAAGGAAAATTCAATATATTATTGACATTTTTCTTTGGTTTTCAAATGCTCCTGTGATAATCCCAACAGCCGATTCAGTTAAAGTTAAACTCCAGTGTGTATGATTAAATAGAATCTCAAGAGAAAGCAGGCCTGTACATTTGGGTTGCGTGTTCGAGGAAAATAGGAGGTTTTTAGTGCGGGGAAATCTATAAAATTGGATAAGAATAATGGATGAGGTAGACTTGTCCCTTACTGCTAGGATTCAAATTCTTTCTCAAACAGGTTGGAACTCGATAGTATTCTAAGTAATTTTTATTGTGTGATCTTTAAGGAAGCCAGGTGTGGAAACTTTTCAAGTTGTTTCCCAGGGATAAACTTCTAAAAATGGTTGTAAGCTACTTATTAGTCTAGAAGGAGATTTATTAGTTTTCATTTTGCTTTAACATTTTATTAAATTTTTTTTCTTTTTTTTGGGGTGGGTCAATCAGTTAGATTACATTATTTTGTATATTAAGAAATATATAAAAAAAATTATAAGTAAATTGTAAGGTTTTTAATTAAGTATATAAAATATTATTATTTGTTGTGTTTTTATAAGTTGAATAGTTTCTATATTATTTCAAGGTTCACGTGATCTTAAGCAATCAAATTTCTCGAAATATGTATTTATAATGCACTTTTAAAGCTGTCGGTGTAGATACGGTGAAAAAAATCATGATTTATTGATGCAACGGCTTCTTTTGTGCCATCCCTGTGGTTCTGACAACAATGATAATTGTTATGTTTCAAGCAATAAAAGTTTTATTTTGGTGGTGGTAGCTTAGGTAAGCGTGGCATTTCAACCCTGTAGCTTGTATAACACGCTGAACGGCCTAGAAAAAGATAAATTATGTCAGGGAAAGTTATTTTATTCTCCTTGCTCAACAAGGTTTATCTGCAAAATGAGGCGGAGCAAAGGGAAGGGTACGTTCTAAGATGGAGGAGGTTTGTCAGGGGTGACCTTCTATCTCCTTCAGGGATGTTGTTCTCTATAACTTTGAAATAGATTATTGGCTCTCTCTTGCTCTTTGTTGCTTTTGTTTGTCTCTAAGTAATTTGCATGGTATACATTTAATATGGTACAAGCTTAATTTGGATAGCAGGACCGTGCTTCTTAATTATTCTCCTTTAGCCATTTTTGTATTATTGCTTGCGTTGTGCACTCCCTTGAACAATATAAATCTATAGCCAAACCTATTTTCTTAACAGGTCATATCTCCTAATTCGCAATTTGGGTTTTCCCAAAATTTTCTAGGTTTGTTAATCTCTGAGCTGGGCAAAGTGTTCAAATTTTAGCCAAATCTAGATAATTGTTTGCAAGAAACAAAGAAAATAGTAACTACATATCTATTGTAATCATGATAGTAAATAAAACATTATCTCATCTCAAAAAGAAAAAGAAAAAATAAAGGTCTAAATCTTTTAAATGCTTAAGAGCCTCGTTGTAGATTTCATGAAAATCAGAGGTATGTATTATGTTCTGATGTAAACCTGAAGTGTCATAAGGTTGTTTGAGCGTTGCTTAATTTATAAATGAAATGGAAATAGACACTTATGTGTGGCTTATTTGGTACAACTGTTATGGCAAGTGATTATTTATAATTTTGAACTTTATTTACCATGTAAACTTGGAACATCCTTATCCCTTGAATGATAAGAGGCTTTATGCCATGTTAAACTCTTTGTCTGAGTTTATACCAAGTTTATGTTATCTATTATTTATGTGTGTCTAGCACACCATGAGCTAGTGGTAAGTCACAGCAGTTTCCTATTAGCGACCTAGGTTCAAGTGTTGTTGGAAATTGTTGCCTTGTTAAAGTAGCTATGTTACTCTAGGTCATGCCTATACAAGGCTAAGTGCATATCTAGGGAGAATTTTGTTGAAAAGGAATCCCTTGGCCGTGGCTTCTAGCCTAAAGGTGTTTTTATCTTGATGATGTGTCCCCTCATGGTTAATTATGGTTGAGTTGGTATGACATTAAACATATTAGCGAAAGTTTTATTCAGTTTGCCTTTATTTGAAGCCTGCCAATGAATTGGATTTATTGTTGTATTTTTCTCATTGGTTCCCAAGGTACCAATATGAAATCCTATGTATCCAATTTAGATACCTATCTTCAAACCATTAATTAGAAAATTGATTTAAAACAATTACTTTTGCACCCTTAATTGTATGTGGATCTATACAAATAGATTCCAAACAATTTGCTTAGTAAATCCTAATTTATATGCGCTAATGACCCCTTTGGTTCATCTTACTAATTTTAGACCATAGGACACTAGGACCTGAAAAATTTTACAGTTGTTACCTAACTTTTCAGTGTTTTCACATTTTCTTCGACAGAATGACAAAATAATGATGACATCTTGTTATTCTTGCACAAGGTTTGGTCTCCACTCTCAATCAACATTGGAGAGATTCATTTTCCAATATTTCAACAATTTTGATGAATGTAACAACAACACCAAATTTTATAGGGCAAAGCACCAGAGCAAATTACAATGGAAGTTGTATTCGATAGCTTTTAGTTAAAAATCTAAAGCTAGCAGGATAAAATGTGGCCTTGTGTAAAGTCAAATGGAGGCCATGCATTAGGAATTTAAATGCTCGCCAAAGAGTTGAAGATCCATCTCTTATTTTTCTGTTGTTTTTGGAGACTTGTTAGCTTTGATTGAACTTAATCCAAGCTTTTAGTTTTTTGTAATTGATACAAAAAATAGTAAAAGCAATTGGCATCTTAGCTTTTAGATTTTTCTTGGTTTTTTGTCAGGCGGGTTGCCATGGGCACAATGCTATATAAAATATGCATGAATATTTTTCCACACCTTCATATGCATTATTTTATCGTCCTTACCACCGTTTAACTGGGCGAGAAATTATTCTTCAAATTTAATGTTGTGAGATTCCCCCGATGCGTGCAAGCAGGGGTTACCACTACTAAGCTTGTTTTCCTTGTTGGCACAGGTTCTAGCCTTAAACCCCATGTTTTTATTGTTTCTTTTTAGTTATTATCAATTGATTTTGTATGTTAGAATGGTATTAGGAGATGCATCTACACGTTATTATTGTTGCATGTGGCAGTTTCTATCATTGTCTTGTGGAAATGAATGCAGTGTATCATTGTCCTTAAAGGATCGATAAAAACAAGTACCTTATTTTAAAACTTAGTGATTGTCATTCATTACCTTTTTTATTAGATTTGATTAATTTGTTTTAAGATCTGAATCCCATGGCTTTTATTTTGGCACTTATTGTCATGTTTTGTATGGTTTTGTAGAATTTGGTTAATAAAAATATCAAGAACTTACTTTCCTTAAATCATGCCTTGCATGTAGTGCCTTGGTTCCAAGGGTGTGCATCTCGAGTATTTTTAAGACTTTAGGTCCAATGTTCGATCTCCTCCATAGCTCGATTTGCTCATTATAAGCAACTCTTTTTGATTTACCTTATCATTTTCGATCAAAGATAAAAGAGGGCTTAACATGCCATTAGAGTAAATATCTTCTTAAAAATATAGACATAAAACTCACATTAATACCCTTTAGTTTTGAGTAAGTTTTTCTTCTTTATTTCATTTGTTAATGGCAGTTATGTCCTCATGTTTATTGGTAATGGCTTTTGTGCTAGAAGCTTCCAGTACTTTTGAAATTTTACTATAATTTTAATAATGGCATAGTTGTTCCTATTGCAAGGGCTTTAAATGAGAATGGTTGTATAGATTTCATTAGTCTTTAGCATTGACAATTTTCTTTGTATGAATATTTTTCTTTTTTTTCTACTATTACTCAGGTTTAAATGTTTTTTGTGATATTTTGTGGAGAGATTTGCACTGATCCTGTAGCTTTCTTTGGTGGAAAAAATGATGATTTTGTACACATCTTCTACATTCATTCATTCTTATTCTTTGAATTCATTTTTCATAACACCCATCACTCACTATTGTCTTTTCATCATCTTTGTCCAACTCTCTAATCTAGTGACAAAAAGCATTCCATACAAAATCCACCTGTGACATTAATGTAATAATCTACAATGCATACATAAATCAATGTGCATATATTTGTATTTTGTTTGAGAACTTCATTACTTTTTAATCCACTTGATTCTCTCTCATTTCTTGTTTTCTCTTCAATTATTGCTACCAAACTAATTATATAATTTTCTTTTTAATTTGGTAGTTTAGACATGCAGTTTGATTGTTGAAGTGTTTTTTTTAATTATAAATGCATTTGCAGATGGAGGTGTGTGGGGATTGGTTAATTATGGCTAAAGACCAACAAAAAACACATTTGTGATAGTGACATCTCCATTGAAAACACACTCAAAATCTACAAACATTCTCATAGGGACTTGGCACCCTACGCCCTTGTTAATTGTTGTTTCATGTTTATTTGTCAATTAGTGTTTTAGTTTAGGTGTTGTTGAATGTGTATAGGACAAATGAGAGGTAGCTACATCCATTAAATGTAACTAATTTAATATAAAAAAGTATTTGTCAAATTTCAATAGTCTTCCCATTTCCTTCTTAACTTCCAAATTACCTCCTGTGATTTCCAAGGTCTATGTAAGAAGCATTGTAATACCTATGATACCTGTTAGAATTGTTCCCTATGTTTCTAGGCCTTTATGTTGGTCTTCACTAATGTACAATGGACCCATCCTTTGTGTCCTATCTTTTTCACTTCTAATCATTAAAGGTTGTTTCGTGCACTAGTAAAGTCCTAATTAGAATTTAAATACTTAAGTGTTGTAGATCATTTGGCAAATGAATATGATCTAATAAACAAAGAGTTGTCCATTATCTAGAAGCACACAAAAGCAAACAAACAAACATTAGAGCACTTATCATTGTCTAGGCTAACATTTTACTATGGATCACTTTCAACACACAACTAAGGTTTTATCCATGTTATGCAACTTACATTTATAAAGTTATTTATTTTATGCAATTTTTTAACATCATAGATCAAACCTTTAGGGCCTGACAAGCACATGACTAATCAATTCATACTAATCACTAACCTGAAAAGTCACTTTGTTTTCCTTATTGAAGGTACATTGGAGCCATTTTAGGGAAAGAAATAAATCAAGTATTACATGTACACAAGAATTGTAGTGATGAGATTAGAGTGGGGAAATATAATATCATAAGCAAGCGAACCCAGTTGTCAATTATTTTCTAAGTTATCTATCCCCCACTAGAAGTGCCCTCGACACTCCAGACACCATATCCAAAAAAAAATTTGATGTTGTTAATATTATTGGAAGCACATTTTCAAGTTCATATCCATAAAACATTTTTATGACAATGATTTAGTCAAGGTACACCTCTAAATCCTATGTGTTTTTCCTCCTAATTGACTTTGAATATTAATTTATTTTTGATAAGTCTAAAAGGGCTTTAGGCTATCCATTATAATAGTGATAAAAAATCCTTAAGAGATCAAGTACAAACTTTAATAATTTGTCATCATCCACTAAAGGTTTTGTTGTCGTAAAATTGTAAAACTATCTCAAAACTTTTATCTTTCGCAAATAAAACTTTGAACTCTATTGTTTCCTATAATTAAACATGCTTAGTGTTGGGGCCCATCTCATATATCTAATTTACAGTTGTTATAAACTAAATTGCATTTTGTTTGTTTTCATTCTTGCACACTTGATTGGTTAGTTTGCATCAATAATTGACATTTTCATACAAAAAATAGAACACAGTACTTGTTTGTCTCATTTAATTTGAGAATTTGAGGTTGTGAATTGAGATTATTGCTTAGATATTTTTGTCACAATGGTAGGAAACAAAGGAATTTTTATGGCAATTTTGACTTTGTTGATGTTGAACACAAGTCACTTTGAATTTCAACCTAATCTTTGAACAACATTGACAATGTTCTAAGTGTGTTGTCACATTAGAGATTTCTTACATTCGATTAATAGTATTCAATAAGAAGCTTCTTGTATTGTGACACGAAAGAGAGATTTCCTTTAGCTACTAAAATCTGAAAATGAATGATGGTGTTCATATCATTCTCTTATAATGACGAATAACTAAGTTCTTGGGTATGCAATTGTATAAGAGTTGAACAAAATACTTGGCATTTGTTGAATGAGATTTGTTGTGAACATTTGGTACCATATAACATAGTCAACAAGTTAGTGGTTAGAATATTTTACAAGAATCAAAGCTACAAAATAATGTGACAATCGACATTAGAGAATATAGTAAATCATTTGAGTTTGTCATTGACTTTGCAAAGGTCATGAAGTTCTAAGTTGTCATTCAAATATTTTTTTGTTTGATTTAAAACATTTAGAAAGGTGATATTTTAATTTTGACACTCAAAAATTATTAATGTAAGAAAGCATCATGATGCGCTTGACATAAATGAAAATTGCCTCCATTACATGTGCCCTTTTTATACATTCCATGTTAAAATGCCTTGGGAATTTGGAAAGTACTGGAAGTTCTTGACTTTAGGATTTTTTTTTAGTCATTCATTTTATATTTTCCAAGAAATCATTGAAGTGCAACGAAGCTTTACTAGAATTTATATAGGATTCCAATCCTTCTCTAATTAAGCAAAAATTTCAAGTATGAATCCTTAGTCTATTTAGTTTTAGAAAATCATGTGAGTCCATTCTTCCATTTATTATGGCTCAATAGAATCATTTTGTGGAGAAATAAGTTATTTTTCTAGGTTGAATGATTGATAAAAGTAAAATGTTTGCCATTTCTCTTAAAATTTGAGCTCATTCTCTTGAGAATTTGACTGGGAAAAATCTTTTTATGGGTTTTGCATTGCATTTTTGTTAATGGGTTTAAGCTTCAAATGAGGTTACATGTAGTATTTGAAAATAATACATAATTTTTTTATAGTTTTAAGATGTTGCAAGATACATTCTAGGGTTTGATTTTATGCATGAGTAAGTTTCAAGTTTGGCCTTGAAGAAGGAAACAACTAATATCTTATGGAACAATGTTATTTTTAACCCTACTTTTTTATTTCTTATTTTTGGTATAAATGGTTAACATTCTTTGACAACGTTAATGTTGAAATAAAAAAATGTTCATTCATTGGTAAAATGGCAGATATTTTTTGGGTTTTGGTTTATACATGAGTTTAGTCAGGAATGAAAGAATGGTATATGTTTTTTAGGTACAATCCATGTTTTTATTTGAGATGAAATATTTGTTATATTAAAATCTCAATCTTTGTTGTTTTGTCTGATAACATTTTCATTTTAAATGCAAAGCTTGAAATTTGATTCTAATCTTAATATACCCTGGTATAAGCATTTCTTTTGAGGAAATAGGTCATTCTCCAAGTTTTTTTTAACTACTTTAAAAGATTTGGGTATAGAACATGTTGGTGAAAATAACAATAAACAATGTCAATTTGGTTTTCTTCTTTCATTATTTGGTGTTTGTTCTTAATTGTTGAAACCTTAATGTCTTGTTTTATGGTGCAATCAAATGTTTTCATTCTCACTTCAAATGTTTTATTAGTGTACTCTCTAAGAATCAATTTGAAAGTAGTGAAATAATTTCTGGACATAAGATGATTCTAGGTGTTGAATATTTCTTCCTCAAAGCAATCTCATTTATGGATTTTATTATCTTGAATGAATATTCAGTGATAAATATAAGAAATGACATTTTATTTTTAAATTTATCTTAGTTAATAGTAATTATTTGGACTGATGAGATGTGGGTGAGTTGGTAAAGTGACTTAGTTGATGCAAGTCCCACCCAGGTTCAAATCTCAAATGGTATTAGAGGCTGGTTATGGTCGATCATTGATATTGGGCCAATTATGTCCGTTCATTAGTATTCTCGAACTAGTAATGGCCACTGTTGGTAATTTTGGTACTTGTGTACTTGGAGATCTGGGCCCCCGATTAGTTGGAACTCCGATAAAAAGCATCTGAATGGATGGGGGCCATACAAAAAACCCCATATCTTTAAAAAAAAAAAAAAATAGTTGGGCTGAGTCTGCATGAATTTCTTCTCCTAAACCATAACAATAGAGTTTCGAATATGTTATACAATTATTATGATTTTAGTCTAGATGTATGTTGTCAATAAAATTATTACAATATTAGCAATTGACGAAGATTTATTTTCACTTTGAACATGATAAAATGGTTTTTACATGCACATATAATTATTTTATTGGTGAATTAATCTCAAGTTTTATGGAAACAACTTTTTTAGAGTACATTTTACAATATGGTAAATGAGTTCATCGAATTCATTTTCTTTGAAACCTAACGAGACTTGATCATAGTAAGAAATCTCAGCTTTCTCAAGTCTTGCTAATAATGATTGTTGGGTTTTTTATTTATTTGAAATGAAATAATTTTCTCAAAATAAGTATTTCTACAAATCTTTGTAACTATTTATATTAATTTATGGACATGAGATTGATTTTCATCGCTGCATTTTGAACTTAGAAATATTTTGACTTTAGATGTTACAAAGATTTATTTTCACTTTGAGCATGACAAAATGGTTTTAACATGAAAATATAATTGTTTTCTTGGTGAACTTACAATAATTTTGACTTTGTATGTTACAAAGATTTGTTTTCACTTTGAGCATGAAAAATGGTTTTAACATGTAAATATAATTATTTTCTTGGAGAATTAATTTCAATTTTTGTGGTAATAATTTGTTTTAGAATACATTTTTCAATATGGTAAATGAGTTCATCAAATTTATTTTATTTGAAAACCTAATAATTGAGACTTGATTATAGTAAGATATCTCATTTTTCTCAAATCTTGATAATATTGGTAACAGGGTTTCATGCTCAATTTTATTTGAAATGAAATACTTATCTCAAAATAAGTCTCTTCATAAACCTTTTCTTTGTAGTCATTTATGTTACTTTAAGGACATGAGATTCATTTTCATGGGTGCATTTTCAATTTAAAAATATTTTGACTTTGTATGTTACAAAAATAGTGTGTGGATTTGAAAATAAGAACAATTGTGATAAAGTTTTATTCACAGTCTTGTAAGCTAATATGTGCTTGCATTATAGATGAATATATAAGAAAAAAGGTTTTGATGTCATGCATTAATTTCAATTTAAATCTTGACAAAGAAAAAGCAGATGGTTGAATGTAAATTTTATTTTTAACAATTGGTTGTTCAGGTTATTTTGAGAAAGATGTTTGAGTTTGTTTTGTTTCCAAAACATGTGTAATAATGGTTGTGGTGTTCAATTGTTATACTACACTACAATGATTCATATGGGATATGAGATATATGCAAGAGGTTTGCAATATGTTATTTGATAATTGAAATAATTTGATATTATAATGAGTTGAGATATTTTGATTAAATAATTCATGCCTTAAAAGAGGTGTTGTTTTAAAATTAAGGCATAATTTGAAGTTGAAGCCAAGGATCACACAACTCAAAAATAAATAATGCTTGAGATGAAAACAACCAACTAGAAATAAATGTGCCACCTACATGTGATACATATAAAGATAGACCCTTTAAGGCCAAAAGGGTTGCTAGTCCATTTACACAAGGCTTTAACTAAGGTTTCCTTGCACTTTGATGCTAATGACCCCATTGTAGATAAATAAATTTGGACACAAATACTTGATAATGCTAATTATTGGCATAACTTGAATTACATGACTTGTGTCCAGATACACAAATCTGATTCACCATTCCTATAAGCATTTCATCTATATATGGGCTCGACCCTTTGTTTGTCATCACTACTACACAAACTTTCCAATTCAAATACTCAAATTGCTTAATATCACCCTCAAACCATTCACTGCTCAAGACAATCATCCTTGATTTTTTGGAACAAGTTTGTGTTAGGCAAACAAGAGCACTAATGTGCTCCTATCCACCTAGATTGGTTGTGTCCCATGCCAAATAACAACTAGTTTATAAATTTTTTAATTATTCTCTTGGGAATTCCCACACATTTAATAAGGTTAACTAAATGAAATTATCAAAATAATATCTTATATATATACAACAAAAGTCATTCATTATCACCACTTGCTACTCACTTGGTTCAAGATTACACACTATTACACATTGATAAAATATGACATATTCTTTTCAAATTCAAGATCATTCACAAGGAGCAACCATATGCCAAGTCTAAAGCATTTCAAATCAAGTCAAGATTTATCATTGTCAAGTATCAAAGCCATATTTCTAGCTGCATACACATAGTCAAGGGGTACAAATTGCACAATCTCTCTAAGTGGGAGAACTACGTGGGATTTATTTCCCTCCCTAGATTATTAGATACATAGGCAAAGGTTAATCATCAAGGGGATGATTGAGGTCAAATCATCCCATTATACTTCCCTCTTTTGTAGGTTTTTGATCTCTCAAAGTGCCCTTTAGATATCAAATATAAAATTAGAGAAACCACAAATACTGCATGGTATAATCTAAATTGTGATATCTAATATTTCTCAATAGACATAGGCATAAAAGATGCATCAATCATATTTCATCATGGTCAATTGGGACAAGTCTGAGGTCAACAAACTCTAGCGACCTTGGTTATTGTCCACTTATAACAATCATGTCTATAAATACTTTATGATCATGCTTTTGATCTTTCACCATCAATATTATTTTTCTTTATATCTTTTTTTATCAGTCATTAATTACAATTAACTAGGACAAGTTTGAAATAAATGAACACAAGTGTTTTGTGCTCCTGTCCACCTAAAATAGTCATGTCCATATTCAATTTTAGATTTTGTTCCTGATCTTGAGCATGCATAGTCACATATTTTGTTGATTTCCACTTTTAGGTATATAAAATAGTCAACAAAAATCTGTATTTGAGCTAGTATTTTTCTTCTTAATATTTTTCAAAAATAGATTTTTTCCATATTTATCAATTTTTAAAATCAAAATTGTTAATTATTTTACATATTTAGCATTATGATATCTATCTAGTTTTACACTTATGATCATACATCATTTTTTTGTTTTATCGAAAATAGGGTAAAACATATTGGTGAACCCATACATTGTTTTAGCATTGTTTTCTTAATTTTTAGGGTTTTAGATTAATTTATGATTTCTATACATAAAAATCCTAATTTTTATTTGGCTTTCAAATTTCAATTTCAAATTTAATTTTTTTTCATCTTGCTTTCCTATAAATTATTTTCCAATAGTTTTAAAACTCATATGAGTTGTCATTATGGGTAAAGCGGTCTCCAATTTTACCTAAGTTGTGGTGTGATGGGTATTGCCCCAATACTCAAGCCATTAGAAAACACTATATGAATTTTAGTTTCCACATACCTCACAATATATTAGAAGTTCCTAGGTCCTATTTTACAATCATAAGAAGCCTTTGGTCCTTTGTTATTATAGTGCAATGGTAAGTGGTTAGCCCTAGGAAGTTACTCTCAAAGTACCCTAGAGATGAATGTTTTATCTAAAATTGAATTAATGAAATAATAACATTTTAATTAGATAAAAATTAATAGAATAAAAACTAACTATATATTGGTAAAATATACACAAAATACAAATATATAATTATGATTTTAACATGCCAATTTAAATATTACAATAAACACGTGCAAAGGATAGAGAATGACTTAGTTTGTTTATTACACTTCCTAGATATGTACATGTATATTCTCTATTATGATGATGTGAATAAATGACTTATTCTGCTCATTTCTTAAAATGATTGTTGTTTCTATTCTGGTCAATATCAACTAGTATCAAACAACATTAACTACCAGTATTGACCTGATATAGCTGATCATGACCCTACAAATACAAGACTTTGATTTCTTATATGATGATTCATCTATGACAATAATATATTTTTGACTTATTAATTTTTCCAACTCACAAGTATGCACTTGAAATATCAAACCCTAGTTTCCTACACAATCACTTGATACATCAAATGGGGGAGGGGGGGGTGGGGGAGAAGAATCAGAGGAAAAGGATTGAGTTTGACTAACCTTGATCAATTCATATTAAAATATCAAGAGTTGAAATATATTTATAATGATCCAAATATGGCTCAAACTCAAATATAGCTCTCCCACTTACTTGTGTGCATGAAATTATGAATGCAAATCTATAATCTCTTTCTCATATTTACCCTTGAAAAGTATGCAAAATGTAATTATAACTTTCAATGCTTTAGATATAACTCTAATGATTTAGTGTAAGAAAATGTAATCTTGTATATCTCTTGAAATGTAAGAATGCTTATCATAAATGTCTCCTAGCAACTATGTATATGTATAAACCTTTTAGAATTTTAATTAAAGACCTAGTGGTGCACAAAACAAATCCAAAGAAAAAAAAAGGATTAATACAATAGCTATAAAATGAATCATTTCCAAAAATGAAATTAAAATATCAAGGGTTAAGATTGACTGGAATGGGTCAATGTGAACGGTTAATCTTGACCTTACTAGTTGATCTTATCTTGGGATAAGCACAACCTCAACATGGTAAAAGGAGTTAAAGATCTCTATTTTTTATATATGACTCGGGTAATATGGATAGGTAAAGGGGACCACAAAGTCATAGACAATCAATATTTAAAAGAAAAACCAAAAAATACATGTGTTACCATGTACTTATTTCTTAGCTAAAGACCTGTATCACTATTTTATGATTGGGATCAAATATATCTAAGAGACTACAAAATAAATATGCTTTTCCTAGTTACAACATTTTAAATCTCTTTTTTTAACATGATTGATTTTTTATTCATAGTAAGCTTGATGTTTATCATATTTTATATATTGTGGGTTAAAAACTATAAAATGGATTCTAAAATTGAAATTATTAATAGTGCAAAACTTTTGGATTTTATCCTCTCTACCAATGCTTCTTATATTAATCAATAACATGATTGTGATAGATATGATTATGATTATGAGTATGGTTACACTATCTAAAATAATGATGATTGATACAATAGTGAATAGGTGAAAAAGCAATTTATAAATTTCAAACCCAACTCCTCCCTTGATAATGATCATATTGATAATGCTTATCTTCTTTCCTTTAATCTCTCATGAAAGGATGACAATGTGAAGAATTAATAATTAGTACACCTTGTTTACCTTTTAATTTTATTACTACACTAATTTACATTAATCAATATAAAATAAAAAATAATATCCCTTGCATGGAAATAATAAAAGATACAAATGATTGTGTTATTTCCTCTTCCTATTTAGAAAAAATAGATTAAGTAAATGCATATAAGCTCTCAAATTTGCCTCTAGACATGGATAATGATATATAATATTATGATAATATTTCTAATCCCTTGGAAGTTATAAATAATGTTATGATATTTAAAGAGACTCGTTCCATTTTTTTTGAAATATAAAAAGATGTAAATGAATGTGATATATATAAAAAATGATATTAGTTCTTTAAATTTACAAATTAATGATAATGACATGCTATGTAAATATTATCATGATAGTCTTGCTATATACATAAAATTCAAGTCTCATGATAACACTAATGACTATCCTTCCTCTCCCAACTCAAAAGAGTCCAATGCAAATAAATGTGATGTTTATAATTCTATACAAATTCAATGTGATGATTCTAAATTTTGTATCGATTTTATCTTAGAACACAATCCTAATCCTTGAAATGATATTTTTAATGATCCTCTCAGACTAATGTTTAAAATAGAGATCAATTAGAACCCATGAATGATACTTTAAAAACCATTACTATTCCTACTAGTCATATTATATCCATGTTGTATGATATTGGTGAACTCCAAAAACAAGTACTTAATCTCACTTTATAGACTAAATCACGTTGTGCCAATATCAAAGATAATTTTATCATAGGAAAACCTCTTACATGAGATTTATATGAACATCCATATCCAAAATATTTTATTATGCCTATAATACCATTGTTCAATGCCCATGAATATATTTGTACTCATTTAAATCAATATACACTTCATTTTAGAGAATGGGGTAATGATATATGTATTAATATTTTTAAATAAGTCTCACAAGAGATATTTCATATTGGTTTTACAATTTACCTAATGGCTCCTTACCTAAATTCAAACTAATATAAGATGTGTTGTTATTATATTATCACAAACAAATGGTACATAAGTTTACATTAAAACATGTACAAGATTTGAAACAAGGCCATGGCAATCTTATTGAAGATAATACTATAAGACTAAAAAGTGTTTTGCACTCTATAACTTATCAACCCTTGGATTTGGAAAAGTAATTCATCTTCACTAGGGATATCTTGTCTCCACTCAAAGAAAGATGCATAAAATTTATATATATTTTGACAAATTATACATGGATGTGTTTAAATATGCATGTGATATAAATTATACAACACATAAGGCTATTATTAGAAATGAATTGGGACCGTATTCACATATGAATCAAGTTATCAATCAGAGGGTGAATTAATAGTTACAATCTAAAAGATATAATCTAGTGATAGTCCCTCATAAGATAGATGAATCAATAGAAACAACTAAAATCAAGGAAAACCAAGTCAAAATACTCAATAAAGGGAAAGATTATATTTACAAAACACCACATAGGGTTAATAAATATACTTTCACTAAGATGCAACCACACAAGTTTGATCATTTTAGAGATCGACCACATGATATTCTAAAAACATTGTTAGATAATAAATTAATTACAATCATTTGTAATTACTACCATCATCCTCATCGACTTGAGTAAATAAAAGGAAAGCCATTGTTTACTTATCATGATATTGATGGACATTGAGATAATTACTATTATGCATTGAGATAATTAAAAAACTTATAGATAAATAGATTATTAAATTATAAATCAATAAAAAATGAATAAGGGATATTATGGCATAATATAAAGTTACATCTCACCTTACAGACTTAGATACCGAAGTAAAATACAAATCTTTAATTCAAATATATAAACCTATAATGTATAATTAATATAAATAAAAAGAGAATCAATGATATCAACCACATTTATCACAAGTAACATAGGTGTGACTATATATAAAACTATAAAGTAAAAAATTTAGTATCAAAAGGTAGTCACAAATGATTATCAATATGGTGCACACTTTTTATTTATGTTAGAGTGGTCAAATCATTATATGATTCTTAGTTAGTTTGATTATACAAAATGTCATGGTTAATAATGGATCAAGTGAAAATACATGTATAATGACACTCATTTGTAGTCTTAGATACATAAAGCAAGATTTACAAGCTACATCAAGAATAGTCAAATCATTGTATAGACGTATGCATAATACTCTTGGGCATATAGTGATACCTCTACAAGTTGGTTTAATAATAGTGGTTATTCCATTTCAAGTCTTATCAAATATATGGGTATTTAATATGTTATTAGGACACCCTTGGATATATAAAATCTTCACACAATACCATATAATGCATAGATGCCTCAAATACATACGTTTTAATCAAATGGTCAAAGTTTAAGGAATTTGATATGAGTACCATCTATAATCAATGGTAAATCCTCCACCTACACCACCACCATAATCAATTGTGATACCCATTCAATATAAAAATAATAAAAAGTTATGGAACCTATTAAAAAACATAGTGAAAATCATTAGTTGCACCCATATAAAATATTTCCATTCAGTTAGTTCCACAAAGAGTGACACACCCTCCTAAATAGCAAGATTCATATCAAAGAGTTACTCAAGATTAAAATGAATATAAATCTTCTACATTGCATCCTAAGGTAGTAGCTTATATAGTTCAATGTGTTTCAAAACAAACATAGGCAGTGAGACATTCTCAAACCATACAATAGAATCCACCAAATCCTTCACCTTCTCTAATTACACATCCTACAAATGATCTATTAGTATTGATCAAAACAATTACATTATAACACCTAATGCATTTTTAGTTTTGGATTCACTTACACAACACTTTTCATTCATAAAATTCATATTCAACATCTATGATCCAAGCATGCACTATGGTCTTAACATTGATGAATCATAGGATAGTTATTTAAAAATATCAAAAAATATAATAAATTAAAAAATGTCAAAATTTCAAAAAAAATAAAATATTTCAAAAAATACAAAAACAATCAAAATATTTTCTAAAATAAAAAATTAGGACATAAGCATGATAAAAGTTTCTAGTTTACTTCTTTACATATGTTATTTATCACATATTTTGGTAGATATGATATTATTCTTAAAACATTAATTTCATGAGGTATATGAGTGTGATGCGTGATATACATTATATAAATAGATTGTTAGATGTTAGATTCCCTTCTACCTAGTGATCATGCCTATATTGGGGGTATTTAATTCAACATGTTACATTATAATAGGGTATATATTTATATGACCTCTCTACCATGTCAAGTTACATATATTACAAGTGTTTTGATATATTCTCATATTTTACATTATGATACATGGATATGCTACTTTTATATAACATGACATTGACACGTGAATGGAATAGACTAGTTTACATGTGTTGTATGCTCCTTGAATGTTGTTACTTTCTTAAATGATAAGGTAGCAATTGCTTGCTTATTATGTGTGGCTTTTGGCCCTTATGTGTAATAATTTGGTGAACATCTTTATGATATTTGTGTTTGGTGTGTGTGACATTTGAACATGTAAATTTATTGAGGCCTTTGGCCCTATGTTTTTTGTGACATTTGAACATGACCCTTGTTTATGAAATTATTAATGTCCTTTACATGCGGCCCTTGACCTTGTTTGTTATGACATATTCATGTCCATTATATGTGGCCCTTGACCTTATTATATGACATAGGGTGACACTTTGTGTTATACTTCTTGTGATTCTTGCATTTGATTAGTGGTACTATTAACATTATAGATTGTACCCTCTAAAAGGATACTCAGCTCCTTTCCTCCACAAAATACAATGGAAACATTCCTCTTGTTGTTGGTGTCAAACTTGAGGGATGGATCTCTAGATTATGGGCTAGCTCCCCTTGATGCACCTTGAGGTCCTAGATTTCTTAATGATAATAGTGGGGGGGGGTGAAAAGAGAGAGTGAGAAACTAAAAAAATAGAACCTAACTAATGTGGTGATGCACCAAACTAGTTGGTCTACTCACCTTTTACCTACACTTTACACCAAAGAGAAGCCAACAGACACTTCATTTGAATGAGAAACTGACTGCATCAGTGTTTCAACAAGGGATCTTATGACAATATAGGGATGAAGAAACTACTAGAGGTGTCCAAAAAGACACACTGTTGGAGAGTCTATTCATATGCGCCTATACTTCGAGCTAGACACTTCTTGTTGACATACAGAAAAGGATTCTTAATACACTAGATATGCTAGTATAAACTTATGAAAGCATCAAAAGAAATGATTGAACATAATATGAGACCATAGACATAAATAGAAGTGCAACTCAAATGGAGGTAAAACACTTCTTTTGATTTAAGGTAAATTCTTTAGGGCTTCGCCATACAATGCTGAGAGATCCTTCTTCAAATGAAAATTTATAATTATATAGAGGACTAGGAAAATAGGTCATTTATTAGTCAAGGGAAAGAAACCCATGCTGCATTAATCACTCCTTCAGCACCCACCAACCCATGCTGCTATCATCTCTTTTTAAATGCGTATGTGAAAGCCATGTTGTAGGTGCTTAAGTCATTGCCCTTGCTATCCGAGCCTGCAAGAGCATGGGTTACTTCACCTAGAAACTGATAAGGCCATCCTAAAGATATGTTGACTGGGCCATGCTCTCTTCAATACTAAGCACAACTGGCTAATCATTAATGGCAAAGGAGGAAAATATGGGCCACTCCTCTTCAATGCTCGCAACTAATCTCTTTATTGGTTTTTGGTGGAGACTATTTCACCTAAGTGTATTTACTTCTCCTACTGATGACTCCTATGCCACCTGCCATGGTTTGGTTCTCCGCTGGGTATGCACCTTGACTTGCTACACCACCTGAAGTGTTTTGAGTTTTTGTCTTATGTGTGCATGGCCATGTCCTGGGTTACTCACTTCACTTTTTCCTACCTTGATATTTTTTCCCCTTTTCTTGGCAAATCGGGTTCTCGACGTTTATGAATTTCCTCCTAGGATCCTTTTCTTTCCAGGTCACTGAGTCATTCCTGAGGTTCTCAGGCCTTTAAATTTCTTTAGACAAAATATCTGAAAGAATTATTTCCTTTCTAAGTTTGCACTTTTGGACCTTTCTTTAATGGGCTTTCTTTCCTTTATTCCTTCAGACAAAAAGTTTGAAGGAATTCTTTCAAACATTTTGTCCAAAAGAATTATTATTTGACCGCTTCCCAATGACTAGCTCACCACCTTGAGTTTAACATTCATGGGCCTATCACCCTTTAGGATAATTCCTTTGGATTTTTTTCAAATGAACCTTTCCCAAAGGGAAAGTAACCCTTTAAAAAAATTGAAAAGGTCCTCTTTTCAAAACTAGGTGCCCTCCACAAGGGTACCTACCCTTCAAACTTTTGTCTTCTGAATCTTTTAAAACTTTCTTCAACTATCAAATTTCTTCGAACAAAATGTCTAAAGGAATTCCTTCAAACATTTTGTCTAAAATAATTCTTCCTTGTCTCCATCCTTGGATTTCATTCAAACAAAAAGTCCAAAATAATTCTCCTTTGGCCTGTCAACTTTTCTGAAGGGCAAGTCCTTTTTGGGCTTTTTGCCTTGCCCCTTCGCTTTAACCATCTACCCTCCGCAAGGATACCTCGAGCCCAAAGTTACCCTTCAGGATTTTGCAAAGGTCCATTTTGCTCATTGCCTGCCCCCCACAAGGGTTTCTTGGCCTCTAAGTCACCTTTTAGAAGAATTGAAAAGGTCCTACTTGCCACCTAAGTGCCCTCCGCAAGGGCACCTACCCTTCAATTTTTTTGCAAATGACCCTTCAACCTTTTGAACTTGGTCCATTTTATCGATAAAAAGCCCTCTGAAGTAACTTACTTGCCCTGTTAAGCATCCAAGATCAAAATGAGTTTCAAGTCAACTCTTGCTTGCTAGACCCAAATCACTTGGCAAGCAAAAGAAGAAAACACTTAGTTTTTTCATGGAAAAAGGCCTGACAGAGAAAAAATCTACATAAGGCAGCTGTGGGATGAACTAGGTAGAACCTAGATCGAAAGACCCTTATAAGGAAAAGGAAAGAAGGGCCTAAAATTTTGGCCTACAAGACCAAAAATTAGTCAACACATTTGGTGATTCAGAGGGGAAGCATGCTAGCTATGCTTGAGAAGACTGGTGGCCTAAAAATCCATTAGGCACAGAGTCAGGCTACAAATTGAAAAGCTGACAATAGCCTTGTAAAGACCTAAGAATCAATCAAAGATTCACCCCAAATGATAAAGGAAACATACACAAAGGCTAAAAAACTTTAAACACAGGCATAAAATCACTTAGGGAAAATGAGGAAAAGACAGGGATACTATGTACATGGTAAAAGAAAGCTAGTGACAATGTTTAAGATATATCCCATTGACTGGGATATGTAGCTCTTCACCATCCAACTTGGAGAGTTGGAAAGCACTATGTTGCTTGCATTGGGTGATGACAAAGGGTCCACTCCACAAGGTGTCAAACTTTGTGTGCCTTTTAGGTTTGGCTCGGTCTTCATCCCACTTCAAGATAATATCACCTTTTGAGAAGCTCCTTGGCATAAACCTCTTGTCAAAATGCTTCTTTTTTTGTTGTTGACAGCTAGTAATTACATCTATGGCTTGATCTCTTGCTTCTTGAAGCTCTATTAGCTCATAATACCTGACTTCCAGGATATCACTCTCAACTAATTGTAGCTGATGGGAAAGATCCAAGGCTGGCAACTCAAGTGAAATGAGAGTCTATCTTCCCTTCTGTACATAAACGTGTATGGTGAATTCTCAATTGCCCTCTTTAGAGTGATCTTGTTTGCCCAAAGAGCTATCTTTAACTTAACATGCCAAGTCCTTTGATTTTCCTCCATTATCCTTTTAATGATCTTAATCAGATTCTTATCTATGGACTCAGCCAACCCATTTCTTTGTGGGTAGTATTTGGAAGAAGTGTTGAGATAGATGTTGTACTTTAACACCCATTCACTTGTCTTTGTTCCCAAGAAAGCCAATGTATTGTCTGAAATGATTGTGGTTGAAACCCCAAATCTAATCCCTATACCTTCAGAGAAGTCTAGGACCGTGCTCTCATTGGCTTCTTTTAAAGCTATGGATTCTACCAATCTTGTGAAATAATTTGTAGCAGTCAAGACCCACTTGTGGCCAGCACTAGAGGGAGGGTTGATCAGTCCTATGAAGTCCAACCCCCATTACATGAATGGCTACTCTACCTGAAGAGGATGAAGAGGCATTGTAGCCAATCATTGCTTCCCATCAAAGAAAGCACATTTTTGACATTTCTTCACCCAAGCGTGAGTGTCTCTGAGCAAACTAGGCTAAAAGTAGCCAGCCCTCATAATCCTTGCAGTTGTGGCCTTGGAAGTAAATTGACCACCAACTAGTCCATCATAGAACTCAGACAATACCCTGTCAACTTGGTCTAAGTCAATGCATCTCAAGAGTACCCTTGAAAGGTTGAATATCACTCCATCAACCAGGACATAGGGAAGAGATTGGAGCCTAAAATACCTCCTCCTAGTCTTATCAAGATTTTGTGGACACTCACCCGTTTGAAGGAAATGAACCATGTCTTGTGTATAGCTCTTCATTATTGTAGGTATTTCTACTATAGCTTCATGATGGAGTACCCAAACATCCTCTTTTGGATCTTTGTAGTCTATAGTGAGGTGTTCAAATAACCCTCTTCCCCTTACTAGCTTGGTGGTCTTGATTTCTATATCATACTCCATTACTTAGGTGATCCACCCTACCCTTTTTTCATTCAAATCTCAGCTCAACAAGAAGTCTTTTACACTAGGATGTGGCACCATGATGTGAATCTTGTTATTAGACAACATATGTCTAAATTTCTTTAGATTTCATATGACTGCAAGCACCTATTTCTTAATATATGTGTACCTAATCTCGTAGCCTTCTAAGCCCTGGCTAAAAAATGTGAGAGGCTATTCTAAATTCTCACCATTCTCTTGAGTGAGCATAGCATATATTACCTCTTCATTTCCAAAGGTGTAGAGATTGAAGTCCTTAGAGAAGTCCAAACTAGTCAGGGTGGGATCTTGGGTAATAGTTTACTTGATACCTTCGAAGCTTTCTCTAATCCTTGCTATCCACATGAAGATCTCATCCTTCTTCAGCATGGAAGTTAATGGCTTGACCAGCTCAACAAATTTAGGAATGAATCTCCTAATGAAATTTATTTTGCCAAATAAACTTTGTAGGCCCTTCTTATGCTCAGGCAAGGACAATGCTACGATGGCATGCACTCTTTCTAGATCAATAGACAAGCCTTCTTTTGAAATGACATGGCTCAAGAGTTTGCCTTCATGGACAAAAAACACGTATTTATTAGGGTTGAGAGAGATGTTGAACTCTCTACACCTCTCAAAGATTTGCCTCAGGTGCTTCAAATGTTCACTTGCCTCCTTGGAGAAGACTATCACATCATCAAGATAAACTAGCACAATGTCATTTATCAAACCTTGGAAAGCTATATCCATAGCATGTTGGAAGGTAGCTCCAACATTTGACATTTCAAATGGCATCTTCTTATAGGTGAAATTTCCCCACTTGGTGGTGAAGGTTGTCTTGTATTGGTCATAATCTTGCACCATAATTTAATTATATCCAAAGTAACCATCTAGAAGGGAGAATCTTTCACTGCTTATCACCATCTAAAGAATCTACTCCATACTTGGGAGGGGATAGTGATCTCTTAATGAGACTCTATTCAGGTCTCTAAAATCCATGCACAATCTGATCTCTCCATTATTCTTCCTAATGGAGACCAAATTGGTCAGCTAAGAAGAGTGTTTGATAGGGAAGATGATCTTGGACTCGATCAGTTTGGTGAGTTCCTTCTTCATGAGAGGCTCAATCCTTGGATTGATTGGTTTTTTTTTTTGCTTGATGAGTTTGGAACCTTCTTCCAGCTCAATGGTGTGTTGGGCCAAGCTTGGGTCAAACCCTTTTAAATCGCCATACTCCTAAGTAAAGACATTGGCAAACTCTTGGCATAACATAATGAAAGCATGCTTTTCTTCATTAGTACATACCTTCCCAAGTGCGAGTATTTTATCCTTGTATATATCTACCTTTTCATAATTCTCTTTCTTGGTTGACATGCTTGATTTGTCCTTGAGTTGGTCATCTTCGTTGAAAATGCTCTCAAGATTTACCAAACCTTTAGGAAGTTTGTTGGTCTTTAGCTGAATAATCTACCCATCATACTACTGCTACAGCTTAGATTGCTTCTTAGAAGTGAAATTAGCTTCCTCCTATAAGAAAAGTGTTATTTGTTGGTCACTATCAAATAATTTCTAATTGGTGACATTGTCTTGTATGGAGGGCCTCACTATCACTTTTAAATGGTGTTGATTCTTGCCTTGTCTCACCCCCTTTGGGATATCAAACTAAGCACCAATAACTGCTAGTCTATCTGCATGCTTGTTCTCCTCTCTTGTGATGGAAGTGATGTTGAAAGCAGTGAAGCTCTCCATTAGGTCCCATACCCTATGCTTGTAAGAATTGAGTAGGGAGTTCTTAGTCAAGTTTTAACCCCTCACCTGGTTCACAATCAGCTCACTATCTCTAAACACTTGAAATTCTTTGATTCCTCTTTTCCTTTCCCATTCTAGACCATGAACAAGAGCTTCATACTCTATTACATTGCAAGTGTAGGAGAACTGGAACTTGAAAGCTGAGAAGTATTTCATTTTTGAAGGTGAAACCAACATTGCTCCACCACTAGCTCCCAACTTGCTTCTAGATCCATCAAAGAATAACTACCACAAACCACAATCCTCTTGGTTTGCCTTCATCAAATTTGGCATGAAAGCATCTTTCTCATGCATGCAGTAAACTCCAAGACCAGCCTCTTCGATGAATTTGTAAGGATCATGCTCAAAATTGTCATTTCCCCATTCATCTAGGAGTAGATTAGCGACTCTTACAAGGGAAGATGATGGAGATTGGTCTACCTAGAGTTCTTCTTCATCAATGATGGCATAGCTAACATTTAATGCTTTGGGTGAATATGGATCTAAGTGATCTTTGTGGATGGGCTCTGACTCAATCTTTACCTTAGTTCTATGCTTTGTCCTAAAAGCCATGTAAGACCAATTAGCTGCCAAGTATCCACCTATCTTGGATGTGAAATCCTTGGATAAGTAGAGAGCAAGTAAGGAGGAACATCTACCACTACCACATCATGGGGAATTAAGAAGGTTGAATAGGCATGGAGAGTTAGATTCAAGCCTCTTACCACCCCCAAGGTCTTGGCTGGTGATCCATCCAATTGCAGAACTCCTTTGGTCATTTGCTCATATTTGAGGCCTAGCTTATCAGCTATGCATTTGGGCATAGCTGAGGTGCTTTCTCCACTATAAATAATGCAATTGTGGACCAAGAAGTCATCAATAATTAAGGACAAATTAAAAGGAGGGACCTTTTCATCCTTATTTTTTTGACCTCCCATGGGAGGAGCCCCATTCACTATCAACACATTATCATTCTTGGCTGGACAACTCGCTCACCTAGCCCATGTAATTATTTTTGGAGTATATCCTTTTGCCCTAGAAGTGATAAACAATCCCATAATGAGATGTTCATGTGCAACTTCTTCATTTGGTCCACTACATTGATTGAAGGATTGCCCCCCTTAGAGGTCTCCTTGGGGACATTTGTAACTTGTGATGCAACCTAAGTTGAAGCTGCAACCAACGGTCTATAATTAGGAAATTTTTGATTTACTTGTGATGAAAGAGACATTATAGGTGCCTGAGTAGCTACTTGAGATTCATCCATAGATCTTATTTTGGATCTAGTGTTGGCTGCAACATAATCATTTTGGTCACTTGCATTCCCCACATAGTTGACTGTGTAAAACTCCCCTTCTAGGTGATTTATAAGAGTGGAATCAGAGTGATCCTACCTACCATCCATCCCAATTTGTGTTGTCATCTCAAAAATAGAGAATTGGGCTACCTAATCACCTTGTGTGGTCATACTTTGATTTGGTAGCTCATTGGCATAAGAAACCTATTCTTGACCATGCCCCAAGGGTGGATAATTAGGTTGCTCCTGCACCAAATTATTTTCAGTGGGGATAAGAGCCTTGGAAGATGAAGGGGCATTTGGATTATAGCTCTAATAAGTCTTGATTTATGTAATCTAACCCTACCCTTGATTATAATTCTAAAAGGGAAGCCTATTTGTCTACCCAAATTGCTAGTAGCCTTGATTTCATCTGTAACTCTAAGCTTACTACCTCTTGAGGGCAACTAGCTCATTGGTATCACTCTGTAGTAGGATCTTAACTTCATGGAGATCATTTTTAGGGGTAGCAATGAGCCTCTCTACACTAGGAAAAGGAGCTAGAGTGGGCATAATAAGCTAAACTGAGGGTTGAAAATTAGGAAAGAATGGCATATGAGGCATAGGAGCTATCTTTCCTACTTGAACTAGACAATTTTTAGTAGCTATGGCTATTTCATAAGCAGCAGGTAGAACATGTCCACCCATGGACTGTATCATGATAACAATATA
Organism: Torreya grandis; assembly: GCA_037957365.1. Taxonomy (NCBI): domain Eukaryota; kingdom Viridiplantae; phylum Streptophyta; class Pinopsida; order Cupressales; family Taxaceae; genus Torreya; species Torreya grandis. Next base: position 910,224 of record JARHVA010002663.1, on the reverse strand, counting down.
ACTATTCAAGGCCCTTAAGTATTAAAGGAACACATAACTTGGGGTTGACCTCACAATATTTGGGATTCTGTCCCAAGTCTTTTGAAACCTAGTGTTGAAATCTTGCATAAATTCATGTGGGGCTCTTTTTATGGTGGTCAGTTGCTCAGCTAGAGACAAGTGGTCACTTTTTTCCCCAAACCTATTTGTCAAAAGGGTCCCTAACTCATTCCATGAGCCAACTAAGTTCATAGGCAAGGTCCCATACCAGTCCAAAACTTTCCCTTTAAAGGACAAGGCCAACAATCTGATGGCTACATTTTCCTCAGTGATATTATGGATGTTGCAGAGGTTGGCTATGTTTTTGATATGCTCAATAGCAGTGATTGGGCCCTCTCCACTAAAGGGAGGAACACTCTTAAGAGCTATCCCTAGAATTAGGTCATATTGCAGAAGGTTCAAGGGACTCTGACCATTGAAGGCCACAAAAGGGAAAGCCATGGTTGTGAAAGGATTCAACTGGGGTCTCCTTGAGTAGGTGTATTTTATGACTAGTTTGGGGAAGTGGCTTGCTATGTAAGGATGAGTAGTTGCAAACCTTGGCCTTTTTGCTGAGTTCAAAGGCAACTCAATAAATTAAAAAGGGACACCCCTAGAAGAATATATTATGGTGACTTTAGGCATGGGATTCTAGGCTGATCATTAACCAGAGAATGAGTTCCTGAAAGGGAGTCACCAGGTGCTAGATTATAGTTCCTTCTTTTGGATTTTTTACAATAACAAGACCAAAACCAATCCTAAAACTTGTAAGATATGAAAATGAGTCCTACCAGGCATGCCAAAAATTATTGATGCTATGGATTGCACCCTCTAAAAGGACACTCAACTCCTTTCCTCCACGCAACATAATGGAAACATTCCTATTGCTGTGGGTGGTAAACTTGAAGGATGGATATCTAGATTAGGGGCTAGCTCCCCTTGATGCACCTTCAGGTCCTAGATTTCCTACTACTAATAGTGGGGGGGGGGAGTGAGAAGAGAGAGAGAGAAGCTAAAAAAATAGAACCTAACTAATGTGGTGATGCACCAAACTGGTTGGTTTACTCAGCTTTTACCTACACTTTAAACCAAAGAGAAGCCAACAGATACTTCATTCGAATGAGAAAATGACTACATCAATGTTTCAACAAGGGATCTTATAAAGGTATAGGGAGGAAGAAACTACCAGAGGTGTCCAACAAGACACATTATTGGAGAGTTTGTTCATATGCGCCTATGCTTTGAGCTAGACACTTCTTGCTGACATGTAGAAAAGGATTCACAATACACTAGATATGCTAGTATAAACTTATGAAAGCATCAAAGGAAATGACTAAACATAAGATAAGAACATAGAAATAAATAAAAGTGCAACTCAAATGGAGGTAAAATGTTTCTTTTGATTTAAGGTAAATTCTTTAGGGCTTCGCCATACAATGCTGAGAGATCCTTCTTCAAATGAGAAGTTACAATTATATAGAGGACTAAGAAAATATGTCATTAAGCAATCAAGGGAACAAAACCCATGCCACATTAATCACTCCTTTAGCATCCACCAACCCATGTTACTATCATCTCTTCTTAAATGCATATGTGAAAGCCATATTGTAGGTGCTTAAGTCATTGCCCTTATTGTCTAGGCCTACAAGAGCATGGGTTACTTCACCTAGAAACCGACAAGGCCATCCCAAAGATATGTTGACGGGGCCATGCTCTCTTCAATACTAAGTGTAATTGGCTATTCATTAATGGCAAAGCAGGAAAACATGGGCCACTCCTCTTCAATGCTTGCAACCATTCTCTTTATTAGTCTTTAGTGGAGACTATTTCACCTAAGTGTATTTACTTCTCCTACAGATGACTCCTGTGCCACCTGCCATGGTTTGGTTCTCCTCTGGGTGTGTGCTTTGACTTGATACACCACCTGGTGAGTTTTTAGCTTTTATCCTATATGCACGTGGCCATGTCTTGGGTTACCCACTTCGCTTTTTCCTACCTTGCTATTTTTTCCCTTTTCTTGGTAAATCAGGCTCTCTACGTTTATGAATTTCCTCACATGCTCCTTTCCTTACCAGGTCACTAAGTCATTCCTTGGGTTCTCAAACCTTTAAATTTCTTCAAATAAAATGTCCAAAGGAATTCCTTCAAACATTTTATATGAAAGAATTATTTCCTTTCTGAGTTTGGACTTTTGGACCTTTCTTCGGTGGGCTTTCTTTCCTTTGTTCATTTAGACAAAATTTTTGAAGGAGTTCTTTCAAACATTTTGTCCAAAATAATTATTCTTTGACTGCTTCCCAATGGCTAGTTTACCACCTTGAATTTGATGTTCATGGGCCTATCACCCTTTAGGATAATTTATTTGACTTTTTTGTAAACAAACCTTTCTCGAAGGGAAAGTAACCCTTTGGAAAAATGAAAAGGTTCTCTTTTCAAATATAGGTGCCCTTTGTAAGGGAACCTACCCTTTAGACTTTTGTCTTTTGAATATTTTCAAACTTTCTTCAACTATCAAATTTCCTCAGACAAAATGTTTAAAGGAATTCCTTCAAACATTTTGTCCAAAAGAATTCTTCCTTGAGTCTCCATCCTTGGATTTCCTTTAGACAAAAAGTCTGAAGGAATTCTCCTTTGGCCTATCAACTTTTTCGAAGGGTAAGTCCTTTTTGGGCTTTCTACCTTGCCCCTTCACTTTGACCATCTGCCCTCTGCAAGGATACCTCGAGCCCAAAGTTAGCCTTCAAGCTTTTGCAAAGGTCCATTTTGTTCATTACCGACCCCCTGCAAGGGCTTCTTGGCCTCTAAGTCACCTTTCATAAGAATTGAAAAGGTCCTACTTGCTGCCTAAGTGCCTTCCATAAGGCCACCTACCCTTCATAATTTTTGCAAATGACCCTTCGACCTTTTGAACTTGGTCCATTTTGTCGATAAAAAATACTTTGAAGTAACTTACTTGCACTGTTAAGCATCCGAGATCAAAATGAGTTTCAATTCAACTCTTGCTTTCCAGACCCAAAGTACTTGGTAAGCAAGAGAAGAAAACACTTGGTTTTTTCATGGAAAAAGGCCTAATAGAGAAAAAATCTACATAAGGCAGCTGTAGGATAAACTAGCCACAACCTAGATCAAAAGACCTTTGCAAGGAAAAGGAAAGGGGGGCCCAAAATTTTGGCCTGGAGGACCAAAAATTGGTCAACAGTACCATGATACATTTTATGCACCTTTACTGTGTAGTCTACTTCAGAGATGGTTACTTTACCACATGCATCATTATTATATATATCTATAAATGACACTTTTATACCTTGCATTCAACATGTTTTATACATGATTCAATGACAATTACATATGCATTAGTATGATGAAATTATCTCCACATGTTGACATAATGTTGCATGATTACATCTTTATCACATGATATAGTTAACATTTATTTTGAGACGAGTGACTTGCAGGTTACATCCCTCATCTCAAAATGGGGGCATCACAGTGGGCTTGTTTTAGAGATCCAAGCTTCCATGAACAAAAAAATCAAATTTGGGATAGAGTATAAGGTTAAAAGAAACATAATGCATGTTTTCAAAGATTCAAAGTAATGTAAATTCAAATTATATAACAAAGTATAGGTTTTCAAAGATTTAAAGTAATTTAAAAATTAGATATATGACATATATTAACACATTGATATAAAGTCATGGGTCATATGACATACATATGCACTTGCCTTTTCAAAAACATAAAGTAAATAATCATACACACTTGAATGTATAGGCATGGGCATATGCAAAATAGTTACAAGATGAAATTTACAAGTTGTAAATACAGTTACAATTAAGCTTATAGGTGCATGACATTCTATATCACGTGGCACAAGATTAAGGGAGCATGATACTTATTCATGCTTATGTTTATTCAAAGTTTAAAGTTACAAATTCAAAGTTAAAAAAGGCATGATACTTGATCATGCATATTTTCAAAGAGAAAACTTATAATTTCAAAGTTTAAAAAGGTACAATAATTGTTCATGTATATTTTCAAAGTTAAAAAGTTCAAAGGGCATGATGCTTGTCCATGCACACATTTTCAAAATTCAAAATTATAATTACATAGACAAAATGTTTGTTAGTTCAATTTAAATCTATGAGAAACATGATTATGATGGGGCATGAATATTTTTCATTATCTTTTGATCATGCAAATATAATTTAGATCTGTCTACAATAATATGATTTGATATATTATGGGTAATGTGTGTTCGAGTCTAGTTGAACTCAACAGCCTTGGAATTACTTTTAGTGAACCCATTATGCAATTGCATCTTCTATTGCAGGTGATGTACGTTTGAGTCTAGTGAAACTCAACATGATTGGCATCACTTCTAGCAAATCTAATATGGTTCCACCTTTTTAGATTAATTAATTTGGGTGTTAGTCATCTTTCTTGATAGTTGGAATATGTATCATTCCAACTCAAGGGCTTGATTTCTTATTCAAAATTGAGATGTGATCACTCTCAATTCCCCATTGGTTCAAATTTTCCAAGTGCTCCAATAAGGGGGCATAGTTATCCATCATTAGTTATGTGTTACAGAGTAATTTAGTTTCATATCTATACAAATATACTCCTTCCTTTATCTATTTTCAATTTTTATATTTCTGAAGTTCAACTCTTCCAAATTTCAAATTGAACAAATGACATTTCATGTGTTATTGTAGGGTTTGATAAATTTGAATGCCTTGAATAATTAAAGTATCCAATTAAAGATAACATGTGTTGTATACACTTAGTTTCAAAATTTTCTTTTTTACTCTATTAATTTCATTAATGAAATAAAGGGGGGAAAATGTGGACTCATAAATCTGGTCACAAGTACTTGATAATGATAATGCTTGATACATCTTGAACAACATAAATTATGCCCAAAACTATGACTCTTATTTTTCATTCCTATAAGTATTTTATCTACATGTAGGTTTGACCTTTTGTTCACCATCACTACTACATTTAAATTTCAAAGTCAAACACTTAAATTGCTTAGTATTACCCTTACACTACCTCCTGATCAAGACAATTATCCTCAATGCACACTAGGTGGACAAAAGTGTTGTCACACTCCTATCCACATAGACCAGCTGCTTCTCACACTAAATACTTATTAGTTTATAAATTTCAAATTATTATCTCAAGCCTTCCCACATGTTTCATAAGGTTAGTTAAAGGAAATTATCAAAATATTCTCCCATAAATATACATCAAAGTTCATTCATTATCTCCATTTGCTACTCACTTGGTTCAATCTTACACACTATTTCACATTGAGAATATTTACCATATTCTTTCCAAATTCAAGATCCTTCACAAGAAACAACCATAATCTAATTCTAAAGCATTTCAAATAAAGTCAAGAGCTATCCTTCTCAAGTATCAAAGCCATATTTCTAGTTGCATATACATAGTCAAGGAGCACTAATCACACAATCACTCTAGGTGGGAGAACTAAGTGGGCTTGATTTCCCACCTTGGAGTATTGGATATAGAGGTAACACTCAATAATCGAGGAGTTGATTGAGGTTAACTCAACCCATTACACTCTTGTCTCTTTTATAGGTTTATAAGCTCTCAAAGTACCCTTAGAGTTTCAAAGATAAAATAAGATAAATAAAAAAATTACATGACATAATCCAAATTGTGATATCTCAGATTGCTTAACAAACATTAGCATAAAATGTGCATCAGTCATATTTTTTTTACAGTCATCTGGGACAAGTCTGTGGTCAATGGACTCTAGCATCGTGCATTTCTATCCAAATAAAAATGGTCATGTCCATAAATATTCTTTGATCTTGCATCTGATTTGTCATGATAATGACTTTAATTCTTTTTTTTCCTATCATAATTATGGTCAAATTTAATTTTGTGGTCAATGAACATGAGCAATTTGCATTCATGTCCACCTACAATGGGCCTCTCTAAATTCAAAATTTGATTTTATTCCTAATCTTGAGCATGTGCAGTCACATCTTTTGTTGATATCCAATTTAAGATATCTAAAAGTTAACAAAATATATTTGAGCTAAGTATTTATTTTCCTTAGTGTTTTCTAAAAAAAGTATTTTTTTATATTTATTAATTTTAAAAATTAGAATTATTAATTATTGTACATTTTTAGCATTCTGATATCTATTTAGTTTTATTTTTTAATTAAAAAATAGGGTAAAATACACTTTTTCTATATTTTTTTTAATATTCTACCTCACAATACTTTCATACCTCATGGTATTCATGCTTGATGAGACTTCAAAAAGGCAATTAGAAGCTTCATCTTTTCAAATGTGGGTCATTATTTCTTCTCATCAAATGCCTCATGTCACCAATGAAACTACTACACTTGTTAATTCATTGCCCCAAAATAATGTAATTATTCGATTTGAAGTCCTTAATGTTATTGCTATACCTAATAATACTCCTTCCATAAGTCATAAATGTGTTAGTAACCCTTCAATTTTACCTATGGTAACATGTGTGATGAAGAAGATTAGACTGGAGATAGATGATGGGTCAGAAGGGTTGACTTGTATTGAGATGCCTTTGGATCCAATGGAATACACTAAGTATAGTACATCTAGAGGTGTTCTTTTGATTGAATTGATTTCATCAATGAGGGTGAAGGAAACTAGTTGTGTTTGGCTATTTGGATTATGTTTTAGCTTGACTATATTTTTAGTTTTTTAGACACTTTCAATTATTGATTGCAATGCCTTATTCTCAATTTTGATCAAATCATGATATTTTTAGTTTTTGATAGTAAATGATGAATTTATGGATTATTATTTTTATTTTTATTTTTATTTCTCAGTTGACTTCTTATTTGAATTACTTTATCATTTATTTTCCATATAATAAATGACAATTAGTATATTGTTGAATATCAAAAGTTGAAAACTTTGGGGATTGGTTGTGTTAAAAATGGAAGTTGAAATAAATATGTTGTGAATTTCCCTTAGTAGTCAATTGAGAAATGAAAATATATTTCAAAAAATTGAAATTTTGTTTTTGTAAAGTGTAGTAGCATGCAAAATAATCAATTGACTAGTTAATTAATCTTGTGTTTTAGTTTGATTGCATGATAATTCATTTTAGTGATTCAATGTTAAGTGATGAGTGATGAGTACTGGGCCCCCACCAGTGAGAAATTTTTTGTTATTGTTCTTATTTCAAACAAATCATAACTCAAATATTTATTTTAATTCATTTTTATAAAGTGACTTGTCATTTAAAGTCTAATAATTTGTTATAAAAATCATTTAACTTAAAATAAAGTTATAACCAACTTTTTTTAAGTTAATTAAAGTTTAATTACAAGTATAACTAATCTTTGGTGAAGGCTTTAAAAAGACTTGAATGTGATATTACTCAAAAGGAAGTCATACCTAAGGTACAATAGCTCTTTTCAAAGTTTCATAATATGTTTTTTATTTATGTAGAATCTTTTAGATTAGATGTATGATTAGAAGAAGAAATAGTAACTCTTTATTTAATGGTCGAGTACCTCACTTGATATGGTTAAGTATTTTAAATTTTATTTATTATTTATAAATCTATTATCTAAAAAAGTCTAGGTTTTAATACTTTTGGTGACAGTAGATATGAATTAGTAACATGCATCTAGATTATTTTTGTACTTTTTCCTGAAATCAAAGAACACTCAATACAAATACATTGTTTGATAGATTATTTATAATTAATCACATGGTATTTTAATATATCTTTTTGTCTCAATGAATATTCTGTAAATAGTGATGAATCATATATTTTAACTTCCGAGATAAAATCTTTTCTTTTTTATACATGACTTGAGTCTCAAATTTCTTTGTAATGTATTTTTATGTTTAGATTATTAGTCTTAGTTTATTTTATATTTCATAGTTTCATAATTATTTTATTTAGCTTTATTACAATTTTCATGTAGGTAATTTTGCAACATTCTCTTATTTTATCTTTTTTATTTAGTTTAATTTAGTTGTCTTTGATAACATGCATGTAGTTTGTTTTCTTTAAATTTTCATTGTGTTGTTAAATATTTCTTTTATTTTTTTGTCTAATTTCTTTAGTTTAGGTTTCTTTCTATTGTTTTTATTTTGTTAGTTGTGGTTGAAAGAGATAATAAATGATGAGAAGTGAAAAGTGAAAGCAAGCAAGTTGATAAAGAAGATATCAATATTCAAAAAAGTCATACTACCTCTCTCATAGGTTTACTCTGTCAATTATGACCAATTAAATATTTTTTACTATGAATTATAAAATAATTTGAATATGATCCATATAGTGAAAAGTGGATGCAATATCAAAATCTTTTGAAATACAAAAACCATAGATATTAAAATATTTTTTAATTGAGTTGATTTTACTTTGAATCAATTTAATGATTTAAATTTCCTAGAGATTGTCAAGTATGTTTGAAGATTTACACGAACCCTTAAACACTTAAAATTTAAGCTACCCTCCTACACTCCTAAGTACTAGCCTTCTAGTCAAGTGATGTAGGTAACATATTTCTATGAGAAAGAAAATAAATAGATAGTCCACTTATGGACTGGTTTGAAGTTTTCCATGTTTTCAAAGTTTTAAGACTAGTTTCAACTAAGTCTTTACACAACAATTACATTAATTAATTGAACACATGATTTCATGCACATAACACACTTCTTTATTCATTGAATACTTCATCAAAAAATTATTACCACATTACATACATTATACAAATGCTCTCTTAAGCCTAACTAGAGTAGAGTAACAACTCAACCTATAGGCTTCTACAATAACAATGTGCTACCAAATTATGGGTGCATATATGATCACACACATTCTTTCATAGCAATAATGTGCCATCGTGACTGTATACTTGTATCGTAACATCTCTTTTTTATTTTGTAACATCTCTTCTATAGCTTAAACCTCTCAATTCTACAACATATTTTCTACATTTTTGTAGCCTTGTTATTATGTTATGTAGTCTTCCTTGTTCAAAAATGTCTCCTCTAGAATTCCAAAGTTATTTGTTTTGAAGGATCTTTTTTAAAACTAAAAATATCTCTATGGGGCTACTCTGCCTTGACCCCTCAACTACCTCTAACTTATTTTAGTTGCTCTTACACTCCCTCTTATGTTGCCTTTTATGCTACCTCTTATTCTACCTTTTATGATGCCTCTTCTTCTCCAAAAACACAACCCCCTAAAATCATCATAAATTATCTTATTTAATTAATCCATTGAAATGGTTTATGATTGGACTCCATCTACCACCTATTATTTTACTGAAATCTAACTAATTTTTTACTTATTCATGGTAACAATTCTTACCCATTTAAAATTCTTATTTAACAATGGTTTCATGAATTTATTCTAGCACCAATGATTTGGCCTCAAAGTCTTGGTCTATTGAGCTTCCATAAGACATGTAATGATAATTTGTTATCAAATAATAACAAATTAAGATTTTTTTAATTCATTATCAGATCCTTCTTAAAGCCATTGCTATTTTATAAAGCATGCCTAGGTAGATAGAGAGGTTGTCGACAATCTTAGAAACTAATTCAACACATGGAAACATGTTCTTAGCCATTATTTTGAAGGATGAACAATTATAGATGAAAAATGAAACCTGCAACTCCTTGAAATTATAGAATGCCATTATTGAAAAGCAAAGAGAATCTAAAGTTGACACTTGTCATTTGAAAAATCCCTTGAGAATGCCTATAAAAGTCAAAACATGACAAAACATGAAAAACTTCATATTTGAAGTGTGCCCAAGATAATGATATGGAACCTAGTTTAACATAGTGATGTATCCTTCTGGTATGGTACAGAGTCCATCAATGTTTCCAAATAGGCATGTGTTATCCAATGTCTCCCTAGTCTTTGTTCCTTTGTCATATTGGTATGGATGTTAAAAATATTAAGTTTACCATGTAGTGGAACACTTCATAAAGGTTTCTAAAGTGATAATGCTTTTATGCTTGTAGCATAAGCTTATAATGTTTAAAAGTGGCCACCCATGTGGGGATTTACCTTGAAAATCTTATTATTTTGAATAGACCTTCTAAGAAGGCTTCTAAAGTATTAGGAGATGCCTGAATATGAGAACTTCATCTTTGAATGTCTTTAATCAGAGAGAACCTACAAAAAAAATTAGAATGAATTTTTGGGTGATGCAAGATTACTTGTTCACTTTGGATGCTCTGACATTAGACACCCAAGGTATGTAACATCCCCACTGGGATTTACTAGAATAATGTTAAAAAAAATAAAATTAAATCCATGTATTCTTACATTAGATTTCACAATGAGAATCTAATTATTGATCCAAGTATAACACATTAATTATGTTAACCATAAAATAAAGATGTAACAATTCATTTAATTGCATATCAATATGAAACAAATACGTAAAACATAAATGCATAATTCCAAAAATTAATTACATAATTCCATCCATGACTGGTACAATATTCAACCACTATTATTTATGTATATATGAATAAATAATTACATTTGCATTAGGAATAATGTTTAAATAATAAATACAATACAAGATACAAGGCTCCATGGAGCATGAGTTTCACGAACTCTAGTACCTATGATAATCTCAAGTGTAGTCTCAAAATAAGTACTATTGTGGGGAGGGAGAGCATCCTCTGAGTGCTTTTCCACACCAACCACAAACCATTGATCCTATGAACATTCCTCCAATCAAGAATGGCCCTCCCTTCACAAATGGGTAGATAATGATGGTGCAAGAATATATAGAGAGAATCTAGTACCCATGTGTTGTAAGATATCTAATACATGATGTGTATCATAAATAAAATACGTTCTAACATGATATCACACAAACATGTAATTCATACATATGAAATTATAGTGTTTAACTAAACATTACTTTGGCCCAAGTTTTCAATTAGTTATTGATCTCTAAGATCAATCAAATTCATACACACCACTTGATCGGATTACTTTCATCTGGTATTGGTGATGTTAAGTAAGCTAGTGAAGTCCATCTCACTACTTATTTAGTACCAACAATGTGAGATTTGGTTAATATAAAATATAACCAACATATTCAAACATATTACTTCCTATTAGTAGGCATAAAACATGCTAAACATAAGAATAATAAAAAATAAATACATTTAGTTTGTCAAACATATGCAGTGAATCTCAACTATATTATTTACCACATAACTAATAAAGATAAACAAGTACAGTCTATACCAACCGGGTATAATTTATACTTAGACTGCATGTTTCTAATTTCCATTAGTAACACAAATGTAGTACATTTATGACAAACAACATATCATAGTTTATTCCATGTACACATTTCTCAAACAATAACAAGTTAGTCATAATAATTTTAGAGATTAATTACCTCTTAAATAATGTCTTATTTCACATGAAATATATTCTTTCATTGATATAACTTGTTGTACATTTAGGAGGCTGCATGCATATAATCATAGTGTCCTATCCCTCAGGATTTTATGACTTAATTTAATAGTCAACATAAACCATAATTATAAGCATACATCTCTTATGTTCAAATATATGTTACATATGTGTATGGGTATGTAAGTTCCTCATATCGATATATTTCATATATCTACATACTATTGCATATTAAGTACATACATACTATTTATTGAATAAATGTATTTATTCATACATAAAAATATTGTTCTATACTAAACTAATAGTCATTTTTATTTCCGCCTTGAACTACGAATGATTCAAATAAAACATTAAATATTTACCTATTCATAGAATAACATTCAAGATCAATCATAGAATTTATACATTCCTAAAACCCCTATTTTTATTCACTTATTTTAATTGAAAGGTCATAATTCAGTTACGATGAAAACCTTTCAAAGTCTATTACCCTGTTTTTCCCCAACTTAGGTCATTAAATTGTATAAACTTTCCTAAATTGTTGATAAACAAAGTACTATAATCAATTTATTACTCAAATCTATATTTTCCTTCTTTTAATTACTATAGGTTTTATACTTTTTTTAGTTTCACAATTATCAAATAAATCAAGCTGACATCCAACTCAATTTCATTGTGAACCATATAACAACCAAACCTTTGCACATTTTATATATGTATTTTAACCTTAATATAGTCTATGCATGAGTTCAAATATATTAACATATGTATCATTCTAATTTTGACTCTATTGACTTATCTATATATAAAAACTCATATACTTAAAGATATGTTACTGGTTTCTATATAGGGTTTGAACCAAATACCTAATCCAAATAAACAAATACAAGTCGCATTATATATATAATATGTATGTGAGATCCTAGTAATATAGATATCCAATTAGATGTTAATATTCATTTCTTGTATAAGCTAATGAATATCTAAATGGTTATAACAATCGCCTCACAATAACACATATTTATATACTAAGAATACAGAGTTGAGATATGACTTAACCACTTACTATGTCCATTCTAGGATAGTTCTATCTTATCCTACAACCCAAACATAACTAATTTATATAGACTTAGTTTACCTACTTAGGATTTAAGTAATAAGCTCACAACCCCTATATATATATGTTTATAGTTTTGTAAAGCAAAAGTCACAGTTTTAGAAAAAAAAGAACACAATTCATTCTTATAAACTATATACCCATTACAAATTTCATAAAGGCATACATATAGCCTTAATAACATTTCATTCATTCACCAAACTAACTCAGGCTTCGCATTCGTACCCCATAGTTCAAAATATACACATAGTCTTGTGTATTATATATATGCTCATAATTTATATATATATATATATATATATATATATATATATATATATAATAAGGGTTTCAAAAACCAAACTTAGTAATCATATTTATTAAAACCATCTTCCAAAGTCCTATAATTATTTAACTTGGGCATATTGCCACCATAACAAAATAAATCTATTTAACCCTAATAGTTCACACACACACAATAATAGTCTGCATTCCATAAGGATTTAGGGGATATAGGTTTAGTTATGTGGGTGACCGAGCTATCCACAGGGCTAAACTTGTATGAATAATAAAATGTAAATCATTTCCTAGAACCCTAAGAGATAATTAAATACTCAAATTTTCTCATTTCTAAACAGTATTAAATAAAATCACTAACCTTATAATGGCATCTAGATAAAACTTCTTGAACCAGAATAGTTCTTTTTTTCTTCTCTCTGATCTTTCCTTCTCTTTCTCATGTCATGTAGCTTCCTTCTCTTTATATCCCCTCTTTTTATCATTTTTTCATCGACCTTCCTTCTTCATTCAATGCATGTAACTGTTACATTGAACTTACAATGTTTCCATCATTCGAATCACAATGCATAATCCTCATTATACATCCAAACTGTAACTAATCCAGGTTAACTCCATTTTGACACAACCAAGAAATCCTTAATTATCTTGTGCTTTTCCTAAACCATTCAATCATTATTTTAATCTTTTGTTATTTTTCATGTTTCTTTTTCACTTACATGCATGTATATCAACTTTACAATGTCCACTATTGATATTTTTGCCAATGATAAATAACACTTTAAAAATAACTATTGTCTATACATTTGAATAATGACTAAGTTTAGTTCATAGGATAACCTAAGATAATAATGTAATTTTTAGAAAATATTAACAACATTATGACTTCAGATAATAATGTGACTAATTTAAAATTAATGGCATTTTTAAAACTGTAATGGTAAATCAAACAATTGTTATACCAAAACATAATGGTATTATAAAAATGTAGTCATTGTTATTACTAATTTATATAGACTATCAAATATCTTTAGCTATCTCTTATATATTAAGGAATTAAGCCAAACAATGATATTTCTTGAATATTATTATAATATCCCACTAATGTTTTAAAATATTACAAAGACATTCTGATTGGTCTATAGATAGTAATAAATTAATACTATTCATGTAGATTTACTTTCTCATAAAGCATTAGTATTAATAAAATAAAATAATTCAACATGATAAAAAACAACATTATGCATTTAATCTATGTATAACAACTATAATATAATCACACAAAATTAGATCCTCACAAGTATTAAACTGAACTAAATCATAACTAACACACATAAATTAATTATCTAAATGTAGATAACATTAAAGATGTGTTAGAGGTACAATCATTGGGAGGGGGGCCAAATCAGTGATTCCAAAAAATATAATTCAATTCCTAACTCTTAAAATTTTATCACATATAATCATGATGCATAAAAATTAACCATTGCAATGAACAAGTTAGATATATCAATTTCAAACACATAACACATGATATATGTGGGAAACCCTCTTGGGGGATAAAACCCACTGAACCCTGCAAGATGGACTACAATCCTATAAAACAATATCTAATATTTATACCATCACCCAATGATCAAGGAACACCCATCCCTTATTTTAGTGAGATATGAATCTCACAAGGAGCTACTACCCCTATTTAGCTGAGCACCCACAACATCTAGACCTTTATCAAGCTTTACCTTACAAGGAAGAACCAACCCCCTAGGCAACCAAGTACCCACTCAACTACCTTAATATATCACCTTGAACACATGTTTATAATCTTTGAATGATGATGATCACCTTTGTTTTCACTCTTCACCTTTAACCTCTCTCAAGCTACAAAAAGACTAACTCGCTCAAACTGCTTTTTCTAGGCTCATTAGGTCCAATGACCATTGTGTCCTTTTACATCAACTTGATCAGAACATCATGAATTATCATCTTCACTCTTTTTTAGTATTTAATGACCTATAACTTATATTTCAAAGGTTCTCTCTTTCGCTTGAATCCACATCCACTAAACTAACTCAAATATGCCAACAATGCCTTGCATTTATACCACTCTCTTGGTATAACTCAGATTGGTCAACCAAGATGCTTACCATACTTATTATACCTTTGAAAAAAAATTTCATACATGTTACATGTAATAACCACACACTCCTTAGGTCAACCAATACCTCATTAGCCCCAAACCACTATTAGGTCTTGGTAAGACCTAAAATAATTAGGCCTTCATACTCACACATTACATGTGAGACTAATTGGACCACCTTCATATTTTACCAATGATTCAAACACATCAAATTTATTTCTAATATCTTATTAATTACTACCATATATGTCCATGTCACCTATAATACCAACACAACACTTGAATTTATCAATTAGGTCTCCTTGCTCTTTAGGCCTTCATACACAGAAAACATAGTCTCAAACTTCTGAAGAAACTACTCAAATATTTAAAATAGACATATGATTAGATCACATGGATGAAACCTTCATGACCTATGATATAACTCCATGTGCTTTAGACGCTTCAACACATGCTCTAAGCACTCAATTCAACTCTCTCAGAATGACCACTTAGACTAGTCACATAGTGTTGGGAAATACGGAAGCACACAATTGATTACCAAATACAAGCAAATTACATGCAGAATTAAACCAGAATCACAAGTAACTAGAATTCAAAAATAACACAGAATATGAGAGACAATACACAACTTGTATTAATACTCATCCAGAAAAGAATACAATAAAGAAGACGCCACTTCTTCTTCACACCTCTCAGAGGCTTCCCACACCTCAAGTGTACAGTAATTCTCTCCTCAAAGCTCTCTCTCTTACGGTCCCAACACACAACTCAAACACAAAGTTGGTGTTCACCTCCAACCAGTCAGTATCCACTACTTCTAGTACACTAGTGCTCCACGCACTCCACAAGTGCTTCACGCACTCCACAAGTGCTCCACGCACTCCAAGTACACAATCGTACTTCAATTAAATCTCTTCTGAACCTGCAACAACCTGTAACTCAAACGATCTTACTTATGGAAGGAACTACCTTGCCTTCCTCTTTGCTCTCTTTTTGAGTACACACTATACTCCAAGTAGATCCTGCCTGATCCTGCTCCCTATTGTGTTGTTGTCCTCCCTGATCTTGCACACCTGCAAATCAATCTGGTTGTACACACCTGCAAACCTGGATCATGCACACACATACACCTGCAGATCAATGATCTTACTTACCATGCATATCTCCTAACGTAGCCATGCACACCTGCTGACCAAGATCCTACACCCCTGAAGAACCCTTCTGATTCTCCAAAACCAACACCCACACTTGGTACTGCTGTGGAACTAGGAGGAACACCCTTGCTCACCTCACACACAGAAGGAACTAACTTTGCTCAACTCAAACTATCACACTTTACAATATAGCCCATGAGTCTCTTAAATAGATCTCATGCAAACAATAATTAGACATCTAATTACAATAATTAGATCGACAGCTTCAAGTCTAAATTTGGCTCTTGACATGCAAACACCTGGTTTGTTAACTAACTGCCCATAAAACTTGCAATTTTGAACCACACAGGAGACCGACGTCAGTCCCTGTCTGCTTGAGGTGACCGACATCGGTCGATCCCTAATCGACGTCAGTTGGTTCTCTTCACTAACATGACTGACATCGGCTGATCAGACTGACGCTGATTGCTCTGCAACTCAGCAACCTTCAGCAACCTCCTCCCCTGTTTGCATCAGTGAAGCTTTTAGCTCCATAACCTAACAATCTCCCACTTGGAGATAAATAGCTGCACTGTACCTGTACCTGTACCCCATCTAATCTATTTCTTGGCTTGTATCCCTCTTCAAGATGAATCTTGAAGACCAACCACCACACAACCTGTGGTGCACCTCCTGTCATCCAAGTAACCTGCCACATCCACATCTACAAACACATGTAGAAAAGAACCTGATCCTGCATAACATGTATACCTACTACTGGTCCCTCTTAGATACCTGAGAATCCACTGAACTTCCCTCCAATGCTTCTTTCCTGAATTAGCTCCAAACTTTTTGACAGCTCCCACTGCTTGGGAAAACTCAGGTCCAGTACTCATGTACTTAACCTCATCATGTGAATCAGGACACTGCTGTCCAACCCATCGGCGTGCTAACCAGCTTCACATAATCCTCTGAAGACAAAATCAACCTGTGATCTCCATGCCTCTAGAACACACTCATGCCAAAGAATTTCACTGCTCCAAATTCTTCATGACAAACCACTGAACTAACCTTACCTTTAGTTTAGCAAAACTCTGTATGTCTGAATCTTTTGCTAGCATATCATCCACATACAGTAACCAGATAATGTTGCGACCATCATCCACCTAGTAAGATAACCCATAGTAGTTACCCTGACATTGACTAAAGCCATGCTTTGTCCTCCACCTGTCAACCCTGTACCACTGTCCTGCAGCTTCCTGAAGACCATATGACCTGGTCTTCTATCTCATGTGTCAATTCTCTCTATTCTTTAACTAAGGTATCCATTCATCTCTATGCTTTCATACCGGCTGGCAACCCTACCAAATCTCTTGCTTGGTTCTGCATTCTCATCATGCCATGCTCCCACTATTTCCTGGATCCTTCCTGCTCTGCAGTGAGAAACGAGTATAAAGAAGAAGAACAATGAATTTGAGGCTTACTTACCATTTCAATCCTCCACATGGGCATTTGAGACTCCTTGATAGCTTGCTGTCCACCCAAAATTTGTTACAGTGACCGACCTCAGTCACTACACAGTCTGCATTTGATCGATGTCAGTTTCCATGCGCCTGTCCTGACTACCAACTCTACCGACATCAGTGTCCCTGTTGCTGACGTCGGTCCTCCTGACCGACATCAGTCTTACCTATTGCTGACATTGGTCCTCCTGACTGATGTCGATCTTACTCTGCCTGACATCACCAGCTTTAGTCTGCACATAACCAACATCGGCACCTATCTGTTCGACGTCAGTTCTTCCTGACTGACGCCGGTACCTATGTTTTCTTGTGAGTGATGAATTTTTACTTGTGATCTTTCTTTGAATCAAATCCCTATCCAAACTGATCTACTCAGAGTTACTCAGCCTTCTCCATTGATCTCTGTCTGCCATCTCCTCCATAAACACCAAGGCTTTCCAGTTCTTAAGCCTGTCAAACACATCTGACTTCTTCTTAAGAACATGCATCTCCTTCTTGCTCATGTGACCAAGCCTACAAAGCCACGTCTCTGCAATAGAAGAAGAATTAGTAATATAAGCAAGTAGATAAAGGGTACCTGCTTTCTTACCACTAGCTAATTCAAGTGCATTCGCTGTGAGAGTTCTTGTGCATCTCTCATCACCCAACTTTTCTAAAGAAATTAGCCATATCTTCAACACTGGGACCTGCATGACCTCGTTCAACACCCATGTGTTGGCCACCTGCAATTTCAGCTTCACTTCCCCTTTGCCAATTCTTTGGCAAGGCACACCAACCCCTAAATAAATCTTTCCAAAGTCTCCAAAGACCTTAACATGGAAAAACACTCTATTTCGGACTGCATGGAAAGAGGCAATAGAATCTATAAAACAAGATTCTACTTTATCCAAGAAACCTCTCAGAGCATCCTGTGCAACAACACCTGCAACATCTGCTTCTTCAGTTCTTTCATGCTGATATTCTACTAACCAACAATATTTCTTTACCTGCTCTTTCTTTCCATAGGACCATAATTGACCATTCGTGCTTTTCAATTCCTCCATTCTTAGCTTACTTTCTTCTACCATTGCTATACTCCCACTCAATCAGAAACCCCTGAGAGTGACCTGTAATCAAACACAAAACTTGCTCCCTGCAACCTTAGCTCTGATACCACTTGTTGGGAAATACGGAAGCACACAATTGATTACCAAATACAAGCAACTTACATGCGAAATTAAACCAGAATCACAAGTAACTAGAATTTAGAAATAACACAGAATATGAGAGACAATACACAGCTTGTATTAATACTCATCCAGAAAAGAATACAATAAATAAGATGCCACTTCTTCTTCACACCTCTCAGAGGCTTCCCACACTTCAAGTGTACAGTAATTCTCTCCTCAAAGCTCTCTCTCTTACGGTCCCAACACACAACTCAAACATAGAGTTGGTGTTCACCTCTAACCAGTTAGTATCCACTACTGCCAGTACACCAGTGCTCCATGCACTCCACAAGTGCTCCACGCACTCCAAGTACACAATCATACTTCAAGTAGATCTCCCCTGAACCTGTAACAACTTACAACTCAAATGATCTTACTTATGGAAGGAACTGCCTTGCCTTCCTCTTTGCTCTTTTTTTGAGTACACACTGTACTCCAAGTACATCCTGTCTGATCCTACTCCCTGTTGTGTTGCTGTCCTCCCTAATCTTGCACACTTGCAAATCAATTTGGTTCTGCACACCTGCAAACCTGGATCATGCACACACATACACCTGCAGATCAATGATCTTACTTACCATGCAGATCTCCTAACGTAGCCATGCACACCTATTGACCAAGATCCTACACCCCTGAAGAATCCTTCTGATTCTCCAAAACCAACACCCACACTTGGTACTGCTGTGGAACTAGGAGGAACACCCTTGCTCACCTCACACACAGAAGGAGCTAACTTTGCTCAACTCAAACTAGCACACTTTACAATACAGCCCATGAGTCTCTTAAATAGATCTCATGCAAACAATTATTAGACATCTAATTACAATAATTAGATCTGTAGCTTCAAGTCTAAATTTGGCTCTTGACATGCAAACACTTGGTTCGTTAACTAACTGCCCGTAAAACTTGCAATTTTGAACTGCACAGGCGACTGACGTCGGTCCCTGTCTGCCTGAGGTGACCAATGTCAGTCGATCCCTGACCAATGTTAGTTGCTTCTCTTCACTAACATGACCGACATCAACTAATCAGACTGACGCTGGTTGCTCTGCAACTCAGCAACCTTTAGCAACCTCCTCCCTTGTTTGCATCAGTGAAGCTTTTAGCTCCACAACCTAACACACAGTCAAAATACAGTCAAGCTATTTTGACTCTCCATAACTGGTTAAGGGAAAATTATGAAAACCAATGCATTATAATAGTAATTAGAGACTTTAACATCTCCATACTCATTTTATTTCTTAACTCTGGTCATAACACCTTCAATTTACTCCTGCAACATGGCCACTCAATTTGCTAGTACATTCAACAAACATAGTCAACTTCTAAGCCTTTATTCATACTAAATATGGATTGGTTAAACCTAAAAAATCCATAAAAATAGTTTTCATGGAGTCTAAAACACTCTCCAATAGTTATTTCATCTTGAGACATCAAAATACTATCAAGAACAACTCAATTGTCCTTCTTGGGTCACTTTCAGAACATGGTCAAACACATAATCAAATTTGGAACTCAATATCTTTGTCTATACAAACATTCAAATCTTATAAATAGATTATATGGATTCAAATTTAATTATTTTACAATTTTTCATTTTACACCACCATGAAATTTGTCTTGGATCAAAATATATATCTCAAAAACTATAGACTAGTTTTCCCTCATTAATTTGAATATTCAAATTCCAATGGTCATTGTTCAAACACTAAACATCATAGAATTTATCATCATCTCATGTCCTCACATAATTTAATTAAATTTACTATATCTATATCCTCAATATTATATTTTTATTTACCTCACTTCCATGATTAAGACACTTGGCATCCTTGCATGCCTTTTGAGCACATTGACTATTTGACTCCAATGAACTTCTACCATTAGCAGCTCCATGTGCCTTCTAAACATCTTTTGAAATTTTGACTCAATATGATTTGTTGGATTATAATTTCATGATAATTTGCTCACCATTGATTTATATGTGATAGGTTTCACACTCACTATAGATTTGTTTCTCAAACTCCATGATTATGACACGTCACTAGTGTGTGAAATCTTGATTATTTGAATTTGAACCACACCATTAGATATTAATAACAAGATCATGTAATCCATTGGGTCATTATCTGGTTAGAATAAATTCTCATCATTATATTTGATCTGATTAAATGCTCACCATAGATATTTGATATTATAAATTTGGCATAGTATAGAAACATAGTGAACTCTATCTAAGAAGCCAACTTTGTACCTTAATAAATTTTGCAACGCTCCATGTCCCGACATAAAAATTGAATAATATGAATTAATAACATATGGGAATCCATCCATGTATCAAAATACTCTTTAAATTTTCACACATGTGAAATATGATGTCATCAATATGCTCACTTAGCCTTATCTATCAAGATTATTACCCGAGCTTAGACATTCATATGACTATTTTGATGAATTATATTCACTTCCATAATCACTCTAATAACTCATTACATACCATAGGGTATCTAAAACATGTCCATACCATCAATATCATCCATCAATTGCCTCACTAAGTCAAATACTAAAGAACTATGTAGGAACACTGAAGCACACTTTATCATTGTCATTATGGCACACATGACACCTCATCAACATCCTTAGTCACCTTAGAGACATAATTGACAAACCTCCAACAATCTCCCCCTTTGTCATTGATGTCAAACACCAATACAAATCTTATGCTCAAACTCTATCTCTCTTTATAAGTACTTTCTCCCCCTTTGACATAATGACAAAGTGGGATCAACTCCTAATCTTTCATACCTAAAAAGACTTAAAGGAGAAATAAAAGGAAAGGACCACTTATGAGAGATGATAAAAACTCTCTATAACATTATGCACACCTCTTCTTACCTTGAAATTCTCGAGCATGCTCTATGACTACACTCTTTTTTGATCATACTCTGTTTTATGAAGACAAAACACACATGAACACCAAAAACTGCTTGATATCTCCTTAAAAAAACATTAAGAGGGCCTCACCCTAAGTCACCTAATCTTAGGAATCCTTTGATCACCTTCGAACCATCTCCAACCATGATGAGACAACACACTTGCTTTCATACCTTCTCACTTCAGGCGACCTCCATGATTACCAGCAGATGAACAAGCCAATATTCAAATAGAAAAGATGCACAAAAATAACTAACAAACTCATTTAGGAATAACCATACCTTTGTCATTTGGAAAAAATGACCAAAGACCACTCTTCTCTTCACTAGCCTTGCCTAGAGGCTTAGTAACCCTACCTAAACCTTGAAACACCCATATATTTATGTGTATGTACCTTCAAGACTTGAAATTTTATATCTAAAGTAAACTCATGTGCCCCCTCATTCATGCCAAAAATCATCTTCTAAATTTGCTTCTACACCATAGCTCCTTCACAAACCTACTAGCCAATTAACCCTCCATTTGCACAAATCCTCATTTATGGAAGACACCACATACTTTTAGATGACTATTTGTCTATTTTAATATGATTAAGTATCCTTAGATCTCAAATCATTAGGCAAACCATTTTTCTAACATGGGCAAAAACACTAGGTTTATAAGAGAAATTTGGTTAACTTACCACCTTTCGGTCAACACATATCTCTAAAACGTTTCTCACACCTAGAGGTCATAAATACACACTTTTGGGCCAAATTTTGAGCCTATAATCCTTTGAGAACCCATACTTTCTATACCATGGTTTTTGACCTGAATACCCTTAAGCACAAACTGGGAAACTCGAGAGCAAACACAATTCTCCAATTGCATACAAAAGACATTTAAAATTTGCAATCATCTAGAACACAATTGAATGAGGTAAAAACACATTTATATCTCACTCAAACACGTTGAAAACTTTCAATTCTTCAAATGGCACTAGAAATCTCCATACCTAGCTTGCAGAACTTGCACATACAATAGTCAACATGCCAAAACACCAGAAACTGATCATGACAACATTTTGACATTACCAAGCCACCTTATCCACTTTGAATTTTTTTATGCAATAGAATATCTTGAAAAGTCATCATCCTTGATTTCACACCTTTAGTAGAGCTACTCCACTTGAGCTAATGAAGCATACCAAACAACATAAGCTTATTGATCTGAATCATCTCACAAATGCTCCCCCGTAGATCATGACCACTTATATAACCAAGATATGCTATTTGACACATCTTTCTCACAAGAAACATGTCAAAACATCATACCACACTCAAGACACCTGAGTTAGCTCTCCCTAAATCCATATTAATCTCTAAACTTCTAGGGCCCACAAGTCTGCTCTCAAGAGTCACCATACTACTGATCAGAACAATAAGAACAAACATAATGTAGATTGACTCACCTGAAACCAACCTCCCAAGTATTTTTCAAGGCACTACACTAGATCAAGCTACCTTAATTGACCAACTATAGATGAAATCTGATTACATCCATACCTTTCTTCTACTGCAACTCATCTTCACAATCTTAGCCCTCAAAGATCTCTCTCTTTACACCAAGGACTGCCTCTTACATATCATAACATGAATCCTTATAAACTGAACCAACACAAAAGAACACACAATCATACTTTATTTTTTAGACCTCAAACTAATATAACAACTCACCTTCAAGGATTTATCATCATGCAACACTGTCAAGATCCAACAAGCATCCACCATGCTTCCTCTTTCTGTAAAGTTTCTCCTTAAAGCTTAGAGAGAGACATACTTTTGACATAGTGAGACTAAAAGTCCCAAAACTTAGGAGACTCCCATACTTTCATCCTCTCATTTAATTTTCAGTCCTGCCTCATCATCAAAATGACTTTGAATGGATCCTTGACTTCATTCTTTGCTTCAAACTTGTTAATAAATGTAGATAATAGAAAATCTTGACTTTCCTTCATGTCTATCATGGCAAACAAACCATATTTGGTCTTAGTCTGATATCTCCTAATAGGCTTAGGTTTCCACAACCATTTGTGTCCTCTTCCTTGCACACTAGGAGATCCATATACCTTATTTTTCTTTGAAAAATCACTCAACTTGTTCTTGCAATATCTAGCAATGTGACCAACTCTATGACATCTAAAACAAGCAAGATCATTCATACCTTTTGCTTGATGATGATTTTGATCTTCCTTTGAGTGATTGATTCTCCTTTTGCATTATCTAGTAATGTGGCCAAACTGATTGCATGCATAAAAATGATCCTAAGATGAATATCTCTTTGTATTGATATGTTTAGTCAGTCTTTTATCTTGTAATCTAAGAGCCTGATTGAACTTATCTTGACTTGATGGTCTTTGCTTGTAGAACTTGGCAATGTGACCAAAGTTTTAATAATTATAGCAAACAATGTCTTCCATACCTTTTGTTTGAATATGGTAGTGATCTACCTTTAACTAATTTCTTCTTCTTACACAGTCCTTTGACCTATGACTAAAAATATGACAAATAAAACAATAAACCATTAAATATTTGGCATACCTTAAGCATTTGGTTGTTTGATTGGCTTCTTTATTTTACTCTTGACATGATCTATCTTGTTGACTTTCATGTTACCAATCTCTTTGTCTTGTACTGATTTCTTTTGTTTTTCTTCAAGCTTGCCTATCTTTATTATGACCTTTGCATGCTCATCCTTTAGGGAATCAAGATTAATCTTTAATTGAGCACATTCATCTTCTTTAGTTCTAATGCTTATACTTACAACCTCTAACTGAATTTTGAGATCTTTAATGGTCTTTTTATCCTCCTTGGATTGTTTAGCCATGTCATCATTGAATCTACATGCTTGTTCTTCCATAGACTTGATCAGTTCTTGATTCTTCTTTTCCTCTCTCATTGACTTGCCTGCTAAACTCCCTTCAAGAGACCTAACTTTTGATTCAAGACCTTTGATCATATTCCTCATTTTATGATTCCTTTTCTTTTACTCCAGTTTACCAAGTGCACTCATAATCTTAGCTTCTAGATCAACTTATTCTTCATCACTATCATATAAATATTATTCTTATCTACTTTTATATAAAAATTATTCATCAAACATGATGATATTTTCTTTTGAACAACTTTCCTTTTTACCCATATTGTACCTTGGATCACCTTCAAGTGGTTAAACTTGCATAAAAGGTCCTGTTCTGATATGAATTGTTAGAGGTACAATCACTGAGAAGGGGGGGGTGAATCAATCATTCCATAAAATCCAATTCAATTCCTATTGTAGACACCGCAAACGTGTCTGCACCTTGGTTCTCCCCCTTGGTCCTTTCTCCCTCCTAGTCCTCCTTGGTCCCTAACCCACCTAAGTCTTATTAATTAGAAATAAACACCTATTTTTAATTAAATAAGGCCCCCTTTCCACCCTACCCTTGCCACCTTGGATCCTCCCTTGAATCCCTCCACCTTCCCCCTAGCATTTATTAGACCAAATCTCTCCATTATATCCCCCCTCGTCCATTTTGGCATCCTTGTGACCGTTCTGCCCATGACCCCTCGCCCGGCGGCATGCAAGAATGAGCAGAGGCTATTTTTAGCCTCTGTGCCCATCCTGCGACCGCCGACGTCGGCGACCCTTCGGCCGACGTCGACGAAACTGCCGACGTCGGTAGCCTTCATTATCCCTTCCTGCATCCGTTGCAACCCCCTGGACTCTTGAGCTCGAAAACAGCTTCTCTCGGCGCTTTGGCTTTCATCTCTCCTCTGTCTTGACCTCGTGCAACAGCAGCAACAGGTGAAAAGGCCCTGGATCAGTATCTTCTCCTTGCAGCAACTCTTCCGTGGCTCCAGCAACATCTTCTTCTCTCTTCATTCAGCAAGCTAAAGGTAAGCTAGTCTGGGTTTTTATTTCATTTCTTTAGTTTAATCATCTATCTTCTATTGTCCTCTGTGTCTCTTCCTCTGTCCTCCCCCCTGAGAGGCTGCCAAGCCTTCTCAGGCCCCGTCCTCTGTGAATCCTCCTCTTCCCTGTCCTCTGTATCTCTTCCTCTTCCCCATCCCTCTGCCAAAAAGACCTTGCACCAGGCACCCAACCCGAACCAGACCACTCCCCAATCCACCCAAACTTGTCCCCGTTCAGTCTCAGACCCGTCCACAGTCCAGAAAGTAACCCAGACCCGACTATAGGCCACAACCCCGACCGACGCCGGTCACTACCCCAACCGACGTCGGCAGGATAGCCGACGCCGGCAGATCAGATAACTGACGCCGGTGATATTTCTGACCTCGGCGACTGTCTTCAGCCCAACAGCTCTTTCAGGTAATCATTTTGCTTTCTTCTTTCCTTTCTACTTTTTTTGTCACTTCTGTATTCTGGCATTCTGTCTTTTATCAGTCACTTATCTCATCAAAACAGTGGGTTGACCTCCCTTAAGGAAGTTTTTACACTTCCGGGAACAAGCTTTTGCTTGGCAACCCACTGCCTATCTGTCTAACATTTTTCTTGTCCTAGTTTCCTTTTTTTCTTGCAGGTGTCATTCCTCCACAGCCAAAGAGGAGTGCCCACGAACGTCTGGATTTACGGTGCGCAATCTTTAGTCCAGGTACTTCCCAAGCCTTGTCCATTACTTTCTTCTAGTTTCTTTCTTTATAGTCTGAAAAGCAAATTTGAGGTAGAAACATCTCTGGCACGCCCGGTGGGACTCCAAGGTTCCTCCTGGGTTCCTTTTCCTTTTCATTCATTTAGGTGCATTTAGGCTCCTTCCTTCTTGTCTCTTTCTTCTATTCCAAATGCCACTATAAGCAGGACTAAAACGAACCTTTCTTCCTTGCATTCTAGACTAGTCTAAATATCATACTCTCATCCCTTTCTCCATCTTGTCTTCATAACAATATCACATTTCGACTTGGGCTTAAAACGTATTGCACTTTCATTTCTGCTTGTGCTTACATTAGTCCACATCTAGTAACTTAGGCGCATATTGAATAAACCGTAGACACTTTATGTTACACTACCGAATCACATGCACTAAAACACACATAAAACATACCTGAGACAAGGCCCGACTGGGATTTCATCACCCAGCGGATACCTTACCCGTCCCGGTGACCCTACTTGGATTTCATCACCAAGGGGGAAGCCCACTCCGTTCTCTGGCGGAGTCTAAACTCTAGGCGAGGTATATCTTGGCTAAGCGAGACCAGCTAACCACTGGAATCGTGAAGTGAGGGGAGCTTGCTCCTTAGCACCAGGCCACGTACCACACCCTAACACAGATCTTTGAGCACCTAAAACAACACCTGAAACCATCCTTAGACCGCCTTCTTCTAGGACCCATTTTTCAGCCAATCTCCCTAAACATTCATCTAAGGCATAAGCCACAAGTTTCTAAGGTTAATTCCTAGGATTTATCGCTTAGGCTTGTCTGTCTTTCTCTGTTTTCCTCTTCTCATCTGTTTGTTTGAGTGTGTGAGGACGCTTTCTTCTTTGTTTTTCCAAGAACCTTTTGGCTCTCTGGAAAACACAGTCACCGACATCGGTTCTGCCACCGACGTCGGCTTCCCCTGTCACCGACATCGGTTCTGATACCGACGTCGGCTTCATTTGTTACCGGCATCGGTTATCTGACCGACGTCGGCCTCATTTCCTACCGACATCGGTTTTTCAACCGACGTCGGTCTCTGTCACTGTCCTTTTTTTCCAAAACCAGCAACCTGAAACCTGTCCCTTCTCTGTCAAAGACTCCATCTTGGTCTTCTAAAACTGAGCAACACAGTTCCTGAGACCTGAACCTTCTTTGCCTTGCATGGTTTTGACTCGTAGCCAAGCCAAGGCTCTTGTTGACCACGCCAGCCGTCAACCACTTCCGTCCACCCCATCCGTGACCAAGCCTACAATGGAGTTCAACTCGGAGACCGAAAGAACTCCTATCCGTCCAACCCCGCCGCAGACTCCCATTGTCCAAGAGGGGGACCAAGACTTCGAGCGATTCTTGGACCTCAATGTCAAGGCTTTGCAACACTATCTCGCGCATAGCCGAACGTGAGACTCCTTGGGCAATCTAATCTACGGAATGCCGACCTCCCTTGTCGCGACCACGGCTGTATCGACAACATCCATAGTTCAACCTTCGGACACTCAAGCCATCGCTTTGACCACTGACCAGACTTTGACCAATCCTCTAGGTGTGGCCTCTCCCTCTATCATTGGGCCCACTTCTACCGGGGTTCCGGCCCCTTGTCAACCCCAACCCGCTCAACCGCTATCCACTCCATTTCAAAACCTTGTCGTCTCTATTCCGCCTACCCTGGCCCCTATCAACACCAGGGTGGCTTCTTGTCCCTTGGCCCCTGTTACCACAGTCCAACCTCTCGTGGCAACAACGGACCCAGCTATGCCTTCTACCCAACCACCTTTAGCCTTCACCTCTGCCCCTGCGATTAGTCATCCGTATATTCTACAACTGACTATGTCGCACGCCTCCTCTAACCTCTTCCAAGCGCCCTACAACTTAGGGGGCGCGCAACCCGTTAATCCGTCGGCAGACATCATCAAGATGCTGATGGACAAGATGACCAGTCTTGAGACCTCTGTTTCTGGCTCGCACAACACTCTTTCATACGAGCAGATCTGTAACGAGCCCATTCATCCTTCCGTCCCAATCAGACCATATCCTAGCTAGTGGGAGCTTCCGAAGTTTTCTCGCTTTCAAAACAAGGAAGACCCACAACAACACTTGCGGGCATTCAGACACGCCTGCTACCTCATTGGCCATGACGATGCGTTACTCTTACGCACATTTCTTATGTCTCTCTCGGGTGCTGCACTTGACTGGTACAGCTCCCTTCCTAGTCATTCTCTCTTCTCATTCACGCAATTGGCTCAGCTATTCCTCGATCACTTTTCCATCAACATAACCAAGAAAGTCTCAATCACGGACCTCTATTCTATTCGGCAATTCGAGGACGAGTCCATAGCCGACTTCGTTGCTCGATGGAGAGGCCTTATCAACCAACTCTCCTTTTCCTTGCCTCAGGCCGAGCTTATTGAACTCTTTTCTCAAGCCTGTGCCCGACATATCTCTTCCACTCTGAGGGTTCAAACCTTCCGCACTTTTGACGAGGCCTTCACGATGGCCTGCAAACTTGAGTTGCGTGCCATCGAGGAGAACAAAGTCAAGTTGCAGAGTAAGAATCCCAGCTCTAAGACCAATGACTCTTCTTCTGCCAAGCCATCATCATCCAATTCTAAATCCAAGGCTTCAGCTAATGCCGTGGTTGTCAGACCTTCATCTTCTTCGTCCAATCAGCCTGAGCCCTCTACATCTCAGAGCGCTACTCAGAAATTCCAGCAAAGATACTTGCAGCGACGATATACTCCTCTTGGAGAATCATATACGTCTGTGCTGGAAAAGCTTCTTAAACAGGGGGTCCTCAATCTCCCTCAAGCCCGACCTCCTCCGCAATTCGATCCCTCACACGCCATCCCCGCGTGGTATAGGGAGCAAGACTTCTGCAGCTTCCACCGTGTTAAGGGCCATGACACGGAGAACTGCAAGACCTTTAAGAACATAATACAAGACATGCTTGAAAAGGGGGATCTCATCTTAGACAATCCAAATGCACCCCCTAATCAGGCCATTGACATCTTCAAGCAACCTTTCCCCAATCATCCGCCAACTCAGAACAATGTCCAGACCTTAATTGACGACAATCATGAGCACAATATTCGGACAGTCAATACGGTCTCTCTTTTTGTCCCCAATCAGCCTCTTGAGGTTAGTCCATCAATCAGTCCGTCACATGTGGATGAGCCTCTCTCCCCGGCTAGTTCTCCATTGACCTCTCTCATCTTGGAGGACGCCTCGGCCTTACCAGCACCTCCAGTCTCGCCATCCTCCTTTCTGCAGCCTATGGAGGACCTGACCCTTCCTACTCCTCAGCCGTAAGTGGAGGGCACCGTCATCCCTGCCCTTTACCCGCTGGAGGAGCCTCACTCCCCGGTTTCTTCTCCACCCAAGGAAGAACCTGTCTCCCCTTCGTCCTCATCTAGATCTGTCATGACTTCACCACATCATGCGTCTAAGACCACTACTCCCGTCTCGTCTTCAACCTCGCAACCATCAACATCTTCCTCTCAGCCATTTTCCCGGTTAGTGGAGAAGATTGAACTTCTCCCTTTGAGGAAAGTGACGCCTCAGGTGTTGTGGGAGCGTCTTAAAGTCCTTCAACATACCCGCGCCCTCTCATCCCATGCCGCTAATCCTCCTAAGGCAGAATCTCGTCAGACTCTTGACAAAGACCAGACTCTCAAACCTCAACCAAACCCGTCCAAACCAAAGCCTGCATCTATCTCGTCCAAACCCATCAAGTCATTTGGCGTTCATCCTATCTCCTCCCTCACTCACCCACAAGTGAAGGTGGACTTAGGCCAGACCTCGACCAGTAGTAGTCTTCCAACCAAGGTGAAGAAGACTGCCAGACCGCAGAAACGAACGCCTCCTTCTCCGTCACCATTGCCATCCATTTTGGGCCCCCATCCTTCGACCTTGGCTAGCATCCTTCCCACTCCGGCCTTCAACCAAAACTCGTTGCCTCCTTTGCTTCCTCTGCCTACCTCCAGTCGTCCCTCTCCTAAAAAGGCGGTATCAATCATCAAGAAAGAGCCGTCTCCATCTGTCACCGCGCCATCAACCCATAAGGTGGTACGGAAACCTCTTCTAACCTCGCCTAAGCAAAAGTCACCAACCTCACGCATATCAAATAGCACGGACCCTCTATTGGGCTCATACTCGTCGATATTGCGCTGACTTCTCCAGACTTCTGACATAACCCTTCCGCCCATCAAACCTTTCCAACCTCTCGGGTCCAAGCCCTCCTGGTTCAACGATACAAAAATTTGTTTATATCATCGTACACCAGGACACGACACCGAGACTTGCTGTGCCCTCAAGGCCGTCATTCACCGCCACATGGAGAAAGACACTCTTCTCCTTGAGGACACTCTTGACCAGACCCCGACTCCTTCCTGTCCAACCTCTTCAAACACGTCAACATCTCACCGGCAAGACATGACCCCTTCTTCGCCTCCCATTTTCGAAATCAATGCCATCCGTATAACCACTAGATCGCAAAAGGACAAGGCCAAGGAAAAAGCTGCCATTCCTTGGACCTATCCCTTCGTCAAGCCACCCCTTGCGCCCAAGCCTAAAATCTCTATCCTTGGCGCGTCCCAACCTTCTTCGTCTTCCTCTTCTGGGCCAATCCATGACTCCATGCTGAAGCAGCTTCACCAGACACCTGTGAAGATGTCTCTTTACGACCTTATCCAAACCTCGCCTCAGCACCGTCAAGCCCTTATCCAAGCCTTGCAGGCAGCGGAGGTCCGACCCGAGGACCCCCAACCACTCGCTGCCCTCGTCCATTCTTTGTCTCCTATCACTTCCATCACATTCAGCGATTCTGAGATTCCCACATCTAACACGGAAGATCAGGACGCCGCCCTCTTCATCACTGCCTATGTTGATCGAACACGCATTAAACGCGTTATGATCGATGGCGGCGCTAGCATCAACATAATCTCTACCCACGCCTTTGATCAGCTGGCTCTTCCTCAGAACTGCGTCTCCAAAACTGACGCGATCTTACGCTCTTTCAACGACACCACCGCCACGACCATTGGCACAGTCATCCTCCACATTCGCGTTGGTCCACGCACAGTCCCGGAGCTCTTCTATATCATCGAAGGAGAGTTTCAATACAACCTTCTACTGGGCTGACCTTGGATCCGTGCCATGGCCTGTATACCCTCCACCCTGCACCGTTGTGTGAAGTTCGAGCATGACGGGCAAGTCCACACCATTCCTGCTGACCCTTCACCCTTCAAGACTTGCAACACCACCTACCGTCCTAACGATGTCCTCATTCCCATCAAGCCGTCCACTCCGGCGCCGCCTCCATCTGCGGAAGCTTCGACCAGTTCACAATCGGCGGTTGCCCTCACCCCTCCTCTTCAAGCGCCGACCAAAGACCCCATGGAAGACATATTTCAACGACTATCACTTGGGGAATATCGCTTGTTGACCCTCGACATGTTCCAAACTCCACAAGAGTATGGACGCCTTCACCTCAGTCCTAATTACGACCATCGGATCAGGACGGTCGTACCTTATGGTCCTCCTCACTTCCGAACCAACTTTGTCTATGGGGGGCTTAATCAAGCTCCTACCTACGGCACTTCCCTCTCTTCACCCCAACCTTTCACATCTGACTCCTTGTTTCTTGGCAACCCTGCCTTTGCACACACTTACCTTCACAGGTGTGCATGGAAGGGTTTTGGTTTCGGACGTTATGAGCAGGGCTCCCATCAGCCCATCGAGCCGCTCAATGATCACGATGCCAAGAAACGGTATGGCCTGGGATATCATGACCCCACTCAGGCTCCTTCCGACCTTTGTCCTGAACCAATCACTGACCAATCTCTTCCAGACTCGCCCATTTCTCCTTCGTCACCTACGGAGTCGGTGGTTTCCATCCCTCCTAGTTTTTTTTTTCCATAAACACCATCCGCCTGGAACCCCTGACCTATCAGCTCAATGGGGTGCCCAGGTCTCTCCCTCTCATCTTTCCTGGCATGGTAGAGGATGAGTCGGCAACCATTCACACTGTCCACTGCGTTGACAATGACGCCATCCTTTCCTACATGGGTGCCGATGACTCTTTCATCCAGCGTTTCCTCCCTTCTGAGACCCAGGTTATGTTAAATGAATCCACCATTGACATCAACCTCCCTTCTTCTTCCGATGTTCCTCACGTCTTAAAGATTGGCCAATCTTTAGACGCTCAGGAGCAGCTTGACTATGCCCAGTTCCTTTCCAACCATAGCAAGGCCTTTGCCTGGACTTACAGCGACATGCCTGGCATCGACCCCACCATTGCTACCCATAACATTGTCACCAAACCAGAGGCTAAGCCTGTTAGGCAGAAGCTTCGAAAGATGCATCCTCGCGTTGCGCTTCTTGTCAAAGAGGAGCTTCAGCGCCTTCTTTCTGTCTCCTTCATCCAACCCATCGATTATCCACAGTGGGTCTCTAACATCGTCCCAATTACTAAAGCAACTGGGGGGATTCGGATCTGCACAGACTATCGCGACCTTAACCTAGCCTGTCCCAAAGACGACTTTCCCCTTCCTAACATTGACCAGCTTGTTGATCTTACGGCCGGCCATGAGATGCTATCTCTTATGGACGGGTTTTCAGGATATAATCTAATCCTGATCGCACCGGAAGACCAGCACAAGACTACCTTTATCACCCCATGGGGGACTTTCTGCTATCGAGTCATGCCTTTCGGCCTGAAAAATGCTGGTGCCACTTATCAGCGCGCCATGACCTACATTTTCCACGATCTCCTCCACAAAATCATGGAAGACTATGTGGATGACCTTCTCAGCAAGTCCAAGCTTCGCCGCGACCACTTGACCATTCTAACAATCATCTTCTCTCGCCTTCTTCAATACAATGTCCGCCTCAACCCCAAGAAGTGTGTCTTTGGGGTCCTCTCAGGCAAACTTCTCGGCTTCATCGTTTCCTTCCGTGGTATCGAGATAGATCCCGCCAAGATCCGCGCTATTCTCGAAATGCCACCCCCGACCAATCTCAAGCAGCTTCGCAGTCTACAAGGGAAGCTCCAGTCCATTCGCCGTTTCATCTCGCAGCTTTCAGACCGCTGCCAACCTTTTCATCACCTCCTTAAGAAAGACGTCTCCTTTAAATGGGATAAGGGCTGTCAAGAGGCTTTTGAAGCCCTCAAAGGCTATCTGGTCTCTCCACTAGTCCTCATTCCACCTAAGGACGACCAACCCTTCTACCTTTATATCTCTGCTACCAACCATTCGCTAGGTGCCATGATCGCGCACCGAGACGAGCATCATCACGAGCAAGCGGTTTACTACATCAGCCGAACACTGGTCGACTATGAAACTCGATATACTCATACCGAGAAACTCTGTTTGGCATTAGTCTTTTCCGCTACCAAGCTTCGCCACTATCTTGTCAACCACAAAACCTTTGTCATCACTCACACCGACCCTCTCAAGTACATGCACTCCAAGCCATATCAGAATCAACGTATGGCTCGGTGGCTCATGCTGCTTGCTGAGTTTGACTTCGAATTCATCCAACAAAAATCTATCAAGGGGCAAACCATTGCTGACCAACTGGCAGATGCCCCTCTTCCCGACAACCAACCTTCACACTGTGAGTTCCCTGACGAGTCTATCGCTACCCTTTCCACCGATGACACCGTCTACCAGATGACTATGTTCTTTGACGGCTCTAAATGTCAACTCGGTGGGGGTGCGGGGGTCATCCTCATCCCACTCGACGGGGAGCCCTTGCCTCTATCTTTCAAGCTTGACTTCGATTGTACCAATAACATGGCCGAATACGAGGCCTTAATTTTGGGACTTCAGACTGCCCTTTCTCTCCACATCAAGTCTATCAACATCTTCGGTGACTCGCAGCTCGTCGTTAATCAAGTTAACGGTTCGTATCTCTGTAAAAATGAAGTTTTACAGAGGTATAAGAATCGTGCTGACCTTCTTTTGGCATCTTTCGACCATTACCTCTTGCAGACTGTTCCACGCTCTACGAACAAGTTTGCCGACACCATGGCTTCTCTTGCTCCACATATCCCGTCTTCATCATCATCATCCCGCCTTTTTGTCACAGTGCATCGCGTACCTTTGCCTTCATACATCTCTCCTCACATCGACCATATCAACACTATCAATTCTAGCCCACAAGATGACTGGTATAAGCAACTCGTGGACTACTTGTCTCTTTCTGTCACTCCTCCCAACCTCTCTAGCAATGCGCGGCGAGCTTTCATCAAGCGCACAGCTCGCTATACCATGCTAGGGGGCCTTCTTTATAAGCGAGGCTTCGACGGTCTCCTTCTTCGCTGTCTAACCCCCGCTGAAGCTTCTCATGCCGTAAAGCAAGTCCACGATGGGATTTGTGGTGGACACTTCAGTGGAAACTCGGTTGCCAAGCGCCTCCTTCGCCTGGGTTATTATTGGCCCACCCTTCAGCAAGACTGTAGCGATTATGTTCGGCATTGCATCAAGTGTCAGCAGCACTCTAACCTGCTTCATCTCCCCAGCCACGCCTTGCAAGTCGCTCAGGATTTTTGGCCTTTCTCTCAGTGGGGCTTAGATCTCATCGGTGAGATCAACCCTCACTCGTCTCTTCGTCATCAGTCCATCATCACTGCCACTGAGTATTTCACCAAGTGGGTGGAAGCCATTCCTCTTGTCTCCACAAAAGCCGACAAAATTGTCGACTTCATCAGCAGCCACATCATCTGTCGTTTCGGTGTCCCTCATAAAATCATCACCGACAATGGCAAGTCCTTCAAAAACAAGACTGTCCAAAAACTATGTGACTCATTTGGCATCAAACTTAGCTTTTCTTCGCCTTACTACCCACAAGCAAATGGGCAGGCCGAGGCTTCCAACAAAATTCTCACCAAAATTCTCATGAAGGTGGTCGATGATACAGGAAGGGATTGGCACGTTCATATCCCCTTCGCTTTGTGGGCCTACCGCACTAGCATCCGAACCTCTACGGGTGCTACTCCCTTTTCTCTCGTGTACGGAACAGAGGCTGTCTTACCTCTCGAAGTACAGATCCCGTCTCTTCGTATCTCCCTGCATGACATTCTCTCCAACGACGACTTTCGTCAAGATCGCCTAGCTCAACTTGAGTTACTCGACGAGCGCCGTCTTGCTGCCCTTAATCATCTCCATGTCTACCAAAGTCTCTTAAAGCGGGCCTACAACAAAAATCTGCGAGAACGAGATTTCAACATCGGAGACCTCATCCTCAAAGAGAATCAGCACGTGACCAATATGGAGCGAAGTAAACGAGGCAAATTCGGCCCCAATTGGCTTGGACCTTTTATCATCACGCACAAGTATGGGTCAGGGACTTATCGTCTGTCTTCCCTCGATGGACGGCCAGAACCTGAGCCTCTTAATGCGTTGCACCTTCGACCATTCTTCTGCTAGTCGAGTACTCGTCTACTTGACACGTAACTTGAGCTCGTCCCTTGAGCAATCCTCGTCCTCTTAATCCTCATCCCTTTCAACCCTATTCCCCTTTAACAAGTCCTCTACAACCCTTTTAGGATGCAGTGATGCTTTGTCCTAATAAAAGGGGCGTCCTTGAACTTCTACAGTCTTGTCCGTGACTCTCATTTCTATCAAAATCCAAATCAAGATGTCAAAACATATCCATGGTCACTAAATCAAGTCAAATCAAAAAGATAGACTGATCCCTCAAAGGACAGCTGTACTATCATTGCTGTATTACTAGATTGATCCCTTG
This sequence comes from Torreya grandis, assembly GCA_037957365.1. NCBI lineage: Eukaryota > Viridiplantae > Streptophyta > Pinopsida > Cupressales > Taxaceae > Torreya > Torreya grandis. The sequence continues at coordinate 874,005 of JARHVA010002663.1, read as the reverse complement.
AAGGACAGCTAGGCCAACTTTTCAAACATTATTAAGCAAAAATATAGACCACTCCCTCGAAGGATGGCTATGACTACTCTGGCAATAAACAACAACTTTTCTTAGAAGCTTCCCGCATTGATCAGCTTCGCAACATGACCATTACATCAAATGACATCTCTATGCAGGCTTCCCGCATCGATCAGTCTGCGCCAAAAAAAAAAAAAAAAAAAAAAAAAAAAAAAAAAACGAGTCACGGACATTGGCTTGTAGTTGTCTCAGGGTCTCCTATAAAAGGGGCAAGGTTATTCCTGCTCTTACACTGGGTTACCCTATCCTCCTCCTATCACCGGCTCAAGGGACTTCGAGCTCACTTTAATGTCAAAGTGATTCGATTACCGTTCTACCACCATACTGGTCAACGACGTAATGCATGAACGGGGCTTCGGTTCTAATCACCCCTATCTATGCTTCCTTTCTGGTCCTTGTCAATGAAAGAGCAATTTGCCTTTTACCTTTTCTCTACACTTTGGTCACGCTTTGGCCACGTCAATTGTCGACTCATCCTTAAACCCAGCCATTTTCACCATTTTCAACATGACATCAGGCATCATCCTTGTCCTTTTCGCATAGTTCCCATGGACACCAATACACATGGAAACTACCGACCAAACCCAATTTATGTTAAGCATAAACCAATACTTGCTGAAGCATAAATAGACCCTTCATTCATTCTTAGCATACATCCATCGCGACTATGGAGACTTGCTAGGGATGAAAGACTCTCGACCACTTCTACAGAATACACCATCTGTAGCATCCTTTTATCCTCATCTTAGCCTCATCATTTCGACGCTTGACCACATCTCATCATCGACCATTTTGACCCTCTTCGTCCGAACTACATTGGTCTGAGGCCCTATGACCAGGGCTATGTAGGCAGCACTCAGATACCGCATCTTCTGAGGTTAGCTCGACCACCCCCTTTTGTTCGTCTCTTTGATGGACAAACCTTCTCTTCTTTGACTCTTATCACACTCAACTTCGTCAACTTTGACCAAGACCTTTGACCAAGACCAATCATCGACCTTTGACCAAGACCAATCATCGACCTTTGACCAAGACCAATCATCGACCTTTGACCAAGACCAATCAATCCCTCTGACCCTCCCTCCCTTTTAGGGAGAACTACATCGGCCTGAGGCCCTGTCACCAGGGCTATGTAGGCAGCACTCAGTTGACATGGGGTCTTCTGGGGTTAGCTCGGCCGCATCCTTTCATCCATCCATCCTCTTGACCAATGACCATTGGAGATCATGCCTATCTCCTTCGATCTTTGACCTTCTTCCAAGCCAATGTTGCTTTGGTTGTTTTTGCGTGTGTGCTATTCCACGGCTGGTTAGCAGAATTGTCCACAGACTTTTTTTGACCCTTCACAAGTGTAGGATCGCGAGCCAGTTGATCCCTACTACTTGTGGCTTTTTCGTGTTTCTGGGAGCACTTCCTGAGCCCTGGATACCTGGGACACGACGACCATTTGGAGCTTCAGCTTAGATTGAGTGACCCGATCAGCAGACGACTAAATGCTGGGGCCCGGTTACTTCAATTTTGGCACTCCTTGACCCTTGACATGTGACAATTTGACCTGACCCTCTCATGAAGTGGACTACACGCAATCACGACTATGGCAGCGTTTTCACTCACTCTCTTCTATCCATTTCTTTGTCAAATCGACACTCGATCTTCGGTTCCCTTCTCTCGACTATCGCTTTGAGGGGGGAACACCTCATCCTTTTTCTGGGGCAACCAACTCCTGTTTTTGTCTTGCAGTTCGTCTAGAACAACCAACAAGACAAAAAGGGGCAAATGTAGACACCGCAAACGTGTCTGCACCTTGGTTCTCCCCCTTGGTCCTTTCTCCCTCCTAGTCCTCCTTGGTCCCTAACCCACCTAAGTCTTATTAATTAGAAATAAACACCTATTTTTAATTAAATAAGGCCCCCTTTCCACCCTACCCTTGCCACCTTGGATCCTCCCTTGAATCCCTCCACCTTCCCCCTAGCATTTATTAGACCAAATCTCTCCATTATATCCCCCCTCGTCCATTTTGGCATCCTTGTGACCGTTCTGCCCATGACCCCTCGCCCGGCGGCGTGCAAGAATGAGCAGAGGCTATTTTTAGCCTCTGTGCCCATCCTGCGATCACCGACATCGGTGACCCTTCGGCCGACGTCGGCGAAACTGCCGGCGTCGGCAGCCTTCATTATCCCTTCCTGCATCCGTTGCAACCCCCTGGACTCTTGAGCTCAAAAACAGCTTCTCTCGGCGCTTTGGCTTTCGTCTCTCCTCTGTCTTGACCTCGTGCAACAGCAGCAACAGGTGAAAAGGCCCTGGATCAGTATCTTCTCCTTGCAGCAACTCTTTCGTGGCTCCAGCAACATCTTCTTCTCTCTTCATTCAGCAAGCTAAAGGTAAGCTAGTCTGGGTTTTTATTTCATTTCTTTAGTTTAATCATCTTTCTTCTATTGTCCTCTGTGTCTCTTCCTCTGTCCTCCCCCCTGAGAGGCTGCCAAGCCTTCTCAGGCCCCATCCTCTGTGAATCCTCCTCTTCCCTGTCCTCTGTATCTCTTCCTCTTCCCCATCCCTCTGCCAAAAAGACCTTGCACCAGGCACCCAACCCGAACCAGACCACTCCCCAATCCACCCAAACTTGTCCCCGTTCAGTCTCAGACCCGTCCACAGTCCAGAAAGTAACCCAGACCCGACTACAGGCCACAACCCCGACCGACGCCGGTCACTACCCCAACCGACGTCGGCAGGATAGCCGACGCCGGCAGATCAGATAACCGACGCCGGCGATATTTCCGACCTCGGCGACTGTCTTCAGCCCAACAGCTCTTTCAGGTAATCATTTTGCTTTCTTCTTTCCTTTCTACTTTTTTTGTCACTTCTGTATTCTGGCATTCTGTCTTTTATCAGTCACTTATCTCATCAAAACAGTGGGTTGACCTCCCTTAAGGAAGTTTTTACACTTCCAGGAACAAGCTTTTGCTTGGCAACCCACTGCCTATCTGTCTAACATTTTTCTTGTCCTAGTTTCCTTTTTTTCTTGCAGGTGTCATTCCTCCACAGCCAAAGAGGAGTGCCCACGAACGTCTGGATTTACGGTGCGCAATCTTTAGTCCAGGTACTTCCCAAGCCTTGTCCATTACTTTCTTCTAGTTTCTTTCTTTATAGTCTGAAAAGCAAATTTGAGGTAGAAACACCTATCTCTTAAACATTCAACACATATAATCATGATGCATACAAATTAACCATTACAATGAATAAGGAAGATATAACAAGATCAAGCACATAACACATGATATCTGGGAAACCCACCTAGAGGATAAAACCCACTAAACCTTGCAAGATGGAATATAGTCCTATAAAACAATATCCAATATTTATACTAGTACCCATTGATCAAAGAACACCCATACCTTAGTTTAGTGAGATACCAATCTCATAAGGAGTTATTACCCGTGTCAAGCTGAGCACCCATAACAACTAGAATTTTAGCAAGCTTTACCTTACAAGGAGGAACCAACACCCTAGGAAATAAAGTACCCACTTAGATACCTAAATAGATCATCTTGAACACTTATTACTACTCTTAAATTGATGATGATCACCTTTTTCTGCACTCTTCACCTTTTATCTCTCTCAAACTGCCTCTAGGACTAACTCGCTCAAACTGCCTCTTCTAGGATCATTAGGTCCAATGACTTGTGTGTCCTTTTGAATAAAATTTATTAGACCATCATGAATGATCATATTCAATTTATTCTGGTATTTAATGACTTGTTCCTTCTATTTCAAAGGTTCTCTCCTTTGCTTGAATCCACATCGACTAAACTAGCTCAAATAGGCCAATAATGACTTATATTTAAACCACTCTCTTGGTATAACCCATCTTGGTCAGCCAAGATGATTAACATAATTTTTATACCTTTTAAATTGGTCATAATAAACATTACACATAATAAACACACACTCCTTAGGTCGAACAATACCTCATTAGCCCCAAACCACCATTAGGTCTTTTTGAGACCTAAAACAATTAGGCCTTCATACTCACACGTTACATGTGAGACTACTTGGACCACCTTCATATTTTACAAATGATTTTAAATTATAAAAATTATTTATAATATCCCCTATCTTACTCCCATATGGGTCCATGCAATCTAGAACACCCACACAACACTTGAACCTATCAATTAGGTTTCCTTGCTCTTTAGGCCTTCATACATAGAAAACATAGTCTCAAACTTCTGAAGCAAATACTCAAATATTTCACATATATATATGATTATATCACATGGGTGAAACCTTCATGACCTATGATACACATTCATGTTATTTATACACTTCAATATATTCTTTAAGCACTCAATTCAACTCTCTCAGAATGACCACTCAGACTGGTCACACACAGTCAAAATACAGTCAAGCTATTTTGACTCTCCATCAATTATCAAGGGAGAGATATGATAAAAAATTACTTCTAATAATCCTAATATACTTATATAACATCTTATTACTCATTTTTTTCCTTAACTCTGCTTAGAACATGTTTAATTTATTCTTACAAGATGGTCACTCAATCTGCTAGTGCATTCGACAAACACAATCAACTTCTAATTCTTTGTTTATATTTAATATGGAATGGTAAAACCTAAAAAATCCATACATATGGTTCTCATGGAGTATGAAACACTATCTAGTATTTATTTAATCTTTAGACATCAAAATACTATCAAGAATAACTTAATTATCCTTTTCGAGTCACTTGCAAAAAATGGTCAAACACACAGTCAACTATAAATCTCAATATCTTTGATTGTACCAATATTAAAATATTATAATCAGATTCTCTAGATGTGACTTGAAGTCCTATACAAATTTTCATTTTCCACCACCATGAAATTCATCTTATATCAAAATATATAGCTCAAAAACTATAGACTAGTTTTCCCTCATTAATTTGAATATTCAAATTCCAATGGTCACTATTCAAACACTAAACATCAAACACTTTGTCATCATCTCATGAACTTGCATAATTTTATCAAACATGATCCATTGATATCCTTGAAAGTATCCTATTATTTACCTTACAATGGTCACCATTGATCTTAGATCCTTACTTTCATGATTAAGACACCTGACATCCTCGCGTGCCTTCTGAGCACATTAACTATTTGACTCTAATGAACTTCCACCACTTGGCAGCCCCTATATTCCTTCTAAGTATCCTTTGAAATTTTGAATTAATATTCTCCATTGGATCTTAAATTCATGATCACATGCTCACCATTTATCTCTATCTAACAGGTTTCATGGTCATTGCAGATTTACTGTTCAAACTCTATGATTGTGACACATGTCACTAACGCTTGCAATCTTGACTATTTGAATTTAAACCATGATATTTGATCCTACTGACAAGATCACACACTCTATTGGATCCTTATTTTGTTATAATAAATACTTTCTATTATATCTGATTTGATTAAACACTCACCATAGATCTTTGATATTACAAATTTGGCTAAGTATAGAAACATAGTGAACTCTATCTGAGAAGCCAACTTTGCACCTTAATAAATTTTGCTACGCTTCATGTCCAGACTAAAAATTGAATAATATAAAATACTCAGATAGGGGAATCCATCCATATATGCAATTTCTCCTAAAACTTTCACACATGTGAAATATGAAGTCATCATTATGCTCACTCAACCTTATCTATCAAGATGTCTACCTGAGCTTAGACATTCATATGACTATTCTAATGAATTCCATTCACTTCTATAATCACTCTAAGAACTCATAACATCCCATAAGGTCTCTGAAACATGTCCATACCATCAATATCATTCATCAATTGCTTCAATAAATCAAACACTGAATAACCATGCAAGAACATTGAATCACACTTTGTCATTGTCATTCTAGCACACATGACACCTCATCAACATCCTTGATCACCTTGGAGACATCATTGACAAACCTAAAAAAATATATTTTAAATCTAACAACTCAAACAATGCATATAATGAGTGCTATATATCATGGTGTGTGCATGAGTTCTAGTCATTCCTCTATCATCCCCCAACACCTCCATATATGCCATCCTCTCTAATGATGCTCTCCCTCCATCATGCTCTGAGGGATGGATCTATCCTACATCCAACTCATGAAAATAAGGTAGTTAGATCATAACATCATGATATATATCATAAAATACTATTATAATAACTAATCAACATGATCATAATGTAAAGAATATACAAATACAACTAACTCAACAATTTAATTATGTAATCAAAGTAACATGCAACTGTCCCATAATAATATATGACTTATAGCTTAATTAAATAGCAATTTAATTAATTTACCAACCATAATAATCTATAGATAATTAGATAAATTAGCATAATGAGAAATTATGATGTGACATCCTTCCCCCTAAAGCTGGGCATCATCCCAATGACACTTATCTAAACACTAGTTCTAAATTACAAACATTATTCAATAGAAAAATAACATAGTATGAAGCATCAAATCAAGCAAACAAATGTAAAAATATCCTATATAACTCATCATAGTCCTCCCAAGTAGCACTATCCTCAAAGTATTGGTCTCATAGGATGTTTCACTATGACACTTCTTTATTACACAAATGAAATTTATGAGTGTCAATTACTTTGATTGGTTCTACCATGACCACCCTAAAATCCATAACCTATAAAGCATTCCAATCAACACATGTGAAGGATCAACTATATACTTTTTAAGATAAGATACATGGAAGAAAGTATGCAATAAATCTAGGGTTAGTGGCAATGCAAGCCTATGCGCTATAAGATTTGCCACTTCCAAAACCTCAAAAGGTCCCATATATCTCGGTGAAGGTTTCACTAACTTCTTGAATTTAATCAAATTTTTTTGTGGCTAAACCCAAAAAAACACTTTATCACCTTATGAAAGTTTCCTAACTATTATATTTAGATCAAAATAACTCTTTTGCCTATCATTGGCCTTGGCCAATATCTACTTGATTGATCTAACTTGATCTTCTATTTCTAAAGGCATCTCAGGTCCAAAGACTACCCTGTCTTCCAACCTATCCCAACTAATTGGTGTCCTGCACCTTCTTCCATATAATGCTTCAAACAATGCCATCTTCAAAGCTATTTGATAAGAGTTTTTGTAAGCAAACTTAACTAATAGAAGGTACTCCTCCCACTTGTATTATTGATCTATACAATACATATGAAAGAGATCCTCTAACACTTGATTAACTCACTCAATCTGACCATCATTCTATGGGTGATTGTTTGATGTATATTTTCACTTATGTTGTAAATGAAGAGAGAAAATAAACTCAATATGGGTATGGTTATAAAACCTATTTGTTTGTACATGCACATTGAATCAAAATATTGTGAAGAACTCCTCTTTGGCTTGGGAGGAAGACCTATAGATAAAAAATTACTAAAGCAAACTTGTTTGTTAGATAGATAGTTGGGTGGATGGGTATGGTTGAAAAACCTATTTGTTTGTACATGCACATTGAATCAAAATATTGTGAAGAGCTCCTCTTTGGCTTGGGAGGAAGACCTATAGATAAAAAAGTACTAAATCAAACTTGTTTGTTAGATAGATAGTTGGGTGGATGACCTAGTGATATCTAGATCCTAGAAGTGAGAGTTTCTTTAAAGGTTTTCAATCCACACATTTTAAATAATCAAATTGATAAACTAGAAAGAAGGTACTTGCATCACTAATCAAAAGGTACTGAGATCGAATACAAGAAAGCTTACTAGGAAAATAGACTAGAAATGACTTAATTAGTGATAAACCATTTAATACTAGTGCTAACAGGTTGGGGTATGCTTCAAAAAATTAGAAAGGGTTTTGTGAGTGGTTAGAAAAATAGAAAAGTGGATTTGGTTGGGTGTGGGTGGGTAAAATTAGCTTACTAGTTTTCTTTACCATAGGTGACTATCAACGATTGGGGTAACTGTCAATGATTAGGCCTGACCATCGATGGTTGGGGTCTAACCATTGATGGTTGACTATGGAATCGTGGGTTTGATCAATAACAGATGATGAGATTTCATAGATGAATTTTAGGAATTAGGCAAGGGCTAGATTGATTGTGAAATGGAATAAAAGTATGTGAATAGTAATAAACAAGTACTTGTCTTACCAAAAGTCAATTGGGTGGGTGGTTGATGCAATTAGATTATTGGTGGAATCTGGCTCAATTATAGAAGAGTAATGATACCTAAAAGCTTGGTTGAGAGATGATGGTAAGTTGGCTCTCAATAAGATGGTTGGTAATGCTTGATAACACTGATGATGCTAATTGACCTGATTGACCTAGAAAAGAAAACTTTTGAATGCTTGAGCTCCTGATAATTATTATAGATGGATTTGACCTCCCAGGCTTCTCTATTATAGGCATAAGCAAGAAGTAGAAGTAAAGGTGTAACTAGGTCATCTAAATATAATTTGTGCATGTAAAGGCTCGCAACACAAATTAGACAAGTTATATTTAGAAAAGGGTTGGTAGAGCTTAAATGTTTTTGGTGAGAAAGTGGATCCTAATCGTCGATGGTTAAGGGTTCCCAAGGCTGACCGTCGATGATCACCCTGGCTGTCAACGATCAGGGTCCACAAGAATAGGGTCCTGAAGGTCAAGGTTATTCAACTAGGTACAACTGAGTGAAAATTGGTTAGTTTAGGCCTGATAGGTGTAGGTTGGTCTTGAGAGGGTCTATGGGTACTTCCAAGGTTACTTCAGCATTTGAAATCTTAGGTGTGTGGATTTATAGTGTCTACATTTTTCCTCTTTTTATTGTGCAGATTATGTGAATGAGCTGCAAAACAAAAATAGAGTATGGGCTATGAGTTTGGTTACCTTGAGAGTGGGAAGAGGTGTTCCCCCTCAAATCAAGATTTGGTGAGGTGAAGCTAAAAAAAGTACAGGTTTGATAAGTGGTAGATGGTGAGTCACGAGGTGGTGATATGAGGTTGGGCATTTGAGACATAAACATGTACACATAATGCAACAAAAAGTGTGATAGTCAAGATCATGCATAGATGAAGTTACCAATGTTTGTAAAAATAAGGGTCAGTGCTAAGAAGGTCAAGGGATGAGTGAACTGTATGACTGCCTATAGGTATGGTGGTTGGGAACACTCATAAATGAAAGTCTCATAAGTGATATCTATATATCCAGTGGGTATCTAATGAAGGAAGTGCTCCTAGTGAAAACACAAATGGTTCAAGTTTTATGGGTATCCAAGGTAGGAAGTGCTCTTAGTAAGATTCAAGTGGGTCGGTATGCGCAAGGTGGTTCAAAATGTAAAAGGTTCAACATGGCAATGTTGTCATTATGGTCAAAGGATTAGGCAAAAAGTGTCATAAAATTGCACACCAGATGGGACAAAAGAGACTGATGGTGAGGTGACGAGATGGTCAGGTTGGTGGGAGAAAGGCATCTCCAAAGTAGGCAAGAGTTTGGTGTAAACTGCTTGAAATAGGTAGATTGCATGTAGAAGGTGAAAAGTGAGTTTACAGGATAACCTAACCATCGATAGTCAGGGTCCCCAAAAGGTGACCTTCGATGGTCACCTTGATCATTGATGGTTAGGGGAAACCCTAGAAGTTTAGAGGGTAAAAATAAAAACACAAAAGTGAATTTGTCATTTTACCATGCTACATTGTTTGACCAAGATCTAGGCAATTTCAACACTTTGCAAGGGAGGTGTGTGTTGAGGTGGATGCTACTCATTAGCTAGAGGCACATGATTGATTCCATGGGTCCAAGATATAGGGGGCACAAGGATGTAGATAGGCACCTACTCAAGGGATCAAAATATAGAAGAGGTCATGAAATGAGGTAGGGGTGCACTAAATTAATAGCTAGGTGTGATTTTACTATTGTTTGTGTTTGCCTGGGGGGAGAGGTTTGCAAAATAATTATTTGGGTTTGCATTTGATAGGTAGGGTTTTAAGGGTTTTGGTAAAATGGGGTGGGTAAAACATCAAATTAATAAGGTGGGTGGGTGATTGGGTAGTAGGCTAGTTGGGTAAAGTGTTTAGGTTAGGTGTTTATTGAATTGGGTCCTTGTTTAGGTCCTAGTAGGTTTGGGTGTTTTGGCCATGAAACACCCATAGGTAACCATTGATAGTTAGGCTTGACTATTGATGGTCAATACCCTAAGAATTAGGGATCCCCAACCATCGATGGTTAACACGACCATTGACGATTAGCCATGATGAGGTAAGATTATTTAAAAAAGCGCTAAGGGTTTAAGCATGGTTTGAGGGTAAAGTGTAATAGTTAGGCTTGAAGTTTGTCCCAATAGGTTGGGTACAAGGAGGAAATAGGGTATGGATATGATTAGGTCAAATAGTTTAGCTTAGGGGCACATTTTTTAAAATATAAGGTAGATGAGACTAGTTGGGGTCTAAGCAAAGTGTTTTGATTTGGTGCAGGCTTGGGAGTAGATACAGATGCATGAATGTGTGCTACATATCTTATTTCCACTACTTGAGGGGATGACTATTAATGATTGGGACCATATGGAGGTGATAGGGCTAAAAGGGATGAGGTATTACCATCATGTGCCTAAGGATGCATCTATGATACTAACACTCATTGAGAGATGGGATCCCACTACTGACACCTTCTTGTTGCTGACTAGGGAGATGACTATTCTCCTAGAGGATGTCTATAAGATCACTCAGCTCCCATTACATGGTGAGGTGATCTACTAGATTGAGTAGGAATATGATGAGTATGTGGAGTACTTATATTGAGATGATGGTGATGAGGTCCACTAACACTCTAGAGGGTTCAGTTATACAACACTATACGAGAGGGCTAAGGAGACTTATGATGATGTTGATGATCACAGTTACTTACTTTGGGTTTTTAGATTCTAGTAGTGGGAGATTCACTTATTATTATTGATTATGTTGGTTGAGCTATTGATTAGGAATATAATATTTGGTTGGGTCCTAATACTATTGGTCCACATTTATAGAGAGATGTGGGGATTTAGACATCACAAGAGGTATGGCATCAATGTGGGCATGGTTTTGCACTATTGGGTCTATGAGCACATTCAAGTTCTAAGGCTGATGGGATTTCCATAGATGGGGTACACATAGCTGGAGTTCCCAATGGGATTTATGAGGTGGAGGGATGACTATGTTGCATAAGGGGTCGAAGTTGGAGCACATGATGTTGAGTGATTCAGGGCTGCCTAGGTGAATTGATAGCTATGGACATCACATGGAGACTATACCTATAGTTCCCTATCTAGCTAGGCTACATGAGGGAGACCCTCACAATATAAAGTTATAGGTGGATAATGGGCCACTGAGAGGGTGAGGTTGAGTTGATTCCCTTCAATCGAGTGTAGTTCCATTTTAGTTTGTTACAAGGTGTACTAGGTCCACATCCATAGTATAGGAGGTAGGACTTAGAAGTTCAGTTATTAGCATCCAAACCTATTCAGATAGTTCTAGATGGTGGGTTTGAGGAGCTTCCTATTAAGGCTCCCATATATGATACATGATACATAGATGGATACATGTCTTAGTACCAACCTATATATACAACTATAGACGTGGGTGGAGATGATAGAGGGGTGGCACAAATGGCTATGGATGTAGTCAACTAGGGTGCACAGGTAGGGGTAGCATTGGGAATGACCTAGGCTTAGGTACATGTTCTATAGGGATAAGTGGACACATTATAGGGCTATATTCAGGCATTACAGGGGTAGCTCACCATCGTTATAGGTGAGAGAGATATACTTAGGCAGAGGGTGGGGGAAGGTGCAATAACAACATGAGGGCCACCAAACATAGTGCCCTGAGCATGCTATCTAGCTATTATTATAGAGCTTAGATATTATGAGGTGATGGTATTAGACCAACTACCCAAGGCTATGCAGTATGCAGAGTACACAATGAGCTTGGCTAGTGGGCCATTGATAGTTACTTTGAGTCAGTGGGATTCCATAGTTGGACAGACAGGGGTCCCAAGGGGACCACCACCAGGTATAGGTGTAGGCACATATGGGGCTAGTGCTAGTGGTGCAAGCCCATGATTATGTTGAGATATGTTATGTTGATGTATTATTTTGATTACTGACCTATGCACTGATGTAGTGAGATGTATATGTTTTAGAGAGAGCCTAACATATTATGACATGTATTAATTTTTTGATGATTCAATGCATATGATGTATATTTTTGATGTTTATGTATGGTGGATGCTTATAGATTATGATTATAGCTTATGGGTTTTGCTAATGGTGTTTCACTTAGTATCTTAGGCATATGATGCTAGGAAGTTAGTTATGATGATCTGACTGCTCATGGTTATGATAGGATATGATATGGATGGATACATGTTATGGCTTTATTTATGGTTATATAGGTGAAATGGTAAATGGTATATACCCTGATGTTTTGCTCATTGATTTGGTTTATACTTAAGATGGTGTAATGACATGCTTATAGGTGCATAAGATGTGATGGATGTTTATATTTTGTTGTGAAATGTTTACATTGTGTTTGACTCATTGATGGATAGATGTTATTGCTTGTTGACATAGCTCATGATGTTCATGCTTTTGAGGTGATGTTTTTTTGTTCATGTTCATAGTGATAGGCTTACATAAACTAATAAAAGATAAAAAAAGAACATGATGCCTTTTCATTGGTAAAGACTAACATGAAACCCAAAGTTGGATTGGCTTAGTGAAAACAAGCCTTTCCAATGATTCACATTAGCATGCTTATGTTGATAGATAGGGATCCAGATTACATTGTGTCAAGTAAGCTCATAGTCTCGTGCATATGATATGTGAAGGGAGAATGGGTAAAACTAGAACCATTAGTGAGACTAGTATGCCTTTTCTATAGGTGTCTAAAGAGGTAGTATAAATAAGTCTATGTCTATATATAAAGTGTATACTGATCGATGTGAGAAGTCTACTAAGGAGAGATGATTACAACTTTCCAAGATTATTACTCTTATAAAGGTTGATTGTGGCTTTCAAAAGTCATTTATTCTTACTTTTTCTATTTGCTAGAGGGTCAGGGAATTTGATCGATCTGGGAAGCTTCCAAGAAATTGTTAGCTTTGTCAAATGATTTACTTAGCCATCCTTAAAGGGAATGGTCTAAGTTTATGTGCTTAGTTCAAATGCTTTTGATAGCTATCCTTCAAGGGAGCAATCCACCTTATGTTTGGCAAGTTTAATTAATTTTTAGTAACTATTCTTCAAGGGAGCAGTCTATGAATGCTAAGAATTAGCCATGATTTGTTTTTGATATTTATTTTGTTTTGATTTGATTTTATTTGATATAAACTTGCTCATACATGCTCAATGGATTACCTTTACGAAGGCATGAAGGTTTAGTAGGTGAAAGAGAGGTATAGGTGACAATATAGGAACTGATCTTAAAGAGATGGGAAGTACTATGAGAATCATGTCATGGATAGAGTCATGGTATCTATAGTTCAATATTAGGTTATAATTATGATGGATAATCACATGATTCAATTTTAGTCAGTTACCCCTAAAAATAGGGAAATAAATGTGGTTTACAGGGGATGAGCTTAAGTTAGACAAATGATGATTGTGATCCCTACCTAATAATAAAAGGGATGTAGGTGCAAAGCATTGAGAGGCTCAGGTTCTGGTTTGCCTTCGAGAGAGGATAAATGATAAGCTCCTGATATGTACTTATGGGCAATGATGTAGGGTCCAAGCCAATTGAAAGAAAATTTACCCCTTTTGCTTTTCTCCTTATTAGTTACATGTTGGTTTTATTTGAGGACAAAATCTCTAATGTTGAATTCTTAGACTTTTAGATGTTTATTATAGGCACATTTGATTCTTTCTTGATAGATACAAAGATGGGAAAGAGCAGCCAAATGATTCTCATCAAGTAGCTCAAGTTGAGCTAAAAGTTCTTGATGATAATCATTTTTTGAAATAAGGTCATGCAAATATATGTGAAGAGAAGGTATTTGGACTTCAAGAGGCAATACATCCTTGGCTCCAAACATGAGAGAAAAAGGCATAGTACCTATGGTATTTTGGATGCTAGTACGATATGCCCATAAGGCGAAAGGGATGTGCAAGTGCCAATCCCAACCTAAGCCATTAACCATTTTGGTAAGGTTTCATTAGAGGTTTCAACTTATCCATTTGATTGTGGGTAATAAGGTGATGAAAAGATAAGTTTAATACCAAATATATCACAAAGGCCTTAAAGTTGTTTGTTTTTGAAATATTTGCCATTATCAGTAATGATCTTATGGGAACATTGAAACTGGAGATGATGTGATGGGTAATAAATTTGACAATCTTTTTAGCTTTTTATAGACACCAAAATTATGTCTACTCCTTGGTCAACCTCCCCCTTGGTCCCCTTGGTCCACTTCTAAACATTTCTAACCCATACACTTGTTAATTTAAAATAAATTAACTATTTTAAATTGATAACACCACCCTTGACACATCACCCATGACAACTCACCCCTCCTTGGATGGCTCTCCTTGGATACCTCCATCACCCCATGGCAAATATTAATTACCTAAGACCCCATTTCAACCCTCCCACTAATCTCTCGCGCTTATTTAATCTGCCTTTGGACCGTTTTCTAATGACATTTAACCCTGGCAGTTGGAAGAACGGGCAAAAGGCTAAAAATAGCCTTTTTTCCATTCTTCTAGCCATCGACGTCGGTTACCAGTCGGCCGATGCCGGTGGGATTGCCGATGTCAGTTTCTTAAAGCAGGCCCAAAGGTGAATTCTCAACCATTGAATCACAGACCCAAATGCAAATTATCTTGCACCTAAAATTTGACCTCTCTCTCTCTCAGACGCACACCAAGCATCACAGGCTATAGGAACTCTACATCAGTCACTCCACCCCTGATTGAAACATTGAAAAAAGTCTTCTACATCAGCTACATTAGTAACAAGTCTTCTACACTCCTTCAGCAAGCAAGAGCTAATTATTCTTCTTTTATTTCATTCCAGTAATTTAGAATGTATTTGTAATCAGTCTTTGTTTTCTACTTCTAAGTAATGTAGACCAGACCAAACCTTAATTTCTTCCCAGAGAGGCCTCCCCCATATCCTTACCCTTTTTAACAACCTATCCTCTACCCCTTGTCCCTCTTAAAACTCTATTGGCTTCCTCGATAATCTTGCACAGACCTCCAAACTCTCACAGACATCCCAGACCATTCTGTTGATCATAGACAGCCCTGAAACTTGTCCAAAACACATCCAAGGCCATTGCCCTGACCGACATCGACCATTTCCCCTACCGACGTGGGCAGAATAACTGACATTGGCAACTTGATCAACCGATGCTGGCAGAACCACCGATGTCGGTGACTGTGACAGACCGACAATATAATACAAGTATGCATTGTTTTTATTTCTCTTGCTTAGTCTTTCATTATTATCTTTATTTGACATTCTTTTTATCAACAAGTGGACTATCACCCCTCAAGGAAGTCTTTGCGCTTCCGGGACCAAGCTTTGCTTGGTAGTCCACCTTATATCTATCTACCATTTTTTGTGTTTGAGTCTTATTCTATCTACAGGTGTCGTCCTCCACAACCAAAGAGGATCTCCTTCAATCATCTGGATACGGTGCACAAACTTCATCCGGGTATCATCTAACCCTTGACCATTACTTTAGTTTCTTTCATCTTCTGAATGTGAAAAGTGAAAATAGTTATAAACATTTTGGCACGCCCAGTGGGACACCTGGAATATTCTTTGGGTTCATCATTCTTTTTCTTATAAAACAAACTTTCATATAGGTGCATTAGGAAAATTTATTTTCTTGCATCCTTCTTCTATCTCTTTATTTCGAAAAGACATCATAAGCAAGTTAAAAAGAATCTTTCTTTTCCTTCTTGTCACCTTTCCTCTTGCATCTTAGAGTAGTGAAATTCATACTCTTAACCTTTTCTCAACTTGTTTGCATCTGAACAAAACATTTCAATTTGGGCTTAAAATCTATTGCATCTCATTTCTACTTGAATGCATACTTAGCTCTCACATCTAGTAATTAAAACAACATTATGAATAAAGTGTAGTGCACTTATGTTACACGACCTGACCACATTCACAAAATCAAACATCTAAACATACCTGAGACAAGGTCCGACTAGGATTTCATCACCTAGCGGATACCTTACCCTTCCTGGTAATCTCACTTGGACTTCACTACCAAGGGGAGAACACACTCTGTTCTCTGGCAGAGTATAAACTCTAGGGGAAGTATATACTGGCTAAGTGACCCAACTTATCTCTGGGCTTGTGAAGTGAGGGGAGCTTGCTCCTTAGCACCAGGCCACGTACGAAAGCTAATACAGATTTTGAGCACCAAAACTCAACCCGAAACCAACCTTAGACTACCTCTCTTAGGACCCGTTCTAAAAGCCCAACTTCCCAAACACACTCTTCTAAGGCATAAGCCAACAAGACTCTATAACTTATTCTTAGAAATTTAACGTTTAGAGGCTGCTTGTCTTCATCTATTTTTCTATCTCTATCTGGTTTTTTGAGCTAGTGAGGTCGCATTCTGAGCTCCAAGAACAACTCAAGACTTTCTTCTTTCTTCCAAAAACTTTTAGTTTTTTGAAGTTTTTGGAAATACACAGTAGCCGACATCGGTTTTTCCATCGATGTCGGCAACTTATATTCACCGACATCAGTTATCTGACCGACATCGGCAACTTTCTTCACCGACATCAATTTTTCTACCGACGTCGATCACTGTCAAAATTTTTATTCTCAAAACATCAAGCCAAAAACCTGACCTTCTGACTGTCAAAAACCAATTCTAGTTTTCTGAGGCTGAAACATATAGTTTTAGAACTGAAATCTTTCTTGCCTTGGATGGTTTTGACACGTAGTCAAACCAAAACTCTTGTTGACCACACAAGGCAACAAGCACTCCTGCCTTCACCTTCTATATCAAGTCCTCTAATGGAGTATCATTCAGACGTCGAGTGTACTCCAACCCCAATTCAACCCCATATTGTCCCTAAAGGGGACCAAGACTTTGAAAGATTCCTTGACCTCAATGTCAAGGCTCTTCAGCACTATCTCGTGAGAAGTCAAACGTGAGACTCTTCAAGCAACCCAGTTTATGGGATGCCAACTTCCTTAGTTGAAATGGAAAATATATCAACGGCCTCTGTAACTCAACCCATGGTCACCTAGGCCATTGCCTCAACTAACAACCTGACCATGACCAATCTTCAAAGTCTGGCCTCTCCTTCTGTTTCTGAACCTACCTCCACTAGGGTTTTTGTACCCCCTCAACCACAAACCATTCAACAAAGTTCTACACCATTCCAAAACCTAGTTGTCTCCATCCCACCTACTCTTGCACCCATCAACACAAGGGTGGCTACTTATCCTTCGACTAGTGTTGCCCCCACTCAACCACCTTTGGTGACATCAAGCCAAGTTCTGCCTTTTAGCTTCATAACACAACTACCCTTTACTTCAACATCAGTCCTTATGACTAGTTACCAATATGTTGCACCTATGCAAGCGCAACCAACTACATCATACGCTCCATCTAACACCTTCTAAATGCCTTACAACCTAGGGGGTGCCCCACCTGCAAATCCACCAACCGATCTAATCAAGATGTTGATGGACAAAATGTCTAATCTTGAGACATCCGTTTCGGGTTCAAGAAATGTCCTCTCATATGAACAAATCTGTAATGAACCCATTCATCCCTCAGTCCCAATCTGACCATATCCCAGTCAGTGGGAACTTCCCAAGTTTACTCGTAAGGAAGACCCACAACAACATATACGAGCATTTAGACATGCTTATTACCTTATAGCACATGATGATGCATTATTGCTACACACATTCCCCATGTCACTTTCTGGCACTGCCCTCGATTGGTATAGTTATATTACCAGTCACTCTATTTTCACATTCACCCAACTAGCTCAACTTTTCCTTGACCACTTTTCGATCAACATCACCAAAAAGGTCTCCATCACGGACCTATACTCTATCAGACAATTTGACGATGAATCAATAGCTAATTTCGTTGCTCATTGGAGAGGCTTAATCAACCAACTCTCCTTTTCTTTACCTCAACCTGAGCTCTTTTCACAAGCGTGTGCCAAACACATCTCATCTACTTTGCGGGTCCAAACATTCCACACATTTGATGAAGCTTTCACCATGGCCAGGAAGCTTGAACTCTGTGCTGTCGAAGAAGATAAGGTCAAACTACGTAGTAAAAATAACAACGCAAAATCCAATGATCCCTCTTCATCCAAATCTCCTTCTTCTAATTCCAAATCTAAGGGATCAACAAATGCCGTAGTCATTAGACCATCATCTTCAACAACAACCAACCAATCTAAACCTTCCACATCTCAAATCATCACACGACAATTCCAAAAACGATACATACGCTTCTGTGTCAATATACTCCAATAGGAGAATCATACGCTTCTGTGTTGGATAAACTGGTCAAGCAGGGGGTCCTCAATCTCCCTCAAATTCAACCACCTCAATTTGACCCCTCAAAATCCATCCCTACATGGTATAGGGAAAATGACTTTTGTCATTATCACCATGTCAAAGGCCATGACATAAACAACTGTAAGACCTTCAAAAACATTGTCCAAGACATGTTAGACAAGGGGGATCTTGTTTTGGATAACCCAAATGCTCTAGCAAACCAAAACTTAGACATCTTTAGACAACCTGTCCCTAACCATCCCCCTAGTCAAAATAATATTCAGACCATGGCTGATGACCCCCAAGAGCGTAATATACACATAGTCAACATGGTCTTTCCTGTCATTCCTAATCAACCTCTCCCACAGTCTGAAGAGGTTAGTCAACCTATTTATCCACCACAGGTAGAAGAGCCTTCTTCACCTATTCCTCCACCACAAGTAGAAGAGCCTTCTTCTCCTATTTGTCCACCACAGGTAGAAGAGCCTTCTTCACCTATTCCTCCACCACGAGTAGAAGAACCTTATTCTCCTATTTATCCTCCACTAATAGAGGATATTCCTCCATCCAACCCTCTTTCACACGAAGTAGAGTTAACTTTGAACTCTCCCATATTGGAGGATGTTTTGGTGACTCCAATGCCGGTAGCCTCGCCTTCATCCTTCTTATCATCAATGGGGGATCATATCTTCCCCGCTACTTGACCACACATCGAAGCCATCACCATCCCTATGCTCTACCCTCTCGAAGAGCCACAATCTCCAATCCCTTCTCCGCTGAGAGAGGAACTCGCCACCTCACCTACTTCGGTTGAAGAAGATACGGTGAAGGTAGACTTGAACCTTGCCTCGCACAATAGTAGTCCTTGCACTAAACCAAAGAAGGCTACTAAACCACGTCAGAGAACTTCTCCTCCACCATCATCATTGCCCTCTATTTTGGGCCCTCATCCTTCTACCTTGATAGGAGTACTCCCTACTCTAACACCTATCAACAACAAGTTGCCTCCATTACTCCCTTTACCCACCAAAAACATACCTCCTCTGAGAAATTTGGCACCCCTCGCAAAGAAAGTGTCATCTACACGAGTGGCCGCACCACCAACCCAAAAGGTGGTATGGAAGTCTCCCTCAACAACTCCCAAACAAAAGTCATCAACACCTAGTACATCAACAAGCACGGACCCCTTAGTGGGTTCATATGCTTTGATACTATGCTGACTTTTACAAACTTATAGCATCCGTCTTCCACCTATTAAACCATTTCAACCTCTTAGACCAAAACCGTCTTGGTTTGATGACACTAAAATTTGCCTATATCATCACACACCTGGACATGACACTAAAAATTGTTGTGCCCTTAAGGTTGCCATTCACCATTACTTAGAAAAAGACACCCTTCTTGTTGAGGAGACTATCGACAAATCTCCAACACCGTCTCATGTCTCCTAACCCTCTTCACCTTCACACTCATCAACTCTCAGATCAAAACCATCTTGGTTCGATGACACTAAATTTTGTGTGTATCATCGCACACCTGGACATGACATTGAGCGTTACTGTGCTCTTAAAGCTATCATTCGCCAACACTTGAAAAAGGACACCTCTTTCATTAAGGATCCTTTTTACCACCCTTTCAACAAACCATCGACACCATCCCATGCCTCTCAAACATCCTCACCTAAATCAAGAGCCCATCATCAAACTGTGGTTCCCCGATCACCTTCACCCCCTTTGTTCGAAATCAACACCATCAATGTGGCCACTAGGTCACAAACCATGAAGATTAAAGGAAAAGAGAAGGTTTTTATCCCTTGGACATATCCATTTGTCAAGCCCTCACCACAACCAAAACCCAAGATTACTGTCTTGGGCACATCTCGATCAGCATCTTTGAAGCCAATTCATGGGTCTAAGGTGAAGCAACTTCACCCAACCTCTGTGAAGACATCTTTGTATGACCTCATTCAAAGCTCTCCACAACATCGACAAGCCTTAATCAAAGCCTTATAGGCAGTGGAGGTCCAACCTGAAGGCTCCCAACCACTAGCTGCCTTAGTCCAATCATTACCAACCATTGCCTCCATCACCGTCCATAATTATGAGATTCCAAACTCCAACTTGGAAAATTAGGATCTCATCCTCTCAAACTAAAGTCTTTCAGGCAAAAGCTTCATAGGATGCATCCTTGCGTCGCACTCCTTGACAAAGAGAAGCTTCAATGTCTTTTCTCCATCTTATCCAACCATTTCTCAAATATTGTCCCTGTCACCAAAACGACTGGGGGAATTCAACTTTATATTGACTATCACGACCTCAACTAGGCATTGACCAAAAATCGACCTCAACCAAGCATTGAACAAATATCAATCAACCAAGCATTGACCAAACATCAACCAAACATCAGCCAACTTCTTAATCATTTCCAACATGTGACCAATATGGAAAGAAGTAAACGAGGCAAGTTTGCTCCTAATTGGCTCGGACCTTATATCATAACGCACAAGTATGAATCAAGGACTTATCGTCTATCTTCTATTCCCTTCACCCTTTTTCCCAACATCAGTTAACCCTTTTGTCAAGCATGAATGCTTTGTCCTAATAAAAGGGAACCCTCCAAACCTCTAGAGGCTCGTCCATGGCTAAGAATTCAGTCAATAAAACATATAAAATGGGATGCCTAACATATAAAGGTCATAAACTATAAATGTAGACTGCTCCCTCGAAGGACAGCTAGATCATTGCTGTAATTAATAGACTGCTCCCTTGAATGACAACTATTCAAATACATCAACATACAAATCAAAATATAGACCACTCCCTTGAAGGATGGCTATACCCAAATCTTGCTACAAATAACACTCTCTTAGAAGCTTCCCACATCGATCAGCTTCACAAATGACCACAAAACAAAATGACATCCCCATGTCGACTTCTCGCATTGATCAATCTACCAAAAAATAAAAAATAAAAAAATATTGACTTGTAGACACCGAAATCGTGTCTACCCCTTGGTTGTCCTCCCCCCTTGGTCCCCTTGGTCCATCTTCTAACACAAGTCCTAACCCACTCAATTATTAAATTAAAATAATCAAATATTTTAATTTAATTGCCCCTTTGCCACTTCACCCATGCCACCTCACCCCTCCTAGGATACCCTTCCTTGGATGCCCTCCACTACCCCATGCCAAGTCTTAAATGACTTAAGACCCCATTTCCCTTATCCCACTCATCCTCTCGTCTCATTTAACCTGTCTTTGACCATTTTCACAGGACTAGCTGACCTCGACAGAAGAAAGAATGGATAAAAGGCTATTTTTAGCCCTTTTTCCTATTCTTTGGCTGTCGACATCGATCAGTAGTTGGCTGACATCAGCGGTTTTATCGGCATCAGTTTCCTTCAAAACTGCGTTCAGACTCCAAATGCAGGATCTTTCAACAATCCGATCTTCAATCTTTCCAATCCACCAATCTGCCAATCTTTCAATCTGCCAATCTTTCAATTTGACCTCTCTCTCTCTCTCTCAAGTACACATCAAGCACCACAGGTTATAGGAGCTCACATTGTAGGGAGTCTTCTGCATCAGCACCCAGTCTGCAACACTCTTTCTTCAGCAAGCCATAGGTAAGTATTTCCTCTGTGTTTTCATTTCAAATATTTAGATTGTTAGTAATTAGTTTTCTAGTTACTGCCTTTCTTACTATGAACCATACCACAAACCCAACCTACTCTTCCCAGAGAGGCTGAAAAGCCTTCTCTCATCCTTATCTCCCTGTCACCCTGTCCTCTATTTGATCCCCTTTTTAGACCATACTTTCTGCCCTATAAAACCCTACACAGACCTCCTAACAGACTCTCAGACCATCCAAACAGACTCTCAGACCATTCTGCAAACTATAAACTCGTCCAGACCCTATCCAAGATTATTTCTCTGACCGACGCCGGCCACCAGGCCCACTGCCCCTACCGACGTCGGTAGACTAACCGACATCGGTGACCTTGACCTACCGACGTCGGCAGACTAACCGACGCCGGTGATTATGGAAGACAACTTGCCCCATTCAGGTACGCATTTGCTTCTATTTCTTTTTATTCAGTCTTTATCATTTCTGTTTCTAGCAATATTCTGCTTTTTAACAATCAATGGACTGTCATCCCTCCAAAAAGTCTTTGCACTTCTAGGATCAAGGTTTCGCTTGGCAGTCCACTTTTTAGCTATCTAACAACCTCTGGGTTTGAGTCTCTTTCTTCTACATGTGTCATCCTCCACAACCAAAGAGGAGTCTCTACAATCATCTGGATAACGGTGCGTAGACCTCATCTGGGTAACATCTAACCCTAGACCATATTATCTTGGTTTCTCATTTCCTTTTGAATGTGAAAGCAAAAATTTGATAGAAACATTCTGGCACACTCGGTGGGACCCTAGGGTCTTCCTTGGGTTCTTTTCTTTCTTTTCATATAGGTTGCATTAGGCCTCTCCTTACATCTCTTTCTTCTATCTCTTTCAAAAGACACCATTAGCAAGGTTAAAAAAGGACCCTTCTTTCTTTCTTGCATCTTAGACTAGTCAAAGTCATATTCTTCAACCCTTTCTCACATTGTTTACATATGAATGCACACTTCAATTTGGGCTTAAAATACATTGCATCTCATTTCTGTCTAAATGCATACTTATTCCACACATATAGTAATTAGAAACACATCATGAATAAAGCGTAGGCCACTTATGTTACACATCTAAACCACTTGCACAAATCAAACATCTTAACTTACCTGAGACAAGGTCCGACTAGGATTTCATCACCTAGCAGATACCTTACCCATCTTGGCAATCCCACTTGGACTTCACTACCAAGGGGAAATCCCACTCTATTCTCTGACAGAGGATAATCTCTAGGGGAAGTATATTTTGGCTAAGTGAGACCATCTTATCACTGGGCTCGTCAAGTGAGGGGAGCTTGCTCTTTAGCACCAGGCCATGTACGGAACCTAACACAGACTCTTGAGCACTGAAACTGACCTGAAACCATCTTTAGACTACCTCTTCTAGGACCCGTTCTACAACCAACTTCCAAAACACAATTTAAGGCATAAGCCAACATGATTCTAAAAGTTGATTCTTAAGATTTAACGCTTAGGGTCTGCCTGTCTCCATCTATTTTTCTGTTCCTATCTAGTTTTTTGAGCTAGTGAGGACGTTTTTCTTCTTTCCAAAAACTTTCAAATTCTCTAAGTTTATAGAAAACACAGTAACTGACATCAGTTTTATCACTGACATTAGCAACCTTTCTTTGCCGTCATCAGTTATCTGACCGACGTCGGCCATTTGTTCTCACTGACATTGGTTTTTCAACCGACGTCGATCACTGTCACAGTCTTTTTTTCAAAATAGCAGCCTTAAAACCTGACCCTTTTTCTGCCAAAACCACATTTTGAGTTTCTGAAACTGAAAAAACACAATTTCTGGAACCTGACCTTTTTTTACCTTGAATGGTTTTGACACACAGTCAAACCAAGACTTTTGTTGACCAAGCGAGGCAACAATCGCTTCCACCTTCGCCTTCCATAACTAGTCCTTTAATGGAGTATCATTCAGAGACCGAACATACTCCTGCCCGACCAACCCCGACCCAACCATCTATTGTCCCCGAAGGGGACCAAGACTTTGAGAAACTCTTTGACCACAACGTCAAGGCTCTCCAACATTATCTTGCAAGAAACCAAACGCGAGACCTTTCAAGTGAAGCGGCGATGACATCAACACCATCCGCTACCCAGCCTTTTATGACTCAGACTATTGCCTCAACCATTAACTCGACCATGGCCAATACACAAAGTTTGGCCTCCCCATCTATTTTTGGACCAACCTCCATCGGGGTTTCATTACCCCCTCAACCACATGCAATTCAACCAAGTTCTACATCATACCAGAACTTGATTGTCTCGACTCCACACACTCTTGTTCTTATAAATGCAGGAGTGTCTACCTCCTCTTTTGCCAATGCCACCATGCAACCACATTTGGCGGTATTTAGTCAACTTATGCCTTCTACCTTCATGACACAACTGCCCCTGGCTTCCACTTCTATCCCAATGACTAGTTACTCGTATGTTGCGCCTATACAAGCACAACTGACTATGTCATATGCCTTTTTTAGCACCTTCCAAGCGCCTTACAACCTAAGGGGTGCTCCACCCGCCAATTTGTCAGTTGATATAATCAAAATGTTGATGAACAAAATGTCTAGTCTTGAGACCTCTGTTTTTGGTTCACGCAATGTCCTTTCATATGACCAAATTTGTAATGAACCTATCCATCCCTTCATCCCAATCAGGCCGTATCCCAGTCAGTGGGAACTTCCTAAATTTTCTCATTTTCAGAGTAAGGAAGACCCGCAACAGCACCTATGAGCATTCAGACATGCTTGTTATCTCATAGTGCATGATGATGCATCGTTGTTACGCACCTTCCCCATGTCACTTTTTGGCCCTGCCTTTGATTGGTACAACTCTCTCACCAGTCACTCTATCTTTTCATTCACCTAGCTAGCCCAACTTTTCCTTGACCATTTTTCTATCAATATCACCAAAAAAATCTCAATCACAGATCTGTATTCTATCTGACAACTTGATGATGAATCCATAGCCAATTTCATCACCCGCTGGAGAAGCCTAATCAACCAACTCTCCTTCTCTTTACCTCAACTTGAGCTCATTGAGCTCTTCTCTCAAGCATGTGCCATGCACATCTCATCCACCTTGCAGATTCAAACATTTTGCACTTTCGATGAAGCTTTCACCATGGCCTGAAAGATTGAACTCCACGCTATTGAAGAAGACAAGGTCAAAATGCGTAATAACAACACAAGAACCGATGACCCTTCTTATTCTAGACCTTCTTCTGCCAATTCCAAGTCTAAAGGAATGGGCAACACTGTGGTCATTAGATCACCATCCTCGACAATGACCAACCAACCTCAACCTTCAACATCTCAAAGCATCACAAAACAATTCCAACAACGCTACATACAGTGTCAATACACTCCAATTAGAGAGTTATACACTTCTGTGTTGGAAAAAATCATCGAGTAGGGGGTCCTCAATCTCCCTCCAATCTGACCACTTCAATTTGACCCCTCAAAACCTATCCTTGCCTGGTACAGAGAAAATGACTTTTGTCGCTATCACCGTGTCCAAGGCCATGACATTAACAACTGCCGAACTTTCAAAAACATTGTCCAAGACATGATAGATAAAGGTGATCTCGTCTTGGACAACCTAAATGCCCCACCCAATAAAAACATTGATATCTTTAGACAACCCTTTCCTAACCATCCTCCTAATCAAAACAATGTCCAGACTATGGCCAATAGCTCCCACGAGCATGATATACGCACGGTCAACACGGTCTCGCCTCTTGTCCCTGATCAACCTCCTCCACAAGTAGAAGAGCTTTCTTCTCCTATTCGTCCATCACAGGTAGAAGAGCTTTCTTCTCCTATTAGTTCTCCATTGACCTCTCTTATATTGGAGGATGCTTCAACCATACCAATGCCATTAGCCCCACATTCATCCTTCCTCCTACCAATGGAGGACCATACCCTTCCTACTCCTCAACCACAAGCAGAAGGCACCATCATCCCTACCCCCTACCCTCTTGAGGAGCCACATCCTCTAATTTATTCTCCACCAAGAGAAAACCCTATCTCTTCACCCACTTCGATCGAGGAAGACCCAGTGACGATTTTCTCTTGCCCTTTGCCTGAGATCACTACATCTCACTCACCTCCATCCACATCTGAACCCAAACTCACACAGGCATCCACCATGTCAAAAGACATTAAATTTCTTGGTGTTTGCCCCATGTCCAATCTTGCCTCGCACAATAGTGGCCCTCAAACCAAACCAAAGAAGGCCACTAAACCACACCGGAGAATTCCTCCCCCACCTTCATCATTGCCCTCTATTTTGGGCCGGCATCCATCTACTTTAATAAGAGTGCTTCCTACTCCCATACCTCACAGAGGCAAGTTTCCTCCATTACTCTCTCAACCCATCAAACATATATTTCCTCCAAAATGACCAACGCCTCCTACAACTCTAGAACAAAAGTCATCAACCCCTACTACAAAAAAATGCCCAGACCCATTAACAAGTTTTTATGCCTTACTATTGCGCCAATTGTTGCAATCTTCTCACATCAGTCTCCCACCTCTTAAGCCATACCAATCTCTCAGACCAAAATTGCCATGGTTTGACGACATTCAAGTTTGTGCGTATCATCGCACACCTGGGCATGACACTTAGCATTGCTGTGCCCTCCAGGTTGTCATTTGCCAATGCTTGGAGAAAGACACCCTTCTTCTTGACCATATTATCAACAAACCTTCAACATCATCCCATACTTCCCATACCTCCTCATCTTCACACTCATCAACTCTCAGATCAAGACCATCTTGGTTTGACAACACTAAATTTTGTCACTATCATCACACACCGGGACATGACACTGAGCGTTGTTGCACTCTTAAAGCTGTCATTCATCAACACCGAAAAAAGGATACCTTTCTCATCAAGGATCCTCTTGACTACCCCTTTGCCAAATCTTTGACACCATCACATGCCTCACAAACATCATCACCTAAATCGGGATCTCAACACCAGACTATGGTCCTTCCACCGCCTTTAACCCCATTATTCGAAATCAACACAGTCAACTTGACCACCAAGTTGCCAACCCAAAAGGATAAAGGGAAAAGACATGTTTCTATCCCTTGGACATCCCCATCCATCAAACCTTCACCACAACCAAAATCCAAGATTACTATCTTGGGCTCATCTCAACCAGCATCTTCAAAGACTATCCCTAACTCCATGGTGAAATAACCTCACCACACGACCCCTGTGAAGAAGTCTTTGTATGATCTGATACAAAACTCTCCACAGCATCATCAAACTTTGATCCAAGCCTTACAATCGATGGAGGTCCAGCCTGATGACCCCCAACCATTAGCCACTTTAATCAAGTCATTACCAACTATTTCCTCTGTCACCATTAGTGATTTTGAGATTCCTGCCTCCAATCCGGTAGATCAAGATCTCATCCTCTCAAACTAAATCTGTCAAACATTCTCCCTAGCAACTAGGGGAATTTGACCTTATCTTGACTATCATGACCTTGACCAAACATCAACTGACCATTGACCAAACATCGGCCAAACTTTGACCAAACATTGACCAAATATCAACTGACCTCGACCAAAGCTCGACCAAGCCTCGACCAAGTCTCGATCAAGCCTTGACCAAGCCTCGACCAAATAATGACCAAACAACCAACCAAATAATGACCAAACATCAACCAACTTCATGCCAACAACATATCAACCAACTTCATGTCCAACATCAACCAACTTCTTAATCATCTCCAGCATGTGACCAATATGGAGTGAAGTAAACGAGGCAAGTTTGCCCTTAATTGGCTCAGACCTTTCATCATCATGCACAAGTATGGGTCAGGGACTTATCGTCTGCCCTCTCTCGACGAACGGCCAGAACCTGAGCCTCTTAATGCCTTGCATCTGCGACCATTCTATTGTTAGTCGAGTACTCGTCCACTTGACATTTAACTTGAGCTCGTCCCTTGAGCAACCCCATCCTCTTAATCCTCATTCCTTTCAACCCTATTCCCCTAAATAAATCCTATATACCCTTTTTATAAAGTATGGATGCTTTGTCTTAATAAAAGGGAGCCCTTCAACTTCTATAGTCTTGTCCATGACTCAAAATTTTGTCAAAAATAAATCCAGATGTCAAAATAACCAAGGTCACAAAATCAAAAAGGCAGACCGCTCCCTCAAAGGATAGCTGTACTATCATTATTGTAGCTAATAGACTACTCCCTCGAAGGACAGCTATTCAAAGACCTCAAAAATATATAAAGCAAAAATATAGACCACTCCCTCAAAGGATGGCTATGACTAAATCTTGCTAAAAACAACACTTTCTTAGAAGCTTTCCGCATCGATCAGCTTCACAAATGACCACAAAACAAAATGACATCTCTATGTAGACTTCCCGCATTGATCAATCTGCTCAAAAAAAAAAAAGTCATGGACTTGGCTTGTAGTCGTCTCAGGGTCCCCTATAAAAAGGGGCAAAGTTATCCCTACTCAAAAAGGGTTACCCTATCCTCTCATATCACATCACCTACTCAAGGGATTTCAAGCTCATTTTAATGTCAAAGTGATTCGATTACCTCTCTAACACAACCAATGGTCAACGATGTAATGCATGAATGGAGATTTTGGTTCTAACAATCCCTATCTATGCCATTATTATGGTCCTTGTCAATGAAAGGGCAAAGATGCCTTTCACTTCCCCTATACTTTGGTCACATTCAACCACATCATTTTCCAACCAAACCAAGCCAACCCAACATTTTCAGACCAACAACATGACATTATGACATCATACACTATCATAGACCATTCACACTAGTTTTTATGGACACTATTACACATGGAAACTATCGACTACACAATTTATGTCAAGCATAAACCATTACTTGCTGAAGCATAAATAGACTCATTTCATTTTTAGCATATATCCATCACCTAACATGGACAATTGCTAGGGATGAAAAACCTCGACCAATGTTACAAAATACACCATCACCTCATATAGAAAAAGCTATAACATCATCTTATCCTCATCATTTCAACACATGACCAAAACCAATCATCGACCACTTTGACTCTTAACCTAAACTACATTGGTTTGAGGCCCTAAGACCAGGGCTATGTAGGCAACACTCAGATGACATGATGTCTTTTGGGGTTAGCTCAGCCACATCTGTTTGTTCATCTATTTGATGGACAAACCATCTTCCCCTCATTATTTCAAGTACGTACCCTCAGACATGGGAAGTGCTAAATCTTTATCATGACCAAACCGATCATCAATCAATCATCAACCATTTTGCCTCTTAGCTCAAACTACATTGGTCTGAGGCCTTAAACGATAGGGGCTATGTAAGCAGCACCAGATGACACGATGTCTTTTGGGGTTAGCTCGACCACCCTCATTTTTTCGTCTACCTGATGGACAAACCATATCCTCCTTTTGACCATAACTTGACCTCGACCAAAACAATCCATAACTTTGACCCTCTTCCTCCCTTTTAGGGAGAACTACATTGGCATGAGGCCCTTTCGACTGAGGCTATGTAGGCAGCACTCAGATGACAAGACATTTTTTGAGGTTAGCTCGGCCACATTCCTTCATCCATCCATTCATTCGACCAATTATCTATCTCTACCTCGACTCGACCAATAACCTTGGAGATTGTGCCTATCTCCTCAGACCTCAACCACTTCCAAGACAACGTTGCCTTGGTTGTTTTTGCATGTATGCTACCTCATGAATGATTAGCAAAATTGTCTGCATCGTATTTTGACCCTCACAAGTATAGGATCGCAAGCCGGTTGATCCCCACTACTTGTGATTTTTTTGTGTTTTCTAGGAGCACTTCTTGAGCCTGGGATACCTGGAACACGATGACCATTAGAGCTACAGCTTGGATCAAATAACCTGATCAGCTACGACTAATGCTGGGGCTCGGTTATTTTGATTTTGGCACTCTTCAACCTTGACCTGCGACAATTTGATCTAACCATCTCGAGAAGTGGTATGCACGTAATCCCAACTTTTGTAGCATTCACACCTCACACTTTTACCCTTTCCATCCACTCTCTGTCAAATCGGCACCTGATATCAGGTTCCCTTCCCTCAATTCCCGCTTTGAGGGGGAATACCTCATCCATAATCGGGGCAACCAACCCTCCTATTTTTGTCTTGCAGTTCACTTGAACAACCAATAAGATGAAATCAACCTCATCCCATACTTGGGGCAATCAACTCCTATTTTTGTCTTACAGTTCATCTAGAACAACCAACAAGACAAAAAGGGGCAAATGTAGACACCGAAATCGTGTCTACCCCTTGGTTGTCCTCCCCCCTTGGTCCCCTTGGTCCATCTTCTAACACAAGTCCTAACCCACTCAATTATTAAATTAAAATAATAAAATATTTTAATTTAATTGCCTCCTTGCCACTTCACCCATGCCACCTCACCCCTCCTAGGATACCCTTCCTTGGATGCCCTCCACTACCCCATGCCAAGTCTTAAATGACTTAAGACCCCATTTCCCTTATCCCACTCATCCTCTCGTCTCATTTAACCCTCCTTCGACCATTTTTCCATGACCAGTTGACCTCGACAAAAGAAAGAATAGATAAAAGGCTATTTTTAGCCCTTTTTCCTATTCTTTGGCTACCGACGTCAGTCAGTAGTCAGCCAACGTCGGCAATTTTTCCAGCATCGGTTTCCTTTAAAACTACGTTCAAACTCCAAATGCAAGATCTTTCAACAATCTGATCTTCAACCTTTCCAATCCACCAATCTACCAATCTTTCAATCCACCAATCTTTCAATCCAACCTCTCTCTCTCTCTCTCAAGTACACAATAAGCACCACAGGTTACAGGAGCTCACATTGTAGGGAGTCTTCTGCATCAGCACCCAGTCTGCAACACTCTTTCTTCAGCAAGCCACAGGTAAGTATTTCCTCTGTGTTTTCATTTCAAATATTTAGACTGTTAGTAATTAGTTTTCTAGTTACTGCCTTTCTTACTATGAACCAGACCATAGACCCAACCTGCTCTTCCCAGAGAGGCTAAAAAGCCTTCTCTCATCCTTATCTCCCTGTCACCCTATCCTCTATCTGATCTCCTTTTTAGACCATACTTTTTGCCCTGTAAAACCCTGCACAGACCTCCTAACAGACTCTTAGACCATCCAAACAGACTCTCAGACCATTCTGCAGACTATAAACCCATCCAGACCCTGTCCAAGATTATTTCTCTGACTGACGCCGGCCACCAGGCCCACTGCCCCTATCGATGTCGGCAGACTAACCGACGTCGGTGACCTTGACCTACCGACATTGACAGACTAATCAACGCTGACGACTATGGAAGACAGCTTGCCCCATTCAGGTATGCATTTGCTTTTATTTCTTTTTATTTAGTCTTTATCATTTTTATTTTTGGAAATATTCTACTTTTTAACAATTAGTAGACTGTCATCCCTCTAAGATGTCTTTGCACTTCTAGGATAAGGCTTTCGCTTAGCAGTCCACTTTCTAGCTATCTAACAACCTCTACGTTTGAGTCTCTTTCTTCTACAGGTGTCATCCTCCACAACCAAAGAGGAGTCTCTACAATCATCTGGATAATGGTGCACAGACCTCATCCGGGTAACATCTAACCCTAGACCATCTTATCTTAGTTTCTCATTTCCTTTTGAATGTGAAAGCAAAAATTTGATAGAAACATGACTGACAAACTATTAAGTCATGGACTTGCTTATAGTCGTTCTCAGGGTCTCCTATAAAAAGGGGCAAAGTTATCCCTACTAAAAGGGGTTACCCTATCCTAACATATCACATCACCTACTCAAGGGATTTTGAGCTCATTTTAATGTCAAAGTGATTCAATTACTTTTTTAACACAACCAATGGTCAACGACGTAATGCATGAATGGGGCTTTTGTTTCTAAAAACTCCCCTACCTATGCTATCATTATGGTCCTTGTCAATGAAAAGGAAAAAATGCCTTTCACTTCCTACATACCTTTGTCACATACAACCAAATCCTTTTCTAAACCAAACCAAACCAACCAAACCTTTTTCAGACCACTAACATTATCATAGCCTATTCACACTAGTTTCTATGGAAACCAGTACACATGGAAACTATCGACCACACAATTTATGCCAAGCATAAACCATTACTTGCTAAAGCATAAACATACTCATTTCATTTTTAGCATACACCATCACCAATATGGAAAATTGCTAGGGATGAAAAACCACAACCAATGTTACAGAATACACCATCACCCAATATGGAAAAGGCTGTAACATCATCTTACCCTCATCAACCCTAACCTGACCAAACCAACCTATCAACCAGTCTAAACTACATTGGTCTGAGGCTCTTCAAATAGGGGATATGTAAGCAGCACTCAGTTGACATGACATCTTCTGGGGTTAGCTCAGCCACACATCTATTTGTTCATCTACTTGATGGACAAACAATTTACCTTTAACCATGACTTAACCTAGTCCAAACCCATCCATAACCTCGACCTCTTCCTCCCTTTTGGGAGAACTACATTGGCCTGAGGCCCCTAACGATAGGGGCTATGTAGGCAACACTCAGTTGACATGGGGTCTTCTGAGGTTAGCTCGGCCATTCCTTCATCCATCCATCTAATATACCAACTATCTATCCCAACCCAAACTCATGACCAAACAACTAGCCCTGACATTGTAGGAATCACCTTCAACTTCTCATGGGGCACATCAGAGATCACATACATCTCCCTGACCACAACACCCGTCACTTGAGATCACTTATATCTCAACTTGACTCGACCAATGACCTTGGAGATGGCGACTATCTCCTCAGACCATGACCACTTTTGAGACAACTATGCCTTGGTTGTTTTGATTGCATGTATGCTACCTCACGAATAGTTAGCAAAATTGTCTGTAACCCATATTACGACCCTCACAAGTATCAGATCACGAGTAAGTTAATCCCCACTACTTGTGACATTTTCATGTTTTCTAGGAGCACTTCCTGAGCCTGAGATTCTTGGAACATGATGACCATTGGAGCTATAACTTGGATCGTTTAACCCAATCAGCTATGACTAAATGTTGGGGACCAGTTATTTTGATTTTAGCACTCCTCGACCCTTGACTGTGACAATTTGATCTACCTAACACGTGAAGTGGTATATGTGTAATCTCAACTATTGTAGCGTTCACACTCAAAATTCACCATATCCATCCACTATATATCAAATCAGCACCCGATATCAGGTTACCTTCCCTCGATTCCCGCTTTGAGGGGAAATACCTCATCCCTCATCTGGGGCAACCAACTCTAATTTTTTTCTTGCAGTTCACCAGAATAACCAACAAGAAAAAAATTACCTTATCCCATACCTGGGGCAACTTAATCCTATTTTTGTCTTGCAAATTGTCAGTACAACCAACAAGACAAAAAGGGGCAAATGTAGACACCAAAATTGTGTCTACTCGTTGGTCAACCTCCCCCTTGGTCCCCTTGGTCCACTTCTAAACATTTCTAACCCATACACTTATTAATTTAAAATAAATTAACTATTTTAAATTGATAACACCACCCTTGACACATCACCCATGACACCTCACCCCTCCTTGGATGCCTCTCCTTGGATACCTCCATCACCCCATGGCAAATCTTAATTACCTAAGACCCCATTTCAACCTTCCCACTAATCTCTCGTGCCTATTTAATCTGCCTTTGGACCGTTTTCTAATGACAATTAACCCTGACAGTTGGAAGAATGGGAAAAAGGCTAAAAATAGCCTTTTTTCCATTCTTCTAGCCACCGACATCGGTTACCAGTCGGCCGATGCCACCGGGATCACCGACGTCAGTTTCTTAAAGTAGGCCCGAAGGTGAATTCTCAACCCTTGAATCACAGACCTAAATGCGAATTCTCTTGCACCTAAAATTTGACCTCTCTCTCTCTCTCTCTTAGATGCACACCAAGCATCACATGCTATAGGAACTCTGCATCAGTCACTCCACCCCTGATTGAAACATTGCAAAAAGTCTTCTACATCAGCTGCATTAGCAACAAGTCTTCTACACTCCTTCGCAAGCAAGAGCTAATTATTCTTCTTTTATTTCATTCCAATAATTTAGAATGTATTTGTAATCAGTCTCTATTTGCTACTTCTAAGTACTGTAGACCAGACCAAACTGACTTTCTTCCCAGAGAGGCTGAGAGGCCTCCCCCATATCCTTACCCTTTTTAACAACCTATCCTCTACCCCTTTTCCCTCTTAAGACTCTATTGGCTTCCCCGACAATCTTGCACGGACCTCTAAACTCCCACAGACATCCCAGACCATTTTGTTGATCACAGACAGCCCTAAAACTTGTCCAAAACCCATCCAAGGCCATTGCCCTAATCGACATCAACCATTTCCCCTACCGACATTGGCAGAATAACTGACATCGACAACTTGATCAATCGATGTTGGCAGAACCACCGATGTCGGTGACTGTGACAGACTGACAACAGAATACATGTACGCATTGTTTCTATTTCTCTTGCTTAGTCTTTCATTATTATCTTTATTCGACATTCTTTTTATCAACAAGTGGACTGTCACTCCTCAAGGAAGTCTTTACGCTTCTGGGACCGAGCTTTGCTTGGTAGTCCACCTTATATCTATCTAACATTTTCTATGTTCGAGTCTTATTCTATCTACAGGTGTCATCCTCCACAGCCAAAGAGGAGCTCCTTCAATCATCTGGATATAGTGCGCAAACTTCATCTGGGTATCATCTAACCCTTGACCATTACTTTAGTTTCTTTCATCTTCTGAATGTGAAAAGTGAAAATAGTTAGAAACACTTTTGTCTAGACAAGGGGAATAGCCTCCACCCATTTGGTGAAATATTTGGTTGCAGTAATGATAGAATGATGTCATTGTGAAGAGTGGGGGTTGATTTTACCGATAAGGTCCAAGCCCCATTATGAAAAGGGCCAAAAGTCTATAGAAACTCAAAGACTATTGGTAGGTGTGTGATGTAAATTAACATGTTGTTGACACTTGACACACTTTTTCATATAATTACAACAATCTTGGTTAAGGGTGGGCCAATAATAGCCCAGGCAGAGGATGCATTTAGCCATAGTGAGTCCACTAAAGTGGCCCTCATAGATACCCTCATGTGTCTCTTTCATAACTTGAGAGACTTTTGGATTATGAAGGTAACCAAATAGGAGGCCATCAAAACCACATTTTTAGAGAATTTTTCTTAGAATGGTATAATGGGAGGTGCTCTGGTTGGCATGTCTAATTTGGTGTAAGAAGGTTTGGTGAGGTGATGGATAATGACTGATAGTTTGGAGTTTGAAGGTGATGAAAATATCTAAGAGGTAAGAGAAACCATGGTATCAAAAAACTTGTTGGTGGATCATGGGGTGGTTTGAATATGGTAGTGTTCGAATGAGGCTAGGAACTCTGTGACTAGTTGTCTATATAGTTACATCATTTCATTCTTACTCTAGTAAATGCCATTGACTAGGTTGACCACCAATTGGGAGTCATCAAAGATATCAATTATTATGATTCCTAAGGCTAAGGTAGTTTGGAAACCTATTACTAGGGCTTCATACTCAACCACATTGTTGGTGCATTCAAAGTCAAGTTTAAATGACCAAATAAATGGTTTATTGATAAGGGGGATAAGGATGATGCTAGACCCTCCACCATGCTGACATTTGGAACCATCAAAAAACATGGTTATGTGATTGGTAAAATATACTTGAGATAGACTTATGATTGACTCATTTAAAAATTCAAGAGGAGGAGGTTGGTTGTTTGTTAGGGGTGCCTCAACCAATTAGTTGGAAATTACTTACCGTTTGATTGATTTTTGCTAGAGGAACTCAAGGTCAAACTTAGCTAAAAGCATGAGCCACTTAGCCATATATTGGTTTTGGTATGGTTTGGAATGCATGTATTTAAGGGGGTTAGTATCAGTTATGACAAAATTTTTGTGGTTAAGAAGGTAGTGGTGAAGTTTGGTGACCATGAAGACTAGGGCCAAACACAGGTTTTTAGTATGTGTGTATCGAGTCTCGTATTCAACAAGTGTATGGATAATGTAATAGATGGCTTGTTCATTTTGTTGTTCATCCTGATGGGCAAGCATCACCCTTGGGGAGTGGTCTATGTCAGAGATATAGAGGGAGAAAAGTTGGTCATCCTTAAGAGGTATAAGGACAGGTGGAGATATTAAGTACTCTTTGAGTGCATCAAAGGCCTTTTGATAATCAACATTATACTTGAAAGAGACATCCTTTTTCAAGAGGTGGTGGAATGGTTAACACTGATAAGAGAGCTAGGAGATGAAACGATGAATGGATTGAATTTTTCCTTACAAACTATGGAGTTGTTTAAGATTGGTTGGAGGTAGCATCTCAAGG
This sequence comes from Torreya grandis, assembly GCA_037957365.1. Taxonomy (NCBI): domain Eukaryota; kingdom Viridiplantae; phylum Streptophyta; class Pinopsida; order Cupressales; family Taxaceae; genus Torreya; species Torreya grandis. The sequence goes on along the minus strand of JARHVA010002663.1, from coordinate 837,276 downwards.
ATGGCTTTGATTTTAGCTAGATCAACCTCAATTGCTTAAAGGGAAATGATGAATCCAAGAAGTTTGCCTAACAAGACCCCAAAAATAAATTTCTTAGGATTGAGGTGAACATGATAGTGGAGAAGTTGCTCAAAGATAATCTTGAATACAACTAAATGGTCTTTGTGAAGGTTGGACTTCCCAAGAAGGTCATGCAAATAGTCTTCTATGATTGTATGGACAATGTCATGGAAAATATATGTCATAGCATGTTAGTAGGCTATGCCAATGTTCTTAAGACTAAAAGGAATGACTCTGTAATAGAAAATCCCCCATGGGGTCATAAAGGCAATTTTGTGCTGATCTTCAGGGGTAATCAAAATCTGATTATAACCCAAGAATCCATCTATGAGAGACATCTTGTGGCCTACTGTAAGATCAATAAGTTGGTCAATGCTAAGTAGAGGAAAGTCATATTTTGGGTAGGTGACATTGAGGTCACAAAAGTCCACACAAATACGTATTCCCCCTATGGATTTAGTGATAGGAATGATGTTCGAGACCCATTGGGAAAAACTGATGGGTTGAATAAAGTTGATAAAAAGGAGGCATTGAAGCTCTTATTTGATAAAGAGGGATATCTGAGGATGCATTTGATGAAGTTTTTATCTAACAAGTTTGGCATCATGATTAGTTATAATGCTGTGAGTGGTAATGGCTGGGTGAATATCAGGCATGTTGTCATGTGACCAGGTGAATGCAATACTACGGTCATGGAGGAAGATAAAGAAGTCTTATAGTTCCTGAGAGGTGAGATTTAGGCCAAGTTTGATGATATGGGGGTTATTCAGAGTGCCTATGTTAATGTCTATGGTATATTCATTCAACATGGTTAAGGTTTGTAGAGGTAAAGATTTATGGATGGAGGAATATGGTACACCAAAGTAGGTGAGAATAACATCATCATCCTAACACTAAATAATGTTAATGGTAGGAGAGTCTTCTCGCACATATTTAAGATGGGTTAAATAGATGAATATGGATGCCCCTTCTTTTTGATAAGTTAAGGAGCCGAGGGTAATCATGTTGATGAAAAAAAAAGTTAGGTGGGATGATGTCCTCATCCTCACCCATAGGTGGAGGGGGTGTTGGTGAGGAAGGGGTATTTTCTTCAATATGGTAAGGGTAGTTTGTTTGGATTTATTCTTATTAGGTAGAATGAAGCTAAGGCCATGCTTCTCATGAGGCTTTCAGGTCTCAATCAAGGTCAATGTGTGTGGGCTATGCTCATATCATCCTAAACCAAATCCCTTCCAAACACATATATGAAGGTATAGTTTGGTGATGTATGGGTTGTCAAAATAAGAGAAGCTAGAGGTGAATGGTTGAGGTGGAGAGGAAGTTATGGCAACATTGAGTGGCTTGTCAATTCCCCCATAGATAAAGTGGATTTGATAGCTTAGAGGCCCAAAAGGGGTAGTAACTCAAATGTTGGGGTCATAACCTAGTTAGTGGTTGAGTTTCTTGTATTATTGGGGAGTAAGGAGGGCATCAAGGGTGAGGAGACAATATTATCCAAGGGTAAGGCATTGAAATGTAGGTTCTAAAGGATCAATGATGTGTATCGGTCCACAAGGATAGATGAACTGGTGGATGCCTTAGTGAAAGGGGAGGAAGTAATGGCTTCAACTTCTATGGGTGAGGAATTGATGGTGGTTGTTTGTAGTGATTTGGATGGAGGTAGGAGAATGTAATTAGGTCGGTAGGTCATATTACATGCTACAAAAGGGCTAGAGTCAGCTTGTATGATAACAATTTGACCTTCATGCTCAAACTTGACACAATGATGGAGGGTGGAAAGTACACAACCCATGGCCCAGATCCAAGGTCTCCCTAGCAAAACATTGTACTGGAATTCACTTTTAACCACATAGAAGAGTTTGAGGAGCATGTGAGGTCTTAACTGAATATGAAGGATGATGGTTCCCAAGGTAGTGGTCATAGTGTCATTAAAATATCTAAGGATGACTAAAGTTTTGAACATGACATTAGCTGGTAGCTTGAGTTGCTCATAAGCATAAGAAGATATGATGTTGATACTAGCTCCCCCATCAATCATAACCCATTTGATATGGGTTTGGTTGATGTGGGTAGTAATAAATTGAGGGTGATTTGGGTCTTCAGGGTGGATAGAAGGTATCTCTGAGTCCTTAAAGGCAATAAGGGTGGAGAGTTGGAGAGCACCAACAAAGGCCTCTATAGGTTAGGAATCCCTTGGTTTGACTTTAATGGATTACATAGCCTTGATCATGGCTTGATGATGGTGGGGTGAGCTCAAAATGAGCTCATAGAGGCTCATTTTAGTAGGGGTCTGGTGGAGTTGTTTAAGGATGACCCTCCTTATGGATTCAGAGGGGTTAGCCTCCAAAGTGCCTAAGATGGTGACTTTGGGCTTAGTTACAAATATGGAGGTTTGGATATGGTTTGGTTTGAGTTAATTGGTGGGTATGTCTATGGAATGGACACTTTGGCCTTCCCTTATCCTTTTGTTGTGATTGTGTGACCACATTAATGGTATGGATAGTGGGGGAAGATGTGATGGGGGTTGGGTAGATTCTCTGTCACTTTGAGGTGAGAGTGGGGGATTAGGAATGTGTTGGTGGTTGGTTATTGGGTTTAACTGTGGAGGAATGGGTGGAAGGTCATCTACCAAATGATTATCCTCATCATAGAGTTGGTGGATAATGGCCTAGAGATATTTGTAATTCTTTGTATCATGCCCAGGTGTTCTGTGTTAAGATCAGATTTGATGGTCATTATACCAGGTTGGCTTCAAACCAAGAGGATTGAAAGGTCTAATGGGAGGAAATTTGAGGCAAGAGGTCTACACTAATATTTAAAGAATGGTTGCATAAAATTTTGCTAGAGGTAAGGAAGGTTTTAGGCTCATATTTTGGTTGATAAGATGGGTGTGTCGGTGGTAATAGGTTGGGTAAGAGATGGTTTGGGTAAGGTGGTTTTGGCAGATGGTTTTGGCCTAGGTACATTGGTAGTTGGGGTAGTCAAGTTTGGTGGTCTGATTGGTTGTGATTTGGGAAGGATCGATGCATTAGATAATAAATGTGCTAGTGTAATCAATGACAGTAAGTGACATATGTTGAAAGGGGGTTGATTTTTAAGAAAAGTGGAAGGGTGAGGCCCTAAGATAGAGGGCAAGGTAGAGGCTTAGTCATGTGTCCTTTCAATTTTTGTGTCTTCTTCATTGGTATTGGTCAAGACCTAGGTGTAGGCTTGGGTGAAGTTAAGTCTACTTGCAAGGATGGGTGAACCAAACTCCAAGTGCGGAAGGCACCAAGAGTTTTTAAAGGTTTGGTTGGTGAGGTGGTGGAGAGATGATGGATTGGTTGGTTAGAGGAATGCTAGAAGGTTCAAGTTTGTTGATGGAGGGAAGGACTAACTATTTCCAGAAAGTGGTTTGATCCATGTCTAGTTTTAAGATGAATTCCAATTTTTGTACTAATGTGGAAAAAAATTTGTGTATTGGTCCTGATCTATGGGTAGTGGATGCAACAGATAGATTTTTAGGTTAGGGAGGATGCTTGGTAGGTAGGTTTACCTCCTAAGGTGAGGAAGGTAGGAATAGGATAGATAGATCCTCTATTAGAGGTGCTGGTGGAACCACTTCTCCTCTAGGGATGATGTCCATAGGTTTGGTAGTTTGTTTGGTAGTTAGTGGAGCTAGCGGATTAGGGACATTTATTTGTTCAGATGTGCTAGTTGAGGTAATATGTGATGATTCCAATGCTTCTATGCGCATAGCTAGGGAGTAAGGATCTTCCATGGTTTGGGTCTCTGAAGAAGGCTAAGGTGACCCCATCACCTCAGTGGGTGAGGTGGGGGAAGAGTAGGTAGATGGAATGATTGGGTCCTCATGGGTAAGTGTATTATGAACCATATTGACTGTGTGGGCATCATGAAAGCATTCGATTGATATGTCTTCATTTTTTATAGGGGCATAGTTGGGGAAAGGTTTCTTGAAGATGTCACAAGATTGATCTTTAGGGGCATTAGGATTATCCAAAACTAGCTCCCCTTTGTCAATAAGACTCTAAACAACATTCTTGAAAGTATTACATCAGCTAATGTCATACCCAATTACCCGATGAAAAGCACAGAGGTTATTCTCATTGTACCAAGTTTTGGGTGAGAAGAATCAAATTGTTGGGGAGGTTTGATAGGTGGAAGTTGTATAAGGTTAGATTTTAGTAGCTTCTCCAAAATTGAGGTGTAATATTCTCCAAGTGGAGTGACTTGGTTTTGTTTACTTTAGTTTGGGTTCCTTACATTTCTATTGGAGGTAATGGGAGATATTTGTTGATTGAAACTGGGTGGATGGGTGGTTTTAAGGATGACAAGATTCATAGTTCCCCTAGTCTTGGTTTCGATATTGGATTGGTTGCTTGGTTTGGAGGAAGAGGTTTCATTGGTCTTAAAGGTAGAGTTCTTAATTTGTAACTTCAAATTACCCTCATTTATGGCCCATATTTCTAGCTTATGTGCCATGGTAAAAGCCTCATCAAAGGTTCTGAAGCTTTGGACATGCATTTTAGAAGATATATGTTTGGTGCAAGCTTGAGTGAAAAGTTCTTTAAGTTTAGGTTGAGGAAAGGAAAATGAAAGATGATTAATCAATCTTCTCCAATACGTGACAAAATTAGTAATGGACTCATCATCAAATTTCCTAATGGAATAGAGGTCTGTGATAGAGACCTTCTTGGAAATGTTAATGGAAAATTGATCCAAGAAGACTTGTTCTAGTTGGGTGAAAGAAAATATGGAATGCTTAGTGAGGGCACTATACCAGTCAAGTGTTGGGTTGGCTAAAGACATGGGGAAGGTTTGAAGGAGAAGGGAAAAATTGTAAGTAATCATGTAACATGCATGCCTAAAATCCATAAGATGTTGTTGGGGGTCCTCCTTGCTTTGAAATTTAGTAAATTTTGGAAGCTCCCATTGAGGGGATTAAGGTTTGATGGGGATAGAAGGGTGAATAGGTTTGTTACAAATTTGATCATAAGATAGGATGTTATGAGCTCTTAAAATAGATGACTCAAGGTTGGTCATATTGTCTATGATCATTTTCATTAGGTCAATTTGAGGTGGTGCACCAAAATGATTATAAGGCAAATATTCTAGTTGAGGTTGGGTAACATATTGGTAATTGTTTGGCAATTGAGAGGCTACCACATATTAGAATGTGGATGCTAGAGGTTGTGTAGGTTAGGTGTATGATGGTGTTTAGGTAGTGGGTATATACCCTTGTGGGTTAGGGATGTATCCTAGATTGGGTGAAATGGATAACTATTGAGAAGTCCCTATGGATTGGGCATGGGTGGTAGTTGGGTTAGTGACAAGAGGGGAGGTAGTGACCTTTGTACTAATGGGTGGTGAGGTAGAGTGAATAGATACCCCTAATCTTGGTAAAGGGATATTAACCAATGGGTTAGGTTTGACAGAGAAAAGGTTGGTAATGTCAGTGGTGGGTGCTCCAACTACAAGTGGGGCATGATGGGTCAATGGTTGGGTTGTCCCCAAGGTAGAGGAGTCATTAGTAGGGGTGGAAGGTGTAAGGGTAATAGTTGGTTGGATAGGTTGGTTCTCAGTCATAGCATCAAAGGGTTTAGTAGATGAAGATGCCTAGGTGGTCGAAGGTTGGGTGGTGATCATGACAATAGGGATACCCTTCATAAGGTGGGATGGCATGCCATAAAGAGGATCTAAAGGTGGAGTTGAAATCAAGATATGGTGAAAAGAGGTGTTAAGATAATGCTGAAGGGCCACTAGATTGTTGTCTAGAAAGGTGGTAAAATCCATGTCTCCTTAGGGAAATACCTAAGGGAAAGTAGGGATTCCCAATGGACAAGGTGAATCTTTTGCCTCAGAGACATACTCCATAGATAAGGAGGTATAAGAGTTTGATTTAAGTGATGGGTTCTATTCTACCAGGTCTCTTTGCTGCTGATGAGTGAGAACCATACAATAAAAGGGAGAGAAAATAAGAACAAACACACCACTCAAACAAGAAGAAGACAAGAAAATGATTAAGGTAATCAAGACACATACTATGAAGTAAGTTTAAGCCTAGAGGTTAGTTTTAATCTCACTTTAGCTTATGCCTTAGTTTATGAGAATATGTGATAGAAGTTGGCTTGTAGATTAGGTCCTATAGAAGTAGTCTATGTTAGGTGCTCAAAAGAATCTATATTGAAATTAATATGTGGCTTAGTATTGGGGCCTACCCTCTCACTTCATAGTCTTGCAACAATAAGGGTGTCAGGTGCTTAGCCAATATATATTAATGTCCAGAGTTTATACTCAACTAGAGAGCTAATTTGGTTCTCCTCTTGGTAATGACCTCCAAGTAGGATTATCAAGAATGGGTAACATGAACGCTAGGTGATGAAATCCTAGTTGAGCCTTGTCTCAAATTATTTTGATGTTTGATTGATGAAAGTGGTCTGGATAGTGTGTGCAACAAAGGTGATGCCATGATAAGATTACCATGTTTTAATTCAAAGTGAACTGATGTTAAAATGAAGCAATGCAGTTGATTTTAAGCCCAAAAGAAATTTCAATTTCAATTATGAGCACAGATAGAGAGGAGAGCATACAAATGCAAATAAAATGTGAGTAAAGACTCTAGGTCACACCGAACGTCCCAAAATGTTTCATGTAAATTTTCACTTAAGTTGTAAAGAAAGAGAGACATGAAACTCAATACGGGTGTGGTTGAAAAACCTATTTGTTTATGCACATGCATTGAATGAAAAGATTATGAAGATTGCCTCTTTGGCTTGGGAGGAAGACCTGTAGATAAGAAATTACTAAAGCAAACTTGTTTGTTAGACAGATAGTTGGGTGGATTACCTAGAGATAGCTAGATCCCAGAAGTGAGAGATTCTTTAGGGGCTATCAATCCACACATTTTAAACAATCAAGTTGATAAACTAGAAATAAGGTACATGCATCAATAATCAAAAGGTACTAAAATAGAATACAAGAAATATTGCTAAGAAAATAGACTAGAAATGACTTAATAAGTGATAAACCAATTAGTATTAGTGCTAATAGGTCAAGGTATGCTTCAAAAAGTCAAAAGGGATTCTATGAGTGGTTAGAAACATAGAAAAGTGGATTTGGTTGGGTGTAGGTGGGTAAAATCAGCTTGCTAGTTTGTTTTTCCACTGGGGACCATCGGTAGTTGGGGTAACCATCGACGGTTAGGCTTGATCATCAATAATTGGGGTCTAACCATCAGTGGTTGACTGTGGAATTTTGGGTTTGAACAACATAAGATGATGGGATTTCATAGATGAATTATGGGAATTAGGCAATGGCTAGATTGATTATGAAACATAATAAAAGTACATGAATATTAATAAACAAGTACTTACCTTACCAAAAATCAGTTAGGTGGTTGGTTGATGTAGTTAACCTATTGGTGGAATCTAGCTTGATTCTAGTAGAGTAACGGTACCTGAAATCTTGGTTGAGAGATGATGACAAGTTGGCTGGTAATGCTTGATAACACTGATGATGCTAATTGACCTAATTGACCTGTAGAAGAAAACTCTTGAATGCCTAAACTCTTGATAATTATTACAGATGGATTTGACCTCTTAGGCCTCTCTCTCTTATAGGCATAAGCAAGAGGTGGAAGTGAAGGTGTAACTAGGTCATCTAAATATAATTTGTGCATGTAAAGGCTTGCAACACAAATTAAATAAGTTATATTTAGAAAAAGGTTAATAGAGCTTGCATGCTCTTGGTGAAAAAGTGGATCTTGACTATCGATGGTCAGGGGTTCCCAAGGTTGACCATTGATGGTCACCTTGACCATCAATGATCAGGGTCCACGAAATAGGGTCTTGAAGGTTAGGGTTACTCAGTTAGGTACAACTAAGTGTAGATTGGTTGGTTTAAGCATGTTAAGTGTAGGTTGGTCCTGAGAGGGTCCAGGGGTACTTCCAGGGCTACTTTGACATTAAAAATCATAGGTGTGAAATTTTTTGGTGTCTATAGTGATATGCAGTGTTGAATTTTAATTGCATACCCAAAGCTGAATTCAAAACCAAAACCTAAAAGTCATCCTTAGATCACAATATAAAATGATCTTCTTTAAAAATTCATGAAATTGATACACTTCCTTTATGAATATCTTTGCAATATTAAGTGCATCATCTGCCAATTGCATGGTAGAAAATGAACTACCTTGGTTAGTTTTTTAACTACAACCAAGTTCATGTCATGATTATTACATGACAATGATAAACCTTGGATAAAGTCTATACTGATCACCTTCCACTTCCATTTTGGTATGTCATGTGGATATAACAATACAATTAGATGCACATGTTCAATTTTCATACGCTGACATTCCAAATAATGAGACATGAAATCCACTACACCTTTCTTGATTTCCTTCTAGAAATAGAGTGGTCTAAGCTTCGACATTAGCTTGGTTACACCTAGATGTCTTGAATATGGGGTATTGTGTAGTTCTTTTAGCACTACGCTCCTCAAATTCTCTCTATCTGTTACATACATCCTTCTATTGTATCGTAAAAGACAATCATTCTCTATTCTGTATCTTTTATACTTAGGATTATGAACATTCTCAGATAATGATTTCTAAACCTGATCATAAAATTCATTTCCTGGTAAGAATTTGATCACTTGACCCCTAAAAGTACTCCTGATAGTAGCTAATACTACTATATACCTCCTATGGCTTAAGTCATTAGCTACTCTATTAAGACGTACTTGTCTCAAGTTGTTAGTCTTGAGATCAAATAGTTTTCCCAACAAATAATACCTCCAAACATGCAAATCATGCATAATTGTTGTAAGTTCTAGGTCATGAGGGGTGTAGTTCACCTCATAAGGCTTCAAATTCCTTGATTCACAGACTACCACTACACCATGCTGCATAAGGACTCCTCCAAGTCCATCCCTAAATGTATCTATGATCATTGAGAATTGACCATTGGGAATGGGAACTCTTAGCACTGGTGTTGAAGTAAGCCTCTTTTTTAGTTCTTGAAAAGCTACTTCACACTTATCTGACTAGATAAAAATTTAGTTCTTCCATTGTACAGAGGTAATCGGATTAACTATCTTAGAAAAATTCAGAATGAATTTCCTGTAATAGCTTGCTAATCCCATGAAATTTCTTACCTCATGGAAATTATTTGATGTCAACCACTCCATAATGGCTCTTATATTTATTGGATCTACTAAAATATCATCTGTAGAGATAATATGTCCTATATATTGTACTTTTAGGAAAAAGCACACTTGGATAACTTGTGCTTTCACAAATGTTGTAAAACCAGTTTCAAATGTTAAAGATGTTCTTTTTTATCGTTAGAATATATAAGAATGTCATCTAGAAGGACCAAAACAAAATGATCTAGATAATCTCTGAACACACTTTTCATGAGATTCATAAAAACTACAAGAGCATTTGTTAACCTAAATGGTAACACTGTGAACTCATAATGCCCATATCAGGTTCTAAATGTTATTTTAGAATATCCTCATCTTTTATCCTCAAATGATGATATCCTTCTCTAAGATCAGTCTTAGAAAAGACAATTTCCCTTCACATTTGATCAGAAATATCATCTATATGAGGTAGTAGATATATATTTTTAATAGTTTCCTTATTCATCATTCTATAATCAATATAAAGGCAAAGAGTGCCATCCTTCTTATTGATGAAGACAAATGGTACACCCTATGGGGACACACTTGGTTTGATTAACCCTTTTGATAATATATCATGGAGTTGAGCCTATAATTCAACAAATTTAGTGGTTGTCAGTCTATACAATTCTTTATACTATGGCTCTGATCCAGGTATGATATCAGTAGAGAAATCAAACTCATGTTTAAGAGGCAATCTTGGCAATTCCTTCAGAAATACATCATGAAAATTCTTAAGGAATAGATAATATTTAAGGGATGGCTCCTTATATTCCTATATTTTATTTATCTTGATAATAAATGCTTGGTATCCTTTTCATTGTGCCTTCCTGAGTTACATTGTATAAATTTGCCTAAGCCCCAACTCTTTTTTCTCATCCTGAATTAGTGTCTGATTTCCAAAATCATCTTGACACTCAACCTTCTTCAGGTAGTAGTCAACATTGGCTTTATACTTTTTAATTTATTTGAATCCTAAGATCACATCATATGACCCTAGTGGTGCTATATAAAGATCCACTACTATTGTGAAGTCAGGTAACCTAATCTCAGATTCAACAAAACATTTATCAAATTTAACCTTTGACTCATTTCCATATTGTACTAACAATGCATTTACCATTACTCCAACTTTTATAAATAACTTATTTAATATTTTAGGAGCTATAAAACATTCTGTAGCCCCCATATCTATTAAAATTGAAATTGGATGTTCAAACAAAATACCTAAACCACTATTGAATCTAGTATTTTGACTCTTGAATTGAATTTTGGAGTCTGCACTCCTCTACTTCCATTTCTTATTTTTGAAAGCTAGTTTAGAACTTCTAAACTTTTTCTTTAACTTATCTCTGACATGTGCAAGAGATTCTAGCTTTTTCTCCTGTTTGATTACCTTTTTAAAGACCTAGTCCATGGTAGAAATTCATGAATATCCAGCTCTCCACCAATCTAGGGTTTTAATCCCATGATGAACTTACTAATTTTGAACCTTTCTTTAGACTGATATTGAGGTACATACTTTAGAAGTTTGGTGAACTATTCCCAGTACTCATTTATTGATAAGTATACTTGCTTAAGATTCTAAAAATTTGTAAGTTTTTTATCAAAGTATAACTTTAGAAGCCATCATGATCTAAACAATATTTCAAATTGCTCTCATGTAGTGGTGGTCGAGTTAAGATTCATTTCCAACTTTTTATTAGCCCACCATGTAGCTACTTCACCAGCTAACTAGTAAGCTCCACAAACTACTTTAGTGACTTTAGAGTAGTTTTAAATCTTGAAATAATTCTCCATCTCAGTCAACCATACTTTAGCTTCATCTCCTACAACGGTTCTATCAAACTTAGGTGGATTCACCTTTTTTATATCTCTAGTTAATTATGTAGTTACATGTGCTCTTGCATCTTGAGGCACTTCTTCATGTCTTTGCTCTTGAGGTATTTCTTGCTCAGTAAGATGCTCTTCAGGAACATACTGATGTGCTTCCTCTTCATGTCCATGAATTTCCTATTTTGGGGCTACAATTTAGTCCCTAGTTTCATTCATGGTTGTAAGAATCTAATCCAGCTTTATTACTTGCTCAATGGAAAATTAGTTAGGATCAAATGAAGGGTTATTATCATTGACATTTAGAGGACCCTCACCAGATGATATAGCTTGCACCATTCTCATTTTTACTAAATAGAAAGATATAAATTTTTTAGCGGACTCATTAAGTCCTAGAGTTCAAGATGTAATTCTAATACCACAATGTAACATCCCACGTGGGATTTACTAGAATAACATATTTTTAAAAATTAAATACATGTATTCTTACATTATATTTCACCATGAGAATATAATCAATGATCCAAGTATAAAACATTAAATATGTTTTCGATTAATTAAGGCGGAAAACTAGGGGCCGAACCCTATACAGTCAAAAAAGACAAGAAAGCTGGCAAACAAAAGATGCCAGGACCGAACCAACAGCACAATCGAGAAACAAATTTAGAAGCAAAACAAAACACTGGAAAGACCAGAGTTAAAAATGATGAAACTACATAACTATAGAATTAACAAGATCCTTAAGATTCTCATTGTCCGCATTGTCAGCATTCCCTGGATTACCCACCGCTTCCATGATCCGCAATGGCCTTCTCCACATGGACCACCTTCAAAAGCTATCTTCATCATCAATGTGCATCATTCATGCTCCATCATCTCCTTCTGAATGATCTCTCTAATGTTTGGGGGTATATGAGCCCCTTGTTGCCATACCCTCCATCCTGAGAATTGCTGACCAAGGTTGGCACAAGCATCAACGACCCTGTTACCTTCTCTGTAGGTGTGGGTAATCTCAACTTCAGAAAACTTTTGTAAAAGAAACTGGCTGTCTGTAATGATGTATTTTAGATGGATACCAACGTTAGATGCTTTATTAACGGCATCTATGATCAACTTAGAATCTCCTTGAATATTTAAATTTCTAATTCCTAGGGATATAACTAACTTTAATCCCTAAAGTAAGGCCATAGCTTCAGCATAGTTATTGCTCTGGCAACCCATGCCACCAGCATAGACAATAGACATCCCTCCTTTTTCATTTCTTATTATTACTCCTCAACTTCCTTTACCACTCAACTTGGATGCCCCATCAAAATTGAGTTTCATCCAATTGGGTTTAGGTGGTATCCATTTAGTATGAATTCTCTGAAGAATTTTGGAATTATCATGCCCAAGGATAAGGTTTAAAACCTTCCATTTGGCAGCAATTTGACAAAACATTAATTATGTTAACCATAAAATAAACATGTAATAACTCATTTAGTTATAGATCACTAGGAAATAAATAAACAAAACATAACTGCATAATTTTAGAAAGAAATTATACAATTTTATCCATGACTAGTACAATATTCAACCACTATTATTTATGTATATTTAAATAAATAATTACATTTCCATTAGGAATAATGTTTAATAATAAATACAATACAAGATATAAGGCTCCACAAAGCATGAGTCTCATGAATTTTAGTATCTATGGTAATCTCATGTGTAGTCTCCAAATAAATACTGTTATGGGGAGGGAGAGCATCATTCGAGTGCTTTTCCACACCAACCACGGACCATCGATCCCCCACACAATCCCCTAAATAGGGATTGGCCCTCCCTTTATGGATGGGTAGATAGTGATGGTGCGGGAATCTAAAGAGACAAGCTAGTACTTATGTGTTATAATATATGTAATACATGATGTGTACCAAAATAAAATACATTCTAACATGATATTGCGCAAACATGTAAATCATAAATATAAAATGACAATATTTAACTAAAAATTATTTCAACCAAATTTTTTAATTAATTATTGATCTCTAAGATCAATAAAATTCATACACACCACTTGATCAAACTAGCTTCATCTAGCATTGGTGATGCTAAGTAAGCTAGTGAAGTCCATCTCACTATTTATTTAGTACCAATAATGCAAGATTTGGTTGATATAAAATATAACCAATAAATTCAAATAGATTACTTCTTATTAGGAGGCATAAAACATGCTAAATACATGAATAATAAAAAATAAATACATTTAGTTCATCAAACATATGCAATGAATCTCAACTATATTATTTATCACATAAATAATAAACATAAACAAGTATAGTCTATACCAACCAGGTATAGTTTATACTTAGACTACATGTTTCCAATTTCCATTAGTAACTCAAATGTAGTACATTTATGACAAACAACATATCATAGTTTATTCCATGTAAACATTTCTCAAACAAACACAAGCCAATCATAATAATTTCAAAGATTTATTTCATATGAAACATATTCTTTCATTGATACAACTTATTGTACATTTAGGAGGATGCATACATATAATCATAGTGTCATATCCCTTAGGATTTTATGATTTAATTTAATAGTCAATAAAAACCATAATTATAAGCATACTACTATGTTCAAATATATGCTATATATGTTTAGGGTAGGTAAGTTACTTGTACAAATATATTTCATATATTTATGTACTTTTGCATATTAAAGACATACATAATATGTACTGAATAAATGTATTTGTTCATACATAAAAATATTATTCTATACTAAACTAACAATCATTTTTATTTCCATTATGAACTATGAATGATTCAAACAAAACATTAAATATTTACCTATTCATAGAATAACATTCAATATCAACCATAGGATTTATACACTCCCAAAACCCCTATTTTTATTCACTTATTTTAATTGAAAAGTCATAATTTAGTTATGATGAAAACCATTTAAAGTCTATTACCCTATTTTCCCCCAACTTAGGTCATTAAACTATATACAATTTTTTGAATTGTTGATAAATATAGTACTATAATCAATTGATTACTCATATCTATATTTTTCTCTTTTTACTTACTGTAGGTTTTAAACTTTTCTGAGTTTCACAATTATCAAATAAATCAAGTCAACATCCAACTCAATTTCATTGTGAACTATATAACAACTAAACCTTTGCACAATTTATATACATATTTTAACCTTACTATAGTCTATGCATCAGTTCAAATATATTAACATATGTATCATTCAAATTTCAACTCTATCGACTTATCTACATATAAAAACTCATATACTTAAAGATATGTTATTGGTTTCTATATAGGGTTTGAACCAAATACCCAATCCAAATAAACAAATACAAGTCACATTATCTGTATAATATGTATGTGAGATTCCAACAATATAGATATCCAATTCAATGCTAATATTAATTTCTTGTATAAGCTAATGAATATCTAAATGGTTATAATAGTCACCTCAAATAACACAAAATTTTAGACTAAGAATACAGAGTTGAGATAGGACTTAAGCACTTACTATGTCCATTCTAGGATAGTTTTATATTATCCTATGATCCAAGCATAGCTAAGTTATACGGACTTAGTTTACCTACTCAGGATTTAAGAATAAGCTCACAACCCCTATATATATATATATATATATATATATATTCATGGTTTTATAAATAAAGAGCACAATTCATTCCTTTAAACTTTATACCCATTATGAATTTCATAAAGGCATACACAAAACCTTAATAACATTTCATTCACTCATCAAATTAACTTAGACTTTGCATTGTTATCTCGATAATTCAAAATATACACATAGTCTTATGTATCATACACACACACACACACACACACACACACACACACACACACACACACACACACACACACACACACACACACACACACACACACACATATATATATGTGTGCGTGTGTGTGTGTGTGTGTGTGTATATATATATATATATATATATATATATATATATATA
The DNA here is from genome assembly GCA_037957365.1 of Torreya grandis. NCBI lineage: Eukaryota > Viridiplantae > Streptophyta > Pinopsida > Cupressales > Taxaceae > Torreya > Torreya grandis. The sequence continues at coordinate 822,182 of JARHVA010002663.1, read as the reverse complement.
TATATATATATATATATATATATATATATATATATATATATATATATATATATATATATATATATATATATAAAATAAGGGTTTTATAAACCAAAATAAATCATTGTATTTATTAAAACCATCTTCCAAAGTCCTATAGTATTTAACTTGGGCATATTGCCATCATAACAAAATAAATCCATTTAACCCTAATGGTTTACACACACACAAAATACTATTCAATAGTCCATAAGGATTTAGGGGATATATGTTTAGTTCTTTGGGCGGCCAAGCCACCCACAGTGCTAAATCTATATCAATAATAAAATGTAAATCATTTCCAAAAACCATAAGAGATAATTAAATACTCAAATTTTCCTATTTCCATATAATATTAAATAACATCACCAAGCCACCCACATAACCAAACCTATATCAATAATAAAACGCAAATCATTTCCCAAAACCCTAAGAGATAATTAAATAATCAGATTTTCCTATTTCCAAACAATATTAAATAACATCACCAACCTTATTATGACATCTAGATGAAATTGCTTAAACCATAATAGTTATTTTTTTCCTTCTTTGTGCTCCTTCCTTCTCTTCCTCATGTCATGTCGTGCCCTTCTCTTTCTGCCCCCTCTTATTATCCTTTTTACATCAACCTCATTTTTCATGCAATGAATATAAATATTGCATTTAAATCATAGTGTTGTCATCATTCCATAATGCATAATCCTCATTATTCGTCAAAACTATAACTAGTCCAAGTTAACTCTATTCTGACACAACCAAGAAAGCTCTAATTCTCTCAAACTTTACCCAAACCATTCAATTATTATTTTAATATTTTATTTTTTTCATGTCTTTTTTTGACTTACATGCCTGTATATCAACTTCACAAATTCCACTATTGATATTATTGCCAGTGATAACTAACACTTCAAAAATCACCATTGTCTATGCATTCAAATAATGACTAGGTTTAGTTCATAGGATAGCTTAGGATAATAATGCAATTTTTATAAAATATTAACAACATCATGAATTTATATAAAAATTTGACTAATTTCAATTCAATGAAATTATTTTAACTATAATGGTAAATCAAACAATTACTATACCAAAACATAATGGTATTATAGATTTTTGAGATTGACCAGAATCAACCTGAACCATCCATCCTGAGATTGAGATGTGTGGTTGAGGATTAATTCAATTTTTGGAATTAAGTTTATAATTATCCTCATAATGACATTGGAAGAAGGCGTAATTAAGAGGCATAGAGGGCATCATGGAAGGCATTGATGAGGCATGGAGGGCATGAATCTTGATATTTGTGGCATTTATGGCCTAGGGATGTCTTTTTAAGAAATGAGGTCACCTAATGATGCAGATATTATATATTCATTTATAAAAAAAAGTATTCAACAAGTTTTCATGGAATTATTAATTAGGCCTTGATTTTGATTAATTAGCTCTTAAGCATGATTAAGCACTTTATGCACAAATCATTTAAATTGATTAAAATGCCTTGTCATTGGTCCAAAATTTGATTGGATTGGAATTAGAAGTCAATGTCAAATGTGTTAGAAACATATTCAAATTTAGGATGTTACCAATAAAAAATAAAAAATAACAAAGGCACACATCTTGTGCAAGAGATTTGATAGGAAAGAGCAATCCAGAGCACCTAGGTGCAAAATTGACATTTTGACTCAGAATGATCTGATCAAAGTTAGCTGGGCCATAAATTGCATTACCTAATTTAATGATAATTTAGCCAAAAATTGACACTTGAATATGTCAATTTCACATCATTTAGCATGTTTTAGTGTTTTTAGGCCAAATTGTGCATTTTGGGTGGAATTAATCAAAAACCTGGTTGGAGGTTATTGGTGGCCAGATTAGGTGTCTACAATTTGCCCCTATTTGGGAAGGCATTGCAAGCTATAAGCATAGTAACATCTTCTAAACTAATGAAAAGGTCCTGTATTCCTATAATTGCAATGATGATAAACTAACTATATGATGCCCCATCGAGGGAATGGTTGGCACAAATAGGTCAACAAACAGTCCCTCAAAAAGAAAGAAGTGAAGTGAGGGGACCAAATAAAGGAAATATGACGGGGTGAAAACATAATGATACTAAAAAAGTATTCAAAATCATTGAGAATGTAAGTGGGATGGTGCACAATGGTTTGTCTAAAGGTTGTTATAAACATTATACCCCGATAGTGGCAACATGGTATGATAACACACTGATTTGCCCAAAGGCAGTTATAATCATTGAGAAGATGGAACTACCCTAGTTAGGACAAAAAACCAAGATAAAAAAGTGGTGATAACATAATTATTTTCCCAAAGGTGGTTATAATCATTGAGAAAAATAGGTGGGATGGTGCGCAATGATTTACCCATAGGTGGTTATAATCATTGGATCATGATTATGGAAAACATGATAAACTTGGCCGAGGATGATGATAACTTAACACAAAGGGTAATGATGAATTGGAATAACCTACTAGTAGGGAGATGCTCATCTAAACTAATAAAATTTGAAATTATTTCATGGTTAATTGCTCTATTTGGGATATTATTGGGAGTGAATCAGGATGTCGATGCTGAGGAGATGCTGCCATTGCTAAATAGACTTTTTGAAGCTTAGGTTTGTTGTAGCCTGTATCGGTAGACATCATGGTATAACATCATGAGGGCTTGGACAAAATATGCATGAGGATGGACTCCCCAAATCCAATACTCAATGGAACATAATGCACCAATGATAGAAACCATGATGATAATGTAAACATATGAATATGGATGGTGTGGACAAGGAATCACCCAATGAACACACATAAATTGAATCAAGGTAATAGTGCTAAAAGAAAAAAAATAAGTAGACAAATAAACAAACAAAACCATAGAAACCATATGAACATTACCACTATAAAATAGGTGACAACTTAATAAACAAACAAAATGGGGAAATAGAAGAAAAGGAAGGGGGTGGTTGAGCTATTTCCATATGAACTAGGCAAGAGGACGTTGCCTACATAGTTCCATGGTTGTAATATCTAATAAAAAAACTTTAGGCCAAATGTAGTTCTCCCATGGAATGGGAAGAATGTGATAATTGATGAAAACAAACAAATTAGATGTGATAGAAGAAGAAGAATGGTCTTGCAAAATGGTAAGTGTGTGAGAGAAAAGGCCAAAAAGGATGGGGAAACTAAATGATAAGTTATTTACTTACAACTTAGTAAGGGTTCCCAGAATCCTTAAGGCAAAGAAGCAGTCAATGTTTTTGTTCTTTTCTAATGATTTTTCAAATGTTTTTAGAATTTTGGAAGTATCTCAACTCGATCAAGAATGACGAGATACTAAATGGTTCAACCTCACAAAATAGTGAGAGCATTCAAACTGAGGTTGATCATAAAATGGCAAGAGTGTGGCTTAAATTGCTCATAAAATGATGAGAATGTGGTGAAAAGGGTGACTAAGATGACCTCAACAAGTATTGAGCACTACCTACATAGTCTTAGAGTAGGACCTCAAGTCACTGTAGTTCCACCCTTACAGTGGAGGAATTTGACTAGTGTAGTAGTCAATTCAAACAAAATAGGCACAGTTGGTAAACATGCATAGTACGACATAGGAAGTGGCAAGTTGGTATGTCAAGGCTTAATGTGGCCCCTAATTTACCCATAGGTGGTTATAACCAAGACACAATGGCATAGATCAAAGGTCATAATTTTCCCAAAGGTGGTTATAATTAGTAGAAAAATTGATGGTAAAAAAGGAATAACAAATGAAGGATGCAATTACCAAAACTTCTATCACATTGTTCCAAAATATGATCTCTATCTAAAATACTTTGAACTAACTGATGAAACTGATCAAATACCTCGATAATGAAACTACATAATGAATGGAAAAAACCAAGGTCAAATGGGCTAGGTTTTAGAACACACTGGGTTGATATAACATAAGTGAAAAGTAGATATGGTGAAGAGGATGGATAAGGATGGTATTTGTACAAATAAAAATAGTGATAAAATAGCATAACTAAAATGGTCCTTATAGAAAATATACCTTTGTTCTTGAGCATAGTACCGCTTGAGATGAATAATATTCATTGGCTCTAGAAGTTCATCTCCATTTGGTGTGGCGAGCCTGTATGCTCCTGATCCATAATCTGTAGTAATGATGAAATGCCCTATCCAGTTTAGTTTGAATTTCCCTTTATGTTTTTTCTCAGCCGTGGTATTCTTTAAGAACAAGATCACCAACTTCAAATGTTCTATACTTAACATGCTGATTATAGTGGCCTTTGAGTCAGTTCTAATATGTTTGAAGATTATTGAGCATGGCTATGTGTTTCTCATCAAGTAGGTCTAGCTCTTGCAAGTGAGCAACTCGATAGTCATAATCATCCAGGACATGTTTGAAAGAGATGCATAGTGAAGGTAACTCAACCTCAATGGTAAGGATGGCTTCAATCCATAAACAAGTGAGTATGGAGTGGATCTCATGGGGGTACAATGATTGGTATGGTATTTCCAAAGGGCAGGGAATATCTACAAGTTCCAATCATGATCGACATTATTGAAAATCTTTTTGAGAATATTGACAATGGTTTTATTGGATGCCTCAACTTGGCCTTTACCTTGAGGGTAATATGCTATAAAAAAATGTTGTGTGATATTATATTCAGTACATAGCTAGTTTACATCCTTGTTCTTGAATGATCCTCCATTATCAGATATAATGTTAGAGGGGATACCGTAGTGGTAAATGAGATGGTTGAAAATGAATTTGAAAATTTGCGTTTCCAGTCATGTAAGTGAGGGGTATAGATTCAACACACTTAGTAAAATATTCAGTGGTAGTAAGGATATGTTTATGGCCATCATATGAAGTGGGGTTGATCTTCCCAATGAGGTTAAGTCCCCATGTAGAAAATAGCCATGGTATCAACATTAGTTTTAGATTTTTTACTGGGGCATGAATCAGATTAGCTTGTCATTGACATTTGTCACACTTTTTTACATATGTAGTGGCATCTGCAGCTATTGTGAGCCAATAATAACTAGTACATAAGAGCTTTTTGGATAGGATTGCCCTGTTAGAATGAAATCCACATACTCCTTTGTGAACTCCTCTTAACGCTAGTGTAGACTCTGCCGAAGTTAAATAATGAAGCAGAGTTCCATCAAAACTGTTATGATAAAGGGTAGATCCAAGTAGAGTATTATAAGTGGAATGATGAATGAAGGATTTGGTTTATTTTTGAGATAGGTTAGGTGGTAGAACTTGGTCATGAAGGTAGTTGTAAAGTTCTGAGTACCAGATAGAATTAGGACCAATAATATCACAAATCATTGTAATGGTTGAAGGTTCATGAGTCAATGCTAATAAATTCTTGACGAGGAATTAATACTCTTTAGTTTTATCTATTTGTCAAATTAGAGATCCAATAGTAGCTATGGAATCTACAGTTCTTTTACTAGCCCTTGGTATGTGCTCAAACTGAATATTGGCAATTTATTGCTTACGAGTGTCGATCATGGCTTTATATAGAACCAACTTGTCATATTTGATCTAAAAATTATTTGTGATCTGATTGATGATTAATTAAGAATCACCATAAAATTTGAGATGAGATATATTCCAATGCATTGCTTGTCAAAGTCCTACAACAAGTGATTCATACTCAGCCATGTTGTTTATATAAGAAAAGCTGATTCTAAATAATTTAGGGATTAGATCCCCCTATGGTGTAATAAACAATAGGACTTCCCCTGATCCATGTGCAGTAAATGAACCATCAAAATATAGTTTCTAGGGATATTCCTCAAGGGGTGTGTCAATGATGGTCATTATGGATTCATCAAGAAATTGAAACATGAGTGGTTGTGTGTCTATGAGAGGTGCTTCAGCAAGTTGATTTGCAAGAAATTATCCCTTGATTGTATTTGATTGACATACTCTATATCAATCTCACTGAGAAGCATGATCCATTTAGCCATTCTACCTTACAAACCTATTTTAGATAGTAGATACTTGAGTGAATATACTTTTGAAATGACCATGGTCTTATTATTCAACATGTAATGGCATATTTTTTGAGCTGTGAAGACCATGGCTAGACAAGCTTTTTCAATAGGTGCATAGTTATGTTCATATGTAACCAAGGTATGACTTAGGTAGTATACAGTGTGCTACTTTCCATTATCATCATGTTGAGCTAAGAGTTCCCCCAGAGCATGGTCAATAGCTGATAAGTATAACAAGAATAACTTTCCTGACATATGAGGTAATAAAACATGTGGATTAACAAGATAGTCTTTGAGTTGTTTAGTAGTGATCATCCCAGTGAAAAGCAACTTCCTTATTCAAAAGGTGTGTAAATGGATTGCACTTGTCTTCTATTTGAGAGATGAAGTGTCAAATTTATTAGATCTTACCCTACAAACTATGGAGTTGCTTTAAATTGGTTAGTGGTGGCATCTTGGTTATAGTTTGGACTTTAGTTGGATCAACTTCAATACCTCTACAAGACACGATGAAGCCAAGCAATTTGCCTAAAGTTACACTGAACACACATTTCTTTGGATTGAGTCTGACTTTGTACTCCCATAATCTTTCAAATATCTTATGCAACACTGTTGGATGGTCTGTTGGTGCTATTCTAATTTGGTTGTATCCTGAAAAGCCATCAATGAGTGAAAGCATTTTATAACCTACCATGGAGTCAATGATCATGTCGATATTAGGCAAGGGAAAATCATCTTTAGGACAAGCTTTGTTGATGTCTCGAAAATTAGTACAAATTTTGATCCCTTCATGATTTTTACTAATAGGTACCACATTAGAGATCCATTCTATGTAATCAATGGATCGGATACATCTTGCTTCTAAGAGTTTTTCCAACTCTTTCTTTACCAATACAAAAATATAAGGATACATATTACGTAACTTTTGTTTTACCAATTTAGCATCATGGTTAACCTCAAGGTGGTGCAACACCAAGGTGGGGTCTAAACCTAGCATTTCAAAATAGGCCCATGTAAAGATATCTACAAATTCTCTCAACAGAGCTATAAAGACTTCATGTTCCTCCTTTATGAGGGATGCACCTAATTTTATCCATTTTAAGTTTGATGGAGTCCTAATATTTACCTTTGTTGTATCTTTGACTAGAAGGGTCAAACCATCTTCTAGGATAGTAGGCAATGAATTTAAATATTGAATCATGTCAGGGTCCTCTATTAAGACTTGCTCTTCAACTTCTCCTAGGCATGATGAATTTGAGTCTCCTAATGGGAGATATAGACATGTGACAAAATAGTTAAAAATTCTTAAAGAATTTTATCAAATACTTATTATTGCTCAAAGTTGAACTTAGATCCACAAGCAAGCTCATCATTGGTGGTCTCCTGGTCTAAATTCAAAGAAAAATGAACACCCCCATCTGATGACACTTGAAATAGTTTTTCACCACTAGACTTACCTTTATATTTACTTTTTCCCTGGTCAAAAAGTTCCTCAAAGAGGTTTTCACTTTGGGACCTCAATGTTTTACTTATTTTTTTTGGCTAAGGGTGTTCACTCATTCTCCAAAATAGGTTGTAGGATCCAATGTGATTGAGAATCCTGATTTGTGATTTCCCAATAGAACATTGTCTCTAAGGCCTAAAAAGTCACAAAATGCCTCATCATTTTAGAACTCATAAATTGACATACTAGATTCTTATTGGTCCTAATATATTAATTGGGGATAATACAATGGTAATAGATTGTGATGAATGGTCAGGGTAAGGGTACAAATGGCATTGTTATCAAATAGGTTGGTTTCAGCTAGGTCATCAAAGGTGAGGCAATGATCAGACTCTACTTTGCTATCAGCATCATCATCACTAGTCATTGGTGATGGAGTTTGAATAAGATATGCGGGGTCACCCCTTAGTGGTTTAAATCCAAGTCCATAAGGTCTTTCATACTTAGTCATGGAAATTGGCTCGATAGTTCCTTGTTGATTCGGTTTGAGGCCTATTCTTTCATAATTGTGACGCTCTATGATCTTATTGGGAATAGGATACTTTGCATTTTTATAACAATCAACTTGGTTGTCATTGTATAACCATGATTCATCCCCTTCAAGAGGGTCAGGTCTTTGGCTAGATGCTGGTACAAATGTGTCAGGTCTCTTATCTTTGTTCTTTTATTTCCAATGTATATGTGGGATGACTTTAGGTCACCCAAAGGTTTTTGGATTTTGAGGAAGATTGGAAATATGAAATGTATCATGGGTCACATACTCTCCTGGTTCATTATCTGAAATGGTGAAATGATTAGAAGCTTTAGGAGGTGACATGTGGGAAAGGGAATCCAAGGTATTAGGATTTATGCAATTATCTGATAAAGGATCAATAAGTATAGCCTTTCCTTTATCCTGCTTAAAACTTGGATTTATGCTGTATTGATAATTATAGCTTTGAAATATGGCCTTGAGATGTTTTTAGTGTTCATATGGGTGTAAATCTCCTAGAATATTCACTTCCATCCCTGAGTGGGAAAACTTGATACATTGGTGCAATGTTGATGGGATTGCATGAATCTCATGTAACCAAGGCCTACCTAGAAGCATGTTGTATGATAACTCAAGATCAAAGACATGGTAAAGTGTATCATGGGTCAAAGGCCCAATGATAACTATAAAACTAATGGTGCCTTGTGATTCTCTTTCTTGATTATTATAGGCTTTGATGGTTATTGCTTATGGCTAGAGATTTGCCATTGTGTACTCAGGAAGCTTGATGGGCTTTAGAGACACTATGTTGAGGCCAGATCCATTGTATATAAGGACATGTTTCACTTTATGCCATCTTATATAAAATTCTATGTATAATGGATTATTATAGAGCGAGCCAAGGGAAGATAGATCGCTTTAGTTGAATATGACTTGTTGGGCTGGAGCCAGGTGTCCAACCAAAGCTTGAAATTTATCAAGGGATATGCCACTATCAACATTGAATTGGGTTAAAAAATCATTCAAGATGTTCTTGTGGATTATTGATGTTCACAACAAATCTAAAATAGAAATTTATGCTGGTGTCTTCTACAATTGTTCCACAATATCAAAATTCTTGTCTTGGTTAGTAGTGAATGGTTTATTCTGAGGCTGAATGATTGGTAGGATGATAGGTAAAGTGACAGATGGTTGTGGGCTTGGGATAGTAATCTTTGAACTTTGAGTTATGATTACACAATCAAGATTAAATATTAGACCATTATTGTTAATAAATATTGGGAATGGTGTGGGACCAGACATGATAAGTCTCAATTTCTAGTGTACTCACATGTGGTCACATGGCAAGGATGAGTTGTTGATATAAGGTCCAAAATGGGAAGTCCTAATTTATTGGTTTTCCTGTATGCATTCCCAGGTCAAAGAAGGATTATCCATATAATTTGGCTGAATATTGTTATTTAGTAATGGTCTAGGCTAATTAGTGATTGGTCTAAGATTAATGGAGATGGTATTAATGCTACCCCCTGTAATATGACTTATAACCCTGTTGTAGTCATGTGTAACTACATGGTAGTTTTGTTGGTCATTACTATTCTGACCTTGGTTTTGTCTATTGTTATATTATTATGGGTTATACTAATGATTTTGTTGTCATTGTTGCTGATCATTTTGATGTTGTTGATTGTTATGTCAGGGAAAGGGGTTTTGATAAATCCCAAGAGTTTGATTGAAAGTGGACCCACCATTATCCAATGTTATCTCCCCATTCTCCAACACATTTTTAATTAAATACTTGATTTGGACACATCTTCATAGATTATGCTCGTTGACTCAAAGATAGTCACATAATTCATTTTCATAGTACCAATCAGGATAAGGAATGCCTTGTGGATAATGCTTTGGTATAGGCTAACTAATCAGATTAGTAGCAATAATCTTATGAAATATAAACTCAATAGGTTCCCCTAGGTTACTAAAGACATGACGTGTAGGCATGGTTCTCTTAGGATGAGGGGTTTGCAATGGTAAAGGTTGTTGTATTTGTTGTGCAGGTCTTGGTTTTGGTGCTTGCAACATTGGTTGGAGAGGTTGCTGAGTGGAGTAAGCTAAAAAGGTGGTGTAGATGATATTTAAAATGTTTAGACATGATGGGATTTAGTTACTCCATTTCCCACAACATTCCTATTATGGTTGAATTGCTTTGATCTTTCTTTATTATTAGCCTATGCTGGTTGTGATGTTGGTACTTAAATGGGATGTTGATGTTGGTCATTTCCTTCATTGGTACCTTGATTTGATTTGTTGAATTAAGCTTGATGACTCCTTATTGATGAGAATCCGCTCGATCAACAAAATTTTATTGATGATTTCCTTGAAAGTATGTGCACATTGTAGTTCCAAATGATAAGCTATCTCACTGTGCATATTTTTGGTAAACATAGTGGCTAATTGTTTATCCAGTAAACTGTGGGTGAAATGGCTTAAAAGGTCTCTCCATCGCTATAGATAACTTGTAAAACTCTCACCAAATTTTTGATTTTCTTGCATTAAGTCCATTAATGAAATCTCATGCTTGAGATTATGGAAAGGTGCTGCACAAACTTATTAGAAAGATCATCAAAATTTATCACTGAATTTGTAAGAACCTTTAAAAACCACTCCAAGGCTTGTCCAACCAAGCTCCTTGGAAGCAATAACAAAAGGTAAATATCACTATATGCCACTCATTAATATGTGACAAAGAATTTGGTCAAATGAGCCTTAGGGTCACCTTTCCCTTTTTATTTGTCAAATTTTAGTGGTTCATATCATGGAGGAAATGGTATCTACAAATACTCCATGTTGAATGGGTAGGAACACATGTCATCCAATTTGAAATTTTTAATCTATTTCCCAGCCTGAATGGTAGCAATTACATCCTTTATTTGTTGCAATTCTTGGGATAGGAAACTAGAAGGAACATTGGTTTGAGGGAGAATATTGGTTTAGATAGATGGTTGGGAGGTCACGAGTGGGACACTTTGACTAGGGTATGATGGGGATACCTATTGGCGTATATTAGTTTGGTTAGGGAATGGACACAAAATATGCATATGTGGATTAGGATATATTTAAAATTATATAATTGGTTGCATGATATTCTAGTTTGGGTTGGTGATAAAGGTTTGACTCGGAGGATTTTGTGGTTGGGATGGAAAGATATATATAACTATACTATGCCTGTTATGGTTGAAAAGGGACATGTTGCTGCCTAATCAAACCTTGTTGTTGAGTGGGAGCTTATGGACCAAGACCCTGCCTCTAAATTTGTGGCATATTTTGAACCAACAGTTGTCTAATAGGTACTCAAGAAATATGGGTACCTCCTTGTTACATGAATCCCTATGAGGAAGTGAAAATAGGTTATAGATTCAACATCTATTTCTGACTAATATTTGCATGTTGTTGAATATTCATTGCTTGGTTTTAAATTGGCATATTAGTCTGTGACTGAAGAGGTATGTTTGTCATTACCTAGTGAGGTAGAACATTTGTTGCCCCTGATTGAGGTGGCAATTTATTTTTCTTCTATTGTGTTGATACACTAGATTGTGTCTACTGTTGTAGAATTCTACTTGTTACTTATTGAGGAGGAGTATGATTCATCACATTCTATTATTGAGATGTGACATTGGCCATTATTTGATTACCTAATCCCATAGGTTGTATACTTGAGGAAGTAAATGGTTGAGGTTGGGGTGTAGAAACTCCCATTCCCTAGTATGATGATCTACCCATGGGATTAACTACAAGCACATGTTGTTGGCTAGTTGTTTGTGCATTAGTACCACTTTGATCAGGATTGGATGTTGTTTGCACATTTTCCAATATGTTTGGATCATTATTCTATGTAGAGGCTGAAGACACTTCTTCAATAAGAGGCATATGCATCAAGTTATCTATCAAATTAGTTTATATGAATGGGTTAGAATTCAAATTTTCTTGTCCAGTTAACTCTATCAACACTCTTGTTGAAGGAACTAGGTCAATAAGAGGCTTACTCACCATGTTCATCTGATTGAAATCATGTGCTAGATTCAAGTAGGTTTGATATGCTATTTGCATTTGGCTAAAGTGATCTTCCATTATGTTTTTACCTTGATTAGATATATTAAGGTATTGATATGTTTTTTGGACTGGAGCCATATGATTACTAGAAGAAGCCTGTTGATCGTAAATGATATTGTGGGGAACTTTGACTAGACTTGGTAAATTTTCATGGGGGAATTCTGCTAGAAACTTGGCCCCTACCTTTATGGCTCTATCCAAAATCTTGTCTTTGTTCTCTAATAAATGTCACTCAAACAAAAATGAATCATACGTGGAAGCCATATTAGTAGAATATGACCATTGAAGAACTAGCTCGTTCACTATGGGTATTATAGCTAGGTATTGTGTGGTCTATTCTTGGTCTTGTTTTGAATAACGTGGTGTATTAACCAGATAGTTAGCCAATGGATCTTTGCTTTGTGCCCTAATTGAGTATTATAAGAATGATAAAAATCCATCTCATAAGTAATATTATTTGCATAGGGGTCTTGCACCATTTCTTCTTGTGTAACTACATTACTAATCCCTATATTATACATGAGTCCACTATGAGTGTAGGAATACATGTTGGGATCCATAGTCAATGTTTTGTGGTAAAAGGTCAAACAATTCTACAAACTCTAAAAAGGAGAATGTCTAAAATAGATGATGTTCCAACTTGGTCTAGATTCATCAAAAGGATCAAAAATTTTATGCAAAGATTTATTAGGAAATAAGCTAGCATGAAGTATCTAATGTTTTAATATTCACAAAAAGATAAGCAAGTAAATGGACCCAAAAATAAAAATGCTAAACTCTAAAGTCAAAGTGTTTCAAATCAGTGTAATCTAAAAATTTAAAAGTTGATAGGTCTTTTGGCCAAATGCGGCATCAAAAGCTAGGCTCAAATAAGGCATGCGCTAGGAATCTTGGCCAAATGGCATCAAAAGCTAGACTTTGAAATAGATGAAAGTTTTAATCTAATAGATTTGAAACACTTCTAACAAACACTAGGCATTTGATTCTTGGACATGAACTTGATCAACTAGGTATAAGGTATGAAACAAAAGGCACTTTTTAGAGATAGTTTATTTTCTCACAAAAATGGTATAAAACTTGGTTCTTTTGACAAACAAGCTAGACAAAAGTGAGCAGTATAATTGTGCTTTAGACAAAGGATCACAAAAGTACACTCAGATTGGTCTAAAAATGTAGGAATAAATTTGGAACTCTATGCAAAAGGGTCTATGAAACAATATTTGAAATATTTTGGGCAGCGTAATGATGCTATACTACCCAAAATACATGACAAAAAAGTTTGTTTCAAAAACTCTCTAAGGCAAAGACATTTTCCCACAATTTTGACAACATAACACTACTTTTCTTAACTCAAAATGTTGTGGTGCGTAGAATCAAAGTGCAAGTGTTTAGCATAAAAAGGCTTAAGTATATCAAGTGATGACAATGATTATGAGTCTTGAATGACCTTCAACCCAAATTGAAAATTAAAGCTAAGTTCCCTCAAGTTTAGTGCAAATGGCGAACCCATTTAACACATCAACCTTATGAACTTGTAAAAGTGTAATTTTGGATTTAGATTATAAGTGAAGGACTTAAATTAACTTTGGTAAAGGTCTAAACTCAATTGGGTAGCATAACTATGCCAAATGGATGATATGACTCTCAAGCTTTTGATGAACCTTGAAAAAGGAAAATTGATGATCTCATGCGGGTAGCATAACACCTCTTTGTTCAAAAGAAAATTAGGACTATGTGTTTGGTTTGAATTGTTTATTTACACCAAGTTTTGACTTTAAACAAGACTTTAATCTAGGACAAGACTAACTATTTAATCACTTTTAGATCCTAAACTAACAAGGTTGTTTGGTATTATTGGAATCCATCAATATACATCATTTGAGAGGAATTTAAGTGTTCATCCAAAAGTAAATGCACATTATATAGTAGGGTTTTTACACCCCCCTTCTCTCAAATGATAGTACTATGACATGGACCTTGAGGCGCACCTTGCACCAATAATACTTCCACAGAAGGTGGGGATTCATATAAGATCTAATAAGTTTTTGAATGATCTAGGGGAATGAATTGCACAATAACTTTCATGCCAAACAATGCAAAAGAAAAGAATGTATTTTGGGTGCGTATCATTTGGCTTGTTACAAAAAGGTCTAGTCCTTTTTGCAACCACTACATCCTATTGTTCACTCAATGTAGTGTGATGTCCAAAGTGTCACTACGTCCCATGTGTAACTCTAATTAGAATCCAAATGAAGTCAATGCAGGGAGGTGAAACCCTAGTTCAAAGCTTCCCTAAAGAACTCATGGGAGGTGATGAAGTCCCTCCTGCAAGCCAAGTTTACATAAAAATAAAGAAACATGAAAGTAGAAAGACTTTAGGGTTGTTCTCAAGGTCACCCAAACTTTGACAAGTTTTTAGGGAGTGTTTTAGATGACTTTATTTCTAAGCCTTGGACTAGGATACTTGCAATGAAAATGGTGCTTTTGATTCCAAAGGTTCCCTAAAGGGGACGAATGGAAGAGTATACACATAATATTTATCTTTTTGCCAAAAAAAAATGATTAAACAACTATTACAAACAAGAATTGACAAGTGTATTCAATTTTAAGCCCAAATGAAAGATTTGGTGGTGTTCATTTGACCCCTTGGTCTTAAGATTGTGAAATTTTAAAACATTCATTTAAGCACCTAAATTTTTTTAGTAAACACCAAAACAAAGTCCCTAATTGATTTTTAGACATGCAAAAGGTGATTTAAAACATGTTTTTAGCAAATGGCAAGCTTGGTCCTGCATAAAAAATGTCAACATGTCCTTTAACTTTAAAGATATTTTTGGTTTGAAACAATAAACTTTAGAAAAAGATCTCTCGGGTCTATGTTTTAAGAAAATCATAGTGATCGATGTCAGTTTATATAACCAATGATGGTTACATTTTCTGACCGATGTTAGTTTTCTAATCGACATCAATTATACCAATGTGACTGATGATAGGCATACAACTAATGTCAGTTTTGTTAATCAATGCAAGTTAAGATATGCAATCGATGTCAGTCTTACTTGTCAACATCAGTTACTATGTAAACCTGTGGCAAACAAAAATGGCAAAATAAAGTTAGAAAATCAATTTGAAATTTTTTTAAAGGTCCAAATGAATATTTTAAAGTTGAAAAATTATCTTCTTTAGGTGTGAGATGCATATATTCCCACTAGGCATGCCATGATATGATCTATGAATTTGACTCAAGAGAGGATGGTTAGTATGTGGTTAGTTCCAAAATGAAAACAAAATGAAAGAAACACACTAACTAGCATAACATATCTAGGCTTAGACACTAGGGATAGCTTAGTTAATAAAAAAAATGACAAACACAACTAAAAAGTAAGGAATAAAACACAATAATTCTTTCACCTTCCTTGGATGCTCTAAATGCCTTTGTAGTAGTGGTTTGCTCAGTTTTGTGCTCATGAATTCCTTGGCAATGGAAGCTTGGCTACCTCCATCTCTCCTTGGAACCTTTGGATTATGGCTTGGCTTGGATTGGAATCAATTTAGCATGGTAAAACTAATTTATTGAAGTTTTTTTAATTAATTTTGCATTATAATTTTGTATAATCATGTCTTAAAATTCATGTGGTGAGGCCTCTTATTTATAGAATTTTGAGATTGACCAGAATCAACCTAAACCATCCATCCTGAGATTGAGATGTGTGGTTGAGGATTAATTAAATTTTGGAATTAAGTTTATAATTATCCTCATCATGAAATTTTAATAAGTGGAAATAAAAAGGCATTGAGGGCATCATGGAAGGCATTGATGAGGCATGGCGGGCATGAATCCTAATATTTGTGGCATTTATGGCCTAGGGATGTCTTCCCAAGAAATGAGGTCACCTAATGATGTAGATATTAGATATTCATTTTTAAAAGGAAGTATTCAACAAGCTTCAATGGAATTATTAATTAGGCCTTGATTTAGATTAACTAGCTCTTAAGCATGATTAAGCACTTTGTGCACAAATCACTCAAATTGATCAAAATGCCTTGTTATTGGTCCAAAATTTGACTGGATTGGAATTAGAAGTCAATGTCAGATGTATTGGAACCATATTCCCATTTATGATGTTACAAAAAACAAATAATAAAGGCACGCATCTTGTGTAAGAGATTTGATAGGAAAGAGCAACCCAGAGCACTGAGGTGCAAAATTGGCATTTTG
Source organism: Torreya grandis (assembly GCA_037957365.1). NCBI lineage: Eukaryota > Viridiplantae > Streptophyta > Pinopsida > Cupressales > Taxaceae > Torreya > Torreya grandis. The sequence continues at coordinate 805,836 of JARHVA010002663.1, read as the reverse complement.
ACTCAAAATGATTTGATCAAAGTTAGCTGGCCCATAAATTACATTGCCCCATTTAATGATATTTTAGTGAAAATTAGAACTTGAATATGTTAGTTTCACATCATTTAGCATGTTTTAGTGTTTTTAGGCCAAATTATGCATTTTGGGTTGAAATTAGTCAAAAGTCTGGTTGGAGGTTATCGGTGGCCAGATTTAGGTGTCTACAGATCTATCCTACATTAAACTCATGACAAAAAGGTAGTTAGCCTGTAACATAATGATATATATCATAAAATACTATTGTAATAACTAATCAACATGCTCATAATGTAAAGAATATCCAAATGCAACTAACTCATAACAATGTAATCAAAGGAACATATAGTTGTCCCATAGTATCATATGACTTATTACTGAATTAAATAGTAATTAATCAATTTACTAATCATAATAATCCATGGATAATTAGGTAAATTAGCTTAGTGAGAAATTATAATGTGACAATGTAATTAAAATGTGATATTTTAATCATATATATGGAATAATTGGTAAAACCACTCCTTTAAACCCTAAGATTTATGACCATGGCACTCCCTTCCAACACAACATATACCTTAATGAAATATTATGCTTTCTTTCTCCACTTCTAGTTTTTAACTAGTTTAAAATCCTTCCTCCTCTACTCTTTTTAGTTATTTATGTCCTCTTTTACTCTTATTTACTTTTTATTTACTCATTTTTAGGATTAAACCCACCAAATTTTTATCACCCTACCAAGATGTTCCTTCCTGCATCTTACTTCCTCTTGTGAGCTTATACACACTATTGTCTGACCACCTCCTCCAAAATCCTTTGTGGCTTTGTTTAGTCACTATCCAACCTATTTTTGGATTCTTCCTTTTAACACTCATCTCTATTTGTAGCTCTTATTTTCTCATGGCTACCATCTCTTTCTCGATGCTTTTCCTTACTACTACCACCTCACTTATGGCTTATTCATTCATAAGATTCCTAAAAGACTCTTATTCTTTTTTGGCTTCTTCACACATTCTAATTTATATACAAATCATGTTATCCTCTATACATCTTGTGAAATCAAGTGGCTTACTCTCTTCTAAAGGCCTTCTTCATCTCAAAATCTACACATGCACATTAACTACAGTCACATATTAGTATAAAAACATGAGGCTTAACAATCACCAAATGTGCTTCCTCTATATTCATAACTTCATTAGCTGATATAATAATTTCTTATTTGTCTTTATCTTGACTTGTATTTGTTGATTTAAAAAACAACTTATTGTGTCCTAACACAGACACCCCATTCTTATAAATTTTAAAATAAGAACCCATTATTGAAAAACCTCTATCTATGGAGATATGAGCCTAAATATCTATTACTAGGGTATCATGTATTTATCATCTATAGATATTTCCATCAAATCCAACATTGCCCAAGTTCAAATTATAAAAATCTAAGCTTAAATTAGTACCTTAAGTTATTTTTAACCTTAGATTTTCACAATTTTTTACTTTGATATGATTTACAAACCAACAAATCTAATCTTTCTATGACCAAGTATATATATTTTAATCACAGGATTAACAATCGAAGACCATTAATTTTTTCTAATCGGGCCCATAGTGAAGATTCGACATGATTGTGACACACATTATTCTTACATCATTCAGAGTTTTAGATGATTACAAAATTTCTAAATCATTCAAAGTTTTGGATGATTACAAAATATTAAGTCTTTTTAGCTTCCAAGCCTCCTAAGCTCTGCAAGCATTCCATATGGCATATTCATGTTAAAACAAAAACATGAAAACTTCATCTATTTACTGATAAATTTAATAGTTTTGCATTCCCATGTGCTAATGGTTCTAAGCTCCTGAGTCTTTGGGCTTTTGAGATCATTCCATGTGTCTTGATCATGGTAATCTATGTGCATAGGAATTTTAAATGGTTCTTTGGTTTTCAATATAAATTTTCTAATCTCTTGAGTCTCCTAGATTTTGAGATCATTCCATGTGTCTTGATCACATTGACTTGTGACCATGGAAGGTTTTTCACCAAAAATAATCCCAATATAATGTTTTGAGCTTTCATACTTTTGTTCTCTAAGATTACTCCACATAGTTTGATAGTGTTAACTCACCACTACGATACCTACACAACATAACAAATACATTTAAGGGGATAGGTTAATGAGGACTTGACAAGTGGAACTACTTGAGGAAGGTATGGACAAAATATAAAAGAGAATGATTAACAACAAGATAAAAAATCAATTCAATGAATGGCTAATAACTGTATCAAAATTAATGGTTGGACACAAAGAATTAGTGAATGATCAACATTTGGCAAGTAAAGGCACCTACTAAAGCTAACTGGCACATTCAAATCAAAATGGGCATTAAAATCAAAATTTCATTATCTACATTGAAGGTGCACGAATACATTCAATACTCAGGGCTACAAGTGATATATACATAATCTCCATTAAGAAGGATTCACTTTGATATTGCCCTTGTAATTAAACAATTATGTTCTTAAGCTTCCCAATATTGAGTGAGCCTAAGTTTTTTCAGTCATTAAACATAAAGTGGACTAGTAAGCCCTAAATTAAAGGAGAAAAATGGCTTCTTCATTGAAGGAAGGTAAGCCCTCAATAACCTCCCCACACTCCTTTGTGGGATTGACTAAATATAAATATACAATATTTGAGAAGTGTGCCCTAAAATTTAAATTCCCACATTACTCGATGCTCTAGGAAGAGGTCAAACCAATCTAGTCCTATCCCATAGAAGATGAACTCTCTGGAGGCCAAATAATATATAGATGATTTGATGTCAATTAAAGATCAATGTCTCCACCAGGCTATGGCTAAACCTGAGGTAATGTCATACATTGACCTCTTTAAGGTTTTATTTATTAATTGAACCACTACTGGGGATATCATACATGTAAATAAAGTTCATATGACATCTACTAACTTCTCAGGAAGAGCATTCAAATGATATCTTAAGCTTCCCTAGCTAGAGACAACCTATAATCAAGTCTTAGCTAATGTTTGGTTTGAACATAACACTGTAGATGGAAATTTGAAGTGATGGCTATTAAAGGGATAGAGGCAAAATCCAAAGGGGGAAATCTCCTTCAATTATATCATTAAATTCAAACCTATATTTACAATATCAATGGCATTATTGAATAAGTTATATGGTTTATTTAGTATTGCCTATGTTTAGGTCAAATGGGTTCTACTATTGGTTATACTCCTAACAACTAACAAGATGGTACCACTGGGGGAGATCATAAGTGCATGACTAAAGGCACTTATACTTTACTTTGATCAAAGCCTAAGGATGCCAATTTATACGTGATGTTTTACTTACTAAATGTGGTAAAGGATACTACTGTATACAAGATTTAAGGTTAGGAATGGCAAAAATTATGAATATTTTGGAAATAGGGTCAGAGAGGATTTATCCTTTATGTTCATTCATAGGTACATGAATGAGATAAAAAGGATAATTGTTTCTCTAAGTTTTTGCTAATTACATTCAGAAGAAAGAATAAACTAAGATTAAAGGTTAGGGGTTTGTACGTTACCCAGATTAAGTTGTGCACCGTATCCAAGCGTTGTAGGAGCTCCTCTTTGGTTGTGGAGGAAAACACTTGTAGATGAAAATAAGACTTAAATAAAGAAAATGTTAGAATAAGATAAGGTGGACTGCCAAGCTACGTGATTGGTCCCAGAAGCATAAAGCTCCATGAGGGATGACAGTCCACTATTTAAGACAAAGAGATTTTTATAAACTGAAATGATAAAAGACTTACAGAAAAGAAAAGGCAAAATGTTGTGTACCTATTCCCTATAATTTGTGAGTCTCAATAGGCTAGTCAAAGGTTGTGTCTAGTCTTTGAGCTATTTAGATTGGTTTTCTGATTTGCACAGTCACCGACATCGGTTATGTTACCGATGTCGGTAGGTAAATAGTGTCGACGTCGGTTATACTGCCGATGTCAGTAGGGGCAATAGGTCTTTGGATGGGTTTTAGGGTATTTCTGTGATGGACAGAGGACTCTAGGAGTTGGGAGGTTTGCGTAGAGTTACGAGAAGGAGAATAGGGTCTGAGGAAGGGAAAAAGGTAGAGGGTAGGTGTTAGAATAGGGTAAGAGTCAGAGGAAGGCTTTTCAGCCCTTCCACGGAGGAAGTCGGGTTTCTTTTACAATATTTAGAAATAGTAAATAGAAAATAATTACCAAGTTATTCTAGAACTTTGAAATGGAGACCAGAATAATACTTAGCTTTTTGGTGAAGACTCGAGGGTGTCAAGATGCTTATTCCTATTACGAATGATGTCAAAGACCTCGTACAATATTTTCAATCCAATATTTGGAGTGACTTTTGCAGAGTTTTTGTAGCCTAGAGAGTGATAATCGAATTCTGATGCTTAGGCTTAGAGCATGGACATCGATATGCAAAGAGGCAGGGATCGGATATGGGTTAGAGTCTAGCTTATGTAACCGACCTTGGCGATCCCACTGGTGTCGGCTGATAGTTGACTGATGTCGGTGGCTAGAGAATGGGTAAAAGGGCTATTTTTAGCCCTTTGCCCATTTCTCCATCTGCCAAGTGCATTTGCCATTGGACAATGGTTAAAAGATGGGTTTATTAGGCATGAGAGTTAGTTAGGAGGTTAGGATGGAGTGAGAATAGGTCATGCTTTAGATGACCTAGTCTCAGGGTGACTCATAGGGTAAGAAATGGTCTTAGGGTGAGGTGTCTAGGTGAGGTGTCTAGGTGAGGCCATTAATTTAAGATAAGTACTTTATTTTACATTAATAAAGTGTGTAAGTGGTTAGAAGGGGACCAAGGGGCAGTCGACACAATACTGGTGTCTACATTTGCCCCTTTTTGTCTTGTGGTTTGTCCTGACAAACTGCAAGACAAAAATAAATGTTTGCCCTAGATATGGGATGAGGTATTCCCCCTCAAAGTAGGAGTTGAGGGAAGGTAATCTAATATCAAGTGTCGATTTGATAGGTAGTAGATGGGTAAGGTGAGGTTTGAGTGTGAACGCTGCAATAGTTGAGATTATGCATATACCACTTCATGTGATAGGTAGGTCAAATTGTCACAGGTAAGGTTGAGGAGTGCTAAAATTGAAGTAACTAGTCCCCAACTTATTAGTGGTAGCTGATTGGGTTAAACAATAAGAGCTATAGCTCTAATGGTCGAGGAGGACTAAAATCAAAGTAACTGGTCCCCAACTTTTTAGTTGTAGCTGATTAGGTTAATTGATCAAAGCTGTAGCTCCAATGGTCATCATGTTCCAAGTATCTTGGGCTAGGAAGTGCTCCTAGAAAACATGAAAATGTCACAAATATTGGGGATCAACTTGGTCGCAATTCAACAATACATGTGAGGGGCATAATGTGGGGTACATATAATTTGCTAACTATTCGTGAGGTAGCATATATGCAATCAAAACAACCAAGGCAAAGTTGTCTCAAAAGTGGTCATGGTTTGAGGAGATAGTCATGATCTTCAAGGTCATTGGTCGAGTCGAGCTGAGATATAAGTGATCTCAAGTGTTATTTGTTGTGGTTAGGGAGATATATGTGATCTCCAATGTGCCCCATGAGAAGTTCAAGGTGACTTCTACAATGTCAGGGCTGGTTATGTGGGCATGATTTTGGACTGGTTTAGATAGTTGGTCCATTAGGTAAATGAACCAATGAATGGCTGAGCTAACCTCAGAAGACCCCATGTCAACTGAGTGCTACCTACATAGCCCCTATTTTAAGGGCCTCAGGCTAATGTAGTTCTCCCCAAAAGGGTGTTAGGTTGTGGAGCTTAAAGCTTCACTAATGCATACATGAAGGAGGTTGTTGAGAGGTTGCTGAGTTGTATATCAACTGACGTTAGTCTGATCAACCGATGTTGGTCATATCCAGTGAGTAGAGCAATTTACATCGGTCAAGATCGGCCGACATCGATCATCTCCAGCTAGACAGGGACTAACGTCGATCGCCTGTGCAGTTTGGAACTGTGAGTGTTACAGATAGTTTGTTAACGAAATGGTTGTTTGCATGTAAAAGGCTAATTTTAGTCTTGGAGCTGTGGATCTAATTATTGTAATTAGATGATTAATTATTGTTTACATGGGATCTATATAATAGAATCATGGGCTGTATTATTTTTTGTTCTAGTTTGAGTTGAGCTTGGTTAGCTCCTTCTGAGAGTGAAGAGAGCAAGGGTAGCTCCTCCTAGTTCCATAGGGGTGCCGAGTGTGTATGATTAGGTTGGTCTGTAGGTGTGCAAGACCAGGGAGAAGATCCATTGTGGTACTGGTTTAGAGAATCATAAGGACTTGGTGAGGCAAGGATAAGGGTTCTTCAGGGTGTAGAGAGATCTACATGGATAAGTAAGATCATTGATTTGCAGGTGTGTGTGTGTGCGATGTCAAAGGTGATCTGTGGGGTAGCAAGATTAAAGGTGACAGCAACACAATAGGTAGCAAGATCAGGAGAGATCTACTTGGAGTATGTTGAGTACTTGGAGTGCATGGAGTACTCATATTTGGAGTGCATGGAGCACTTGTGTACTGACAGTAGTGATACGAACTGGTGGTATTGGCAGTAGTGATACTGACTGGTTGGAGGTGAACACTAACTCTGTGTTTGAGTTGGGTGTTGGGACCGTAAGAGAGAGAGAGTGAGCTCTTGAAGAGATTTACTATTTATGCCCTAGAGGTGTGTAAGGAAGAAGACTGTGGCATCTTCTTTATTGTATTTCCTTCTGAAAGAGTATTAATACAATTGGGTATTATCTCTCATATTCTGTGTTATTTTTGAATTCTAGTTACTTGTTACTTCTAGTTTAATTCTGCATGTTAAGTTGCTTGTACATGGTAATCAATTGTGCTTCCTAGATCCTAACAGTGGAGTCAGAGCATGTTTGCTATTCTAGATTCCTAACAAAGTGGTATTAGAGCCAGGGTGCTAGTTCATAGCTTGATACCACTGACAGAGTGGTATCAGAGCTAAGGTTGCAGGGAGCAGGTTTGTGTTTGATTACAGGTCACTCTCAGAGGTTTTTGATTGAGTGGGAGTATAGCAATGGTAGAAGAAAGTACACTAAGAATGGAGGAATTGAAAAGCATGAATGGTCAATTACGGTTTTATGAAAAGAAAGAGTAGGAAAATAAATATTGTTGGTTGGTAGAAGATCAGCATGAAAGAATTGAAGAAGTAGATGTTGCAGGTGTTGTTGCACAGGATGCTCTGGGATGTTTCTTGGATAAATTAGAATCTTGTTTTAAAGATTCTGTTGCCTCTTTCCATGCAGCCCCAAATAGAGGGGTTGGTGAGCCTTGTCAAAGTATTGGCAAAGGGGAAGTGTTGCTGAAATTGCAGACGACCAACACATGGGTGTTGAAGAAGGTCATGCATGTCCCAGTCTTGAAGATGTGGCTAATTGCTTCAGGAAAGTTGGGTGATGAGAGATGCACAAGAACTCTCATAGCGGATTCGTGGAATGTTACCAAGGATGCACTTGAATTAGCCTGTGGTAAGAAAGCAAGTACTCTTTATCTACCTGCTTGTATTACCAATTCCACTTCTGTTGCACAGATGTGGCTTTGTAGGCTTGGTCACATAAGTGAGAAGGAAATGAATGTTCTTAAGTCAAATGGTAAGAGTTCAGCTTCAGAGAACATAGACCAAGATTTCTATAAGCAGTGGGATGCTACAAAAAAAGATTGGATTTATTGCAGGAAAAGGAAGACTGATGTATTTGATAAACTTAAGAACTAGAAAGCCTTGGTGTTCTTGGAGGAGATGATGGATAGAGATCAGTGGATGGAACTGGATATCTCTGAGTAGGGTAGTTTGGATAGGGTTTTGATTCAAAGTAAGTTCGCAGGTAAAAAGTCATCACTCACAGGAAAAACATAGGTACCAGCATCAGTCAGGGAAAACCAGCGTCAAATAGATAGGCACCGACGTTAGTCATGTGCAGACAGGCAAAGTTAGTGGTGTCAGGCAGGTGGAGACCGACGTCGGTAGGATAACTATCATCGGTGACCTAGACAGTCGCATGGAACCAACATCGATCGGATGCAGACTGTGTGGTGACTAAGGTCGATCACTGGAACGGATTTTGGGCAGACATCAAGCTGTCAATGAGTCTCAAACGCCCATATGGAGGACTGAAAGGGTAAGTATGCCTCAAATTTGTTATATCTCTTCTTTATACTAGTTGCTCACTGTAGAGCAGGAAGGATCTAGGAAACAGTGGGAGCATGGCATGATTTCTTTGGAGAAGAACCAAATGAGAGATTTGGTAGAGTTACCAGTTAGGATAAAAGCACTGAGAGATGAATGGATTCCTTGGTTAAAGAATAGAGAGAATGGACATGTGAGACGGAAGGCTAGGTCATATGGTCTTGAGGAAGCTGTAGGATAGTGGTACAGGTTTGACAAGTGGATGACAAAGCATGGCTTTAGTCAGTGTCATTATAACCATTGTGTTTATCTTACCAGGTAGATGATGGTCACGACATTATCCTATTACTATATGTGGAGGATGAGCTTGTTGCAGGTTCAGACATATAGGGTTTTGTTGAGCTAAAGGTAAGGTTAGTTTAGTGGTTTGCCATGAAATATTTGGGAGCAACAAATTTTTTTGGCATGAGTAATCCTAGAGATAGGGAAGATCACAAGGTGATGTTGTCACAAGATGATTGTGTGAAGGTAGTGCAAGATGCAGAATGACAAGCACACCTATGGATGGACAGTTCACAGAATAGGGTCCCCAATCACATGATGAGGTTGAGTACATGTGTACTCCCTGAGTTTGCCCAAGCAGTGGGTGCTGTAAGAAAGTTTGTGGCCAATCTGGGAAAGAAGCACTGGAGAGTAGTTAAGTGGGTTCTCAGGTATCTGAGAGGGACTAGCAGCAGGTCGACATGCTATGCAGGGTTAAGTTCTTTTCTACATGGGTTTGTAGATGTGGATATGGCAGGTTACTTGGATGATAGGAGTTGCACCACAGGATGTGTGGTGGTTGGTCTTTAGGTTTGAGCTTGAAGAGGGATACAAGCCAGGAAATAGATTAGATGGTGTACAAGTATAGGTACAGTATAACTATTTATCTCCAAGTGGGAGATTGTTAGGTTGTGGAGCTAAAAGCTTCACTAATGCAGACATGGAGGAGGTTGTTGAGAGGTTACTGAGATGTAGATCAACTAATTTCAGTTTGATCAACTGACATCGGTCATATCTAGTAAGCAGAGCAACTGACATCAGTCAGGATCGACCGACGTCAGTCATCTCTATCCAGACAAGGACTGACGTTGATCACCTGTGTGGTTCAGAACTATGAGTGTTATGGATAGTTTGTTAATGAACCAGTTGTTTGCATGTAAAAGGCTAATTTTAGTCTTGGAGTTACAGATCTAATTATTGTTTGCATGGGATTTATATAATAGACTCATGGGCTGTATTGTTTTTTGTTCTAGTTTGAGTTGAGCTTGGTTAGCTCCTTCTGAGAGTGAAGAGAGCAAGGGTAGCTCCTCCTAGTTCCATAGGGGTGCCGAGTGTGTATGATCAAGTTGGTTTTCAGGTGTGCAAGATTAGGGAGAAGATCCACCGAGGTACTGGTTTGGAGAATCATAAGGACTTGGTGAGGCAAGGACAAGGGTTCTTCAGGGTGTAGAGAGATCTACATGGATAAGTAAGATCATTGATTTTTAGGTGTGTGTGTGTGCGAGGTCAAAGGTGATCTATGGGGCAGTAGGATCAAAGGTGATAGCAACACAATAGGTAGCAAGATTAGGAGAGATCTACTTAGAGTACATTGAGTACTTGGAGTGCATGGAGTACTCAGATTTAGAGTGCGTGGAGCACTTGTGTACTAGCAGTAGTGATACTGGCTGGTGGTACTAGCAATAGTGATACTGACTGGTTGGAGGTGAACACCAACTCTATGTTTGAGTTGTGTGTTGGGACTATAAGAGAGAGAGAGTGAGCTCTTGAAGAGATTTATTGTTTATGCCCTAGAGGTGTGGGAGCCCTAGAGGTGTGTAAGGAAGAAGACTGTGGCATCTTCCTTGTTGTATTTCCTTTTGGAAGAGTATTAATACAATTGGGTATTGTCTCTCATATTCTATGTTATTTTTGAATTCTAGTTACTTGTTACTTTTGGTTTAATTCCGCATGTTAAGTTGCTTGTACATGGTAATCAATTGTGCTTCCTAGATCCTAATAGTGGAGTCAGAGCATGTTTGCTGTTCTAGATTCCTGACAAAGAGAAGAAGAGAGTAGGTTATGGATTGGGTTTGACTAGGTTGGTCATGGTTAAAGGTTATATGGTTGGTCCATTAGGTAGACGAATGAATGAATGGCCGAGCTAACCTCAGAAGACCCCATGTCAACTGAGTGCTGCCTACATAGCCCATGTTTTAAGGGCCTCAAGCCAATATAGTTCTCCCAAAAAGGGAAGAAGAGTCAAAGAGGTTGGTAGTTGTTTTGGTTATGGTTGAAATGATGAGTGTATGATGATGTTATAGCCTTTTCCATATTGTGTGATGGTGTATGCTATAACATTGGTTATGTGATTTTTCATCCTTAGCAATTTTCCATATTGGTGATGGTGTATGCTAAAAATGAAATGAGATTATTTATGCTTCAACAAGTTTCCATATTGGTGATGGTATATGATTGACATAAATTGTGTTTGGTTGATAGTTTCCATGTGTATTATTTTCCATAGAAACTAGTGTAAATGGGCTATGATAATTTAGATAACACAAATTGATATTTGCATTAAATAAATCATGAGGTTATGTTATTGGTTGAGAAAATATCTTGGTTGTATGTTATTGGCATGTGACGAAGATGTGTAAGAAGTGAAAAGGGCATTGCTCTTTCATTGACAAGGACAATAATGATAGCATAGATAGGGTTTTTGCAAATAAAAGCCCCATTCATGCATTACGTCGTTTGACCATTGGTTTGTGTTAGAGAAGTACCCTAATCACTTGACATTAAATGAGCTCAAAGTCCCTTGAGTATGTTGAGGTATTATGTGAGATGTGAGGATAGCGTAACCCTTTTTTAGCAGTGTCAACTTTGCCTCTTTTATAGGTGACCCTGAGAATGACTATAGACAATTCCATGACTTAATAGTTTTTCAGTCATTTTTTTTTGGTAGACTGATCAATGCAAGAAGTCTACTTGGAGATGTTGTTTTATTTTGTGGTCATGTGAAGCTGATCGATGTGGGCAGCTTCTGAGAGGGGTGCTGTTATGGTAGCAAAATTTGGGCATAGCCATCCTTTGAGGGAGTGGTCTATGTTTTGCTTTGTATGTGTTGATGTCTTTGAATAGCTATCCTTCAAGGGAGCAGTCTATTAATTACAATAATTATGCAGCTATCTTTCGAGGGAGTAGTCTACATTTATAGTTTATGACCTTGTGTTAGACATCCCAGTTTTATGTTGTTTTTGTTGACTGAAGTTTTAGTCATGGACTAGACTATAGAGGTTTAGGGGTTTCCCTTTTATTAGGACAAAGCATAAATGCTTAAAAAAGGGTTAACTAATTGTTATAGGGAAAAAGGGTTGAAACGAATAGGAACGAGGATGATGAAGGTTGCTCAATGGACGAGCTCAAGTCAAATATCAAGTGAATGATTACTTGGTTAATAGTAGAATGGTCCCAGATGCAAGGCATTAAGGAGCTCAGGTTCTAGCTGTCCTTCAAGAGAAGATAGACGATAAGTCCCTGATCCATACTTGTACGTTATGATATAAGGTCCAAGCCAATTAGGAGCAAACTTGCCTCATTGGCTTCTTTCCATATTGGTCACGTGTTGGTTTTCTTTAAGGATGAGATCCCCAATTTTGAAATCTTTCTCTTTCATATTTTTATTATAGGCACATTTTCTGTGATTTTGGTAGATATGAAGACGATTAAGAGCGATAAGATGACGTTCGTCAAGTAACTTGAGTTGAGCTAATCGATCTTGACGAAAGTCATTTTTAGAAAGTATATCATGTAAGGAGATGTGAAGAGAGGGTATTTGTACTTTAAGAGGCAAGACGACCTCAGTTCCATACACTAAAGAGAAAGGTGTAGCACCCATAGGGGTTTGGATGCTAGTGCGGTAGGACCATAAAGTGAAGGGAATGTGAGTGTGCCAATCCCTTCCAATGTCGTTGACCACATTCATTAGAATTTTGGTTAAGATTTTGTTAGAAGCCTCTACCTATCCATTTTCTTGTGGGTAGTAAGGTGAGAAGCTGAATTTGATGCCAAAAGAGTCACAAAGTTTTTGGATGATTTTATTTTTGAAATATTTGCCGTTATCAGTGATGATCTTGTGAGGTACACTAAAATGACAGATGATGTGGTGGTTAATGAAGTTGACAATTTTGTCAACTTTAGTGGAGATAAGGGGAATAACTTCCACCCATTTAGTGAAGTATTCAGTCGCGGTGATAATAGACTGATGTTAGAGAGATGAGTGAGGGTTAATCTCACCGATTATATCTAAGCCCCATTGTGAAAAGGGCCAAAAATCCTTAGCAACTTGTAAAGCATGGCTAGGGACGTGAAGTAAGTTAACTTATTACTGACATTTGATACAATGTCAAACATAGTCACTGCAGTCTTAGTGAAGAGTGGGCCAATAATAGCCTAGGCGGAGGATGCGCTTTACAACCGAGTTACCACTGAAATGTCCTCCACCAATCCCATCATGGACTTGTTTGATGGCATGAGATGTTTCAGTGGAGGTTAGACATCAAAGAAGGAGGCCATCAAAACCTATTTTGTAGAGAAGACCCCCTAGCATGGTGTATCGAGTAGTAATTTTGATAAAAGCCCATCGTGCATTACTAGAGAGATCAGGAGGAATGATAGAATAAGTCAAGTAGTCAACAAGTTGTTTATACCAAACATCCTGTGGACTAGAGTCGATATTGCCGACAAAGTTGATGTCAGTGAAGATATATGAAGGTAACGCCAAATGGTGTATCATGATATAGATTCTTGAGGAAGCAGATGAAGATGGTATGTGTGAGGCAAGAGAGGCCATATGTTGGCAAACTTATTCGTAGAGTGAGGAACAGTTTGCAAGAGATAATGGTCGAAAGACTCTAATAATGTGTCAACACAGTGTTTATACCATTGCAAAACTTCATTTTTACAAAGGTATGAACTGTTAATCTGATTAATGACTAGTTGCGAGTCACCAAAGATATTGATTGTCTTGATGCCTAAGAAAAGGGTAGTTTGAAGCCCCAAAATTAAGGCTTCATATTCAGCCATGTTATTGGTGCATTCGAAGTCAAGTTTAAAAGATAGAGGCATGGGCTCACCCTCATGAGGGATGAGAATGACCCCCGCACCCCCACCGTGTTGACATTTAGATCCATCAAAGAACATTGTCATTTGATAGAAAATGTCATCGGTGGATAGCGTGGCGATAGATTCATCAGGAAATTCACAATGAGAGGGTTGGTTGTTAGGTAGAGGGGCGTCTGCTAGTTGGTCAGTGATTGTTTGCCCCTTTATAGACTTTTGTTGAATGAATTCCAAATCAAACTCAGCAAGAAGCATGAGCCAATGAGCCATACGTTGGTTTTAGTATGGCTTGGAATGCATGTGTTTGAGAGGGTTGGTATGGGTGATGAATTAAGTTTTGTGATTGAGGAGATAATGACAGAGTTTTGAGGTGGCAAAGACTAATGCTAAGCAAAGTTTTTCGGTATGAGTATACCAAGTTTCATAGTCAATAAGCGTTTGGCTTATATAATAAATTGCTTGCTCATGATGTTATTTGTCTCGATGCGCGATCATAACACCTAAGGAATGATTTGTTGCCAAAATGTAAAGATAGAAGGGTTGGTCATCTTTAGGTGGAATAAGGACTAGTGGCGAGACAAGATAGCGTTTAAGAGCTTCAAAGGCCTCTCGGAAATCCTTATCCCAATTAAAGAAGACGTCCTTCTTGAGGAGGTGATGGAAGGGTTGACATCAGTCAGATAGTTGTGAGATGAAGTGATAAATAGATTGAAGCTTCCCTTACAGGCTGTGAAGTTGTTTTAGGTTAGTTGGTGGGGGCATCTCGAGTATAGCTCAAATCTTAGTGGTATCTACTTCAATGCCATGAAAATAAATGATAAAACCCAAAAGCTTCCCTGAGAACACCCCAAAGACGCATTTCTTGGGGTTGAGTCAAACTTTATATTGTAGAAGGCAAGTGAATATTATTTTGAGAATGGTTAAGTGGTCATGGCAAAGTTTGGATTTCCCCAGTAGGTCATCCACATAGTCCTCTATGATTTTGTGGAGGAGATCGTGAAAGATATAAGTCATGGCGCATTGGTATGTGGCACCTGCATTTTTGAGGCCAAAAGGCATGACCCTATAGCAAAATGTCCCCCATGGGGTGATGAAGGTGGTTTTATGTTTATCTTCTGGTGCAATCAAGATTTGATTATATCTTGAAAACCCATCCATGAGTGATAGCATCTCATGACCGGCCGTAAGATCAACAAGTTGGTCGATGTTTGGCAAAGGAAAGTCATCCTTTGGGCAAGCTAGGTTGAGGTCATGATAGTTAGTATAAATTCAGATCCCCCCAGTTGTTTTTGTGATAGGGACAATGTTTGACACCCATTGCGGATAATCAATGGGTTGGATAAATGAGATGGAGAGAAGACGTTGAAGCTCCTCTTTGACAAGGAGTGCGACATGAGGATGCATCTTGTTAAGCTTTTTCCTGACAGGCTTAGCTTTGTGGTTTGTGACAATGTTGTGAATGAAAATGTCGAGGTCAATACCAGGCATATCGCTATAGGACCAAGCAAAGGTTTTGCTATGATCTGTAAGAAATTTGGTATAGTCGATTTGTTCTTAGGTATCTAAAGATTGACCAATCTTTAAAATATGAGGAACATCAAAAGATGGAAGATTAATGTCAATAGTTGATTCATTTAACATAACCTGTGTTTCCAAAGGAAGTGATCGTTGTATGAAAGAATCGTTCACACCCATGTAGGTGAGTATGGCATTATCGTCCACGCATTGGATAGTGTTGATGGTAGAAGATTCATTGTCAATCATGTCTGGATAAATGAGAGGAAGAGATCTTGATGCCCCACCTAGTTGATAGGTCAGGGGTTCCAAGTGGATGGCATTTATGCAAAAAAAACTAGGAGGGATGGAGATCACTGACTCTGTAGGTGAGGATGGGGGAATAGGCGAGGTTGAAGGTGATTATTCTATGATAGTTTCATGGCGAGGGTTTTTAGAAGTTTTTGTAGGTTCTTCGAAACCCATGTCATGTCATTTCTTGGCATTTTTTATTGCCTCATCATTTAGAGGCTCAACGGGCTGGTGAGAACCTTGTTCATAGCTCCCAAAGCCAAAACCCTTCCATGCACACCTATAAAGATAGGTGTGAGAAAAGCTAGGGTTTTTGAGAAAGGAAAAAGTGGAAGTGAATAGTTGGGGTGATGAGAAAGGATTTCCATTAGTAGGAGCCCGATCTAGCCCTCCATAGATGAGATTAGTTTGGAGATTAGGAGGACCATATGGGATGACCATTCTGATGCGATGGTCATAGTTAGGGTGGTGATGAAGTTGTCCATATTCCTAAGGAGTTTGGAACATGTCCAGGGTAAGCAAACGATACTCCCCAAGTGAAAGGTGTTGGAAGGTATCTTCCATAGAATCTTTTGTGGTCACTTGAGGAGTAGGCGTAGGTGTAACTGACATTTGCGAACTTGTCGATGCTTCTGCGAGTGGAGGTGGTGTTTGGGTGGATGTTTTCAAAGGGATGAGAACATCATTGGGTTGATAAGTTGTGTTGCATGTTTTAAAGGGGGAAGGATCAACAAGAATGACATGAACTTGACCCTCATGTTCAAATTTGACACATTGATGCAACATGGAAGGGACACATGTCATGGCACGTATCCAAGGTCGTCCCAATAGCATGTTATATTAGAAATCCCCCTTGATGATATAAAAGAGTTTTGGAATTGTACGTGGGCCAACATGAATATGCAAGATGACAGTGCCAATGGTAGTGGCGGTGGAATCATTGAAAAAATGAAGAATTATGTCAGTTTTTGACATGTAATTCTTTGGAAGGGCTAGTTGGTCATACACATGGGTGGAAATGATATTGATGCTAGCACCCCCATCAATCATAACCCACTTAATGTGAGTTTGATCAACATAAGCTGTGATAAAAAGGGCAGCATCTTGATCTTCCAAGTTGGAGGTAGGAATCTCAGAATCACTAAAGGTAATGGAGGTAATGGTGGGTAATGATTGGACTAAAGCAGCTAGTGGTTGGGGGTCTTCAGGTTGGATCTCCACTGCCTGTAAAGCTTTGACTAAAGCTTGGTGATGTTGTGGAGAGATTTGAATGAGGTTATACAAATAAATCTTCACAGGGGTTTGGTGAAGTTGTTTCACCATGGAGTCACGAATTACCTCTGAAGATGTTGGATGGGAGGTGCCCAAGATTGAAATCTTGGGTTTTGATGGTTGAGGAGGCTTGATGAATGGATATGTACAAGGGATAGAAATCTTCTCATTTCCTTTATCCTTTAAAGTCTAAGACCTGGTGGCCACATTAATAGTGTTAATTTTGAAGAAAGGGGGAGAAGGTGGTAGAGGGACCATAGTCTGATGATGGGATCCCGATGAAGGTGAGGAGATTTGAGAGACATGGGAAGGTGTCGATGGTTTGTTGAAAGAATACTCAACAAGAAGGGTGCCCATTTCCAAGTGTTGGTGAATGACAACCTTAAGAGCACAATAATTCTCAGTATCATGCCTAGGTGTGTGATGATATAGGCAGATTTGAGTGTCATCGAACCAAGACAATTTTGATCTAAGAGGTTGGAATGGTTTAATGGGCAGGAGAGTGATGCTAAAAGATTGCAACAATCATCATAGTAACAGAGCATAGGAACCCGCTAATGGCTCTGCGCTTGTTGTTGTAGTAGAGGTTGACAACTTCTGTTTAGGAGTTGTAGAGGGATTTTTTTGTACCACCTTTTTAGTTGGTGGTGTGGCCACTCACGTAGATGGCACTTTCTTGATCAGAGGTGCCAAATTTTTTGGAGGAAGTATGTTTTTGATGGTAAAGGGAGTAACGGAGGCAATTTGTTTTTGTTAGGTGTTGGAGTAGGAAGCACTCCTATTAAGGTAGAAGGGTGTGGGCCAAAAATAGAGGGCAATGGTGATGGTGGGGGAGGAGTTCTCTGACATGGTTTAGTCACCTTCTTTAATACGGTGTGAGGACCACTACTATGTGGGGTGAGGTTCAAATCTACCTTCACTTGTGGGTGAGTGAGGTTTGATATGGGGTGAACACTGAGAGATTTAACTTGTTTCAGCATGGTGGATGCCTGCGAGGATCTAGGTTCAGATGTGGGTGGTTGAGCTTTTGATGATTTAGAGGTGGAAGCCCAATCCTCGTCAGAGACTTTGGGATAATTTGTTGCAAAAGGGTCGACAGTATGAGATGAAGTGGGATGTGTAAGATAAGGAGACTTAAGTCGCTCTCATAACGCCTCATGTTCTAAGTTCCTCGAATGGAGAAATCCTAAGTTTTTAGCCAATCGAGAGAAGGGTTTAGAGGACATTGCGCGAGGCTTTATAATTGGTCTTTTAGAAGATTTGGGTGGTTGCTGTAGACACCTAAATTGTGTTGACCCCCCTTGCTCCTTAACCCTTACACATCTTATTAATTTAAAATACATTACTTATTTTAAATTAATGACATCACCCTCGACACCTCACCGTGGACACCTCACCTTGGACACCTCACCCTTAGACCTTTTCTCACCCCATAACTCACCTAAGACCTATTCTTACTCCTCTGTAACCTCCTAACTAACTCTCATGCATATTTAGCCTGACCTTTGACCGTTCTCCAATGGACGATGCACTTGGTGGATGGAGAATGGGCTGTTAAGCCCTTTTACCAGTTCTCTACCCACCGACGTCGGTCAACTATCGGCTGATGCCAATGGGATCACTGATGTCGGTTACATAAATCTAAGTTTAATGCAAAGTTAACCCCTAGAGACTCTTCTAATCAAAGATCCTGAATCATGAATCTCGAGACGCTTCTCTCTTGGACTCTCGAATCGACCTCTCTCTGGCTTGGATCTAGCTCTCTCTCTCTCTCTTCCTCTCAGAATCTAAGACATCAACATGCATTAGACTTCAACTAACACTCCCTTGGCCATAGAGACTCTACACTAGTCACTCTAGATTGGACTGAAGCATTGCACGGGGACCTAGACATCAGTCGTAACAGGCACAAGTGTTTGACATCTTGGTTCTTCATCTCACTAGAGCTAAGTATTTCATCCGCCCTTTCATTTCAGTAATTTAGAATAAATTAGTCAATTTGTTATCTCTAAATACTACCAGACCAGACCTGACCTTCAACCAGACCCAATTTTTTTCCTAGAGAGGCTATAAAGCCTTCCTCTTATCTTGACCCTTTTTTACAACCTATCATCTACCTTTGTCCTTCAGCGGACCTTATTTGTCTCCCTGCAACCCTGCACAGAGCTAGACTCCTTATAGACCCCTCTATCAACCACAAAACCATCCAAAACCCATCCAAGGCCATTGCTTAGACCGACATCAACCACTTCTACTGATGTCGGCAGCATAACCGACGTCGGCAACATTGACAACTGATGACGGCAGACTAACCAGCATCGGTGACTATGACAGCCAAATTGTAAGAATCAGGTACATGTTATCTATTTCTCTTTCTTTAAATCATTATTATTTCTTTATCTAACACTCTTTTTTATCAAAAAATGGACTGTCATCTCGTAAGGAAGTTTCTACACTTCTGGGACCAAGCATATCGCTTGGCAGTCCACCCTATCTTATCTAACATTTTTCTATGTTTGAGTTTCTTTCTTCTATAGGTGTCATCCTCCATAGCCAAAGAGGAGCTCCTACAACGTCTGGATAATGGTGCACAACTTCATCCGGGTATCATCTAACCCCTGACCATTAACCCTTAGTTTCTTATTTCTTCTGAATGTGAAAAGCAAAAAATGAGTAGAAACATTCTGGCACGCTTGGTGGGACCCCTGGAATTTTCCTTGGGTTCATTTCCTTTTTATTCTAAAGGCAAACTTTCATATAGGTGCATTAAGAAATTTTCTCTTCTTGCATCCTTCTTCTATCTCTTTATTTTGAAAAGGAATCATAAGCACAAGTTAAAAAGAACCTCTTTCTTTTTCTTCTTGTCACCTTTTTCTTTCTGTATCTTAGAGTAGTGAAATTCATGCTCTTAAACCTTTTCCCACTTTTTTGCATCTAAAGAAACATTTCAATTTGGGTTAAATATTAAATGCATTTCACTCCTACTTGAATGCATATTTATCTCATCTAGTAATTTAAACGCATTATGAATAAATCGTAGTGCACATATGTTACACATCCTAACCACTATCACAAATCAAACATCTAAACATAACTAAGACAAGGCCCGTCTAGGATTTTACCTCCTAGCAGATACCTTACCTTTCCTGGCGATCCTACTTGGACTTCACAACCAAGGGGAGGACCCACTCTGTTCTCTGGCAGAGTATAAACTCTAGGCAAAGTATATACTGGCTAAGCAACCTAGCTTGGCTCTGGGCTCGTGAAGTGAGGGGAGTAAGCCCCTAGCACCAAGACATGTATGGAACCTAATACATACTTTTTGAGCACCTAAACTAACCCAAAACCAACCTTAGACTGCCTCTTTTAGGACCTGTTCTACAAGCCCACTTCCAAACATATTCTTCTAAGGCATAAACCACCAAGACTCTAAAATTTATTCTTAGGAATTTAACGTTGAGAGGTTGCTTGCCTTCATCTACTTTTCTATTTTTATCTAGTTTTTTGAGCTAGTAAGGACGCATTATTATGATTTTTGAAACAACTTGGAATTTTCTTTTTTGTCCAAAAACTTTCAGTTTTTTGAGTTTCTGGGCACACACAGACACCGACATCGGTTTTTAAATCGACGTCGGCAAATTTTACTCACCGGCATCAGTTTTTCCACCGATGTCGGCAACCTATCTTCACCAACATCGGTTTTTCAACCAACGTCGGTCACTGTCAACAAACTTTTTCCAAAATAGCAAGCTTAAAACCCAACTTTCTTGCTGTAAAACACCCCTTCTAGTTTTCTGAAACTAAAATATACAGTTTATGGAACCTAGAAACCTTTCGCCTTGGATGGATTTGACACGCAGTCAAACCAAATTCTTTATTGACCATGCGAGGCAACAACCACTTCCGCCTTTGCCTTTCATATCAAGTCCCCACATGGAGCATACTTCAAACATTAAACATACTCATATCCAGCCAACCCCTGACCGACATCCAATTGTTCCCAAAGGGGATCAAAATTTTGAGAGATTCCTTGACCACAACATCAAGGCTCTCCAATACTATCTCACAAGAAGCCAAATGCGAGACCTTTCAGGAAATCCCATTTATGGGATGCCAACTTCCTTGGTTGAAGCGGCAATGGTCTCAACAACCTCTACTACTCAACCCATAATAACTCAGGCTATTACCTCGACCATTAAACCGACCATGACCAATGTCCACAATTGGGCCTCCACTTCCATTTTTGGACCTACCTCCACTGGGGTTTTCGTACCCCCTCAACCACAGACAATTCAATCAAGTTTGACACCTTTTTAGAACTTGGTTGTCTCTAGCCCACACACTCTTGTGCCCACAAATACAAGAGTGACCACCTACCCTTTAACCAGTGTTGCCAATATTCAATCACCTTTGGTGGCACCTAGTCAGGTTGTGCCCTCTAGCTTTATGGCACAAGTCCCCTTGACCTCAACATCAGTCCCTATGATGAACTACCAATACGTTGCACCTATACAAATGCAACCAAGTACGTCATATGCCCCTCCTAATACCTTCCAGGTACCTTACAACCTGGGGGGTGCTCCACCTGCCAATCCATCAGTAGATCTAATCAAGATGCTGATGGATAAGATGTCTAACCTTGAGACATCTCTTTCTAGTTCAAGTAATGTTTTTTCATATGAACAAATATGCAACGAACCCATTCACCCTTCAGTGCCTATTTGACCATATCCTAACCAGTGGGAGCTCCTAAAATTTACTCATTTTCAGAGTAAAGAGGACCCACAACAACATCTATGAGCATTTAGACATGCTTGTTACCTTATAACACATGATGATGCATTATTACTTCACACATTTTCCATGTCACTTTCTGGCACTGCCCTTGACCGGTATAGCTCCATTACCAGTCATTCTATTTTTTCTTTCAATCAACTCGCTCAACTATTCCTTGACCAATTTTCAATCAACATCACCAAGAAGGTCTCCATTACAGACCTCTATTCTATTCAAAAATTTGACGATGAGTCCATAGTTGACTTCGTTGCCCGTTGGAGAGGCTTAATCAACCAACTCTCCTTTTCTTTACCTCAACCAGAGCTCATTGAGATCTTTTCACGAGCATGTGCCAAGCACATCTCATCTAATTTTCGGGTTCAGACATTTTGCACATTTGACGAAGCTTTCACCATGGCTCAAAAGCTTGAACTCTGTGTTGTCGAAGAAGATAAGGTCAAATTGCGTAGTAACGTAAAATCTAATGACCCTTCTTCATCCAAATCTTCTTCTTCTAGCTCCAAGTCCAAAAGATTGGCAAATGTTGTGGTTCTTAGACCATCATCTTCAATCACAACTAATCAGTCTCAACCTTCAACATCAGAATACATCATAAAACAATTCCAACAACGATACGTACAGTGTCAATACACTCCAATAAGAGAGTCATATGCTTTTGTGTTGGATAAACTCGTCAAGCAGGGAGTCCTCAATCTCCCTCAAATTTGACCACCTCAATTTGACCCCTCAAAAGCCATCCCTACATGGTATAGGGAAAATGACTTCTGTTACTACCACCATGTCAAAGGTCATGACACAGACAACTGCAAAACCTTCAAGAACATCATTCAAGACATGTTGGACAAGGGGGATCTTGTTTTGGATAACCCAAATGTGCTGGCTAACTAAAATATGGATGTCTTTAGACAACCATTCCCTAACCAACCCCCTAGTCAGCATAACATTCAGACCATTATCGATGACCTTCAAGAGCGTAATATACGCACAGTTGACATGATTTCTAACCAACCTCTCCCATAGTCTGAAGAGGTTAATCAACCTATTTATCCACCATAGGTAGAAGAGCCTTCTTCTCCTATTTATCTGCCATGGGTAGAAGAGCCTTCTTCTCCTATTTGTCCACCACAGGTAGAATAACTCTCTTCTCCTATTTGTCCACCACAGGTAGAATAGCCTTCTTCTCCTATTTGTCCTCTATCCAACCCCCTTTCACATGTGGGAGAGTCTACTTTGACCTCTCCCATATTGGAGGATGATTTGATGGCACCAACACTGGCTGCCTCGCCCTCATCCTTCTTATCATCATTAGGGGATCATACTTTCCCCACTATTCAACCACACGTATAAGCCATAATCATCCCATGCCTCTCAAACCTCACTCACCCACAAGTGATGGTAGACTTGAACCTCGCCTCGCCCAATAGTAGTCCTCACACTAAACTCAAGAAGGCTACTAAACCACATCAAAGAACTCCTCCCCCACCATCATCATCACCCTCTATTTTGGGCCCACACCCTTCCACCTTAATAGGAGTGCTTCCTACTCCAACACCTATCAAAAACAAAAACACATCACCTCCATTACTCCCTTCACCCATCAAAAACACACTTCCTCTAAAACATCCATCACCTCTCATCAAACAAGTGTCATCTACACATGTGGCCATGCCACCAACCACAAAGATGATACGACAAACTCCCCAAACAACTCCTAAAAAGGAGTTGTCAACCCCAACTACAACAAAAAGCACAAAGCCATTAAAGGGATCCTATGCTTTGATGTTATGCCAATTGTTGCATTCATCTAACATCACTCTTCTGCCTATTAAATCATATCAACCTCTCAGATCAAAACCATCTTGGTTTGATGACACTAAAATCTATTGGTATCATCGCACATCTGGACATGATACTAAGCATTGTTGTGCCCTTAAGGTTGTTATTCGTCAACACTTGAAAAAGGGCACCCCTCACATTGAGACTTCTTCTGACCACTCTTTTGACAAAAAATTGACACCATCCCACGCCTCCCAAACCTCTTCACCTAAATTGGGATCCCCATACAAGACTATGGTCCCTTTACCACCATCCACTCCTTTTTTCAAAATCAATACAATTGATGTGGCCACTAGGCCCCAAACCATGAAGGATAAAGGAAAAGACCAGACTTCTACACCTTTGACATATCCATTATTCATCAAGACCTCTCAACCAACACAACCCAAGATTTCTATCTTGGACATGTCTCGACCAACATCACTGGGGGAAATTCCTCCTAACCTCTCTAGTCCACATGATGTTTGGTACAAACAACTTGTAGATTACTTGACATATTTTATCATACCTCCCAATCTCTCTAATAATGGATGGCAGGCTTTTATCAAAAGCACTGCTCGCTACACCATGCTGGGGGGACATCTCTACAAACGAGGTCAAGATGGCCTCCTTATCCAATGCCTAACAACCATTGAGACTTCCCATGTCATCAAACAAGTCCATGATGGGATTTGTGGGGAACATTTCAGTGGTAACTCG
This sequence comes from Torreya grandis, assembly GCA_037957365.1. Classification (NCBI taxonomy): domain Eukaryota; kingdom Viridiplantae; phylum Streptophyta; class Pinopsida; order Cupressales; family Taxaceae; genus Torreya; species Torreya grandis. The sequence continues at coordinate 782,060 of JARHVA010002663.1, read as the reverse complement.
CTTGCCAAGCGCATCTTCCACTTGGGCTATTATTGGCCCACCCTTAACCTAGACTGCAAAAACTATGTTTGGCGTTGTACCAAATGCCAATTACATACTAACCAACATCATACTAACCGACTTCATGACCAACATCGACCAAAACCTGCCTACAACAACGACCAACATGTGACCAATTTGGAATGAAGCAAATGGGGTAAGTTTGCTCCTAATTGACTCGGACCTTACATCGACACACAAGCATGGATTATGGACTTATCGTCTGTCTTCTTTCAAAGGCCGGCCAAAACTTGAGCCTCTTAATGCCTTATGTCTATGACCATTTTACTGTTAGTCAAGTAATCATTCACTTGACATTTAACTTGAGCTCGTCCCTTGAGCAACCCCCATCATTGTCATTCCTATTCCTTTCAACCCTTTTGTCAAGCATGAATGCTTTGTCCTAATAAAAGGGAAACCCTTTAAACCTCTATAGTCAAGTCCATGACCAAAAGTCCAGTCAAAAATAAAACCATAAAACTGGGATGCCTATTCAAAGGTCATAAACTATAAATATAGATTGCTCCCTTGAAGGACAGCTACATCATTGCTGTAATAAAATAGACTGCTCCCTTGAAGGACAACTATTCATAGACATCCAAACATACAACAAGCACAATATAGACCACTCCCTCGAAGGATGGCTATGACCAAATTTTTATACATACACAGCACAACATGACCATAAAACAACACAACATCCCTAAGTGGACTTCCTGCATTGATCAGTCCCAAAAAAAAAAAATGATTGCCAAATTATTAGGTCATGGACTTGTCTATAGTCATTCTCAGGGTCACCTATAAAAGGGGCAAAGTTGTCCCTGCTAAAAAAGGGTTACCCTATCCTTACATCTCACACAATCATGCCTATCACCCCAACATACTCAAGGGATTTCGAGCTCACTTAACGTCAAGTGATTCAACTACTTCTCTAACACAAACCTGTGGTCAATGACGTAATGCATAAATGGGGCTTTTGTTTCCGAAAACCTTATCTATGCTATCATTATAGTCCTTGTCAATGAAAGAGAAACGTGCCTTTAACTTCTTATACATCTTTGTCACATCCAACCAAACCAAACCAAACCTTTTTCAGACCACTAACATGACTTAGCCCATTCACACTAGTTTCTATGGAAAACAATACGCATGGAAACTATCGACCACACACAACCAATGTTATAGAATACACCATCACACAATATGGAAAAGGCTATAACATCATCTACAATTCATTTTTAGCATACACCATCACCAATATGGAAAATTGCTAGGGATGAAAGACCACATTACCAATGTTATAGAATACACCATCACATAATATGGAAAAGGCTGTAACATCATCATATCTTCATCATTTCAAGCATGTACTATCACACATATGGTAAATGCTGACATCTCTAACCTGACCAACTGTCGACCACTTGGACCCTTTTTCTAAACTACATTGGTCTGATGCCCCTTACAATAGGGGCTATGTAGGCAGCACTCAGTCTTCTGAGGTTAGCTTGACCATTCCCCCATTCATCTCCCTAATGACGATGGCCATATTGTTCATCCATCTACCTAATGGACCAACCATCTAACCTTTAACCAAATCATGACCAATCAACTAGCCTTGACACTATAGAAGTCACATTTGACTTCTCATGGGGCACACTGGAGATCACATACATCTCCCTGACCACCACAAACAACCTTTGAGCTCACTTATATCACAATCCCACTCGACCAACGACCATGGAGATTATGCCTATCTCCTCTGACCATGACCACTTTTGAGACAACTCTGCCTTAGTTGTTTTGATTGCATGTATGCTACCTCATGAATAGATAGCAAAATTGTGCGCACCTCATATTACGACCCTCACAAGTATCGAATCGCGTTCTAGTATTTGTGACATTTTCATGTTTTCCAAGAGCACTTCCTAAGCCCAGGATACTTGGAACACGACAACCATTGGAGCTACAACTTTGATCATTTAACCCAATCAGCTATGACTAAATGTTGGGGACCAATTATTTCAATTTTAACACTCCTCGACCTTTGACTATGACAATTTGACCTATCTATTAGATGAAGTGGTGTACGCACAATCCCAACTATTACAGAATTTATAGTCAAACTTCACCATAACCCATCCACTACCTATCAAATCAACACCTAATATCAGGATACCTTCCCTCGACTCCCACTTTGAGGGGGAATACCTCATCACCATACCTGGGGCATCTACTCCAATTTTTGTCTTGCAGTTCATCCAGAACAACCAACAAGACAAAAAGGGGCAAATGTAGACACCTAAATTGTGTCGACCCCCCTTGCTCCTTAACCCTTACCCATCTGATTAATTTAAAATACATTACTTATTTTAAATTAATGACATCACCCTCGACACCTCACCATGGACACCTCACCTTGGACACCTCGCCCTTAGACCTTTTCTCACCCCATGACTCACCTAAGACCTATTCTTACTCATCCCTAACCTCCTAACTGACTCTCATGTGTATTTAACCCGACCTTTAACTATTCTCCAATGAATGATGCACTTGGCAGATGGAGAACGGGCTGTTAAGCCCTTTTACTAGTTCTCTACCCACTGACGTTGATCAACTGTCAGCCGACACCAGTGGGATTACCAACATTGGTTACATAAATTGAGGTCTAATGTAGAGTTAACCCCTAGAGACTCTTCTAATCAAAGGTCCTGAATCATGAATCTCGAGATGCTTCTCTCTTGGACTCTCGAATCGACCTCTCTCTAGCTCGAATCTGGCTCTCTCTCTCTCTCTCTGCCTCTCAGACTCTGAGACATCAACAGGCATCAAACTTCAACTAACACTCCCTTGGCCATAGAGACTCTACACTAGTCACTCCAGATTGGACTAAAGCATTGCATGGGGACCTAGACATCAGCCGTAATAGGCACAAGTGTTCAACATCTTGGTTCTTCATCTCACCAGAGCTAAGTATTTCATCTGCCCTTTTATTTTAGTAATTTAGAATAACTTAGTCAATTTTCTATCTCTAAATACTACCAGACCAGACCCAACCTTCAACCAGACTTGGTTTTTTTCCTGGAGAGGCTATAAAGCCTTCTTTTTATCTTGACCCTTTTTGTCAACCTATCATCTACCTTTGTCCTTTAGCAGACCTTATTTGTCTCCTTGCAACCCTGCACAGAGCCAGACTCCTTCCAGACCCCTCTATTGACCACAAACCTATCCAAAACCCATCCAAGGCCATTACCCAAACCAACATCGACCACTTCCCCTACCGATGTCGGTAGCATAACCGACGTCGGCAACATTGACAATTGATGACAACAGACTAACTGACATCGGCAATTGTGATAGATAGATTGCAAGAATCAGGTACATGTTATCTATTTCTCTTTCTTTAAATCATTTCTTTATCTAACACTCTTTTTTATCAAAAAGTAGACTGTCATCTCGTAAGGAAGTTTATACACTTCTGGGACTGAGCATATCACTTGGCAGTCCACCCTATCTTTATCTAAATTTTTTTTGTGTTTGAGTTTCTTTCTTCTACAGGTGTCATCCTCCACAGCCAAAGAGGAGCTCTTACAATGTCTAGATAACGGTGCATAACTTCATTCGGGTATCATCTAACCCCTGACCATTAACCCTTAGTTTCTTATTTCTTTTGAATTTGAAAAGCAAAAAATGAGTAGAAATAGTTGCGAGAGTGGAAACGTGTTAGACACAGTGATTTCGGGCCAAAGGTGAGAGAGAGCTATTACCGGATCTTCTTCAGTTGAAGTAGGTGAAGAGACAAGTTCTTCTCTCAGTGGAGAAGGGATTGGAGAATGTGGCTCTTTGAGAGGATAGAGTACAGGGATGATCAGGCCTTCCACTTGTGGTTTAGGGGCATGGAAAGTATGATCCTCTATTGGTAATAGGAAGGATGAAGGTGGGGCTAGTGGCATTGGTATCGTCAAAGCATCCTCCAATATAAGAGAGGTCAAAGTAGACTCTCCTATGTGTGAAAGGGAGGTAGATGGAGGACTATTAGGAGAAGAAGGCTCTTCTATCCATGGTGGAGAAATAAGTTGGCTATCCTCTTCAGACTGTGGGAGAGGTTGGTTAGGAATGAAAGGAGAAACCATGTCGACCGTGCGTATATTACGCTCTTGGGGGTCATCGACTATGGTTTGAATGTTATTCTGACTAGGGGGATGGTTAGGGAATGGTTGCCTAAAGATGTCTATGTTTTGGTTAGCTGGCACATTTGGGTTATCCAAAACAAGATCCCCTTTGTCTAACATGTCTTGAATAGTGTTCTTGAGGGTTTTGCAATTGTCTGTGTCAGGACCTTTGACTCGATGATAATTACAAAAGTCATTTTCACTATACCATGTAGGGATGGCTCGTGAGGGATCAAATTGGGGTGGTGGTTGGATTTGAGGGAGGTTGAGGACTCCCTGATTCACTAGTTTATCCAACATAGAAGCATATGATTCTCATATTGGAGTGTATTGACATTGTACGTATCATTGTTGGAATTGTCTTGTGATGCTTTGTGATGTGGAGCGTTCAGATTGGTTAGTTGTGGTAGAAGATGGTGATCTAATTACCATAGCATTTGCTGATCCCTTGGACTTGGAATGGGAAGAAGAAGATTTGGAAGAAGGGTCACTGGATTTTGCATTGGTATTTTTACTATGCAATTTGACCTTATCCTCTTCGACTGCACGGAGTTTAAGCTTTCGGGCCATGGTGAAAGCCTCGTCAAATGTGTGAAAAGTTTGAACCCGCAAAGTGGATGAGATGTGCTTGGCACATGCTCTTGAAAAGAGCTCAATGAGCTCAGGTTGAGGTAATGAAAAGGAGAGTTGGTTGATTAAACCTCTCCAACGGGCAATGAAGTCAGCTATTGATTCATCGTCGAATTGACTAATAGAATATAGGTCTGTGATGGAGACCTTTTTAGTGATGTTGATTGAAAAGTGGTCTAGGAATAATTGAGCTAGTTGAGTGAAGGTAAAGAGAGAATGATTGGTAATAGAACTATACCAATCAAGGGCGGCACCAAAAAGTGACATGGAAAATGTGTGAAGTAATAATGCATCATTGTGTGCTATAAGGTAGCAAGCGTGTCTAAACACTCATAGATGTTGTTGTGGGTCCTCTTTACTTTGAAAATGAGTAAACTTTGGGAGTTCCCACTGGCTAGGATATGGTCGAATAGGGACCAGAGGATGGATAGGTTCATTATAGATTTGTTCATATGAAGGAACACTCCTTGAACCTGAAACAAATGTCTCAAGGTTGGACATCTTATCCATCAAAATCTTGATTAGATCAGCTGATGGATTGGTAGGAGGGGCACCCCCTAAGTTGTAAGGTACTTGGAAGGTGTTGGGAGGGGCATATGACGTACTTGGTTGCATTTGTATAGGTGCAACATATTGGTAGTTCATCATAGGGACTGATGTTGAGGCCAAGGGAGCTTGTGCCATGAAGTTGGAGGGCACAACTTGACTAGATGCCACCAAGGGTGGTTGAGTGGTGGCAACACTAGTAAAAGGATAGGTAGTCACTCTTGTATTTATGGGTGCAAGAGTGGGTGGAATAGAGACAATCAAGTTCTGAAAAGGTGTAGAACTTGGTTGAATTGTTTGTGGTTGAGGGGGTACAGAAACCTAGATGAAGCTAGGTCCAGAAATAGGAGAGGTCAAATCTTGAACATTGGCCATGGTTGGGTTATTAGTCAAGGCAATAGCCTGAGTGACCATAGGTTGGGTAATGGATGTTGCTGATATTATTGCCATTTCAACCAAGGAAGTTGGCATCCCGTAAATAGGGTTACTTGAAGGATCTCACGTTTGGCTTTTTGTGAGATAGTGTTGGAGAGCTTTGACATTGAGGTCAAGGAATCTCTCAAAGTCTTGATCCCCTATGGGAACAATAAGAGGTTGATTTGGGGTAGGTTGGATAGGAGTATGCTCAGTGTCTGAAGTATACTCCATTAGATGACTTGGTATAGAAGGTGAAGGTGGGAGTGGTTGTTGCCTTGCATGGTCAACAAGAGATTTGGCTTGACTTCGTGTCAAAACCATCCAAGAAAAAATGGGTTTAGATTCCAAAAACTGTCTTAGTTTCAGAAAACCAAAATTTGTGTTTGACATCAAAAAAGTTGGGTTTTAAGCTTGTTGTTTGGAAAGAAAATTTGTTGACAGTGACCGACGTCAGTTTACTAACCAATGTTGGTTATGAAATGTTGCTGAGGTCAGTGAGATAACCGATGTCGGTGAAGATGGGTTGCCGACGCCAGTGGAAAAATTGATGTCAGTTTCTGTGTAATTCTAGAAACACAGAAATCTAAATTTTTTTTGAAAGAAAGAGAAATTCTGAGTTGTTTTTAGACCTCAGAATGATGCAACCTTACCAGCTCAAAAAATTAGATAAAAATATCAAAATAGATGATGAAAAACAACCTCTAAAATGTTAAATTCCTAAGAATAAATTTTAGAGTCGTGGTGGCTTATGCCTTAGAAGAATATGTTTGGGAATTGGGCTTTTAGAACGGGTCCTAAAGAGGAAGTCTATGGTTGGTTTCGGGTTATGTTTTGGTGTTAAAAAATTTGTGTTAGGTTCAATACGGGCCTGGTACTGGGGCTTGCTCCCTTCACTTCATGAACCTAGATTCGAGCTGGGCCACTTAGCCAATATATACTTTGCCTATAGTTTATACTCTGCTAGAGAACAGAGTGGGTCCTCCCCTTGGTAGTGAAGTCCAACTAGGATTGCCAAGAAGGGTAAGGTATCCACTAGGTGATGAAATCCTAGACGGGCCTTGTCTCAAGTATGTTTAAATGTTTAATTTGATGTGCTTGTGGTTTGGTTGTGTAACATTTGTGAACTACGATTTATTCATAATGCTTTTTTAATTACTAAGTGAGTAGGCTAAGTATGCATTCAAGCAAGAATTAAATGCAATAGTTTTCTTTTAAAAAAACCCAAATTGAAATGTTTTGTTCAAATGCAAACAAGTGGAGAAAAGGTTAAGAGTATGAATTTTCACTACTCTAAGATGCAGGGAAGAAGTGACAAGAAGAAAAAGAAAGATGTTCTTTTTAACTTGTGCTAATGGTTTCCTTTTGAAATAAAGAGATAGAAGAAAATGATGCAAGAAGAGAATATTTTCCTAATGCAACTATATGAAAATTTGCTTTTTTAGAAAAATGAACCCAAGGAAAACTCCAGAGTCCCACTGGGCATGCCATAATGTTTCTCTAAGTTTTTGCTAATTACATTCAGAAGGAAGAAGAAACTAAGGTTAAAGGTTAGGGGTTTGTATGTTACCCAGATTAAGTTGCGCACCGTATCCAAGCGTTGTAGGAGCTCCTCTTTGGCTATGGAGGAAAACACCTATAGATGAGAATAAGACTTAAATAAAGAAAATGTTAAAATAAGATAGGGTGGACTGCCAAGCTACGCGCTTGGTCCCGAAAGCGTAAAGCTCTGTGAGGGATGACAGTCCACTAATTAAGACAAAGATATTTGTATAAACTGAAATGATAAAAGACTTAGAGAAATGAAAAGGCAAAATGTTGTGTACCTATTCCCTATAATCTATGAGTCTCAGCAAGCTGGTCAGAGGTTGTGTTTGGTCTTTGGGATGTTTAGATTGGTTTTTTGATTTGCACAGTCACCAACGTCAGTTATGTTACCAATGTCGGTAAGTAAATAGTGTCGACATCAGTTATACTACCGATGTCAGTAGGGGAAATAGGTCTTTGGATGGGTTTCAGGGTATTTCTATGATGGACAGAGGACTCTGGGAGTTGGGAGGTTTGTTCAAAGTTATGGGAAGGAGAGTAGGGTTTGAGGAAGGGAAAAAGGTAGAGGGTAGGTGTGAGAATAGGGTAAGAGTCAGAGGAAGGCTTTTCAGCCCTTCCACGGAGGAAGTCGGGTTTCTTTTACAGTATTCAAAAATAGTAAATAGAAACTAATTACCAAGTTATTCTAGAACTTTGAAATGGAGACCAAAAGAATACTTAGCTTTTTGGTGAAGACCTGAGGGTGTCAGGATGCTTATTCCTATTGCGACTGATGTCAAAGACCTTGTATAATATTTTCAATCCAATGTCTGGAGTGACTTCTGTAGAGTTTTTGTATCCTGGAGAGTGATAATCGAATTATGATGCTTAGTCTCAGAGTGTGCACATTGATATGCGAAGAGGTAGGGGTCAGATATGGGTTAGAATCTAGTTTATGTAACCGACGTCAGTGATCCCACCGGCATCGGCCGATAGTTAATCGACGTCGATAGCTAGAGAATGGGTAAAAGGGCTATTTTTAGCCCTTTGCCCATTTCTCCATCTGCCAAGTGCATTTGCCATTAGAGAATGGTCAAAAGATGGGTTTATTAGGCATGAGAGTTAGTTAGGAGGTTAGGATGGAGTGAGAATAGGTCATGCTTTAGATGACCTAGTCTCAGGGTGACTCATAGGGTAAGAAATGGTCTTAGGGCGAGGTGTCTAGGTGAGGTCATTAATTTAAGATAAGTACTTTATTTTAAATTAATAAAGTGTGTAAGTGGTTAGAAGGGGACCAAGGGGGGGTCGACACAATATTGGTGTCTAAAATTTATACGTGATGTTTTACTTGCTAAATGTGGTAAAGGATACTGTATACAAGATTTAAGGTTAGGAATGGCAACCATTATGAATATTTTGGAAATAGGGTTAGAGAGGATTTATCCTTTATGTTCATTCATAGGTACATGAATGAGATAAAAAGGATCATCAATAATTTATATCCTCATATATACTAAGAAATTTAGGGCACCCCAATGCCTAGATTATCAAAAAACATAACACATACCCTTAAAAAATGGGAGATTATTGGTTATATCTAGATGTAACCATCATATAAATGGAGGATACTAGGACTACTCATTTACTATTGTCATATCATGTTCTAGATAATATTGCAGAATAAGAGATAGCTTATCAAGTCTTCAAGAGTATGGATGAAGAATTAGGTTAGAGACATTTGGCCTACTACTTTAAGACTCCTTTCAACATTAGACAACACCAATATGTGACTAGGTCACATTTCATTTCAGTTATAAAGGCTAAAATGCATTACAACTATCACTATTCAAAGAATGGGACATCAAGAAGAAAATAAGAGGGTATCTCAAAACTATCTTGGAAAATAAGAAAGTACATGTCTCTTATATTTACTAGGTATATGATCAGGGTCATATTTTCTTAAATGCCTCAAATGATTCTAAAGTATGGATAAAGATGAAAGACAATAAAATGTCTATGATACTTACACAGGCCCTACAATACAACCTAAAATCAATAAAAGAAGAGGCCCAAAATGCATGGATTCAACAATGACCTCTATCTCTACCATAGGGCTCCCAACCACTGGATCAATCTCTTTCCCCTTCAGTAGAGGCTATAGAAGAGCAACCAAATCAATATATGAATTAGAGGGAGTCAAATCCTCAACTCAGGAGGGAGATTTTGAGAGGACTTCTTGGTCCTCAAGTCCATTCTACTTTGACAACTTCACATAAATAGGTCTTGTGCACAATAACTACCAGGGAAAGGCCAACCATTTCCTTAGTTGATTAGAAGAAGAGAAGTTTTATGTCGAATCTTTTGCTTCCTCTTACCTCATTCATCCAAGTGAGCCTCACTTCAATTTCAACTACCCTTGACTCTCCCAAATCTCCTAAGGCCCCTTGGGGAAACCCTATGCCTTCCACACCTTCTACTTCATCACCTTTAGCTCCAACTCCTACCACATTTACTTCCTCGACCGCTATATAATCTCATCTACCTTCTACTCCACTTATCTTCACATACCAAAAGAAGCACAAAGACTCCCCTACTCCTTCCCAAGATAAAAAACTAGAAGAGATACCATCACTTGGTCTCCCTATTATAGAATAAGCTACATACACAAAATATTTTCAAACTTTATCAATTATTGATGCTCTCTCTTATAGGGACCAATTGAGTCTCAATATTTTTGAGTGCACACATTAAAAGGTGCACTAGGAAAGAGGTGGGTAGATCATTGGTGCTTTGTTATTTTTGTCCCCTATACCACCACTTTTTATCTACACTATCTTCTCTTATGCACTTCCCTAAGCTTTGCCTCCTATCTTAAACACTCCTCCAAGCAATTCACCACCTTAATTAGCCCCTACCTAAGCCTAATTTTTTTTAAACATTTATCATACACTATTATCCTGGGCTAACCCTATATTCTAATTGATATTTGCATGTTACAAGTCTAGGTTAGCCTTGGCTGACCAATATTGGGACCTAACTTGTTTTTGTCAATTAATGATATAAAGTCAAATTAGGTCAACCCTTTTGACTAAAATTTTGGAAAGGTTTTTAGTTAGATTCAATTATATATACACACTCATTTCACCATTTATCAGAGAGACAACAAAGTTAATTATTCATTTATACTTCTTTACAATCTACTCTTCGACCATTCTACTCAAGGTGTTAATGCTTACGATTTATACTTGGAGAAGAATATTATATTTTGGAAAAGTATTAAATGATTAGGATTTTATTAGTGATCCTTACAAACCACCAAAACCTCTTGTGAATCACCTTTAGCCAAGGGAGAGATTGAATCTTGACAAGTTCATCTTCAAGGTAAGTGTCTCTTACTTTACTCCTATATTTTATTAGATAGAAGTAGCATAAGTAATGGATTTTTAATATCTTTCTCTCTCCATGCATTAGGGTTATATATATATATATATACATACATATAGATTAGAATTATTCTATGCATGTTTAATTTTTATGTTTATTACCCTTATTTATGCCACAAGCTTTAGTGACCACTAGATTAGATTTTACTTTAATTTACATTTACTTAGTGAATATAAAAATATAGGACCTAGATAGGGTTATTACATAGTGTTGCTCGATTAGAGGCTTTGGAACCCTCTCTAGTTATGTTATTGTGGTAAGATATCTCTTAGTTAGGTCTTGTGGATCCATCTTGGTCATGACCTCAAATATCTAATGCATCAACAAATGGAAGTGTAAGTAGGATTTATCTTTTTCGATCTAGGATTGATTAATAATTCAACTACATTTTCCTTTGTATAAATTGTAATGAAGTTGGTATGAATCAAACTCTTGTAGGTTTTATTTCATTCATTCATTTTTTATCATCATATTATATTTTTATTTTTGTAGTAATGTATTGAGCCTGTCAGTATAGTTCTAACAGTCTATATACAAGTTTAACACACTGTCACCCCAAAACAACTCTATTTTATATGTATAGGTCTTCTCCAAATTTAGGTTATTGGATCAATCAACTCAACATAATATTCTTCTTTAATTACAAGATTTCATACATATTTGAACCAGTTGATTTTGTTCATAGTTCTTTTTAGCATATAGGTTTGCAGACATAGTTGAGCTAGTCGACTCTGTTCATAGAATCTTTTTCAGCACATAGGTTCTACAATCTCCATCGAGCCAATTAACTCTATTCACATAATATTTAAATCAACACTTAAGTAACATAGCATAAATTTTTCAAAACTAAACATATTCAAAACCACTAAGGTTCATTTTTATCTTCTATATAATTTTGTTTTTCCATTTACAATATTATTTTTCACATGTTTTAAGTCTATAAAACTGCATCCCTACATCAAACTAGGTTGATTATCTTGACACAATTCTATATCCTGTCTTTTATCTAAAATACATAGTCAACTTGTTTGACTGTGTTCTTCTAGATCTTGCTTCATGTTGTTCCCCAATCTATCATGCATAATAATATGCTTCAACACATTCAAAATGAGACTTTATCCCCTTTCATTTTATCCATTGATATTGATAATATATCTCCAACTACTAAATATGATGGGACTAAAGACATTGCATATTTTTTTAAGACACTCGATAATCTTTATAAAGAGTGGACCCAAACTAATACCTTTACCATAACTAAACTCTAGTTAAAACCTTCAATGGGGATGTATTAGAATGCCATAACCAACTTCCCCAACATTCTATATGGAAACATGAGGATTTATTCAATCCTTTAGTTAAATCATTCTAACATAATGATCTTCCCAAAAATTATCTTAGTCATTTCATAAATGCTAAGCAATCTCCTATCAAATCAGCTCATGATTTTATTAAAAGATGGAAATCTTTGGCTCATAAGGCTAATCACAACATGATTGATGAAAAATAGTTCAAAATTTTCATAATGGCCTTAACACCTTCACTCCAATACAAGGTTCAAACTTTTGCTCCCCAAGCATTAAATGATGCTCTTAATCAAGCTAAGTTCCAAGAATTCTTAATGAAACAGTTTGAACCTAACACTAAAATCATCAATGGATATTTCCAACATTCAACCAATGTAATAACCAAAAATCCTCCTCAACCCAATCTAGGAGTAGCCAAAGTGGAAAATCCCCAATTTTCCCATACACTATTAACTATACAACAAATGAAATAACTTTTAGCACCTTCTAAACAATTCACGTATCCTAATAATCCCCCTAAATGGTATGATCCTAATAATTTCTACTTGTTTTACACATATATAGGTCATTACCATGAGACATTCGAGGGCTTACAAAATTTGTTATTTCTTTTATGCTAGCAGATTAATTCAATCATGATGCCATGATCAAAATCCATCATCAAGATTATGTTAATACTTCTCAAAATAAACAAGCTTCCAAATATTCTTCATCTAACAATCTAAAAACTTTCTTTACATCCAACCCTCAATAATTAAGCAAGGATATTTGTGTGATTGATGCTGACTATGATCAATGCGATACCAATTCCCAATATGTGAATATGACTAAGGTCAATTATCGATGCAAACCAGCCAAAAAATATCTTTTTACCAAATCAAATAAACCATCACTAAAATAAATACTTCTCAAAGATACTTCTACCACTTACTTTCCTTCAAAAGCTAATGAGGAACCACTTCCTCGACATGAACCTCCAATTACTTCTCTTCCTCCTAAACATATTTTACCTTCCAAGCCTCGTGTTGGTTCTTCCTCTTCCAAAACTCATTAGAACTTCTTAGAGGAACTTAACTCTATGCCTTGAAAAAATCCTCTTATGGAGTTAGTTTTCACTTCTCCCTATCATCATAAATTCCTAATGCAATAACTACAAGAAATAAAAGAACCATCTTCCTTAGAAGAGGAACCACCTTATCATGAGTGCCAACCAATAGAAGTTCATACCATTTAAACTATTTTTCCTTCTTCAAAACCTTCCATAGAGTTCCTTGAAGAAGATATTATCAATGATTAAATTCTCTTTCAATCTGACAATCCATCTCTTTTTATCAAAATAGCCATGAATACCACTTTCTTTCATAAAGTATTAGTAGACAAAGGGTTAGGAATTATTGTGACATCTCTTTGGCTCATTTAACTACTAATATATAACAAATATCATCTCAAACAAACTTGTTTAACATGTCATGGATTTTAAAAGACCAATAAAAATTCACTTAGTTGTATTTCGCTCCCTCTTACTATTGGACCCAAAACTATATGTACTAAGCTTATTGTTCTAGATTTACCATTATCCTATAATATACTCCTAGGATGGCCATAGACTCATTGCATGATGGATATTGACTCTTTAGAAAGCCAATCTATCAAGTTTATTCATAATGGAAAATGGTATAAACATGAGGCCAATCTTAACCCATAAAGTATTCATCTTCCCAATCCTAAATCTCAGTATCGGATTCCCACTATTCTGAAAACTAATAGTGCACCATTACTCGAATTCATTACTATGAATCCATACTTACAAGTTACTCTTGCTTATTTTCATGATGATGAGCCAAATGATTTATAAAACACATGCAATACTACCAAGCTACCTCCTTACATTTCAGAGTGGCTTCCTCCTTCTTTATTACCTCACGATCATACCATCCCTCTTATTAATGAGATCATTGATTTTCCTCCTCCATGTAATGCATATGAAGCATCTTATACAGAATATGATTTAACTTTTAATGATTATGGAGTGGATAATCTCAAGACACTTTAACTATTTCACCACCTAAATTTAGCAATCTAGGTATCTCACCTTCTGAAGTTCCTTTAGAGACACAAACATGTAGTATTTCTCTCACCTATGATGATAATTGCATTATGGCCCAAGCTCAATCAAGAGATTTGGATGTTCAACACTATCAAAAAATCCTTAGCTAAAATACATGATTTTAACCATGATGTTAATACCATTTCCATGGATATTGATTTAGCACATGAAGGTCATGTACCTCCAGTTAATTCTCCACTTCTTGATACTCTTTGGGTGGTTGAAAAAATCTTACCTCTCACAACTTTGAAACTTATATAACCTATTATACCTCCTATCGCACTATTAGATCCTCTCCCCATTAACTATTCCAAAGATACACCTATTCTCCAACCAATCAGTCTAATTAAACTTCATCCATAGTTTCACATACTCCCAAGATCACTCTCAATGCTAAAGCCATAAATGTAGTCTAGGTACATTCTGAATATGATCAACATGGTAAAAAAGTCATTGATCTTGAAGTAGATGTGGAATATTATGGACCTCTACCTATGTTACCTAATGATGAAACCATCCTTGAACTGATCCATACCTATAAACTTGGGAATTTTAAGCAAAAGGCCCATTATTTTAATAACTTCATTGCTAGCATCAATCCCAAAACCAATCCCATTTATTCTCTTCCCAATGCACCATATCATTTTCAAGATGGTAATGTTATTCTTATCAAAGAAACCATGAGAATAGAATATGGAACACCCTCATGTCCTTGACCCATAACAGTTTCTAGAGAACTCATGCCAATCGAGCATGATAACTTTAGTTTATTCTTCTATAAATAACTTAAGACTTTCACTTGGTCATATGAGGACATACCTGGCATCGATCTTATTACCATGGTGCACAACATAGTCACATAACCTGATGCCAAACCCGTTTGGAAAAAATAATGGAAATTTCCACCTGAAGTTTTCACCCTATGCCATAAAGGAATGATCAAACTATTAGATGCCAAGTTTATTAAACCTATGGACTATTTTGAATTGGTGTTAAATATTATTCCCTTTCACAAAAAAGTTACTATGGTTATTTTTATATGCATTGACTTTTGAAATATCAACCTTGTTTGTCCAAAGGATAATTTTTCATTACCTTCAATATATGCCATCATAGATTCCAATACTAGATGCAAAATGTTATCCCTCATGGATGATTTTTTAGGCTATAATCAAATTCAAATCAACCTCAAAGACCACCGAAAGACAACATTCATCGCATAATGGGACACCTATTGCTATGTTAATATGCCCTTCGGCCTTAAAAATGATGGATCCACCTATCTATGGGCTATATAACCCAAATTTTTCATGATCTTATCCATAAGATTGTGGAAGCCTATGTGGATGATCTCATTTACAAATCCAAAAGTCTTAAAACCCATATTTCTAATCTTGCTAGCATCTTTGATCGAATTTTCAAATACAAAGTTAGACTCAACCCGTAAAAATGTGTTTTTGGAATTGGATCTAGTAAATTGTTAGGGTTTTTAATCTCTCTTTAGTATTGATTTTGATCCTGCTAAAATTAATGCTATAGTCAACATGCCTATTCTTTGTGTTTCTATGCTAAATTGCTTTCTACATTCAAAGAAGAAATAAGAAACTAAAAGAAATGGTCAAGGCTAGAAGATACCTGATAAAGTCGTGCGCACCGAAATCAGACGTTGGAAGATTCTCCTCTTTGGCTGTGGAGGAATGACATCTGAGAAGAAAAGAGACTGAAACACGGAAAAAGGTTAGTCAAAGATATGGTGGGCTGTCAGGCGAATGCCCGATCCTGGAAGTACGAAGACTTCCTAGAAGGATATCAACCCACTGATAAAAAAGTAGAATATTTGACTGAAGTAGATGTAATGAAGGATAAAATGATAGAAATAAAGGACAAAAAATAAAATGCGTACCTGATAATGAAGTAAACTATTCTATGTAGTCACCGATGTCGGTCTCTATAGTGCCGACGTCGGTTATGGAAGGTGCCGACGTCGGTTAAAGTGCTGGCATCGGTCGGGGTAGTGACCGGCGTCGGTCGGGGCAAGTTCTGGACAGAGTCTGGGCGAGTTGCAGAAGGTCTGGTAGAGTCGGGATAGGGTCTTGGTCAGGATCGAGATAGGGTCTGGACAGGGTCTAGTCAAAGTAAGGTCAAGTTTGGACAGGGTCTGGGGGTTTTGGTCGAGTCTAGACAGAGTTATAGATTGGGATAGTGGGCAGAGATGTAAAGAAGGGACTCAGGGTTCAGATCTACGGTGTGAAGATCCGGGGTGATAGAAATAGAAATAACAAACAAATAATAACCAGAAAGAAATAAAAACAAATAGAGGAAATACTTACCTGTCAGAAGACATGATAAAAGCCATGATTGAAGTCATCGAAGCGTTGTCGTAAGTTGATCGAAGTGAATGCGGATTGGTTAAATACTGAAGTTGGTTGATCGCCAGAGTTGATTAGTTGTAAGAGTCTGTGAATGTCAGAGTTCGGGATCGATTGATTGATTAGCCTTCAGGATTGATCGGCGGACGCTGATGAAGGTGAAGGACGGTTCGAGAGACGGTTCGATAACCGATCGGGAAACTGATTGGGAACCGAATGATAACTAAAAATAGGTAACGGTAAGGTGACCGACGTCGGCAGGATTGCCGACATCGGCCGATAAGTGATCGACGTCGACAACGTCGGCCGGGTAAAGACCGTCATCGGCAGATGCATAATGGGGATAGAGTCTAGCTTTAGCTCTGTGCTTATTTTTACATGCTGCCAGGGTCAAGGCTAGTGGGAAAAGTGGTCGACAAGGGTTAAATAGGCAAAGAAGAATAAGACGGGGGATGACCAGGGGAGTCGACACAATTTCGGTGTCTACACTTTGATCCATTCCAAACATTCATACTTACTTTGGCAAGTTTGGGGTAATCCGATGATTCGTACCCAAAATGGCTTATTGTATTTATTCTATTAATTCCCTTCTTAAGAAACGTAATGATTTAGAATGGACCAATATTTGTTATAAGGCATTTGATAACAAGAAATAATAATTGATCCATATGCCTACCCTTCATCTACCTTGCAATGATTGTCCTTTGATTTTGTACACTTATTCTACACCTGTATCAATTGGGGTGATGCTTTCCCAATAAGATGATACTAGAAAAGAGTATGTTATTTACAATATTAATCAAGGCCTCATCGATTATGAAAATTGTTATACCAAAGTAGAACATGATTACCTCGCTATATATTTTGTAGCTAAAAAGTTTCATCATTACATGCTCTATCAAATAACTTATGCCATCATTCATTATGACCCACTTCATCACTTTTTATTCAAAGCCTTTCTACTTAGAGACACAATTGCCAAGTGGATGGTTATCTTAATGGAATTTGACCTTTACATCATCGTGAAAAAATCTATCAAAGGGCAATTCATTACTGACCAACTTCCATTAAGATAATCTAATACCCATACCCACTACCAACCATATTCAAGATAGTCTCCCCAATGATAATATTCTCTATATTAAAGGTCTCAATCAGGTTATCTCTCTTAAATATTACTTTCACAACTTCACTACTGAATTAGAATCAACTAATAAAAAATATACCCATGTCATTCTCAATACTACTAAATCCAAAGTAGTTATCAAAGAACTTCCCAAAATCAATGTTGATTTGCATGAAGACACCTAGACCCTATACTTTGATGGTGCCAAATGTCTCCATGGAGTTGGGGCAAGTTGTATTATAAATAGTCCTCATGGTAAAATAATCCCTTTGGAATTATATCTCAATTTTGATGTCATTAATAACATGACAAAATATGAAGCATTATTCTTAGGCATGAGAGTGACACTTGATTTAGATATTGCATATTTTGCACATTTTGGGTGACTCCCAACTCATATATCATTAGGTTAATGGTAATTATCAATGGAAAAGTGAAAATATTATCACTTATAATCAAATGGCCACTACCCTCACCAAAGATTTCACCTCTTTTACCATCGAGTCTATTCAAAGAGATCAGAACTCTATCACTAACTCTCTAACTTCTCCATCATCTTTATTTCATCTGAATCAAGTTTTAAGTGATTCTCAATTTATTATTCAAATAAAAAAGTTTCCATATTCTATCTAATTACAAGAGTAATTTATTTATCATATTGAGGTTGTCACCATTCGACAGAGCCCATGGTATAAAGACATTATCCAATTTCTCGAACATCAAACTTATCCTCTAGACATGGATTCTCGTGAAAAGACCATAATTTGTAAGCAATATTTTAAAGATGTATTTCAATATAACACTCTTTATTATTGAAAATTTGAAGGTACCATACTCTATTGTGTGATGAAATAGAGCTCCCTCCTCTCTTTGAACAAGCACATGGGGGTATTTACAGTGGTCACTATAGAGGATATGCTATAGCACATAAATGCCTACGTATGGGATACTTTTGGCCTACTCTCAAAAAATAACTCCATGATGATCTAATATATTCACCACCAACTGAGCTCCAAAATATGGAATCTTCTTGGAAATTTTCCATGTGGGGATTAGATCTCATTGGCAAATTACCTAGGTCACAAGATGGGCATTTTTTTAATATCATGACTACTGACTATTTTACCAAATGGGTAGAAGCCATGCATCTCATCAACATCATGGAAACTAATATTTACAAGTTTATCCTTAAACAAATCATTTTTCATTTTAAAGTTTCACATACTATCATTTTTTATAATGACAACAATTTCAAGAATAAGGACGTGAAGCAGTTATGTGCTAAATTCAAAATCTCCCACAAGTTTTTCACACCTCATCATCCACAGTGCAATGGTCAAGTTGAGCCAAAAATAAAATTATAAATAAAATAATTCAAAAAACCATCCATGAAACCTACATGGATTGGAATTTTTATTTATATCTTGCATTTTAGGCCCATCATACTAGCATCTATACTAACACTGGGGCAACATCATTCTCACTAGTCCGTAATTTTGAGTCTATCTTACCATTAGAAGTTGAGCTTCCTTATGTATATCTCTTCATGGTATCATTTTTGATGAGGAATTATGTGAAGTTCACCTTCATGCTCTTGATCTTCTCGATAAACACCATCTGGCCACTCTGTAACATAGTCACCAATATAAGGCTTGTATTGCCAAATAACATAATAAAAAGGTTAAAGTTAGTACTTTCAATATTGGGGATCTAGTCCTTAAATTGGAATATACCTATGATAAAAAAGGTAAATATTCCCAAAAATGGTGGGGCCCTTATTTAGTGAAATATATTCTTGGTCCTAACACCTATTACATCCAAACTAATGAAGGTCATGTTTTTAAGGAGCCCATCAATGCATAATTCTTAAAGAAATACTATGCTTAGATATCTTCGTTCTTATCATAATTATATATGATATCATACTAAATTTTTTTATAGGATTTATACATGGGTCTCACCTTCTGTAGTAGTCTTCTCTTTGGACAAATCTTAGTTCCTTCCTTTGGTCCTTTGGTTTCTTTTTCTCATGAGATGAATTATAATACCATGGATATGACTTGGTATTCTTCATGAATTCCTTTCACTTTTATTGACTTGTTATTTTCTAATGATTTGTAAACCCTCTTGGATTCCTCTTTTATGAGTTGTGGTGTAATACCATGGATAGTATCAGGCCCTGCTCACAAATACCATTTTTTCTCATTTTATTTTACATGTTTTTTCCATTCTCTTAAATTTCTCTTTATGAGTTGCAGTGTAAAACCATGGATAGGACCAAGCCCTCTTCAAAAATACCACTTTTGCCTTTATTTCACCACTTTAGGTTTATCTTTTTGAGTTGAAGTGTAAGACCATTGATAGGACCAAGCTCTCCTTATAAAATCATCATTCTATTTCAAAAACACCTTTATTCAACCAAGAATTTTCCTTTCCTAGAATGTTAAAAATTGGTTACAATTTTGTGATCCCATATTCTTAGCTTCATTTTTTATTTCTTTTGTAGATAAAACTTGCACAAAAAACTATGCTAGCATGTTTCCCTACACTTTTAAACATTCTTATGATAAGGAATCATAATTACCTATCATTGTATCCATTTTTCAATCTTATCACATTTTTTGTGATTTGAAGTAATTAAAATTATTTCATGTTAATTCCCCTTAACTTCCTTTCCTTTCATTCCAATTTTGATAAATCGAGGTCAAATTCAAGATAACACTTTTATTTCACATGAATAAATAAGACTCTTAGGCACCATGCTCTCTAAGTTATCTTTCTTAGCAACCAAATCCAAAGTTCTCAAATGATAGTCATTTTTAGCACCCATGTTTAGTTCTTCA
Source organism: Torreya grandis (assembly GCA_037957365.1). NCBI lineage: Eukaryota > Viridiplantae > Streptophyta > Pinopsida > Cupressales > Taxaceae > Torreya > Torreya grandis. The sequence continues at coordinate 761,536 of JARHVA010002663.1, read as the reverse complement.
AATTTGCGTGGAAGAGGAATAGAAAAATTGATTAAAATTTAAAATCTAAATCATTTGAAACAAAAGGCAATGATCAAAAGGTGACATACCAAGTCAAAAGTCAAATTCACACTAAAAGACATGATTCATAGCATATCTCCTATCTCTAATTGAAGATCAAAATCCATAGTTAGCCTCATGATAGATTAAAGGTACATTGGTGATATGGGCAACAATTCAGGCGACAATTTAGGTGACGGGTCTACCCTAATTGATGACAAAACTTTTAGGAGCCATAACTTTTGCACCGTAGCTCCAATTGACTCACCGTTTGAACTGTTGGAAAGCTAAGAATGAGGAGAACACAGTGAGATGTCATTTATATTTTATAAATAAGTTTTGACCCCCAAAAAATCAATGTAAGTGCCCCAAATTTCAATTTTAATAGTGCAGTCTAAAAATAGTAAGTTTCTAAAAATAGTAATTCCTCAAATTATGTATTGTTGTAAATCATGGAAGTCAAACAAATTCATCTCCCTCAAGATTGGTGACCTTACACATCCTCCCCCTACCTTAAAAACATGTATAAATTAAGATGTAACCTAAAATGGAATTAGACATCTCTTCTTAGAGATAAGCATATTTTTGGGTCTGCAAATTTGATCAATAAAATATCTCTTCTCAGAGATGGAATTATTTGAATTGTCTTGTTCTTGTTTATTGAATTATCTTTCAACCAAAGCTTTCAAGTTTTGGATCAGTGGTATTAGAGCGGTTTGTCTTTAGAGTGTATGATCCCAAGGATGAGGTCAAATTATAGGAAGCTTGGGTGGAAAATAGAACCAACAGACTATTCACATATTTGCTCCAAATGACTCTAAATGGTAGACAACACGGAGACATCTGATCCTTTCAAGGAAATGGTGAATGAATCTCTCCAATAGTAACAAACACATATGCTACAACAATTCACTCAAATTCTCCATCAAATCTCGATGGGAAATTTTGGCTCCTCATCCACACCCCCATATCCTTTCAGTGCCCCAACACCCTTTAAGGTTCAAGTGAATTTTGATATCCCTAAATTTGAAGGCAAAATCAATGTTGATGTAGTAGAAAATTGGTTGGATCAATTATCATCTTATTTTTCTGTAAATAAATTCACTGATAAAGAGAAGATCACTTTTGCTCTTTTGAAAGCATCATTACCTGTCAAAAATTGGTGGGAAGTGTACAAAAAGAGATTCAGTGCAGATGATATTGGCCTTGAGATGGAACCTACTTGGGATGATTTCATAGAAGCTGTAAAGGAAGAATACTACTCCATTGGAGCATATAATGATCTATATATAGAGTGGCAACGACTTTGCTAAGGTAAATAACAATCTATTCAAGATTACACTGACATTTTTAATTCTCTATTTGCAAGATTAGGCATCCAAGAAAGTGAGAAACACAAGGTTCTCAAATATCATGGTAGACTACAATGGCACATATGGGGAGAAATGGAACTCTTCAATTTGGAAACCCTTAGTGAAGTGTACAAGTTTGCAGTGAAGATTAAGTAGAAGCATAGAAGAATGAATATGAAGAGTTAGCCTTCAAAATGGAAAAGTGACAAATAAGGTCAAACATGAGGCCAAAATTAGAAGCAAAAGGAAGGAAAGACTGGGAAGTGGTGTGATTATCACAAATCTGGAACTCACTCTAAAGAAGAATATTGAGTCATTAAGTCCTTGCTTTTTGAGTCACAATACTCAAAATCCACTACTATGCCTCATACAGACCCTACAGTTGAAGAGGTTGAAGAAGAGATTATAGATGCTGAGCCTAAAGCCATTATTACTTCATCATAGACCCATGAGGAGAGACTAGATGATAAGGAAATGTTGTTTCACTTGAAGTTATAGGTGAAAGGTAATCCTCTACATTTTATTCTTGATAGTGGAAGTTAAAAGAATTCAATCTTTGATAATATTGTGAAAAGTCTAAATCTATCCATGAAGCCTCCCTCAAAACCATATGGTATTGGATGGTTGAGTCCAGGGAGAAACCTCAGTGTCACCTACCAATGTCTTCTCTCATATGCAATAAAACCTTTCCAAGATGAGGTCTTATGTGATGTGGTCAATCTAGATGTTTGAAATGTAATCTTTGGTCAGCCATTCATGTATGATCGACATGGAATATATGAATCAAGAAATTGAAGGATTAATCTCACTCTTAGAACATGGTGCTACAAGGTACCAAAAGTACCACCTTCTACATCTGTCTCTCTGATTAGTGCCAAGAAATTTGTTCTCATGGTGGTCTAGCCCAAGAATCCAAAAGGACTGATGTTGTAGCCCTGACTACACAAAAAACATAACAATAGAAGAAAATATATACCAATATAAAGAAGTTCATGACCTTCCATCCACAGACTGATGGTTAGATAAAAATGGTGAATAATCAAGCTCTGCACAATTCCATAAATCACAGTCCATTCCAAGTTTACATCAGGAATAAAATTGAAGTACAACTACCACACTTGATAAAAAATCTTGATCAAATAGGGACCATTACTTCTCAAGGAGGGAGGAATGATTTGGGCAATAATTCAGATAAAAATTTAGGTGATGGGTCTACCCCAATTGATGATGGAACTTCTGGGAGCCATAACTTTTACACTGTAGCTCTAATTGACTCACCGTTTGAACTATTGGAAAGCTAAGAATGAGGAGAATGTGGTGAGATGGAATTGAGATCTGATAGATGAAGTTTGACCCCTATAAACCCAATATAAGTACCCTAAATTTCAATTTTAGTAGTGCAATCTAAAAATAGTATCTCATTGAATTCTATATTATTATAAATCATGGAAGTTGAAACAATTCATCTCCCTCAAGATTGGTGACCTTACACATCCTCCTGCCACCTTAAAATCATGTATAAATGAAGATGTAACCCAAAATGGAAATTAGACATCTCTTCTCAGAGATAAGCATATGTTTGGGTCTGTAAATTTGATCAATGAAACATCTCTTCTTAAAGATATCATTATTTGAATTGTTTTGTTCTTATTTTTTGAATTATCTTTCAACCAAAGCTTTCAAGTTTTGGATCAGTGGTATCAGAGTGGTTTGTCTTTAGAGTGTATGATCTTGAGGATGAGGTCAGATTATAGAAAGCTTGTGTAGAAAATAGAACCTGTAGACTATCCACCTATTCACTCCAAATGACTTTAAATAGCAGATAACATAGAGACATCTAATCCTTTCAAGGAAATGGTGAATAAAGCCCTCCAACAGTAGAAAGCGTAGATGCTACAACAATTTTTTCAAATTTTCCAATAAATCTCAATGGGAAATTTTGGCTCCTCATCCACACCTCCACATCCTTTCAGTGCCCCAACATCCTTCAAGGTTCAGGTGAATTTTGATACCCCCACATTTGAAGGCAAAATTAATGTTGATGCAATAGAAAATTGGTTGGATCAATTATCATCTTATTTTTCTATAAATAAATTCACTGGTAAAGAGAAGATCACTTTTGATCTTTTGAAAGCATCATTACCTGTCAAAAATTGGTGTGAAGTGTACAAAAAGAGATTCAGTGTAGATGATATTGGCTTTGAGATAGAACCTACCTAGGATGATTTCATATAAGCTATAAAGGAAGAATACTACCCTATTAGAGCATATGATGATATGTATATAGAGTGGTAATAACTTCACCAATGTAAGGAACAGTCTGTTCAAGATTACATTGACATTTTTCATTCTCTATCTACGAGATTGGGCATCTAAGAAAGTGAGAAACACAAGGTTATCAAATATTGTGGTGGACTATAATGGTACATATGGGAGAAATGGAACTCTTCAATTTGGAAACCCTTGGTGAAGCATACAAGTTCATAGTGAAGATTGAGAAGAAGCATAGAAGAATGAATATGAAGAGTCAGCCTTCAAAATGGAAAAGTGACAAAGAAGGTCAAACATGAGGCCAAATTTGGAAGCAAAAGGAATAAAAGACTAGGAAGTAGTGTGATTATCACAAATTTGGAACTCATTCTAAATAAAAATGTCGAGCCATCAAGTCCTTACTTTCTGAGTCACAATCCTCAACATCTACTAATCTACCTCATATAGACCCTATAGTTAAAGAGGTTGAAGAAAATATTATAGATGTTGAGCCTAAAGCCATTATTGCTTTATCACAGACCCATGAGGAGAGACTAGATGACAAGGAAAGGTTGTTTCACTCTATGTTATGGGTAAAATGTAAGCCTTTGCATTTCATTATTGATAGTGAAAGTCAAAAGAATTTAATCTCTGCTAATGTTGTGAAAAGCTTAAATCTATCGATAAAGCCTCACCCAAAGCCATGCAGTATTGGATGGTTGAGTCCAGAGAGAAACATCTGTGTCACCCACCAATGTTTTCTCTCATCTACAATAAAACCTTTCCAAGATGAGGTCTTATGTGATGTGGTCAATCTAGATGTTTGTGGTGTATCATTTGGTAAGCCATTCATGTATGATCGACATGGCGTCTATGAATCAAGAATTTGAAGGATTACTCTCACTCTTAGAACATGGTGCTACAGGGTACCAGAGGTACCACCTTCTACATCTGTCTCTCTGATTAGTGCCAAGAAATTTGTTATTGTGGTGGTCAAGCCACAAGAATCTGAAAGGGATGATGCTGCATCCCTAACTATACAAACAACATAATAATAGAAGAAAATATATACCAAGCTAAAAAAGTTCACGACCTTCCATCTATAGACTAATGGTCAGATAGAAATGGTGAACAATCGAGCCCTACACTATTGCATAAATCACAATCTATTCCAAGTTTCTATCAGGAATCAAATCGAAGTACAACTACCACACTTGATAAAAAATATTGATGCAATGGGGACCATTGATTCTCAAAGAGGGAGGAATGATCTAGGAAATAATTTAGGTGACAATTTAGGTGACGGGTCTACCGCAATTGATGATACAACTTTTGGGAGCCATAACTTTTACACCATAGCTCCAATTGACTCATCGTTTGAACCGTTGCAAAGATAATAATGAGGAAAAAGTGGTGAGATGGAGTTGAGATCTGATAGATGAAGTTTGACTTCTAAAAACTCAATGTAAGTACCCAAAATTTCAATTTTAGTAGTGCAATCTAAAAATAGTAAGTTTCTAAAAATAGTAATTCCTTAAATTTTGTATTATTGTAAATCATGGAAGTGAAACCAATTCATCTCCCTTGAGATTGGTGACCTTACACATCCTCCCACCACCTTCAAATCATGTATAAATGAAGATGTAACCTGAAATGGAAATCAAACATCTATTATCAGAGATAAGCATATGTTTGAGTCTAAAAATTTGATCAATAAAACATCTCTTCTCAAAGATAACATTATTTGAATTATCTTGTTCTTGTTTCTTGAATTATCTTTCAAACAAAGCTTTCAAGTTTTAGATTAGTGGTATTAGAGTGGTTTGTATTTAGAGTGTATGATCCTAAGGATGAGATCAGATTATAGGAAGCTTGGATGGAAAATATAACCAACAGACTATCCACCTATTCACTCCAAATGACTTCAAATAGCAGACAACATGGAGACATCTGATCCTTTCAAGGAAATAGTGAATGAAGCCCTCTAACAGTAACAAGCATAGATGATACAACAATTCACTAAAATTCTCCAAAAAATCTTAATGAAATTTTTTGGCTCCTCATCCGCACCCCCACATCCTTTCAGTGCCCCAACACCCTTTAAGGTTCAGGTGAATTTTAATATCCCTACATTTGAAGGCAAAATTAATGCTGATGTAGTAAAAAATTGGTTGGATCAATTGTCATCTTATTTTTCTCTAAATAAATTCACTGATAAAGATAAGATCACTTTTGCTCTTTTGAAAGCATCATTACCTATCAAAAATTGGTGGGAAGTGTATAAAAAGAGATTCAATATAGATGATATTGGCCTTGAGATGGAACCTACCTAGGATGATTTCATAAAAGATGTAAAGGAAGAATACTACCCTATTGGAGCATATAACGATCTATATATAGAGTGGTGATAACTTCGCCAAGGTAAGGAATAGTCTGTTCAAGATTATACTAACATTTTTCATTCTCTAACTATGAGATTGGACATCCAAGAAAGTGAGAAACATAAGGTTCTCAAATATCGTGGTGGACTACAATGGTACAAATTGGGAGAAATAGAACTCTTCAATTTGGAAATCCTTGGTGAAGCATACAAGTTTGCAGTGAAGATTGAGTAGAAGCATGGAAGAATGAATATGAAGAGTCAGACTTCAAAATGGAAAAGTGACAAAGAAGGTCAAACACGAGGCCAAAATTGGAAGCAAAAGGAAGGAAAGACTGGGAAGTGGTGTGATTATCATAAATCTGGAACTCACTCTAAAGAAGAATTTTGAGCCACCAAGTCCTTACTTTCTGAGTCAAAATCCTCAACATCCACTACTCTACCTCATACAGACCCTACAGGTGAAGAGGTTGAAGAAGAAATTATAGACGCTGAGCCTGAAGCCATTATTTATTCATCACAGACCCATGACGAGAGACTAGATGACAAGGAAAGGTTGTTTCACTCTAAGTTATAGGTGAAAGATAAGCCTCTACATTTCATTATTGATAGTGGAAGTTAAAAGAATTTAATTTCTGTTAATGTCGTGAAAAGTATAAATCTATCCATGAAGCCTCACTCAAAGCCATATGGTATTGGATGGTTGAGTCTAGGGAGAAACCTCTGTGTCACCCACCAATGTCTTCTCTCATATGCAATAAAATATTTCTAAGATGAGGTCTTATGTGATGTGGTCAATCTATATGTTTGTGATGTACTCTTTGGTTAGCCATTCATGTATGATTGACATGGAATCTATGAATCAATATCTCAAAAGATTACTCTCACTATTATAACATGACACTATAGGGTATTAGAGTTACCAACTTCTACATCTGTCTCTCTGATTAGTGCCAAGAAATTTGTTCTCATGGTGGTCATGCCACAAGAATCCAAAAGGATTGATGTTAAAACTCTGACTACACAAATAATACAAAAATAGAATCAAATAGATACTAAGCTGAAGAATTTCATGGCCTTCCATCCACATATTGATGGTTAGATAGAAATGGTGAACAGTCGAGCTCTACACAGTTCCATAAAGCTCAGTCCATTCCAAGTTTGCATTGGGAATTAAATCAAAGTACAATTGCCATACTTAATAAAAAATATTGATGCAATGGGGACCATTGATTCTCAAGAAGGGAGAATGATCCAAGCAACAATTTAGGTGACAATTCAGGTGACGAGTCTACCCCAATTGATGACAAAACTTCTGGGACCATAACTTTTGCATCGTAGCTCTAATTGACTCACTGTTTGGACCGTTATAAATCTAAGAATAAGGAGAATGCAGTGAGATAGAATTGATTTCTGATGGTGAAGTTTGAAATCCAAAAACCCAACAAAAGTCCCTAAATTTCAATTTTAGTAGTGCAGTCTAAAAATAGTAAGTTTTTAAAAATAGTAATTCCTTGAATTCTATATTATTGTAAATCATGGAAGTCGAACCAATTCATCTCCCCTAAGATTGGTGAGTTTTCACATCCTCCCCCCACATTAAAAATATATATAAATGAAGATGTACCCTGAAATAAAAATTAGACATCTCTTCTCTAATATAAGCATATATTTGGGTCTGCAAATTTGATCAATAAAACATCTCTTCTCAAAGATAACATTATTTGAATTATCTTGTTCTTATTTTTTAAATTATATTTCAACCAAAGATTTCAAGTTTTGGATTAGTGGTATCAGAGCAGTTTATCTTTAGAGTGTATAATCTCAAGGATGAGGTCAGATTATAAGAAGCTTGGGTAGAAAATAGATCCAACAGACTATCCACCTATTCACTCCAAATGACTTCAAATGGCAGACAACATCGAGACATATGATCTCTTTAAGAAAATGGTGAATGAATCCCTTTAACAGTAACAAGCGTAGATGCTACAACAATTCACTCAAATTATCCAATAAATCTCGATGGGAAATTCTGGCTCCTCATCCACACCCCCACATCCTTTCAGTGCCCCAACACCCTTCAAGGTTCAGGTGAATTTTGATATACCTACATTTGAAGGCAAAATCAATAATGATGCAGTAGAAAATTAGTTTGATCAATTATCATCTTATTTTTCTATAAATAAATTCATCGATAAAGACAAGATCACTTTTTCTCTTTTGAAAGCATCATTACCTGTCAAAAATTGGTGGAAAGTGTACAAAAAGAGATTCAATGCAGATGATATTGGCCTTGAGATAGAATCTACCTGAGATGATTTTATATAAGCTGTAAAGGAAGAATATTACCCCATTCGAGCATATGATGATCTATATATAGAGTGGCAACAACTTCACTAAGGTAAGGAACAATCTATTCAAGATTACACTGACATTTTTCATTCTTTATCTGTGAGATTAGGCATCCAAGAAAGTGAGAAACACAAGGTTCTCAAATATCATGTCGGACTACAATGGTACATATGGGGAGAAATATAACTCTTCAATTTAGAAACCTTTGGTGAAGCGTACAAGTTTACAGTGAAGATTGAGCAGAAGCATGGAAGAATGAATACAAAGAGTCAACCTTTAAAATAGAAAAGTGACAAAGAAGGTCAAACATGAGGCCAAAATTGGATGCAAAAGGAAGAAAATATTGAAAAGTGGTGTGCTTATCACAAATTTAGAACTCATTTTTTAAAGAAGAATGTCGGGCCATCAAGTCCTTACTTTCTGAGTCACAATCCTCAATATCCACTACTCTTCCTCATACAAACTTGCAATTGAAGAGGTTGAAAAAGAGATTATAGATGCTGAGCCTGAAGCCATTATTGCTTCATCACAAACCCACAAGGAGAGACTAGATGACAAGGAAAAGTTATTTCACTCTAAGTTATGGGTGAAAGGTAAGCCTCTACATTTCATTCTTGATAGTAGAAGTCAAAAGAATTTAATCTCTGTTAATGTTGTGAAAATCCTAAATCTCTTCATAAAGCCTCACCCAAAGCCATACAATATTAGATGGTTGAGTTTAGGGAGAAACCTCTGTGTCACCCACTAATGTCTTCTCTCATATGCAATAAAACCTTTCCAAGATAAGGTATTATGTGATGTGGTCAATCTAGATGTTTGTGATGTAGTCTTTGGTTAGCCATTCATGTATGATCAACATAACATATATAAATCAAGAACTCAAAGGAATAATCTCACTCTTGAAACATGGTGCTACAGGGTACCAGAGGTACCACCTTCTACATCTGTCTCTCTAATTAGTGAAAACAATTTATTCTCATGGTGGTCAAGCCACAAGAATCCAAAAGGGCTAATGTTGCAGCCATGACAACACAAACAACATAACAACAGAAGTAAATAGATACCAAGCTAAATAAGTTCATGGCCTTCCATCCATAGACTGATGGTCAGATAGAAATGGTGAATAATTGAGCCCTACACAGTTCCGTAAATCACAGTCTATTCTAAGTTTGCATTGGGAATCAAATTGAAGTACAATTGCCACACTTGATGAAAAATATTGATGCAATGGAGACCATTGCTTCTCAAGGAGGGAGGAATGATCTGGCTAATAATTCAGGTGACAATTTAGGTGACGGGTCTACCCTAATTGATGATAGAATTTTTGGGAGCCATAATTTTTGCACCGTAGCTCCAATTGACTCACTGTTTGAACTGTTAGAAAGATAAGAATGAGGAGAACATGGTGAGATAGAATTGAGAATTTTTGGATGAAGTAGGATCTATGAAAATTGAATGGAAGTACCCAAAATTTAAATTTTAGTAGTGCAGTCTAAAAATAGTAAGTTTCTAAAAATAGTAATTCCTCAAATTCTATATTATTGTAAATCATGGAAGTTGAACCAATTCATCTCCCTCAAGATTGGTGACCTTATACATCCTCCCCCATCTTAAAAATATGTATAAATAAATATTTAACTTGAAATGGAAATTAGACATCTCTTTTCAGGGATAAGCATATGTTTGGGTGTGTAAATTTGATCAATAAAACATCTCTTCTCAGAGATAACATTATTTGAATTGTCTTATTATTATTTTTTTAATTATCTTTCAGCCAAAGCTTTCAAGTTTTAGATCAATGGTATTAGAGCGGTTTGTCTTTAGAGTGTATGATCTCAAGGATGAGGTTAGTTTATAGGAAGCTTGGGTGGAAAATAGAATCAGTAGACTATCCACTTATTCACTCCAAATGACTTCAAATGGCAGACAACACCGAGACATCCGATCCTTTCAAAGAAATGGTGAATGAAGCCCTCTAATAGTAGAAAGTGTAGATGCTATAACAATTCACTCAAATTCTCCAAAAAATAACTATGGGGAATTCTGGGTCCTCATCCGCACCCCCACATCCTTTTAGTGGCCCAAAACCCTTCAAGGTTTAGGTGAATTTTGATATCCCTAAATTTGAAGAAAAAATCAATGCTGATGAAGTAGAAAATTGGTTGAATCAATTTTCATCTTATTTTTCTATTAATAAATTCACCAATAAAGAGAAGATCACTTTTGCTCTTTTGAAAGCATCTTTGCCTGTCAAAAATTGGTGGGAAGTGTACAAAAAGAGATTCAGTGTAGATGATATTAGCCTTGAGATGGAACCTACCTGGGATGATTTCATAGAAGCTATAAAGGAAGAATACTACCCCATTGGAGCATATGATGATGATATATATATATATATATATATATATATATATATATATATATATATATATATATAGAGTGGCAACAACTTCACTAAGGTAAGAAATAGTCTGTTCAAGATTACACTGACATTTTTCATTCTCTATCTATGATATTAGGCATCTAAGAATGTGAGAAACACAAAGTTCTCAAATATCGTGATGGACTACATTGGTATATATGGGGAGAAATGGAACTCTTCAATTTGGAAACCCTTGGTGAAGTGTACAAGTTTGCAGTGAAGATTGAGTAGAAGCATGGATGAATGAATATGAAGAGTCAGTGTTCAAAATAGAAAAGTGACAAAGAAGGTCAAATATGAGGCCAAAATTAGAAGTAAAGGGAAGGAAAGACTGGGAAGTGGTGTGATTATCATAAATCTGGAACTCACTCTAAATAAGAATGTCAATCTATCAAGTCCTTGCTTTTTGAGTCACAATCCTCAACATCCACTACTCTGCCTCATATAAACCCTATAGTTGAAGAGGTTGAAGAAGAGATTATAGATGCTGAGTTCGAAGCCATTATTGCTTCATCACAGACCCATGAGAAGAGACTGGATGACAAGGAAAGGTTGTTTCACTCTAAGTTATGGGTGAAAGGTAAACCTCTACATTTCATTCTTCATAGTGAAAGTCAAAAGAATTTAATTTTTGCTAATGTTGTGAAAAGCCTAAATCTATCCATGAAGCCTCACTCAAAGCCATATAGTATTGGATGGTTGAATCCAAAAATAAACCTCTATGTCACCCACCAATGTGTTCTCTCATATGCAATAAAACCTTTCCAAGATGAAGTCTTATGTGATGTAGTCAATTTATATGTTTGTGATGTACTCTTTAGTCATCCATTCAAGTAAGATCAACATGGCATATATGAATCAATAACTCAAAGGATTACTCTCACTCTTGGAACATGATGCTATAGGGTACCATAAGTACCACTTTTTACATCTATCTCTTTGATTAGTGCCAAAAATTTGTTCTCATGGTGGTCAAGCCATAAGAGTCCAAAAGGGCTGATGTTGCAGCCCTAAATACAAAAATAACATAACAACAGAATAAAATAGATACCAAGCTAAATAATTTCACTGCCTTCCATCCACAAACTGATGGTTAGATAGAAATGGTGAACAATCGAGCCCTACACAGTTCCATAAATCACAGTCCATTCCAAGTTTGTATCTTGAATCAAATCAAAGTAAAACTATCACACTTGATGAAAAATATTGATTCAATGGGAACCATTACTTTTCAAAGAGGGAGGAATGATCTAGGCAATAATTCAGGTGACGGGTCTACCCCAATTGATGATGAAACTTCCAAGAGCCATAACTTTTGCACCATAGCTCCAATTGACTCACCGTTTGAACCATTAGAAAGCTAAGAATGAGGATATCATAGTGAGATGTAAAAGATATTTTTTGATGAGGTTTAGCCCTTAAAAACCCAAGGAAAGTACCTCAAATTTCAATTTTAGTAATGCAATCTAAAAATAATAAGTTTCTAAAAATAGTAATCCCTTGAATTTTGTATTGTTGTAAATCATGGAAGTCAAATGTATTCATCTCCCTTAAGATTTGTGACCTTCCATATCCTCCCCCCACCTTAAAAACATATATAAATGAAGATGTAACCTAAAATGGAAATCAAACATCTCTTCTTAGAGATAAGCATATGTTTGGGTCTACAAATTTGATCAATAAAATATCTCTTCTCAAGATAGCATTATTTAAATTGTCTTATTCTTGTTTCTTGAATTATATTTCAACCAAAGCTTTCAAGTTTTAAATTAGTGGTATCAGAGTGATTTGTATTTAGAGTGTATGATCCTGAGGATGAGGTCAAATTACAAGAAGCTTGAGTAGAAAATAGAACCAATAGACTATCCAGCTATTTGCTTCAAATGACTTCAAATGGTGGAAAACACTGAGACACCTAATCCTTTCAAGGAAATGGTGAATGAATCCCTCCAATAATAGCAAGCGTAGATTCTACCATAATTCACTCAAATTCTCTAATAAATCTTAATGGAAAATTTTGGCTCCCCATCTGCAACCTCACATCCTTTCAGTGCCTCAACACCCTTCAAGGTTCAGGTGAATTTTGATATCCCTACATTTGAAAGCAAAATCAATAATGATGTAGTAGAAAATTGGTTGGATCAATTGTCATCTTATTTTTCTGTAAATAAATTCATAGATAAAGAGAATATCACTTTTGCTCTTTTGAAAGCATCATTGCCTATCAAAAATTGGTGGGAAGTGTACAAAAAGAGATTCAATGCAGATGATATTGGCTTTGAGATGGAACCTACCTATGATGATTTCATAAAAGCTATAAAGAAAGAATACTACCCCATTGGAGCATATGATGATCTATATATAGAGTGGAAATAACTTCACCAAGGTAAGGAACAATTTGTTTAAGATTACATTGACATTTTTCATTCTTTCTCTGTGAGATTAAGCATCCAAGGAAGTGAGAAATACAAGGTTCTCAAATATCGTGGTGGACTACAATGGTACATATGGGAAGAAATGAAACTCTTCAATTTGGAAACCCTTGGTGAAGCATATAAGTTCATAGTGAAGATTGTGAAGAAACATGGAAGAATGAATATAAAGAGTCAACCTTCAAAATAGAAAAGTGATAAATAAGGTCAAACATGAGGCCAAAATTAGAAGCAAAAGGAAGAAAAGATTGGGAAGTAGTGTGATTATCACAAATCTAAAACTCACTCTAAAGAAGAATGTTGAGCCATCAATTCCTTTCTTTCTGAGTCACAATCCTCAACATCCACTACTCTACCTCATATAAACCCTGTAATTGAAGAGGTTGAAGAAGAGATTATAGATGTTGAGCCTAAAGCCATTATTGCTTCATCACAGACCCACGAGGAGAGACTAGATGACAAAGAAAGGTTGTTTCACTCTAAGTTATGGGTGAAAGGTAAGCCTCTACATTTAATTCTTGATAATGGAAGTCAAAAGAATTTAATCTCTATTAATGTTGTGAAAAGCCTAAATCTATCCATGAAGCCTCACCCAAAGCCATATAGTATTGGATGGTTGAGTCCAAAGAGAAACCTCTGTGTCTCCCACCAATGTCTTCTCTCATATGTAATAAAACCTCTTCAAGATGAGGTCTTATGTGATGTGGTTAATCTAGATGTTTGTGATGTACTCTTTATTCAACCATTCATGTATTATCAACATGGCATCTATGAATCAAGAAATCAAAGGATTACTCTCACTCTTGGAACACGGTGCTACAGGGTACTAGAGGTACCACCTTCTACATTTATCTCTTTGATTAGTGCCAAGAAATTTGTTCTCATGGTGGTCAAGCCACAAGAATCCAAAAGAGATGATGTTGCAGCTCTGACTACACAAACAACACAAAAATAGAAGCAAATAGATACCAAGATGAAGTTCATGGCCTTCCATCCATAGACTAATGGTTAGATAAAAATAGTGAACAATTGAGCCCTGCACAGTTCCATAAATTATAGTCTATTCTAAGTTTACATCAGGAATCAAATTAAAGTACAACTACCACAATTGATAAAAAATCTTGATGTAATGAAGACCATTTCTTCTCAAGGAGGGAGGAATGATCCAGGAAATAATTTAGGTGATAATTTAGGTGACGGGTCTACCTTAATTGATTATAAAACTTTTAAGAGCCATAACTTTTGCACCATAGCTTCAATTGACTCGCTGTTTGAACCATTGGAAAGTTAAGAATGAGGAGAATTTTGTGAGATGGAATTGAGATTTTATAGATGAAGTTTGACCCCTAAAAACTCAATGGAAGTGCCTCAAAATTTAATTTTTATAATGCAGTCTAAAAATAGTAAGTTTCTAAAAATAGTAATTCCTCATGTTTTTTATTGTTGTAAATCATGGAAGTCAAACCAATTCATCTACCTTGATATTGGTGACCTTCCACATCCTCCCCCCACCTTAGAAATATGTATAAATAAATATGTAACTCAAAATAGAAATCAGACATCTCTTCTCAGAGATAATATTATTTGAATTATATTGTTCTTGTTTCTTGAATTATCTTTCAACCAAAGCTTTCATGTTTTAGATCAGTGGTATTAGAGTGGTTTGTATTTAGAGTGTATAATCTCAAGGATGATGTCAGATTATATGAAGCTTGGGTGGAAAATAGAACAAGTAGACTATCCACATATTCACTCCAAATGACTTTAAATAGTGGACAACACTGAGACATCTGATCCTTTCAAGGAAATGGTGTATGAATCCCTCTAATAGCAGGAAGCATAGATACTAAAATAATTCACTTAAATTATCTAAAAAATCTTTATGGGAAGTTATAGCTCCTCATCTACACCCCCACATCCTTTTAGTGCCCCAACACCCTTCAAGGTTCAGGTGAATTTTGATATCCCTACATTTGAAGGAAAAATCAATGCTAATGTAGTAGAAAATTTGTTGGATCAATTGTCATCTTATTTTTATATAAATAAATTCATCGATAAAGAGATCACTTTTGATCTTTTGAAAGCATCATTGCCTATCAAAAATTGGTGGAAAATGTACAAAAAGAGATTCAGTGCAGATGATGTTGGCCTTGAGATGGAACCTACCTGGGATGATTTCATAGAAGCTATAAAAGAAGAATACTACCCCATTAGAGCTTATGACAATATGTATAAAGAGTGGCAACAACTTTGCCAAGGTAAGGAACCATCTGTTCAAGATTATACTGATATTTTTCATTCTCTATCTATGAGATTAGATATCCAAGAAAGTGAAAAACACAAGGTTCTCAAATATCATGGCAGACTACAATGGTACATATGGGGAGAAATAGAACTCTTTAATTTAGAAACCCTTGGTGAAGTGTACAAGTTTACAATGAAGATTGAGTAGAAGCATGGAAGAATGAATATGAAGAGTCAGCCTTCAAAATAGAAAAGTGATAAAAAGGTCAAATACGAGGCCAAAATTAGAAGAAAAAGGAAGGAAAGGCTAGAAAGTGATGTGATTTTCATAAATATGGAACTCACTCTAAAAAATAATGTTGAGCCATCAAGTCCTTGCTTTCTGAGTCAAAATCCTCAACATACACTACTCCACCTCATATAGACCCTGCAGTTGAAGAGGTTGAAGAAGAGATTATAGATACTAAGCCCGAAGCCATTGTTGCTTCATCACAGACCCAAGAGGAGAGACTAGATGACAAGGAAAGGTTGTTTCAATCTAAGTTATGGGTGAAAAGTAAGCCTCTACATTTCATTCTTGATAGTGGAATTCAAAAGAATTTAATTTTTGCTAATGTTGTATAAATTCTAAATTTGTCCATGAAGCCTCACCTAAAGCCATATAATATTGGATGGTTGAGTCTAGGGAGAAACCTCTGTGTCACCCACCAATGTCTTCTCTCATATGCAATAAAACCTTTCCAAGATGAGGTCTTATGTGATGTGGTCAATCTAGATGTTTATGATGTACTCATTGGTCAGCCATTCATGTATGATCGACATGGCATATATGAATCAAGAAATTGAAGGATTACTATCACTCTTAGAACATGATGCTACAGGGTACTAGAGGTACTGCCTTCTACATCTGTCTCTCTAATTAGTGCCAAGAAATTTATTCTCATGGTGGTCAAGACACAAGAATCCAAAAGGGTTGATATTGTAGCCTTGACTACAAAAACAACACAAAAATAGAAGAAAATAGATACAAAACTGAAGAAGTTTATAGCCTTCCATCCACAAACTGATAGTCAGACATAAATGGTGAAGAATCAAGCCCTTCATAGTTCCATAAATCACAGTCCATTCCAAGTTTATATCTTGAATCAAATCTAAGTACAACTACCAAACTTGATGAAAAATATTAATGAAATTGGGAACATTATTTCTCAAGGAGGGAGGAATTATCTGGGCAATAATACAAGTGACAATTCAGGTCACGGGTCTACCCTAATTGATGATGGAACTTCTAGGAGCCATAACTTTTGCATCATAGCTCTAATTGACTCATCGTTTTTAACCATTGAAAAGATAAAAATGAGGAGAATGTGGTGAGATGGTATAGATATTTTATTGATGATTTTTGGCCCCTAAAAACCCAATGGAAGTGACCTAAATTTCAATTTTAGTAACATAGTCTAAAAATAGTAAGTTTTTAAAAATAGTAATTCTTTGAATTATGTATTGTTTTAAATCATGGAAGTTTAACTAATTAATATCCCTAGAGATTGGTGACCTTCCACATCCTCCCCCCACCTTCAAAATATGTATAAATAAAAATGTAATTTGAAATAGAAATCATACATCTCTTCTCAGAGATAGGCATATATTTGGGTCTTCAAATTTGATCAATAAAACATCTCTTTTCAGAGATAACATTATTTAAATTATCTTGTTCTTATTTTTTAAATTATCTTTCAAAAAAATCTTTCAATTTTTAGATCAGTAGTATCAGAGTAGTTTGTCTTTAGAGTGTATGATCCTGAGGATGAGGTCAGATTACAAGAAGCTTAGGTGGAAAATAGAACCAATAAACTATCCACCTATTCACTCCAAATGACTTAAAATGGTGGAAAACATCGAGACATCCGATCCTTTCAATGAAATGGTGAATTAAGCCCTCCAAAAATAGCAAGTGTAGATGCTACAACAATTCACTCAAATTTTCTAACAAATATCAATGGGAAATTCTTGCTCCTCATCCACACCCCCACATCCTTTTAGTTCCATAACACCCTTCAAGGTTCAGGTAAATTTTGATATCCATACATTTTAAAGAAAAATCAATGATGATGTAGTAAAAAATTGGTTGGATCAATTATCAACTTATTTTTTTGTAAATAAATTCACCGATAAAGGGAAGATCACTTTTGTTCTTTTGAAAGCATCATTGCCCATCAACAATTGGTGGAAAGTGTACAAAAATAGATTCAATGTAGATGATATTGGAATTAAGATGGAACCTACCTAGGATGATTTCATAGAAGCTGTAAAGGAAGAATACTACCCCATTGGAGCATATGATGATCTCTATATAGAGTGGAAACAAATTCAACAAGGAAAGAACAATCTGTTTAAGATTACACTAACATTTTTCATTCTCTATCTACGAGATTGGGCATCCAAGAAAGTGAGAAACACAAGGTTCTCAAATATCATGGTAGACTAAAATGGTATATATGGGGAGAAATAGAACTCTTGAATTTGGAAACTCTTGGTGAAGCATACAAGTTCACAGTGAAGATTGAGCAGAAGCATGGAAGAATGAATATGAAAAGTCAACCTTCAAAATATAAAAGTGACAAAGAAGGTAAAATACGATGCCAAAATTGGAAGCAAAAGGAAGGAAAGCCTGGGAAGTGGTGTGATTATCACAAATCTAGAACTCACTCTAAATAAGAATGTCGAGCTATCAAGTCCTTGCTTTTTGAGTCACAATCCTCAAAATCCACTACTCTACCTCATACAAACCCTACAATTGAAGAGGTTAAAGAAGAGATTATAGATGCTGTGCCTGAAGCCATTATTGCTTCATCACAAACCCATGAGGAGAGATTAGATGATAAGAAAATATTATTTCAATCTAAGTTATGGGTGAAAGTTAAGCCTCTGCATTTCATTTTTGATAGTGGAAGTCAAAAGAATTTAATCTCTGCTAATGTTGTGAAAAGCCTAAATCTGTCTATGAAGCCTCACTCAAAGCCATACAATATTGGATGGTTGAGTCTAGAGAGAAACCTCTGTGTCACCCACTAATGTCTTCTCTCATATGTAATAAAACCTTTCCAAGATGAGGTGTTATGTGATGTGGTCAATTTAGATGTTTGTGATGTAATATTTGGTTAACCATTCATGTATGATTGACATGGAATCTATGAATCAAGAACTTGAAGGATTAATCTCACTCTTAAAACACAACACTATAGGATACCAGAGGTACCACCTTCTACATCTGTCTCTCTGATTAGTGCCAAGAAATTTGTTCTCATGGTGGTCAAGCCATAAGAATACAAAATGGTTGATGTTGCAGTCCTGACTATAAAAACAACATAAAAATAGAAGCAAATAGATACCAAGCTAAAGAAGTTCATGGCCTTCCATCTAAAGACTGATGGTCAGATAGAAATGGTGAATAATCAAGCCCTACACAGTTTCATAAATCATAGTCCATCCTAAGTTTACATCAAGAATCAAATCAAAGTACAATTGCCATACTTGATGAAAAATATTGATGCAAGAGGGACCGTTACTTCTCAAGGAGGGAGGAATGATTTGGGAAATAATTTAGGTGATGAGTCTACCCCAATTGATGATAAAACTTTTGAGAACCATAAATTTTGCACTGTAGCTCCAATTGACTCGCCATTAAAACCATTGGAAAGATAAGAATGAGGAGAACATGGTGAGATGGAATTGAGCTTTGCTTGATGAAGTTTGACCCCTAAAAACCCAATGAAAGTGACCTAAATTTAAATTTTAGTAGTGCAATCTAAAAATAGTAAGTTTCTAAAAATAGTAATTCCTCAAATTCTATATTGTTGTAAATCATAGAAGTCAAACCAATTCATGTCCCTCGAGATTGGTGACCTTCCACATCCTACCCTGACCTTTAAAACATGTATAAATGAAGATGTAACCCAAAATAGAAATCAGACATCTCTTCTCAGAGATAAGCATATGTTTGGGTCTACAAATTTGATCAATAAAACATCTCTTCTCAAAGATAGCATTATTTGAATTATCTTGTTCTTGTTTCTTGAATTATCTTTCAACCAAAGCTTTCAAGTTTTGGGTTAGTGATATCAGAGCAATTTGTCTTTAGAGTGTATGATCCTAAGGATGAGGTCAGATTACAAGAAGCTTGGGTGGAAAATAGAACCAACAAACTATCCACCTATTCACTCCAAATGAATTTAAATGGCAGACAACATTGAGACATCTGATCCTTTCAAAAAAATGGTGAATGAAGCCCCACAACAATAGTAAGCATAGATTCTACAACAATTCACTCAAATTCTCTAATGAATCTCGATGGAAAATTTTGGTTCCTCATCTGCACCCCCACATCCTTTTAGTGCCCCAACACCCTTCAAGGTTCAGGTGAATTTTGATATCCCTACATTTGAAGGAAAAATCAATGCTGATGTAGTAGAAAATTGGTTGGATCACTTGTCATCTTATTTTTTAAAAATAGATTCATCGATAAAGAGAAGATCACTTTTGCTTTTTTAAAAGCATCATTGCCTATCAAAAATTGGTGGGAAGTATACAAAAAGATATTCATACAGATAATATTGGCCTTGAGATGGAACCTACCTGGGATGATTTTATAGAAGTTGTAAAGGAAGAATACTACTTCATTGGATCATATGATGATCTGTATATAGAGTGGAAACAACTTCACCAAGGTAAGGAATAGTCTATTCAAGATTACACTGACATTTTTAATTTTCTATCTACGAGATTGGGCATCCAAGAAAGTGAAAAACACAAGGTTCTCAAATATCTTGGCAGACTACAATGGTACATATGGGGAGAAATGAAACTCTTCAATTTAGAAATCATTGTTTAAGTGTATAAGTTCACAGTGAAGATTGAGTAGAAGCATTGAAGAATGAATATGAAGAGTCAGCCTTCAAAATGAAAAAGTGATAAAGAAGGTCAAACACAAGGCCAAAATTGGAAGTAAAAGGAAGGAAAGACTGGGAAATGGTGTGATTATCACAAATTCAGAACTTACTCTAAATAAAATTATTGAGCCATTAAGTCTTTACTTTCTGAGTCACAATCCTCAACATCTATTACTCTACCTCATATAGACCCTACAATTAAAGAGATTGAAGAAAATATTATAAATGCTAAGCCTGAAGCCATTATTGCTTTATCACAGACCTACGAGGAGAGACTAGATGACAAGGAATGGTAATTTCACTCTATGTTATGGGTGAAAGGTAAGCCTCTGCATTTCATTCTTGATAGTGGAAGTTAAAAGAATTTAATCTCTGCTAATGTTGTGAAAAGCGTAAATTTGTCCATGAAGCCTCACTCAAAGCCATATAATATTGGATGGTTGAGTCTAAAGAGAAACCTCTATGTCACCCACCAATGTCTTCTCTCATATGCAATAAAACCTTTCCAAGATGAGGTCTTATGTGATGTGGTCAATCTAGATGTTTATGATGTAATCTTTGGTTAGCCATTCATGTATGATCGACATGGCATCTATGAATCAAGAACTCAAAGGATTAATCTCACTCTTAAAACATGATGCTAAAGGGTACCATAAGTACCACCTTTTACATCTATCTCTCTAATTAGTGCTAAGAAATTTGTTCTTATGGTGGTCAAGCCACAAGAATCTAAAAGGACTGATGTTGTAGCTTTGACTACACAAACAATACAACAACATAAGTAAATAGATACCAAGATGAAGAAGTTCATGGCCTTCCATCCATAGAATGATGGTTAGATATAAATGGTGAACAATCAAGCTCTACATAGTTTGATAAATCACAGTCCATTTCAAGTTTGCATCGGGATTCAAATCGAAGTATAACTACCACACTTGATGAAAAAACTTGATGCAATGGGAACCATTTCTTCTCAAGAAGGAAGGAATGATCTGAGCAATAATTTAGGTGATGGGTCTACCCCAATTGATGAAAGAACATCTGGGAGCCACAACTTTTTCACCATAGCTCCAATTGACTCATCTTTTGAACCGTTGGAAAGCTAAGAATGAGGAGAATGTGGTGAGATGGAATTGAGTTTTTATGGATGAAGTTTGACCTCTAAAAACCCAATGGATGTACCCAAAATTTCAATTTTAGTAGTGTATTCTAAAAATAATAAGTTTCTAAAAATAGTAATTCTTTGAATTCTGTATTATTATAAATCATGGAAGTCGAACAAATTTATCTCCCTCAAGATTGGTGACCTTTCACATCTTCCCCCCACCTTCAAAACATGTATAAATAAATATGTAACACAAAATGGAAATCAGATAACTTTTATCAGAGATAAGAATATGTTTGGGTCTATAAATTTGATTAATAAAACATCTCTTCTCAAAGATAACATTATTTGAATTGTCTTGTTCTTGTTTTTTGAATTATATTTCAACTAAAGCTTTCAAGTTTTGGATCAGTGGTATTAGAGAAATTTGTCTTTAGAGTGTATGATCTCGAGGATGAGGTTAGATTATAGGAAACTTAGGTGGAAAATAGAACCAACAGAATATCCACCTATTCACTCCAAATGACTTCAAATGGTGGATAGCACCGAGACATCTGATCCTTTCAAGGAAATAGTGAATGAAGCCCTCCAACAGTAGTAAGTGTAGATGCTACAATAATTCACTCAAATTCTCCAAAAAATCTCGATAGAAATTTTTGCTCCTCATCTGCACCCCCACATTATTTCAGTGCCCCAACACCCTTCAAGGTTCAGGTGAATTTTGATATCCCTACATTTGAAAGCAAAATTAATGCTGATGCAATAAAAAATTGGTTAGATCAATTATCATCTTATTTTTCTGTAAATAAATTTATTGATAAAGAAAAGATCACTTTTGCTCTTTTGAAAGCATTGTTGCCTATCAAAAATTGGTGGAAAGTGTACAAAAAGAGATTCAGTGAAAATTGTATTTGCCTTGAGATGGAACCTACCTAGGATGATTTCATAGAAGCTATAAAAGAAGAATACTACCCCATTAGAGCATATGACGATCTATATATAGAGTGACAACAACTTCACCAAGGTAAAGAATAGTCTGTTCAAGATTATATTGACATTTTTCATTCTTTAGCTGTGAGATTGTGCATCTAAGAAAGTGAGAAACACAAGGTTCTCAAATATCATGGTGGAATACAATGGTACATATGAGAAGAAATAGAACTCTTCAATTTGGAAACCCTTGGTTAAGCGTACAAGTTCACAGTGAAGATTAAGCAGAAGTATGGAAGAAAGAATATGAAGAGTTAGCCTTCAAAATGGAAAAGTGAAAAAGAAGGTCAAACATCAGGCCAAAATTTGAAGCAAAAGGAAGAAAAGACTGGAAAGTGGTATGATTATCACAAATCTGGAACTCACTTTAAAGAAGAATGTCGAGTCATCAAGTCCTTACTTTCTAAGTCACAATCCTCAACATCCACTACTCTGCCTCATACAGACCCTACAATTGAAGAGGTTGAAGAAGAGATTATAGATACTGAGTCTGAAGCCATTGTTTCTTCATCACAGAATCATGAAGAGAGACTAGATGACAAGGAAAGGTTGTTTCACTCTAAGTTATGGGTGAAAGGTAAGCCTCTGCATTTTATTCTTGATAGTGGAAGTGAAAAGAATTTAATCTATGTTAATGTTGTGAAAAGCTTAATTTTTTTCATGAAGTCTCACCCAAAGCCATACAGTATTGGATGGTTGAGTCCAGGGAGAAACCTCCGTGTCACCCACCAATGTCTTCTTTCATATGCAATAAAACCTTTCCAAGATGAGGTCTTATATGATGTGGTTAATGTAGATGTTTGTGATGTACTCTTTTGTCAGCCATTCAACTATGATTGACATGGAATATACAAATCAAGAACTTGAAGGATTACTCTCACTCTTGGAACATGGTGCTACATGGTACTAGAGGTACCACATTCTACATTTATCTCTCTGATTAGTGCCAAAAAAATTGTTCGCATGGTGGTCAAGCCACAAAAATCTAAAAGGGCTAATGTTGTATCCTTGAATACATAAACAACACAATAATAGAAGCAAATAGATATCAAGCTAAATTATTTCATGGCCTTCCATCCACAGACTGATGGTCAGATAGAAATGGTGAACAATCAAGCCCTGCACAGTTCCATAAATCATAGTCTATTCCATGTTTGCATTAGGAATCAAATCAAAGTACAACTGCCACACTTAATGAAAAATATTGATGTAATGGGGACCATTGCTTCTCAAGGAGGGAGGAATGATCTGGCCAATAATTCAGGTGATAATTTAGGTGATGGGTCTACCCAATTGATGACAGAACTTCTGTGAGCCATAACTTTTACATCGTAGCTCCAATTGACTCGCCGTTTGAATGTTGGAAAGATAAGAATGAAGAGAACATGGTGAGATGGAATTGAGAATTACTAGATAAATTTTGGCCCATGAAAACCCAATATAAGTACCCAAAATTTCAATTTTAGTAGTGTAGTCTAAAAATAGTAAGTTTCTAAAAATAGTAATTCCTCAAATTCTGTATTATTGTAAATCATATAAGTCAAACCAATTCATCTCCCTCGAGATTGGTGACCTTATACATCCTCCCGCCACCTTCAAAATATGTATAAATAAAGGTGTAACTCAAAATAGAAATTAGACATCTCTTCTCAGAGATAAGTATATGTTTGGGTCTATAAATTTGATCAATAAAATATATCTTCTCAGAGATAGCATTATTTGAATTGTATTGTTCTTGTTTCTTGAATTATCTTTCAACCAAAGATTTTGAGTTTTGGATTAATGGTATCAGAGTTGTTTGTCTTTAGAGTATATGATCTCGAGGATGAGGTTAGATTATAAGAATCTTGGGTGGAAAATAGAACCAACAGACTATCCACCTCTTCACTCCAAATGACTTCAAATCGCAGACAACACTGAGACATCTGATCCTTTCAAGGAAATAGTGAATGAATCCCTCCAATAGTAGTAAGCATAGATGCTACAATAATTCACTCAAATTATCCAACAAATCTTGATGGGAAATTCTATCTCCTCATCTGCACCCCCACATCCTTTCAGTGCCCCAACACCCTTCAAGGTTCAGGTGAATTTTGATATCCCTATATTTGAAGGCAAAATCAATGTTGATGTAGTAGAAAATTGGTTGGATCAATTGTCATCTTATTTTTCTTTAAATAAATTGATCGATAAAGAGAAGATCACTTTTGTTCTTTTGAAAGCATCATTGCCTGTCAAAAATTGGTGGGAAGTGTAAAAAAAGAGATTTAGTGCAGATGATATTGGCCTTGAGATGGAACCTACCTAGGATGATTTAATAGAAGCTATAAAGGAAGAATACTATCCCATTAGAGCATATGATGATCTATATATAGAGTGGCAACAACTTCATCAAGGTAGGGAATAGTCTATTCAAGATTAAACTGACATTTTTCATTCTCTATATATGAGATTATGCATCTAAGAAAGTGAGAAATTTAGGGTTCTCAAATATCTTGGTAGACTACAATGGTACATATGGGGAGAAATAGAACTCTTTAATTTGGAAACCCTTGGTTAAGCATACAAGT
The DNA here is from genome assembly GCA_037957365.1 of Torreya grandis. Classification (NCBI taxonomy): domain Eukaryota; kingdom Viridiplantae; phylum Streptophyta; class Pinopsida; order Cupressales; family Taxaceae; genus Torreya; species Torreya grandis. The sequence goes on along the minus strand of JARHVA010002663.1, from coordinate 736,451 downwards.
TCATAATGAAGACTGAGTAGAAGCATGGAAGAATGAATACAAAGAGTCAGCCTTCAAAATGGAAAAGTGACAAAGAAGGTCAAACATGAGGCCAAAATTAGAAGCAAAAAGAAGGAAAGACTGAGAAGTGGTGTGATTATCACAAATTTGGAACTCACTCTAAAGAAGAATGTTGAGCCATTAAGTCCTTGCTTTCTAAGTCACAATCCTCAACATATACTACTCTACCAAATATAGATCTTGTAGTTGAAGAGGTTAAAGAAGAGATTATAGATGATGAGCCCAAAGCCATTATTGCTTCATCACAGACCTACGAGGAGAGACTAGATGACAAGGAAAGGTTGTTTCACTCTAAGTTATAGGTGAAAGGTAAACCTCTGCATTTCATTCTTGATTGTAAAAGTCAAAATAATTTAATCTCTACTAATATTGTGAAAAGCCTAAATCTATCCATGAAGCCTCACCCAAAGCCATACAATATTAGATGGTTGAGTCTAGGGAGAAACCTCTGTGTCACCCACCAATGTCTTCTCTCATATGCAATAAAACCTTTTCAAGATGAGGTCTTATGTGATGTGGTCAATCTAGATATTTATGATGTCCTCTTTAGTCAACCATTCATGTATGATTGATATGGAATCAATGAATAAAGAACTTGAAGGATTACTCTCACTCTTAGAACATGGTGCTACAGGGTACCAGAGGTACCACCTTCTACTTTTGTCTCTCTGATTAGTGCCAAGAAATTTGTTCTCATAGTGGTCAAGCCACAAGAATCCAAAAGGGATGATGTAGCATTAAATACACAAAAAACACAACAAAAAAAGCAAATAGATACCAAGATGAAGAAGTTCATGACCTTCCATCCATAGACTGATGGTCAGACAAAAATGGTGAAAAATTGAGCCCTACACAGTTCCATAAATCACAGTCCATTCTAAGTTTGCATCAAGAATTAAATAAAAGTACAATTGCCACACTTGATAAAAAATCTTGATGTAATGGGGACAATTTATTCTCAAGGAGGGAGGAATGATCCGGGCAATAATTCAGGTGACAATTCAGGTGATGGGTCTACTCCAATTGATGATGGAACTTCTGGGATCCATAACTTTTGCACTGTAGCTCCAATTGTCTCACCGTTTAAACCGTTGGAAAGCTAAGAATGAGGAGAATGTGGTGAGATGGAATTGAGATTTTCTAGATAAAGTTTTAACTCTAAAAATCTAATGGAATGCCCAAAATTTTAATTTTAGTAGTGCAGTCTAAAAATAGTAAGTTTCTAAAAATATTAGTTCCTTGAATTCTGTATTATTATAAATCATGGAAGTCAAACCAATTCATCTCCCTTGAGATTTTTGACCTTTAAAATCCTCACCTCACCTTCAAAACATGTATAAATGAATATGTAACCAGAAATAGAAATGAGACATCTCTTTTCAGAGATAAGCATATGTTTGGGTCTGCAAATTTGATTAATAAAACATCTCTTATCAAAGATACCATTATTTAAATTGTTTTGTTCTTGTTTATTGAATTATATCTCAACCAAATATTTTGAGTTTTGGATCAGTGGTATCAGAGTTGTTTGTATTTATAGTGTATGATCCTGAGTATAAGGTCAGATTATAGGAAGCTTGGGTGGAAAATAGAACCAACAGACTATCCACCTATTCGCTCTAAATGACTTCAAATGGAAGACAACATCAAGACATCTAATATTATCAAGGAAATGGTGAATGAATCCCTCCAACAACATCAATCATAGATGCTACAAAAATTTTCTCAAATTCTCCAATAAATCTTGATGGGAAAATTTAGCTCCTCATCCGTACCCACACATCCTTTCAGTGTCCCAACACCCTTCAAGGTTCAGGTGAATTTTGATATCCCTACATTTGAGGAAAAATCAATGCTGATGTAGTAGAAAATTGGTTGGATCAATTATCATCTTATTTTTCTATAAATAAATTCTCTGATAAAGAGAAAATCACTTTTGCTCTTTTGAAAGCATCATTGCCTGTCAAAAATTGGTAGAAAGTGTACAAAAAGAGATTCAGTGTAGATGATATTGGCCTTGAGATGGAACCTACCTGGGATGATTTTATAGAAGCTGTAAAGAAAGAATACTACCCTATTGGATCATATAACGATCTGTATATAGAGTGGCAATAACTTTGCCAAGGTAAGAAATAGTTTGTTTTAGATTACACTGACATTTTTCTTTCTCTATCTATGAGATTGGGCATCTAAGAAAGTGAGAAACACAAGGTTCTCAAATATCATGGTGGACTATAATGGTACATATGGGGAGAAATAAAACTCTTCAATTTGGAAACCCTTGGTGAAGCATACAAGTTCACAGTGAAGATTGAGCAGAAGTATGGAAGAATGAATACAAAGAGTCAACCTTCAAAATGGAAAAATAATAAAGAAGGTCAAACACGAGGCCAAAATTAGAATAAAAAGGAAGGAAAGACTGGGAAGTGGTGTGATTATTATAAATATCATGGTAGACTACAATGGTACATATGGGGAGAAATAAAACTCTTCAATTTGGAAACCCTTGGTGAAGCATACAAGTTCACAGTGAAGATTGAGCAGAAGTATGGAAGAATGAATATAAAGAGTCAACCTTCAAAATGGAAAAATAATAAAGAAGGTCAAACACGAGGCCAAAATTAGAAGCAAAAGGAAGGAAATACTGGGAAGTGGTGTGATTATTATAAATATAAAACTCACTCTAAAGAAGAATGTCAAGCCATCAAGTCCTTGCTTTCTGAGTCAGAATCCTCAATATCCACTACTCTACCTCATACAGACCCTATAGTTGAAGAGGTTGAAGAAGAGATTATAGATGTTGAGCTCGAAGCCATTGTTGCTTCATCACAAACCCACAAGGAGAGACTATATGACAAGGAAAGGTTGTTTCACTCTAAGTTATGGGTGAAAGATAAGCCTATGTATTTCATTATTGATAGTAAAAGTCAAAATAATTTAATCTCTGCTAATGTTGTGAAAAGCCTAAATCTATCCATGAAGCCTCACCCAAAGCCATACAGTATTGGATGGTTGAGTCTAGGGAGAAACCTCTGTGTCACCCACCAATATCTTCTCTCATATGCAATAAAACCTTTCAAAGATGAGGTCTTATATGATGTGGTCAATCTAGATATTTGTGATATACTCTTTGGTCAACCATTCATGTATGATCAACATAGCATATATGAATCAATAACTTGAAAGATTAATCTCACTCTTAGAACATGGCACTACAAGGTACCAAAGGTACCACTTTCTACATCTGTCTCTTTGATTAGTGCCAAGAAATTTGTTCTCAGGGTGGTCAAGCCACAAGAATCCAAAAAGGCTAATGTTACAGCCATGACTACACAAACAACACAACAATAGAAGAAAATAGATACCAAGCTAAAGAAGTTCATGGCCTTCCATCCATAGACTGATGGTTAGATAGAAATAGTGAATAATTGAGCCCTGCATAGTTCCATAAATCACAGTCCATTCCAAGTTTGCATCGGGAATCAAATCTAAATACAACTACAAAACTTGATGAAAAATATTGATGTAATGGGGACAATTTATTCTCAATGAGGGAGGAATGACCTGGGCAATAATTCATGTAACAATTTAGGTGACGGGTCTACCCTAATTGATGATATAACTTCTGGGAGCCATAACTTTTGCACTGTAGCTCCAATTGACTCACCATTTGAACTGTTGGAAAGCTAAGAATGAGGAGAATGTAGTGAGATAAAATTGAGATTTTCTAAATAAATTTTGAACCATAAAAACCTAATAGAAGTTCCCCAAATTTAAATTTTAGTAGCACAGTCTAAAAATAGTAATTCCTCGAATTCTGTATTGTTATAAATCATGAAAGTCAAACCAATTAATCTCCCTTGAGATTGGTGACCTTAAACATCCTCTCCCCACATTCAAACCATGTATAAATGAAGATGTAACCTAAAATAGAAATTAGACATATTTTCTCAGAGATAAGCATATGTTTGGGCCTACAAATTTGATTAAAAAACCATCTCTTCTCAGAGATAGCATTATTTGAATTATCTTGTTCTTATTTTTTGAATTATCTTTCAACAAAAGCTTTCAAGATTTAGATATGTGGTATCAGAGTGGTTTGTCTTTAGAGTGTATGATCCCAAGATCGAGGTCAGATTATAAGGAGCTTGGGTGGAAAATAGAACCAACAGACTATCCACCTATTCACTCTAAATGACTTCAAATGGTAGACAACATCGAGACATCTGATCCTTTCAAGGAAATAGTGAAAGAAGCCCTCTAAAAGTAGCAAGCATAGATGCTACAACAATTCACTCAAATTATCTAATAAATCTTGATGGAAAATTTTGGCTTCTCATCTGCACCCCCACATCCTTTTAGTGCCCCAACACCCTTCAAGGTTCAGGTGAATTTTGATATCCCTACATTTAAAGGCAAAATCAATGTTGATGTAGTATAAAATTGGTTGGACCAATTTTCATCTTATTTTTATATAAATAAATTCACTGATAAAGAGAAGATCACTTTTGCTCTTTTGAAAGCATCATTACCTATCAAAAATTGGTGGGAAGTGTAGAAAAAGAGATTCAGTGTAGATGATATTGGCCTTGAGATGGAACCTACCTGGGATGATTTCATAGAAGCTATAAAGGAAGAATACTATCCCATTAGAGCATATGATGATCTGTATATAGAGTGGCAACAACTTCACCAAGGTAAGAAATATTCTGTTCAAGATTACACTGACATTTTTCATTCTTTATCTACGAGATTGGGCATCTAAGAAAGTGAGAAACTCAAGGTTCTCAAATATCTTGGCAGACTGTAATGGTACATATATGGAGAAATGGAATTATTTAATTTGAAAACCCTTGGTGAAGCATACAAGTTCATAGTGAAGATTGAGTAGAAGCATGGAAGAATGAATATGAAGAGTCAGCCTTCAAAATGGAAAAGTGATAAAGAAGGTCAAACATGAGGCCAAAATTGGAAGCAAAAGGAAGGAAAGAATGAGAAGTGGTGTGACTATTAAAAATATGGAACTCACTCTAAAGAATAATGTTGAGCCATCAAGTCCTTGCTTTCTGAGTCAAAATCCTCAACATCTACTACTTTACCTCATATAGACCCTACAATTGAAGAAGTTGAAGAAGAGATTATAGATGTTGAGCTTGAAGCCATTGTTGATTCATCATAGACCCATGAAGAGAGACTAGATGATAAAGAAATGTTATTTCACTCTAAGTTATAGGTGAAAGGTAAGCCTCTACATTTCATTCTTGATAGTGGAAGTCAAAATAATTTAATCTTTGCTAATGTTGTGAAAAGCCTAAATCTATCCATGAAGCCTCACCCAAAGCCATGTAGTATTGGATGGTTGAGTCCAGGGAGAAACCTCTGTGTCACCCACCAATGTCTTCTCTCATATGTAGTAAAACCTTTCTAAGATGAGGTCTTATGTGATGTGGTCAATCTAGATGTTTTTGATATACTCTTTGGTCAGCCATTAATGTATGATTGACATGGCATCTATGAATCAAGAACTTGAAGGATTATTCTCACTCTTGGAACATGGCGCTACAGGGTACCAAAGGTACCACCTTCTACATCTGTCTCTCTGATTAGTGCCAAGAAATTTGTTCTCATGGTGGTCAAGCCACAAGAATCCAAAAGGGCTGATGTTGTAGCCCTGACTACACAAACAACACAACAATAGAAGTAAATAGATACCAGGCTGAAAAATTTCATGACCTTCCATCCATAGACTAATGGTCAGACAAAAATGGTGAATAATTGAGCCCTGCATAGTTCCATAAATCACAGTCCATTCTAAGTTTACATCAAGAATCAAATTAAAGTACAACTACCACACTTGATGAAAAATCTTGATGCAATGGAGACCATTACTTATCAAGGAGGGAGGAATGATTCAGGCAACAATTCAGTGACAATTTAGGTGATGGGTCTACCCTAATTGATGACAAATTTTTTGGGAGCCATAACTTTTGCACCATAGCTCCAATTGACTCACCATTTGAACCATTGGAAAGCTAAAAATGAAGAGAAATAAGTGAGATAGAATTGAGCTTTTTTGGATAAATTTTGACCCCAAAAAACTCAATGGAAGTTCCCTAAATTTCAATTTTAGTAGTGCAGTCTAAAAATAGTAAGTTTCTAAAAATAGTAATTCCTTGAATTCTATATTATTGTAAATCATGGAAGTCAAACCAATTCATCTCCCTCAATATTTTTGACCTTACACATCCTCCTCCCACCTTCAAAACATGTATAAATTAAGATGTAACCTAAAATGGGAATTAGACATCTCTTCTTAGAGATAAGCATATGTTTGGGTCTACAAATTTGATCAATAAAACATCTCTTCTCAGAGATAGCATTATTTGAATTATCTTGTTCTTATTTCTTGAATTATCTTTAAACTAAAGCTTTCAAGTTTTGGATCATTTGGGGTGTGGTAGGCTAGTAGATTAAGATAGGAGAATTCAAAATAATCTATGGTTTTACCTACTTTCTCACACAATTACCCAACTTTCACATTATATCGATGACTCTATAAGCAGTCCTAAGGAATGGGAAACATATTATGGGAAGGTAGGTCCATTTTTTTCATGCATATAGCCTTCATAGGATGATATTCATAATTTATTTGATGACCTAAGATTTGTGTGGTTAGGAGTTCTTATGAGTCCTTAATGTCAATAGTCTTCTTATTTTGATAAACCTAATTTAAGTGTCTTGACTTTGATAAAGATTTTCTCTACCTTAATTTTTCCTTTATTTCCCCCACTACCTATTTAATTTCCCACCTTTGACAAATTTTTTTTATTATAAATATGTTTTACCACTTATATCTTCCCTCTTATTTACATTTTAACATGCTATCATTACTTTGTTTTGGTTTTATCTATCCTTAGAACAACACAATATGCTTGAGTGACTATGGATTCTCTTTATTTACACCATTACTTTTAATTTCTAGATTTGCCTTGTTTTATTACAAATTTTCCATTGTTATCCCTTCTTTTAAAAAAAAATTACCTATGTTTCTATATTTTTGTTGTACTTTTTTTTCAAATAATTACATTTGTTTCTACTTTCATGTACTTTTTCCATTGTTGAGTGAAGTTAGCTTGTTACTTCTCACTCACCAATGTTGTTTTTCCTTTTATGCACTTTTTCCATTGATGATTGAGTAAGGATTGTTATTATTCACTCATCAATGTTGTTTTACCATTGCTTTCCCATCCTTTTTTAAGTAAGGATTGTTATTACTTTCAAATTGATGTTTGATCACCATTTTTAATTGTATCCTTAGTTTGACTTGGTTTGTTTACCTTTCTTACTTGAGGTTTACTTGTTTGAGTTTTTTAGTCATTTATTAGCATTGGCTTTTTAGTTACCTAATTTATTTTAATCTTGACTTGGTCATTTCGTCATAACTTAGAATTTATCACCCTAGCTTACCAAATTTCCAAGTACGTCATATCTACATTATTTTAGTTATCTTGGCTTTCATGCATTTGTTTGTTTTTTCTCTTTAGTTTTATATCTTTGGGTTTATCTAAAGCAATCTTTGTTCCCTCCTTGATACAAAATATAAACATAATAGACAAACATTCAATATTAAAGGTAAGTTAAGGTACACATACATTAATTATTTCATTTCAATAATTTACTTTCAATTATTTTATGCTCTAAAATACTACAATTTATTTAGCTTCAACATTGTATTATTTTTTTGAAGCACCTTCCCCTATTGCACCTAAGTTACACATGATGAACTTTGAGTAGGTCATGCATATACACATAATATTTTCAAACTTTATCTATTACTAATTCTTTCTCTCTTACAAGAACCTATCGAGTCTCAATCTCTTTGAGTGCACACCTTAAATGGTGTATCGAGAAAGGGGTGGATAGACCATTGGTATTTTGCAAGATTGTTGTCCCCTACACCACCATTTATTATCTACATAATATTCTCCTATACACTTACCTAAGCTTTGCCTCCTCTCTTACACACTCATCCAAGCAATTAACCACCTTACTTAGCTATTACCTAAGCTTAAAATCATTTTTTACATTTACCATACACTGTCCACCTAGGCCAACCCTGTATTCTAATTGATATTTGCATGTTATAAGTTTAGGTCAGCCTTGCATAACCTATAATAGGACCTAACTTATTTTTGTCAATTAATAATACAGAGTTGAATTGGGCTGACCTTGTCAACTAATCTTTTGGAAAGGTTTAGGGTTAAATTCAGCTATATATACACATTCACTTCACCATTTTTAGAGAGATGACAAAAGTAATTATGCATTTGTACTTATTTACATTTTGCTCTTTGATCATTCTACTTAAGGAGTTATTGCTTAGGGTTTATACTTGGAGAAGAATATTATCTTGTGGAAAAGTGATAGATGTTTAGGCCTTTTTTAGTGATCCTTACAAACCACAAAAAACTCTTAAAAAGCACTTTTGGCCAAGGGAGAGATTGAGTCTCGATGGGTTCATCTTCAAGGTAAGTATCTCTAACTTTACTCCTCTATTTTAGTAGATATAAGTAACATAAGTAATGGATTTTGAATATATTTCTCTCTCCATGTATTAGGGTTCTATCTATACATATCTTAATTAAAATTATTCTATGCATGTTTGATTTTTAGGTTTATTACCCCTATTTTGAGCCATAAGCTTTGGTGAGAACTAGATTAGATTTTTATTTAATTTGTATTTACGTAGTAGATATGAAAACATATGACCTCACCAAGGTTATTGTATAGTGTTGCTTGATTAGAGGCTTTGAAACCCTCTCTAGTGAAGTTATTATGGTAAGATATCCATTGGTTAGGTATAATGGATTCATCTTAGTTATGATCTTAAATATCTAATGTATCAACAAATGAAAGTGTAAGTAGGTTTTATCTTCTCTAAGCTAGGATTGATTAATAGGTCATCTGCATTTTCCTTTGTATACAAAAACTACTAAGGAGTAGGAAAATGATACAAAGGCTACAATGGAGCTATGAAGAGGAAAAGAACCAAAACATGTCATATCTTTGGTTGATGACCCTTTAGAGGAAGAAGACAAAGAAATGGGCATGACACAACTAGATGATGAAGAAGATGAGTTGGAGAAAGATAAAGCTTTGAGTCTAGGTGAGAGAGAAAGAGGAGACACCTTAGCTAGCCTCACACTAGAACAAAGTCGAAAAATTGATGAGGTAGGATATTCTATTATTTATTCAGTACCTAATGTAGAAATTCCATATGTAAGTTTACCTTTAGTAATGACTAAAGTTATATCATCCAGTTCTATTATTACAAGTATGGATTCATTTATTCTTTCCTCACCAAAACTAATAAAGAATCATAGTGTAGTCCATTTTAATAATTTGGTTATAGTTCCTATTTTTAATAAGCCACCAGATCCTAAGAAGAAGTTAACCCAAATAGAGCTTCACATGCTCCAACCATTGGCCCTACCAAAAGAAACCATGACTATGGAGATAACCTTGAGTTTAACTAGATTATTGGTTGAGTTGACACCTAGGAAATAATACTCTCTATGGTAAGTGGTTGGATAGAAACTCCCCCAAATTCTTATTCAAATAAGTGCCTCACTGCCAACCACTGTGATCACAATCCTTCCAATGATCTCTCAACCTTATACATCTTCATAACTTGTTCAAGAAGAAGAAACATGAGAACTTATAGTTCCTCAATGGGTAAGGGAGATGTAGAATGTCATATATAAAAGGAAAAATCTAGTTTTAATAGAGCTACCCACAATATCCACTCATTTTTAAAAATAAAGTGAGACTATATAGAGAGTGAGGAACATGAAGATGGTCAACATAAAAACAAAAGGAGAGGTATAATTTGAACAAAGAGAAAAATTATTCTCTTTGGTCAAAAGGCCCAAAAGAAATCTAATGATCCTATTGAATACATTGAGGATTTCAACACTTTTATGGATTCCACTAGGGCGGTGATGAAGGATATGCACCAAAGTATTGAGGAGGCCTTGAAAAGGTGGAAGGAGATGTAGATTACACAAGCTCCTAAAGAAGTGATTACTAATAAATAGAGTGTAACTTAAAAATTTTACAATATTTTGTTCAATATCAGAGTGTTTAAGGTGGGAATTTAGGCCCATAAAGCATATATTATTACATTGTGGAATAAAATGAAGGATAAATAAAGAAAATTAAATTTTTTAGTCTAGTGCTCTAGGATTAGTGTTTTTAATCAGGTAAATCTCATAACTAGCATGGATACTTCTTGGTTTTTAAAATATGTGATTGCTAAAAAGGAAACCTCCTTAAATTGGCATAAATAAATGAAAAAGTTGTTGAGTCTTTTTTTTAGTCATGAAAGTGAAGCACTACAAATTTTGGGAGATATGAGAGTAACCAGGGTGATCACCCAACTAGGGGATTTAGTCAGTAGACTTAATTTTGAGAACCTTCTCCACTCGAGTGATAATAAATTTAGAAAATAAGTGGAAGGTAATGTGTATAAAAATAATGAAGAGGTATTATAATTGGTTTTTTTTTCAAAGACAAAGTAAAGAGAGATAAATCTTTAGTAGTCAAGTTTAAGAGCTCAGAGTCAAAGCAAGAAAGATTAATGACTGAGACAATCAAAATTTTAAAACCTTCATTACTAAATTTTGAAGTCATAGATAAATAATATGATACAAATTATGCACTGGGTAAAATGCTAAAGGTTAAAGAAGCAACTCCTAGGTCTACAACATACACACAATTGGTTGTTAGTGCCCCCCAGCTTCACAAAGCCTTTAATTCTTATCAAAATTATAATTATAGTATCTTCATTGACTAATTCAATTAATGTCATTGAATTAGCATTTAAATTTTAGAATTATTATGTATCTACATGGTTATTACCAAGGTGGGACTTTAGTTCCCAATATTTTTATTGTACATGCATAATATATTTTTAGTTGGGAAGTCTATTTTGAGTATTATCATTATACCTACAACTTTGCATGATTTTGAATGAGATGTTCTATTTTTGGACTTGTAATTTTAGAAAAATCTTAAAGAGATGAGGCCTTCCCCATGTCAAGCTTATAAATACATGTAGCCTCCTTGTCTCAAAGGGAGAAGAATTTTGGATATTAAGATTAATAAGAAATTCAAAGTTTTACTTAACTTGATCTTTATATAAAAATCTTCATTCTTCTCTAATTCTATGGATTACTTAAGACATTCCATCATTATGGTTTATTAGTGCTTTAATTATGTATGAGGTATCTATTTTAAATAAAACTTTGACTTTTAGCTATAGCTTATTTGAATATCTTTTGCATGCTTATCATAATCCTCTTATAGATGTGCAACAATAATCTGGCAATTAGTCAACCTTTGATTTTTGCATGTTTGAGTATACTATGTTCTTGTTTCATTTGAATCTTTACTAAGTTTGATTATTTGTGTGATACAATAGCTTCAAATAAGTATTATTATAGATTCCTTGTTCTATTTGAGTTCAAATACTAGTCTTGAAAGGCTTTATCCCTTAATTTTCCACATGCTTTCTTCTCTGTCTTACTCTTCCCTAGTTTTGAAGTTTATTTTGAAATCCTTCCCACTTTAGTTAGAATAATCATCCTTCCACCCACTTAAAGTAGATATAATTTCACCCATAACTAGTTTACCTATGGTAAACAATATGTGTCGCTCACCACTATTCCACCAACAGGATGTTATAAAACTAAATACCTTGCAAATCATGCCTTGAAGTGATTTTTTTCACCGATCCTAAAATGCTAGAGGTAACCTCGTATAGATTTTTGGAGTGTGTATAAAACCCACAAAAATAGAAGTTTTAAATTGGTACTATAAGGAGGCCCTCCATCTCTACCTATATCTTAATAAGTAAGATCACTTGAGTTATGCTCCATGAACCTAGATGACTAACAAGGTTAACCTCAAAAAATAACCTATTATAATTACCTTTCAATATCCATATAAAAGTTAGGCCTGATAAAGGTATTTATATGAGACCCAAGTTAGGATCATCATCCCCAAGAAGATGGCCTCATCTTATAATAGTTTTAATAGCCGACCTCTATAATCCACCTCTTAATCCTTCACTTTAGCCTAATCTCCCACCTTAAACTTTACTTGATTGACTAGATCAGCTATCGATGTCACAAGAGTGGTGAATGATTTTATTAGAAACCTAGAGAAATATCTCCCTTATTTTTATCCCTTGGGAGGAAGGACCACAAAAGAACATGTAAAAGATTTTAAATCTACCTTAGGGATCTTGAACGTAACTCATAAGGACATGGATTGTAGACTGTTCCCTTTCACATTACAAGAAGCAACATATGATTGGTTTCTAAATATTCCAAAAGGGTCAATTAAAACCTAGATAAAATGTCAAGATTTCTTCCTAGGCTAATTTGGACAAGTTAGCAATGCAAGTGTTATATATCAATACTTTACCAGCATGAGATGAGATCCTAATGAGCCAATTTGAGCATTCAATGCTTGATTTCAAAATATTTAGAACAGATTAGAGTCTGTCTATCAACCTAATGAGCCATTTACCCTTGAAATGTATAATAATGACCTAGATTCCATGATTTTTATGTCTTTACATAGGGTTATCAACATTGATAATTTACCCTTAGCTTACATAGAGGTAATCAATGTAGATAAACAACTATATCATTAGTTGTAGTCATTACCTCTATTCGATCTTGGAATTGTATACCCATATTTTAACCCAATACCCAATGTAGCTTAGAATTTTGTTGCACAAAACTAAAACCCAGTATACAACCAATTATCATCCCAATTTCTTGAGTAATTCTACTTTTAACCATCAAAGCCATAATCAACCCTCTATACTTGTTAATAAAACTTCAACAAATGATAATGATCCTAACTCAAATAAGACATAGATGGAATCCATCCAAATGATGGTACAAAAATTGAGTGATAAATTTATCAACATGTATAAATATATGGGTAATATAAGTGGATAGAAATCTAATAAGAACAATCAGGGTTATGGGTTCTATAGGTACAACATGCCTTTCAACAAGTGTAGGAATAATCAAGAACATCAAGTTATATCTAATAAGATGTTGAAGATTAATATCATGCATGAAACTTTTCCAAACTAGTGTCAGGTCCGTAAAACTATGCAACTGATATGGGCAACAATTCAGGTGATGGTTTCACCCCAATTGATGACAGAACTTCTAGGAGCCATAACTTTTGAACCGTAGCTCCAATTGACTCGCCATTTAAATTGTTGGAAAGATAATAATGATGAGAACATGGTGAGATAAAATGGAGCTCCACTAGATGGATTTTGAAAACTAAAAACCCAATAGAAGTGCCCTAAATTTCAATTTTAGTAGTGCAGTCTAAAAATAGTAATTCCTCAAATTTTATATTATTTTAAATCATGGAGGTTGAACAAATTAATCTCCCTTGAGATTGGTGACCTTCCACATCCCCCCTATTTTTAAAATGTGTATAAATGAAGATGTAACCTGAAATGGAAATTAGACATCTCTTCCCAGAGATAATCATATATTTGTATTGTGATATTGAGTAATAAGACATCTCTTATCAGAGAATTCATTGTTACTATGTTATTTTTGTGTTCTTGAAATATTTGTCAACCAAAAATTTTGAGTTTTGGATCAGCAACATAGGGAACTAGATTGTATTGAGTACTGCATTACTTTTAAAATCTTCCTATAGGAATCAAAAAGGTAAGAAAATTTTGTGAGTCAACAAGAACTATCTTCATCTAATTCTTTAAGAAACCCTAGCATGGTTATGGTCTTTGACACCTACGATTTCCTCTTCCTAAAGAAAGATGACAATGAGATTTAGGATAATGCTGATGAGGTCCATGCTTTCCAATAGTACTAGTAGGTTAGTTTTAACTATAACTTGAGAAGAAAATAGCCTATGACTTATATAAATCCTCATAATAATAGTGCTACTACTCCTCCTGATCTGAATGCTAACAATAATCTACCCCCACCATAGAGAGATAATATACCTCTACCTAGGAGGGATAATCAATCTCTTCCTATTCAAAAGGATCAATCATAAAGCTTCAAACATCAAAGAAAGGGAGGGTATAATATTATTTAAGACATGAAAAATATTAAATTCAATACCATTCTTCATGAACTAGCTCACATCATTGAGCAGAGGGAGCTACTACTCAAGGCCCTAATAGGGAGGACTTATAACAAATCTAAGACTCCACATGAAAATGTAATAATGTATAAATATAGGATCAATGTACCACCATTCTTATTTATAGTTTGAATGTTTGGTAAAAATGTATAGAAATGTTTGGTCAATTTTGGGGCATCAACCAATGTGATGCTTACATTTGTTTACCAAAAGTTCGGTTTGACTCTTGACAAGTCCAAAAAAGTAGTACTATAGTTGGATAAATCCTTATTCTTATGTGTTAGGTAATTGAAAAACATGTGCATATAGTTGGAATAATATCCATGTGTGTAGCAGACTATTGACATCCTCGTCATTGACATCCCAGAGGCATACAATTTGCTACTAAGCTAAGACTAGTTGAAAACATTGAATGGGTATATGGCCACAAATTTATCCCACATGTGGTTGTACTAGAAAAGTGTACCAAAGAAAATAAAGGTAGATATAAAACCTAAAATGAAGTACTTAATTATTGAGTAAAACACCAAGAATGATAAGGTTGACTTTGTGTTAACACACGTAGTTTTGTACACTTTCACCACCAGATAATAATTACATGAAAAATAATTTAAAGGTCCTTCTCAACTAAGGAATTTATGCTTAGATGGGGATTATTCCAAACAAGGTTATGGCATAAGTGTGGCCCTGACAAAGCTAGAAGGTAAATAACACCTAGCTACTTATAAGTTTCAGTTCCCTTACACCAATAACATAACTAAATATGAATCCTTGATCTTAGGTCTAAAATTCATATTAAATCAAAATGCCAAACAACTACTAGTGTTTGGAAATTTGAACTAGTTGTCAACTAGATCAAAAATAAGTATAAAAACCAAGTTTGGGACTTTATTGAATCCTTTGAAGCTTTCAACATCAAGGCCATCTCAAGAGAAAAGAATTACATAACTAATTTACTGGTAGCCTCTGCTACCAATCTATAACCACTTCAAGAATAAAAAATTTACATGTTTTTAGTAGAGTTGGTCCCATGCCATTTTTTTCTGATAGTGTGGACAAATTCTAGGTGTTTGATGATGATCAATAAATCATATAGTTCTTAAATAGTTTAGGAGCTTTTGAGACCCAGATAATAGATGAAGGAAATATCTAGCCTATGTAGACTAAAGATATTAGTGAATAAAGTATTTTAAAACTAAAATAAAATAAAATTACATTTGGAATGGTTTCCTTAGAATTAGTTTTTGACAATGACCCTCAGACCCTAAAATTGAGATAATTGAAAGCAACTAAGTCTGACTTCACCAAGGAAAACATGGGGACTAACCAAACTCCCCAATTGGTTAATATAAGTCTAAATTATACTAAAAAAGAAAAACATGTGATGAAGGGATTGATTACAAATTATAAGGATGTCATTACTTGTATATATGATGACCTAAAAATATTTGATCTAAGGGTCATTACCCACACCATTCCTTTGAGGCAAGAACACAAACCAATTAGGAAAAGGTAGAGAGACCAATAAACCTAGTCATAAAACCTTTCATTGTGACTAGAGTATAAAAGTTCCTAGATGCCAATATTATTTTACCAATTAGGAACTTGACTTAGGTAGCTAATATTGTATTTATTTCATGTAAATTTTCACTTAAATTCTAAAGAAAGAGAGAAAATAAACTTGATATGGGTATGGATGAAAAACCTATTTATTTGTGCACATGTTGAATCAGAGGATTGTGAAGAGATCCTCTTTAGCTTGGGAGGAATATCTATAGATAATAAAACACTAATGAAAAATTGTTTGTTAGATATATAGTTGGGTGGATTTCTTAGTGATAGCTAGATACCATAAGCGAGAGCTTCCTTAGGGGCTGTCAATCCACACAATTCAAATAGTCAAGTTAATAAAGCTAGAGAGAAGGTACTTGCAACAATAATAAAAAAGGCATTGAAATGAATACAAGAAAGATTTTTATAAAAATAGACTATAAATGATATAATTAGTGAGAAAATAATTAATACTAGTGATAAATTATCAGGGTATGCTTCAAAAAATCTGAAAGGGGTCTATGAGTGGTCAAAAATACAAAAAAGTGGATTTGATTGGGTGTGGGTGGGTAAAATCAGCTTGTTAGTTTTTTTTCCATAGGTGACTGTTAGAGGTTGGGGTAATCATTAGTGGTTATGCATAACCATTGATGGTTGGGATACAAATGTCGATGGTTGACTATGTATTTTTGGGTTTTATCAAAAAATATGATGGGATTCCAAAAACATATTTTGGGAATTAGGCAAGGGCTAGATTGATTGCAAAATAGAATAAAAACACATGAATATTGACAAACAAGCACTTATCTTGCCAAAATTTGGTTAGCGAGTGGGTGGTTGATATAATTAGCCTGTTGGTAGAATTTAGCTTGATTCCAGTAGAGTAATAGTACTTGAAATCTTGGTTAAGAGGTGATGGTGAGTTGGATTTCAATAAGATGGCTAATAATGCTTGATAACACTAATGACAATGATTGACTTGTAAAAGAAAACTATTGAATGCCTGATCTCTTGATAATTATTGTAGATAAATTTGACCTCCTAGAGCTCTATCTCTTATAGGCATAAGCAAGAGGTGGAAGTGAAGGTGTAACTAGGTCATTTAAATATAATTTATACATGCAAAGGCTCGCAACACAAATTAGACAAGTTATATTTAGGAAAGGGTCAATAAAGCTTATATGCTCTTTGTGAGAAGGTGGATCTTGACCATCAATAAATAGGGCTCCCCAAGGTTGATCATCAATAGTCACCTTGACCGTTGATGGTCAAGGTCCATAAGGATAGGGTCTTGAAAGCCAGGGTTATTCAGCTAGGTGCAACTGAGTGCAAATTGGTTGGTTTAGGCTTGATAGGTGTAGGTTGGTCTTAATGGGGTTCAAGGATAATTCAACATTAAAAACATAGGTGTGAATATTTATGGTGTCTACATTTTGCCTCTTTTTATTGTGTAGCTTGCATGAATGAGTTACAAAATAAAAATAGAGTATGGGTCAAGGGTCTGGTCACCCTAAGAGTGGGAGGAGGTGTTCCCCCTCAAACTAGGAGTCAGTGAAGTGAAGCTAAAGTGGGTACAAGTTTGATAAGTGGTATAAGGTGAGTCATGAGGTGGTGATATGAGGTCACACATTTGAGATGCAAACATGCATACAAAATGTGATAAAAAGGAGTGATAGCCAAGATCACACATAGATGAGGTTACCAATATTTGTAAAAATAAGGGTCAGTGCTAAGAAAGACAAATGATGAGTGAACCACATGATTGACCATAGGAATCACAATTGGGAACACCTATAAATTCAAGTCTCCCAAATGATATTTTTGAGGTAGGAAGTGCTCCTAGTGAGACACAATTAGGTTGATATGCATGAGGTGATGTAAAATGCAAAAGGGTCAACATGGAAATGTTGTTGCTATAGTTAAAGGACCAGATAAAAAATTTCACAAAATTATGCACCAGATGGGCCAAAAGAAACCAATGGTGAGGTGGTCAGGTGGGTTAAATAAATTCACCTCCAAAATTTGGCAAGATCCTGAGGTAAATTGCTTGAAATATAGAGGTTATAGGTAAAAGGTGAAATTTGGTTTTGAGGGTATCCTAACCATTGATGGTTAGGGTCCCTAAAAGGTGACCATCAATGGTCATCCTGACCACTGATGATCAAGGGAAACAATAAAATTTCAAGGGGTAAAATTAAAAAAACAAAAGTTAATTTATCACTTTTACTATTGGGATTTGTTTGACTAAGCTCTGGGTGATTTTGGTGCTTTGCAAGGAAGGTACGTGCTGAGGTGGATGATGCTTGTGGGCTAGAGGCACATGGTAGATTCTATGGGTCCAAGATGTAGGGAGCATGAGGATGTGATTGGGAACCTGCTTGAGGGCTCAGACCATAGAGGAGGTCATAAAATGAGGTAGGGGGTACACTAAATTGGTAGATAGGTTTTATTTTAATTTACTTGTGTTTGCATAAGGGGGAGGTCTATAAACTTGCTATTTGGGCCTGTATGCCCTAGGTAGGGTTTTGGGATTTTAGGCAAATGGGGTGGGTAGAGAATCAAATTGATAGGGTGGATGGGTGATGTGGGTAGCAACTTAGCTAGTTATAGTGTGTAGGCTAGTTGCATTTCAATTTTTCTCATGTTTTAGTCCCTGGGAGTTTTGGGCATTCTAGCCTTGAAATACCCATAAGTGACCATTAATGGTCAGGTCTGACCATTAATGGTCAACACCCTAGAAAATAGGGGTCCCCAATCATTGATGATCAACATGACTACCAACGATTAACTAGGATGGGGTAGGGTTGTTAAAAAAATGTTTAGGGCTTATGTATGTTTTTGAAGGTTGAAATTTTAATAGTTAGGGTTAAGATAAGTGATGAGGCTTGAAGTTTAGTCAAATAAGTTGGGTGTAAGGGGTAAATAGGTTGTGGTTATGTTTAGGTCAAATAGGTAAGGTTGAGGGGTGCATTTAAAAAATAGGGTAGGTGAGACTAGTGAGGGTCAAAGCCAAACATTTGATTTAGTGCAAGCTTGGGAGTAGATATAGATGCATGACTATGTGCTGTGGATCTTCCTTGTGCTACTTGAGGGGATGAATGTTGATGACTGGGAACATATAGAGGTAGTAGGGCTAGGAGGGATGAAGTACTACCAGTATGTGCCTAGGGATGCATCTATGATAGTAGCACTCATCAAAAGATGGGATCATGCTACTAATACCTTCTTATTGCCAATCAAGGAGATGACTATTCTCCCAAAGGATATCCATAGGATCACTAGGCTCCCAGTATGTGGTGAGGTAATCTACCATATTGAGTAGGAAGAGTGGGATGTGTATGTCAAGTATCTATATGAACATGATAACGACTAGGTCCATTGGCACTCTTAGTTATATAACACTATATGAGAGGGATCCTAAGGAAAGAAGACTTATGATGATGCTGATCATTGTGGTTGCTTTATTTTGGGTTCAACATTCTATTAGTTGGAGATTCCCCTATGTATTACTAGCTATTTTGGTTGAGTTGTTTCTTGGGAGGATAATATTTGGGTGGGTCCTAGTGTTGTTGGTCTAGATTTATAGAGAGCTATGGGGATTTAGACACCACAAGAGGTATGGTATCAGTGTGGGCATCATTATCCACTACTAATATTATGAGAACATTTGAGTTCTGAGGCCTATGGGATGCCATGGATGGGGTACATACAACTAGAGTTCCTTGTTGGCTTTATGAAGTGGAGGGATGACCATGCTGTATTAGGGACTGAAGGTGGAGCACATGATGTTGAGTGGTTCAGAGCTGCCCTAGGTGGATTGGTAGTTATAGATATCACATGGAGACCATACCTAAAATTAATTATCTAGACAAGCTATAGGAGGGAGACCATCGCTATACAGAGCTACAAGTAGATAGTGGGCCACTAATAGGGTGAGGTTGAGTTGATTCCATTTAATTGAGTGTGGTACTATTTTGGCTTGTTACAGGGTATACTAGGTCAACATCAATGTTATAGGAGCCAAGAATTAGAGGTTCAATTAATGTTCCCTAGCCTATGTAGACAATTTTGGCTGGTGGCTTTGAGGAGCTTCCTATTAAGGCTCCCATAGATGATGTAGGGTATAAAAATGGATACATGGCTTGGTATTAGCCTATATATACATTTGTAGATGTAGGTGGAGATTATAGAGGGGTGAAATCAATGGTTGTAGATCCATCTAGCTAGGGTGGATAGGTAGGGGCATATAGGGACATGTTGCCACATTACAAGGCCATATTTAGGCATTATAGGGTTAGCTTGCCACCATTACAGGTGAGAGAGATCTACTTAGATAAATGACTATGTTAGGTGTAGTAGTAGTAGGAGGGCCACCAAAAATAATGTCCCAAGCATGTTATCTAGATATCATGATAGGGCTTAGATATTATAAGGTGATGGTATTAGACCATCTACCCTAGGCTATGAGGTATGCAAAGTTTAGAGTGATATTGGTTGGTGGGCCATTGATAGCTACTCTAGATTAGTGGGATTTTATAGTGGGATAGATAAGGGTCCCAAGGGGAATACGACCAAGTACAAGTATAGATGGTACCAATGATAGTGGTCTAGGCCCATGATTATGGTTAGATATGCTATTATGATGTATTATTTTAATATTGGCATATGCATTGATGTAGCGAGATGTATATTTTTTGAGAGAGATGATACATTGTTATATGTATGATTTTTTGATGATTTGATATATATAATCTATGTTTTTTATGTTTATGTATGATGGATGCTTCTGGTTTAAGATTATGGCTTATGTTTTTGGTTCATGCTTATGGTGTTTTACTTAGTAGCTTAGGTATGTGACTCTAGAAAGTTAGCTATGATGATTTGATTATGCTCATGGTTATGATAGGATATGTTATGGATGAATACATATTAGGGATTTATTTATGGCTATACGGGTGAAATTGGGAATGGTATATGCCCTAATGTTTTGCTCAGTGATTTGGTTTATGCTAGGGATAGTGTAATGACATGCTTATAGGCTCATAAGATGTGATTGATGTTCATGGTTTGCTGCGATATGTTTACATTGACTCATTAATGGATATATGTTGTTGATTATTGATATAGTTCATGATGGGGATGCTTTTTATGTGATGTTTTTTTTGTGTGCATATAATGATAGGCTTACATAAAATAATAAGAGATAAAAAATGAATGATGCTTTTTCATTGGTCAAGATTGACATGAAACCCAAAGTTGGATTGGATTAATGAAAATAAGCCTTTCCAAAGCTTTGCATTAGCATGCTTAGGTTGATGGATAGGGATCCTAATTACATTATGTCAAGTAAGCTCATAGTACCATGCATGCAACAAGTGGAGGGAGAATGGGTGAAACTAGGACCTTTAGGGAGATTAGTATGCCTTTTATGTAGGTGTACAAAGAGGTAGTATAAACATGTCTATGTTCATATATAAAGTGTAGACTAATCGATGTGTTAAGTCTACTAAGGAGAGCCGATTGTGGATTTCCAAGATTATTACCTTTATGAGAACTAATTATGGCTTTCAAAATTGATTTTTCTCTTTCTTTTGCTTTTATTTTTACTTTTGTTTTTGATTGAGGGTCGAGGAAGCTGATCGATGTGGGAAGCTTCCAAAAAATTGCTAGTTTTGACAAATTCTTTACTCAACCATATTTCAAGGGAGTGGTGTAAGTTTATGTGCTTAGTACAAATGATTTTGATAGCTATCCTTCAAGGGAGTAGTCCACCTTATATTTTAAAACTTTGAATAAGTTATCAATAACTATTTTACAAGGGAACAATCTATGAATGCTAAGAATGACCCATGATTTATTTTTGCTATTTGATATTAATTTAGCTATATTTTAATTAATATAGACTTGCTCATACATGCTCAATGGATTACCTTTATGAAGGCACAACTAAGTTGACATGAACTTTTAGTAAGTGAAAAGGAGGTATAGGTGATAATAACCACAGGAACTGATCTCAAAGAGATGGGAAGTACCATGAGAATCATGCCATGGATAGAGCCATGATATCCATAGTTCAAGATTAGGCTATAATTATGATGGATAATCACATGATTAAGTTTTAGTCAATTTCCCCTAAAAAGAGGGAAATGAATGTGGTTGCAAGGGATAAACTTAAGTTAAATAAATGATGATTGCAATCCCTATCTAACAATAAAAGGGATGCAAATGTGAAGCATTGAGAGGTTCAAGTTATGGTTTAAAATTGTGAGGGAATAAATGATAAGCTCATGATTTATACTTATGGGTAATATTTTAGGGTCCAATCCAATTGAAATAAAATTTGCCCCTTTTGTTTTTCTTCATATTAGTTACATGTTGGTTTTCCTTGAGGACAAGATCTCCACTATTGAATTCTTGAAATTTTAGGTGTTTGTTAAAGGCATGTTTGATTTATTTTTTATAAACATGGAGATGGGAAAGGGTGGTAAAATTATGCTCATCAAGTATTTTAAGCTGAGCTAAGCATTCTTGATGATAATCATCTTCTGAGATAAGATCATGCAAATATATGTGAGGAGAAGGTATTTGGATTTCAAGAGGAAATACAACCTTAGATCCAAACATGAGAGAAAAAGGTGTAGCACTTGTAGGGGTTAAAATGATTGTATGATATGCCCATAAGGAAAAATGGATGTGCAAGTGCCAATCCTGACTCTAAGCATTAACCATTTTAGTAAGCATGTTGTTAAGGGTTTTATTAGAGGCTTCAGCTTGTCCCTTTGCTTATGGGTGATAAGGTGATGAAAAGCTAAGTTTAATAACAAATAGATCACAAAGTCCCTAAACTCATTTGTTTTTGAAGGATTTTCCATTATCGATGATGATCTTATAAGGAACACCAAAATGATAGATGATGTGATGGGTAATAAATTTGATGATCTTTCCAGCTTTTGTTGAGACAAGGGGAATAGATTCTACCCATTTGGTAAAATATTTGATCATGATAATGATAGAATGATGTTGTTATGAAGAGTTGGGGTTGATTTCATTGATAAGGTCTAGAACCCATTGTGAAAAGGGCCAAAAGTCTATAGAAATGCAAAGATTATTTCTAGGTGCATGATGTAAATTAGCATGTTGTTGACACTTGACACACTTTTTCACATAATCATAATAGTCTTGGTTAAGGGTGGACCAGTAATAACCTAGGCAAAGGATGTGTTTAGCCATAATGAGTCCACTAAAATGCCCCCAAAAGATGCTCTCATGTGTCTCCTTGATAGCATGTGAGGCTTCTGGACCATAAAGGCAACATAATAGGACGCCATCAAAACCATGTTTGTAAAGAATTCCTCCCATAATGGTGTAATAGGAGGTGCTATGAAAAAACACCCGATAAACATTCCTAAAGAGGCTAGAGGGAACTATGCCAATGTGAAGGTAATCAAAGGTTTGCTAATACCAAAGGTTAGGCAAAATATCTTCCACACTAAAGATGGTTGGAGTGTCTGATTTGGTGTAGGAAGGTTCAATGAGGTGATGGAAAATAATTGATAATTTGGAGTTCAAAGGTGCTAATGGGATATGAGAGACAAGAGAAGCCATGGCATCAACAAACTTATTGGAGGATCGCAGGGTGGTTTGAATATGGTAATGTTTAAATGAGGCTAGGAGTTCTATGACTAATTGTCTAAATAATTACATCATTTAATTATTACATTAGTAAATGCCACTGCCTTGGTTGACCATAAGTTAGGAGTCACCAAAGATATTGATTATTATGACTCTTAAGGCTAAGGAAGTTTGGAGACCTATTACTAGGGCTTCATAATCAATCACAATGTTGGTGAATTTGAAGTTGAGTTTAAATGACAAAAGAAGTGGTTCACTAATAATGGGGATAAGGATGATACTACCCCCCACCATGATGAAATTTGGAACCATCAAAAAACATGGTTACATGATTGGTAAAATCCAATTGAGATAGACTTGAGATTGACTCATTTGTAAATTCAAGAGGGGGATGTTGGGAATCTATTAGGGGTGAATTGGCTAATTAGTTAGCAATGAATTTCCCCTTGATTGATTTTTGATGAAGGAACTCAAGGTCAAACTTAGCTAAAAAGCATGATCCACTTAGCCATATGCTAGTTTTGTAAGGTTTGGAGTACATATACTTGAGGGGGTCAATATTAGTTATGAAAAAAGTTTTATGGTTAAGAAGGTAGTGATGAAGTTTGGTGGCCATGAAGACTAGAGACAAACATAATTTCTTAGTATGTGTGTATTGAGTCTCATATTTGATAAGTGTGTGACTAATGTAATAGATGGCTTTCTCTTTATGTTGTTCATTCTAATGGGCAAGCATCACCCATAGGGAATGGTTTATGACAGAGATATAGAGGTAGAAAGGTTGGTCATCCTTAGGAGGTGTAAGGATAGGTGGAGATAGCAGGTATTTTTTGAGTGCATCAAAGGCTTTTTGACAATCAACATTCCACTTGAATGAGACATCCTTTTTCAAAAGGTGATGTAAGGGTTGACACCGATCAGAGAGCTAGGAGATGAAGTAATGAATGGATTGAAGCTTCCCCTATAAGCTATGGAGTTGTTTAAGATTGGTTAGAGGTAGAATCTCAAGGATGGCTTTAATTTTGGCCAGATCAACCTTGATTCCTTGAAGGGAAATGATGAATTCAAGAAGTTTTCTTAGAAAGACCCAAAAAATACATTTCTTAGGATTGAGGTGGATGTGATAGTGGATAAGTCACTCAAAGATAATATTGAGAATGACTAAATGGTCTTTACAAATCTTAGATTTCTTGAGAAGGTCATCCACATAGTCTTCGATGATTGTATGGATAAGGTCATGGAAAATATAGATCATGGCATGTTGGTAGGTTACACCAGTATTCTTAAGATCAAAGTGCATGAATCTGTAATAGAAAGTCCCCCATGTGGTGATAAAGGTAATTTTGTGTTGATCTTCATGGGCAATCAAAATTTGATTATAACCTGAGAATCCATCTATGAGAGACAACATCTCTTGGCATGCTGTAAGATTAACAATGTGGTTAATGTTAGGTAGAGGTAAGTCATCCTTTGGGTAGGCAATGTTGAGGTCATGAAAGTCCACATAGATACATAGTCCCCCTATGGCTTTATTGATAGGCACAATGTTAGAAACACATTGGGGATAATTAATAGGTTGAGTAAAGTTGACATAAAGGAGGCATTGAAGATATTCTTAAACAAAAAGGGCTATGCGAGGATGAATTCAACAAAGTTTTGATTTGATAGGTTTGGCATCATGATTGGTTATGGTGTTGTGAGTGGTAATGACAAGGTCAATACTAGACATATCAACATATGACCAAGTGAATGCAATATTATGGTCTTGGAGGAAGGTAAAGAAGTCCTGTAATTCCTCAGGGGTGAAGGTTTGGCCAAGTTTGATGACATTATCAAGTTGATATCCATGGTAGATTCATTCAACATGGTTGAGGTTTTCAAAGGTAAAGATTTGTGGATGGAGGAATCCTATGCACCAAGGTAGGTGATAATAACATTATCATCTTGACACAGAATAATGTTAATGGTAGGAGAGTCTTCTCCCATGAGTTGAGAATGGATCAGAGGGATAGATATGGGTGCCCCTTCCTTTTGATAAGTAATGGGGCTGAGGGTAATCATTTTGATGAAAAAAAATTTAGATGGGATGATGTCCTCATCTTCACCCATAGGTGGAGGGGGTGTTGGTGAGGAAGGGGTCTCTTCTTTAATAATGGTATGAGTAGTTAATTTGGATTTATTCTTATTGGGTAGAATGAAGCCAAGGCCATGCTTTTTGTGAGGCTTCTAGGTCTCAATTAAGGTCAATGTGTTTGGGCCATGCTTATGTCATCCCAAACCAAATCCCTTCCAGGCACACCTATGAAGGTATAGTTTAGCAAAGTCTAGATTGTCCAAATAAGAGAAGGTAAAGGTGAATAGTTGAAGTGGAGAGGGATTGGTGGTAGGATTAAATGGCTTGTTAATTCCCCCATAGATAAAGTGGGTTTGATAGCTCAAAATCCCCAAGGGGGTAATGGCTCCAATGTTGGGGTCATAACTAGGTTGGTGGTTGAGTTTCCTATATTCATGGGGAGTAAGGAGGGCATCAAGGGTGAGGATATGGTATTATCTAAGGGTAAGGAATTATAAGGTAGGTTATAAAGGATTAGTGATGGGTATCTGGTCTATGGGGATAGATGAACTGGTAGATGCCTTAGTGGAAGGGGAGGAAGTAATAGTTACAACTTTCATGGGTGAAGGCTTGATGGTGGTTGTTTATAGTGTTTTGGATGGAGGTAGGAGAATTTCATTAGGTTGGTAGGTCATATTACATATTGAAAAAGGGCTAGGGTCAGCTTTTATGGTAGCAACTTAAACTTCATGTTCAAACTTGACACAATAATGGAAGGTGGAAGGTACACAACCCATGGCCTAGATCTAAGGTCTCCCTAGCAAAACATTGTACTGGAATTCACCTTTAACCACATAAAAGAGTTTGGGGAGCATGCAAGGTCCTAGCCAAATATGAAGATGATGGTTCCCAAGGTAGTGGTCATAGTGTCATTAAAGGATCTAAGGACAACTGAGTTTTTGGACATGACATTATCTGGTAGCTTGAGTTGTTCATAAACATGGGAAGAGATGATGTTGATATTGGCTCCCCCATCGATCATAACCTATTTTATGTGGTTTTGGTTGATGTGGGATATATTAAAAAGAGGGGGATCCAAATATTTGGGGTGGATAGAAGCTATCTCTGAGTCCTTAAAGGTAACAAGGGTGGAAAGCTAGAGAACATTGATGAATGCCTCTATAGGCTGGGAGTCTCTTAGTCTAACCTTAATGGCTTATATAGCCTTGATTATGGCCTAATGATGGTGAGGTGAGGTGGAAATGAGCTCATAGAGGCTTATTTTAGGTGGGGTATGGTAAATTTATTTGAGGATGACCCTCTTAATGGAGTTAGAGGGGTTAGCCTCTGAGGTACATATGATGGTAACTTTGGGCTTAGCTACAGACGTGAAGGTTTTGATTTAGTTTGGTTTAGGGTGAATTGGTGGGTATGTCCATGGAATAGACACTTTAGCCTTCCATTTATCCTTTTTTTATGATCATGTGACCACATTGATGGTATGGATAGAGGGGCAAGGTGTGATGGGGGATTGGGTAGATTTTTTGTCACTCTAAGGTGAGAGTGGAGGATTAGGAATGTGTTGGTGGTTGGCTGTTGGGTGTACTAGTGGAGGAATGGATGGAATGTCATTTGCCAAAAGATCATTCTCATCATAGAGTTAATAGATAATGGCCTAGAGAGATTTGAAATTCTTTGTGTCATGCCTAGGTGTCTTATGATAAGAGTAGATTTGATGGTCATTGTACTAGGTTGGCTTCGAATCAAGAGGATTGAAAGGTTTGATAGGAGGTAATGTGAGGATAAAGGTCTACAATAATATTTGAAGAATGGTCATATAGGATTCTTATAGATTAATAAATTTTTAGGGCTTATGGTTTGGGTTAGTAAAATGGGCATGTTTGTGGCAATAGGTTTGGTGAGAGATGGTTTGGGTAGGGTGGTGTTTTTAGTTGATGGTTTTGGTCTGTGTATGTTGGTAGTTGGGGTGGCTAAGTTTGGTGGTTTGACTGGTTGTAATTTGGGAAGGACTGATGCATTAGATAATAAATGTGCTAGTGTAATCCAAAGTAGTGGGAAATATATGTTGAATGGGGGTTACTTTTTAAGCAAAGTGGAAGGGTGAGGCCCTAAAATAGAGGGAAAGGTAGAGGGAGGTAGAGGATTATTCATGCATCCCTTCAATGTTTTAATCCTCTTGGTTGGTGTGGGTTGATACCTGGGTATAGGTTTGGGTGTAGTTAAGTCTAATTTCAAGGATGGGTAAACCAAACTTTGAGTATGGAAGGCACCAAGAGTTTTGAAAGGTTTGGTTGGTGATGTGGTGACTATTTTGGTCAACTGAGGAGGGGGGGTTGGTATAAGTTTATATTGGTTTAAGAGGTGGTTGAGATATGATGGATTGGCTAGTTAGGGGCATGATATAAGGTTTAGGTTTGGTGATGGGGGGAAGCCCTAACTATTACCAAAAAGTGGTCTAATCCATGTCTAGTTTTGTAGCCATACCTAACTTTTGAACAAGTTTGGAAAAAGGTTTGTATACTAGTTTGGCCTCTAGGGTAGTAGGTGTCAAGGAGAAACCTATGGGTTGATATCCTCATTCAGTTCTTTAATCAAGGGAGGTAAGTTAGGGTTGGATGGCTAATCTATGAGGGTTATTTGTGAAAAATTTGCTCCCCTAGGCACAATTTCCATACTTATAGCTTGGTCTATAGTTAGGGGAGATGGTAGGCTAGGAATGGTTGTTTGTTTAGGTTGGCTATCCAAAGGGGTGATTGATGATTCCAAAGCCTCTATGAGAAAAGCTAAGGAAAAAGGAACCTCCTTGGTTTGGGCCTCTGAAGGAAGGGAAAGTGACTTTGCCACCTCGGTAGATGAAGTGGGGGAAAAGCAAGTAGGTTAGATGATAAATGCATCAAGGACCATATTGACCATGTGGGCATCATGAGAATACTTAGCTTATTTATCCTCAACTTTGATAGGGTCATGGTTTCCTATAGATGTCAAGAGCTTGATTTTGAGGGGCATTGTGATTATCCAACATGAGTTCCCATTTATTGATAAGACTCTAAAAAACATTCTTGAAAGTATTACATCGACTGATGTCATGTCCAATTACCTGATGAAAAGCATAGAGCTCATTCTCATTGTATCAAGTAGGTACTAGACAAGAAGAATCAAACTACTAGGGAGGTTTGATGGGTAGAAGTTGTATAAGGTTAGCTTTAGTAGCTTCTCTAGAACTAAGGTATAAGATTATCCAAGTGGAGTGAATTATTTTTGGTTTATTTGGTTTGGGTTCCTTGTATTTTGGTTGGAGGTAATGGGAGAACTTTGTTGATTGACATTGGGTGGAGGGGTAGTTTTAAGGATGATGACATTCGTGGTTCCCCTAGTCTTGGTTCTGGTATTGGCTTGGTTGCCTGGTTTGGAAGAAGAGGTTTTATTGGTCTTGAAGGTAGAGTTATTATTTTTTAACTTTAATTTACCCTCATCTATGGCCTAGTTTTCTAGTTTACATGCCATGGTAAAAGCCTCATCAAATGTTCTAAAGCTTTGGACATGTAGTGTAGAAGATGTATGTTTGACATAGGCAAAGGCAAAAAGTTCTATAAGTTCAAGTTGATGTATGGAAAATGAAAGTTTATTAATCAAGCTTCTCTAATGGGTGGTAAAATCGATAATGGACTCATCATCAAATTGCCTAATAGACTAGAGGTATGTGATAGAGACCTTATTGAAAATGTTAATGGAAAAGTGATTTAAGAAGACTTGTGCTAGTTGAGTGAAGAAAAGATGAAATGCTTGGTGAGGGCACTATACCAGTTGAGTGATTGATTAGATAAAGACATGGGGAAGGTTTGAAGGAGAAGGGCATCATTGTAAGAAATCATGTAACATGCATTCCTAAAACCCTAAGGTGTTGGTAGGGGTCCTCCTTGCTTTGAAATTTGGTAAATTTTGGAAGTTCCCATTGAGGAGGCTAAGGTTTGATGGGGACAAAAGGATGAATAGGTTCATTAAAAATTTGATCATAAGATAGGATGTTATGAGCCCCTAAAATGGATGACTCAAGGTTGGTCATCTTATCCATGAGTATTTTCATTAGGTTAGTTTGAGGTGGTACACCAAAAGGATTGTAAGGTTGATATTATTGTTGAGGTTGGGAAACATATTGGTAATTTTTTGGTTGTTGAGAGGCTACCACATATTGGAATGTTGATGTTATAGGTTGGGTAGGGTAGGTGGATGATGGTGGTTATGTATCAAGTATATACACTTGTAGGTTAGGGATGTATCCTAGATTGGGTGAAATGGGTAACTACTGAGGAGTCCCTGTGGATTGGGCATGGGTGGTAGTTGGGTTGGTGACAAGAGTTGAAGTAGTGACCTTTGTGCTAATGGGTGGTGAATTATAAGGGATAGATACCCTTAAGCTTGATAAAGGGGTATTGATCGATGGGTTAAGTTTGACAGAGGGGAGGTTGGTAGTGCTAGTGGTGGGTGTTTTGGCTATAAGTGGAGCATAATGGGTTAATGGTTGGGTTGTCCCCAAGGTATAAGAGTCATTAGTAGGGGTAAAAGGTGTAAGGCTAATGGTTGGTTAGATAGGTTAGTTTTTAGCTGTAGCATTGAAGGGGTTAGTAGATGAAGATGCCTAGGTGGTCAAAGGTTGGGTGGTGATCATGATAACAAGGATACCCTTTATAATGTGGGATGGCATGCCATAAGGAGGATCATAAGGTGGATTTGAAACTAGGATATGATGTGAAGAGGTATTAAGATAGTGTTGAAGGGCAACTAGATTATTGTCTGGAAAAGTGGTAAAATCCATGTCTCTTTGGGGAAATACTTGAGGGAAAATAGGGATTCCTAATGGATGAGGTTAATCTTCTACCTCAGAGATATACTCCATAGATGAGGAGGTAGAAGAGGTTGATTTAAGTAATGATTTTTGTTTTAATATGTCTCTTTGCTATTGACGAGTGAGAACCATACAAGAAAGAGAGGAGAGAAAAAAAGAACAAACTCACCATTTAAATAAGAAGAAGATAAGAAAATTATCAAGGCAATCAAGACACACACTATGAAGTACATTAATCCTAGAGGTTAGTTTTAATCTCACTTCTAGCTTGAGCTTTAGTTTATGAAAATGTGTGATAGAATTTAGTTTGTAGATCAGGTACTATAGAAGTAGTCTATGGTTGGTTTTGGGTTGTTTAGGTGCTCAAAATAATATGTATTGGAATCAATACGTGGCTTGGTATTAGGTCTTACCCCCTCACTTCACAGTCCCACAGTGATAAGGGTGTTGGGTGCTTAGCCAATATATATTGATGTCCAGAGTTTATACTCAACTAGAGAGACAAGTTGGTTCTCCTCTTGATAGTGACCTCCAAGTAGGAAAAGAAAGAAAGATAAAGGATAAATGTTTGATCGAGCTCCTTTTTAACTTAAGGAGACATGGATTTTACCACTTTTCTAGAAAATAATCTAGTTTCCCTTCAACACTATCTTAACACCTCTTCTCACCATAACTCGATTTCAAATCCACCTCGGGATCCTCCTTATGGCATGCCGTCCCAATTTATGAAGGGTATCCCTATTACCATGATCACCACCCAACCTTTTACCACCCAGGAATCTTCATCTACTAACCCCTTCAATGCTACAACTAAAAACCAACCTATCCAACCAACCATTACCATTACACCTTCCACCCCTTCTAATGACTCCTCTACCTTAGAGAAAACCTAACCATTAACCCATCATGCTTCACTTGTAGCTGGAATACTCACCACTAACACTACCAACCTCCCCTCTATCAAACCTAACCCATCAATCAATACCCTTTTACCAAGATTAGGAGTATATATCCTTTCTACTTCACCACCCATTAACATAAAGGTCACTACCTCACCTCTTGTCACCAACCCAACTACCACCCATGCCCAATCCATAAGGACTCCTTAGAAGTTACCCATTACACCAAATCTAGGATACATCCATAACCCACAAGGGTATGTACTTGCTACCCAAACACCATTATCCACCTACCCTACCCAACCTCTAGAATCCACATTCCAATATGTGGTAGCCTCTCAACTACCAAATAATTACCAATATGTTGCCCAACCTCAACCAAAATATTAGCATTATAATCCTTTTGGTGCACCACCTCAAACTGACCTAATGAAAATGCTCATGAAAAAGATGACCAACCCTTATTCATATATTTTAGGGGCTCATAACATCCTATCCTATGATAAGGTTTGTCATGAACCTATTCATCCTTTTGTCCTTATTAGACCTTACCCTCCTTAATGAGAACTCTTGAAATTTTTGAAATTTCAAAGCAAGGAGGACACCCAACAACACCTTTTAGGCAAGCATGTACATGATTAATTACAATGATACCCTTATCCTTTGAACCGTCCCCATGTCTTTATTTGGCCCAGCACTCGACTGGTATAGTTCCCTTGTTGGGAGAGGGGTGGAGGTAAATCCAAGAACAAACACACCTGTTCTAATTCCACCCGTTAGGATCTTGCTCCTCAGAAAGAGCACAGTATGATTACCAAATATAAGCAATTGAATATGCAGAAATAACCAGAAACACAAGTAACTAGAATTCACCAATAGCACAGAATATGAGAGACAATACACTATCTTGTATTAACACTATACAGAAAAGAATACATCAAAGAGCCGCCACACTCTTTCACCTACAGAGATTTGCCACACCTCAAGTGTACAGTAATTCTTCTCACACACACTCTCCTACACAAAAAATGGTCCCAACAACCAACTCACACACAGAATTGGTGTTCACCTCACCAACCAGTCAGTAATAACCCTGCTGGTACACCAAGCACTCTATACCACTTCAAGCTGATCTCTCATGAACCTTTAACCTGCAATTCAAAGACCAAACTTACATGTAGATCCCCAATGAGCTTACAACAACCTGCAACTCACAGATCTTACAACTAGAAGGAACTCTTCCTTTCTATCTCATGCCTTATACAATACATGCCAATGGGTCTATAAATAGATCCCTAACTCAAACAATAACTTAGACTCTTAATTTAGACAATTATCCTCGCAGCCCAAGACTCTAACTGGTCTCAACATGCAAACTCATCATTCACTTAACTAACTGTCTGTGAAACGAACACTTCTGGAACACACAGGCGACCGACGTCGGTCCCTGCCTGTCTGGTTCTGCCGACGTCGGCCGACTTCCTGCCGTCGCCAGTGGCCTTCTGCACTGGTCTCTGTCGACGTCGGTCCTGCTGTCGACGTCGGTTCCTGTAGAACTTAGCAACCATCTGTTCTTCAGTTTGCAAAGATTGAAGCTTTTAGCTCCACAACCTAACAATCTCCCACTTGGAGATAAACAGCTGCAACTTGTACCTGTACCTATACACCATCAAGTTTGTTTCCTTGGCTTTGTATCCCTCCTCAAGATCACTCTTGAAGACCAACCACCACAAAATTTGTGGTGCAAAACCTATCATCCAAATTACCTGCCACATCTGCATCTACAACCATGTAGAAAAAGAACTTGACCCTGCATAACATGTGCACCTGCTGCTGGTCCCACTAAACTGCCCTTCAGTATTACTCTCCTGGATTGACTCCAAACTTGTGACAACTCCCACTGCTTGGGAAAACTTAGGTTTAGTACATACCATGCACTCAACCTCATTATGTGAATCAAGACACCTGTTCTATGAACTGTCTAACCATCAGCGTGCTAACCGGCTTCACACAATCATCCTGAAACAAAGTCAACAAGACCTCCATGTCTCTAGAACACACTCATGCCAAAGAATCTTGTTGCTCCCAGATTCTCCATGACAAGCACCTGAACTAGCTTTACCTTTAGTTCAGTAATACCTGTATATGTAACCCTGCAACAAGCACATCATACAGAAAATAGGATAGTGTAGCTAATATTATCTGACCTGGTAAAGAGAAACACAATGATCAAACCTCCATTGCCCTGCAGCTAATACAAGATCATATACCCTGATCTTCCATCTCATGTATCCATTTCCGCTCTTCTTCATCCTCAACATCCATTCGTCTCTCAGTGCTTACTTCCAGCTGGCAACACTACCCAAAACACCTATTTGGTTCTCCTCCAAGGAATCACATCTTCATCCATGCCAAGCTCCCACTATTTCTTGGATCTACCTGTTCTGCTTCTTCAAAAACTTCCTGGTCCTATGCCATAAGTGAGCAACAAGTAGTGTAAAGAATGGAAATGATGAATTTAAGAACTTACTTACACCTTCAGTCCTCCATATGGGCACTTGAGACTCCATGACAACTCGCTGTCCACCCAAAATTCATCTCAGTAACCGATGCCGGTCACATCTTAGTCTACAGCCGACCGATGTTGGTTCCCTGCGACTGCCTCCCTACCGACGTCGGGCTGCACATAGTCGATGTCGGTCCCTGTCTGGACATCAACGCCAGTTTTCCTGCCGACGTCGGTCTCTGTGTTTTTCTTGTGAGACCTGACTTTTTCCCGCGAGCTCTTTTTGGATCAAAACCTTGTCCAAATCACCCTTGCTCTGCTCAGAATTCCTCTGCACCTTGTGCTGAACTCTGTCCGTCACTTTCTCCTTGAAAACCAAGGCTTTCCCGTTCTTGTCACTAACATCGGATTCCTCAAGAAACCTCACCTTCTTCTTCTGCATACAGAAACCACAATCCATGCCTTCCAAATCTGAAAGCATATTCTTTGACTCAAGAACCAGCATCTCCTTCTTATCTATGTGGCCAAGCCTATCAAGCCACATCTCTGAATCTACAGCTGAAGTAGATAGCCCAGAAAGAGAATCAGTAAAACAAGTAGATAGATAAAGCGTACCTACTTTTTCACCTCTAGCTACAACAAGTGTACCCTTGGTAACCTTCCAAGAGTCCGCTGTGAGAGTTACTGTGCAACCCTCTTCACCCAAACTTCTGACAGAAATCAGATTCTGCTTCAGAATTGGGACATGCATGACCTCTTTTAACACCCATGTGTCACCTGTCTGCAATTTCAGCTTCACTTTGCCTTTGCCAACAATCTGACAAGGCTTACCATCCCCTACACAAATTTCTCCAAAGTCTCCCTAGACATACTCATGAAAAAATTCCCTATGTGGGGATGCATGAAAAGAGGCACCTAAATCTAATACCCAAGATTCTACTTTATCCAAAGAACATACCAGAGCATCCTGTGCAACGTAACCCGCAACATCTGCTTCTTCTACATATCCTTCATGCTGATCTTCACCCGATCTGCAATCTCTCTTTAAGTGCCCTTGCTTTCCACATTTCCAGCAGGTTATTCTGCCATACTTGGACTTGGATCTTTTGCCTATCTTCAACCTTGATCTCCCACGCTCTGTCTTCTCTCTTGGCCTTCCTCTTCCTTCAACACTCAAAGCATCTCCAGATGATTCACCTGTGCTTTTCCTGCGTATCTCTTCATTCAAGATCACACTCACAACATCATCTACTTTTAAAACTTTTGAAGGAGACACAGTATTAGAAACTGCCGTTACCAAACCTTCCCAACTTTCAGGCAATGAACACAAGATTAAGAGAGCTCTAAGTTCATCATCAAATACAATATTCACTGAACTTAACTGGTTTACCAAACCATGGAAATCACTAAGATGGCTATGAACAGATCCACCTTCCAACATTTGCAAATTAAATAAACGCTTCATAAGAAATACCTTATTAGAAGCCGAGGGTTTTTCATACAAATTTGCCAAAGATTTCATCAACTCCACCGTTGTCTTACACTGTGATAAGCTAGAAATCATAGATGAATCAAGACTCAATCTAACAGATCCCAGACCCTTCCGATCAAGAACCTCCCATTCTTCATCTTTCATATCCAAGGGTTTGCTAGCAACCCCACCCAACGGTAAGTACAAATCTTTTTGATACAGATAGTCCTCAATCTGCATCCTCCATAATTGGTAGTTCTTGCCATTAAACTTTTCCATTCGTAGTTGACTGTTTTCTGCCATTGCTCACCTCCCACTCAAACAGAAGCCCTGTGAGTA
This sequence comes from Torreya grandis, assembly GCA_037957365.1. NCBI lineage: Eukaryota > Viridiplantae > Streptophyta > Pinopsida > Cupressales > Taxaceae > Torreya > Torreya grandis. Next base: position 700,862 of record JARHVA010002663.1, on the reverse strand, counting down.
ACCTGCAATCAAAACACACTACCCAGATCTACACCAATCTGTTAGTATCCCAACCAAAAGCTCTGATACCACTTGTTGGGAGAGGGGTGGAGGTAAATCCAAGAACAAACACACCTGTTCTAATTCCACCCGTTAGGATCTTGCTCCTCAGAAAGAGCACAGTATGATTACCAAATATAAGCAATTGAATATGCAGAAATAACCAGAAACACAAGTAACTAGAATTCACCAATAGCACAGAATATGAGAGACAATACACTATCTTGTATTAACACTATACAGAAAAGAATACATCAAAGAGCTGCCACACTCTTTCACCTTACAGAGATTCGCCACACCTCAAGTGTACATTAATTCTTCTCACACACACTCTCCTACACAAAAAAGGGTCCCAACAACCAACTCACACACAAAATTGGTGTTCACCTCACCAACCAGTCAGTAATAACCCTGCCGGTACACCAAGCACTCTATAGCACTTCAAGCTGATCTCTCATGAACCTGCAACCTACAATTCAAAGACCAAACTTACATGTAGATACCCAATGAGCTTACAACAACCTGCAACTCACAGATCTTACAACTAGAAGGAACTCTTCCTTTCTATCTCATGCCTTATACAATACATGCCAATGGGTCTATAAATAGATCCCTAACTCAAACAATAACTTAGACTCTTAATTTAGACAATTATCCTCGCAGCCCAAGACTCTAAATGGTCTCAACATGCAAACTCATCATTCACTTAACTAACTGTCCGTGAAACGAACACTTCTGGAACACACAGGCGACCGACGTCGGTCCCTGCTTGTCTGGTTCTGCCGACGTCGGCCGACTTCCTGCCGTCGCCGGTGGCCTTCTGCACTGGTCTCTGCCGACGTCGGTCCTGCTGCCGACGCCGGTTCCTGTAGAACTCAGCAACCATCTATTCCTCAGTTTGCAAATATTGAAGCTTTTAGCTCCACAACCTAACATCCCTCACCAAGAATTCCATCTTTTCTTTCACCCAACTAGCTCAAGTCTTCTTAGACCACTTTTCCTTTAACATTTCCAAAAAGGTCTCTATCATAGACCTCTATTCTCTCAGGTAATTTGATGATGAGTCCATTACTAATTTTGTTGCCCATTAGAGAAGCTTGATTAATCAACTTTCATTTTCCCTGCCTCAACCTGAACTTATAGAAATTTTTTCTCAAGCTTGTGCCAAACATATATCTTCTACACTACGTGTCCAAATCTTCATGACTTTTGATGAGGCTTTTAACATGGCACATAAGATAGAAAACTAGGCTATAGATGAGGGTAAATTGAAGTTTCAAAACAAGAACTCTACCTTCAAGACCAACATAACCTCTTCCTCCAAACCAAGCAACCAAGTCAATACCAGAATCAAGACCAAGGGAACCGTGAATGCCATCATCCTTAAAACTACCCCTCCACCTAATGTCAATCAATAAAATTATCCCATTACCTCCAACCAAAATACATGGAATCTAAACTGAAGCAACCAAAAACAATTCACTCCACTTGGAGAATCTTATACCTTGATTTTGGAGAAGCTACTAGAAGCTAAAATTATATAAATTCTACCCATCAAACCTCCCTAGTAGTTTGATTCTTCTTGTCCAACACCTTCTCAGTATAATGAGAATTTTTTGTGTGCTTTTCATTAGGTAATTAGACATGACATTAGTTGATGTAGTACTTTCAAGAATGTTCTTCAGTCTTATTGACAAAGGGGAACTCATGTTGGATAATCCCAATGCCCCTAAAAATCAAGATCTTGACATCTTCAGAAAACCTTTTCCCAACCATGCCCCTGTTAAAGTCAAGGACAAACAAGATGAATATTCTCATGATGCCCACATGGTCACTATGGTCCTCAATATGCCTATCATTCAACCTACCTACTTTTCCACCACTTCATTTATCAAGGTGGAAAAGTCACTTTCCCTTCCTTTGGAGGCCCAAACCAAGGAGGTTCCTTTTTTTCGTATCTTTGCTCATTGAGGCTTTGGAATCATAAAGCACCCCTTTAGATAGACAACCTAAAAAAATAACCTTTCCTATCCCATCATCTCCCCTAACTATAGACCAAGCCACATATGGACATCATGCCCAGGGGAGTGAATTTTTCACAAACACCCCTCATAAAGTGGCCACCTAGCCTAAACTTATGTCCCTTGCTTAAGGAAATGAATGAGGCTATCAGCCTTCCTCCTAAACCATTGGGTGTCTCCTCAACACCCCCTACCCTGGAGGCTAGACTGGTATATAAATCTTTTTACAAACTTATTCAAAAGTTAGGTATGGCTATAAAACCAGACATAAATTAGACCACTTTCTAGAAACAATTAGGGCTTCCCCCCATTACTAAACCTAAACCTTCTAGCATGCCCCTAACCAAAAAATACATCATATCTCCACCACCTCTTAAACCAATCCAAACTTATACCAAACCCCCACCTCTTCAATCAACCAAAACAACCACCACATCACCAACCAAACCTTTAAAAACTATTGGTACCTTCCTTACTCAGAGTTTGGTTTACCCATTCTTGAAAGTAGACTTAACTTCACCCAATCTTATACCCAGGTCTCAACCCACACCAACCAAGAGGACAAAAACATTGAAGGGATGCATGACTAAGCCTCTACCTCCTTCTACCTTGCCCTCTATCTTAGGGCCTCACCCTTCTAATTTTCTTAAAAATCAACCCCCTTCAACATATGTCACCCACTACCATTAATTACACCAGCACATTTATTATCTAATACATTGGTCCTTCCTAAATTACAACTAGTCAGACCACCAAACTCATCCACCTCAACTACCAACATACCTATACCAAAACCATCAACTAGAAACACCACTCTACCCAAACCATCTCTCACCAAACCTATTGCCTCCAACATGCCCATCTTACCAACCCAAACCATGAACCCTAAAAATTTCTTACCTTTAGTAGAATCCTATACTACCATTCTTCAATGATTATTATAGACATTCATCCTCACATTACCTTCTATCAGACATTTTGATCCTCTCAGTTTAAAACCAACTTGGTACAATAACTATCAAATCTTCTCCTATCACGAAACACCTAGGCATGACACAGAGAATTAAAGAGCTATCTAGGCCATTATCCACTAACTCTATGATGAGGATGATCTTTTGGTAGATGACCTTTCATCCATTCATCCACCACTACACCCAACAACTAGCCACCAACACATTCCTAATCTCCCACTCTCACCTCAAAATGATAGAGAATCTACCCAACCCCCCATCACACCTTGCCCCTCTATCCATACTATTAATGTGGTCACATGATCACAAAAAAAGGATAAAGGGAAGGCCAAAGTGTCTATTTCATGGACATACCCACTAAATCATCCTAAACCAAACCATATCCAAACCTCCTCATTTGAAGCTAAGCCCAAAGTTACCATCTTAGTCACCTCGAAGGCTAACCCCTCTGACTCCATCAAGAGGGTCATCATTAAACAAATTCACTAGACCCCAAATAAAATGAACCTCTATGAGCTCATTTACACCTCACCTCACCATTATCAAGCCATGATCAAGGCTATGTAAGCCATTATGATTAGACCATGAGACTCCTAGACTAAAGAGGCATTCATCGGTGCTCTCCATCTCTCCACCATTATTACCTTTAATGACTTAGAGATACCTTCTATCCGCCTTGAAGACTCAGATCCCCCTATTTTTATTACAACCCACATTAACCAAACTCACATCAAATAGGTTATGATTAATGAGGGAGCTAGTATCAATATCATCTCTTCCCATGCCTATGAGAAACTCAAGCTACTGGACAATGACATGTCCAAAACTTTAGCCATCCTCAGATCCTTTAATGACACTATGAACACTACCTTGGGAACCATCATCCTTCATATCTGGCTAGGACCTTACATGCTCCCTAAACTCTTTTATGTGGTCAAAGGTGAATTCAAGTATAATGTTTTACTAGGGAGACTTTTAGATCCATGCCATGGGTTGTGTACCTTCCACCCTTCATTTTTGTGTCAAGTTTGAATATGAAGGTCAAGTTATTACCATAAAAGTTGACCCTAGCCCTTTTTTAGTATGCAATATAACCTACCAACCTAATGACATTCTCCTGCCTCTATCCAAAGCACTACAAATAACCACCATCAAGCCCTCACCCGTGAAAGCCAAAGCCATTACTTCCTCCCCTTCTACTAAGGCATATACTAGTTCATCTATCCCAATGGACTAGATACCCATCACTAATCCTTTGGAACCTACCTTCTAACACCTTACCCTTGGAGAATAATGTCTCCTCACCCTTGATGCCCTCCTTACTCCCTAAGAATACATGAAACTCAACTACCAACCTAGTTATGACCTTGACATTGGAGCCATTACCCCCTTGGGGCCTTCAAGCTATCAAACCCAGTTTATCTATGGGGGAATTGAAAAGCCACTTAGCACTACCACCAATCCCTCTCCACCTCAACCATTCACCTTTACCTTCTTTTATTTGGATAACCCAAACTTTACCAAACTATACCTTCATAGGTGTACTTGGAAGGGATTTGGTTTGGGATGATATGAGTATGGCCCACACACATTGACCTTGATTGAGACATGGAATCCTCAAGAGAATCATGGCCTCAAATTCATTGTACCCAATAATAAGAAATCCAAACAATCTACCCCTACTATTATTGAAGAAGAGACCCCTTCCTCACCAACACCCCCTCCAACTATGGGTGAGGATGAGGACATCATCCCACCTAATTTTTTTTTTTCATCAACATGATTACCCTTGGCCCCCTAACTTATCAAAATGAAGGGGAACCCATATCCATCCCTTTGATCATCCTAAACTCATGGGAGAAGACTCTCCTACCATTAACACTGCCTAGTATTAGGATGATGATGCTATTCTCACCTACCTTGGTGCATCAGATCCCTCCATCCACAAATCCTTACCTCTAGAAAACTTAACCATGTTGAATGAATCTACCATGGATATTGACTTAGGTACTCTAAAAAACCCACATGTCATCAAACTTGGGCAAAACCTCACCCCTGAGGAACTATATGACTTCTCTACCTTCCTCCAAGATTGTAGTATTGCACTCACTTGGTTATATGCCAATATGCCTAGTATTGACCCAACCATTGCCACTCAAAACATCATAAACAATCATGATACCAAAACTATTAGATAAAAACTTCATCGAATGCATCCTCGCATATCCCTCCTTGTCAAAGAAAAGCTTCAACACCTCCTTTCTATCAACTTTATTCAACCCATTGATTATCCCTAATGGGTTTCAAACATTGTGCCTATCACTAAAGCCATAGGGGGACTATGTATTATGGACTTTCATGACCTCAACCTCACCTACCCAAAGGATGACTTTACTTTACCTAGCATTGACCAACTTTTTGATCTTATAGTATGCCAAAAGATTTTATCTCTCATGGATGGATTCTCGATTTAATTAGCATAAAACTAGCTTTATCACCCCATAGGGGAATTTTTATTGTAGAGTCATGCCCTTCAGTGTTAAGAATGATGGTGAAACCTACCAACATGCCATGACCTATATTTTCCATGACCTTATCCGTACAATCATCAAAGACTATGTGGATGACCTTTTTAAGAAATCTAAGCTTCACAAAAACCATTTAGCCATTTTAAAGATTATCTTTGAGTGACTTATCCACTATCATGTCTACCTCAATCCCAAAAAATGTATTTTTGGTGTCTTGTCAGGCAAACTTATTGGATTCATCATTTCCCTTTAAGGAATCAAGGTTGATTCAGCCAAAATTAAAGCCATCCTCAATATGCTACCTCTAACCAATTTTAAACAACTTCTTAGCTTACATGGAAAGCTTCAATCTATTCATTACTTCATCTCCTAGCTCTCTAATTGGTGTCAACCCTTCCATCACCTCTTGAAAAAGGATGTATCTTTCAAGTGGAATGTTGATTGTCAAAAGGCCTTTGATGCATTCAAAGAATACCTACTATTTCCACCTATATTTACACCACCTAAGGATGACCAACCTTTCTACCTCTATATCTCTACCATAGACCATTCCCTAGGGTGATGCTTTCCCATTGAGACGAACAACACAAATAATAAGCCATCTATTACATTAGCTGCACACTTGTTGAATATGAGACTCAATACACACATACTGAGAAATTGTGTTAGGCTCTAGTCTTCATGGGCAACAAACTTCACCACTACCTTCTTAACCATAAATTTTTTTTCATAACTAATACTGACCCCCCTCAAGTATATGCACTTTAAACCATACCAAAACCAATGTATGGCTAAGTGGTTCATGATTTTAAACTGAGTTTGATCTTGAGTTCCTCCAATAAAAATCAATAAAGGGGTAAGTCATTATTGAACAATTGGTTGATGCACCCCTAATAGAAACCTAACCTTCCCCTCTTGAATCTTTAGATGAGTCAATCATAAGTCTATCTCAAGCAAATTTTACCAATCATGTAACCATGTTTTTAAATTGTTCCAAATGTCAGCATGGTGGGGAGTTGATATCGTCCTTATCCCCCTTATTGGTGAACCACTTCCTTTGTCATTTAAAATAGACTTCAAATGCACCAACAATGTGGCTGAGTATGAATCCCTAGTAATAAGTCTCCAAAATGCCTTAGCCTTAGGATTCAGAATAATCAATATCTTTGGTGACTCCCAACTTATGGTCAACTAAGTCAGTAGAATTTACCAGTGTAAGAATTAAATGATGCAACTATATAGACAACTAGTCAAAAAACTCCTAGCCTCATTTAAACACTATCATATTCAAACCACCCCATGATCCACCAACAAATTTGCTGATACCATGGCTTCTCTTACCTCTCAGATCTCATCGTCATATTCAAACTCCAAACTATTAGTCATTATCCATCACCTCACTGAACCTTCCTACACCAAATCAAACACTCCAACCATATTTAGTGTGGAAGAGATTCTACTTGACCTTTGGTATCAACAAACCTTTAACTACCTTCACCTTGACATAGTTCCCTCTGACCTCTCTAGGAATGTCCATCAGGCATTCATTTAGAGCACCTATCATTACACCATTATAGGAGGAATTATTTAAAAATGTGGTTTTAATGGCCTCCTATTCTATTACCTTCATGGTCTATAAGCCTCTCACACTATTAAGGAGACACAAGAGGGTATTTGTGGGGGAAATTTAGTGGACTCGCTATGGATAAGTGCATCCTCTACCTAGTCTATTACTATCCCACCCTTAATCAAGACTATTGCCATTATGTGAAAAAGTGTGTCAGGTGTCAACAACATTCTAATTTACATCACACACCTAGTAATAGTCTTCACATTTATGCAAAATTTTATCCCTTTTCACAATGGGGTCTAGACCTTATCAGTAAAATTAACCCCCACTCTTCAAAATGACATCATTCTATCATTACCATGATCAAATATTTTACCAAATGGGTAGAAGTTATTCCATTTGTCTTGATAAACGATAAAAAGATCATCAAATTTATTACCCATCACATCATTTGTAATTTTGGTGTTCCCCATAAGATCATCATAGATAATGGAAAATCCTTCAAAAATAAACAAGTTTAGGGCCTTTGTGATGTATTTGGTATAAAAGATAGCTTTTCATCACCTTATCACCCCCAAGCAAATGGATAAGCCAAATCCTCTAACAAAACCCTTAATAACATGCTTACCAAAATGGTTAATGTCTCAGGTCAAGATTGACACTTGCACATCCATTTCACCTTATGGGCATATTGTACTAGCATCTACACCCTTATAACTACTACACCTTTTTCTCTTATGTTTAGAACTGAGGCTGTATTTCCTTTTGAAATCCAAATACCTTCTCTTCACATATCTTTGCATGATCTTAGCTCAAAAGATGATTATCATCAAGGATGCTTAGCTCAACTTGAGATACTTGATGAGTGTCATTTGGTCACCCTTTCCCATCTTCGTGTCTATCAAAAATGAATCAAACATGCCTATAACAAACACCTAAAAGTTTGAGAATTCAATATTGGAGATCTTTTCCTCAAGGAAAACCAACATGTAACTAATATGGAGAAAAGCAAAAGGGGAAAATTTGATTTCAATTAGCTTGGACCTTACATCATTACCCATAATTATGGATCATGAGCTTATCATTTATTCTCTCTCGAAGGCAAACCAGAACCTGAGCCTCTCAATGCTTTGCATTTGCATCCATTTTATTGTTAGATAGGGATTGTAATCATCATTTGTCTAACTTAAGCTTGTCCCTTACAACCACATTCTTTCCCTCTTTTTAGGGGCAACTAACTAAAACTAAATCATGTGATTATCCATCACAATTATAGCCTAATATTGAACTGTGGATACCATGACTCTATCCATTGCATGATTCTCATAGTACTTCCCATCTCTTTGAGATTAGTTCTTATAGTCATTATCACCTATACCTCCTTTTCACCTACTGAACCTTCATGTCAGCTTAGTTTTACCTTCATAAAGGCAATCCATTAAGCATGTATGAGCAATTCTATATCAATCAAAATCTAGAAAAAGCAATATCAAATAGAAAAAATAAATCATGGGTCATTCTTAGCATTTATAGATTGCTCCCTTGAAGGATAGCTATTGAAAACTTATTCAAAATTACAAAATGTAAAGTGGACTACTCCCTTGAAGGACAACTATCAAAATCATTTGTACTAAGAACATAAACTTAGACCACTCCCTCAAAGGATGGCTGAGTAAAGCATTTGTTAAAGCTAACAATTTCTTGGAAGCTTCTTGCATCTATCAGCTTCCTTGACCCTCAAGCAAAATCAAAATTAAAAGCAAAAATAAGAGCAAAATCAAATTTGAAAGCCACAATTAGTTCTCATAAATGAAATAATCTTGGAAAGCTACAATCAACTCTCCTTAGTAGACTTCCTACATCAATCAATCTACACTTTATATATGAACATAGACTTGTTTATACTACCTCTCTAGATACCTACATAAAAGGCATACTATTCTCCTTAAAGGTCCCAGTTTCACCCATTCTCCCTCCACATATCACATGCACAAGACTATGAGCTTACTTGACACAATGTAATGATGATCCCTATCTATCAACCTAAGCATGCTAATACAAAGCTTTGGAAAGGCTTATTTTCACTAAGCCAATCCAACTTTAGGTTTCATGTCAATCTTTACCAATGAAAATGCATCATGTTCATTTTAATATCTCTTATTAGTTTATGTAAGCCTATCACTCTATGCATAAACAATAAACATGACATCAAAAACATCCCCATCATGAACTATGTCAATAAGCAACAACATCTATCCATCAATGAATCAATGTAAATGTATCACAACAAACCATAAACATCAATCACATCACATGAGCATATAAACATGTCATCACACCATCACAAGTATAAACCAAATCACTAAGCAAAACATCAAGGCATATACCATTTCCCATTTCACCCATATAGCCATAAATAAAGCTCTAACATGTATCTATCTATAACATATCCTATCATAACTATGAGCATAATTAGATCATCATAGCTAACTCTATAGAGTCACATACCTAAGCTACTAAGTGAAACACTATAATCATGAACCAAAACCATAAGCCATAATCATAAACCATAAGCATCCATCATACATAAGCACAAAAAAACATACATCATATACATCGAATCATAAAAAAATCATACATGTAACAATGTATCAGGTCTCTCAAAAAATATACATCTCAATACATTGACACACAAGATAGTATCAAAATAATACATCAAAATAGTGTATTTAACCATAATCATGGGCCTGCACCATTAGCACTAGCCCCATCTACACCTGTACCTAGTGGTAGTCCCCCTGGGACCCCTATCTATCCCACTTTAGAAGCCCACTAACCTGGAGTAGCTATTGATGGCCCATTGGCCAAGCTCACTTTGTACTCTACATACTTCATAGCTTGGGGTAGCTAGTCTAATACCATCACCCATAATATTAGATTTCCACCATAGTAGCTAGATAACATGCTTAGGGCACTATGTTTGGTGGTCTTCTTGCCACTATTGCACCTACCCTAACCCTCTATCTAAGTATATCTCTCTCACTTGTCATGGTGGTGAGATAACCATGTAATGCCTAAATATGGCCCTCAAATGTGGCCACCTATCCCTATAGAGTCTATACTTAAGCCTGGGCCATGACCAACACTACCCTTACCTATCAACCCTGGCTAGCTAGATCTACAACCATCAGTGTTGCCCTTCCATAATCTCCACCTACATCTACAATTGCATAGATAGGCTGGTACCAAGCCATGTATTCATCTATACACCCTTCATCATCTATGGGATCCCTAATAGGAATCTCTTCAAAGCCACTAGATAAAATTATCTGCACGTGCTAGGGCATTAGTAACTGAACCTCTGAGTCTTGCATCTTATACTATGGATGTGGACTTGATACACCCTATAACAAACCAAACTAGCACTACACTCAGTTGAAGGGAATCAACTCAACCTCACCCTCTCTTTAGCCCACTATCCACCTATAGCTTTGAATAGTGAGGGTCTCCCTCCTATAGCTTAGCTAGGTAGGGAACTATAGGTATGGTCTCCATATGATGTCTACAACTACCGATCCACCTAGGGCATCCCTAAACCACTCAATGTCATGTGCTCTACCTTTGACCCCTGATGTAGTATAGTCATCCCTCCACCTCATAAAGCTAATAGAGAACTCCAGCTATATGTACCCCATCCACAATAATCCTATAGGCCTTAAAACCTAGATATGCTCATAAGCCCAATATTGTAGAACCATGCCCACACTAATTCTATACCTCTTATGGTGTTTGAATCCCCATAAATATTTATAAATATAGACCAACAGTATTGGGACCCACCTAAATACTATCTTCCCAAGCAATAGCTTGACAAAAATAGCCAATAATACATAGGGGAATCTCCCACTACTAGAATATGGAACCTCAAAGCAAGTAACTATGATCATTAACATTGTCATAAGTCTCCTCTCCTTGGGAGCCATCTTGTATAGTGATTTATAATTGAACCCTCAAGAGTGCCAATAGACCTGATCGATATCATCTCCATATAAATACTTGACATACTCATCCCACTCTGCTTGCTCAATCTGGTAGATTGCCTTGCCACATACTAGGAATCAAGTGATCCTATAGACATCCTCTTGGAGAATAGTCATCTCCTTGGTTGGTAGCAAGAAGGTATTAGTAGTGAGATACCATCTCTCAATGAGTGCTACTATCAAGGATGCATCTCTAGGCATATGCTAGTAGTGCCTCATCTCTTCTAGCCTTATTACCTCCATATGTGCCCAATCATTAGCAGTCATCCCCTTGAGTAGCAAAGAGAAAATCCATGTCACACGGTCATGCATTTGTATTTACTCTTGAGCCTACACCAAATCAAAATGCTTGGCTTAGACCCTCACTAGTCTCATCTACCCTATCTTTTAAATGTGCTCCTCACCCTCACCTATTTGACCTAAACATAACCACGACATATTTACCCCTTGCACCTAATTTATTTGACCAAAATTCAAGCCTCATCACTTATCTTAACCCTAACTGTTAAAATTTCAACCTTCAAAAACATACCTAAGCCCTAAACATTTTTTTAAAAACCCTACCCTATCCTAGTTAACCATTAATGATCATGATGACTATCAATGGTTTGGGACCCCTAGTTTCTATGCTGTTGACCATCGATAATCAAACCTAACTATCGATAGTCACTTGTGGGTATTTTAGGGATAAAATTCCCAAAACCCCTTGGGCCTAAAACATGAGCAAAATTGAAATGCATCTAGCATAAGCACTCTAACCAAATAAATTGTTTCCCACATCACCCACCCACCCTATCAATTTGGTTCTCTACCCACCCCATTTCCCAAAACCCTAAAACCCTACCTATGGCATGCAGGCCCAAATAGCAAGTTTGTAGACCTCTCCTTGCATAAAAATACAAGCAAATGAAAATCAAACTTATCTACCAATTTAGTGCCCCCCCTACCTCATTTCATGACCTACTCCATGGTCTAAGCCCTTGAGTAGGTGCTTGGCTATGTCCTCATGCTCCCTATATCTTAGACCCACATAATCTACCAGTCACCTCTAGCCCATGAGCAACATCCACCTCAATACACACTTTCCTCACAAAGCACTGAAATTGCCCATAGCTCAATCAAACAAATCCCAATAATAAAAGTGACAAATTAAATTTTATTTTTTTACCTTTACCCCTTAAAATTGTAGGGTTTTTACTGATCATCAATAATCAAGGTGATCATCGATGATCACCTTATAGGGATCCTAACCATCAATGATCAAGATACCCTCAAAACCCAATTTCACCTTTTACCTGTAACCTTCACATTTCAAGCAATTTACCTTAGGCTCTTGCCTACTTTTAGAGATGAATTTATCCCACCAACTTGACCACCTTGTCATCTCATCATTGGTCTCTTTTGGCCCATCTAGCATGAAATTTTATGACACTTTTTGCTTGATCCTTTGATCACAATGACAACATTGCCATGTTGAGCCTTTTTCATTTTGCAACACCTCACACATACCGATCTACTTGTGTCTTACCAAGAGCACTTATTACCTCAGATACCCATAAAACTAGATCCATTTGTGTTTTCCTTAGGATCACTTCCTACCTTGGATACCCACTGGATACACGAGATCTCTTAAGAGACTTGAGTTTACAGGTGTTCCCAACTACCACACCTATGGGTGGTTATGCTGTTCAATCATCACTTGTCTTTTTTAATACTGACCCTTATTTTTACAAATATTGGTAACCTCGTCTATGTGTGATCTTGGCTATCACTCCTTTTTGTCACATTTTATGTGCATGTTTATGTCTTAAATGTGCAACCTAATGTCACCACCTCATGACTCACCTTCTAGCACTTATCAAACTCATACCCACTTTAGCTTCACCTCACTAACTCATGATTTGAGGGGAAACACCTCCTCCCACTCTTAGGGTAAGTAAACCCTTGACCCATACTCCATTTTTGTTTTGTATCTTATTCATGTAAGTTGTATAACAAAAAAGGGCAAAATATAGACACCAAAAATTTGCACACCTACAATTTTGAATGTTGAAGTAGCCCTAGACCCTTTTGGAACCAAAATACACCTATTGGGCCTAAACCAACAAACCTACACTTAGTTTCACCTTACTGAATAATCTTAGCCTTCATGATCCTATCCTTATGGACCCTAACCATTGATGGTCAACCTTGGGGACCCCTGACCATCGATGGTTAGGATCCACATTCTCATTAAGAGCATGCAAGCTCTACCAACCCTTTTCTAAATATAACTTGTCTAATTTGTGTTAAGAGCCTTTGCATGCATAAATTATATTTATATGACCTAGTTACACCTTCACTTCCACCTCTTGCTTATGCCTATAAGAGAGAGAGAGTTGGGAGGTCAAATTGATCTATAATAATTATCAGGAGCTCATGCATTCAAGAGTTTTCTTTTGTAGGTTAATCAAGTCAATCAACATCATCAATATTATCAAGAATTATTAGCCATCTTATTGAGAGATAACTCACCATCATCTCTCAACCAAGATTTTAGGTACCATTACTCTATTAGAATTAGGCTAGATTCCACCAACATGCTAACTACATCAACCACCCACTTGCCAACTAAATTTTGGTAAGATAAGTGCTTGTTTGTTAATATTTACATGCTTTTATTCCATTTTACAATCAATCTAGCCCTTGCCTAATTATCAAAATCCATTTATGGAATCTCATCATCTTCTGTTGATCAAACCCAAAAATGCACAATCAATTACTAATGGTCATATCCTAACCATCAATAGTCAGACATAACCACTGATGGTTACCCGAACCATCGACAGTCACATGTGGCAAAAAAACCAACAAGCTAATTTCACCCACCCACACCCAATCAAATCCACTTTTCTATGTTTTTGACCACTCATAGACCCCTTTCATAATTTTTGAAGCATACCCTAACTCATTAGCACTAATATTAATTAATTTATCACTAATTAGATCATTTCTAGTCTATTTTTCTAGCAAGATTTCTTGTATTCATTTTAGTGCCTTTTTAATTATTGATGTAAGTACCTTCTCTCTAGATTTATCAACTTGACTATTTGAAATGTGTAGATTAACATCCCTTAAATAAGCATCACTTTTGAGATCTAGATATCATTAGGCAATCCACTCAATTATCTGTCTAGTAAACAAGTTTGTTTTAGTGCTTACTTATCTACAGGTCTTCCTCCCAAGCCAAAGAGGAGCTCTTCACAATATTCTAATTTAGTGCACACATAAATAAACAAGTTTTTCAATCATACCTGTATCAATTTTTTTTCTCTCTTTCTTTCAAAATTAAGTAAAAATTTACATGAAACATTTTGGCATGCTCGGTGGGACCAATCTGGTTGGATATGATGTCCTTTTTGGATGGATGGATAAATCAGGTTGTGTGTTGATTTCATAAAATTAAATAAAGCCTAAAAAAAGGATAATTATCCTCTACCTTCTATGGATGAGGTAATATAAATGGTGAGTGGCTTAGATATGATTCCCTTTTTGGATAGATTCTCAAGCTACAACTAGGTATTTGTTAAGGTAGAAGATAAAATGAGGATTGCCTTCACCACCAAATGGGGAACCTTTGTGTATAAAAAGATGACGTTCAACCTAATCATCATAGGAGCCACTTTCTAGAGAGTGATGGATTTTGGATTTCATGTACTTGTGGGGAAGTGCATAATTATCTATATGAATGATCTTATAGTATTTTACAAGAATAGGGTTGACCATGTAAGCCATCTATAAAAAGCCTTAAATAGGTGCAGAAGGTATGTAATTTCTCTAAACCCCAAGAAATACATTTTTGGAGTTACTGATAGAAAATTATTGGGCCATAATATCAACAAAGAGGGGATCTCCATCAACCTAGATTTTATCTAGGTCATCTCTAAACTAACCATGCCCAACATAATGAAAGAGATGAAGTATTTCTTTGGCAAGATCAAATGCATGAGAAAATTCATTTTTAGTTTTACAGAAATCATCAAACCATTGAATGCCATGCTAAAATAGGATGTCAAGATTGAGTGGATGAAAGAATCCAAAAAATATTTCTAGGACATCAAAACAATAATTGCTCAAGCCCTAATCCTATCATCCCAAATTATAATAAATATTTATATCTTTATTCATTCATTTTATAACATACCATTGTTACAGTATTGATGTAAAAGTTAGAAGACAATAAGTACCCGATTTCCTTCATGAGTATCAACCTAAAGGATGAGGAGCTAAAGTGTTCCATAATTGATAAGCAAATATATGTGATTTAGAGAATTTCAACTTATATTACAAGAGAGGAAGAAGAAAGAAACTAGATACAAGTACATTTGAAAAACTTATTTGGTTGTGCATGTGTTGAATAAGATGATTGTACAGAACTCCTCTTTGGCTTAGGAGGAATGACCTAAAAATAAGACAACACTAAAGCAAATGGTTGGTTAGATAGATAGTTGGGTAGATTGCCTAGTGCTAGCTAAATCTTAGAAGAAAGAGCTTCCTTAGGGGCTATCAATCCACATGTTTTAAAAAATTAAGTTTATCAAATATAAGATAAAATACTTACATCAATAATCAAAATGTATTGAAATTGAATACAAGAAATGCTTGCTAAAGAAAGAGACTAAAATGACTAATATAACAATAAGTGGGTTAATACTAATGCTAAATAGGTCAAGTGTGGTTCAAAAAATAGGTTAGGGATTTGTGAATAGATAGACAAAAAAAATTTGGATTTGGTTAAGGGTAGGTGGGTGGAAATAACTTGTTGTTATTTCCTACCATAGTGACATCAATGGTTGGTGTGACTATCGATGGTTGAGATGACTGTCGATAGTTGAGGTAACCATTGGTAGTTGGATAGACCATCTACACTCAAGGTGACCATCAATGGTTACTATGTGTTGGGTTTGAGTGATAAAAGGTCAGTTTGATAAGATCATAAAAAATAATCCTAGGGGATTAGTTTGTGTTGGGTTGCTTGTGAAATGAAAACAAAGTAATTGATAGATTGAAAACAAATACTTAGCTTGCTAAAGGTTAGTTAGATGAAAGGTTGAGGTGGTTGGATCATTGATGGAGTCTAGTGTGATTCTAATAGAGTAACAACACTTGGATATCAATCGAGGGGCAGTGGTAAGTTGGCTCTTTGACGTGATGGTTGGATCATTAGATTGCTAAAAGAAGTGACCTGTAAATAAACTCTAGATGCAAAAGATCTTAAAGTCATGGATTTGTTCTTTTTTACCTATTTCTCTTCTCTTATTATAGGCAAGGAGGGATAGGTGCAACAAGACATTAACAAGGGGTTTATCTTGCTATCTAATCTTAACTTTAACATGCATGGGCTTGCACATGAATTAGACAATCTAATTAAAAGCAAGTTAGAGTGATGGGTCAGTTAAGTTGGTTTAGGTAGTAGAACCTGACCATCGATGGTCAAAGTGATCATTAATAATTAAGGTGACTATCGATGGTTGAAGGTTAAGGTCAGGTTGGGTTAAAAGGTGGGTTAAGTCATTAGGTCAAACTAACTAGTGTTGGGTAGGTTTGGGGTTATAAGGTCAAGGTTGGGCCTAAGGGGGTCCTGAGGTTGTCCATAGAAATTATGACATTCAAAACCATCACGTGTGGATTTTTGGTGTCTACATTTTGCCCCTTTTTGTTATGCAATTTATATCAACAAATGATTCAAAAAATGGAGTATGGGTTAAAGGTTTGGTTTCCTTGAGCATGGGAGGAGGTGTTCCCCCTCAAATTAGGAATCGATGAGGTAAAATAAAATTAGGTGTGGGTTTTATAAGTGGTGAAGGTGAGGATCAAAGGTGGTTGATGGGTTGGGCACTAAAGGGAAAACATGCACACAAAGTGTGATAAAAGTGCGATAGCCAAGATTATGCATTAACTAGGTTACCATAGTTGGTAAAAATATAGGTCAGTGCTAGAAGGACAAGTGACAAGTGGATCATGTGACCAAAGTTAGCTATGGTGGTTGGGAACACTCATAAACACATGTCTCCTTAGAAAGGTTAGTGTTTTCATGGGTATCCAAAGTAGGAAGTACTCCTGAGAAAAACACAAACTGGTTAGGTGTAGTTATGAGTATCTGAGATAGGAAGTGCTCTTGAGAAGTCACGAAATAGTTGAGTGTGAAAAAGGTAGCATAAGTTCAAAAATTAAGTCAACATGATAATTATTATTGATGCAGTAAAAAAGACCAAGCAAGATTATTGCAAAATGCACACTAGTTAGGTTGAAATGGACCAATTATGAGGTGACAAGGTCATTGATCAAGGTGGGTAGAAAAGTTACTCTCCATGGGTGGGTGTTTGGTGTGGATTAAATTTTTTTTTGAAAATTTGGTTGGGTGGAAAAATTTTAATAGCTTTACCATCAATGGTTAGGGTCCTTAGGGTTGATCATCGATGATCACCCTAACTATCAATGGGTAGGGTATAAAACCCTAAAAGGTCAAAAATAAAAGTGACTCAAAGGATTTATTTTCATTCATTTATGATTTTAAAATTTGGTGACTTGAGTCTTGGTGTTTTGTGAAAAAACTCTAATGGTGACTTATTAGTGGGTGGATTGATGATTGGGATTGATCAAGTGGATTGGAGAGGATGCAAGGTGGATGCAGATGAGGCTGGCCTAGGATTCTTCCTCGATGACAGTCAAGGAATGAGGTAAGGGTTGCATTAATTTTGTTATTTAGAATCATATTTGAGTTTGATTGTTTTTGTATTATCTTATTAGGTGGGTTTTGGGTTTGACCTAGATATTAGGGTTTTAACATTGTGTTTGTTAAAATTTGTGGTTGAAAATTGAAATTGAGAGGGTAGATAGGTTGAGTGTAGGGTAGAGGAAAAAGTTAAGATAATTAGCTATTGGATTTGGGTGTTTGGATAGGTAAGGTTTGGGAGATTTCCATTGATGGTCATATACAATGACCATCAGTGATTGCCCTAACTGTTGATGGTTGATGATTATCAGTGGAATGTCTTTTTGATCATTAATAGTCATAACAGTCATCGATGGTTGACCAAGTGACAAAGTGTGTTTTAATAAGAAGATAAAGTTAAGGTGTAGGTTTGAATGTTATAAAGTTAGTTAAATGGGGTGTCAAGGGTAAAATCTTAGGTAGTAGCTTTAAGGTTATAGTGATAGATGAGGTCAAGGGGGTGGTTACGATCACTAGATAAGGGTTAAGGGGCAAATAGTTGATGATGAGGGTGTAGGGTAATAGGTCATGGTTTAAGTGTTAAAGGTAGATAACATAAGTTAAGAGGCTAATTTCATAGGCAATATAGTATAGGGGACTAAGTTGTTTACTATTGAACATTTTCAAGCATGGGAAAAAAATCTAGATGTGAGATTAGGTACCTTGGATCTTCATTGAGATTCACTGAGGGATGACTATTGATGACTAGGTGTATATGGAGGAGGTCAGTCTTGGAGTGATGTTGCATTATCATCACATGTTTTAGGATGCAATGATGATCATGGAACTCATCTAGAGATGGGATTTGACCATGAATACCTTCCTTCTACCCACTGGTGAGATGATGATCTCTCTAGAGGATATGCACAAGATTACATGGCTACTTGTTTAGAGGGAGATAATTTATCACATCGAGTAGGAGGAGAGAGATAAGCTTTTAAGGATACTATATAAAGATGACCATGATCTTATTAGATGACATACTAGAGGATTTAGCTACACTTCATTCTATCAGAGGGTGAGGGTTGAGAGGAGACTATTGAAGATGATGATGATCGTACTATCCTACTTTTTTGTTTTACATTCAAGTAGTAGGAGGTTTCCTTATTTACTGTTAGGGGTTCTAGTTGAGATGTTGTTAGGTCACATAATGTTTGGTTAGGTTTTTTGGCTACTAGTCTAGATATACAAGGAGTTGTGGGGTTTTAAAGCTCATAGGATATATGACATCATCATGAGGTTCATGCTACACTATTGGGCATATGAGCACATATGAATTCTACAACCAATGGGGTTGCTGTGGGAGGGTTATGTTTGGATAGATCCCATAGTTGGATTCATAAGGTGGAGAGGTGATTTTGATTTGTTAGGATTGGGTGGATGGATACATAATATTGATTAGTTTAAAAGTTCACTAGAGGCATTGGTTATTGATGATGTGATCTGGAGGCCATACATCGAATTTCTAGAGTGGGTTGGATATAAGAGATACACATTATCCTTGTAGAGTTGCATGTGGATCTTTAGAAGGAGGGGTGGGGAGACAAAACTCATCCCATTTGATAGGGTGTGGATATAGTTTGGCCTAGTATACATGATTATGGGTTGATTTCCTAGATACAAGCACGAGGATGAAAAAATCCTACTACCTGAGCCATAACTAGTCTAGACATTGCTTGATCATGAGGAGTTACTAGCTAGGGCTGAGATAGATGATGTAGGCTTTGTAGATGGTTACCTTGCATGGTCAAGATAGATGATGTAGGCTTTATAAATGGTTACCTTGCATGGTATCAAGCACTGTATACAATAATAGATTTTGGTGGCAATGATGGTGGTAGGCAACCTATGGATGTTGACCCAATTGGTAGAGGTTAGTAGGTATAGGTACAAGGGTTTGCCCTTGGTGCATAGGTAGGAGTGGATCTAGCCATAACACAAGCTTAGGTGGTAACTTTATAGGGTTAGCTAACAATGACATAGGGTCAGGTGGCTATAGTTATGAGCGAGAGGGACCAAGCTAGATCTTCACAAGCCTTAGTTATCTAGGAGAGAGAATCCTTGAGATAGACTGGAGGAGGATCCATAACACCAATAAGACCACTAAGCACTATCCCCATAACTCAATAACTAGCCACAATGGAGGATCTACACTATTATGAGGTCATAGTCTTGAGATATTATCTTGATGGGCCCTGATGGGGTAAATAGAGAGCTAGCTTGGTAGGTGGTACTAACATGGTGACACCAGATTAGTGGGATACTTCTGTAGGTGGATAGGCAAGGACCTTAGGAGGATAGGCACCAAGAGACAACAATGCCCCAAGAGATAATGGTGTCCCAGGGGCATAGTTTCGATGTGGTTTATGATATATTATATATTGTTATATATCATTTTGATATCGGCCTGCAAGTTGATGTGGTGAGATGTACATTTTGATAGAGAGACATGTATATTACTGTATACATTATGATGGTATTTATGATATAATTATGATTTATATATATGATCATTATTTATTGCTTATTGTTCATGGTTTGATTTAATGTTTATGATGTGATGCTCGTATTGATCATTGATGATGCTATACTAATTATGCTTATGTTATGGATATTGGATACTAATGTGGACTCACTTAGCTAGGCATGTGATGATATTTCAATTTATGTTGATGATGATGTATATGACATGTATGGTTATGATGATGATGTTTATGCTAAAATTGGATGGGTGTATGCTTCTTTATTTAGTTTTAGACATGGTGAAAATGGTTTATTGCTTATTTTGCTCATGGATGTTATGATTTTGATACAATGATGGATATGTTGATGATGATGATTTTACTTATGATACATGTTGATATGATGTTTTATGGTTATGGTTATGTTTCTTAAGTTAAAACACATAAAGTAAGTTTAATAAAAATCCTAAATGTGAGAAAGAGAATATAATCAAGAGACAAACATCTTAGTGAATATATCCACCAGTTATAATAGGATAATAAGAATGCATGATGATTTTTATTTAGCAAGGAATAAAACAAGATTGAATTTGGTTTGGATTAAGGAACATAAGACCTTCAAATTCTTTGCATTAGCATTCATTAGTTGGTTAAAGGGTGTCATGATCACATTATGTCAAGTGACCTCAAAATCCCTTGCTTATAGTGTACAAAAGGGAGATGGATAAAAATGGAACCTTCTTGTGAGACTAGCATGCCTCTTTTAGAGGTCACCAAAGAGTTATTATAAACAAGTTTATGTCATACAAAGTGTAGACTCATCAATGCGGGAAGTCTACTTATGAGAGCTGATTAAAACTTTCAAAAATTATTACTTATGAGAGTCATTTGTGGCTTTCAAAATTATTTAGTTTTTTTTGCTTTTTCTTGATAATGGGTCTTTTGCTTATTTTTATATTGTTTTGGAGGGTTGAGAAAGCTGATCAATGTGGGAGGCTTCCAATAAATTATTATGTTGTGATAAATACTTTACTTAGCCAACCTTCTAAGGGGTGTTCTAAGTTTGTGTGCTTTGTTTAATGTGCTTTGATAACTGTCCTTTGAGGGAGGAGTATACCTTATTTTGAGAAATTTTAATATATATTAAATAAATATCCTTTGAGGGAGAAATATATGAATGATAGGAATGACCCATGATTATTTTTGACTTCATTTTTTGCTTTGCTTGATTTTGCTTGACATAGAATTGCTTATATAGGCTTAAAGGTTGACCTTTATGAAGGGAAAAATGAAAGGACAAGAAGGTTGATGAGGTGTAAATAGGTTTAGGTGAAAATTACCATGGGAATTTGTCCTATGAAAAAGAGTGGAAAGTACCATGAGATTCATGCCATAGGTAAAGCCATGGTACCTGTTGTTCAATATTAGGCCATGATTGTGATTGATAATCACATGATTCAATTTCAATTAGTTTCCCCTAAAATAGGGAAATGAAATTAGTTTCAAGAATAAGGGATGAGCTTAAGTTAGACAAAAGGCAAGTTTGATCCTTTTTAGCAAAAGAAAGGATGCAGATGTGAAGCATTAAGGGGCTCAGGTTCTGGGTTACCTTCAACAGAGAACAACTAGTAAGCTCCTAATCCATACTCATGGGTTATGATATAAGGTCCAAGCTAATTGAAAGCAAACTTTCCATGCTTGCTTTTCTCCATAATGGTGACATGTTCATTTTCCTTTAGGATGAGGTCTCTAATGTTATAGGCACATTTCATGTACTCTTGAGAGACATGAAGATGGGTGAGGGTGGCCAAATATTCTCATCAAATAACTCAAGCTAGGATAAATGGTGTTGGAAATAATCATCTTTAAAAATGAGATCATGCAAAGATATGTGAAGAGAAGGAATTTGGACCTTAAGAGGTAAGACAACCTCAGCTCCAAACACAAGGGAAAAAGGTGTAGCACCTAAAGGGGTTCGAATGCTAGTATGATATGCCCATAAGGTAAAATGGATATGCAAATTATAATCCCAACCAGAGGCATTGAACATCTTAATGAGCATGTTGTTAAGAATTTTGTTAGAGGTTTTTGCCTATCTATTTTATTGAGGATGATAAGGTGAGGAGAAACTTAATTTGATGCCAAATGTGTCACAAAGGTCTTGGACTTATTTATTTTAAAATGATTTACCATTGTCAGTGATAATTTTATGAGGAACACCAAAATGACAGATGATGTGATGGTTGATAAGTCGAAAATCATTTTAGCTTTGATCAAGATAAGAGGAATAGCCTCTACCCATTTGGTAAAATATTCAATCATGGTGATTATAGAATGGTGTCAATGTGAAGAATGGGGGTTAATTTCACTAATAAGGTCCAAACCCCATTGTGAGAAAGGCCAAAAATTAATGGATACGTGAAGACTATAGCTAGGTGTGTGATGTAAATTAGCATGTTTTTGACATTTAACACACTTCTTCACATAATCACAATAGTCTTGGTTAAGGGTAGGCCAGTAGTAGCCAAGGCAAAGGAGACATTTAGCCACACTGAGGCCACTAAAGTGTCCCCCACAGATCCCCTCATGTATCTCCTTGATAGCATGAGAGGCTTCATGACTACATAGGTAGAAGAAGAAGAGACCATCAAATCAATGTTTATAAATAATTCCCCCCATAATGGTATAATATGAGGTACTTTGGATAAATTATCTTCAAGCATTCCTAGAAATACCAGAAGGAATGATGTTAAGGTTGAGATAGTCAAAGATTTGCTGATACCAAAGGTTAGGTTGGGTCTCTTCCAAATTAAATATGGTGGGAGAATCTGGTTTAACATAAGAATGTTAGGTAAGTCTATGGATAATGACAAATAGTTTAGATTTAGAGGGTGTTGATGGGATCTAAGAGGCAAGGGAAGCCATGGTGTCAAAAAGCTTATTGGTAGATCTTAGGGTGGTTTGGATATGGTAATGTTCAAATGATGTTAAGAGTTTGTCAACTAGTTGTTTGTACTATTGTAAAACATCATTCTTACACTGGTAAGAGCCATTGATTTGATTGGAAAATAGTTTAGTTTCATCAAAGATATTGATTGTTTTGATTCCCAAGGCTAAGGTAGTTTGAAGGCCTATTACTAGGGCTTCATACTTAACCATATTATTGGTGCATTTATAATTTAGCTTGAAAGATAAAGGCAAAGGTTCACCATGGAGGACATAAAGATGATGCTATCTCCCCCACCACACTAACACTTTTATCCATTGAAGAAAATGGTTACTTGATAGGTGAAGTCTACTTGAGAGGGGTCACGATGGACTCATCTGGAAACTCAAGAGGTAGAGGTTGGTTATCTTCTAAATGTGCATTGGCTAATTGATCGATAATGAATTTCCCTTAATTTAATTTTGATAAAGTAAGTCAAGGTTAAACTCAACTAAAAGCATGAGCCACATTGACATATGTTGGTTTTGGTATGGCTTGGAGTGCATATACTTGAGTGGGTTAGTATTGGTTATGACATAGGTTTTATGGTTAAGAAGGTAGTGGCAAAGCTTGGTGGTTACAAAGATTAAAGCTATCAAAGCTTATTAGTATGGGTATACTTAGTCTCATACTATACAAAAATTTAGCTAATATAAGGGACAACTTGCTCTTTATATTGTTCATCTTGATGAGCAAACATTGCCCCTAGGGAGTGGTTGGTGGCAGAGATATAAAGGTAGAAAGGTTGGTCATCCTTGAGAGGGGTGAAGATAGGTGGAGAGAAAAGGTACTCTTTGAGTAAATCAAAGGCCTTTTGATATTCATTATTCTACTTAAAAGATACATCCTTCTTTAGAAGGTAATGGAAGGGTTGGCATCAGTTTGAGAGCTAAGAGATAAAGTGATGAATGGATTAGAGCTTCCCTTGCAAACTATGGAGTTGCTTGAGGTTAATTAGAGGAAGCATGCCAAGGATTTCTTTAGTTTTGGTAGGATTGAATTCAATTCCCTAAAGGAAAATGATAAAGCGAAGGAGTTTTCTTGATAAGACCCCAAAATTGCACTTTTTGGGGTTGAGGTGGACATGGTAATGGATAAGGCACTCAAAGATAATTTTGAGAATGACCAAATAATCCTTATGATATTTGGATTTCCTAAGGAGGTCATCCACATAGTCCTCAATAATTTTATGGTTAAGGTCATGGAAGATGTAGGTCATAGCGTGTTGGTAGGTTGCATCAACATTCTTTAGTACAAATGACATGGCCCTATAGCAAAAGGTCCCATATGGGGTGATAAAGGTGATCTTGTGCTAATATTTGGGGGAAATTAGGATCTGATTGTAACCCAAGAATCCACCCATGAGGGATAACATCTCATAGCTAGTTGTAAGATCAACTAGTTAGTTAATGCTTGGTAGAGGGAAGTCATCTTTGGGGTAAGCAAGGTTGAGGTTATGAAAGTCCACATAGATGCATAATCCCCCTATGGATTTGGTGATAGGTATGACATTCAAAACCCATTGGGGCTAATCAATGGGTTGAATGAAATTGATAGATATGAGACAATGAAGTTCTTCTTTGATGAGAAGGGATAAGTGAGAGTGTATTCATCAAAGTTTCTATTTGATGGGTTTAACATCATGATTGGTGACTATGTTATGAGTATATCTGGAGGGGTCAATTCCTGGCATGTCACTATAAGACTAAGAAAATGTTATGTTATGATCTTACAAGGAGGGAAAGTCCTGAAGTTCTTCAAAATTTAGAGATTGGCCAATTTTGATAATATGAGGGGTATCTAGAGTACCCAAGTTAATATCCATGATGGATTCATTTAACATGGTCAAAGTCTTAGGAGGAAGGGATTTGTGGATGGAAGAATCTGGTGCACCAAGATAGGTGAGAATGTAATCATCATCTTAACAGTAAACAATATTAATGGTAGGAGAATCATTTCCTATCATCTCAAGATGGGTTAAAAGGATGGTTACGGTTACCCCTTCCTTTTGATAAGTCAAGTGTTTGAGGCTGATCACGTCGATGAAAATAAATGTTAGGTGGGATGATGTCATCACCCTCACACTTAGGTGGAGAAGGGTTTGGTGAGGAAGGGATGTCTTCCTCAGTGATGGTGATAGTAGGTGGTTTGGTTTACTTGTTCGATAGAGAGAAGCCTAGGCCATGTTTCTCATGAGGTTTTTAGGTCTAGATTAGAAGTAGTTCATGTGGCCCCTATTCATATCATCTAAGACCAAAACCCTTATAAGCACACCGATGGAGATATGTCTTGGAAAAACTCAATTTATCTAGATATGAGAAGCTAGATGTGAATGGTCAAGGTGAAAGAGGTGACGGTAACACTAAGGGGCTTTTTGAATCCCCCATAGATGAAATGGGTTTGAAAGTTTGAAGGTCTAAGGAAAATAATAGATCTGATATTGGGGTCATACCCAAGTTGGTGGTAAGGTTTTCCATACTCTTGGGGTGTAGGGAAAGCATCAAGGGTTAGTAGGTGATATTCCCCAAGTGAAAGGCATTGGAATGTGGATTCTAAGTGGTCTATGGTGGGGATTTGGTCTGAGGGGATTGATGAGCTAGTAGATGCCTAATGGGAAAAATAAAAAATGGATTCCTCTTTTGTGGTTGAGGGTTTGTCCTTGGTCAATGAGGGTGTGTTAGATGGAGGTAGTTGGACATTGTTGGGTTGATAAGTCATGTTTCATGAGGAGAAGGGACTTGGGTCAACTTATATGGTGATAACCTAGCCTTCATGTTAAAATTTGATGTAACGATGAAGGGTAGAGGGTACACAACCTATAGAGTAGATCTAAGGTCATCCAAGCAAAACATTATACTAGAATAACCTTCCACTACATATATCTCTAGGAGTGTGCAAGGTCTTAAATGGATATTAAGGACAATAGTTCCCAAAGTAGTGGCCATGATATCATTGAAGGATTAGATGATGGCCAAGGTTTCAGACATGACATTTTTTTGTAGTTTGAGTTGATCATAGGTATGGGAGGAGATGATATTGATGCTAGTGTCCCAATAAATCATAACCCACTTGATGTGGGTTTAGTTGATGTAGGTAGTGATGAAAAGAGGGGGATCTAGGTCGTTAGGCTGGATAGATGGTATTTTTGAATCCTTGAAGGTGATAAGGTTAGAAATTTGGAGATCACCTAGAAAGGTTGCCAGAGGTTGAGGTTCTCTAGGTTGGACCTCTATTGATTACAATGCCTCTGTCATTGCTTAGTGATGATGAGGTGAGGTGGAATTCAACTCATATAGGCTCATATTTGTTGGGGTTTGGTGAAGTTTTTTGATCACCACTCTTTTTATTGATTTAGAGGGGTTGGATTGAGAGGTACCCAAGATAGATACCTTGAGTTTGGTTGAAGGTGAAGGTGTTTGACTTTGACTTGGTTGGGAGGTGGAAGGTGGGTATGTCCATAGGATGGACACTTTTACCTTCCCCTTATCCTTTTACTGAGCATGTGATCATGTGACCACATGGATAATATGGATAGAGGGAAGAGTTGGGGTAGGATATTGGTTTAGTTCCTTATCACTCTGATGTGAGAGTGGGGGGGGTAGGTTGGCATTGGGTAGTGGCTATTATTTGTTGGAATGGTAATGGGCTCATGGGATGTTCATCTATTAATAGATCATCTTCATTATAAAGCTAATGAATTATGGTTTGGAGAGATTTTCAGTTTTCCATGTCTTGAATAGGTGTCCTATGATAGGAGAATACTTAGTGGTTATTATATCAAATAGGTTTTGGACCTGGAGGGTCATATGGTCTGATAGGAGGTAAGGTCAAGGGAAAGGCTTGAAGTAACCTTTGGAAAATAGTTGAGTAAGAATTAGCTAAAGGTGGAGAGGGTTTGATATTTTTTGGTGAGATGGAAGTCTTTTTATAAATAGGCTTGGTGGTAGAGGTCTTGGGTAAGGTGGCATTATCAATGGGTGATTTGGGTTTAGGTAAGGAAGTTGATAAGTTATAGGTAGGAGATGCCAAGGTAGCTAGGTTGGTTATTGATGGCTTGGGAAAGATGGGCATGTCAAAAAGTAAATGTGTTGATGTAACAAACAATGGTGGGTGGGTTTTGGTTGAGAAAATTGGATTCTTAATCAAGTAGAGGGATGAGGACCCAAAATAAAGAGAAAGGTTAAGGGGGGAAAAACTCCAGCCTTCTAGTCTTTTTGTGGCTTTACCTCCTTGGTTAACTTGGTTTGGTTCTTGGTTGGTGGGTCTGGTGATGTGAGCTTTAGTTTCAAGGATGGGTGATTAAGACTCAATGTAGAGAATATGCCAAGTGTTTTGGTTAGTTTTGTTTGAGAGGATGATTTGGTTGCATTGGATTGTTGAAAAATGGTTGGGTTGGTAAAGGTTTTTATTGGTTTGGTTGATATGATAACAAGTTGGAAAATAGAAGTAATAGGTTGGTCTATTAGAGAGGTTATTGGAGGTTCCTATTTGGTGATATAAGGGTGCTCCAATTTCTTCCAAAAGGTGCCTTGGTCCATATCTAGTTTGGAGAAAAACTCCAATCTCTGAACTAGTATAGAGAAAGGTTTATAGACCAGTCTTGTTCCCTAGATAGTGGGTTCAAAAGATAAACTTGATTGATAATGGGGAGTGGTGACCTCATATTTTTCCTTAATCAAAGGATGCAAGGTTTGGATGGGTGGCTATTGTTTTCACTTCTATTTTCACCCTTTGAGGAGATGTCTCAGCTCTCCTTATCCAAGTGGTACAATTGAAACACCTCTAGGCTATTAGTAGCCTAAGAATGAGATGAATATCTATATAGGGCTAGGTCCCTTGATGTACCACTTTTAAATCACTAATAAACCTATGATTACAAGGAAAAGGGATATAAAACTGAAATTAAACTATCATAAAGGAGGCAATACACCAAATTGATTGATGACTACCAACTAGCTACATGTCACACATGAGACCAAGGGACTAACTAAGCATACACTTCTCTAATCTAAATCTTCTCACATTAGTATTTCATTATGAGGTTGTGATGAGTGTTTAGGATAGAAGGAATAGACAAGAGGTCTATAATGGCACTATTTTAATATAATAACTCACTCAACCTTGACACTTCATACAATACTTCACATGACCTGCAAGAAGATTTCAAGCTACAAATAGGTGTGAGACTAAGACAACAATGCTAAGGAAATAATAGTCATCACTAAGCAAGATCAATAATTTAAGTGAACACACTATGAATATTCATATAAGAGGAAAAATTGGTAGTCTTTATTTATCTTATGGTATGCAAATGAGCAGGGCTTTACCATACTCAAGTGGAACATATTTTTAAAGATCAAAATGGCTAGTTCTTATAGAACCTAAGAGAGAGAAGAGAAGAGAGAAGTAAAAAGGTCACAAATAAACTTGTAAATATGATAAAATGAGTTACATGTTCATGGTAAGGGAATGTGAAATTGATTATGCAAATTAAGGAAGCACAAGTGTCACCCCAAGCTATGAAACTCTCAAAATGTGGTGTAGGAGTTCTCATTCTGCATAAGGAAATCGCCTTCATCATTCACCCTTATTTTAATGTACCAAAAATGAATAGGGATAGGTATAATTATTGGAATGAGATGGAAGGGTTTTATAAATTCTTATCCATGAATTGGTTTCATTCTTAGTCACCTAGAATCTTCTTAAAGTAAGCCATCATTGCTTGTAGTCAAAGAAACTCCTCTTTCACACACCTTACACACTTGGATTCCAAAAAGGAATAAATTTTCCATTAAATTTAATAAAAGGGATTGTATGACACTTTTAAATACCATAAATGGACTTATAGGTATCATACACACCTTAAAATTAGTTTATTTGAAGCTTTTCACCCTTCTCACTACTATGTTCACTATGTTAGTTCTGACTAGCTAAGATAAAGTATCTACTAAACACATTTAGGAGTTTTTATGAAGTATAAAATGTAAATGAGGGGTTATTAAAAGTCCTAATACCTATCCTAAAGTTTTTTTCATCTCTTTAAACGTATTGGAACATATATAATGCAAAAAATAGTTAAAAGAACCAATTTTATACCATGTTCATATAGATAGGTCAGCACAAAAGTTGATTGGGGGAATCCATAAAGATTAATTATAAACATCCAATCACTTTTCATGCCATTTTGGTCCATTTGGATAGGTCACCATCTTCATTTCTTGCATTAGGTCCTTTCTAAGAGTTTGCAAGGGTTTTATGTCCTTTTTGTCCTTAAGGATTATTCATGAAGATTTGATGTTGGAAAGGGAAACTAATGACAAAAAACTATTTTTTAGGACCTTCTCCAACTCATACTATCCCCTTTATTCTCCATTCAAATCATTCAAGTGGATATGAGCTTTCAAACTTCTCTTATTGAGCTTGTTTCCTCCATTTCCTATAGGCTTGATATGGTTCTAAGACAAAATTGGCTCTCCTTATGGTTTATATTCATACAAAAAGATTTAAAAACTTTTTTATGACCTCATAAACATTTATTATTCCATTTAAATCCACTTCTAAAGTTGGAAGTGACATTGGTCTACCATTTGGGCTTTAGGCCAAAATCCTACCTAATAAGCCTAACTACATACTTGATGATTTAGACCATTATGTTGAAGTTTTACATTATATTCATGTTTTATAATATTTTAATATATTTGATTCAAATTTTAAAACCTTATATTAAGGTTTTTTTATCTCCTGGTCCATCCATTTATCACCCTTTCTCCAAAACCTACCAATTTACACTCAAGGGGAGTACCCTCTATTTGAGATAAAATAGAGGGCACTTCCCATATTTTTCCAAACAAAGTAAATATTTTAGGGGATTATTAAAGTATTATATATGATATTTACCAATTTTTATCCCTTTATCAGGTCATTTAACCCCACAACTCCTTCAAATTCTAAGACAAACTTGTGGAGTGGACTGTATACAAGGTTTAAAGAATGGACTATGTATTGCTTAATTAGGACCTTCTCTCTTCTTGATTTACATTGTCAAGATCCCATGGAGACCATAATGGTCATGATTAAATTTTTATGTGTCTATTCATCACTTCAATTCCCTACATATCCCTTCTCATACCTTGACTCGTTAAGACTGTGTCTCTATTTTAGAGGGACACCTATAGATTGATTTACATGTTTTAAGATTGAGACAATGCCTAAAACCTCCTTAGAGTCAATTAGGGTCATTTGGTACCTTTTTGGACCCATTTTAATCCTCCTTGTGATATACCAACACTTAGATCTCACTCCCCAGCCCACTATTACCTATAGTCAACTATAATTGACTATATTGGAGCAAGTAGAAGCTTGTGGGTGAGAATTCATCTTAGGACATGTGTCAAACTAAATTTGGATTTTTTGGACCAATTTGAATCACATTTAATAAACTAATGTAGGTTTTTCCATGCTTAAGTATCTATCATGGATGAATTAGGAGCTAACAATCATCTACAGGTGAATGTCCATAAAGGTAGGGACACCTATAGGTGTGAATAGGATCAAAGTTTAGTATATCATCCTATTTAAATGATAATTTAATCATAAATTATATTTAAAACTAATTAGGTCCTTTAAATCATGGTGGAATGGTCTAATTTTTCAACTTTGAGTAGAGAGGTTTCTTTTCGATTCAAACCTATAGGTGATCACTGCTTGAAATTAGTGCATAAAAATGCATCTTTAAGCCTTCTAACAACCATCTTCCCTTAGTCATTTTCCCTAAAAAATATTTAGAGTACTTATCATATGATAGGGTTATAAGGAATTCACTTTTAGTAACACCAAAACTCTTAGAAATACTATTATAATATATCTACAAAATGCTTAGGTGCTTTATTTTATGCTTTTAGGGAAAAGGTCCCTGAATACAGTCATCTCACCTTTTAAAGGTAGTTTATACTTATATATACCAATTTATCCCTTAAAATATGGCTTCCATGATATACATAACATACTAGGTCATCAATAAGGTTTTTAAGTTATCCAATCTTCTTCGTACACGTACCTCCATATCTTTGTGGTTC
The DNA here is from genome assembly GCA_037957365.1 of Torreya grandis. Classification (NCBI taxonomy): domain Eukaryota; kingdom Viridiplantae; phylum Streptophyta; class Pinopsida; order Cupressales; family Taxaceae; genus Torreya; species Torreya grandis. The sequence continues at coordinate 669,416 of JARHVA010002663.1, read as the reverse complement.
CACTTGTAGGTAGATAATTTCACATATAGGCAGTGAGACTGAGTATGGATAATATGCATTGGTTTGACCATTTAATGAGTTGTAAACCTATATATATACCTCAAAATGGATTTTTTAAACCTTTAATGGATTCAATGATCTATTTTCTTTGTTTTCACATGATTTTATTCTTTCAAACACTTGTAGGTGCACGTTCATGGTAGACTATATAGAAGTACTATATATAGTCAACTAAAGTGGAATCTTTATCATTTGGAAACTCAAACCACTACCTCATGTTTATAGAGGATATTAAAAATATTTTAAACCTTCATTATAATTCTATGGATGTTCTTAGAGCCTTTACAAATCATGATTGAGACTGAGGATGACCTGAGAGCTGACTGTGCATGCTAATAAATTGTGACCTCAATGATGCTCACCTTAGAGGTTAAAACTTATGAAATAAGGATATTACCATGAAAATTTAAATGAGTTAAAAACCATGTTACATAATATAAAATTCCTTATAGAAAAAGAGGCTTTCTACAAATGGTGGAATTTGAATGCAAGTTCAATCTCAACACCCTCCTACAAAGTGAGTTGTTTAAGCTATCAAATACCTTCAAAAAATGAAATAAAACATGTATAACATGAGATAATATAGTTAAAATCATATTGAATCAATATTAGTAACTATATTATACAGACCTCTCCAAACCAAAGAAAAACCTATAGGGTGCAGGAAATAGTGAGTATAAAAAGATAGTCAACTTGTTAGAGATGATTCATAAATCACAATTGACTAATATTAAAACTATTATTATGGAAATGGATATATATGAGTTTAATATCACCTCCCATATGTGTTTGACTTGGAAGTTCTCCAACTGTCTGTACCAAGCATAAACTTGCTGACTGGTTCTATGTGTCTAAAAGGGTGAAGAAGGAGAAGAATGGTTTTAGGTCAAATTTGACACTTACACACAATTTAAATCATGTAAATGAGTCTTATAAATATGTAGAGTCATATTAAAACATTATCCCATGTGTCACTCTCTCTCATGGGTCGTACAAGTGCCAAAATCTTCCTTTTTTTAGTTGATTTCTTGATTTTTAGTTAGATAACCTATAATTTTTAGATGGGACTGACATTCCTAATAGGGAATCTGACCTATTATACATTTTAAATAATATTAATACACTTTTACACCTTTAAAATCATTCCACTTGCATTTATGACCCCTAAGTTTGCTATTAAGTGACTCAAAATGACATATTTACTAATCAAACCATGGCTAAGGCTAAAAAGGCATTACATTAAATAAAATGGACTATAACATACCTTATAAAAATATATTAGACCCATAAAACATCTAAATATCAATTTTTTATCTATAAGGGTCCCAATTTGACCTGTAAGGTCAAATTTGGTCAACAAATTGGTGACTCATAGGGGTAGCATGTTTCATATGCTAAAGATCAGTAACCTTATCCTATCAATGAGCTTAGGGAGTCATCTAAAGCTTGAGACAAATAAGATGACCTAAACCTTGAAAAAAAGGCTTTGACCAAGACATGACAACTAGTTACCTCAACCACACAAAATAAAAGACACACACAAAGCAAAGTAAACATACTATCAAGACACACACGTGTGCTTAAAGCACTTAGGGAAAATAAATAACAAATAACTATGTAAACTAGAAATTAATCATACTTCCTTTCCAGGATAAAAATGAAAATTCCTTGAATCTTCTTCTTCATGAGATGACTCATAGTGCCAAACATGTTGCTCCTTGGATTGGATACTTGGTACATCAGACTTATTCCTTGGCACTTCACTTGATTTGCTCTCAAGTAGATCATACTTAAATAGGTCTCCAATGTAAATTTATTCCTCCTAAATTTGTACACATACCTCATACTTCTTCCCACTCTTCATCTCATGATCAACTTGTATCTTTTTGGTAGGCATGGCTTCAAGAGTATTAGTTTCTTGTTCCTTAGAAGATTGAGGCCAATATAAGCTTGTTCTATCCTTTAAAAGCTGATGTTTTTCTCCCAACTAGTTGAGAGGATGATAACCCATTTTGATGATTTAAAACATATCATCATGGGATACATATGCCTCTTAAAAGGATAAATTTGAAAAGTTTCTTTTTCTTTGCATACTCACTTGAGTGTCAAGGTTGCCTTTTCCATTTTTGAATAGATCATAACAAATAGGTCATCCCAAGGATGATTACATACTTTTTATTTCCCATTTATGATATCTTGGATAGTGATGGAATAACCAATGATGATTTCCTCTTTTTTGGCAAAAGGAAGACATTATTCAATATCAACACAATCAAAAAATTCAACATAAGAAATCACCTCTTCTTCAGTAATTAGAACCTCTTGAGGGATCTCAAGTTGTACCTCAACTATTATAACCTAAATTTTCTTCTCAAGGAATACAATATATCCAATTTATTTCTCCTTCTTGGTGATGCCAATGCTAGGCATTTTGTAATCAAGTGAACTAGTCCAATGAGGCTGCCAAGGAGTTATGTTTTTTTTAAGCAAGAGTTCTAAATTCTTATCAACCAAATGCTCCTCTTTATATTACCACACCATAGTTACATCAAGGCAAGGGTGAGAGGCTGAGGAAAAGATGAACTATTTGGTGGATGTGGAACATATAACTCAACATTAGATTGAGAATGAATTATAGGGGATCCTTTTGGGAGTTCTTGAGGAAGGGAAGGCAAACCTTGGGCTAAAGTAGGTTGGTTTTCTTCCTTATATTTGATAATAACTTCCTTTAAATCTGATTCATCTTGAGCACTCTCTTGAGGAAGGTTATATGGGGTGTGTTAAGTATATGATCTTCTTTTCTCTCTAAACCTTTCATCACACCTTGACTCAACAATTTCATTTTTGAGTCTAACTCTTCAATTTGCTTAGCTAGGTTTTCTTAGAAAATTCTCTCTTGAAGTTGATAGGCATCATCATGAGGATAAGGATTACAAGACGGTTGATGTGGAAATCAAGAGGTCTCTTGAGTAAGGGTGGGAGGGGCTTGCATATGATCAAGCTCTTTCTCAAATTCACACTATTTATCAAGGCTTTTATCCCCTTTCTTTTCCCACGATTCCATTACCTAATTTTAGCTTAGGATGTTAGGATTAGAAGTCTCTTCTTGATGTAGGGATGTAATGGGAGAGGGAAATGAGGGATTAGATTCCACTTCCTTTGATAATAATATGTACTAATTCATTTTCTTATTGGCTAACTCAATCTTCCTATCAAGGTTTGCTTCAAAAATAAAGTTTGTATTTTTAACTCTCTCTTCCAGTTGATTGGGGAAAAGATGAATTTGATAAGATTGATTGGGTTCATGAGTAGCGGTCAAGTATAATTGATAGAAATCTTGGGGAGGTGGATATTAGGGTTGATATATTTTTTGAGGTTGTTCCTCGTGGATTCTTATCTTATCTTCTAAGGATGAAATGAGGCCACTCACATCTAGGATCTCACTTGTGAGCCTTTTCCAATTTGCTCTCTCAATATGTGCCCACTCTCGTTTAACTAGCTCTAATGCATCTCTACATTATGAATGAGATGACTAGGAAAACCTTGACCATGTCCCCTTTATGTGTTAAGTTCCACCATGTACCTCTCATAGCTCAAGAGAGTTTGCTTGAAAGTTGAAATGGACTGATTTGAGAAGTGACTAGGTTGACTAGGATGATCAAGATATTGAGAAGGTTGGTTATAGGATTGATACAACTTATGACAAGGTTGATAAGGGTCATATTGGAGATGGTAAGAATCATGAAAAGGATGATAAGAATCATATAAAGGCTGATAGGGAATGACATAAGCTTGAGATATCTCACCAATTTATGTAAAATAAAACTCACCACCAAAATCAGCCATGGAAATTCATTAGGAAGCAATAATACAAATATAAATTACCAACAATCTTCAAAAGGAAAACTTGGGCTACTTGACCAACTGATGTAACTTTGGAGTTACCATTGATGCTTGGATAGATGCCTCCAAAGGATGATGTGTTGAAGGAAAACATCAATTTTTTTTTTAATTTATTAGACAAAGAGTCCCATGAGCATGCCAAGAAATATTGTCACTTGTATTTTCACCCTTTAAGGAGATGTCTTAGCTCTGCTCATCCAAGTGGCAGAATTAAAACACCTCTAGGTTGTGGGTAGACTAAAAATGAGGTGAATCTCTAGATAGGGATAGATCTCTTAATGTACCACTTTTAGATCACTTCTACACTTATGCTTGTAAGGAAAAGGGAAAAAAACTGAAAGTAAACTATCCTAAAGGAGGTGATACACCATATTGATTGATGACTACTAACCAACTGTATATCACACATGAGACCAAGGGACTAATTAAGTATACACTTCTCTAATATAAATATTATCACATTAGTATTTCATTATGAGGTTGTGATGAGTGTTTAGGCTAGGAAGATTAGAGAAGAGGCCTAGAATAACACTATTTGAATAGACTAACTCACTCAACCTTGACACTTCATAAAACACTTCACATAACCTACAAGAAGAAGCTTTCAAGCTAAAAATAGGTGTGAGAATGAGATAAAAATACTAAGGAAAAAATAATAATCACTAAGCAAGATTAATCATTCAAGTGAACACACTATGAATATTCATATAAGAGAAAAAATCAGTAGTCTTTATTGATCTTATGTTATGCAAATGAGCAAGGCTTTGCTATACTCAAGTGGATCATCTTTTCAAAAGCCAAAATGGCTAGTTATTATAGAACCTAAGAAAGAGAAGAGAAAAGAGAAGTCCAAAGGTCACAAGGACACTTATCAAGCTGATAAAATTAGTTACATTTACATGAGAAGGGAATGTGAAACTGATCATGCAAAGTCAAGAAGCACAAGTGTCACCCCAAGTCATGAAATTTTTGAAATATGGCATAGGAGTTCTCATTATACAGAAGGAAAATGCCTTCATCATTCACCCTTGTTTGAATGTAACAAAACTAAATAGGGATATGTATAATTATTAGAATAAGAGTGAAGGTTTACAAAAATTCTTCTCCATGCATTGGTTGCATTCTTAGTCATCTGGGATCTTTTGAAAGTGAGCCATCATTACCTATAGTTAAAGAAACTCCTCTTTCACACACCTTGCACACTTGGCTTCCAAAAAGGAATCAATTTTCCATGAAATTTCATAAAATGGAGTGGATGACACTTGGAAATACCCTCCATGTCCTTAGAGGCATCAGGCACACCTTAAAAATAGTTTAATTGAAGCTTGTCACCCTTCTCACTACCATGTTCATTATGCCAGTTCTAACTAGCTAAGATGAAGTAGATGGTAAACACACTTAGGAGTTTTAATGAAGCATTAAATTGACATTAGGGGTTATCCCAAGTCTTAATACTTCTCTTAAAGTTTATTTCATCTCTTTAAACCTCCTAAAACTTGCATAATGCACAAAATAGTCAAAAGAACCAATTTTTACCCTATTCGTATACATAGGTTAGCACAAAATTTTATTGAGGGAAGCCATAAAGAGTCATATGAAACCTAGAATCACTTTCCATTCCATTTTTGTCCATTTGGATACCTCACGATCTTCATTTCCTACATTGGATCCTTTCTAAGGGTTTGCAAGGATTTTAAGTCCTTTTTGTCCTTAAGGATTGTTCATGAAGATTTGACATTGGATATGGAAAATAATGCCAAAAAATGGTTTTTTATGACCTTTTACAACTCATACTATCCCCTTGAGTCTCCATGTAAAGCATTCAAGTAGATATGAGCTTCCAAACTTCTCTTATCGAGCTTGTTTCCTCCATTTCCTATAAGCTTGATATGGTTCTAATCCAAGAGTGGATCTCCTTATGGTATATATTCATAAAAATAGATTGAAAACCTCTGTTATTACCTCATAAACATGTCTTAATCAATTTTAATCCACTCCTAAATTTTGAAGTGATATTGGTATACCATTTGGGCTTTAGGCCAAAACCTTGCCTAATAAGCCTGCCTGCATACTTGATGATTTAGACCATTCTATTAAAGTTTTCCCTTTTGTGCATGGTTTATCATATTTTAATAGATGTGTCTCAAATTTTAAACCTTCTAAAAATGTTTATTTATCTACTGGTCCATCCATTTATCACCCTTTCTCCAAATCCTATTAATTTACACTCAAGGGGAGTGCCCTTTATCTGAGACAAAATAGAGGGAACTTACCCTATTTTTATAGACCAAGTAAGTATTTTAGGGGATTATTAAAGTAATATAGATGATATTTAACATTTTTTAGCCCTTTATCAGGTCATTTTACCCCCAAACTCCTTCAAATTCCAAGACAAACTTGTGTAGTGGACTATATGCAAGGTTTAAAGAATGGATTGTGTATTGATTGATTAGGGCCTTCTCTATACCTAATACATTGTCAAGATCCCATAGAGACCATAATGGTAATTATTAAAGATTTATAGGTCTGTTCATCACTTTAACTCCCTACATATCCCTTCTCATACCTTGACTATTCAAGACTGTGTGCCATTTCTTGACTTTGTCTCTATTTTGGAGGGACACCTATAGGTTGCTTTGCATGTTTTAAGCCTGAGAAAATGTCTAAAACCTGCATATATTACATTAGGGTCATTTTTTTTAATCTAATTTAACCCATTTTACTCCTTATGCTATACCAACACTCAGAACTAACTCCCTAACCCACTTTTACCTATAGTCAACTATAGTTGACTATATTAGAGCAAGTAGAGGCATGTGGGTGAGAATTCATATTTTTACATGTGTCACCTTACATTTGAATTATTTGGATCAATTATAATAATATTTCATAAACTATTTTAGGTGTTTCCATGGTTAAGTCTCTCTCATAGATGAAGTAGGAGCTAATAATCAGCTGTAGGTGAATGTTCATAAAGGCAGGGACACCTATAGGTGTGAATAGGATAAAATATTAGTAAATCATCCTCTTTAAATGATAATTTTATCATAAATGATATTTAAAACTACTTAGGAAATTTAAATCATGGTTTCATGGTCTATTTTTTCAAATTTGGGTGGAGAGGTCTCTTCTTTATTCAAATCCATAGGTGATCACTAATTAAAATTAGTGCATAAAAGTGCATCTTTAGGCCTTATAACAACCATATTAACTTAGTCATCTACCCTCCAATATCTATAGAGTCCTTCTCCTATGATAGTTTTATAAGGAATTCACATTTAGTAACACCAAAACTCTTATCAACCCTATTATAATATCTCTACAAAATGCTTAGGTGCTTTATTTTATGCTTTTAGTGAAAAGGTCCCTGAATACAATCATCTTACCTTTTGAAGGTAGTTTCCACTTCCATATACCAAATTATCCATTAAAATAGGGATATCATGATCTACATAACATACTATGTCATCAAAAAGGTTTTCAACTTATCCAATCTTCTCTATACATGTACCTCTATATCTCTATGGTTCCACTTGTAGGTGGACAATTTCACACATAGGCAGTGAGACAGTGAGACTAAGTATGGACAATGTGCATTGTTTTGACAATTTAATGAGTTTTAAACCTATCTCAATACTCAAAATGGATGTTAAAAACCTTGAATTTCTTCAATTATTTGTTTTCTTTATATTCACATGATTTTTTTCTTTCAATCACCTATAGGTGCATGTTCATGGTAAACTATGTAGAAGTACTACATACAAAAAACTATAGTAGAATATTTATCATTTGGAAACTAAAACCACTAAATCATGTTTCTATAGGATATTAAAAATAGTTTAAACCTTCATTATACTTCTGTGGATGTTCTTATAGCCTTTACAAATCATGATTGAGACTAAGGATGAGCTGGGAGTTGATTGTACATGCCAATAGACTATGACCTCAATGATACTCACCTTAGAGGTTATTTTTTTTGAAATAAGGATATTACCATGACCATTTAAATGAGTGAAACACCATGTTACATCATATCAAATCCCTTGTAGATAAAGAGGCTTTCTACAAATGGTGGAATTTGAATGCAAGTTCAATCTCAACACCCTCTTGCAAAGTGAGTTGTTTGAGCTATCAAATCCCTTAAAAATGTTAAAAAAAACATGGATAAAATGAGAGGATATAGTCCACATCATCTATAATAAATCTTAGTAGCTAGAATGTATATACCTCTCCAAACCAAAGTAGAACCTATAGGGTATAGGAAATAGTGAGCAGAAAAACATAGTCAACTTGTTAGAGATGATTAATAAAGTAAAACTAACCAATATTAAAAATATTTTTATGGAAATGGATCTATCTAAGTTTAATATCACCTCCAAAAGGTTTTTTACCTGGAAGTTCTCCAACTGTCATACCAAGCATAAACTTGCTAGCTGGTAATATGTGTCTAGAAGGGTGAAGAAGGAACAAACTAGTTTTAGCTCAAATTTGGAACTTATAAAGCATGTAAAGTGTGTAAATGAGTTTGAGAAAGTTAAATAGTCATATAAAAACATTATCCCATGTGTAAATCTCTCTCATGGGCCATAAAAGTGCCAAACTCTTCCTTTTTTTAATTGATTTCTTGATTTTAAGTTAGGTAACCTGCAAGTTTTAGATGGGACTGACATTATTGATATGAAATATAACATATTGGATGTTTTAAAGAATAATAATACACTTTTAAACCTTTAAAATTGTGCCACTTGTATTTATGACCCCTAAATGGCTATTAAGTGACTCAAAATAAAATATTTACTAATCAAACCATGACTAAGGCTAAAAGGGAATCAAATTACATCAAATGAACTATAACATACCCTATGACAAGATATTAGACCCCTAAAACATTTAAAGATTAAGTTTTTACCTATAGGGGTTCTAATTTGACTTTTAGGGTCAAATTTGGTCAACAGTTCCTCTATGGGAATTGTAGATGCAGTGGTTTCTTCCTTGGGAATGATCTCCAAAGGGGAAGTGAATTGTTTGGTAGTTGAGGGAGAAGGTAAAATGGTGATGGTTACTTGTTTGGGTATGTAAGTTGAAGGAGGGATTGATGAATATATTACCTCAATAAGTGGAGGAGAGGAAAATGTTACTTCTTTGATTTTGGTCTCCAAAGGAAGAGAAGGTAACTCCACTACCTCAATAAGTGGAGAGGGTGAAGAACAGGTAGATTAATTGGTAGGTTCTTTAGTGATAAGCATGCCAAGAACTATATTGATGGTATGGACATCATAAGAACACTCAATTTTCGTTTCTCTCACTTTTGGTAGGTGCATGATTGGGAAAATGTTGTTTGAGAATGTTAAGGGCTTGGTTTAGAGGTGCATTGGGGTTGTCCAACACAAGCTCCCCCTTGTAAATGAGGGTTTGGACAATGTTTTTGAAGGTACTACACCTACTAATGTCATGCCCCACTACTCTATGGAAAACACATATGTCATTCTCATTGTACCAGTTAGGTGCAGGATGAGAAGAATCAAATTATTGAGGGGGTTTGATTGGAGAAAGCTATATGATATTGGATTTTAGAACATTCTCCATGACTGAAGCATAATATTACCCAAGTAGGGTAAATTTATTTTGATTATTTAGGTTTTGGTTTCTCATGTTTTTATTTAAGGAGTTAAAAGAGTTTGGTTGATTGATAGATGGTAGAGGAGAGGTCTTAAGGACAACCACATTCATAGTTCCCTTGATTTTGGCATTGATATTGGTTTGGTTGCTTGGTTTAGAGGAATATGCCTCATTGGTTTTATAGGTAGAGTTTTTTTTTTCAACTTTAACTTTCCTTCATCAATGGATCTATTTTCTAACTTACGCACCATAGTAAAAGCTTCATCAAAGGTTCTAAAGTTTTGAACACATAACATAGAAGATATATGCTTGGCACATGCATGAGAAAAAAGTTCTATTAATTTAGGTTGGGGTAAAGAGAAGGAAAGTTGATTTATTAGGCTCCTCTAATGGGTGACAAAATTAGCAGTAGATTCATCATCAAATTTATGGATAGAGTAAAGGTTAGTGATAGAATTTTTCTTGGAGATGTTTATTAAGAAGTGATCCAAGAAAGTTTGGGCCATCTAGGTGAAAGAGAAGATAGAGTGTTTGGTTATGGAACCATACCAATCTAATGCTAAACCAGATAGGGATATGGGGAAGGTAAAAAGGAGGAGAGTATCATCATAGGCAATCATGTAACATGAATGCCTAAATGCCATGACATGTTACTGGGGATCCTCCTTACTATGGAACTTATAAAACTTGGGAAGTTCCCACTGAGGAGGATATGGTATGATAGTGACAGAGGGGTGAATGGGCTCATTGTAAATCTGGTCATATGATAAGATGTTATGAGCACCAAAGATAGATGAATCTAAAGTAGTCATTTTATCCATGAGAATTTTCATCATATCTATTTAGGGTTATATGCCTAAAAATTTGTGAGGTGCATACTATTATGGTGGTTGGGTAGTATATTGATAATTGGTGGGAGGTTGAGAAACTACCATATATTGGTATGTAGACATAGGTGGTTAGGTGGATGCTATGTAAGGGTAGGTAGATGTAGGTAGTTGGGTAGTGGATAAAGGTACATGCCCTTGTGGGTTAGGGATGTAACCTAGGTTAAGTGTAATGTGCACTTGTTGAGAGGTTAAGGTAGGTTGGGTATGATCTATGGTTGGGTTTGTCACTCAAGGAAAGGTGGTGACCTTTGTATTGATTGGTGGTAAGGTAGAAGGTATAAACACCATAATATTTTGAAGTGGAGTAGTGACTAATGGATTTAGGGTAGCCGAAGGAAGGTTGTCAATGCTAGTAATATGTGCTCCCATGGTGAGGGGAGTATAAGTGGTTAATAGTTGGGTTGATTCTAGGGTAGAGGATTTGTTGGTGGGGGTGGAAGGTGTAAATGGTGATGAGATAATGCTGAAGGGCCACATGATTATTATCTAAGAACAAGACAAAGTTTGTATCTCTTTGGGAAACTACCCAAGGGAAAAAGGGAATTTGATCCAAAACTTAGAAGTTTTGGTTGAAAAATATTTAAAGAACACAAAAATAACATAGTAACAATGAATTCTCTGAGAAGAGATGTTTTATTACTCAAGAACATAATACAACTATATGCTTATCTCTGGGAAGAGATGTCTGATTTCCATTTCAGGTTACATCTTAATTTATACACATTTTAAAAGTAGTGGGAGGATGTGGAAGGTCACAAATATTGAGGGAGATGAATTGGTTTGACTTTCATGATTTAAAATGACATATATTTTAAGGAATTACTATTTTTAGAAACTTACTATTTTTAGACTGCACTACTAAAATTAAAATTTGGGGTACTTCCATTGGGTTTTCATGGGTCAAAATCCATTGAGTAGAAATCAATTCCATCTCACTACGTTCTCCTCATTATTAAATTTCCAACGGTTCAAAGGGTGAGTCAATTGGAGCTATAGTGCAAAAGTTATGGCTCCCAAAAGTTTCATCATCAATTGGGGTGGAACCGTCACCCGAATTGTCACCTAAATTATTGCCCAGATCATTTCTCCCTCCTTGAGAAGCAATGGTCCCCATTGTGTCAATGTTCCTCATCATGTGTGGCAATTATGTCTTGATTTGATTCTCTGTGAGCCAATCACCTTGGTGGCTAAGCTGGCCCCTTTTGACCACTTGATAAAGTGGAAAGAGCATCCTCTTGTTGTCTTCATCCAGGTGTCCACAATATGATCCTCCTCCACTGGAGAATTTTTTTTTGGATCAAGATTGTCAATGTCTAGTTGTTCTATTATGACTAAAGTGTCTAATAGAAGTGGATGATATAGTTTGAGGAGCTCCATGTTGAATATAAGATACAAACCAAGGTAGGTTGGTAGGTTCAACTCAAAATAATTTTATCTAACCTTTCTGGTGATGGTGTAGGGACCATATTGTAGAGGCCAAATTTTTATGTGTGGGCCTGCAAGTCATTCCCTCTGAAGCTGCAACCCAACCTTATCACCCATAATAAAATGGTGTGCAATCCTATGTTTGTCATGGCATTGCTTATACTTCTGATTCATCTTCTTGAAGATGTCATGAACTTGTTGCTGGATGTGTTGCATTTGTTTAATGAAATTCATCACTTTTTCTACCTCAAAAATAGAAATCAAACATCTCTTCCTAGAGATAAGCATATAATTATATTGTGTTCTTAAGTAATAAAACATATCTTCTTAGAGAATTCATTGTTATTGTGTTATTTTTATGTTTTTGAAATATTTGTCAACCAAAACTTCTAAGTTTTGGATTAGTAAAAGTTGATTTGGGTGCAATGCTATGGGATTTTACCCCTGGCTGTGCCTATGTGCTACCACTAGGGCCATTGGAGGGGGGAAAACATGTTGTACCCCCATCAAAGGTGGGTACAATGGTTAGCTATAGGTTGCACCCACTCGGGAAGGGCCTATAGACCCTTAAAGCAATAAGGTTGAAGGTTAGGGCCCTGGGCCTCTAACCGTAGGAGGTTAAAGAAGTACCAAACCAAGATGAATATTTTATTCTTAGGCTCGATATTCAATTAAAAGCCTCCATGTTCCATCTTTCTTTGATGCTAGGATAATTGGACTACCATAGGGTGATGATCTTGGCCTGATGTGACCCTTTTGTATCAATTCTTAAATATATCTTTTTATCTCATCATTTTCCAAAACTAATCTATGATACACAAGACTGTTAGGCAAAGGTGACCTCGGGATCAAATTAATAGAATTTTTTACTTGGCAATGTAGTGGAACTCTTATGGGTGACTTGAATAAGTCATCATATTCTCCTATGACTTATCCCATCTATTTTTGTTGTATTGATTGTGTAGTCAAGATTGCAACATTGGCCTTCTTGGATTTCTATGGTTTTACCACCATGAGAATGAATTACTTTGTATTTTATACTAATCTCTTACATTTCTTGGCATTGATTGGGGAGATAGATGTGGGAGGTGGTACCTATAGTACCCTATAGTGCTGTGTTCCAAGAGTGAGGGTGATTCTTTAGGTTTGTGAGTCATAGATGCCATGTCGATCATATATGAATGGCTGACCAAGGAGTACATCACAAACATCTAGATTAACCACATCAAACAAGACTTCATCTTGGAAAGGTTTTATTAAATATGAAAGAAGACACTAATGGGTGACATAGAGGTCTCTCCCTAGGCTCAACCATCCAATACTATATGGATTTGGGTGAGGCTTCATGGATAGATTCAAACTTTTCATAACTTTAGCAGAGATTAAATTCTTTTGACTCCCACTATCAAGAATAAAATGCAAAGGCTTACCTTTTACCCATAATTTGGAGTGGAACAATCTTTCCTTGTCATCTAGCCTTTCCTCATGGGTCTATGCTGAAGTGATGATGTTGTTAGGCTCAACATCTACAATCTCTTCTTCATCCTCTTTCACTATAGGTTATGTATGAGACAAAGTAGTAGATGTCAAGTATTGTGACTCAAAAAGTAGTGAATTGATGGCCCGACATTCTTCTTTGGAGTGAGTTCCAATTTTATGGTAATCACACTATTTTCTAGCCTTCCCCCTAGGATTTCTTATCTTGAAACTCCTTTTGCTTCCAATTTTGGCCTCATGTTTTCCTTCCTTGTCACTTTTCCATTTTGAGGGTTGAATCTTCATATTCTTTCTACCATGCTTCTACTCAATCTTCACTGTGAACTTGTATGCCTCAGTGAGGGTTTCTAAATTGAAGAGTTGCATTTCTCCCCATATATACCATTGTATTCCACCATGATATTTGAGAGTCTTATGTTTCTCACTTTCTTGGATGCCAAATCTTGCAGACAAAGAATGAAAAATATCTATGTAATCTTAAACAGATTGGTCTTTACCTTGGCGAAGTTATTACCATTGTATGTATAGATCATCATATGCTCCAATGGGATAGTATTCTTCCTTTACCACTTCCATAAAATCATCCCAAGTAAGTTCCACCTCAAGGCCAATATCATCTGTACTAAACCTCTTTTTGTACACTTCCCACCAATTTTTCATGGGCAATGATGCTTTCAAAAGAGCAAAAGTGATCTTTTCTCCATCGATGAAATTATTTATAAATAAGTAGGAAGACAATTGATCCAACCAATTTTCTACTGCATCAACATTGATTTTGCCTTCAAATATAGGAATATCAAAATTTACCTGAACCTTGAAGGGTGTTGGGGCACTAAAAGGATGGTCCATGGATGAGGAGCCAGGAAGAGCAGATGAGGAGCCAAAATTTACCATCAGGAGTTGTTGGAGAATTTGGGAAAATTATTTTAGCATCTGTGCTTGTTGCCATTAGAGGGCTTCATTAACCATTTCCTTAAAAGGATTAGATGTCTTGGTGTCATCCAAAATTTGATGTCACTTGGAGTGAAAAGGTGGATAGTTTGGAAGCTCTATTATTTTCCACCCAATATTGTATGAAAGGAATCCCCTCATCCCATGTGTGTGGATATTTGGAGTGATACATCCAAATCATGTGAATAATCAAGTGGTTCACCACCTTTATCTAACAATCAGTTTGTAGATGGATGGCTATGGACTTCATTAGCTTGGTATCCATCATCTTCCATAGAGTGGACCAGAAGATGCTCAACAACTTGCTATCTCGATTTGAGACAATGGATTTGGGGATACCAAAATGGAGCCATACATGACTAAAATATAGTTGAGCAGTTTCTTCAATAGATATATTTTTCTTACAATAAATCATGATATCCATTCTTGAAAAATGATCAACTACAACAAAAATACAGTCCTTGCCATGTTTTGAAGTGGGTAAACTTGAGAGAAAATCCATTGAGATAGATTCCTAAGGCCTAGTTGGTTCTGGCAATGGCATGTACAATCCTTGCTTCTTATTTGTTGGCTTGGCTATTACACATGGGGTGCAATATTTGAGATATATTTCCACATAATTTCACATATGGGGCTAGTAGAAGTGTTTATAAAGAACTACCAATGTCTTTTCTACACCAAAGTGTCTAGTTGTCCTACTAAAATGTGCTTCCCATATCATCTTCTATTGCTCTTCAGCTGGAACATAGATGTGCCCCATATAACAAAGGACATTATCTTGAAAATAGAAACAAAAAATATGTTTACCTTTTTGAAGCACCTGATATGTATTAGCAAAGGTAGGATCTGCTTCATATAGAGCACCCCAAGTGGTAGTCTCATATCCATACAGGTCAAGAACTATTATGAGTATAGTAATTGGTGGGTGGCTCAGATAATCTACAACTGTATTTGATCTCCCCTTTCTATGTTTGATTATCAGATGGAATTACTAAATATATGTGGCCCACTTTTGGTTCCTCTCATTTCATAGTTTGCTCTATGTCTGGATGAATTCCAATGGTCTATGGTCTGTGTATATGACCATCTCTTTCCCCAAGATGTAGTGTTTCTATTATTTTCAGGCTTGCACAATGGCATAGAGCTCCTTATCATATGTCAGATATTTCTTGAATGTATCAATGAAAGTTTCACTATGATATGTAATAAGATGGCCATGTTGCATGATGATAGCTCTTATAGCATATTCAGATGCATTTGTCATCAACTCAAAAGGTTGATGCAAATCTGGCAAGGCAAGAATAAGGGTTGAGCAAGTCTATTCTTCAAATTATCAAATGCCCTTTATTGTATTTCACCCCAATGAAATGTAGCTTTAGATCCTCCTTTAGTCACTTGGGTTAGTGACCAAGCAACATGTGAAAATCCAAGAACAAACTTGTGATAGAAATTTGCAATACCCAAGAAGCTACAAAGTTCTGTGAGGGTCCTTGGTGTACGCAATTTTTGAATAACCCAAATCTTTTTTGGATCAACATGGACCCCTTATTCATTCACAACCTACCTAAGGTACTAAATTATTTTCATCCCAAATGTGCATTTGTCAAGATTTGCATACAACTTGTGCTCCCAAAGAGTTTGAAGCACCTTATGAACATGTTGAAGATGTTCCTCCCATGTTCTACTATAGATGAGTATGTCATCTAGGTAGACAACCATGAATTAGTTGGTGAAGGGTCGTAGGATGTCATCCATCATCCTCATGAAGGTTGCAAGTGCGTTAGGTAAGCCAAAAGGCATGACAAACCATTCAAAGATCCCTTCCTTAGATTTGAATGTAGTCTTCCAGACATCAATGGGATTGATGGGAATTTGGTGATAGCCAAATTTGAGATCAATTTTGGTGAAGAACTTTGCACCATGGAGTTGGTCTAGAAGGTCATCAATCATGGGGAGAGGGTAGTGATTCTTCACAGTGATTTTATTTAGGGCTTGATAGTCAATGTAAAGCCTCCATGTTCCATCTTTATTTGGCACCAAGATAATTGGACTGTCATAGGGTGAAGAACTTGGCATGATGTGACCCTTTTGGATCAATTTTTGAATCTATCTTTTTATCTCAACATTCTCCAAAATTGATCTATGATAAACATGACTGTTAGGCAAAGGTAACCCTAGGATCAAATCAATATAATGTTTTACCTAGTAATGCAATGGAACTCCTATGGGTGACTTGAATAACTCATCATATTCTCTGATGATTTATCCCATCTAATTTTTTTTTTGTATTGATTGTGTAGTTAGGACTACAACATTGGCCTTCTTGGATTTATGGTTTGACCGCCATGAAAATTAATTGCTTTATCTTTTCCACTAATCTCTTACATTGCTTAACACTGATCAGGGAGATAGATATGGGAGGTGGTACCTCTGGTACCCTACAACACCATGTTCCAAGAGTGAGGGTGATTCTTTAGGTTCATGATTCATAGATGCCATGTCGATCGTACATGAATGACTGACCAAGGAGTCCATCACAAACATATAGATTGACCACATCACACAAGAATTCATCTTGGAAAGGTTTTATTACATGTGAAAGAAGACACTAATGGGTGACACAGAGGTCTCTCCCTAGGCTCAACCATCTAATACTATATGGCTTTGGGTGAGGCTTCATGGATAGATTTAGAATTTTCAAAACTTTAGCAAAGATTAAATTCTTTTGACTCCCACTATCAAGAATGAAATGCAGAGGCTTACCTTTTACCCATAATTTGGAGTGGAATAATCTTTCCTTGTCATCTAGCCTTTCCTCACGGGTCTATGATGAAGCAACGATCGTGTTGAGCTCAACATCTATAATCTCTTCTTCATCCTCTTCAATTGTAGGTTGTGTATGAAAAAGAGTAGTAATTTTTAAGTATTGTGACTCAAAAAGCAGTGACTTGATGGCTTGACATTCTTCTTTGGAGTGAGTTCCAATTTTACGGTAATCACACTATTTTCCAGCCTTCCCCTTCTGGGGTTTTTTTATCTTAAAAATCCTTTTTCTTCCAATTTTGGCCTCATGTTCAACCTTCCTTGGTACTTTTCCATTTTAAGGGTTAACTCTTCATATTCTTTCTACCATGCTTCTGCTCAATCTTCACTGCAAACTTGTATGCCTCATCGAGGGTTTCCAAATTGAAGAGTTCCATTTCTCCCCATATGTACCATTGTATTCTACCATGGTATTTGAGAGTCTTATGTTTCTCACTTTCTTAGATGCCCAATCTTGCAGACAAATAATGAAAAATGTCTATGTAATCTTGAACAGATTGGTCCTTACCTTAGCAAAGTTGATGCCACTGTATGTATAGATCATCATATGCTCCAATGGGATAGTATTCTTCCTTTACCCCTTACATGAAATAATCCTAGGTAGGTTCCACCTCAAGGCCAATGTCATCTGTATTGAACCTATTTTTGTACACTTTCCACCAATTTTTCATAGGCAATGATGCTTGGAAAAGAGCAAAAGTGATCTTTTCTCCATTGGTGAACTTATTTATAGAGAAGTAGGAAGATAATTGACCCAACCAATTTTCTACTACATCAGCATTGATTTTGCCTTCAAATGTAGGAATATTAAAATTTACCTAAACCTTGAAGGGTTTTGGGGCACTAAAAGGACGGTCTATAGATGAGGAGCCAAGAAGTGTAGATGAGGACCCAAAATTTCCCATTGAGAGTTATTAGAGAATTTGGGTAAATTATTGTAGCATCTATGCTTATTTCCATTAAAGGGATTCATTCACCATTTCCATGAAAGGATCAAATGTCTCAGTATCATCCACCATTTGAAGTAATTTGGAGTGAATAGGTGGATAGTCTGGAAGCTCTATTGTTTTCCACCCAAGCTTCTTGTAGCCTGACCTTGTCCTCGAGATCATACACTCTCAAAATAAATTGCTATGATACCAATGATCCAAAACTCAAAATTTTTGGTTGAAAAATATTTCAAGAACACAAAAATAACATAGTAATAATGAATTCTCTAAGAAGAGATGTTTTATTACTCAAGAACGCAATACAACTATATGCTTATCTCTGGGAAGAGATGTTTGATTTCCATTTTGGGTTACATCTTTATTTATACACATTTTTAAAGTAGGGGGAGGATGTGGAAGGTCACAAATCTTGAGGGAGATGAATTTTTTTAACTTCCATGATTTAAAAGAATACATAATTTGAGGAATTACTATTTTTAGAAACTTATTAATTTTAGACTGCACTACTAAAATTGAAATTTGGGGCACTTCCATTGGATTTTTGGGGGTAAAAATCCATTTAGTGGATCTTAATTCCATCTCACCACATTCTCCTTTTTCTTAGCTTTCCAACAGTTCAAATGGTGAGTCAATTGGAGCTATGGTGCAAAAGTTATGGCTCCCAGAAGTTTCGTCATCAATTAGGGTTGAACCATCACCCGAATTGTCACTTGAATTATTTCCCAAATCATTCCTCCCTCCTTGAGAAGCAATGGTCCCCATTGCATCAATTTTCATCATTAGGTGTGGCAATTGTGTCTTGATTTGATTCTCTATGAGCCACTCACCTTGGTGGCTAAGATGGCCCCTTTTGACCACTTGATAAAGCAGAATAAAGCATCCTCTTGTTGTCTTCATCCAAGTGTCCACAATCTGATCCTCCTCCATTGGATCAAAACTCTATGGATCAAGCTCATCAATGTCTAGTTGTTCTACTATGATTGAAGTGTCTAATAGAGGTGTATTATATGGTTTGAGGAGCTCCACATTGAATATTGGATGAAAACCAAGGTAGGCTGGTAGGTTTAACTCAAAAGCATTTTCTCCAACCTTTCTGGTGATGGTGTAGGGACCATATCATAGAGGCTAAATTTTTTTGTGTGGGCCTGCAAGTCATTCCTTATAAAATCACAACTAAACCTTGTCACCCAAAACAAAATGGTGTGTAATCATATGTTTGTCATGGCATTGCTTATACTTCTAATTCATCTTCTCCAAGATGTCATGGACTTGTTTCTGGATGTGTTGCATTTTTTTAATGAACTTTATTGCTTTTGCTACCTCAGAAATGGAAATCAAACATCTCTTCCTAGAGATAATCATGTATTGTTATTGTGTTCTTGAGTAATAAAACATCTCCTCTCAAATAATTCATTATTACTTTGTTATTTTTGTGTTCTTGAAATATTTGTCAACCAAAACATCTGAGTTTTGGATTAGGAAAAGCTGCTCTGGGCACAATGTTGTGGGATTTTACCCCTAGTTGTACTTGTGTGTTACCACTAGGGCCATTAGAGGGGGGAAATCGTGATGTAACCTTATTCGAAGTTGGACATAATGGTTAGCTATAGGTTGCATCAACTTAGGAAGGGCCTATAGATGCCCAAAGTGGTAGGGCTAAAGGTTAGGGACCTGGGCCTCCAGCTGTAAGAGGTTAAAGAAGTACTAGACCAAGACAAATATTTTATTATTAGGCTTGATAGTCAATGAAAAGCCTCCACATTCCATATTTCTTTGGTGCCAAGACAATTGGACTACCACAAGGTGAAGAGATTGGCCTGATGTGACCCTTTTGGATCAATTCTTGAATCTATCTTTTTATCTCATCATTCTCTAAAACTGATTTGTGATACATAGAACTGTTAGGCATAGGTGACCCTGGGATCAAATAGATAGAATGTTTTATGTGGCAATGTAATAGAACTCTTGTGGGTGACTTGAATAAGTAATCATATTCTGCTATGATTTGTCCCATCTACTTTTTTTGTTGTGTTGATTGTGTATTCAGGACTACAACATTGGCTTCCTTGGATTTCTATGGTTTGACCACCATGAGAATGAAATGCTTTGTCTTTTCCACCAATATTTTACATTGCTTGGAACTAATCAGGGAGATAGATGTGGGAGGTGGTACCTTTGGTACCCTATAGCACCATGTTCCAAGAGTGAGGGTGATTCTTTAGGTTCATGATTCATAGATGCCATGTCAATCATACATGAATGGCTAACCAAAGAGTACATCACAAACATCTAGATTGACCACATCACACAAGACTTCATTTTTTAAAGGTTTTATTACAAATGAAAGAAGACACTGATGGGTGACATGGAGGTCTCTCCCTAGGCTCAACCATCCAATACTATATGGCTTTGGGTGAGAATTCATAGATAGATTCAGACTTTTCACAACTTGAGCAGAGATTAAATTCTTTTGAATCCCACTATCAATAATGAAATGCATAGGCTTACCTTTTACCCATAATTTGGAGTGGAAAAATCTTTCCTTGTCATCTAGCCTTTCCTCATAGGTCTATGATGAAGTGATGATGGTTTTAGGCTCAACATATATAATCTCTTCTTCATCCTCTTCAACTGTAGGTTGTGTATAAGATAGAGTAGTAGATTTTGAGTATTATGACTTAGAAAGTAGTGACTTGATGGCTCAACATTCTTATTTGGAGTGAGTTCCAATTGTATGGTAATCACACCATTTTCTAGCCTTCCCCTTCTAGGGTTTCTTATCTTGAAACTCCTTTTGCTTCCAATTTTGGCCTCATGTTTGACCTTCCTTGTCACTTTTCCATTTTGAGGGTTGACTCTTCGTATTTTTTTTGCCATGCTTCTGCTCAATATTCACTATGAACTTGTATGCCTCACTGAGGGTTTCCAAATTAAAGAGTTCCATTTATCCCCTTATGTACCATTTTAGTCCACCATGATATTTGAGAGTCTTATGTTTCTCACTTTCTTGGATGCCCAATCTTGTAGACAAAGAATGAAAAATGTCTATGTAATCTTGAACAGATTGGTCCTTACCTTGGCAAAGTTGTTGCCACTATATGTATAGATCATCATATGCTCCAATGGGATAGTAATCTTCCTTTACCACTTCCACATAATCATCCCAGGTAGTTTCCACCTCAAGGCCAATGTCATCTATATTAAACCTATTTTTGTACACTTCCCACCAATTTTTCACAGGCAATGATGCTTTCAAAAGATCAAAAGTGATATTTTTTCCATCGATGAACTTATTTATAGAGAAGTAGGAAGATAATTGATCCAACTAATTTTATACTATATCAACATTGATTTTTCCTTCAAATGTAGGAATATCAAAATTTACCTAAACCTTGAAGGGTGTTGGGGCACTAAAAGGATGGTCCATGGATGAGGAGTTAGGAAGTGTAGATGAGGAGCCAAAATTTCCCATCAAGAATTATTAGAGAATTTGGGAAAATTATTGTAGCATTTGTGCTTGTTGTCATTGGAGGGCTTTATTCACCATTTCCTTGAAAGGATTGGATGTCTCAGTGTCATCCATCATTTGAATTCATTTGGAGTGAATAGGTGGATAGTTTGGAAGCTCTATTATTTTCCACCCAATTTTGTATAAAAAGAAGTCCTTCATCCCATGTGCATGGATATTTGGAGTGATACATCTGAATCATGTGAACAATCAAGTGGTTCACCACCTCTATCTGACCATCAGTTTGTGGATGGAAGGCTATGGACTTCATCAACTTGGTATCCATCATCTTCCATAGAGTGGACCAGAAGATGCTTAGGAACTTGCTTTTTTGATCTAAGACAATGGACTTAGGGAGACCAAAATGGAGCTATACATGACTAAAATATAGTTGAGCAGTTTCTTCAATAGATATATTTTTCTTAAAAGCAATCATGATAGCCATTTTTTAAAAATGATCAACTATAACAAAAATATAGTCCTTGTCATGTTTTGAAGTGGGTAAACCTGAGAGAAAATCCATTGAGATAGATTCCTAAGGCCTAGTTGGTTCTGGTAATGGTGTGTACAATCCTTGCTTCTTATTTGCTGGCTTGGCTATCACACATGGGGTGAAATATTTGAGATACCTTTCCACATCCTTTCACATATGGGGCTAGTAGAAGTGTTTCTAAATAACTACCAATGTCTTTTCTACACCAAAGTTTCCAATTATCCTACTAAAATGTGCTTCCCATATCATCTTCTATTGCTCTGTAACTAGAGTATAGATGTGCCCCATATGACAGAGGACATTATCTTGAAAATATAAATAAAAAACATGTTTACCTTTTTTAAGCACCTTATATGTATCAGTAAAGGTAGGATCTGCTTTATATAGATCACCCTAAGTGGCAGTCTCATGTCCACACAGGTCAAGAATTATTGTGAGTAAAATAATTGGTAGGCAGCTCAGACAATCTACAACTATATTTGAGCTCTCCTTTTTGTGTTTGATTATCAAATGGAATTGTTGAAGATATGTGGCCCACTTTTGGTGCCTCTCATTTCATAGTTTTCTCTATGTCTGGAACACAGATGTGCCCCATATGACAGAGGATATTATCTTGCAAATAAAAATTAGAAACATGTTTACCTTTTTAAAGCACCTAATATGTATTAGCAAAGGTAGGATCTAATTCATATAGAGCACACCAAGTGGCAGTCTCATGTCCGCACAAGTCAAGAATTATTGTGAGTTTAATAATTAGTGGGTAGCTCAAACAATTTACAACTATATTTGAGTTCCCCTTTTTGTGTTTGATTATCAGAAGGAATTGTTGAAGATATGTGGCCCACTTTTGGTGCCTCTCATTGCATATTTTTCTCTGTGTCTAAATGAAATCCAATGGTCTGTGGTTAGTGTGGATGACCATCTCTTTCCCCAAGATGTAGTGTTTCCATTATTTGCAAGATTGTATAATGGCATAGATCTCCTTATCATATGTTGGATATTTCCTGATTGTATTAGTGGAAGTTTCACTATGATATGCAATAACATGGCCATGTTGCATGATGGTAGATCCCATAGCATATTCAGATGCATTTGTCATCAACTCAAAAGGTTGATGCAAATATAACAAGGCAAGAACAAGGGCTAAGCAAAGTCTATTCTTCAAATTCTCAAATGCCCTTTATTGTATTTCACCCCACTGAATGTAGCATTATCTCCTCCTTTAGTCACTTGGGTTAATGACCAAGCAACATGTGAAAATCTAAGAACAAACCTGTGATAGAAATTTGTAAGACCCAAGAAGCTATAAAGTTCTATGAGGGTCCTTAGTTTAGGCCATTATTGAATAACCTAAATCTTTTTTGGATCAACATGGACCCCTTCTTCATTCATTACATACCCAAGGTACTGAATTTTTGTCATCCTAAATGTGCATTTGTTAAGATTTGCATACAATTTATGCTCCCAAAGAGTTTGAAGCACCTTCCAAACATGTTACAGATATTTCTCCCATGTTCTACTATAGATGAGTATATCATCCAAGTAGACAACCATGACTGAGTTGGTGAAGGATCATAGGATGTCATCCATCATCCTCATGAAGGTTATAAGTGTGTTAGTTAAGCCAAAAGACATAACCAACCATTCAAAGATCCCTTCTTTAGATTTGAATGCAGTCTTCCAGACATCGATGGGATCGATGGGAATTTGGTGATAGCCAAATTTGAGATCAATTTTGGTGAATAAATTTGAACCATGGAGTTGGTCTAGTAGGTCATCAATTCTAGGGAGAGGGTAGCAATTCTTCATAGTGATTTTTTTTAGGGCTTGATATTTAATGCAAAGTCTCCATGTTCTATCTTTCTTTGGTGCCAAGACAATTGGACTACCATAGGGTGAAGAGCTTGGCTTGATGTGACCCTTTTGGATCAATTCTTAAATCTATCTTTTTATCTCATCATTCTCCAAAATTGATCTATGATACATAGGATTGTTAGGCAAAGGTGACCTTGGGATCAAATTGATAGAATGTTTTACCTAGAAATCTAGTGGAACTCCTGTGGGTGATTTGAATAAGTCATAATATTCTCCTATGATTTGTCCCATATAATTTTATTATTGTATTGATTATGTAGTTAGGACTGCAACATTAGCCTTCTTATATTTCTATGGTTTGAGCACCATGATAATGAATTGTTTTGTCTTTTCCACCAATCTCTTACATTGCTTGGCATTGATCAGGGAAGTAGATGTGGGAGGTGGTACCTCTAGTACCCTATAACACCATGTTCCAAGAGTGAAGGTGATTCTTTGGGTTCATGATTCATAGATGTCATATCGATCATACATGAATGGCTGACCAAGGATTACATCACAATCATCTATATTGACCACATCACACAAGACTTCATCTTAGAAAGGTTTTATTTCATATGAAAGAAGACACTAATGGGTGACACAGAGGTCTCTCCCTAGGCTCAACCATCCAATACTGTATGGATTTGGGTGAGGCTTCATGGATAGATTTAGACTTTTCACAACTTTAGCAGAGATTAAATTCTTTTAACTCCCACTATCAAGAATGAAATGCAAAGGCTTACCTTTTACCAATAATTTGGAGTGGAATAATCTTTCCTTGTCATCTGGCCTTTCCTCACAGGTCTGTGATGAAATGATGATGGTGTCAGGATTAACATCTACAATCTCTTCTTCATCCTCTTCAATTGTAGGTTATGTATGAGACAGAGTAGTTGATGTCAAGTATTGTGACTTAAAAAGTAGTGACTTGATGGCTCGACATTCTTCTTTAGAGTGATTTCCAGTTTTATGGTAATCACACCATTTTCTAGCCTTCCCCTTCTGGGGTTTCTTATCTTGAAACTCCTTTTGCTTCCAATTTTAGCCTCGTGTTTGACCTTCCTTATCACTTTTCCATTTTGAGGGTTGACTCTTCATATTCTTTCTACCATTCTTCTGCTCAATCTTCTTTGTGAACTTATATGCCTCATCGAGGGTTTCCAAATTGAAGAGTTCTATTTCTCCTCATATGTACCATTGGAGTCCACCATGATATTTGAGAGTCTTATGTTTCTCACTTTCTTGGATGCCTAATCTTGTAGACAAAGAATGAAAAATGTCTATGTAATCTTGAATAGATTGGTCCTTACCTTGGTGAAGTTGTTACCACTGTATGTATAGATCATCATATGCCCCAATGGGATAGTATTCTTTCTTTACCACTTCCATGAAATTATCCTAGGTAGGTTCTACCTCAAGGCTAATTTCATCTATACTAAACCTACTTTTGTACACTTTCCACCAATTTTTCATAGGTAATGATGCTTTCAAAAGAGCAAAAGTGATCTTTTCTCCATCGGTGAGCTTATTTATAGAGAAGTAGGAAGACAATTGATCTAACCAATTTTCTACTACACCAACATTGATTTTGCCTTCAAATGTATGAATATAAAAATTTACCTAAACCTTTAAAGGTGTTGGGGCACTAAAAGGATGGTCCATGAATGAGGAGCTAGGAAGTGCAAATGAGGAGCCAAAATTTCCCATTATGAGTTATTGGAGAATTTGGGAAAATTGTTGAAGTATATATGCTTATTTCCATTAGAGGGCTTCATTAACCATTTCCTTGAAAGGATCAGATGTCTCAGTGTCATCTTCCATTTTAAGTCATTTAGAGCAAATAGGTGGATAGTATGGAAGCTCTGTTGTTTTCCACCTAAGCTTCTTGTAGCCTGACCTTGTCCTCAGGATCATACACTCTCAAGATAAACTGATCTGATACCACTAATCCAAAACTTAGAATTTTTGGTTGACAAATATTTTAGTAACTAAAAAATAACATAGTAATAATGAATTCTCTGAGAAGAGATGTTTTATTAGTCAAGAATGCAATACAACTTTATGCTTATCTTTGGAAAGAGATGTCTAATTTCCATTTTAGGTTAAATATTCATTTATACACATTTTTAAATTAGGGGGAGGATGTGGAAGGTCACCAATATTGAGGGAGATGAACTGGTTCAACTTCCATGATTTAAAACAATACAAAATTCGAGGAATTACTTTTTTTAGAAACTTACTATTTTTAGACTACACTACTAAAATTGAAGTTTGGGGTACTTCCATTGGGTTTTTAGAGGTAAAAATCCATCAAGTGTATCTCAATTCCATCTCACCATGTTTTCCTCATTCTTATCTTTCCAACAGTTCAAACGGTGAGTCAATTGGAGCTACGGTGCAAAAGTTATGGCTCCCAAAAATTTCATCATCAATTGGGGTGGAACCATCACCTAAAATGTCACCTGAATTGTTGCACAGATCAGAATTCCAAAAGGGTGAGGAGAGTCTTCTAGTTCAGAGACTTACTTCATAGATGAAGAGGTAGAATAGGTTGATTGGTTTGGTGATGGGTTTTATTTTGTTAGATTCTTTCGTTACTGGTGAGCTAGAACCATACAAGATAAGGGAGAGAGAATACAAAAATAATCTTGCCACTCAAACAAAGATAAGATAAGAAATGAATAAGGAAATCAAATACACACTAAAAATTACATTAAATTCTGAATTTATTTTTAGTCTCTCTTTTGGCTTATGCCTTAAGCTTTAAGAACCATGTGACTAAAATTGGATTGTAGAGTAGGTACTAGAAAATAAGTCTATGGTTGGTTTTAGGTTGTGTTTATGATCTCAAAAAGGATATGTATTAGAAATAAATATCTGGCCTGGTATTGGGGTGTACCCCCTCACTTCACACACCACAATGATAAGGGTGTCAGATGCTTATCCAATATATACTAATTTTTAGAGTCTATACTCAACTAGAGAGTTGAATTACTTCTCCACTTGGTAAAGACCTGTAAGTAGGATCACTGAGAAAGGGTAAGGTGACCACTAGGTGATGAAATCCTAGTCAAGCCTTATGTCAAGTTTTTTAGATGTTTGATTGATATAGGTGGTTTGGTTTTTGTGTGTGATATAAGTGATGCTACGATTGAATTACTTTGCTTTATTTTAACTAAGTGAGCTAAACTTGCAAGCAAGCAATGTATGCAATTGATTTTAAACCCAAGAAGAAATTTTAATTTTGTTTATGAGATTAGAATAGGGATAAAAACATATAGATGCAAAAAAAATAATACCCAAGTAAAGACTCAAGGGTCCCACTAGGTGTGCTAAAATGTTTTAGAGAATTTCAGCTTATATTCCAAGAGAGGAAGAAGAAAGAAAATAGATATAGGTATGATTGAAAAACCTATTTGGATGTGCACATGTTGAATTAGATGATTATATATAACTCTTTGGCTTGGGAGGAATGACCTACAATTAATATAACACTAAAGCAAATGGTTGGTTAGATAGATAGTTTAGTATATTTTTTAGCTCTAACTAGGTCCAAGAATCAAGAGCTTCCTTGGGGGCTATCAATCCACACATTTTAAATAATTAAATTTAGAAAATAGAAGATAAATTACTTGCATCAATAATCAAAAGATAATGAAATTGAATATAAAAAATGCTTGCTAAATAAATAGACTAAAATTACTAATGTAACAATAAGCAGGTCAATACTGATGCTAAAAAAGTCAGGTGTGGTTCAAAAAATAGGTTGGGGGTATGTGAACAGGTAGATAAAAATAAAGTTATATTTGGTTAAGGGTAGGTGGGTGGAAATAACTTGATGTTATTTCCTACCATAGTGACCATCGAAAGTTGAGATGACCATTGGTGGTTAAGGTAACCATCAACGGTTGGATAGATCATCAGTGATCAAAGTGACCATTGGTAATTATTGTGTGTTAGGTTTTGGTGATAAAAGGTTAGCTTGATAGGATCATAAAAGATAATTCTAGGAGACTGGTTTGTGTTGGGTTGATTACAAAATGAAAACAAAGTAATTGATAGACTAAAAATAAATACTTAGTTTGTCGAAGGTTGGTTAGATGAATGGTTGAGGTGGCTAGCTCATTGATTGAGTTTAGCATGATTCTGGTAGAGTAACAATACTTGATTATTGGCCAAGGGGCAGCTGCAAGTTAGCTCTCTAAATGATGGCTAGATCATTGGATTGTTGGAAGAAATGACCTATGAAGAAACTTTGGATGCAAAAGATGTTGAAGTCATGGATTGATTCTTTTTCACCTCCTACTCCTCTCTTCTTATAGGTAAGGAAGGAGAGGTGTAACAAGATGTTAACAAAGGGTATAACTTGTTGTCTAATCTTAACTTTGATATACATGAGCTTGCATACAAATTAGATAATCTAATTGTAGAAAAACAAGTTAGAGTGATGGGTTAGTTAAGTTGGTTTAGGTGGTATAACATGACCATGGATGGTTAAGGTGATTGTTGGTGGTTGAAAGTCAAGGTCAGGTTAGGTTAAAATTTGGGTTAAGTCATTAGGTTAAATTGACTAGCGTTAGGTAGGTTTGGGGTTATATGATCAAGGTTGGGCCCAAGGGGGTCCTAAGGTGGTCCAAGAGACTTATGACATTTAGAACTATCGTGTGCAATTTTTTGGTATCTACAATATGCCTTGATCAAATCCATAAAAAAAATTCAAATATTATATTCTATGAAATAAGATGTATGCCATTATCCTTGACCTAATCATTAAACTCATGCTTATCTAGAATGAGCTAGGAGAAAGAAGAGGGAAATAAATGTCCAAACTTTAGGTGTTTGACCTTAAAATTAGACTAGTTAAAATGGTGAGAGGTCAAGGCCTCATCCAATTGATTATTCAAACTAACCCACACATCCAAATAAAACAAATCAATGAAGCTTAGGTGATAGGAGGAGAATATTACTCACATATCATCCATTACCTACTTATAGGGACATGCCTTCTAGAGTTGAATAAAGAGAAAAAGTGAGACCTCAAGCTTAAATCAACTCATTTCATGATCAATAAAGGGGTCATTTATAGGAATAAATATGAAGGCATCTATGTAAGGTGTATTTTGAAATAGGAATCTAAGGACACCCTAAATAACCTACATTATAAGGTTAGTAACAAACATCTCTTTGGCAATACTATAACTCATAAAATTATAAGGATGGGTTATTACTAGCTGACAATCCTCAAGGATACCCATAATCATGTCAAGATATTCCATAAGTGCCAAGTATTTATAAAAAGAGAGGTGAATGCTGATATGCCTTTACATCCAGTCATTGAAGGACACCCTTTCACCCAATGGGGTTTGGAATTTATTGGGATAATAAATCCAAATTATTTAGTAGGACACAAGCTCTTCCTCATAGCTACTGATTACTTTACTAGGTGGATATAGACTATTAATACAAGTATTCATAGGCCATAGATGTTATCAATTTCATGGAGGGAAACATAGTCACCTGATTTGACACACCCATTTCATTGGTCTTTGATAATGGTCTGACATTCCAATTTGTTGAATTCACAAAATGGGCCTACCAAAATTAGATCACCTTCAAGATATTTTTAATCCATTACCCATAAGGAAATAGAGTGGTTTAATCAACCAATAAGAACTTAATAAATTCCATAAATAAATCTGCTTAGAATAAACTAAGAGAATGGCATCTCTTATTGAAATATGCACAGTGGGTAGACAAAACTAGGCACATGCAGGCTCTTAAAGCTTCACCTTTTCTGTTGGTATATGGATGACAACCATTCTTCCCCATCAATCTCAAGTTACCAATGTACTGATTCATGCAAGATTATATGGTTGAATATGAAAGAATAATTTCTAGATTACTCAAGATAGTCCAATTAGAAGATATAAGAACTGAAGCACTACATAGATTCATCAAACATCATGATATTATCAAATGTTGGTTTGAAAAAATATCTAAATCAAGTCTTTTAGGATTTTAGACCCATTACTCCTTTGGGATAAAACACATAAGAATAAAGGGTATCATGACAAGTTTACTCTATTTTGGATTGGACCATATTAGGTATCTGAAATCCTTAAAAACAATGCCTTTCAATTGAAAAACCTCCAAGGTAAGGCCCTTGCCTTTCTAATCAATGAATAATTTTTGAAACATTACTTCATGACTAATCCAACTGGAAATACATTGGAGTGAACTATAAATGGATATTTAGAAAAGAATTAGATTATATTTCTCAATTATTAGATTAGATTTCTTGCTTTCTAGATTAAATTTCTTGTTTGTTGTACTTATTTTTATTTAGAGTAGTTTTGTTGCTTTTGATAGCTTAGTTGCATACTTTCTAGTTTAGTTTCCTAAGTTGTAGAACTATATCAAATAATTTCCTGAACTAAACCCAAAGTATATGCCAAAATAAAGGAGATTATACCAAAGAGAGCACAATTAATGCTCATGGAAATTTATTTTGATAGTACTAGACTTTCTGGAGTTGAGGTATGTATTATGACTAAAGTTTGTTTTATTTTAGATTGAATATGATTACTTAGCTATTGGTACTTGATCTGATATTGTAATGTCCATAAATTGGGACAAATGACCAAAACAAAGGTTTTCCACAAATCCTAACAATTCTGAAAATGTATAATATTTAACCCAAGAAGTAATCTAAAATCAATGCCATAATTGTATAAATGAATACCAGATTTTTTTTTGTTTGCTACCCTAACCCTAGTGCCTAGGTTTTTTTTATCATAGAATGACTTTGATCTAACCAAAATGAAAGAAACCACTTTCATATTTTTTTCAAATAATTCTCCCAATCATATTTCATAAAAGAAATTAAATTCAAAATAATTTGATTTCTCCAGAATTTGCTGAATATGAAGAAATTCAATATCTCCCTCAAAATAAAAGACATTTAATTAAATAATAACTCAAATCAAAGCTAAAAATGTGATATTTCAAATGAAATACATATCCAAAATTTTTTGGGTGGAAGTCACTCAAACATGAGTCCAAACCTTGAAAGTATGTAGTCAATGCCCTAGATGAAAATATGGAAATGATCATAAAGTTCAAAATTTAATGTACCACAATTGGCATCAAAATTACCTCAAATCAATGTGATAAACATTATAAAAATATAATCATAATTTCTGACTTATTATTATCCAATTAGGGCATACTTTGGCCACTCAAAAGGCCTTACAATCCTTCCAAACCCAATCACCGAACTTGAAATAAATCAACAATAAATCAAAATTAATATCCAAACCCTAGGAGAGGGTTTCCTTGTAGAGAATCCCTCAAAGAGGGGTCTTCAAACCTCCATGCAATTTTCCACCACAATCTCAAATTTTTAGTTGAAGCACAATTTTGCAACCCTTGATGTAGAGGCACTCACATAGAAAATATGAAGGTTTTCATCCTCACACCTTATTCACACTTTGAGGGTTTCCATCCTCAAAATTATTTGGCCAAGATTGACATCCTTGACATTGATTCCACATTCAAAACATAAACTATCAAAATTGGATCCCTTTCTTGCAATAAAGACCCTCCCAAATGGGGCAAACCATGTGAGGGAGTCCAATGCATGAATTAAAAATCACTACCAACCTTTAATTCCTCTTTTCCACTTTTGGATTCTACTCAAAGAGTGGCATTCTAATTTGGAACAACTCAAAGGCCAACAAAGTAACAATTCATTCTCAAATTATTAAATTAATTTGCCTTAATAAATAATAGTAATTAAAATTACTTTTAGGGCAAATAATCTAATAATTAATTAATGAAATTGCTCTATTTATGAGAGTGATAAAGATCACTTTTTGAGCAGTTAATTAATTGAAAATACTTTTCATTTTTTACCTAAAATACCTTAATTTTTGGAGTGGTAAAAACCATTTTTCAAGTAATTTAAATAATTAATCATGATAGTTCCATTATTCTAATAATCAATTAAAATTGCTTTAAGATAGCAATTGATTAAAATCACTATTCAAGAAACTCTAATTAGTTATTAAAATAAATTTCCCTAATTACCATCCCTTAGCCTATGGGGAAAATTAGGCTAAAGGTCTTCAACCTATTTTTTTTTTAATTTTGAAAAAGGGGACATTACAATCCTCCTTCCCCAAAATTGCTTGTTTTCAAGCAATTTCAAACTTAGCTACCTTGTATCCTCCCATTTAGCCAAATTTTATATGCTTGAATTTTGATCTATCTTTGGCATGGAACAAATCCAATCAACCTTTACCAAAGTGGCACCCTTATCTTCAATCCAAAACCCAGGTAAGCTGACCTCTCTAGTAAAAACAAGGGTTGTACCTTCTAAAACCAGGTATGAATGAGGCTCTATGTGGATTGGGAATGACTCCTATTGAAATCAAAAGTATCACCTCTCATAGCTACACGTGGAACAAACAAGTTAGAGAAAAAAGTAGTGTTTAACAACACTTTTGTGATCACACCTTCATCGTGATTCATAGACATGACAAATAGATTTCTTCCATTGTTTGCAATCATATCATGAATTCCATTCAAATGATGAAATTCCAAATCATTGTGTTGTACCAGTCCCATTAGGATATTATCATGAAATGAAGGTTTTGGAACACCAAACCCTTGAGTTCTCATATATCCTTTCATGACTTGGAAATTTGTCCCAATCAATATATGATGTGAATCAAATTGTGGGTGGGCTACAAACATGTCAAAAAAAACCATAAAACACTCAAAAATTCATCCACCTAGGTGCTTTATTAGATACCCTAAAGATACCTTTCAACTGAACCCTTCTTCCATCCATTTCCATTAATATTTTCCTCTTATTTTTTTCAAACTTCTTGTTCACAACTGATAAAAACAACCTTATGCCTATTATTTTCATGGCCAACAACATGAAAATGATGCAGTTGATACCAATAAACATCTCCTTGTAACATTCAACAAGTTGGCAAATGAAAACAACCATGCAAGAATTGAAAATATAATGTTAGCAACCCAAAACAAAAAATAATTCTTTTCCATGATTGAAAGTACCTATAAGCCCACTTGTATGAGAGTAAATGAAGTTATGAGGTGGCTAGAAATTGAGATGAAAATAATACTAACCCAAATTTTTTATTGTCCCTATTGTTTTACCTCTATCTTTTGATGGTAGGATACTTTCAACACTTGTTTTTGGTGTTCCCCACCAATGGATCCCTTCAAGAAACATTTTAAACCAAGGAAATATCATCAAACTTCCCAAATTATAGTTGTCCAAAGAAAACACTAACATTACAACATGTGAAATAGAGAGTATCATCATATCATGGCTATAACAATGCACCATCTCATGATAATGGTGGTTAGAACCAACCATATAGTGGCTAAAAATGCTCCAATAAAAATTAATAATTGAAAGATTCTCCCAATGTATGACTGAATTTACTTTTAGTATTGCATACAAGTTGTTAAGTTGCCTAAAAATGATGATGGTAATGACCTTCCTACTTGAAATATTAAAGGTCTTTTGAAGTAATACATTCCCATTGAATTTATCTTCACACCATGTGATTGAAAATCCATTAAAAGTAGCTTCAAACTAAAAATTTCTCACCTTGCTGACTACAACTACTTACATGGCAACAAGCTTATAGTTTGACTCTAATGAGTGACTCAAGAATTAAGTGTATTAGCCCTTCACAAAATTGTTATAATTCACTACACTCCATGTATGATCCCTTATGAATTTTATTTGGATGTATAAGATGAATAAATTATAAACCATTTTCAAATTAAGGCCTCTAACATCCATCTTGGCATGTTTCCCATGATGACCATAATGTAGTGATAAAAATAAATCTAGAAGACCTCCCTACCTTAGCTTGTGATTACCATGCTTGTCTCTCTTTATCAAAGTAACATCTTCATCCATATAACTCACATTTATTATTTCATGAGTATGCTTATTAATTGAACCAAAACTAATGTGAAAGGATAATGCTACTATCCCATCCAATATACCTTAGAACTTGATTAAAGGATAGTTATTTCCAATCACCAAAATGTGTGCATGTTGTCTAAGATGATACAAATATGGTGATGACATGAGTGGAAGCCATAAATCTAAACTATTTAAATACCTTTGGCTTCCATCATAAAGCTCATGTTTCTTTGTTGAATGGGTTGAGATGTCTTCCACACCCCCAACCTTGTGAATACCATGGTTTTCAAATAAGAATCTTATTTTTGTATGCCAACCTTCCGATGTCAACTTGTGCTTGCCTATAATCCACCATACTCTAATCAATTATGATTCTTTCTTTATTCCCATGGAATCAACTCAGAATTGAGAGCTTTTTTAAAACTCAAAAAATTACCAGGATCACATACTTCTTAGTTCTAATAATTGTGAACTTGAATCAAGGAGTCTTCATGCCTCATATTAAAAACCATAACTTTCTTTTTATCACATTTTATTGCATACTTCCTATGAGGACAATAGCACTGAAATGACATAGCATGAAGTAATAAATCTGAAGTGTTACCAACCTTTCCATACCTTGGAATGATGAAAAACTTGTTCTCCCTTGATGAAGTGGGGTTTGTGGAGATACCTTCAACCTTTATATCCTCAAGATTTCCAATATTTTCTTTGATCACATGATTTTTTGTAGGGTTGTTCTAAAAATTAGTCAATGGATATTTGAAGGTTGGTGTAAGTTCTTTAAGATTGAACCCTTTGTGTACAATAAGTGATGGAATTTCTATTTTAATTTCATCCCTTTTTGGATCAAGCTCCTTATTTTCACCTTTTGTGACTTCACTATCATGCATACAATCATTAGAAGATAAATATACATCTCCTATTGATAAAATATTTTTACCTTGCACTTCCTTTAGTTTATGATCATTTATTTATTCCTCTTTCTCTTGTTATTTCTATGGCTCATGAAGTTGTTGAAATTTTTTTATTGTTTCACCTTGAGAATATCTAATTTTTCTGTTACTCCCCCCTTAGTGTCTACCCTTTTCAACCCCATTAGTTTCTACATAACTTGTTGGAAACCTTTCACTAGGCTACCCTTGAATTTATGGTTCTTGTGGCTCAAAAAATTTAATTATTGGTTTCTCTTTACTTAGCTAAAACACTTCTTCTTGCTACTATAAAATCTTTGTATTAGGAAACTCAAAAATTTCACTACTTGGCTTCCCCAATTTTTTTGATTTTTGATCTTTAAGAAATTAATCCTAAATCTATCCATTGTATAGCTAGAAACCCTTATTTGGTTGTTCCAACAATTTTGATTTTTGAAACTCATTCTTCCTCCTATTATGTTACCCTTTGTGAAGTTGTATGTTATTTCTTGTCTTCCTTACAAATTTAGATCTTTCAAGCTCCCTTTTTACCTGTAACTCAATCTTCTCTCTTATTATGAGGGACTCTTATGGTCTAGGGATTAACCCCATAGACTTAACCAAATTATTGGGACTTAATTCCATTATTTCTCTTTGAAAATATTTCATAGCTTGTAACACATTATCTAAAGCTTCTTCCTTTATCCTCATTTTCATCCTCGCATTTTGAATGGGATCTTTGTAATATTATTTTGGAATAAACCTAGGCTTCTACATCATTATGTAGAATTTGAATCCCATAGTTGGCTAATAAGTTAGCTTTGATACCATTGTAATGTACCCAAATTGGGACAAATGACCAAAATAAGGGTTTTCCAAAAATCTTATTTTTTTTAAAAATGCACATTATTCAACCCAAGAAGTAATCTGAAATCAATGTCATAATTCAATAAAAAAATTGCCACAAAAAAATTGTTTGCTGCCCTAACCCTAGTGCCTAGGGTTTTTATCATAGAATGACTTTGATCCAACCAAAATGCATGAAACCACTTTCATATATTTAAAAATAATTCTCCCAATCAGATTTCATAAATAAATGAAATTTAGAATTCAAAATAAATTGATTTTTCTAGAATTTGTTGACTATGATAGTTCTATTATTCTAATAATCAATAAAAATTGCCTTAAGATAACAAATGATTAAAATCACTCTTTAGACAACTCTAATTAATTATTAAAATAAAATTTCCCAATTACCATCCCTTAGCCTATAAGGAAAATTAGGTTAAAAGTATTCAACCTATTTTCCTTTATTTTGAAAAAGGAGACATTACAAACATACTCATGTGAATTTTAAATTTTTTATCCATTTCCAAATATGTAATGCACTATCATATGATAAAACTTGGCCAAGAGATAACAAATATAGGACATGATACACACTGATAGGGACATATTGACCAATAAGTTTTCTTATTTCATATATCTAGTCAAAGTTGGTTTTCAACCTTCCTCTATCTATGATTCTAAAAAACAAAATTGATAGAGGATAGGTGATTCAAGTAAGCTCTACCAAGGCTATGAATGCCTAGATAGTAGTATATTAAGGCTTCAAGTGGAACCAAATGTATCTATACCAAGGCTTTAGATGTATGGCTGGTGGTAGAGCAATGCCCAAGGTTTTTTTTTTATTGATTACAAGGTCAAAAATTGAAATGAAACCTATAGTGTTTATTTAGGTCTTCATTAAATATATTCATGACCAAGAGAAATTAATTTCACTAGATCACACATTAATCTAAGGAATGGGAAGGTTAGTATGTTGTATTGGGAAGTAAGAGTTTTGTTCTCAAAGTTGGATTTACTTATTTTTTCTTTGTTAAGACTAAAGTTTATCATAAGATATTTCTAAAATTATGGGTTCTCAAAATACTTAGTACTATTTTTCCTCTTGAGTTTCAATTTATTATGTCTTAACACACACATTGAATTTTAAAATTTTTAAAAATAAGGATCTATTATTTTAAAACCTCTATCTCTGGAGCTATTAGCTCAAATTTCTATGATTAGGGCATCATGCATTTGACATCTAGAGATATTTCTAATAAATTCAATATTGCCCAAGTTCAAATTTTAAAAATCTAAGCTTAAACTAGTACCTTGAGTTATTTCAAACCTTAAATTTTCACAAATTTTTACTTTGATATGATTTATGAACTAATGGATCTAATCTTTCTATGTTCTAGTAAATATATTTTGATCATAGGATTAATAGTCAAAGGCTATTAATTTTCTTCAATCGGTCCCATAATAAATATTATATGTAGTTATGACACACATCACTCTCATGTCATTCAAAGTTTTAGATGGTTATAAAATTTATAAGTCATTTGGAGCTTTGGATGAATACAAAAGATTATGTTTTTTGAGATTTCGAGCCTCTCGAGCTCCACAAACTCACCATGTGGCATATTCATGTTAAAAAATAAATAAAAAAACTTCATCTATTTATTGATAAATATAATAGTTTTATGTTCCCATGTACTAATAATTTTGAGATCCCAAGTTTCTAGGCTTCCAATATCATTCCACATGTCTCGATCATGGTAATATACATCCATAAGAAGGTTAAGTGATTTTATGGTCTGTAATCTAATGGTTCTGAGCTCTCGAGTCTCCTAGCTTCTGAGATCAATCCATGTATCTTAATCATGCCAACTCATGACCATAGAAGGTTCTTCACCAAAATGAATACTAGTCTAATGTTATGAGCTTTCATGCTTCCAATGCTTTGAGATCAATCCATGTGGCTTGATCATGTTAACTCACCACTACAAGACTTACCCAACATAGTGAATAAATTTAAAGGGTCAGGTTAATGAGGACTTGACAAGTGGCACTACTTGGGGAAGGTATGGCTAAAACATAAACAAACATGACTGATAACATGAAAAATAAATAGGTCAATGAATGGATGATAGTTGTCTCAAAAGTAATGACTAGACATAAAGAATTAATGAACAATCATCACTTGGAAAGTAAGAGCACATACCAAAGTTAACTGACACATTTAAATTAAAACAAACATTAAAAGCAAAAGTTTATTATCTACATTGAAGGTGCACGAATACATTCAATACTTAGGCCTATGAGTGATATATACAAATCTACATTAAGAAGGATTCACTTTGCTATTGATCTTTTGATAAACAATTACATTCTCAAGATTATTAGCATTGAGTGAGCCCTACATTTCTTCATCCATGAAGCATAGAACATATTAGTATAGGACCTCATAAGAGTTACATCAATCAAAGGAGAATAATAACTTATCTATCAAAACAAGGTAAGCCCTCAGTCCCCTCCCTATACTCATTCATAGGATAAATGAATATAAAGATATAATATTTGAGAAGAGTGCCCTAAACTTTAAATTCCCACATTACTTGACACTCTTGAAAGAGGTCAAACTAAACCAGTCCTATTTCAAGTAAGATGAACTCTCTTTAGAGGTGAAATAATATATAAATGATTTTTTGCCTATTAAAGAGTAAGGTCTCCACCAAACTACAACTAAACTTGAGGTAATGTCATGCATTGACCTCTTGAAGGTTTTATTTAGTAATGGAACCACTATTGGGGATATTGTACATGTAAGGAAAGTTTATAATACCTTTACTTACATCTCAAGAAGGGAATTTGAAATATACCTTAATCTTCCCTACCTTAAGAATGCCTATAATCAAGTCTCAGCCAATGAATGGCTTGAGCATAACACTATAGATGTAAAGTTGAAGTAATGGCTAGAAAAGGGCCAAAAGCTAAATCTAAAGTGGGAAATATCCTCCAATTCTATCATTAAATTTAGATCTAGATTTGTAATAGTAATGGCATTGATGAATAGGTTCTATATTTTCTTGAGTATTGTCTATGTTCAGGTCAAATGGGTTCTACTACTAGATATACTGCTAAAAACTAACAAGTTGGTAGCATTGGGGAGATCATAACTACAACACTAAAGGCATAAATAATTTACCCTGATCGAAGACCTGAGGATGGAAATTATACATGATGTCTTACTTGTTAGATGTGGTAATATATTATGGTTAGGAATGACAACTATCAGATGAATATTTGGGAAATAGGGTCAGAGAGGATTTTTCCCTTCTATTCATTCATAGGTATAAGAACGAGATCAAAAGGATAAGCAATGGTATATATCCTCATATATAAAAGATAATTTAGGGCATCCCAATTCCCAGAATATTAAAAAAGATAACATAGACCCTTAGTAAAATGGGATATTATTAATTATATCTAAATGTAATTGTCATCTGAGTGGAGCGTACCAAGACTACTCCTTTATTATTAACAAATCATGTTATAGATAATATTGTAAAATAGGAGATAACTTATTGAGTCTTCAATATTTATGATGAAGAATTAGGTCAGAGACATTTGGATTACTAATTTAAGACTCATTTCAACATTAGACACCACCAATATGTGACTAGGTCATATTTTATTTCAGTTGGTAAAGTTAGAATGCAATAAAATTTATAACTTACATCATTTAGAGAATGGGACCCTAAAAAGAAATTAAGGGGGAATCTCAAAACTATCTTAGAAAATAAGAAAGTACATACCTCTTTTAATTACCAGGCATATGATCATGATAAGATTTTATTAAATACCTCAGATGATTTTAAAGTATGGATAAAGATGTAAGATAAGAAAATGTATATGATACTTGCACAAGCCCTATAATACAACCTAGAATCAATACAAGAAGAGGCCTATAATTTATGGAGTTGAAAATGGCCTCCATCTCCATCACAGGGCTCTTAGCCACCATATCAACCTTTTTCCCCTTTAGCATAGGCTATAAAATAAAAACCAAATCAATCTAGGAATTAGAGGGAGTAAAATCATTAGTTCAAGAGAGAGAT
The DNA here is from genome assembly GCA_037957365.1 of Torreya grandis. NCBI lineage: Eukaryota > Viridiplantae > Streptophyta > Pinopsida > Cupressales > Taxaceae > Torreya > Torreya grandis. Next base: position 629,601 of record JARHVA010002663.1, on the reverse strand, counting down.
TTTTATAGGACTTATTGGTTTTCAAGTCCCTTATACTTCAATAGTTTCACATGAACAGGCCTTTGACACAACAACTACCAAGGAGAGGCTAGTCATTTCCTTAGCTGATTAAATACAGAGTAATTTTATGATGACTCCTTTACCTCCTCTTACCTCAATCACCCAAGTGATCCTCCTTGAATTATTGTAAATGGTTTTCACTTTAATTCCATCTGCCCCTGACTCTCCCTGATCTCCTAAGTCCCCTTAGGGAAGCCTTATGCCTTCCACACCTTCCACTTCATCAGATTTAGCTCCACCCCCTATCATAATTATTCCCACAACCTCTCTACCATCTCATCTACCTTCCACTCCACCTATATTCACATACCAAAGGAAGCATAAGGACTCCCCTGCTCCTTAGCATAAAAAAGTAGAAGAGATACCATCACTTGGTCTCCCTATTATAAAATAAGATACTAAGGAGGAGAAAAAAGTTCTAAACGCTATAATGGAGCTAGGAGAAGAAGAATAACCATAACAATTCATATCTTTGGATGGTTATCCTTCAAAGGAAGAAGATCAAGAAATGGGCATGGCACAACCAGATGATGAAGAAGCTAAGTTAGAGAAATACAAAGCTTTGAGTCTTGGTGAACAAGAAGGAGGAGACACCTTAGATGGCCTCACACTAGAATAAAGTAAAAAATTAGTGACATAGTCTCTTCTATTATTTCTTTAGTACCTAATGTAGAAAATCTAAATGTAATTTTGCTTTCAGTAATGCCTATAATAGTATCATCTAGTTCTATTGTTACAAATATGGATTTAGATATTCTTTCCTTGCCAAAACTAATAAGGATTCTTAGTAAAGTCTATTTTGAGAATTTGGTTACAGTTTCTATTTTCAATAAGCCACCAAATACTAAAAAAAAGTTAACCTAAATAGATATTCTCATGCCCTAGCCATTGGCCTTGCCAAAAGCAACCATGACTGTGGAGATAATAACTAGATTTTTGGCTGAGGTGATACCCAAGAAAGAAACCTCTCTATGGGAAGTGGTTGGACACAAACTCCCATAAATCCCTATTTAAATAAGTTCCTCACTTCCAACCACTATGATCACATCCATTCCAATGACCACTCAACCTTATACATCTTGAAAACTTGCTTAAGAATAAGAAACACAAGAACTTATAGTTCCTCATTGGGTAAGGGAGATGCAGAATGCCATAGATGAAAGGCAAAATCTAATTTGGATAGAGATAACTAGAGTCTCCACTCAGTATGATAAATAAAGTGGGACTATATTGAGATCAAAGAAGAGTAAGATGGTAAACACAAGAATAAAAGGAGAGGTAGAATTTGAATAAAGAGAAAACTTATTATATTTATCCAAAATTCTCAAAATAAATCCTTATGATTCTAATGAATACATTGAGTTTTTAAACACTTTTATAGATTCCACTAGGGTGATGATGAAGGAGATGCACCAAAGTATTGAAGAGGCCTTGAAAATGTGGAAGCAGATGTATATTACATAGGTTTTTTAGGAAGTGATTTTTGATGTATAGAGTGAAGCTACAAAGTTGTACAATATTTTTTTCAATATCATAATGTCAAGGTAGGTAGTCAGGCCCATATAGTAGATATTGTCACATTGTGGAATAAAATTAAGGATAAAAAAAGAATATTAAATTTCCTAGTCTAGTGCTTCAAGATTAGTGATTTTGATCAACTAAATCTCATGACCAATATGGATGGTTATTGGTTTTTAAATTATGTTATTTCCAAAAGGGATGCCTCCCTAAATTGGTATAAAAAAATGAAAAAGTTTCCAAGTATTTTTTAAGTCATGAAAGTGAAGCACTAAATTTTTTGGGAGGTATGAGAGTAACCAGGGTGAGCACCCAAGTAGGGGAGCTAGTCAATAGATCCAATTTTAAGAACCTTATTCATTAAAATATTTAATAATTTAGAAAAGAAGTGGAAGGTAATGTGTATAAAAATAATGTAAAGAGGTATTATAGTTGGTTAGTTTTGCCAAACTTAGAGTAATGAGAGTCAAGGCTTTATTAGCTGAGTTCAAGAGCTCAGAATAAAAGTAAGAAATATTAATGACCAAAGTAGTCAAAATTTTGAAACCTTTATTACTAAAATTTTAATTCATATATAAAGAATTTTATGTAGCTTATGCATTGGGTGAAGTGATAAAGGCTAAATAAGTAGCTTCTGGGTCTGCAACATGCACACAATTGGCTATTAGCGCCCCCTAACTTCATAAAGCTCTAAGTCCTTGCCATAATTGTAACTATAATATCTTCATTGACTAATATAGTTAACGATGTTACATTAACACTTCAATTTTAGAATGGTAATGTATCTACATGGTTATTACCAAGGTGGGACTTTAGTTCCTAGTCTATTTGTTGTACATGCATAATGTATTTTTAGCTAGGAATTCTATTTTGAGTATTATCATTGTAAATGCATCTTTACATGATTTTGAATGAGATGTTATATTTTTGTACTTGTAATTTTAGGTGAAACTTGAAGAGATGAGGCCTTACCCATCCTAATATCATAAATACATGTAACCTCCTAATTTCAAATGAAGGATAATTTTATCTATTTATATTAATATGAAATTTTAAAGAAGTTATGCTTGACTTGATATTTATATACACATATTCATTCTTCTCCAATTATATGGATTGCTTGAGATATTCTATCATTCTATTGTATAAGTGATTTCATTGTGTATGAGGTATTTGTTTTAAATACAACCTTTCACTTTTATATATAACTAATTTGAATATATTTTGCATGCTTATCATAATCCTTTTGTAGATGTGCAACAACAATCTAAAAATTAGGCAACCTTTGATTTATACATGTTTGAGTATAATGTGTTCTTGTTTCCTTTGAATCTTTACTATATTTGATTGTTTGTGTGCTACAACAACTTCCAATAAGTATTAGTCTAGAATTCTTGTCCTATTTAAGTTCAAATACTAGTCTTGAAAGGCTTTATCCCTAGAATTTCCATGGGCTTTCTTCTTTGCCTTACTTTTACCTCTTTTTGAAGTTTATTTTGAAATATTTCCCACATTAGTTAGAATTATCATCTTTCCACCCACTCTAAGTAGATCTAGGTTCACCATAGGTAGTTCAAACATGATAACATTTGTGTCATTCATTGCTTTTCCATCAACAGATTGTTATAAAAATGAATACCCTACAACTCATGCCTTGGAGTGATTTTATTCACCAATCCTAAAATCTTAGAGGTAACCTCATAGGAATGTATGGGATGTGTATAAAACCCACAACAACACAACTACTCTCTTTCCTCTTATTTTTATTCTCTTTTTTCTTTAACCCTTTTTGTCTCAATACCAAGATGATTACATTCTCTTTCCTTCTTTAACATCCCATGTATGCCATGTATAAATAAAATTTCACTCCTTTAGTCTATGTGATAACAAGGCAATCATTGACTCATAAGAGCATCTTCTTGAATATCTATGTGTTATACTCCCACATGTTCCATGCAACATGCATCCTTCAATCTTCTTGGTATAACTATGCCCACTATATCTATCTCCTTATCTTTTCAACCTGCACATTGATCAAACACATTAATGGAATTAAGAGTTCCCAAAAATATTTTTTATATCCCTTCATCACTCGTCAAGGACATGTTTTCCAACTCTTCACTATTGTTCACATTCTACTCCTAGTTTTCACTCTTATGATAGACTCTTAAAGGTGTATTTTTAATATCCTTCATGGTTTTCCTCTCCTTATTCTTCACTTGATTTTCTTCCTCTTTACATGGATGTTCTTCAACCATACTCACCTCATGTGCAATAACATGCACTTTAAACACTTCTATTTGTCCTCTATAGAAACTTAACTTTTTACCTTATTATCTTCAACATTTACTCCCTACAAAATAGAAATAACCAATGCATTACCCTTAATTTTCAATGATGAGTCAACCTCTTCCCACTTATGGGATTCCCCAATTTATTTATAATATTTAAATTAATGGGTCTACTTCTTTTAGTGAATAATATATTAGCTCCACATCTTCTTCTATGAGGATTCCTTCTTCAATGGTCTGCTCACATATTTATTTATCTTTTTTATTTTTTAAAACAAACTTGGGCTTCTCACATGGAAACATCAATCTCTTATTGCCTCTTTAGGAATCATTTTTTTCTCTCTCTCAATTCTCATGAATTGAATCTTCTTGGACCCATCAACTTGGAAATCATATGTTCCCAAATTCTCACCTTCTTCTTTCCTTTATTTTATCTCCTCTCTTTTAGATCTCTCCAATACATATTTGTATTACCACATATCCTTATACTTATAATCTTTACTGACAAGGGGGATTATACATTCTCCCTTTGAATAATATATCCAACTAAATTATCCAATTACTGAGCTCCTTTGGGATCTCTTTTACCCAAAAAAATAACATGCCAAAGGGGCTTACCTCTTTCTTTCACCTTGACCTATATTGGTCTCTTGTATTTTCTTACTTGGATTTTGTCTAAAGCATATAACTTTGCTTGTATAGATAACTACCCCATCGTCATTTCTACTTATTCATTTTTACTCACAACTAAAATGTCTTCTATACTTTGTGCATACTCCATTATATCCAATATTGATTAGAATTTGTTCAACATCTCTGAGCTAGGTCTCTATTTTTGGTGTTATACTTTTTATGCCATTTATTTTCTATAAGCATACTTGTCTTTCATAACATGTGATAAAATTATGTTCTCACCAATGAAAGTTTTTTTCACAACTTTATACTGAATTAACAAGAGTCTCTCACACTTTCTCTACACTTGTAGGACACACACTTGAAAAAAACTTATCCTCTCTCTTATGCAAGTTTTTATTTCAAAATTTGTAACTAAATCAAGTAGGATTCTATTTCACAACATAAAATAGGATCATATAAGAGTTTATCACACTTTCACAAAACATTCTTCACTTGTAATACTTTTCTCATACTTGTAACTAACTCATCTTCACTCAAATTCAAGATTCTATTTCACAATTTTATAATGACTCAATATGAGTCTCACACTTTTCACACAACTCTTCTCTACTTACTTGACTTCCTTACACCTGCAACAAAACCCACTTTGACTGCTTTCAATTATTTTCTCCCAAATATATCCTTTGTGTTTTTGCACCAATTAATGTAAATAAATTGATGTAAGAAATCAAATAGACAAAAATTCCACTTATGGACCAAATTCAAGTTTTTTATGTTATCAGAGTCTCAAGATTAGTATTGACTAAGTATTTGCATAAAAATTACACTAATTAATTGAAAACAATATTTAGAGCACATAACACACTTATTTATTCATAAATTACTCCAAAAACAAATTCTTAACATGCTACATATATTATGAAAATGTTCTCTTGAGCCTAACTAGAGTAGACTAACAACTCAACCTACAAGATTTTGCATCAATAATGTGCTACCAAATTCTAAGTGGATCTACAAGTCCACACACTCTTTCATAATAAAAACATGCCATCTTGACTCTATACTTGTTCTGTAACCTCTCTTCTATGGTCTATAATATCTCCTCTAGAACTCCAAAAATCTATGTTCTATAACATCTTTTTAAATTTTTGTAGCCTCTCTACTATATTTTACAGTCTTCCTTCCTTATTGTGCAGTGTTTGCTCTAGATTTCAAAAGCTATACGTCCAAAAAGTTATTTTTAGAACTAAAAATATCTCTATGTGACTACCCTACCTTGACCCCTCAACTTCCTCTAACTTCCTTTGACTTCTCTTGTACTACCTTCTACACTACCTCTTCTTATTAAAAAAAACACAAATCCCCAAAAACAATATAAATTATTTTATTTAAAGAATCCCTTGAAATAGTTAATGATTGGACTCCATTTTCCATTGATTCCTTTTTTGGAATCTAAACCAGTTTGTTTTCTTTTCCATAGTAATGGTTTTTAGCCATTTAAATTTATTCTTTAACAAATGTTTCATGAATATCTTCTAACACTAATGATTTTGCCTTAGAGTCTAGAATGTTGCACTTCCATGAGACATGTAACTACAATTTATTATTAATTATTAATAATTTGATAATTTTTATATTCCTTATCAGATTATCCTCAAAGCTAATACCATTTGACAAAGCATGTTTTGGTGGTTAGAGAGGTCACCAAAAGTCTTCAAGACTAAGTAAACATGTGGAAACCTTTTCTCAATATTTATATTTAATGATGATTAGCTATAGATAAATAATGAAGCCTACATCTTATTGAAATTATATAAATCCATTATTGAAAATCAAATGTAATCTAAAATGTACACTTGTATTTGATAAATCCCTTGAGAATGCCTCTAAAATATAGAAGATGACAAAACATGAAAAATTTCATCTTTGAAGTACACCCAAGATAATGTTATGAAACTGTGTTCAAAATACTAATGTATCCTTTGGATATGGTGTAGATTCCATCAATGATTCCAAATATTCATATGTTGTCTTATGTTTCTTTGGTCTTCATTATTTTTCCATGTTGGTATGGATGTAAAACAAAATAACCCCACCACATAGTGGTATATCTTACAAAGGTTTCTAAAGTGATAATGTGTGTATGATTGGATCATAAGCTTAAAAAAATTTAAATTTGCCTCCCACGACAAGAATTACTTTGAAAATCTCCTTATTTTGAATAGTCTTTATGAGAAGGCTTCCAAAGTATTTAGAGATACCGAATATGAGAACTTCATCTTTATAAGACCCTAATTGGAGAGAACCTAAAAAAACCAATTTATTAGCATGGATTAAATATTTTTGGGTAATGAAATATTATTTGTTCACCTTGGATGTTGCTACATCATCAAGTAGGTCCCTACAATGAAATTGGTCCAATTATGACTCAACCTTCATGATAGGTGAAAGGGTTGATTAGTTGATTGTTATAAATTTTAATGTTTACAAATTTGGTGACAATGATTAGGGACATAATCATTTTATTTTTTAAGTTATTAATCTATTTTATTCAATTATTTTCTTTCTTCATGATCCTTATGGATTGTTAGGTATCATTCTGTTAGGAATAAATACAAAAATTGATGTGGAATAATTTCATAAAATTACAATAATAATAGATATAAACAGAGATGCAGAAAGAAAAGAAATAAACATGAAAACTAGGAAGATCAGATTTAATGTGGTTCACCTAATGTGGGATACATCCACCAAGAAACACTTGCTTAGATTTTATTACAAGCCACCAAATTAAAATCACTCTCAGATCTATCTTCACAATTACAATGCACAAATATTGTTTGGGGCTATGCTCAATAAACCCTCTTGAATTTGCACCTAAATTCACATACTCTATTCTTCCTTCTCAAAAACCTTATTTTCATGATGTATTACCTAAAAATATCTCTCTATACATAATACATCAACAAAGTGGTATTACAAAAAAATGGGTACTAAAACCAAGGGTAAAATCAACCCAAAATAGTTTCCCATTAAAAGGGGTCCAAATTTTTTTTGGGGCTATTGTCCCTAAAATTTGATGAGAATACATATAGCACATATAGTAAATTTTTAATTTATATTATTTTAAATACATTATAATTAATAAATAGGCTCCATAACACAACAATATCCCACTTGGAGACTGATTTCTTCTAAGCAGGCTTCTCTACCCTTCACTATCAACTATGAAGGCCAACCAAAACTGAACATAGCTTTAGTTTCTCCATTATGACCACATTGGTCATCATGTTCATAGAATTTTGACTGGTATGAATCTTCTCTAGCTTCAACTTCTCTTCCTCCAAAGTCATCCTGATGAAATGGTACCTCAACTATATATACTTCATCCTAGAGTGGAAAGCAGAGTTCTTTGCTAAATGTATAACACTCTAACTATAACTATATAGCTTCCCTTCCTCCTACTTATGCCCCAAATCTTCAAGTAACTATTGTTACCAAATCATTTCTTTTCTTGCCTCTGTGGTAGCAACATACTCAGCCTCTATGGTTGACAAAGCCACAATTTTTTTTAGTCATGAAATCTAGTTCACCATTGTGTCACCTATAGTAAATACATATCTTGTACTCTTATTTATATCTAAATATCTAGCCATGTCTAAATCTACATAACCAAATAAAGTGGTGTCCAATCCACCATAGCTTAAAACTATCCCTATGGTCCCTCTTAAATACCAAAGGATCCACTTCACTATCTTCCAATGTTCTTTACCTAGATCACTCATGTACCTGCTTATTATTCCCACTACATGGATAATATTTGGCTTAGTTCACAACATGGCATACATCAAGCTACAAATAACTGATGAGTAAGGTACATGTGACATCTCTATTCTTTCCTCTTTTATCTTGGGACACTACTCCTTTGATAACTTAAAATGGCCTACCAAAAGAGTCCTAATCAATTTAGCATCATGTATTCTAAACCTCTCCAAGACCCTTTTAATGTACTCATCCTGAGATAAATTAATCTTTCATTCATTCTTATCGTAAGTTATTCTCATATCAAGGATTTATTTTATTGCTCCCAAATCCTTCATAACAAAGGAATTAACAAGTTTCTCTTTGAGTACCTTTATTTATTGCATGTTCTTACTAGCAACCAACATGTCATCCACATATAGACAAAGGATAATGTAATCACCATCATAAAAATTACTGATATATATGCAATGGTATGAATGACATCTGGAGTATCCCTGCTCCATCATAAAACCTTCACATTTCTTGTACCACTGTCATGGAGCTTGTTTCAGGCCATACAAGCTCTTCTTCAATTTACACACCATGTTATTATTCCCTCTAACCTCATATCCCTATGGTTGCTCCATATACAAGTCCTTCAAATCATCATGAAGGAATGCAATCTTCAAATTCAACTACTCTAAGTGTAAGTCTTTCACTGCCATTATCCCAAGAATAGTCTTAATATAAGTCATCTTTACCATTGGGGAAAAAATCTCATCAAAATCAATTCCCTTCTTCTGTGTAAACCCCTTTACCACCAACCGGGCCTTGTAACTTTTCTTTCCTCCATCATCTTCTTTATCTATATACACCCACTTGTTCTATAATACCCTCTTACCTTTAGGTGGCTTTATCAAATCCCAAGTTTGATTTTTCCATGAGAGACTGATGCTCCTCATCCATAACTTTCTCCCACTTCTTCTTGACATCTACTTGCATTAATTCTTCAAATCACTATATATCTCCATTGTTAATGAGAAATAAATAATTAAGAGATGGATAACAATGTTCAAGTTCCCTTCTTACCCTAGAAGACCTTCTCACCATAGGAGTTTGGGGTTTTTTTAGAGTAGGTACCTGAACTACTTACTTGGACACTTTATCATCTATAATATCCTCTAGTACTATGTACTCTTTTATGGAATCCTCTTTCTAATCCTACAAATGCTATTTCTATATGAATTTTTTCATTAAAGACAACATCCCTAGACCTAAATATTTTCTTGTCCTTAAGACTCCAAATCTGAAAACTAAAGTCATCCTCACCATAACCAATAAAGGCACATTTTTTAGACTTAGCCTCTAACTTTGTCCTATCATACTTATCAATATGAATGAAGGATTCACATCTAAATATTATAATAAATGAATAATAAACCTTCTTACTAGACCAAACTTCCTTAGGTATGCCTCCATCCAAAGTAGATGAAGGACCTCTATTTATCAGATATACAACCATGTTTATTGTTTCTACCCAAAACTGAAGAGATAATCCTGCATGTAACCTCATAATCCTAGCACACTCCATGATATTCCTATTCATCATTTTTGACACTCCATTTGTTTTAGAGTTATTGGAACCATCCTCTATTTATGAATTCCATTCCTTGAATAGTAATCAAAAAATGCATTATTGTAATATTCCCCACCATTATTTGACCTGAGAAATTTTAACTTGAGATTTTTTTAATTCTCAACTAAGGATTTCCATCTTTTAAATGTATCAAACACATCAAATTTTCTCCTAATTCCATACACCCAATAATTGCATCATTAATAAAAGTGACATAATAAGATGACCCACCAATATAAGATACCTGAGCCAACCCCTATACATCTGGATGAACTATCTCTAACTTATTCTCCTTCTTCGTAGGTCCAACCTTCATAAACTTTACCCTTTTCTATTTATTTACACATAATATTCATATAAATCTAAATTATATCCTTTTAATTTGGGCAACTGATCCTTCAAAATTTGCATATTGTTTTGGCTCATGTGACCAAGCTTGTTATGCCACAAAGTTACATCTACATCTACAGTAACTAAATTAAAATAATCAACACTACTTGATAAATACAAGGTACCAAAATTCTTACCTTTTACTACCACAAGATCACCCTTGGTTACCTTCCAGGAATCTACTGTAAATGTCACCATACAACCTTCACTACCTAGTGATCTTGTGGAAACCAAATCTTGTCTCAACTTAGGCACATCCCTGACATCTTTTAGTAGCCAAGTGTTTCCATTATACATATTGATCTAAACACTTCCCTTTCCTACTATGCTACAAGGATCATCATCAACAAGGTAAACATGTCCAAAATCCCCTTGAGCATACTCAATAAAATAATGCCTATATAGTGTAACATGAAAAGAAGCCCTTGAATCTAAAACCCAAGACTCAACAATATTGTCAATGGAGAAAATTAATGCATCCTGAAAAACATTACCTATTGCCACATTCACCTCCTTGGTGTCTTCCTAATTTTTGTTCTTGTTCTAAAGAGACCAACAATCCTTCTTCGCATGCCTAGTCTTTCCACAGTGCTAGCATACCATCCTGGCCCTTGATTTTGACCTTCGAAGACCATTTGATTTTCCATGTTTTTCTTTTCCTCTAAAATTTTGTCTCCCTCTACTCTTCATCACCAAAGCATCACATAAAGTATAAGTCTCCCTAGAGATTTTCCATCACATTTCCTTGCCAAGGATTGCTCCTATGACATCCTCAAACTTTAACTTGGAATTATTAGAGACTGAGTTGTTCATAGCCATTACTAGGCTATTTCAACTCTATGGTAAGGAACACAAAATAAGCAAAGCCCTAACTTCATCATCAAAATATATTTTTACAGAATTCAACATAATCACAACCATATTGAATTCATTTAGATGATCAACAACTGAGCCATTTTCAGACATCTTCATATTAAATAACTTTTTCATTAAAAATATTTTATTGGAAGCAAAGGGTTTCTCATATAACTTCCTTAATGCATTCATAAGACCTTCCATGGTATTCTACTATGATTTATTAAATGTAATCAAAGATGCAAGGCATAACTTAATGGCCCCAATTGCTTTCTTATCAAGCAGCTTTTCCTCCTAGTGGAGCATGGAGGTCCTTATGATAGAGGTAATCCTCCATCTGCATCTTCTATATACCAAAATTTTATCCATTGAAATTTTCAACCTTTGATCTATGATCATCAGCCATAGCTCCCACTTGAACTAATAACCCTTCTTTTGATTCAACACTTCCACAAATACACCCTGAATATTTGATACCAATTGTTAGGAATAAATACAAAAATTGATGCAAATAATTTCATAGAATCTCAATAATAATAGATATAAAATGTATAAAGAACATAAATAAACATGCAAAATAAAAATATTAGATTTAATGTGGTTTACCTAATGTGGGCTACATCCACCAAGAAACACTTGATTAAATTTTATTACAAGCCATCAGAGTACAATCACTCTCAGATCTGTCTTCACAATTATATTGGATAAATATTATTTGGAGCTATGCTCAACAAACCCTTCTAAATTATCACTTGAATTCACACACTCTATTCTTCCTTTTCAAAACCCTTGTTCTCATGATGTATTACCTATGAAATATCTATCAATACATAATACATCAACAAAGTGGTATTACAAAACAATGGGTACCAAAACCATGGGCAAAGTCGACCCAAAATAGTTTCCGATTAAAGGGGGTATAGAATACATATAGAGTGTATAATAAAATTTTAATGTATAGTATTTGAAATACATTTTAATTAAGAAATAAGATCCATAACACAACACATTCAACCTTGTATTAATATAATAAACAAACAAGTTGACCTTGCCTCAAACTTAGTATGTTTTAATTAGTATAACCAACCTAAACATCTAAATATATTATTACAGTCATTAATTTTAAAGGAGATATGACTTTTAAAATAGAAATACTCTCTTTATTTAAATGTATAAAAAATAAGTTGATATCATTTAACAAAACCTACGTTTGAGGTAAGAAAGAGAGTAACTTTTAGATTTTAATCAAAACTAGCCATTAATTTTATATTTGATAACCCACCAAAGGATGATTAATCAATATTTTAAAAATAGAAGCCCAACCAAGTAGGAACTAAGTCATAGATGTTATGATTGATTTTCATTGAAAAGATAAAATTATGAAATTAGTAATGATGAACTAGTTTCAAATGTTGAAGAAGCACCTATAATTCCCTACATAAGAGGTAATCCAATTGACATTAGAAATAGGTCTTCAAAAATCCCATCCTTGAAAGGAGTTAATGTACCTAAATTATTTAGAGATTTAGGTGAATCATGAAAAGATCATTTGGATTCCTTCAAATTAAACTTTTTTACTTTGGGATTCACTAATGAAAATATATCTCTTAGGCTCTTTTCCCAAACTTTGGAAGGGAAATTTTATCAATATTTTTTCAAGTTACCTCCTAAAGTTGTAAAATAATGGAAACATATAGAGGATTGTCTACATATATATTTTGGTAAATATAAATATGAATTAATCATCGAATTAGATACTATTTATATAAACCCAAGTTAAACCATCTATTATTTTACAATAAGGTTTACAAGACTTAAGCAAATGATCCCACCATATGCTAGGCCTCCCAAGAGATTAACATGATTATATTGCTATAAAGTTTTACCTCTTAATTTTAGAATGGCCTTGGAAGATAAAGACATAACTGAATATAAAACTACTATTGATTTCTATGTTGAATACAAAAAAATCATAAAATATTGGATTGAAGATAGAACTTCAATTGGAATAACTTATGATAATGTAAAATTCTTAAAAGTTAATCAAAACTTGGGTAATGAACTAGTCTCTATTAAACAATAGTTGAAAGATCAACCTTCCACATTAAAAAAAACAAATTAACACTTCAAAAGGTAAGATTGCATCAAAAAATCACTACTATAATTATTGTGAATTAGACTGTAATCTTAAAAATTATGTTTTAGATTAAGGTAAAAGCAGGTTTTGAAGGGACCCCAAAACCCTGTAACAAAGATAGAAAGATGATATGATAACCCCCAACAGGAATAATAGCCCTAAAACATACTATAAAATAATATCAAAATTAGGTTTTACAGGGACCTGAAACCACAGACCAAAACCATAAGAAAGATCACAAGTTTTACAGAGACCTGGAAACTCAAAATAAGTTTATAAAACAAAGATCGAACTTTCAGAACCAGTTAAAACATCTAGCAAAAAGGACCAAAACAAAAACAATAGCAACAAAGAGGATCTTAGTCTTCTAATTCCAAGATCATCTTCACAGTCTCATTTCCGGCCATTACTGTATCCTGTATGGATATTGCAGCCGAAGTAGCAGCTTCTTGCTAGGATTTCTTCCTCGAGCTCTACCAGGTCCTCTTACTTGGCCCCTCCAGAGATTTTATTTCTTCATTAGCTCATTTTCCAAGGTTAGCTGCCACTGCACATATGCTAGAACTAACCTCCTCCATTTTCATTCTACTTTCCTTGATGAGCCTTCTCAGATTATTCTCATAATCCTTAAGTTTAATTGGAATATCACTCATTTGCTTCTCCAAATTATTGATTTTGATCCTATCAGCTTCCTGGTTATGTTGCATTATTTCTACTTTCTTCTTCAGCTCTATCATTTCCTTGTACATCCACGAATCAACTTGGAAAATTGCATCTACTTTGTATTTGGCCGAATTCATGAAGGAGATCTTATTATCCCTCTGTCGAGCGTCACAACTATCATCTGCATTCTCCTATGGAAAGGACTCATCCTTTTCAATTTGATTCTCTCTTTCCATCATTTTCTCCTCTTTTGTCTCTGTAGGGTCTTTATGCTGGTCATGATCATCCTTTTCTTTTTCTCCAATCTCCATGGCAAGATTGGAAAGTAGAACCAAATGTTCCTTTTCTCTTGTCAAAGCTAAATCATCAAGTAAATTATTAGTTTCTTTAACACTTCCCCCCACCACAGTCTGATTATCTTCATGATTTGAATTATTATGTTCTGTATTACCTTCTGTATTTTCCCCTTCATTTTCTTTCTCACTTTTGTCTTCATTTTCCTAATACCCTTCCAAATTTCAACTAAAATCCCCAGTTTCCATCCCTTCTTCTTCCTCAACAACATTCTTCTCATAACTTTCTAAACTTTCCCACTCAAATTCCTCTTCAGCATTCTATTTTTTAAGACTGGAGGGTTTAGGTTTTACTTTTTCTTTCCCCTTCACCTTTCCATTCTTCTTACCCTGTGAATCCTTATTTTTTTTAGAATAAGGATTCAATACTATAGCATTGTTTTTACAATAGCCCTCTATAATAAGAATTAGTCGTTCATGTAAAATTGGTTGAGATTCCTTCTTTCTATGAGCAAACAGACTTTGAAGCAGTGAAAAGTGCAAATAGAAAGGGAAGGAAATTCTGTCTTTATGCCTAAAATGATTAAGAAAGACAAAATGAAATTTATGAACTCTTTTGCTTCTACCACCTAGGATAAAATACTCATGAATGCAGCATAGAAAGTCTCTCAAGATTCCTTTTATCTACTCCAAGTCAAAGAAATCTCCACTCTTTTCTAATTGCTTCTCCTCTGCATCCATTTTCAAGAATTTTTTGTAAGTAGCATTGGATATACTAGTCTACTTTGAGAATTTAATGCCACCCGTGGGGAGCCTTGTAACCTCAACGATGAACTCCTCTGTGAGCTTCACAGTAACACCATGGAGAGTTAATTTGTCCTTGACCCAATTTTTGAAGAATGCCATCGTAATATGGGGTTTAGATCCATGCAATTGCTCCATATAGCTTACCACTCTCCCTTTCTAAAGAATCTTCCAAACATCCTTTCTGTCTTTCCATTCTTCACAATTTTTGGGCTCTTGCTTCCTCGGTTCACCCTTCATTTTGCACAACAAACAATATTCCAATAACACCCATACACTGAGAGCAGAACAATGGACCCAATTGTTTTTTACATGAATTGGATATCGCCTATATGCTGGCACATGTGAAATCCATGTTGTATTCTCATGAATGTACCTGTTTAATGAATGTAATTGATCCACCTTAAGTTCACTCCTCTGAATCATTAATTTACTAATCTTGGCAGATCTTTCCCTCTTTAGAATGAATGGCATCATAAATGATAAGTGCTTTGAGATTAACATACTTGTTTAGTGCATCATGCCATCTCACCTTTTGCCCCATTTGGACAACATGATTAGCTATCCAGTCAGCAACTCCATTGGCTTCTCTATATGTGTGGGATATGGTCACTTTTTCAAACTTTAGAATTAAAGCTTTAATTTCCATCACCTTAGCCTCAATAGACCATGAGCTTAAGTTTTTGTTATTTAGGATGTTTAAAATATTCAAACAGTCACCTTCCAGCCATAATTTGTAAAATCCCAATTCAACAAGTCTAATAGTATATAGGGCTCAGTAGCTTCAGCAATATGACTATTCGACTTACCAATTGGGATAGCAATGGAATCAACTACATTTCCCTTATGATCTCTCAGAATTCCTCCACATCCTGCTCTTCCTAGATTCCCTTTAGCTGCTCCATCAAAATTTCCTTTGATCCATCCATTAGGAGGGACATTCCATTTCACATTCAATCTTGGATTATCAATTTTCAGATTAGGCCTTTCAGATCCTAATGGGTTATCAAATTGAAAGGTTTGATCAGAATCCCTCTGTGATTTAAAATTCTCCTTGATAGCTCTAATAATATTCTGACCAAGCACCCATCCTGGAAGTTCTTTACTTCTAAAAATTCTATTGTTTCTTTCTTTCCATATACCCCACCATATATGAGGAAGTGTTAGTTTCCAGAAGAAATTAACATCAAGATTTTTTGAGGGACAACACCAGCTTTTAAAAGATAGATCCACACTTTTTTGATGTACCCATGTTATACCCCAGAAATTAAGGATCTCAGTCCAAACTTGCTGAGTGTAGGGACAGTTCAAAAATATATGGTCTCTATCTTCAAATCCACTTTTACATAAGATACACTTGTTAACCACATTTATTCCTCTTTTCTGTAAATTGTTTAGGGTCAAGATTTTATTTTGAAGCAACGTCCAGAAGAAGATATTAATTTTAGGGATGAGCCCCTTCATCCATGCTTGAGACCACAAAGGTTGATTACCCTTTTCCTTTGAAGTAAAGATAGTAGAGACTTTAAATTTTCCACTAGAATCATCATGCCAAATAATCTTATCCTTTAGATAGGGATAAAGAGAAACAACATTAAGAGATAATTGGATGTTGCTGAAGTCTTGAATAACATCATTTAAATTCACCCATGAATTATTCTACCAATACTGACTCACTAGTATACCATATCTCTGCTTACATCGATCAACTAAATCCTTATCTTGGAAATCTTCCATCAAAGGATAATCCTTTAACCAAACATCATCCCAAAATTTCACCTTAAGTCCATTACCAACTTTCCAGGAACATCCTTTTTCTAAAGTTTTTTTGGTCCCCTGAACAGCCCCCCATATGGAAGAGGGACATATTACATCAGGATAAGAAAAGAAATCAGAAAGGGATTTTGCATTGAAGAGGTACTTGTGTTTCCATATAGTACTCCACTCTTTGTTTTCATGATAAACTCTCCATCCCAATTTGGCTAAAAGAGCTTTATTCATACTTATGATTTTCCTAATTCCTAATCCCCCTTCCCTAAAAGGTTTGCAAACTTTGTCCCAAGCAATTAAAGGCATTCTTCTTTTTTCCTTAGTACCAGTCCATAGGAAATTTCTTTGAATTTTTTCAATAGCCTCTGCATATTTACTAGGAATTCTAAATAGACTTAAAGCATAAGTAGGTGTGCTTTGAAGACAAGTTTTGAGAAGAGTTAACTTTCCTACGTGACTTAAAAGGTTTCCTTTCCATCCCGCAAGTTTCTTGCTAAAATTATTAATAAGATCCTCCTAGAATGCATCAGGGACTTTTAGACCAAGAGGCAGTCCCAAGTAAGAAGAGGGGAAAGATCCTATAGAACATTCAAGAATTTTAGCAATTTTATTTTGTCTCTGAATAGGGGTGTTAATAAAGAACACTGCACTTTTATTTTATTTAATCAATTGACCAGAGGTAGAAGAATATAAATTAATAGCTTGCTTCAAATTTCTTGCTTCCTTGACTTCTGTTGTACCCATAAAGATAGTATCATCAACAAATTGTCCATGAGAACAAATTAGAGGATGGGAAGATGGTTTTAAGCCCTTAAATAAACCTTTATGGACCAAATCCCCTATATATCTTCCCAAGCAATCAGCCATAATTACAAAAAGGATGGGGATAAAGGATCCCCTTGTCTCAATCCCCGTGATGGATTAAATAAGTGGGATGAACTTCCATTTACCAATACGGCAATAAAGGAAGTATAAATCAACTGATAAATAATACCAACCACCTTTTTGTCAAATACAAAAGCTAAAAGGCTATTTGAAAGGAATAACTAGTCAACCCTATCATAGGCTTTAGCAACATCAACTTTCATTATAAATCCCTGATTGTTAGAACAAGACAATGAGTGAATATTCTCATGAGTTGTGATAATAGAGTTAAGAATTTGTCTACCTAGGATAAATCCATTTTGCTGATCAGAAATTATCAAAGGAATCACTTGAATTAGTCTGGAAGTAAGGACTTTGGAAATAATCTTAAAAATTATGTTAATGCCCAAATTTTTTGAAAAAAAATATTAAGGATAATATTTCTTCTTATTTGACTAATAACATAAACATGTGCAAATTTTTAGGAAACTTTGGGTGAAACTGAGAGTGCTAATGTTTATGCAGTTCAAATCAAAAAGAAATATTACAATTATGCTCTCAAGGATAATTCAAATGCAACAAACTGTATTAAAAATCAACCTTCTTCTACCAAATCCTCTATTGATAATAAATGTAAGGCTATAAGTCAAGGTAATATTATTATAGATAATACAAAAAATAACTCAAAAAATAAAAAATATATTTGCCTTATGGGTACGATAATGCACAATATAAGTTGAGTTATAGGCCAATAAATTATGCCTAAATTAACACCAATCCTAGACTTGGTCAACTAGAAAACATTAATGTAGTCATAAATAATTTTGACCCTAGGAATGTTGGTTAATAAGAAGAAACACTTAAAGAAAATGAACATGTATTTACCTAATATAATGATCCCATTCTTATTATATTCCACCATTCTATGTAGCTATACATATTTCTAACAAAATCATTCATAACTACATTATCGATATAGTGGCCTTGAAGAATATCATGCCCAAATTCATAGCTAATCAACTAGGCATTCCTTATGAGAAGGATTATCAAAAAATTACAGGTTTTGATTCTCAAACTAAAATTTGTGGTAATTTTTAGGATATAGTCATCAAAATTACTCAAGATGAAAGGATTAAGTGCATAGTTAATGTTCAAGTTCTTGATATCTTTTTTAATTGTTCTATGTTATTAAGAAGAGACTAGTCAAAGGTCATTGGTGATTTTGATGGTAAGGAGACAACTTGAGTTCCTTTAGATAATAAAATTAAATTTATGCATAAAGAATAATAGAATGATACACCTATTGAACCCATCCTAGCCAATGTTAACTTTAATAAAACTGGGATTGGGACTTATAGATTTTTGACTTTAGACAAACCAAATCAATAATAAGTTAGAACAAACCTTAGACAAATAATATGGTAATTATATTTTGATGGCGCCTATTCTCAAAATGGTAATAATGTTAGTATTATCAGTATCTCTCCTGTTGGTAATATTTACAGGTAAGCTTATCGATTATTTTTTAATATAATAAATAATAAAGCTAAATTTGAAGCCTTGTTCTTAGGCCTTGAAAAAATAATTGAGTTAAACATCAAATAGCTTGAAGTTTTTGATGATTTTGACTTAGTTTTTAGGTAAGACAAAAAAAATATAAAAAACTAATTAGTCACAGTCATACTTACATAAGCATACACAAAAGGTTTAGTCCCTTCTGGAAAAATTTTAAGCTTTAATTTGACTCATATACTTATATAATTCAATGTGTGTGCTGATAAGCTTATTTCTATGCATCTAACCCAACCCTTGGTGAGGTCAAACCCGTTGTTGAATTTAAGTTTACTAAAGTTTTTAGAATTAAGATTTATGGTTTTGACAATATCAACCTATTTTTTTATTGTGAGAATCATATTGATCGCTTTTAACAAGAAAAATATTTTAACCATCATGACTATCTTTTAAATTATGGTTATTACTTATAGTTAAACAGAAATAAACTATCCCCTAATTTACTTAGCCTAGAATCAATATTCACTCCTAATTATTTATCCAAAATATTTGAAAATGGAAAACCTCCAAGACACATAATTAGATAGACCATTCCTATAAAACTAGATAATAATGAAGATGTTAAGTATGTTTATTTAGGCATATGTTATATAATTAAAGAACAAGTCTTATTTATTAAACTCTTTAAATATTTCATCAATGTTTTTATTTGGTCATACAATGATCTCAAAGGTTATGATACTATAATAATAATACATGACATTCCAATTAAATTTTATATAAATCTTGTGAGACATAAATCTCACATGATTAATCCCTTTCCATCAATAAGTAGCTACATAAAATTTTAGATGGTGGTGTCATTTATCTAGTTAGATATTTTGATTGGGTAGCAAACCTTGTTCTAGTTTGAAAATATAATGCTGAGATCTATTTTTGTGTATATTTTAGAGACCTAAAACATCTCAGTGTAAATGATAACTTTCCTTTCCCCAATATAGATAAGATTTTATATCATGTTGCTAGGTCCAAAATGATGTCATAATTAGATGGTTTTTCTAGTTATAATCAAAGATTTATAAATCCTGAAGATATACATAAAACTACTTTCATTGTGCGATTAGGTACTTTTGTTTTTAATAGGATGCCTTTTGGATTGATTAACACAAGTGTTATCTTTTAAAGAGAAATGCATGTTATTTTTGATTATCTAATTAGTATTATTATTCAGAACTATTTAGATTATCTTACAACCCATTACAAAAAAATTAAGAAGCATATTGATCATCTACAAGAAATTTTCATCAAATATAGAAAATATGATATCTCTCTTAACTTAAAGAAGTCAGTTTTTGAAGTGACTAAAGGTAAGTCATTAGATCATGTCATGTTTAAAGATCAAATTAAAGAAATTAAGAGCTCTCTATACCTAAAAACCAATCTAGTTTAACATCTTTACTTGGTAAAATTAGTTTTATACATAAATTTATTCTTAGTTTTGTTGATAAATATAGCCCCTTTCCCCTCATTAATGGGTCAATTATGTGTTCAAAGGCTTCAAGACATGAGGGCAGGATGGATTGGGTGCCCCACTCTAGGACTATTCAAATTAAATTTTGATGGGGCTTCTATGAGAAACTCAAGGGCCTCAGGTGTTGGTAGTATCATTTGTGATTGTGCTAGTTCTCTAATCTGAGTGACTTTAATGAAGTTCTTGGATGAAACTAAAAATGAGGTGAAAGCACATGCTTTGGTTTTTAGGATTGATCTTCTATTTGCTAGGATTACCCTTTATTTAGGATAATTTATTTATTCTAAGTTCCCTTTAAGTTTGTAATTTTTTTTATTTATGTGAATTATAAATTCACATAAATCTAGATTCTATGAGGTGCCACTCACCTCTTTGTTTCCCTTTAAATTTTAAGAGTTACTTGCATAAGTAACCCCTTCCCCCACTTGGCACATAATTCCATACATTTTCTAAGGGAATATACCACAAGTAACACACACAAAAGAGACTTGTGAGGTAATCATAGAATTATTTATAACTCTTATTATTTTCTTCTTTCTCTATAAAAGAGCCTTCTCCTAATTTACTCACTATAAACTCAAAGCTCTCTCTCTTCTTCTAAAATTGTTCTTGCTTCTAAATTGTAATTATAGAGATTTTTGATAACAAGCCTTCTTATAGATCACATGAGTTTTTCTTCGATAAGTTTTATTTCACACTTTAAAAATCTTATCTCATTTATGGTTTGTACCTTGATAAACACTATTGTTTCTTGTTCTCATTATTTTTTCCACTTTTCAATGTCATTGATAAACATTTTTGGCATAAATCTACATGGTAACAAAGCTAGGTTCATCTTATTGACATTATTTTTTTAGAGAGTGTGTAGGTTTTGGGTGAATTTGTTTTTGCAAGGGCTCCACCCTTAGTTCTTGTTTAATCCATCTTTCTTTCTAACCTTTGTTTTATGAGTTTTCATTGCTAACCAACTGTTGTAGGTTGCTCTTAAGTATTTTCACATTCTTCAACTAGATTTTGGAAATATTTTCCAAGTAGTTTGATATTTGTTTGGTAATTTGAAACTGAGTATTTTTCCCTCTTGTAAACCTTCCTTTAAACTTGATAAAAAAATCAAACAATACTTTTCTAAGTTTATTCATGTGCATTAATGCATTTTGGTTTATAATTATATTTTTTTTTCTTTTTTTAGATAGATTTAATTTTAGTGGGATCTTTACCCTTATATGATTTTGACTAGAGCTTCAACTGATCTAGGACATAATTAGGGGCCTAGATCCCCAAGTATGAAAGTATGATAATTACCAAAAATGACCACAACCAGCCCTAGAATATCAATTAATGGCCATAACTAGCTTGAGAATACCATCAATGGTCACAACTGGCCTAATACCAATGATTGACCATAATTGACCTCTAATACCATCTGAGATTTGAACCTGGGTGGTGCTTGTAGCAACCAATTCACTTTACTAACTCACCCACATCTCATCAATTAGTTTTTTATTTTTTATCAGTGTACTAGTTGTGTATTAAATTTCACCCATAACAGAAAACAAATTTATGTTTATGTTTATACTTTTATAGTCTATTTTTTTATGATATATATATATCATAAAAAAAATAGACTATAAAAGTATAAACATAAACATAAATTTGTTTTCTATTATAGGTGAAATTTAATACACAATATATTAACTTTAACAGAAATATACAAATAATTCATAAAAAAAATATAGGCAATATAAGAGCATGCCATGTAGTTACACTAGGCAAAGCCTATGACCAAAAACATAAGCACCAAAAATAACAATTTAAAGCCTAGGAACAAGTCATAAAGTCATAATAAAAGATAACTTTAAGTATCAAGAGCAAGGTAGAAGGTGGAAGATCCATATCATTAGGACCCCAACCTAAACTTAGTAAGTCATTGCCATCTAGAATAGGCTCCCAGCCAGTAGCTTGAGCAGTGCCTATATATATATTAACTTTAACAGAAATATACAAATAATTCACAAAAAAATATAGGCAATATAAGAGCATGCTAGTGTAGGTACACTAGGCAAAGCCTATGACCAAAAACATAAGCACCACAAATAACAATTTAAAGCCTAGGAACAAGTCATAAAATCATAATAAAAGATAACTTTAAGTATCAAGAGCAAGGTAGAAGGTGGAAGATCCATATCATTAGAACCCCAACCTAAACTTAGTAAGTCTTTGCCATCTAGAATAGGCTCCTAGCCAGTAGCTTGAGTAGTGCCCCTGTCATCTTCTTCTTCCTATGTCTGAATGGGAAAAATGGCTAGAGAAAGCCTGAGAAACTTGTCCATCACATATGATTGGCCTCTAGGTGGCACACCCCAATTATCTAGTGATAGAGGAGGAGGAGGAGGAGGAGGAGCATCTCAACCATCCTATCCAATAGGAGGAAGTGGAGGCTGCCACCCTCACTACTACCCAGGAGGGGTCATGCATTGGTATGGGGTGTCATTTTGAGAGAGACACCAAGAACAAATGTAATGATGCCTACCATGAGGTGATAAATTAATTATATCCTCCAATCTAGGATCCCTGGGTAGAGATGGTAAAACTTGATCCATTGCACAAGGAACATCTCCCCAGTGAGAGAGGAATTCCTTAAGGTACCCAAGCTCTATACCAACTTTATTAGCTTGAACTTGAATCTATAAAAGAATGTTGGAGATGATAGAGGACTTACTCAAAGTAGAAACATTACAATATGAAGAAGCATTATTAAACATAAAATTATTTCTTTCTTTCCAAATCTAGAAGAGAATCTCCAGTCTGAAAGTATGTTAGACTTGGGCATATTTGAAGGGCATTGTGGGTTTATCTCCAAGGAGGATGTGCTACCAAAGAAAAAATTTGGGCTAGAAAGTCCTGAAGAGATCATGGATCCACTTTTAGACCCTTTGAAATTTGGTATAATAACAAAATAGATGAGGAATCATCTCAAGGTGGCCACAAAAAGGGCAAGTAGGAAGGGGAACTCCTAGCTAAACGAGCCTTCTCCCAATAGGTAAGCCTTGATGCAGTATACACCAAGAAAATGGGCAAGTTTGGGCTCCATGTAAGCCCCCCTGATAGTGTTAAAGTAGAAGCTCCACATACTAACAAAATAATGCAGTCCCCAATATGAATTGAGCTTGTCCACCATGGGCAAATGGGGGATGATCCATCTATAGCCAAGCCGAGGAGTGTAGTTATGAAAGGGGGTCTCAACATACCACTTTTAGTCCTTCCACTAAGGATGAGTGGAATGAACAGAGATTTTATGGAGCATGGAGGGTGGCACGATGTTAAGTATCTCTGAGTAAGATTTTTGATCAAAATTGGCTAGTCAAACTTTGGATTTCACCTCTTCCCAAGATAGATAAGAGTGATGTCACCTATAGTAGATATCCTAGACAAAATGAATACCCCTATGAAATAAATTGAGAGCATTGATCCAAGGGACCTCTACTAGGGGAATTTCATTGAAATTAATAATAGGTGACCACCAGAGTGAGTGGGTGTTTATAGATAACCCATCTCAAAACCCTAAACCATTCTAAAAAGGCCATGGTTTAATCTTTTCCCATGCCTTCCAAATGATTTTAGCTAGAAAGGACCTTATAATTTGAATGAGAGACTTAATGATTAGTAAATTAGGGAAACTAAGCCCTTTTTAGGCTTTATTGCCCTTAGGCAAGCTCGAAGAGATGCAGTGTTTGAACAAAACCTTCCAAGCTTCTTTGCCCTCAATGGCTCGCATAATCTATTTGGCACATAAGGTAGTTCCTTGTTGAGCTATGTCAATGATCCCCATCCCTCTAGCATCTCACATGAGGTAGTAATATTCCCAAGCCACTTTTTGGAATCCTTTACCTTGAGGAGAATTAGCCCAAATGAAGTCTCTGAGTAATTTCTTCAACTTCTAGTAAGATTTCTTAGAAGGCACCTAACATGAATATTAGTACACATGGGTGGTCACAAGTATTTTTAAGCATATTTGAAATTTTCCTACTAACAAAACAGACTTAGTCACTAATATTCTAGCTTCTTAGTAACTCTATCTACAACATATTACCACAATAAGAGTGGTGAGGCATCAAAAGCAAAGGGGATGCTGATAAATTTTAAGATTTCATAATATTATATCCACTTCCAACTATATTTATCAACCCATGTTGGTGGAGGGAGGTAGGATTGTCTGAAGTAATGAGTTTTCTACCATTATATGTTAGAGCCAGAGGCCAGGCAGAAGGTGTTGAGACACTGCAAGGCATTATCCACATTGGACTCATCTTCAATGAGAGTAAGGAAGGATTCATCTACAAAGTGACCATTAATCAATTACATATCTTATTGTGGGTTCATGGCATCTGGAGGGAGATAAATTCCCTTAATGAGGTCCCTAGCTTGGGCATTGCTATGGAGATATCCAAAACCCTCAACTACAAGCACATACAAGGTAGGGGACAAAGAGAACCCTTTATGAAAAGAGTATAATAAACCAAACTACTCAAAGGCAAATCCATTAATAGAGAGGACAATTAAGTCATCTACAAAAAACATCTGGATAGTTTGGATGAAGATGGGACCAAATCCCAGGGTTTGAAGCATGGCCAATATGAATGACCATGTGATATGGCCATAAGATTTTTCAAAGTCAATTTTAATGAATATAGCTTATTTATTAGACCTTATATCCTAGTCTATCCATTCTCAAACTTCTATAATATTATCCAAAATATAACATCTTCTGATGAAACCTATTTATTCAGGGTGCATGATGAGAGGTAACATATTGCATAGCCATATTACCAAAGCCTTGGCAATGATTTTATAGGAAACATCCAAGAGGGTTATGGGCTACCAATTGTAGATTAATTCAATATATCCCTACTTAGGTATGAATTTAATGTTTCTTTTATTTATATTTTTGCCTAGAGAATGCATGTAAAATGCTTCTTGATAAACCTTATGTAAGTCATTGACCACTAGATCCTAGAGGGTTTTATAAGATTCATAGGGGAAGCCATCAATGACTATAGATTTTTCATTATCCATGTGAGACACTAAATCATGCAAATCATTGACAGTGAGGAGTCTATTTTAAGCCACCCATTGGGTGGGAGTGAGTTTGCATGGCACCAATGCAAGACATTATTGAAGGGTAATTTCATGCTCGACTGAGGATACTTGAGCTTTGAACACTTATTGATAGTGGTGGATAAAGGCTTGAACAATGTGTAGGGTTTCTATGAGTCCATTTCCATCCTCAAAGATGACTTGAATTCTCTACTTTGAGTTATTGGTTCATAGCATTTGAAAGAAATACTTTGAAGCTTTGTCCCCTATTTTGAGCCCATGAAGCCTAGATTTGACTTGAGCTCCCTAGGCATTGTAGTTATCTGCAATCTAGATATGATGCCACAAGGAGGAAACTCTGACCTACAAGATCTCATTGAAGGGATCCTTTTTCAGAGCTAAAGCCATGTAGCTCAGCTTTGAGGAAGTAGTAGTCTAGTCTATTTTTAACATTATAACCTTTTGGCCTTTATGCATTCCTTTCTCTTATTTTGTGCCTTATTAGCTCTTGTTCTCTTATGTGTGTAATTTTTCATTTTTCCTTCATAGGCCATAACACCTCTTTGCAGGATGTTTTTTTTTTCTTGCACGGTACGTATTTGGTGCTAGTTTTTTTTTGAATGTTATATGTTCCACACTGCACTTCTCTCATTGGATTTTCTAGTCTTTGAACCCCAAATTTTCTACTTCTTTATGTATTTGGCTCTTCTCTTTGCTTATATCTCCCTTTTCATAACACATTTATTCATAGGAATATTTTGATTTGTGTATTTGCCATTTCAAACATTATTAAAACTTGTGTATTGTGTGAATACTTAGTTTTTATTTAAATATTTATTCATAATTGTATCTAACGTGCCTTTTCTAAATGCATGTTTTCTATTTCAAACTTTTTTCATAGTTTCTTATCATAGCGTATGAGTTTTTTAGTTCATAATTGCTTACAAACTTTTATAAAACAACAAACTGATAAAAAAAAACATTTATTGCCTTTTCTATTTACACATATATCAAATAATAACTTAATAAAAACAAATAAAAAACATATTATGCTTGCTCTCCATGGTATTTCATTTTTTTTAAGTGCCAAATCAGCAAAAAGAATATAAAAACAGAAAACAAAGAGTGAAGTTTGTTTTATATTCAAACAATGTTAATCTTACCTATTTATGCACTTTGCTTTTTTTGGCATTTCTATGTGGTTTCAAACAACTTAAACAAATTCCTTTGCTCCACGTATGGCCATGTTCTTTAATTTAAGCATTTCAATTCTTGTAATTTTATAAGTTCTTTTTTTTTTTCCTTTTTGGTTTAAAAAAATTGTATTTTTTTAAAAGTCTTAATTATGTGAACTTATATTTACAGGAAAATTTGATCCTTTTATTGCTTAATAAATTATTTTTGGCTTAATCATATTAATTAAGTTCCAAAAATAGTTATATTTTACAAATTTTTGTAGTTATTTTCCGTATTAATTTCATGTCTTTTTATTTTTAGTTATCTTATAGTCTTCAAACTATTGTGTTTTTTATACAATTCTTAATCCATTGAGGGTTTTCATTATTCATTGTCAATTTTTTTTCACTTTGTACTACAATCCATCATTTTGGCCTTCTTGGCCCACCTCTATGCATCTTAAGTTCTTTGTGATTTTTTTACCTATTTGATTTTTAGATTTGGATGAGCTTTTGAGGCATAATGACTCAATTTTTATCTGAATTTAAACTCATGCCCATTAATTATTATTTATGAAAATCATATATGCAATACATATTCAATTTTAAAAACTTAGTGCATGTAATAGATGATAAAGACCTCAACTCTGATGAAAATACTACTATAGTTAATGTCAAATAGAAATGACAAGAAAACAATGAAGATGCCTTAGTTTGATTGGCATGGCCATGACCCCTAATAATATGTGCACATTGATGGTTGTGCTCTTGCATCCAAAGCTTGGTCTAAGCTTTAATTTGTTTACTATATTGTAAATGAATCTAGAAAAATTCAAGTTCAGGATCAACTTTATGATTTAAAGTATAATGACTTCAAAACTATAGATGATTTATTAACTAAAGTCTACTCTTTGCATTCTCAATTAACAAGTTTAGGCATTAAACTTTCATATTTGAATTTAATTCATGTTATCATGAAAAAATATTTGCCTCAACCTTTTCAAAGGTTTATTTCAAATTTTCACTCACAACTAACTTTTCTTACTTTATCTGCTCAGTTTACGTTTAATTTATTTTGTACTTTGTTACGTCAAACATAACAAAATTTAATTCAATTTAGTAGTCTTAAGACTAATGAATATGATTTTTTTTCTAAACACTAACATAAGAATGATAGATAAAATGTTAATTCCAATAATACACATGATAAAAAAGATAAAAAATCTAACTCAATTTAAAAAAAGTTAGAGTGTAATTATTGTGACAAAAACACGCATGATGAAGATCATTATTTAAAATGTGATATTAAAAATGGAAAGCTTAAGGTTAAAGACAATGCTACTAATAACATTAAGATTTAAAAAAAATAGAGGTTTAATAATAGATTTACTTTTACTTATGTTTTGTGTGTTTTTCCTGTTGAATGGATTGTTAATTCTAGTGCTACTCAACATATGACATCTAATGCCAATTTGTTTACTTCTTTAGAACCAGATCTTTCTAACAACCATTTCTCTTGTAAATCATATTTCTTAAAATGTTTAGGCCATTATAACTATTAAAATACTTAATGTTGATTTACATGATATCTTGCTTGTTCCTGATTTAAAATTAAATTTTCTTTCTATTCCTCAATTATGTAAATAAGACTATAAAGTATAATTCTTTAATGACACTTGTTATGTTAAATATACCAAGCAAGGTTTTCTAGTGGTTGCTACTATTTTTTTGGATAATGATAATTTATTCAATTTTAATGGATTCTCTTCTTCCTCCTCTACTCATGCTTTGATTGCTTCTATTGATGATAACTTGTGGCATGAAAGATTAATACATATTAATTACCAAAGTATTGCATTTATGTATAAACTCAATATGGTACAAAGTTTGCCTGAAATTCCTCCCACTAATTATGTCTATATTCATTGTATGATTGGTAAAATTCATAAAGAATCTTTTCCTAAGAATCAATTTTATCATACTAATGAAAAACTTCATTAGTTCATAGTGATCTCTTAGGCCCTTTGTAAACTCTGCCTATTAATGGTCCAAAATATGCTTTAACTTTTGTTGATGATTGCACTAGATGAGATTGGATTTAATTTTTGAAAATTAAAGATCAAGTTTTAAACACTTTCATTGAGTTTAATGTCTTTGTTGAAAAATAATTTCATTATTTTTTACGCATATTACAGATTGACAATGGAACTGAATATGTTAATAATGATTTTCTTACATACTGTAAGTAATATGGTATTAAATATGAGAAAATTATTTTTTATACACCTGAGAAATATGGTGTTGTTGAACATAAACATAGGAATATCATTGAAATGGCTAGGTGTATGTTGCATGTTGAAAATATGTATTGTAAATTTTGGGTTGAAGCTATGTATTGTGTTGTCTATTTGATTAATAGAAATCCCACTAAAGTTGTTTCAAATATTACTCTTAAAAAAGCTTGGAGTGGTAGAAAACCTAATCTCAAGTATTTACATGTTTTTTGTTATGATACATTTGTTAAATTTTCCATGGAAAAATGAAATAATTTAGATTCTAAATTAAACACTTTTATCTTTGTTAGTTGATGAATTATCTAAAGATTATAGGGTGTATGATTCTTGTTGACCATTTTGACCACAAGTCAAAATAGGTCAACCCCCTATAGTTAAAAATTTATATAAGGGTCTAATATAAGGCTATAGTATGTGTTATAGTTAGTTATATGTGATTTGATGTCGTTTTAGCCTTGCTCATGGTCTAATTAGTCCTTATGTCATTTTGAGTCACTTAAAGAGCATAAATAAGCATTGAATGCAAGTGATGTAGTTTTCAAGGTGTCCATACATTCCTAACTTCCTTACAACATCAAATGTGTCAATACCTATCATACATGTCAATTTTTAATTGAAAACTTGTAGGTGATAATTGAAAACCAAGAAAACATGTCCAAAAGGAGTTTCAAAGGTGTACGGCCTATGAGAGAGAATGGCATGTGAGAGGATCTTATGGGATGGATAATTAACTTCTTCAGACTCATTTATATACTTTTCATGCTTTGGAGGTTCCAAAAATAGCCAAAAAATATTCTTCTCTCCTATCATTCCACCATGCACATGAAAATGGTCAACATGTTTTTGGTTGGTACAACCAGTTGGACAACTTCTACGTTAAATGTATTTGAGAGGTGATATTACACTTGGTCAGCTTCACTTTAATTCTTGGAGTGTAGATAATGGTTTCCTATTCTTTGTGAACTATCTCTAGTAATTTGACTATATTTTTCTACTTATTGTTTCCCATACCCTATAGGTTTTGCTCTTGTTTAAACCAGTCCATACAACTCAATTAGTGATTTTGATTCCAGATGATTTGGAATCTATCCTCTCATATTTTCCATGCTTGGTTCCATTTTTAAAGATATTTTCATGAGCTAATTAGTTCAGTTTGCAAGAAGGTGTCACCATGTGAAGTTGTAATCAATTTCACTACTTACAGAGGTTGGGTTCTCTATAAGGGTTTCATATGGATGGGATATGATGTTTTTAATGTTTTCATGCCATAATAATCACCTTCCATTTTTGGTCTTAAAACATCATGCTTTGATTTAAATACATAGTTATATCAATTTCATAATCAACTTTCCACTTGTTCCTAACTGTAGCCATGGTGACTATATGTTTGAAAGCATTCATGAAGGTGTTTGAGAAGTCTATAAGGTGTTGAATATCTTCTTGTTACATTAAAAATCGATTTAGTCCCTCCAAATAACACAAGATGGACTATGTAACAATATTTTATGGTTGAATTCACAATTACATCAAATTATAGACTTTCATAAGGCTTAGGTACGAATTGAATGAGGGCTTACCAAGTGTCACAATCTTGGAAGTCTAGATAAATGATCAACAACATGTGAGTTATTTATAGAAGTTAATAAGTTAAATTCCCTTAGATCAAGATTGATGGTGCATATTATTATGTATAAATTATGATCAATGAGCTTTGTTAAAGACTGGGGTCAATAAGTCAAGAAATATTAATGACATGCATTTAATCATGGAGATGAAGATCTAATGGTGAACACAAAATAAATATCTCAATAGATCTTAAGATTGAATGTGATGGTATTGTGTGGCATAAGAGCATTTATTGAATAGAAACTGGCAATAGGGTACATAGAAGGCATGCAAGGCTACCAAGTGTCATAATCTTAGAAGCCTAGATCAAATATCAATGATAAACATTGAAAGTAAAGGATAAGAGACTCCCAAATAGATTGATAGAGTGAATTTTATCAAGTTTCAAGAGACATAAGATGAATACATGTGTTTGAAGTAATAATGGTCATATTTTAAAATTAAATAAAATAACGTGGTAAGGAGATGCCACATAGATAGACAAATTAGATAAAAATATTTTGTGAACACAAGAAGATGAATGTATAAACATGAGATCAAAATATGATTTGGGTTACCAAAGAAAATACTTTAAATTCATATACCACCATTAAAGTGCAGTCAAGACCACATCATAAACCCTATAGTCCCAAGAAATCACATGCAATAGGTTCAACATAGTCATATAGGGTTGATGATGAACATCAATCTTAGAATGAGAAGGATTTATTTATAATAGTCTATAAAAATGACATCATCAAGCATATAATGGATGCCTCCCTTTTAGTACAATCATGATATCTATCCCTAGTCAGTTGTGGGATGTTCCAAAAGGACCAAATGATGAAGGCAATTTTTAAAGCAAGGAAAAGGAGTTTTATGCCACATTTCAAGAATTTTCATGCCTTTTAGAACCATTTGTGCTATCATACCTTGCACAGTCTATCTCACACTCATTATCCTATATGTATAACTCATTTTCTTAGCATGACACATATCCTATTGACTCTTGGACTACTCTCTTCTCACTTCTCTCTCAAATTCTATAAGTAGCAACCATTTTTGCTATAGTAAAAAAGATACCACACCATGTATGGTGAAGCTATACCACACCATGTATGGTGAAGCTCTAATAGAATGACATTGTATCCTACCTTTTAACATTAATTTATTTCTAGTTTTGAGTTCATGAAAAATTATCTAAGTGTGTAAAGTGATGTATGGTGGTGCAAAGTGACAGTTCTCTATCATTTCTTCACTTATCCTCTCATGTTTATGCAATAATTACTATTCTAATAGGTCATATAGAATTTATTCAAGTGTGTTAGGCTCCTTTAAAGTGTACAACTCTTCTTGGAGTGTGTAATCTTCCCTTTGGTCCATTTACCTTATGTTTCTTCATGCATCTCACCTCTATAATGAAACATTGATGCTAAAATCCTTTAAGACTTTGAAGCTAGTTTGTATGCTTTGTTTCATTGTGATAGGAATGTGATGGTCATGTGTAAATCATATTGGTGTATCATCCCATCAAAATATTTCCATTTCATGAAAGTTTTTAACTCTTTTCCCTATAATCAAGCATTAGATAGGCGATAAGCATTCCAAGATACATTCAGGGAGCTAGCCCTTAAATCTAGAGGTTCACTTCCACTATAGGTACACCCACCTACCTATAAGTGTTCCCATGTTTCTCAAATATATAAGAGGATTGAACACCCTCTCCTAGGGTGCAAGATTTGGTGACAATATTTCTAGCATGCTTGGTGAGACAATTGTCTTCAAGACCACTTATCAAGGTGAATGTTGGTCTTGACAACATTAGCTATAAATTGGTGTGCTACTCAAAATTTGACAACTCCATCAAGGTAAAATATGGTTCCAAGCCATTTTTTAATCATAAAATTTCTTTTATACTTCATAGTTCTCACTAGGTCATCATCTAATAGAGTGTTAAATCCTACCAATCCACCTATTCATCTTGAACTTCCTATTGAAGTTCAATACCCTCATCCTAATATACCTTTTCAAGAGAAAGAAGATTTTTCTAGCCAAGGAAGTGAAGAGAGTGAAGAGGTTGAAGATCTTGAAGAAAACATGGCTAGACAACATGCTTTTCCTACCTTCAATACTGAAAATCCAATTCATCTCCAAGCATATGATGTTATTCCACCTAATGCCACAAAGAGTGTGTTTAAATTCAATGGTGAGAGTCATGTTACACCTAGTGAGCACATTAGGGATATCTCAAATTTTTGTAGTTTTCATAATGTAACTCAAGAAAACATTGCCATTAAACTCCTTGCCATGTCCCTTAAAGGAAAATATCTTGATATGTATAATAATTTACCTGGTAGATGCATCACATCATGGGATGATTTTGAAGTGTTGTTGAATTCTATATTTTAAGATGAAAGTGACCATACCTCTCTCATACATCAGCTCAATATGATCAAAAGAGGCTCAAAGGAAATAATGCATGATTTAAATGAGAGGTTTCAAAAAACTTGGTATAGATTGCTTCCTCCCATGAGGTCACCTTTTAGTTTTGTGTTATCTACCTACCTGAGAGCCATTGGTACTAAAATTGTTATCATTATTCAATACATGGGTGGTTCCACTCTTTCCAAAGCATATAAACTTGCCATTAAAGCTAAACATGGTCTTATTCAAGTTGGAAGGTTGTGTCCTAAGGTTTTTATGCCTCTGTTATCTTTTACTTCTAATAATACTGCAAATTTGTCCAAAGTTTCCAATGCTAACACCAAGCCTAGAGCTACTTCTAAGAAGGTAAACGATGATGTTGATTGATAGTCAAGGTCTAAGTTTTTTGAGTCAAGATGTCAAGTACTATAAGCTCAAAATGGGCAAGGAAATATGCATCAAGGTGCCTATCAAAATTTATATCATTATCAATAATAATTTGGCCAATAATATGTAATAGGAAGAGGTTAATGTCAACCTAAATCCAACATGCTTACCAATGTGTATAACCCCAATTCTACCAATAATGCAAGGGAGATGGTACCAATTCATAGTGACCTGGTACAATGAGAAGATTATAAATAAGGCCAATTCAAGGATGATAATGAAGGTGGATATAAATTTATTGTTACTCATGGAGGAGTCACTCCTCTCCTATCATCTGAAGATGAGATCATGATGTAAACAAATGAGGATTGGCAGCCTTATGGATAAAGTTTCACCAACTTCTTGGTGGAAGACACTTTTGTACTCAATTAAGGATCCTATATTGTAGATAATAAAAGGGAAAAGAGGAAGGATATAGGATATTAAAATACCATTCCTACAAGCTCATCCGATCCTCCTCTAAGGTAGCAATGCATAACTTCAAGCATGACAGCTCTACAAGCTCATACACCTCCTATAAGTCAAAACATTGGAAAGTCTTCTTAAGGTGTCTCAATTCCTCAAGTTCCGAGTAATAATTTACCTCTAAGGAATTAAAATAATGTGAGTAATAATATCCTAAACATAGTATATTCTTTGAAAAGTGCCAAACAATCTCTTTTTCAGATGTCCTCCATATGCCTGGCCAAAAAGAACTTTTGCAGAAGCAATTCTCTACTATTCATACTAGTCCTTTACATTCAAGTCAAAGTCATAGTCATGTTTTACTTAAAAATTCCCCCAATTCAATTATTAAACCATATATTAAAGATGAAAAACCTCCACCATTCTACTTTGCTCTCATTATGGGTGACAAGTTGGTACATAATTGCATAGTTGATTGTGGATCTTTTACTTCAGTCATGCCCAAAGTTGTAGATGATAAGTTGGGACTAAAATATGAGCCTCATATCAAAGGAGTTATCAAATTATATGGTAAACGTAATAATACAATAGGACTGATAAAAAACTTTAAGGTTTTATTGCATGATTGCCCTAATTTTTCTATCATTCAAGGCATAGTTGTTGTTGACCTCCCAACTCACTTTGCAATCTGCCTTTCAAGTGACTTTACAACCAAGATAGGTGGCTATATCTCAACTGATTGGTTCTTCTTGGCCTTTAGGAAAATTTATGGGACCAAGGTGACCATTAGAACATATCCTCTTGTAATGTTTCATATTGAGTCCTACATTAAAACAAGTTCTAATTTAAATTATACTATCCACGAGGAAAAGGTTTATATTACAGATGTTGGTACTTCCTCCAAGATTGAAGGCATTTTTTATTTATTTCTTGATGAATATGGTAATAACACTTATGAGAATTATCCTTATGCCTTCATGGAGGAAATTTATTTATGAGTGTATTATATACATGAAGAAGGAATACCAACACCTTTACTTGTCAAGGAAGGAGGTGAGGATGATGAGATGTGGAAAATGTTTTTTGATGGGTTAAGAAGTAAAATTAGTACAGGAGATGGTGTCATGTTGGTCTCCCAATCCAAAAAATAATACTATGATTTATATAGGTTTTATTTTAGTTTCACTTGCAATGTGGCTAAGTATGAAGGTTTGGTTCATGGCCTTCAATGGGAAAAGAAAAAAGGAATCAAGAACTTGCAAGTATATGGAGATAGTGAATTGGTTGTGCATAAAGTTAGGAATGTGGTTACTACCAATAAACCTTTTCTTAAGTCATATAATCATAAGGTATGGGATTTAATTAAATACTTCAATACATTAAACATCCAATTAGTTCCAAGGGATCAAAATAATCATGTTGATATATTAGCTACCATATGAGCTCAATTTGATACATCAACTACCTTAAAAGAGGAGGGAAATCACTCTCACATTAAGTTCATTGTCAGACATTACATACCTAATAATGAGGAGTCTTGGCAAGTGTTTGATAATGATAAACACATTGCATACTTCTTGCAAAATGAGGTTGAGTTTTCCTCAAAAAATCAAAAGAGACTCCAAGAACAATTTGATGATCAGATTGTGCAACTAAAAACAAACAAGATACCTAAGGGATTGGTGACCTTAGAAATTATCTTCAACTAATATGATAAAAAGAAGAAGGAAAATGTGAGTATGTCTATAAATAGGATAACTATGAAAGAGTCTTGATTTTTAAAGATAAACTTCTCAAACTAGGTAAGGTATGTTCTACATTGGAGAAGTAAGCATTCATTGATTTGTGTAGAGAGTTTTATGACATCTTTGATTGGGGGTAAAAATACATAAAAGGATTTGATCCTATCCTAACACACCATACTATTAAATTAAAACTTGGAGTTAAACCATTTAGGCAAAAATAAAGGCCCATCAACCCCAAGGTTGAATTACTCATGAGGTTAGAGTTTACCAAACTCCTTAAATCTGCATTTCCTATCAAACATTCAACATGGGTGGCTAACCTTGTACCTATTATAAATAATAATGGGGAGATAAGACTTTGTGTGGACTTTATAGATATTAATAGAGTGTCACTTAAAGATTATTATCCTTTACCCTCAATAGAGTAGATTTTGTAAATGGTTTCAGGTTCTCAACATTTATCTCTTCTAGATGGATATTCAGGTTATAATGAGATTCTAGTGAATGAGGATGATTAGTTTAAGATAGTCTTCACCATAAAATGGGTGATTTTTTATTATAGGAAGATGCCCTTTGGTTTATCAAATATCGGTGCCACATTTCAAAGAGCAATGGACATGGCCTTCAAAGGTTTGATTAATGAAATGTTGTTGGTTTATCTAGATGATATAGCAATGTTTTATAAATATGTTAATGAAAATATGCAACACTTAAGGCAAGTGTTTGAAAGCTTTAGGTAGTATGGAGTATCTCTTAATTAAAAAAATACATCTTTTTTTTCCATTAAGGTAAGCTCTTAGGACATATTATTTCCAAAGATGGTTTGACTATTGATCCTGAAAGGATAGAGGCTATTTTAGGCCTATCATTTCCCTTGCATAAAAAAAGTCTCAAAACTTTCTTAGGTAGGATAAATTTTGTAAGGAGAATCATACCTGGTTTTGCATTTTTTGGTGAAACCTATTATAGCCATGCTCAATAAAAACCAATTATTTTCTTGGATTAATGGAGGTAAGAGTAATTTGAAGCCATTCAAAAATAAATTGCATAAGTTCCTACTCTTGTGAACCCTAATTTTGCTAAAGACTTCATGTTGTGTTAATTTTCTAACCTTGATACTATCTCAGCCATGCTAATGTAAAATAATGATGAAGGTATGGGGCAACTAATTGCATTCTTTAGTCAAGGTTTGTAAGATTATGAAGTTAAGTACACCTTTATAGAGAAACAAGTCCTCACTATTGTAAGAGGACAAAATAAGTTTAGGAATATGGTTTCAAACAATAGGTTCTCATGTTATGGTTTCTCATCCTAGTATCAAAGAGTTTCTCTTGAGTAAAGACCTTAGTGAAAAGAGGGTAGGGTGGATTACTAAGGTAATAGAATATGATGCTGATATTAAAGTGACAAATTTGATAAGGGGTAAAGGACTTTGTGAACATATATCTTTATATCTCCATGAGTCAAAGGAAAAGGCTCTAATCAATCATGATTGCTCCCAACCAGCTAATTCCTTACCTCTATAAAGTTAGACACAAGAAGTTATTAAATTTATTCAAAGTATTATCCTAATGGTATGAATAGATCACAAAGGAGATATTTTAGATTGTAAGATATCCCCTTTAGTCTTGTAGATGGTGTGATTTTTAGAAAAGACACTAATGGTGTGCTATTGAGGTGCATTGATAATGATCAATTTGGAGTGTTGCTTGAGAAATTCCATGATGGGAAAATAGGTAATTTCTCTCCAAGAACCATAACTATCAAGATCATGAGGGAAGGATATTTTTGGCCTAGCCTCTTTAAGGACTGTTATGCTTGGGTGAGAAGGTGTGTACAATGTGCTTTCTTTGTAGGAAAATAGAAGCTTTCAACTCTTCCTTTGAAGCTTATCCAAGTAGATCAATATTTCATGCAATGGGGTCTTGATTTCATTAAAATGATAAACCCCCCATTAAGTGTTGGTCACAAATGGATACTCAAAGAAATTTACTACTTTACAAGGTGTGTTGAAGTGGTGGAATTTAAATAAGCTAATGAGAATGTTATCTTAGAGTTATATGAGAGTATCATAATAAGGTTTGGTACCCGTTCTACCATTATTTTAGATAATGTACTTGATTTTATGGGTGTTAAGACTATTGATTAGGCAAATAGTAATGACATATACTTGAACACCTCATCTAATTATTACATTTAAGGTAATGGGTTAGTTGAGTCTACTAATAAGAATCTGATTAGAATCATCAAGAAGACTTTGGAAGATAATCAAAGGGCTTGACACACCAAATTGAAGACAACCCTATGGGCTGATAGGATAACTCCCAAGAGGTCAATGGGAAATTCTCCTTTTGTTCTCATCTATGGAAGGGAGGATAAGTTATCCGTATCACAAGAGCTTCCTACCTTAGAGTCGACACATTAATTAGAGTTGCTTGAGAACACTCCAATGGAGGTAAGGTTGATAGAATTAAATTGAGTTGCAAGAGACTAGAGATAAAGCTCATTAATCTATGGAACATCACCAAATACTAATGAAGAGGTATTTTGAAAATAAGGAAACTCCAAGAACATTTCAATAAGGTGACATAGTGTTGAAATGGGATGAAGATAGAGCAAAACTAAGGAGACATATAAAATTTGACACTTTATGGAGTGGACCATATGTCATTAACAAGTGAAAAAAAAACACTTCTTTATAATTAGAAAGGATGAATGGAGAGGAGCTACCTATCCCTATGAATGGGATATATTTGAAACCTTACTATTAAGTAATTGAAGGTTAGTCTTGTAAATATTAGGTTAGGTGTGACTTTTCTTTCAGTTGTGTTGTGTTCCCTAAGTGTTATAGTTGAACACATGTGTGTTTATTTTGAGTGTGTATTTTCCTTATGTTTTGTGTGTTATCAAAGTTAATTTTTATATCAAATATTTTTTATAGGTGACTCCATGGCCTAGTGTATAGGATTAGGCTACTGGTCATGGCATAACAAACATACCATCCTTAGGAAATCACTAAGAATGTTGACCATTTTAACCACAAGTCAAAATGGGTCAACCCTATATAGTAAAAAAATTATATATGGGTCTAATATAATGTTATAAGGTATGTAATAGTTAATTATATGTGATTTGATGTCATTTTAGCCTTGCTTATGATCTAATTAGTCCTTATGTCATTTTGAGTCATTTAGAGATCATAAATGAACATTGAATGCATGTGGTACAATTTTTAAGGTGTCCATGTGTTCCTAAATTCATTATAATGTCTAAGGTTTTAGTCACTATCAGACATGTTAGTTTCTAATTGAAAACTTGAAGGTGATAATTGAAAACCAAGAAAATAGATCCAAAAAGAGTTTCAAAGGTGTACAACCTATGATTGAGAATGGCATGTGGGAGGATCTTGTGGGATGGATATTTAAATTCCTCAAACTAAATTCCATGCTTGTAATGCTTTGGAAGTGCCAAAAATACTAAAAAATTGTTTTATTCTCTTATTGCTCCACCATACACATGAAAATGGTCAATAGATTTTTGGTTGGTATGACCATTTAGAGAACTTACAAGTAAAATGACTTTGGGGGGTGATAGTAAACTAGGTCATATTCAATTTCATTCTTTGAGTGAAAAGAATGGTTGCCTATTCTTTATGAACCATCCCTAATAAATTGATTGTGTTTTTTAGCTTACTATTTCCCATACCCTATAGGTTTTGCTCTTGTTTGAACCAATTTGTACAACTCAATTGGTAATTTTGATTCCAAATGATGTTGAATATTTTTTTATCATGTTTCTCATGCTCTGTTATATGTTTGATTATGTTTTCATGAGCTGATTAGTTCAATTTGAAAGAAGGTGTCACCATGTGAAGTTGTAGTCAAGTTCACTATTTGCAAAGGGTTGGGTTCTCTGTAAGGGTTTCATGTGGATGGGATATGATGTTATCCATTTTTTAATTCCATAATAATCACCTTTATTCCATGTTTTATCTTATAAAATCATGCTTTGATTCAAATACATAGTCATATCAAGCTCACAATCAAATTTTTGCTTGTTCCTGACTATAGCCATAGTGCCTAGAGGTTTGAAAGAATTCATGAAGGTGTTTGAGAAGTATATAAGGCATTGAATATATTATTTTTGTATGAACAATTGATTGAGTCCCTCCAAATAGCACAAGATGGATTGTGTAACAACGATTTATTGTTGAATTTATAATTGCATCAAATTATATACTTTCATATGGCTTAGGTACGAATTGAACATGGGGCTGCCAAGTGTCATAATATCAAAATATTGAATCAAAGATAAATGACACATGGGTGATCACTAAATTCAATAAGTCAAATTCCCCTGAATCAAGATTGATGATGTGTATTCTTACATACAAATTTTGTTTGATGATCTGCATTGAAGATTGGGGTCAATAAGTCAAGAAAGATAAACAACACATGTTTAATCATGAAAATGAGTATCTAATGATGAGAATGAATTAAATATTTCAAATTATCTTGAGATTTAATGTGATGGTGTCACATGGCATAAGAGCATTAATTGAATGGAGGCTGACAATAAGGTACATAGAAGGCATGCAAGGCTACCAAGTGTCACAATCTTGGAAGCCTCGATCAAAGATCAATGACCGACATTGAAATTAAAGGCTAGAAGAATCCCAAGGAGATTTAAAGATTAAATTTGATCAAGTTATATGGGACACAAGATAAATAAATGGGTTTGAAGTGATAACGGTCATATTTTAAAAATAAATAAAATAACATGGCAAGGAGATGCCACATAAATAGACAGGCTAGATCAAAAGATTTTATGGACCCAAGCATGCAAATGTATAAAAATGAGATTAAAATATGATTTAGGTTACCAAATTAAATACTTCAAATTTATATGCCAATATTAAAGCTCAATCAAGACCACCTCATAAATCTTGCACTCCCAAGAAAGTACATGTAACAGGTTCAACACAGTAATGGAGGGTTCATGATGAACATCAATCCTAGATT
Source organism: Torreya grandis (assembly GCA_037957365.1). Taxonomy (NCBI): domain Eukaryota; kingdom Viridiplantae; phylum Streptophyta; class Pinopsida; order Cupressales; family Taxaceae; genus Torreya; species Torreya grandis. Next base: position 588,687 of record JARHVA010002663.1, on the reverse strand, counting down.
GATAGGGATTTATTTATACTAGTATATACAAATGAACACATCAATAATATAATGGATTTATAAATCTTAGTGAAATAATGAGATATGTCCCTAGTTAGTTAAGGGACATTCCAAAAGGGCTAAATGATGAAGATAGTTTTTTGAGCTAGAAAAAGAGTTCTACACCACATTTTAGGAGTTTTCATGCCTTTGAGGACCATTTGTCCTATCAAAACTTACATGGTATATCTAAAAATCATTATCTTGCATGTATAACTCCTTTTATCAACATCACACATATCCTAGTAACTCTTGGACTTCGCTCTTCTCACTTCTCTCTCAAATTTTATAAGTAGAAACCATTTTAACTATTGTAAAAAAGATACCACACTATGTATGGTGAAGCCATGATATAATAACATTGTATTATACCTTTGAACATTAATTAAATTTTATTTTTGAATTCATGAACAATTGTATAAGTGTGTAAAGTGATGTATGTTGATGTAAGTGATAATTCTCTATCCTTTTTTCCCTTATCCTCTCATGTTTATGCAATAGTTCATATTATAACAAGTCATATAGAGTGTATTAAAATGTGTTAGGTCCTTTAAATTGTACAACTATTATTGAAGTATGAAATCTACCCTTTGGTCAATTTACCTTGTGTTGTTTCATGCATATAACCTCTATTTTAAAACATTGATGTTAGAATCCTTTAGGACTTTGAAGTTAGTTTATATGCCTTGTTTCATTGTGATAGGAATATTATGGTCATGTATAAATCATCTTGGTGTATCATCCCCTTATAATAATTCCATTTCATGAAAGTTTCTAACTCTTTTCCCTACAAGTAAGCATTATATAGGTGATAAGCATTTCAAGATACATTCAGGGAGCTAGCCATTAAATCTAGAGGCTCACTTCCACTATAGGTACACCCACATACCTAGAAGTACTCCCAAGTTACCCAAATATAGAAGAGGCTTGAACACCCTCTTTTATGGTGAAATATTTGGTGAAAACAATCCTCAAACTAAAATAATCAAGATTAAAAAGGATGTTAGAATTAATGAAAATGGCATACTTAATTGTGCTTCTAATTTGGATTCTCTTGATATAATTTATACTTCTTTTCCTTTTGAATTAAGTGATTATCATAATGATTTTGTGCATAATGTTGTTCCTAAATTTCCTTCTCCTTATTTTAGTCTTGGTGTTTGGGATCAACCAACAAACTTGATTACTTTTATGTAAGCAATAAAACACGGAATTAAACCAAAATTGAAAGCAACTAGAATCAGAAATAGTAAAGAAAAGAGATACAAGAAAGCACCCTAAAAACTTGTATTAAACTCTTCCAGAAGGAAATAAAATGAAGAAAAATTACACTTTCTTCTCACACCTCTCAGATGTATAGATCTCTTTCCCTCAAGAGTTTACAATCAATTCCAACAACCTGGATTGATACACACATATATAATATGTCTTGTACTATTCTTTCTTACACTTTCACACAAGTACACAAGCTATGAAGATCTATCCCTATTATATAAGATTAGGGATCATGAGCAATGCATTAACAACCATTAGATACACCTCCTAATCAAAAGCTTAAAATAGTCCTGCCAAAAATAGAAATGCAGACTTACAACTAACATCTAAACTTATCATGCAAACAATCTATTCCATCCATGAAAATAGACTTTCTGGACTCACAGGTGACCGACGTCGGTCCCTATTTGCCTGCACATGACTGACGTTGACTGATACATGACTGACACCAGTATCTACTGGTTGACTCCTTGTCATCGTCGATGACTGTGTGAATCTAGCAACTTTAGCATCCACTCATCTAGTGAAGCTTTTAGCTCCACACCTTAACAATATATCCCACTTGGAGATAAACAGTTACACCAGTACTTGTACAACAACATCTTCTAGCTTCTCCATCTTCAAACTCAATCTTGAAGACCAACAGAAGTTGAATTAAGATTCAACTTCTCCTTTGTTACCAACTTTGTTAACATATCAGCAGGGTTCTTATCTATATGGATCTTCTCCAGCTTTAACTCACCATCCTCCAATACCTGTCCTATGAAGTGGTACCTAAGCTGTATATGTTTGGTTCTTAAATGAAAGGCTGAGTTCTTAGCCAAATGAATTACACTCTAACTATCACTGTATAATCTGAAACTCTCTTGCTCCTTTTCCAACTCTTCCATGAACCATGTCATCCATATCATCTCCTTGCTAGTCTCTGTGACTGCAATGTATTCTGCCTCTGTAGTAGACAAGGCAACAACCTTCTACAAATTTGAAATCTAGCTAACCGCCATTCCACCAACAGTGAAAATATATCCTGTGGTGCTTCTCCTACCATCTAAGTCACCTGCCATATCTGCATCTACATAACCATGTAGAGAAGTGTTTGACCACCCATAGCACAAATGCCTACTGCTGGTCCCTCTTAGATATATGAGAATCCACTGAACTACTTTTCAGTGTTCCTTCCCTAGATTGGCCATATACTTACTGACAACTCCCACTGCTTGGGAAATATCTAGTCTAGTACATACCATTACATACATTAAGCTCCCAACTACGGAATCATATGGAACTCTACTCATGTACTCTACCTCATCATGTAAATTAGGACACTGTTCTTTACTCAACTTGAAGTGTCTAGCCATAGGTGTACTTACCAGTTTTGCATCCTACATATTAAACCTCTCCAACACCTTGTTCACATAATCCTCTTGAGACAAAATCAACCTGTGATTTTTCCTATCTCTCTTAATACTCATGCCAAGGATTTTCTTTGCTACTACCAAATCCTTTATGGCAAATATATGAGCTAATTTCACCTTAAGCTCAGAGATATCCTGCATGTGTGAACCTGCAACCAGCATATCATCTACATACAGCAACAAGATAATATATCTACCATTATCCAATATCTTAAAATACACACAATGGTCAGATTGACATCTACTATAGCCATGCTCAGTCATAAACTTGTCAAATTTCAAATACCATTGTCTAGGAGCTTGCTTGAGACCATACAAGCTTTTCTTCAATCTGCACACTAGCTTCTCCTTACCTTTGACCTCAAATCCTTCTAGCTGATCCATATATATTTCTTCATCCAAATCTCTATGAAGAAATGTTGTCTTAACATCAAGCTGCTCAAGATGCAAATCCTCAATAACAACTAAAGACAATACAGTTCGTATAGAAGTCATTTTAATCACAGGAGAAAAAATCTCACCAAAATCAATACCTAGTTTCTGTGCAAATCCTTTCACTACCAACCTGGCCTTATAGCTCATCTGTCCATTCTCACCTTCCTTTAACCTGTAGATCCATCTATTTTTTAGTGTCTTCTTTCCCGCTGGCAACTCAACCAAATCCCATGTTTGGTTCTCTTTCAAGGAATCAATTTCTTCATTCATGCCTAGCTCCCACTGATTCTTGGATTTTACCTATATTGCTTCATCAAAACTCTCTGGTTCTCCACTATCAGTGAGTAATAAATAAAATAATGAAGGGGAATATCGAATTGGAGGTTTACTTACCCTTTTTGACCTCCTAATGGGCATCTGAGACTCATTTTCTGCTTGCTATCTGCCCAAATTCTCTGACAATGACCAACCTCAGTCACCTCCAGGCCTGTAACTGACCGACATCAGTTCCACATGACCGACCTCAATTCCTTCCTGACCAACATCGGCCACTGTCTGACCGACATCAGTTCTTGTATTGCCAACGTCAGTCTCTGCTTGACCGACGTCGGTCTCTGTGTTTTCCTATCTATGATTATTATTTCCCACGAGCTCATTTTGGACCGTCACCTCATCCAAATCTTCATGGCCCTGCTCAGAATTCTTCAGCTTCTTGAGCTGGTCACTATACATCACTTTTTCATTGAAAACAACATCATGGCTCCTAATTATTTTTTTAGTTCCTAGATTCCAAAACCAGAATCTGAAATCATCAGAGCCATAACCAATAAATGTGCACCTCATAGACTTAGCATCCAACTTCTTTCTATTTTCCTTATCAATGTGCACAAAAGCTTCAAAACCAAAAATTCTTAGAAATGAAAGATCTACCTTTTTACCTATCCAAGCCTCTTCTAGAATTCCACCATCCAGAGCTGTAGAGGGTCCTCTGTTAATCAGGTAAACTACAATATTTACAGCTTCTACCAAAAATTGTAAGGGAAAACCAGCATGCAACTTCATACTCCGTGCACACTCCAATATTATTTTGTTCATCCTTTTAGCAACTCCATTTTGTTGAGGTGTCCTTGGAACCATCCTTTGCCTGCATATTCCATTCATATAATAGTAACTTTTGAACTTATTACTGCAGTACTCACCACCATTGTTAGATCTAAGGCAATTCAATCTCCTACCTGTTTCATTCTCAACTAAAGCTTTCCAAATCTTAACAGTGTCAAAAACATCAGATTTCTTCTTTATGAAATAGACCCATACCTTTCTTGTAGCATCATCAATGAAAGTAACATAATACTATGATCCTCTAATAGAAGCTACCTGAACTGGTCCCCACACGTCTATGTGAACAAGCTCCAACTTGTGCTTCTTCTTTGTTGACCCAATTTTAACAAACCTTACTCTCTTATATTTTCTAAAAACACAATGCTCATAGAAATCTAGATCTATGCTTTTCAAATTTGAAAGCTTACCTTTTGACTTAAGAATAGTCATTCCCTTCTCACTCATGTGGCCAAGCCTCTGGTGCCACAACTTTGCATCCACATTTGAAGTAGATAATACAGAAGGAGAATAATTAGTAATACAATTACATAAATAGAGAGTACCTACTCTCTTACCTCTGACTAATACAAGTGCACCCTTGGTAACCTTCCAAGATTTAGCTGTGAGAGTTACTATACAACCCTCATCACCCAACTTTCCTACAGAAATTAGATTCTGCTTCAGGGCTGGGACATGCATGACATCTTTCAACACCCATGTGTTGCCATTTTGCAATTTTAGCTGCACTTTTCCTTTGCCAACAATCTTACAAGGCTCATCATCCCCTAAATAAACTTTTCCAAAATCTCCCTGGACATAATCATTGAAAAATTCTCTATTTGGGGTAGCATGGAAAGAGGCCCCAGAATCTAAAACCCAAGATTCTATTTTATTATGAAAAGAAAGTGAATGAGCATCTTGTGCAACAATACTTGCAACTTTTGCTTCTTCATTACCTTCATGCTGATTCTCTTCATTAACCTTCAACCAACAATCTTTCTTTGCATGTCCTCTCTTTCCACAATTCCAGCAGGTTATCTTTCTTTTTCCATTTTTGGATTTGGATCTATTGCCCATCTTTTACTTAGACCTTGATCTCCCATGCTTGCCCTTCTCTTTTTGCCTCCCCCTACTTTCAATACTTAAAACATTACCTAATGATTCCCCTATGCTTTTCCTGTGAGTCTCTTCATTCAGGATTACACTAACAACATCATCTACTTTCAAAATATTTGTAGCAGATGTAGTATTACTAACTGCCATTACTAAACTATGCCAACTTTCAGGCAAAGAGCATAAAATTAAAAGAGCTTTAATTTCATCATTAAAAACTATTTTGACTGAATTTAATTGATTTACAATTCCATGGAAATCATTAAGATGATTAGATACAGATCCACCTTCTTGCATTTGCAAATTAAATAACTGCTTCATAAGATATACCTTATTTGAAGCTGAGGGTTTTTTATATAAATTTGCTAAAGTGTCCATCAACTCTACCGTTGTCTTTGCCTGTGACAAGTTAGAAATCACAGAAGATCCCAGACTCAATCTTATAGATCCAAGAGCCTTTCTATCAAGAACTTCCCATTCTTCATCTTCCATATCTGTGGGCTTTCTATCAACCCCACCCAACAGTAAGTATAGATCTTTTTGATACAGACAATCCTCTATCTACATTTTCCATAATTGGTAATTCTTGCCAGTAAACTTCTCCATTCTCAATTTGCTTTCTTCTGCCATTGCTTCTCCCACTCAAATAGAAACCCCTGTGAGTGACCCATAATCAACACATACTAAACATATTTGAACCACCTGTTAGTGAACCTGAGCTCTGATACCACTTGTTGGGGATCAACCAACAAACTTGATTACTTTTCTGTAAGCAATAAAACATAGAATTAAAGTAGAATTGAAAGCAACTAGAATCAGAAATAGCAAAGAATAAGAGATACAAGAAACCACCCTGAAAACTTGTATTAAACTCTTCTAGAAGGAAATACAATGAAGAAAAATCACACTTTCTTCTCACACCTCTCAGATGTACAAATCTCTTTCCCTCAAGAGTTTACAATCAATTCCAACAACCTAGATTGATACACACATATACAATATGTCTTGTACTATTTTTTCTTACACTTTCACATAAGTACACAATCTATGAAGATCTATCCCTATTATATAAGATTAGGGATCATGAGAAATGCATTAACAACTATTAGATACACCTCCTAATCAAAGGCTTAAAACAGTCTTGCCAAAAATAGAAATGTGGACTTACAACTAACAGCTAAATTTATCATGCAAACAATCTGTTTCATCCATGAAAATAGACTTTTTGGATGCACAGGTGACTGACGTCGGTCCCTATTTGCCTGCACATGACCGACGTCAGCTGATACATGACCGACACCGGTAGCTACTAGTCGACTCCTTGCCGTCATCAGCGACTGTGTGAATCCAACAACTTTAGCATCTGCTCATCTGATGAAGCTTTTAGCTCCACACCTTAACACTTGATCCACCTGAAGCTATGCCTAAGTAGGCCAATACTACTTTAGAAGCTTATGGAATTGATGTAGATCTTAATGATACTCATACAACTTGGCACCAATTTTATAATTATGCTTTGATGTCTAAATTTATGAACAATACTAATCCTACAACACTAAAACAAGATCAAGGTCACCCTTATTAGAAAAAAATAATGCATGATGAATATAACTCTTTGATTTCTAATAACACTTGGGACTTGGTACCTCTCCCTAAAGGGCATCGTTTGGTAAGTTGCAAATAGTTGTTTAAAAATAAGTTCAATTCTAATAATCAAGTTGAAAAATATAAAGTTAGATTAGTTAACAGAGGTTTTTATCAAATTTAAGGAATTGACTATAATGAAAATTTTGCACCTATAGCTAAGATGCCCACAATTAAAGTTGGTTTAACTTTAGTTACTCACATGCATTGGCCTATTTATCAAATGTATGTTAATAGTGCTTTCTTAAATGGTGACTTGCATGAAAAAAATTGCATGTCTCAACCCCATGGTTTTATTAATAAAGGCAATGAAAATATTGTTTACAAGTTAAACAAATCTATTTATGGTTTGAAATAATCTCTTAGAGAATGGTACTCTAAATTCTATCAACTTTTCATAGCTCAAGCCTTTATTCGTAGTTCTAATGATCATATTTTTTTCATTCATAGTTCTAATGATCATATTTTTTTTGTCAAAAACACTCTTAATGGAATTTTTATCATTATTTTATATGTTGACTTAATCATAACTAAAAATAATAGTTAAATGGTTTCTTGCACTAAAAATACTTTAAATAATACCTTTTAAGTAATTAATTTAGGTTTTTTACATTACTTTTTAAGCATTCAAGTTTGGCAAAAAAAGATAGCATTTAAATTTCTCAATCTAAATATGCATATGACTTGTTATCTAGATTTAATATGATATATTGTAAACCTATTGATACCCCTTGTGAACTTAGTGTAAAATTACTTACTAACATGGAAACTAAAAATCTTGATCCAACTCTCTATAGACAATTAGTTGGTAGTTTGAACTATATTACTCATACTCATCTTGATATTGATTTTTCTATTGGATTGGTTTCTCATCTTATATCTAAACCTCAATCTACTCATTTTAAAGATTCTAAAATAATTATTCATTATAGTAAATATACTCTAACTTTTAGCATCGAGTATACCTTGAATAGCAATTTCTCTTTAATAGGTTATTCTGATTCTAATTAGGTTGGTGATCCTAATGATAATAGATCAACAAGTGGTTACTATTTTTCTTTGGGTTCTAATAAAATTTCATGGAATAGTAAAAAACAAACTACTATATCTTTGTCTTCCACAAAATTTGAGTATAAATCTCATAATCATGTTGTAAAAGAAGCTATTTGGATTATAAGACTTCTTGTAGATTTGGGCCACCCTCAATCTTTGTCTACTCTTATTTTTATTGATAATCAAAGTTCCATTGATGTATCAAAAAATTATATTTTCCATTCAAGGTCTAAGCACATTGATATTTAACATCACTTTCAATGTGAACTTTTTGAAGACAACCAAATTCTTCTCTCTTTCTATCCTACTCAAGAATAGATGGTTGATATCTTTACTGAGACATTATGTAAAGAAAAGTTTGTATTCTTTTTTAATATTGTTAGGATTGAAGGAAGTTCTCATCAATGGAGAGAGTTAGTAATGTTTCCTCCCTTCTTGTTTATTTATAAACCCCTAAATAAATTTTAAGGGGGAGTATTAAAATTACTTTTTATTTAGGATAATTTATTTATTCTAAGTTCCTTTTATGTGTGTGGAATTTTTATTTATGTAAATTATAAACTCACATAAATATAGATTCAATGAGGTGTCTCTCACCTCTTTGTTACCCTTTATTTTTTGGGAGTTAATTGTATTAGTAACCCATTCCTCTACATGTCACACACTTCCCTACACTTTTTAAGGGAATAGGCCACAAGTGGCACACACAAAGAAGGTTTGTAAAGTAATCATGGGATTCCTTGTAATTTTCATTCTTTCTTTCTTGATTTATAAAAGATCACTGATCTCCTCATTTTCTCCTTAAAAATTCAAAGATCTCTCTCTCTTTTTATCAAATTGATCTTGCTTCTAATTATAATTATGGAGATTTTTTGTGACAATTCTTATTATATATCATGTGGGTTTTTATCTAATACATTTTGTATACACATAATATTTTCAAATTTTATCAATTACTGATGCTTTCTATTTTGAAATAACCCATCAAGTCTCAATCTCTCTAAGTGCATGCATTAAGGGGTGCACCAGGAAAGGGGTGGGAAAACCACTAGTGTTTCATAAGATTATTGTCCCTTATTACCACTTGTTATCTACACACCTATATCCAAAAACCATTCCCCTAAGTTTTGCCTCATATTTTCACCCTCCTTTAGTCATTTACCACCTTCATTAGCCCTTCCCTAGACTAAACCCCTTTTTGATGATTTACATTACATAGTCAGCCCCATTGAATTTATACTCTTATTGATAAAACTTATTAGGGTCTAGTTCATCCCCTGGCCGACCTAGTTTTTTAATCAATTACAATACTAGGTCGACTGGGTCGACCTTGTTAGCCTAAACTTTCAAAAGGGATTAGGTTTAGATATACCTATATACACACATCCATTTTTCCATTCTTAGAGAGACATCAAGAGTTAATTATTCATTTGTGATTCTTTAAAATTTTCTCTTCCTCTATTCTACTTGAGGAGTCTTATCTTAGGGTTTCTACTTGGAGAAGAATCTTGTCTTATGGAGAAGTCTTAGATGCTTTGGATTTTCTTAGTGATATTTATAAACAAAAACAACCTCTTGCAAATCACCTTTGTCTAAGGGAGAGATTGAGTCTCGATGGGTTCATATTCAAGGTAAGTATCTCTATCTTTAATCCTCTCTTTAATAGATATAAGTAACATAAGTAATGCCTTTTGAATACATTTCTCTCCATGCATTAGGGTTTTACCTATACATAACTTAATTATAATTCTCTTATGCATGTTTAATTTTATGATTACAAACCCCATATTTTTTTTATTTAGGTTAAAGAGGGGGTTTTTTTGAACTAGGGTCCCAAAACCCTAGGAGAAGTTTAAATACAAAAGCAACAATAGGCTAACCAAGCCAAAAAGAAAAGCAAGGACCAACATAGTCTAGAAACTACTACACAACATCCCTAATACAACCACAAAACAATAAAAACACTAATATAATTCTAGGATTCTAAACACATCTTCCCAAAATGTCTTCATTTTCTTGAGATTCATATCTATTTGCATCAATAAGATTTCCTAATCTACTGTGTATTGAGCACCAATGCTCTACCCCTTTTTACCCTTGCCTTTACCAACATATTTGGGTTCAAATAGTTCTCTGAGATGTGGCCTAAGATTTTCAAAATTTTGAATACCTTCATACATTGAAACCTTGCTACAATTAACAATAAAATTAATCTTATTACATATATTCTCATTAGCATGTTCTAAGATCTCCACTCTAAAATTCAGCCCCTAAATCTAGTTATCCTCCTCCCTAGCTACCAAGGTTTGTGACATTTTTGCATTATATTATTGAAGCACATTCACCTTTCCCTTCAAGTCAGTAATCTCATGCATAAACCACCTCATTATGAATTTTTTGAGGTCAAGTTCTTTCATGATTCTATTTGTTCTCTCCTTGCCTTTGAGTGAACAGACCAAGTTATTGAAAGCATGTTTTGGTCCTTTTGGTTTAGGAATGTCTCCCCTTTCTCCCAAACTATAGTCTCCCTAATCCCCTTATATTTATTTACTACTATTTGAACCTGATCATGCTCTCTTTCCTTCTATCCCTCCTTTTTAGGCTCTTCCATATCCTCACTATCTCTATCTACATCAAAGACAATCTCCTTACCCCTCTTGTTTTGTGCCTCATGTAAGACATTGTTCCCATGTTTCCCTATTTTTATTTATTAGGTCCTAATGTTTTTGATGGACTTATAAATCTCTTTTTAATGTTGTCGTGGTATTTTTAAATTTTTTACATATTTTTGACATTATCCTTCTTAACAAATTCTTTCTTACTCCTCGAAACCCTGCTCGAGCTTCCTAGATATTTGATCCAAACTTTTTTAATCTTCATAATATCTACTAGCTCATCCTTAGGCTTCTCTTTCTAGTTTTGAGAGATGTCAAGCATAATTTTATTCATGCCTTTAAAGTAATTAAAAATAAGGAAAATTACTCCCTCATGCCTCAGAGTGGAATAATTTTCATTCTTAAATTTTAGTATAAAAGCCTCCATAAATTTGAGAATAAAGAAAGGAAGACTAAAAGACAAACCATGTCTAAAATATTTTAGCATTCTGAACACATAACATCTCACCACATTATATCTACCTTCTAAAGTAATGTATTGAATTAAATGGAAATATACCTCAATGAATGGTCTAGGAAGTGATTCCATATTGAAGCTATTGTGTAGCTGCTCTAACTGCTTACCTTCTTCCATGAAATCTTATTTATCTATTTTGAATTCTCTTGGAGTGTAATAGCTCTTAGTCTCCTAAATTGATAGGCCAATCATATAAGAGATAAGTTCCTCTATGATGTCTAGACTAACTCCATTAATTATCACTAACCTATCATCCCAAGTCTTTGCAAACATCATAGAAAGATGTCTATTATAACCTTCAATTCTTTCCATAAAGCCTGCTAATCCACCTACCTACAAAGTAGCATAGACTCTTTCATTTTTTATGACTTCTATTGAATTTTAGGTTTAATCTTGTTTGGAAAACCCATTTTATTCCTCTCACCATCACTCTAGTTGAAATTGCTATTGTTGTAATCTTGAATGAACCAAGAAGAGTAATAATAATATGTTATGTTTTGGACAACTATGAGAAGCTTTGTCCCTTCTAGATGCTTCTCCTTCAAAACCTTGAAATTTTACTCATAAGGCCTAAGTACCTAACTCATTTTATGTAAATTAATGTCCCCTATAGACATTTAGGGGTACATCCATAAGCATAAATTATTAGCATTATTGTTTTCTTCATTAGCAACTTTCAAAAGAAACTCTATAGGAAGGTCTTCATGGCCTATCCAATTTTTAAAACCCACATTGTTGACTCCCCTCTTTGTAAACCAATCAACAATCCCATTCCATTATATATATATATATATATATATATATATATATATATATATATATATATATATATATATATATATATATATATATATATATATATATATATATATATGTATGTATGTATGTTAGATTCTCATCTAATAGAAAGAGTTCAAAATGTCTCTCACTTCATTAATGACATGCTTGATAGACCAACTTATAGGATTTTTACCTGTCAAATAATTAATAATGTTAAGAGAATCTCCCTCTACCAAAAGGTTTTGAACATTAATTTGCTTTGCCAATCTAATCCCCCTCAATGAATTTAGATCTTCTACCCAATGGTTTGATTTCAAACCCATATCTCCTGTATAAGTAACAATCAACTCTCCCTCATGATCTCTGATAATTCCACCCTCCCACTATTCCTATATTTTACTAACCCCATGTTGTGCCATAAGCTTTGGTGAGCACTAGATTAGATTTTTCTTTACCTATTATTAGTTTAGTGAATATAAAAAAATAGGACCTAGTTAGAGTTATTATGTAGTTTTACTTGATTAGAGGCTTTGGAACCCTCCCTAGTGAATTTATTATGGTAAGAGATCCCTTGATCAGGTCTAATAGATCCATCTTGGTCATGATCTCAAATATATAATATATCCCCAATCAGAAGTGTAAGTAAGATTTATCTTATTTTAACTAGAATTGATTTATAGATCTGCCACATTCCCCATTGCATACATTCTCGTGAACTTAATGTGAATTTAAAACATGCAGGTTTTCTTTCACATTTTCATTTCTATCATCTTATTATTTTTCTATATTTATGATACTATATCGAACTAGTCATTATAGTTCCAAATTTTTGTGTGTAGGTTTAACAAATAGCTACATAAAAATGACTCTATTTTTTTATGTAGGTTTTCATCATATATAGGTTACTAGATCAAATAGGTTGACACAGTACCTTTGTTTAGTCTTAAATAATAAAACTAGGTCGAACATGTCATGTTGACACCTAAAATTGGCCACAACTAGCCTTTGACTAGACTTCAAATTGATTCCTACCAACCATTGTAAATTAAGCCTAAGAATAACTAAATATCCTAAATTTACTCACATATCATTCATCAAATCTCAAAATCATGTTAAGACATCCATAATTGGGGTACCTTATCATATACAAATAATAACCTCTCATAGGTTCATCCTTAATCACCTTGTAACATAACAATAGTCAATTTGGCCTATGGATCTATTAAATAGGGCACTTGCACACTTAAATAAAATCTTGAAGAGAAAAATGCTAATCAGAATCAATTATCTAATTAAACTTGATTAAATTCTTAGTTAATTAATCCATTTAAAATTAGTTAATATCTAGAAATGGAAATTCCAAACATTAAAATATCAATCCTTTCATGAGTCATTATTCAATTGCCAAAATATCAAGAAAATATCTCATTTAAGTGGAGGACATAATCATTTCGACCTATGTCTCCCCACATGGCCCTAAATCAATTAGAGATATTTTTAACTAAACCAGGGTAAGTTTAAACCCATTCCAAGCCTTAACTTAACCCAAACTACACTTAGATGAGAGTTAAATCCATTTTCTATAAATACAATGCCTTGCCTATTAAATTATAAGCTATTTTGATGCAAAGTTATCATGCATAAATGACTTCAAAGATTTGATAAGAGTAGTGTTATAATGCCAAAATCCTAAGCCAAGCCATCACATAAGCCATGGTGCCAAGGAGAGAAGGAGCTACACAACCTCCATTACCAAAGACTCTTTGAATCACAAACTAATAAAGCCACTTGAAAACTCATTTGGAGCTCCCAAGGAAGGTAAGGGATTCATTGTCTTTTTAATTTTAGTTACACTTTCACTTTTATTTTTTTAACTAAACTCTCCCTAGTGTTTAGGCTAGAGATGTTAGCATGCTAGTGTGTTTTATTCATTATTTTATGGGCTAATACAAGACTAACCTCCTCTCTATGTCAAATTTATAGATCACATAATGGCATACCTGATGGGACCTTATGGATCTTCCCATACATGCAAGGAGACTAATATTCAGATTTTAGTTTTAATAAAAAAGGCTTAAAAATCTTCAAAAATCATTTTTTACCATTTTTCAATATTCTATTTTTTTAGTGACACTCAATTTTACATAGAGAATCGACACTGATCCTACCATAATTGATGTCGATCCATCAAGGGTCACCACCAATCCCTATATGTAGAATAGGGCATGGTAGAAATGTGTTTGACGAATTGTTCTTAAGATTTCTAGTTTTTGTTATGTTTCCAACAACTTGAAAATCATTTGACTGACTATTTGCCTACAGGACTTAGTCTTATTTGTTGGTTTTATGGTCATCTTGATAACCATTTTTATATGAGAAAACATATTATCTTTTCATTTGTTTTTGTAGATATGAAGTAATTGACATCGATCCTTACATAAATTGATGTTGATCTCTATGTTAAGAAAATAGAGAAAACTTGAGAGCAAACTTTAAAATATCATTTAATCTTTCATGAAAGTGATTCTAAGCACAAGGACCCTCTAACATTTTTATTAAAGGATCTAAATTCCATGAAGACATTTAAAACACTTTTAATATTGAAATTTGCATATTTTAATTGGTTTTGTAATAATCTTTATTGTTTGAGTTTTTTTTCTCTTTTCAAAGTTTTAACAAACAAATGCCAAGGGGCCTAGATTTCATTCATATTTTGACTTGATGAAATTAAATGAATCCTCATATTAGTTAGATAACTCATAATATTTTTTTGTTTTATGTATGCTTGTTGAAGTTATTTATTTTTTCAAAATGATTGATGCATGTATGTTCTCCCCCATCCCCTTTAGGGAACTCGAGTAACCAAAAACTCTCTTTGTTTGCATTTATGCATTATATAATGGCATTAAAAGAAAATTTTTAAGGCTCTCCTAAAATCCATATGGTTTAGGTGATATAAATGTGATCTTAAAGTCTTTTCAATTGTCATTTATTTTTATGCAACTTGGCTTGTGAGCAGGAGTTCATAGCCTCTTCACGGGTTCTCTAGGGAAGCGTTGAGCCAAGAATTCATGTCTCAACATCATTTTGACCCCACTCTATGGTGGGGTATAAAATTTTAGGTCAACTTACTAATCCTTTTGCTTGAACATTTAAACAAACACTGTTAGTAAGATACTGTCTCAGATCGTAGGGGTAACTCGAACATTACACTACACTTAGAAAGTGACAGATATAGTGGTTTTGAAAAGGATAAGACCTTTTCACAAAAAGCTAGTTGATGTGGATCTAAATGACATGAGCATCCCTTATGTTAACCACACTTGGGACCATATAAATACATATAAAATTTTAATTTTAGAATAATTTCGCCTACCATGGACATATTATTGATTCAGGGCAAGTAACCCAAAGTTTCATGTCACCATACAATCTCTTGGGAGAAGAGGGGGCCTAAAAACCCTACTTTTTATGCACTTTTATTTTTTGGATTAACACTTAAAATCCTCCCAAGAGCATTTATATAGATGAAATTTAATGGTACGATACTATCTTGTCAATTTTAGGATTTAGGATGTTACACTTAGGTGTTTTATGTCATTTATCCTTTATTGCATGGTTTTAAAGTCTAAGACTATTTGTTTGTTTCATCACATCCAAAATGAGTTTTGTATTCACATCATTCCATTTTTTGAGGTGTTATGTTTTTTGTTTTAAACCATATCTTTACCTTAGTCTTTTGACAAATATTTGTATGTGTGTCACTTGATTGAAAAGGGTAACATTGTGATACCCAATTCCTTTCAAGCTTTGTGCCTTAGAGTCTTGAAACAAACCATTGATTGCATCTTTAGAGCATGATAACATCATTATGATACTAAATTCATTTCATATAATTTTTTACCTTATGTCCAATTTACAACTTTCAAAACCAAAACACGTGTGTCTTTGGGATATTTACCTAGTGTAGTTACATTATTCATCTTTGTCTATCTTGTTGTTTGTTTAAAAAGCCTAGTTTTCTAAGTTGAGTTTTTGATTAACTTGACAAGGTCAAATCTAAATATTGATTAATTTTTGTCTACACCTTATGTAATTTTGGCCTAGATATTGATATTTCACTTTTGGTTTATGTAACTTGGGCTTAACTCTTCAATTCAATTAAAAAACTATTTGTTTGTGCCTTGATTTAGGAGAAAATAGTTTATCTTTCATATGCCTTTTTTTCATGCCTTATGCCAATTATCCAAGTTCATGTATAAAGTTAAATGCCAAGTTTATGCCAAAGTGTTTTAGATTTGTTAGATTAAATCACATATTTTTGTTTAGAAGTCTATCTTTTGTGCTTATTTTGCCAAAAATCTTAGCACATGCCTATATTGAGCCCAACTTTTGATGCCACATTTGGCCAAAAGACCTAGCAACTTTTCTTTTCTTAAATTAGACTTGTTTGAAACACTTTGGACCTAGAGTTTGGCATTATAGTTTTTAATTCATCTACTTGACCTTGTTGTATAAGGAATCTAATGTTAGACTATTTATACCAAGTATTAGTATAGACCTTTTTGGAGACACAAATCCACTTTTTAGACCAAATTAGACCAAGTTCAAACCATTTGTATTTTTAGACATATTTTTAGAGTTTATAGAACTCTAAGACTTTTTTTTTGAAACATTCATCATTGATCTAAGTATGTCTCAATATATACGTTGTGGAGCCATGTACAGTCAGGGATATGATAATGTGGTTAGATAAGATGACTTTGTTCAGGACCCTTATGGTGATGATGTAGTTTGTGTGATGGATTCCTATATTCCTTACAATTCTCAAATTAGGGAACAAATCCAAGATCCATTGGCCTAATATTTGGTTATCATACCTCCATACTCAAAGTAGGATAAAGAACAAATGATAAATTACTTAGCTACCATACCAATAATTATAGAATAAGTTCAACAACAATTATACTACATTACGATGCCATTAACCTATGATCCTTATTTGTTTGATTGTCACTTGCTTGCAAACAAGGATGAAGTCTGAATCAGAGCCACAGAGGTAGGGGATAAGTTTTTAGTAGACATCCCCCACAAAAATTTTCCAAGTTTAGTTAAAGTGTCGTAAAACATACCATATAACCAAAACATTGAACATGCCTCTTCTCGTGACCCTAAAGCTCTAATACCAATGGCATATCAAGACATTCATATTCTTATCAAAGGAAAAGGCCTCATGGAGGAATATTTTATATATATGCAAACAACATAACAAACATATTTCAACCTAGCACAAACTTTAACAACATGGCCATGTCAAATGCTCTTATTATTGAACTAGTTCCTTCAATGGGGGTCTTGATTGAATTGATAGGCTGAGAAAATCAGGGTATAGACCCATTCACCCCAAGCACTTTATTTGGTGACATGTTCAATGCCCTAGCTATCAAATATGTATCTACTACTCCTATGCAAAATGATGTGCCTAATATAATAGACAACATGCAAGTGTCATCCAATCTAGGCCAAAGTGGATTTAATGTAAAAAAACTATACTAAAAAAACATATGCATGTAGTAAACACCATAAGTGATTCACAACCAGCTACCTCTAATATTTAAACAACTATTTTATCAAGTACACAACTACAAAGATTAGGTAACTAAGTCCAAACAAGTTCTTTACCTCAATAGAACATAATGAATGTTACTTCCCCTAATAGGTGATGACTAACATTCCACAAAAACATGCACCATCCAATATAGCAATGCAACAAAGGCAAAACATTATGCCACCTCAATAGGGGGAAACTAATGTTTTACCTCATTAAGTAGTGATAAATGTACCTCTTTAGTCACATATCAACATACCATTACAATCATAAATGATGTCTAATCAACAACATATTTATATTGGTTAGTGACAAATTCCAAACACTCTATAATCATCTAGTTCACAACATGTACTTGCATAAAAAAGATGTACCAATGTTCCACAAGTACTGGTTAGGTAATAACTACCTTTTATTCTCAACATGTCACAAGTCCAAAGATAGGGCCTTGGTTCATAAGTTCCCCTCATCCATCTAGGTTTTAATAGTCAGTAGTAGGTCCTTATTCAACCATAATAGGCACAATACTTAATATAGATCCATATCCTTCCATCCTAGTCATAATTTCCCCAAAGACAGGCCTACACACCAAATCTTAACCATAATATCTCACCATAACATGTGAAATTCCAATAATCACATCTTAATATGCATATACAAATTATTGGTCAATTCCCTAACCAAACCAACATAAAACAAACCATACCTCAACTATACCCCAGTTAAAGTAATCCACTTTTGACCACCTAGCCTCCACCTCAAGCCAATATTCCATCTAGTTTCCTAGAATAAGAAATTCAAAAAATGAAGGATGCAATTACTACCATCTAATCTAGGAAAAAAACTAAGAAATTTAAGTTGGATGATGTGTGTTCTTACCCATTCAACATGGAGTATCTACAAATACCATTTCTTCTAGGGTATGAACCACCTAAGTTTGACAAGTACAAGGCTAAATGAAACCCCAAGGCCTATTTAATAGAATTATTTGTTTCTTTCCAACCAGTGGCATATAGTGACATATACCTCCTATTGTTGTTTCTTTAAAGCCTAGTAGGACAAGCCTTGGAGTGGTTTCTAAAAATGCCAAAGAACTCAATCTCTAATTTTGATGATCTTTCAAATAAGTTTGTGCAACACTTCTACAATATCAAACATGAGATTTAGTTGGTAGATTTGATGCAAACCAAATAAAAGGCTAGTGAAAGTTTTGTAAGTTATCTATAGTGATGGAGAGCACTTGCAATCTAATTCACCCATAGTTTACCAAAAAAGTAATTAGCCACGGTGTTTACCAAGAATTTGCACAATAAGATATCTTACCATCTAGAGCTACAATGGCACACACTTTCAAATAAAGCATAGACAAAGGTTTGCTCATTGAAATATCCCTTATTAACAAAGGGATTATCAACCTTACCTTGACATATCAAAATCAAAACCAAGGGAATAGTTAAAAATAAAACCAAAGCCAAGTCCAAGCACAAGAATTGCAACCAACCCAGGCCAAAAATTATGACAAATCCAAGTAGTTTAATTAAAACAAGAATGTTATTAGAAATGGAGTAACTAAGTCATGACATGTACAAATGGTGCAAACACCATCTACTCAGCCTACGCCATAAATGAAAATTACTCCTCACTAATAACCTTTTCAACAAGTGCAACCTTCATAGTATCCTAGACTAGTACAACAAATGCAACAAAATTTGACTTTGCAAACCCCTCCTCTAAAGAGAAATGTGCCTACTTGATGAGTCTTTAGTGACCTCAAAGAACCCAGTGAATCTATATTTCACAAACTTGTTACTGCTAATCTGATTAGTTAGACCATACCAAAGCACTATGCTCAGGGCATTCCTTATCTAGATTGGTATAAGGAGAATGAAATATGTGAGTACCATCAAGTTAATGGACATAATCTATACCATTGTGTGTAGATCAAACACCTCATTGAAAACATGTTTAAAAATGGGGAAATAACATTATACAATAGAGCTTCTACATCTAATCAGACCCTGGGTATTTATTAAAACCCTTTTTTGCAACATAACCAACAACAACATCAATAGCCTAGACAAAAATAATAACACTAACAATAACATCAGTCTAAGGAATGGAACTAAGGCTAGAATGATGCCAATAACCAATAGACTTACCACATAATTGAAAATAACTACAAAAATGTTGTAGGTCATCTTGTGGGAGGTCATGTCTCCACCAGCTCCATCAATCTAAGACCAAGTGCCAATCAGATAGGGTTGTTTCTACCCAATTCCAACCAACCAACCATTGCCAGTGATCCTTCCTTAATTTGAGACTGCATATAGGCATACCAAAAAGTAGGGATTCCCACTTTTAGACCTTATATTTATAACTCATCATTTCCATGTGACCACATACAAGTGCACTGGTAACCGAGACTTGTCTTATCTGGCCCCTCATCACCATCATTTGCTAGCAATAATGGTCTTGTATCTAATCCCAATTATGTAATCACAACTTAGTGGTCAAATATTACCATCTTAGGCCTACAACCATCTACCATCAAACCTAATCAACCTACTATTCTAGATAAGAACAAGCAACATACTATTGTAAAGGAAAAGATGTTTAATATTATGGAACAACTTGAAAAGATGCCTACACAAATTTCCATCTTGGATTTGTTGCATATGTCTACCATTCAAAAGAACATCTTAATAGAGTTCCTTGGCCAATCCCAAGTTGTAAATGACATAAGCCCAAATAAATTCTAAGCTTTGGTTTGACATCTTGCCCTAAGCCAACAATTAACCTTCAACCAAAGTGATATGTCATCCTCAGCCCTATTCATAATAATCATTATACATTGAGGTTGTCATAATAGACATAAATTGAAATGTGTCCTCATAGATAATAGACTAAGCTTGAATATTGTGTCTTTGAAGCTTATAAAGCAACTTGGATATACATTAGTTGATCTATAGCCAGAAATGATCATAATTAAGGCTTATGAAAATGAAGAGTGAGAATCATAAGGCACCATTAGCTTGCTAGTTATCATCGAGCCTTTAACCCATGATACACTATGCCATGTGTTAGACCTATATTTATCATATAATATGCTTTTGGTTAGACATTAGATACATGAAATACATGCAATCCCTTCAACATTGCACCAATGTATCAAGTTCTCCCATTCAGGTATAGATGTCACTATCTATGGAGATTTGTAGCCATATGAACATTGCAAGCATTTGGAAGCTGAGTATGAAAGATATAGCCATCATTTTGGCTTGAATCTAATTTCCAAAATAGATAAGGGAAAATAAATACTTGTTGATTCACCAAAGGACAATTGCATTGACCTAGATACCCTTGATTCCCTTTCCCATATGCCACCTCCTAAAATGTCTAATCATTATACTATCTTATCCAATGGCCCATGAGAATATTTGACCCATGATACACTCCATGTTACCAAACTTACATAGAACCCCAAGTCCTATGAAATACCTTAATTCAATCCACCTTGCATGGAATGGCAAAGAAAGGGAAAGGCCAAACTACATAGTCTAGCACCTATCATTTTCACACTGGCCATTGGCTAAGAATAGGACCCACTTACAAATGATGAATCCTAGTTATACAATGAAAAAAAAGCCAATTTTTATAAACATTCCAAATACCTCATTCTAAATAAGATCAAGGATAATCATGCCTATGAAAGATGAGGCCTCAAGCCCAATCAACAAGGAAAACTTGAGCCAATTTTTGTCACTCGGTATAAAGGAATGTATGGTCCTGGATTTAAATTACCTGGGGGTGACCCCACATATCTTATTCATGTTCTAATGCCTACAACTAGTGATGATGTTGCTGGTAGTGAAGTAGAGTCTAATCCTAGCCTCTTTGAAGACCTGGCCAATACTAATTTATTTGACATTTGTGTCATTTATACCCTTATCCTTATTATTCACAATAATCTACTTCCCCTTTATCACCCTCAACTTATAGCCTGAGACCAACAAGAATCCATAATACCTATAGATGAGATTGAAAATGATGAGGCCTTTTGTAATTTCCTAGGCCTAAGAGACAATGTTCCATTGGGAGACCAAAAACAAGGGTTCTCAATCAAATTGGATCCTAAAGCCTATTTTGGAGAATGGGTGAACACCCTTAGTCATAAATAATTAAATAAAACATTGAGGTTCCAAAGTGAAAACCTCTTTGAGGTGCTTTTGGAATAGGGTAAAAATAAAGAAAAAGGTTAGTCTAGTGGTGAAAACCTATTTCAAGCACCATTAGATGGGGGTGTTCACCTTTCCCCTAACGAAACTCATGAGACCACCAATGATGAACTTGTGTATGGGTTCAAGTTTAGTTCTGAAGAACATGCTTTTGATCAAATCATCCAAGAGTTTACAATAGTGTTTGTCACATGGCTATCCCTACCATTGGGGATTTTGATTCATCTTTCTTAGGAGACCTTGAAGATCTAGTCAAAATAGAGGATTGTGTCATTACAAGCCAATTTAAATCACTACTAACCATTATAGAAGATGGTTCAAATCTTCTTATGGAGGATCCTACAGAATTCAATGTTGGGACTCTAGATGACCCAAAATGGATCAAATTAGGTACATCCCTCACTAAAGAGGAACTTGACATCTTTACATCCATTTTGAGGGAATTTTTGGACATATTCAAATGGGCCTATTCTGACATACCAGGTTTGGACCCTGCCTTGGTTATACACCACATTTTGGTACATCTTGATGCCAAATCAGTAAAACAAAAATTGCACAAAATTCATCCTTGCATTGTTTTATTAGTAAAGAAAGAGTTGGAAAAACTCTTAGAAGCAAGATGTATTTGACTGATCGACTACTTAGAGTAGATCTCCAATGTTGTGCCAATCAGCAAGAAGTCAAAAGGAATAGGATTCACTAACTTCACAGATATAAACAAATCCTACCCTAAGGATGACTTTCCTCTACCACACATTGACATGATAGTTGACTCCACAATAAGGTATGTAATGCTTTCACTAATTAATGGATTCTTAGGATACAACTAGATCCAAATTACATGAGAAGACAAACATAAAATAATATTCACCATTGCATGAGGAACATTTTATTATTAGGTTATGCCATTTGGTCTCAAAAACATTAGATCCATATAACAAAGAGCTATGTCCATCATATTTCATGATATGATGCATGACATTATTGAAGATTACATCAAAGACATATTAGGAAAATCAAAGACTAGGGATGATCATCTAGCTGTATTAAGAAAGATATTTGAGAGATTACATGAATACATGGCTAGACTCAATCCTAAAAAATGTGTTATTGGATTTACTTTATTTAAATTTCTAGGATTAATTATTTCTCATTGAGGCATTAAAGTTGATCTAGCCAAAGTCCATGCCATTATAGAAATACAACCACCTTCTAATTTCAAGTAGTTTCACATGTACTTTGTAGGGCAAGATACAGTCTATCAGACACTTCATCTTTCAATTATCCAACAAATTCCATCCATTCACACACCTACTAAATATGGGTGTCACATTTCATTGGGATGACAAATGCCAAAAAGCTTTTCAACACTTGAAGAACTATCTTGCCAATCTCCCTATTTTTTTGCCTCTTATGCCAGGAAAGTCATTCCTATTATACCTATATGCAACCAAAAAATCCATGGGGGAAATTCTAGCCCAACATGATGATAATATAAAAGAGAATGTTGTGTACTATCTAAGCTATACATTGGTCATGTATGAGCACAATTATATGCCCATTAAAAAATCCTATTTGGCTATAGTTTTTACAGCTCAAAAACTATGACATTACATGTTAAACAACAAAACCATGGTTATTTACAAAGTAGATCCACTCAAGTATATACTATCCAAGATAACTTTACAAGGTTGAATGGCTAAAGGGATCATGATTCTAAGATAGAATACATCAACTAGAAGGCCATCGAAGGACAAGTACTTGTAGATCAGCTTATTGAAGATCTATTTGTAGATACAAAACCTCTAACATTCCAATTTATAGATGAATACATAATGGAAACACCTCTTGAGGAGCAGCACTGGAATCTTTATTTTGATGGATCATTGATAGCACATGGATCAAGGGTATACTTATTGTTTATTACACCACAAGGTGATTTTATCCCTAAATCATTCTATATCAAATTTTATTGTAAAAATAGCATGATTGAATATGAAACACTCATTGTATGGATTTGACATGCATTACAATGTTCTTTTTAGCATCTTAAGTTTTATGGTGATTCTCAATTAGTCATCAATCAGGTTACAAAACACTTTCAGACCAAGGATGGTAAGCTGGTACCCTACAAGGCCATGATTGACACTCTCAAAAAGAAGATTGCTAATGTCCACTTTGAATACATTCCAAGGGCTAGTAACAGGATAAAAATGCTATGGATACCATTGGATCTTTGATTCATCATACAAACATGGAAAAAAAATACCAGTTCCTCAATGAAAATCTTCTAGCACTAGCTCATGAACTTTTAACCATCACAATGATCTATGATATTGTTGGTCCCATCTCTATATGGTATTCAAACCTTTTCACCTATATTCATGATCAAATTATGCCACTAGACCTATAATGCAAATAATCCAAGGCCTTTATCCACCAAACCTCATGATATACCTTACTTGGATCAACCATTTACTATTGTAGCTTTAATAGAAATATATTTCATTGTTTAAATTCAATAGAATCAAAATTAACATTATGGGAAGTTCATGAAGGAGTATGTGGAGTCCACACAAGTAAGACTATCCTAGCCAAAAATCTCTTATGTATTGGGTATTATTGGCTAATAATGGATGTAGATGCAACTACTTATGTCAAAAAGTGTGACACATGTCAAAGGCATACCAATTTGATTCATGCCTCAATTATAACTCTAAAACCAATTATTACACCATGGCCATTTGATTCATGCCTCAATTATAACTCTAAAAATATTGTCAATGATGCTGGTTATTATTGGCACCTCCAAATATTTCATTCCCTATGGGCATACTACAATAATTATCATACCCCAATAGGTGCCATTTTGTATTCCCTTGTTTATGGCACTAAGCCCATTCTTCCTTTTGAGGTCAAGTTACATTCTTTGCACATCTCACTAAAGCATGTTTTAGATGATGAATCTTATAGAGAAGATCACTTTCAAGAGTTAGAGTTAATTGATGATAAATACATGGTTATAGTTAATCATCTTCAAGCATACTAGAACTGACTCCATGACCACTATAACTAGCAAGTCAAACATAGAGAATTCAAGCTTGGGGATCTTATTCTCAAATAAAATCAATAGAATACCATGACCAAGAAGAATAACAAAGGAAAATTCAAACCCAACTGGATAAGCCCCTTCATAATTATTGTAAACAATGGATTTGGAGCATACAAGCTCATTACACCAAATGAGGATAAACTTGATGAGATGATGAACATTATACACCTCAAGTGTTACTTCACTTGAGAGACCTGATGTATTATCTATGAGAATCATTTTCATTGTACTTAATATTAAAATTCTTCTTTACCATACCATTCTATCATTTACCATTCTATAATATTATTCCTTTCGACCAAAGTTGTTTTCATACTCCCTACCCAGCCCTTTGATCTTGGTTTTGTTTTATTGGGTTCCATGACCACTTTTTAGAATGAATATTCAGATCAAATTTTAATATTTAATTCAATATTCTAGATAGAGGGTACATTTTAGAGTAGTATGACAGTGGTTTGGTAGTTGCATCCTTCATTTCTTGTTCCATTTTATACCATATGTTCTTGATTATAACCATCTTTGGGCAAATTAGTATTTTACCATCATGCTACTAATTATCACCTCTAGGTAAATTATTATCATTGACCTATGCCGTTGTTTCTTAATTTTAACCTCCTAGGGGGAAATTAAGGATAACATTATTTATCATGCCTTGAAGTACCACCTTACCATGCCTATGTTGTACTATGCCATTTACCTACTTTACCTAGTTTAGGAACTTACTGCTACCTAATCATATTATTCCACTATAAGATAGAACTATAGTGACTTAAGGTCCCATTATATGAGTATGTAGGTAGTTCTTTATATACATTGAGGTCATCTCAGTCACCCATGTTACACATTCTCTCTATTTTGTGAACCTTTTAAGCTTGCACGCTCTTTCCATTTTTTGAGCTTGGACTGTTTAGTATCTCATTATTCTCAATCAATCTGAGATGCTTATAAAATATAAAAAAATAAAATAAAACTAACTTATAAAAGACAAACACAATCACCACATCGACCACTTCTTTTCCTTAAGGATTATGGGAACCCTAGTTATTTTACAAGAAACCACTTGTCATTTAATTTCCCTATCCTTACTGGTCTAATATCTCCCACTCTCACTATTTTATGAGATAATTACCATATTCTTTTCTAACATCCATCATGTTTTTCTTCTCATCATTTTTCTTCTATCCCATATCTTGGGAGAACTACATTTGGCCAGAAGTTTTTATTGGATATAACATCTATGGAACTATGTAGGCAATATCAACTTGCCTAGTGCATCTAGAGCCAACTCGGCCACCCTCTTCATTTTATTATATTCCCCAATTCTTATTTTTTTCATTATCTCCTATCATCTATGGGAAATGGTCATTATGTAGTGTTGTTTTCACTAACATTATGATTAAACTTTGTTTGTGTTTGTTTCATGTTATTTAATTTTTCATTTTTTATTTTGTATGTTTATATGATTGCCTATTTATTTTCTTTCTTGTTGTGCCTTGATTTAGTATATGTGCATTGATTAGGTGATTCCTTGCACATTATTATTGAATCCATCCATGTTCATATGAAAACATTATCATCATGATTTTTATCATTAGTGCATGGTTTTTGATTGAGTATTAGATCGCTTGTTAGTCCTTATGAATATTTCAACCAAGTTATCATGGTGTTCTATCATTATGCCTAAACATCACATGCTATAGTAAAAATTAGCTTAGGGAGTCTACACATCACTGAGGCCATGATATATCTCTTTGTCACCTAAAAAATTCTGAATCTACCTCAATCATTCCCACATATAGTTTAATTAACTAATGAAAAAAATTAACCCTTTCTAGTTTGGGCGAGCATCTCCCTACTAGCAGGTTCCCTAAATTCATCTTTCTCCTTTGTATCAATTTTCCATCATGTTCCATATCATCTTTGCCACTATCAGGGTATAATGCTTATAACCACCTCTAGTCAAATCATTGTATACCATCCCACTTGCATTGCCAATGATTCTAATCATCTTTGGGCAAATCATTGTATTTACATCCATTTGAAGGTTGATGATTATAACCACATTTGGGAAAATCACTATCTTGATTCTATCTAATTAGGGCACATTTTTATTGTGATAATACTTATAACTACCTTTGGGCAAACCATTATCTCTATCCACCTCATTGGGGCATGTTTTTATCCTATCGATGATTATAACTACATGTTGGAATATCATCTTGTTTATCTACCCAACTAGAGTAGCTCTATATGCCACTAATTATAATTATCTATGGACAAATCATTATTTCCACCCCCTTTTATCTTTTTAGTCCCATCATTTCCTTCTTTTGAGGGACTGATCATTGACCCCTTTGCCAATTAATCCCTTGAGGGGGAATCCATAGATCATCCATTTCAATTGAAGTAATAGGAATATAGGACCTTTTCATTCTTTGAGAAGATGTTATTATGCCTATATTAAATAACACCTTGTCAAACAAAAGAAAATTATAAACACCTTAAACTGGCCACAACTAGCCTTCGACTAGACTTCAAATTGATTTCTAACAACCATTGTAAATTAAGCCTAAGAATCATTAAATGTCCCAAATTTGTTTACACATCATTCATAAAAGCTCAAAATCATGTCAATACATCCCTAATTGGGGTACCCTATCATATGAAAATAATAACCTCTCATAGATTCATACCTAATCACCTTGTGGCATAACAAAAATAAATTTGGCCTATGGACCTATTAAGTGGGGAATTTGCACACTTAAATTAAATATTGAAAGAGAAAAAATGCTAATCAAAATAAATTATCTAATTAAACTTGATTAAATGCTTAGCTAATTAATCTATTGGAAATTAATGAATATCTAAAAATTAAAATTCTAAAAATCAAAATATCAAGCCTTTCATGAGACATCATTCAACTTGCCAAAATATAAAGCAAATATATCATTTAAGTGGAGATAATCATTTTGACCTATGTCTCCCCACATGGCATTAACTCAATTAGAGTTAAAACAACTTAATCGGGGTTAATTTGAACCCATTCCAAGTCTTAACTCAACTCTAACTACACTTGGATAAGAGTTAAATCCATTTACAATAAATAGAATTCCTTGTCCATTGAATTATAAGCTATTTTGATGAAAATTTATCATGAAAAAATTACTTCAAATCTTTGATAAGAGTAGTGTTATAATGCCAAAATCCTAATCCAATCTGTCACATAAGCCATGGTGCCAAAGAGAGAAGGAGCTACACAACCTCCATTGCCAACGACTATTTGAAGGACAAACTAAACAAGCCACTCAAAAACTCATTTGGAACTCCCAAGGAAGGTAACGGATTCATTATATTTTGCATTTTAGTTATGCTTTCACTTATCTTTTGTTAACTAAGCTCTCGTTAGTGTTTAGGCTAGAGATATTAGCATGTTAGTGTGTTTATTTCATTATTTTATGGACTAACACAAGACTAACCTCCTCTCTATGTCAAATTCCTAGATCACACATCAACTCTATCATCTTATTCTCTTTGCCAACATTCAGATTAAAAAACTAGGTTAAACATGTCAACATAGTCATATTATTCTCCTTCAACTCATAGGGTTTTGTAGTACTAGGTCAAACTAGTCAACTTAGTTTATAAAAATTTGAAAGCAACATTCAAGGCACTTTAGGATAAAATTTCCAATCCTAACCATATTCAAACCCACCAAGGTTCCTTTCTTTCTCTCTCAGTCATTTTATTACTTCTTTTTAGTTCTATTTTGTGCAAGTTAGCAGTCTTCAAAATTGCAACCCTAAACCAACTAAATCGAGTTGATCGACTTAGTTATATATCTTGTCTTCTATTCAAAAGATTGAGTCATCATATTCAACTTTGCTCTTAAAACTTTCCTTCTGTAGTATAGTAGCAACCTGTAGTCATATAAATTATCCAAATTGGTAGTTTGAGTGTGGTTTGTGACACCCTATCCATATGACCTTCTTGCATGATCTTGTGACCCTCTTAAACACCTTTTTGTTTATTTCCAATCATCTGTAGCCTTCCATATGGTCATTATAGATTAGTCAAACTCTATTTCCTAGGACAATCCTATCCCCCTAAGTCTTGAGCCTTTAGGATATGATTTCCATACCTAGACTATAATGTTGGACCTTAGAGTGTCTCATTTTTTATGCTCCTATCTAATCACAATTTGAGCCCAAATGACTATTTTCATTCGATTCCTATCCTTTATTATGTTGACCTAGCGTGAATACATTTAAACCATGACCAATAATTCCCTATAAAATCCCATTCAAAGTTCATTTACAAAATGAGGTGACAAATCTTACAAATCAAGTAAGAATACAAACAATCCACTAAGGCAAATTTCTCTGTTCTTTGCATACGATCACCCAACACAGCTACTAACATATTCAAACCTTCACACCAGTCCCTAAACACCTCAAGCACTCTTGATTTGGAATTTTTACATTCACATGACACTATTTCACAAATCACATCAAGTGGGAGAACTACATATAGATTGATCCCTCCTTAGAGTATTGGTATGTAGATAGTGTGCTCACACAAGGGGTATGGATCACACATTTAGTGCATCTTACACACACTAACCCCACCTTTCTCAAGTGATTCAAATCATGTTTATAAATAATGATATAGGGTTAAGGTTTAAATATTAAAACATATTTATAACAAGTTATATCAACATTCATCACTCAAAATTTCATAGACAGGCTCACATAGGAATAACACAAAGAACCCAAAAAAATCAGGTCTCTGTGAGTAGTTTGAATAATAGTGGTAGGAGTGGATAACAACATTGAACTCTAGGGTGTCCTATTTTTAGCGATCCATTCATTTCACCAAATTAAAGTTAGATTATGATTTGTGACACTATCCTAGTCCTGTATAGCCATTTTTGGACCCTGTAATAGTTGTTTTAGCCTATTTTAAGCTAAGTTATAATTTCTCCTAATTTATTGCTATTTTTAGAAAGGTAAAAAAAGATAGATAAATTATATAATTTATCACTATAATTATTGAAATATTATTTATTGATTTATTAATTTAGACCCTTAAATAAAATAATAATAAAACTCCATTATTCCCAAAAAGGTTAAATCATTTTGGTGAACCCAACTTACTTATTTTGTGCATAAAAACCCTAGAAACGCTAGGGAAATTTTTTTGCTGATTTTTTTAGTATTTTTCTACTTTTTTTCCTACATATTTAAATCATAATTTCACATTTAATTTTTAAAATTCACTATAGTAATTTTAAAAATTATTTTATTTCAAACCCTAGTTGAATATACTAGGCCCCTTTGCTTCTTGAGGTATCACCTTACATCTAAATTAGATTTCACATAAAATAAAAAATGGATCTCACTTATTTCAAAACATTTCTGGAAAATAATAAGGAGTCCATACTCAGTCCTATCTTGTATATGAATGATGAATTTTACTACATGTTAATGCAAAGCTTCATTTTTTCCCTTTCATGCTTCCATTTTATAATATGGGATGATATTAAGAAATTTATTGCTAAACATGTTAAGATCCCTTTCCTTTAAAGCAATGTTTACTTTTCTTTAATACAAGGTTTCATTATTTATTTTACATACTCTCTCTCTCATACAAAATTATTTTCAATTCTATCTTGCTAAACATGTTAGAAATGTCATGTTACAAGTCAAAGTTTTTTATGCATTAGTGCAAAGTTCCATACTCTCTATCCCTTGTTTGCTATCTCTCATGTGGAATGCTATTTATAATCATATTTATATACATCTTATAACTCCAATTACATGAATTTCATCCCACATACATGATATCTACCAAGATGTATCTAACTCTTTGGCTACTTTTGAGTATCTCCTTATCACTACTAGACACAAGAAAACACTAGTGGTTATATTTATCCCTCATCCCTTCAAACTTGGTTCACATAGCTCTTATCCCATACCTACTACTAGTCTTAGGCCTATAGCAGATCATGTGATACATGCTATCACCCAAGTTTATGAAGATAGGTAGGTTGATTAAACCCATGGTTATAACTTTATCACTTTAGTTAACATCCCTTCTGATACAATTTTAGCTTCTCCACCAGTTACAATTCTTCCTCCAATTGAGATTTAGACATAGTTGAGGCCTCCCTCACCAACACAGAGATTTCATACACTTCCATGGAGGCCTCTCTTATAGTGACCACTACATCAGTTATAGTTTCAGGACTCTAGATAGTTTTTAGCTATAGTATTCACACCTAGGGTATTATCATTGATGTATCATGCCTTTACACATAGAGCATATTTTGAGAGATCTTCTTTTACTACTAGATGGGTCCTTAAGAGCCCCATAGTTGTATCCACTTCTCAGAGTTATAGGGGGACCCCACAGTTGGTTTCCACTATAGAGATTTTAGATCACTTACAACATACACAACTTTTAGAGTCACTATCTCAGCTCTTCCATCATGCTTCACAATCATGCCCGATCCCTCTCCTTGATATAGGACAACATGATAGGGAGTCTCTTATGAGACTCATTGGTTAGTATCATTTCTTTTCAGTCTTTTTTGTACATAATTTTTTAGTTTACTTGTACATAATTTCTTAGCATACTTGTACATAGTTTATTTCTACTTGTACATATTTTCTTAGCTTACTTGTACATAATTTCTCAAATTACTTGTACATAACCTCTTTTCCCTTGCTTATACATAGTTTTTTTTCACTTGATTGTACATAGTTTTTGTATGATTACTTGTACATAACTTATTTTAAAATTAAAAAAATCCAAATATTCCAAAATACAAAAACATTCAAATATTCCAAAATACAAAAATATTTAAATGTTCCAAAATACAAAACATTCAAATATGTCAAAATACTAATAATATTGAAACCATATACATTATCAATGCTTTACATTTCTATTACCATGCTATAATTAATTTTTTTTTGTTCTATGCTATTGTATGTCAATTTATCTACATTACCATGCTTCACTTGATCTTCTTTGAGTGTGTGTAGTGACACCTAAATACTTGATTGCTTCACTCTACCTATTGAGAGGGAATATTACTTCTACATTCAAGACATACATCAACATATCTAACCACTGGAGGCATCTTCTACATGACTAAACGATCCAGGTTATGTCATTCTTACACCACACACTCTAGTTATTATGCTGATGTACATTACTAACTAGCTTACACAAATTACTCTATCAATGTTCACTAGTATATATCATTTTTGTATTTCTTATCATATGCCTAGTCTTGTACTCCATATTTTCATACTTTCACTTCTTGCTTTGATTAGTTAGATGTGATTGTATTTCTAGATTTTACATGCTTTCCTTTCTTGCTTCGAGTAGCTAAATAGAATTGCATTTCTCAATTCTTATTTTGTCTCTTGTATGTGTCTTAGGACATTTTCCAATGTCCTTTGATTGTAATATTCTATGTGTTTATGGTCCTCGTGCCAACCTTGCTTATTTTCAATTATATGTGTATGCGGGAATTTGAACATGCTTTGTATGCTTACTTTCTAGTCTGAGTGGCATGTGCCCATGTCCCTTGTTTGCTCAACCCCTTGGCCACTTTTGTATACTTCTTGCTTCTTACCTTGCATGCTATTTTATTATTTGATTCTTAGTTATTTATAATGCCAAGATCCATATCATGCATTATCTTAATTTCTTAGATGCCATGATAGACATTATGCTTCATTCCTCCTTTATAACTAACATCTAATAACTAAAAACTAACCTTTCTAGTTTTAATTCAGTATATTTCACATGGTATTACATTATTAATGTGCACAAAATTTGGGATTCTTGTAAGATTATCAAAATAACACCAACAACCCAAAATATAATGACACCAATAGGAAAGGATAGAGAAGATAAATCACAGTCAATAACACATTCTTACCATCCTTTTTACCTTCTCATAACTCCATTTTAGGATTCAAACTTGTGTGATTGATCTTTAAAATTTTTATTGTTGGATTGCTTGTGATGGCTTGATAATGGATTCCAAAAAGGATATGGATGTGGATAATGGCTTTGATGGAATGCTTGAAGGCTATTATGGATGCTTGATAAGATATCTTGATGGCTTGCTAAGATATTTTTCATTAGTCTTGAGGGTGAGGAGAGGTTTAATTTTATAGGCATATGGGAAGAAGATCTATGGTCCCAATTTAAATTTGGGCCATCAAGATCTATGGTTGAGTAATTTCCATTGAATTTTTAATTCTATGGAAATATTTAGAATAGGAAAATTCTAGGGGAAGGGGCTAAATTGGAGAGATTTATAAAATCCTCTAATTCTAGAAATCTCTCCATAGGGTTTAAGGGTTTAGGGAAGGCTAGTGTAGGGTGGTGGGTGGGTATTTGAGATATTTTTATATTTAAAATTGGCTAGTGGGTTTAGGTGTTAAGTTAGTAGGTAATAGGATATTTTAGAGGTTTAATAAAGAAATTAATTGGTTTTAGGATGGGGGAAAGGTTATATGGGATGTAGGAATGGGGTATGGGTGTTAGGCCAAAGGTAAATATAACTATGAAATATAAGAATTAGGATATATTAGAAAAAATTATTAAAATTAGTGGGGCAAGAATATTTTAATGCATATAATTACATCTATCTAGGCATAACCATGTTGATATAACAATCTTCAATACAAACTATGCTATATCTTGAGACATCTTTTTTATTATCATTGCTATATCATGTATCTCATAGCATAACACACTTGAAAGGATCTTTATTCTGAGGGAAGTCATTCATTCATACCCTCAAAAGAGGGGAAAATAAACAAGGGTTTTTTCATTGAGATTAAATACTTCTACCAATCAAAACATTAGTTTTCAAGAATACTCTGAATAGCAACTAAAACCCAAACTGGGTAGAATAGACTAGAAAAATATTGATGAACATAGAATAGTGATAAAAAAAAAAAGGAAAAGAGTGCAATACTTGTAATACAACACAAAAAATCTAAAATTTCTAGAAATAGATAGAAAGATAAGATGAATTACAGTTTTGTTAGCTACAGTATAGTTTAGAATCAATAATTTTAGTATATTTTTTCTCATAGAATCTAGATATAGGGGGCTTCATGCATGACATGATGGCTCTCACTTCCAATTTTAGATTAGGTAGTTGGTATAACTTCCAGATTAGAATCCATGTTATAGACACTAGTGATTGGGGGCAACATACATGGCATAGTTGCCTTCTTTTAGTTTTAAGTTTAGTACATTACCTAAGTATTCTTAGTAGTTACATGCCTTATTCCATCTATAGGTGGTTGGAATCATTTTGGAGTGGATTTCATATAATCCTAGTTCTCAGTTTTAGAGTGGCTTTCATACAATCCTAATCTCCACCTCTTAGAGTGGCCAAGATTGGCTTAGTTTTTAGTACACATTCGGATATCCATCCTCATTGTTAGATTATAAAGCATTCATGGGCTTTAATATCCATCTCATATGATATACTTTCATATTAATATCAATTCATATCTTCACTTAGTGGGCAATGATGGATCCAAATAACTAGCTAGCTTTTGTATTCTTGAGCCACCTACTCAGAGGGATTGGACACATAGTCCAAACATCAATTAACACATGCATGATCACATAACTTCACTTCATGGGTGATGATGGGTCCAAAGGGCCAACCTTTGAATTATTGAGCCAATATCAAGGAATTAAGCACTCAGATCCATTCACAATATTACTTTTGGTACAACACATACCCAACATCACTCAACATCACTCAACATCATAACAAGTTTTATATTGGTTTGCATACCTGATATGGTGTATTCATTCATTTCTCTTCCTTTCTCTTTTACCTAGATTTTTTACATTTATATTTTAGACATAAAATGTCTAATAAGAATTAATCTACATTTTGTTTTCTCTTATAGATTTGTACTTCATAATGTGCTCTCTATACACACTCAGCATCACACATCTTCATAGACTTCACCCTTGTAAGTAAGTTTAGGTATGCTTTCTACTTTTCCTTTATCTTAATATTTTGATTTGATACACCATTAGAATAAAAGGTAGGAAATGTATTCATATAAAATGTCCAAATTGGTAGTTTGAGTGTGGCTTATGAAACCCTATCCATAGGACCTTGTTGCATGCTCTCGTGACCATCCTAAACACCTTTTTTCTCATTACTAGTCATCTATAGCCTTTTAGATGGTCATTCCAACTCATCCAAACTCTATTTCCTAGGCCAATACTATCCCCTTATGTATTAATCATATAGGATAGGAGCGCCATACCTAAACTATAGCACTGGACCCTAGGGTGTCCTATTTTTGATGCTCTTATCCTATCACAATCTAAGCCCAAATGACTATTTTCATTTGATTCCTATCCTTCATTATGTGAACATAGTGAAAATACATTTAACCCATGACTAATAGTTCCCTATAAAATCCCATTTAAAATTCATTTGCAAAAGGAGGTGATAAATATTACAAAGCATGCAAGAATGCAAACAATCCACTAAGGTAAATTTCCCTATTCTCTACATACGATCACCCAACACAACTGCCAACATATTCAAACCCTCACACTAGTCCTTAGACACCTCAATAAATCTCAATTTGGAATTTTTGCATCTATATGACACTATTTCACAAATCAAATCAAGTGGGATAAATACATATGGTTTGATCCTTCTTCAGAGTATTGGTATGTAGGGAATATGCCCACACAAGGGGTGTGGATCACACATTCAATACATCTTACACACACTAACCTCATATTTTTCAAGTGATTCAAATCCAATTTATCAAGCATGATGGAGAGTTAGGGTTTTAATATTAAAACAATTCTATAGCAAGTTTTGTCAACATTCAATACTAAAAATTTCTCAAGCAAGCTCACAAAGGAATAACACAAAAAACCTAGAAAAATCAGGTCTCTGTGAGAAGTTTGGAAAATAGCAGTAGTATTCAATAATAACATTGGACCCTAGGGTGTCCTACTTTTGGTATTCCTATTATTTCACTAAAGAAAAGCTAGATTCTAATTTGTGACACTATCCCAATCCTACATAGCCAGTTTCAGACCCTGTAATAGTCATTTTAGCCTATTTTAAGCTAAGTTATAATTTCTCCTAATTTATTATTATTTTTAGAAAATTAAAAAAGACAAATAAATTATACAAATCAATAATGTAATTATTGAAATATTATTTACTAATTTATTAATCTATACCCTTCACTAAAATAGGAATAAAAGCCCATTATTCCTAAAAAAGTTAAATCACAACCCAATCAAATATGTTCTATGTTGTTTGCATATAATGCCATCTGATATGAATCTGTACCATTCTAAATTTGGGGATTAATAACTATTTTATAGTAATTAATTCACACTTTAATTTCTAGTTATTTTCATGCTTAGAGTAACTCACATATTCTAAATAGATGGTTTTTCAAAATACTATTTAGTTACACTATTTTTCTCTTTTGCTCACACTACCAAATCACATAATATTCAAAACACATTAAACACTTGTCTTCCTAAGGCCTACCTACTTGGATTTAATCACTAAGTGAGAAACTAACTTGGTTTTATAGCTAATTATAGATACATAGTTAATGGTATATATTAGCAAAGCACGTGACACCCTTATCACTACAAGATTGTGAAGTGAGGGGGTATGCCCCAATACTAAGTCAGTACCATTGCCAATATAGACCAATTTCAACCTAAACATCCTAAAACCATCCATAGATTACTTTATAGTTCCCTATTTTTAGCCAACTTTTCTATCACATTAAATCAATACTTTATGATAATTTAGTAATACTTAGGGTGACCGCTTACTGCTTTCTCTTTGATCATTGAGTGTTGTATTGTAAAAAATTACATTGGCCAACATTGATACAAGATTTTATGTAGTGTGCCCCAATTATGTCATTCATATTGATCCAATTATTTGTGTGTTTGTTTCCATAGCTTGCTTCACCTATATTACAATAAATTTATCATGTTTTAACACACTATTGTTCTGGTCGATATAGTCTCTTACAGGTTCTATCATTCTTCTTGCCAACAATACTATTGACCAAATTTGACCTTGTAGATCAAATTGGGACCCCTATAGGTATAAAATTTACTTTAGAGGTTTTTAATGGGTTTTAATATTATGTCAAAAGGTATATCATATTTCATTTGATGTTATTTAATGTCATATTAGCCTTGGTCATTAGTCTTTTAGTCCTTATATCATTTTGAGTCATTTTAGGGATCAAAAGGGGAATTTAATGACTTGTACAACATCCTAGGTAAATATGAAGGTGTAAAAATGTTATTTAATATGTCATTTGTCTTGTTATGTCTTAGGTAACTGTTTATAATTAAAAGTGGTAGGTTCTTCAAAATAAAGAGTAGTTTTCTTGGGAAAATAGAAGAGTTTGACACTTTTACAAACCATGGGGAAGTGTGCCACATGGGATAAGGTAATGAAATGAATCTTAATATTTTTTAGATCAATATTATTTATTTACATTATTTATAAGTTCTAAAAAATTCCCAAATCTATTCTACTCCTTTTTCATCCTTTTAGGCACAAAAACTAGTATTCAAGTTTGTACTTGGTATGGACAGTTGGAGAACTTATAGGTCAAAAAACTTTTGGAGGTGAAATTAAACTCATATAAATTTATTTACATAATATTTTTTAAAATAATGATGTCTTGTGCTTTATGAACCATCCTCATGAAGTTGACTATATTTTTTGGCTTACTAATCTGTGTACCCTACAGGTTTTGCTCTTATTTGGGCAAGTCCATACAATTCACTTGCTAATATTTGTCATAAATTATGTTGAATACATAATAAAATTATACCCATGATTTTTTTATTGTTTCAAGGTGTTTGGATATGTAAATCATCTCATGTTGCAAGAGGGTACACCATTTTTTATGTTACAAGCAATTTTTCACCATTTTTAAGAGCTTCGTGATTAATCATGGTTTCAGAGGGTAATGATAAGTACTTTTTAATTTTATTTATGTCCTCTTGACTAAATAATCCTTTAAATTTCATCTCTAAATCAACATTCCATCAGTTTTAATCATAAACATTATGCAGTCAACTCTTTCCTCACTTTTCAGTTGTTGCCATAGTTGCAACCATATATATGAAACCATCTAGTGTGCTCATGGAGGTGTAGTGAGGGTCTAAAAATATTTAAAATGTATTTATAAATTGTAAATATCATATTGGACTCTCAAAATATCATGTAAATGGACTATATTAGTCATATATCATACTTTCACCTAGTCTGCCATGAACAAATTCAACTACATGTGTTTACAAGAATTTTCAATCATTGAAATGTTATGTGAAGACTTTCCAAAAGATTTTATATCATAATATATTTTTTGATATCTTTGAAAGAGAATTGAGTTATTCATAAATTCAATTTCATGATATTACTGCTCATACCATTTCATCCTTACTACATGTATTGTGAAATGACCATGTATAGGTGATAAAATAGGGGGTTAAAGAGCCATCTTGAGGTTTTGTAGCATAAAATGGAATCCTATTTGATATATTTTTGTGTTTTGAAAATAATGGTAGACATTATTGAAAGGATAGGTTGAACAAATGAGAGTGAAACCTTTATCAAGAGGAAATGATTGAGTTCTAGGATTTAGTCCCCAAAAAGTGAAAATAGAGGCCTAAAGCATTTTAGTGAGGGTATTTAAATAAGGTTCCCAAAAGTTTTAAGGAATATTAATGACTAAATATTGTACCCCTATCATATTAAAAGTTCCATGAAAATTTTTGGGGGACAATGACCAGGGGAAGATATTTTTTGAGAGGCCTAAAGTTGTCTACAAAGACACTAAACTTAGGCATTGATGTCTACATGACTTTGATTCAAAAGTAACCTTGCACTATGGGTTGATATATATAGACCATGCCAACATATGGGGATGATTAAAAATGTTTAAAGTGAGCATTAATGGAATAAATATCTTTAAAGGAGGAGGATATACTATTTTTTGCTTCCCATGTACACTTCCAATTTGTACACTGAGAAAAATACTAACCTACAACCAAGACCTATTTTCCATATCATTCATAATCAAGGTCTTAAACATTGGAAATATCATTTGGAATAATGGTGAAAATGAATTTTGTGATTTAAATATCATAAATAATGTTTTATTGGTACTTTTTTAGGGTCCAACATGCATCTACAAGTATTCCATCATGCAAAATACTCAACTACAGATGGGAAAACAAACAATGGGTTGGAAAAGTTGTCTAGATGGTGTCTTAGCCCATTCAAGTCAAATAAAATTATGAGAAGGTGATATGATTTCTATAATGATTCATGGAATGTATTAATAAATCATGACCAAGATTCAAATAGGTAAATGTATACCTACAAGAATCAAAGGCAAGAAACACAATCAAAACACAGTAAGCAAATTGTGAGCTGAGAAAGGGGTGTCTAAAGGATGATTTAGGCTAGGAAAAGTGAATGAATGAGTCCAAAAAAGTTTAAGATGATTAAAATGGACTATATGGAAGTTGATAAACATCTTTTTCAATATAAATGGTGACAAGCAACCTATAGGATTCACCGTTAAGGAAGACAAGTAGGGTAACCCAATTATGATTGAACAGAGAGTATAAGGGATATGTGAGAATATTAAGGTGATGAATTGTCTTAGAATACCTTTTTTAAGGTTTTTATGTAAATATACATCCTCACATATCACAAAACAATAAAATTAAATCTCTAAACAAGCAATATACAGTCCACACCAATAAACCCTACACAGTTTGCCTACATATAATTTGTCTTGGGTTTTTTAGGAGTTGGAAGGGTAAGAGACCTGAAAAAGGGTTTAAGATTTGTGTAGAGTATATATAAAAATTTTAGATGCCCATAAAATACTTGGTTATTATATGAAAATAGGGGAAGTTACCTTTATTTTGTCTTAGACAGAGGGCACTCCCCTTGGCACAAAACCTATAATTTTAGAGAATAAGTTAGAAATATGAGACCAAAAGCTAAAGAGTCCTCTATATGAGGTGTATAAAGTTGAAAAAAAAATAGGGACACATGATATAAATATCATAGGAGTATATAACCCAATATTATGGTCTAAAACACCAAGGTTGTAATCAAGTATGTTAAGCAGTGTATAGACCTAAAAAAACAAGCAAGAGACTAATGTCACTTCCAACTCTAGGAGTGGATTATAATGGATTGGAGAATGTATATTGGGGGAAAAAATTGGTATATAGGTTATTTATAAGTAGTTAAATCTATCAAAATTCATTTTGTACTTTAAGGGAACTCAAACCTGTTAGGCAAGGTTCAAGCCTAGTGCCCAAATGAGAGGTCATTTACACTTCTATCATGAGATATGATTCCTAGCCTATTGTATCATGATTATAAGGTAATTACAAGTGTGTTAAATATTTAAATATATAGATGAAGCATGAGGAACTTAATTTTGAGCTCATAACTACAATAGACATATGCAAAGTGGAGAATCAAACTTGATGGAGCAACTTTGGAGGTTCACATCTCCTTGAAGGCTTTGCATGGAGGTCAAGGAAGTTTGGAGGAGTTATATAGAGTAATAAACATAAATTTTGTGGAATTATTTTGATATTTGGATGTCAGACCTTTATGAAACATCAATAAAGGTCAAAATTGCTTAGAAACCCTTACAAACCCTAGTTATTGACCTAATAGAGGAAATAGAGTTGGATAGCTGCTATAAGTACATATTTTTCCCATGAAATTAATTATAAATTGTAGATTAATGTTTTATGATTATTTCCATCCTTTTGATTTGTACAAAACTATATGGATGGAGTATAAACTAGGGTATTTTTAACTATTTTATGTGTTGTGTAGGTTTCAAGAGGTTTAAAGAGATGTAAATCAAATGGAAGGGAATATTAGGACTTAAGATAACTCCCCATGTCAATTTTATGTCTTTTAAAAACTCCTAAGTGCCTTAACTAGATGCTTCATCTTAGCCAGTCAAAACTGGCATAATGATCAAGCTAATGAGTATGGTGGAGAACTTCAAGTGAGCTGAGTTTAAGGTGTGTTTGATGCCATTAAGGCCATGGATGGTCTTGAAACATGTCATTAAATAAATTTTATGGATTTTCATAGTAAACTAAAGTCAAATTTGAGGCCACGTGTGCAAGGTTTAGGAAAGAAGAGTTATTTTGATTGCATATGGTGATAGCTCATTTTGGGAAGGTTTTAGATGACTAGGACTAAAATAAATGCATGGAAAGGCATGTATAAAATCCTTACCATTCATTCCAATCATCAGACCTATCCCTAATTATTTTTTTCATGTTCAAACAGGTCCAAATCATGAAGGTAGTTTTTTGAGCTAAAATGAAAACTTTCATGCCACTTTTCAGAGAGCCACTTGTTCCTTTTGAACTTGCTTAGTTCATCACATATCATCTTTTCATGCACAAGTAAATAATTCTCTCATCTTGAAAAGTGTCTTTATGAATCTTTTACTTCTCTTTTCTCCTCTCTCTCTCAAGTTCTAAAATAACTAGACATTTTGGCCATTGTAACTTATGCTCTACCAGAGTATGGTGAAGCCCTGCTCATTTGCATACCATTCAATCAATAAGAATGCTGATTTTTTTCTCTTCATAAATGTTCATAGTGTTTTTTACGTGTATGATTGATCTTTCTTAGTGATAACTATGATTTCCTTAGCATGTTGTCTCATTCTTTCATCCTATTTATAGTTTGAAAGCTTCTTCTTGTAGGGCATGTGAAGTGTTCTATGAAGTGTTAAGGTTTAGTGATTTAATCTATTCACTAGTTCTATTAAATGCCTCTTTCCTAGCCCTCCTATCCTAAAAATTCATCCATAACCTCATAATGTAATATTGGTGTGAGAAGATGTAGATTGGAGAAGTGTACATTTGGTTAGACTCTTGGTTTCTTGTTTAACTTGCAGTTGGTTGGAATTTATCAACTTATTTTGTGTGTCACCTCCCTTAGGATTTTTTTTATTTAGTTTTATCTCTCCCTTCCCCCCCCTCCAAATTTTAGGTGTAGTAGTGATCCAAAGTGGTACATCAAGGGAGCTATCCCTATCTAGAGATTCACCTCATCTTTAGGCTACCCACAAGCCTAGAGGTGTTTTAATTGTGCCACTTGGATGAGGAGAGCTGAGACATCTCATCAAAGGGTGAAAATAGAAGTGAAAAAAAGTATATAATTGACCAAAATGATTGTGTCTCTTATATATTTTTTT
Source organism: Torreya grandis (assembly GCA_037957365.1). Lineage (NCBI taxonomy): Eukaryota > Viridiplantae > Streptophyta > Pinopsida > Cupressales > Taxaceae > Torreya > Torreya grandis. The sequence goes on along the minus strand of JARHVA010002663.1, from coordinate 546,397 downwards.
TCCTTCTATCTATCAGTACACAATTGACCCAATCAACTTTTTACTCTTTTTAGCCCTTTTTAAGCAATACTCTATTGACCCAGTTGACCTTATATCTAATTATTGCCCTTATTATTATATCTAGACAATTTGGTTCTCTGTCTGGTTGACTTATTTATTTATTTGGATGACTTAATTATTTATCCCTACTCTCTCATTTTTCTTTCCTAAATTATATTTCTTTCATCAAGCATCATGTTTGGGGTGCTCTTTTCTTCTTATCTTTTCTTCCTCTTTTTAGCCTTGGAGGCATCTTGCAATGCCCACCCACATATCATTTTGAACTTTGGGGCATCTTATTATTCCCATACATACATCCAATTACCCATGGGGGTATTTTAGGATGCCCACTCTTTTTCTACATTTTATGATACTAAACTAATTCAACTTTAAAAAAACCTTTCAAGACACATAGGCTTGTCTCTCACATTCTCATCCTTGTTATAGAAGTTAGTGTAGATCTTTCCCTAATTTTTATACTTTTTATATGCTCTCCTTATAAATTTTTTTTAGGATACTTACACATGTCTCACCCTCTGCATCATTTCTCTCTTTTCAAAAACCTTTGTCCTTCCTTTTGGTCTTTTGGTTTCCCTTTTTCTCATGATATGCATTGTAAAACCATAGATAGGACCTGGTCTCCCTCATGATTTATTTCTCTCCACTTTGTCTTCATAATTTTTATATACTTGTTTTTTACATCCCTTGGATTTCTATTTTGTGAGTTTTAGTGTAAGACCATGGATAGGACCTAGCCTTCCTCACATATACCATCTCTATCCCATTTACTTTTCACATGCTTTGTGTACCTTCATGGGTTTTTATTTAATGAGTTGTAGTGTAAGACCATGGATAGGACCTGACCTTCCTAATAAAATCACCATATTCTCACTCCCTATCTAGAATGTGTTTTGGAATGGTTATGAGTTTTTTTATCTTTGTTCTCAGCTTTATCTTTTGTTTCTTTTATAGATCAAATTTGCACAACAAACTGTGCTAGCATGTTTTCCTACATTTCCCTCATTCTTAGGATAAGGAATCAAACTCTACTATCATTATATCCCTTTTTTTTCCCTTTGTCACATTTTTTTTATGATTTGAAGTAATTCAATTGTTTCATGATTCATTCATTTTAATTTCCTTTCCTTTCACTCCACATTGGATTAAAAAAGGCTAAAGTCAAGATAACACTTTTATTTTACCTAAATTTACAAGACTCTTAGACTCCATGCTCTTTGAGTTTTCTCTCTTGGTAACTGTAGAATAAAAAATTACTCTACGTTTCATTCTAATTTTTAGTTGCACATTACAAAATTTTGTTCCCACATACTTTGGTTCATGACGGCAAAGTTTTGAAATAGAGCATGGAATCTATTTTCATTTTGATTCATTTTTGTCTAAGTGTCGAAGTAAAGCGAAAGCTGCCAAGTGTCATCAACTGAGGCACCTTTTGCAATTTTTATAAGTAAAGCAGAGATTGTCATGTATCTCATGGTAACTCAGTAGAACATGACAAGTGTCAGCATCCACATTTCATATCGGCATTCGCATTTCAAATATCTTTTCAGTGGAAGGTTTCAACAAGCTAAGTATCAGGGTAAAGCAAAAAGTACCAAAGTGGCAATCACGGAAGGTCTCAATTTGCTTTTCTGAAAGTGATGAAAGATGCCACGTATCTTAGCTGAAGAGAGAAAATGCCACCATGTGTCGAGATCTGAATTATCTTCATTTTACTTCACCGATATAGCAAAGATTGTGGTGGGTCTCAGGTTTTGTTTCTAAAATAAGCAGAAGCTACCAAGTGTCGTTGTCCATGTAAATATGAAATGAGGCCCAATTATTTCTATAATATAAATAGAGTAAAGTGGAGACCAGCACGTGTCACCTTTCTCAAAAGGTAGCTAAAAGCAGCAGAGATCACCACATATTCCCAATTAAGTAAAGTGGAGATTGCCATGTGTCCTTTGTTGAGGTAAGCAAAGATTGCCACCTGTCCCTATGCCCCTTTTTAAAAGTTACTTGGGCAAGAAATGTTGTGGGTCTTATTTATATTAAGTTTTCAAGGTTTTGGAGAAGCAGATTGCAATAGGTGTCGAAGGCAAGACGTTCCTGAGCAAAGATATAGTAAGAGTATAAGTAAAGTGGAGAGCGTCGTGTGTCTTTGGTAAGGCTACGAAACATGACATGTGTCATTCTCCGGTGACTCCTAAGTAATAAGAAGGTTTTCAAGGAATTGGCCAAGTGTCATCTTTCATTTAATAAGAGGGAGCATCCTACAATCTATTTTAGCTAATGAATTGCTAGAAGATAGAGCGTTTCAGAATCTAAGAAATATCTTCTATTAAACACTTCCAGTTTAGTTAGATTTCAGTTGGGCCATTAGATTGGGAACATGTAGACAATCCAAAGTGAATCCAAGGCTATAAATAAGGGTACAGAGATCGCTAGGATCAGAATTAGATACCAGAGATAAAATTTTAAGAGAATTATTGTCAAGAGTTTAGAATTTCTAAAGCTGTGATTAGGAATATCATTTGCCTTTGTTCTATTTTCTTAAGTTGGAAAGTTTATGTAACTGTGCATGTTTATGTGCCTCTTATGTGACTGGATAATTCAAATAAGATGATTGGACCCTGTCCTTTGTTGATATTTTTTGTGTCATTACAAAAGTAGCCTAAGCTATGTTGTCGAGAGTTTTAGACTTTCTAGAGCTGTGATTAGCAATATCATTTGCCTTTGTTCTATTTTATTGAGTTGGAAAGTTTATGTAACTGTGCGTGTTTTTGTGCCTCTTATGTGACTGGATAATTCAAATAAGAAGATTGGACCCTGTGCCTTTGTTGATATTTTTTGTATCACTGCAAAAGCAGTCTATGTTATGAGCCTCTATTTCTATTGTTTTCATCTTTTACATTGATCATGCCTTGTTTGCTCTTAAATGTAATTGAATCTTACATATAGTCTCACTATGCCCAAGATTAAGGTCAAATTACATTCAGGCACATCACCATAGTTAGATTTTCTTTCTTGCATTTGTGTTTTTAGTTAAAATTCCTATCCCTTTTCCCAGTATACACTTGATATAAAGAAGAGACTAGATTCTTAAAAATTTAGAGGTTGTTTCAAGTCGCAAGTCCCACATCTTGAAACTTCCCATTGTTGGTGTTAAAAAAACAAGTGCAATTTTAACCATCAACAGTTTTTGGCATGCCAAGTGGGACACTATATTGAAGTTTCTTTCAAGATCATATGAACCAGAGAGCTACGAGGAGTCAGAGATGTGGACCAATAACTAGATCATAGTCTGCTATAAATCCATGTATTCTTTTGCCACCTTTGGTAACTAGTCCTAGAAGAAGAGTCAACCAGTTTATACCAATACCAAGAGCAAATATGGGAGCCCCTATAGCCCCAAGAAATTATGCAAGTTGGAACACTGGTAGTCCTTTGATTCTTCCAATACCACCAGCCACTTGGGACCCTATCCCAGTCAATGCCTTGAAATCTCTGCCCAAATTTAGTGGGTAAGATTTTAAAACACCTGAAGAACATTTTCAAGATGTATCAGATGTCTATGCCATACATGTTGTCACACAAAAAAATGTGGCCATAAGATTATTAGCAACTTATTTTAAAGGGAAAGATCTAGAATGGTATCGGTCTTTGACCCCAAATACCATCTCTACATGGGATTAGCTCAGAGATCTTTTCTTTGAAAGATTTGAAGAGAAGGGTGATAAGTCTTCTTTATTACAACAATTAATTACCATCTAAAGGGCACCACAAGAAGCCATGATTGACTTCAATTCCATATTTCAAAAGAGTTGGAAAAGAATCCTTGCTATAGCTAGACCATTACTAGGTATGGCTATAGTTTTCTATCTTAAGGCTTTAAATTTTAGACATATTTGTTATGATTCAGTCACTTGGAGGTTAGACTCTACCAGAGGCTTATGACTATGTAGTCAACACTAAAAATAATTTGATAGATGTTGGAAAGTTGTCTCCAAGGCCTCCCATGCGCATGTTCCTAGAGATTTCCTTGCCATTACCTTAAGAAGTCCCTAAATCTATAGCCCCACCTGTGTCCATGTACACATATCCTCAACCACCTGCTAAAGAAATTGTCCCTGCTTAGTCATCTGAGCTGGATGATATAAAGAATATCTTGAGGACATTTTCTAGTGAGCTAATTAATATAAAAAGATAGTAGAATACTTATACTAAACCCCAATACCAGGGCTATCAAGGAAATAGATTTTCATCTCAGCCAAACCAATACCAGGGTCCTCCAAGGCAAAATAACCCTCAGCCAGCAAACCAATTAGTTGCAGTCCCTACACCCTCATAGACTATTCCTCCCAATTCAAATAGGGAAATTGTTCCAGGGCAAAATAATTATGCAAATGTTACTAATGCTTGGTGTTTTCCTTGCAATAATGCTCATACACCTAGAGATTATCCCATGGGTAATCTATAACAAAAGGTGGTAGTGCAAAGAAGAATGGATGGATAGTTTGCAAGTTCCAGTGACAATCAAGCCTATCAATCTTCTGGTATGCAAAATTTAGTCCTAGTGGCTCAGATGCAAGGTATGTCTTTGCAACAAGAGGAAGAAATAACCCTGGAACATGACTTGTTCTCATGGGTTGAAGATGAAGAATCAGTTTTCTTGAACGAAGTTTCCACTTCTAAAAAACTAGTGGTGCAATCTGATTATTATACTAGATCAAAGAGAAGGATGGTGGAACAGCTAGAAGTTGTAAATAGTCAAGTCATGGAGAATCCTCCATTTCAAGGACAAAGAAACATAGCTATCAAAAAAGAAGTGCCTCAGTCAGTGCAAAATCAAGTGATTCCTGCACAAATTTAAGAGAAAATGAGATATCCTTATTCTCAAAGAACTCAGACTCTGGGACCAATAAATGTGGTGGATCAATTAAAGAAGACTCCAGCACAAGTATCAATATGAGATATATTGACTATTCCAAGATAGAAGACACTATTACAAGAAGCTCTACAAGGCCAAGCAGTGCCCAAAGGTACTGTTATCAAAGGACCTGCTAAAAAAGAAAAGCTCAAAAACACAGTTTATCTGCAGACAATAGCCCTAGTGAATAATGCACCAGAGGTAAGCAAATACAAACCAGATCCCTTCTATTTAACTTTAATAGTTGGCAAGAAACTGTTGCATAATGCAATGATTGATTCAGGGGCTAGTACCATGGTAATGCCTAAGCAGATAGCTGATGCCTTAGAAATAAAGTATGAACCACTCACTAAAGGAGTCATGCAGCTAGATGGTAAAGCAGTACAAATAATAGGGAGAATTAAACAACTTCCATTACAATTATATACTTTTCCCAATATAATTGTAAATCAAGATGTAGTAGTGATAGATATACCTCTTATTTTTGGCTTATGTTTATCAAGAGACTTTACAGCCAATATAGGAGGATATATGTCCCTTGATTGGTCTCACCTCATCTTAAGAACCAAATATGGTTCAAAGATGAAGATATTATCTGAGCCATTATATAAGGATCATATCACCAATGAACCAACTGCAAGTTAGAGGTAGCTCATGCTATGATGAATAAAGAAAAAAGGGTTTTTTTTTAGGAGTTAGCTGAATGGACTAAACATGATCAATAAGAGGAAAATGATCATTTATTAGCTATGATGCAAAGTGACCCATATGGAAATTATGACTCCATGGGTCTAGGCATTTATGTCATATTTGAGGAAGATCATAAAATTCCAAATGTTTTAAAGGAAGAAAAGTCAAAAGATACCTCTTCTATCAATCCTCGGGTCTCTCAACATGAATTTCATGCTCCAAGTGAGAATCCACAAGTGTATGCCTTAATCTCTGAGGAAGAAGAGATAATTTCTGACTTTATTCTTACTTTGCAAGATGATGTGGAGGAGGATGGACATTGCCTTGATCATGATTTGAATGATTTGTTTGAAATCATTGGGTCAGGTTATACTATTTTTCAAGGATGCTGTGAGCCAGTTGCAGATGAACAAAGCAACATTGAGACTCAATTACACATGCAAAATTATTGCAAACTTTCAGAATTATCCTTTCAAGAGGTTGGTAATTTTGAAGTCATTAAAAAGGATGATCATGCAATAGAACCTGAGTTTGAAGTGGAAGAAGATAAGCCAATAAATGATATATATCAAAGGGCTTCTGTTGATGAGCAAATAGTCATTAATTTCTTGATAAGATATGCCAGTATCAAGAACCAGCATTTGAAAAGCTTCCAAGGACAAAAAGAGCTTATATATGTTGGAAGCATGTTTGAATCAGACTCACTCAAATGTAGGCAAATTAATGTGGCATACAAAGAGAGACCGTCACCAGAGCTACATCCCACTCAATCACTTGTCTGGCAACATAAGTCATCTTGTCGTGAAGGAGACTTTAGAAATTCTTCTTTTGATCCAGGAGGGAGATAAAGATACTATGTATTATAGTTAGATAGTTTCCCCTTTCTGTATTGTTTTGTTTTCCCATTTTTATTTTCCCAATTTTCTTTTAAATAAGTGTTCTTTGAACACATAGTCAGCAGCTCAGAGAGTTTTTCAAAATTTCTCAATGCATTGAATGTCTCCCAAATATTTAGAAATCCCCAAGGTACCTTATACTACCACTTGCATAACATGTTTTCCTCACTGTCCCATAAAGATTGAGTAAGATTTGCTAACGGTTACTTGAGTTTAATGCCATTTTGAGACTTGATAGGTCAATAAATACCTATTAGCAAGAGTTAAAGCTTACAAGTTCTCAAACATTCTTGCATCTGTGAGAATATATCCTACTACTTGCATTTTCAGTGCCTAAAACTTGCTTCAGCAAAAGTGTTTCTATTTTGCAAAAGATCATACCAGTTATCATAGAATAGATATAGAGATGGAGGGAGCACAGTCTTCACAACAAGGAGTTAGGATGTATGAATCCCTTGACAAGTTTCTTGTGAGTAAGTCATATGCTTCAGCGCCTGTGCAACCATTGAAGACTTATCTATGGACCAAAATCCCTGAAGTTGGTCAAGCAAGTGACCCAATGAAGATAAAAGATTATGCAGATGGAGTCATGGACCTAATCCTTCAAAGAGCAAGTAGTAAAACTCTTAGAGAAGGGGCACATCAAAGGTCTCTACAGAGGGCTAGAGTAGGGCAATATGAAACATTTGCCATGAGGATATGGACTTCACAACTGGCAAAATTCATTGTCCCAGCTGTATATCCATGTCCTGACTTGGTTGAATTATACACATATTTGTTCCATGCACCCTCATGCACCATTCAACAGGGTCCATTTATAGTAAAAATCAGATCACAAGCTATCAGGGATATGTTAGCCCTGTATCATGATAGTACAGCTAGATTTCCCACTATTGCTAAAATGCAAAGAACATGGGTGAACATCAATACCCAGTTGTGGTTTTTGAGATCTAAATTACAAATGGATGATGATGACACTATTGTGCCTACACTCCCTGTAGTAAGAGCCCAATTCGCACAAGCTAGCCAAGACGCACTATCTATGATGGCTTTCATCTTTGGCATGAAAGATGATATGGCAATTTATGGAGAACAAATGGCTATCCTCTTCAGGTTGAAGACCATTTGCAAAACTCAGGAGTATAGGCTTGACTTTTCTGACCAAATTGCTTTCTCAATGGTGGAACAACTGGCCCAGTTTAAATCAAAAGGAGTTTTTAGGTACTCTTCTTATTTGTTTCACCTCATGTTATTTTAGAACTCTGACCTCTTTGCCCAACATATGTATCTTGATATGTATGACCCAAATTTTGATCTCCAAAGGGCCATTCCTGTGTCTGCATGGACACATATTTTGTCAAAGACTAGTGACCCATATGAATTTTGAGAATTATTTGTTACCCCTAATTTTTGTCACCTCAGTCCTGAACTAGTTATGAATAGACTACTCCCAAGTGTTTCAAACTTTCTGGCCAGTTGCTCAATTCCTTGTGATTTCTATTTTGGATCTCACCATATGATTATAAGATTCCACAATTTTTGTGGGGAACCAATATTGCTACCTAAGATTTTGACTCTTAGGTTAACATTCCTAGAGGTCACTAGGCAGGTATCCATGATCGATAATGAATATGGCTCTGGGAAGAGGAAGAGGAAAATGTATGACCTCCCATGGATGACAAACAACATGGTACTAGAAACTAGAGATGTCGAAGTTGTGTTGCTCAGAAAGCTAGACTTTCTAGGTTTCCTTCTCATAGAAGACAAATGGGTATATGACCCAAATGGTTTCATAGCTTCCTGGATAAGGACCAATAGGGTTGCAACTAGAATTGCACATGAAGGCTGCCCCTTTTAGGAGAATAGAAGAAATCCTAGGGAAGACATTCCTAGATTTTATGTTAAACTAACAGATTTGCCCCTCCCACAAAATAGGCCATGGGAAACATTCTATGTTAAGCAGAGGGATTATGATCCTAAATTTAGAATGACTTTTGGCTTAATAAGGACACTAAAGAATAAAGATTGGGATGCTGAGAAAATTGAGACCTATTGGAAATATAGGAAAGAAATTTGTCAAACAACCCATGCTTTTGGGAACGTGGACTCGGATGAGAGATGGGAAGAACTCTGGGATGAGTGCCATCTCTCCCTTGTATCTAGCCCAAAGACAAGTAATTTGTTGACACCAGGTGTAGAGCTTGAAGCCAGAGTGGGGTCTAGCCAAGAGTCACAGGCCTCAAGGCAAACTGTAGCTATAGTAATTATATCAGGTTGACCCTAATCTCTTAGCATTATGGAAAAGCAAAAGAGTGTGGTGCCTTCACCACCAAGAGCTTCCCCATCGGCATCAGTTATTGAAATTTCTAGTTCTCCACAAGCATCACTGATGGTAGGAAAAGAAACATAGCCAGAAGAAGAGACACCTAAGAAGTGAAAGAGGGTGTAGTTTTAGTTGGATTCAAAAGAGGAGGCCGATTCCCCATAATGACAATTACAGAGTATTGTAATTGCCCCTCAAGTAAGTATTATTCCTCCTTCTCCTTCTCAATCTATTTCTTCTCTTGTTGGCATGATGATTCCATCTAGCCATATGACATTCCTTACCACCTCTGTCGTTTCCATTTCTCACTTCACCCCATCTATACCACCTCAAGATTTAACATTACCTCACTTTTCCCCTTCTGTTCCCAAGAAAATTTCCCCTTAGATTGCCCATAGCCAACAATTGGCTATTCAATATGGTTTGCCACAGGGACATCCTTTTGTGGGTGGGCACATTGCCTCTCCTTCTACCTTCTATACCCAAGTAGATGCTGCTAGGAAGGCAAGTGAAGCCTAAAGAGAGAAGAAGAAGATCAAGGAAAATAAAGCCTTGGCTACACCCCATCTACAGTCACAATTTGACCCCATTCAACAGCAATTGATGGTGACTCATTTGTCACCAAATGTAATCAAGCCAACTGAGTAGATGCAACCAAAGGACTACACGATGAATGCAGTGGCCATCGACATGTCTCTCTTCAGGCCACAAGACAAATATTAAGCTACTAATCGAATCCACTTCTGCAATTGTTAAAGACTACTTGAAGACATCAAGGAGGCTATAGAAGATGGAGGCTGATATAGCCAAGGAAAAGGCAAATTGTTACAGTTTGACCTCAGAGATCAATAGAAAATATAATGAAATAGAGAATTTGAATAAATAGTTGTAAGATATTATTTCTCTTCAGACTCATAGGGCAGTCTAGACCCAAAATGATTCCTTAAAAGTAGGGCTCACATAGGTAAAGGATGCAATGATGACCCTAAGGCATGAAAAGGTAGTGTTGTAAGAAAAATGTGAGGAAAGCCTGTTGCAAGTTACCCAATTACAACAAAAGCTACTAGCTGAATAGAATAATATTGCAGCTATACAAGCCCAATTTCAAGCTGAGCAATAACGAGCAGCACAATTGACACTAGAGCTGGCCAATAGGCCAAGGAATGTCAGAGTGTTAAGTCTGGTGAAGGAGCTCTATGAATCCATGTGGAAAAGAATCTCCTCAGAGATTATTCAGCTTAGGCCTTCTCTCACCTTCCTACTAAATGCATAAAAATTGTGCAAAAAGGTGGAGAATTTAGTTGCAAACACTCTGGCTATAGTTTCTGGGAGAGTAATGGACTCTGAAACATTACTGCAAAAGCTTTATGATGTAATGGATGCAACATTGTCAGTAGCAGGAATTGAGAATAGAATGGTAGCTGCTAAGCGAGTGAATGAGGTTCTCAGTTGTAATTATATAGGCTTCAGTTGCAGAGAGCTCCTAGATGTCATGAAAGAAGGAATCAGTGAAATGAAACAACATATTAAAGATCTAGTGTAATTAGGTCTTCCTTCTCCATTTCCTAATGACAACATAGTGCTAATGGTTGATGAAATTAAACCTTTGATGTTGGCCAAATAGAGTGATCAGATAGTTTTCTAGGATCTAAGGGATGATTCATCAGTCCCTGAAGTAGAAGTTGTCTTGGTTCTTATTTCCCAGCTTGAATTCAAATTGAAGGCTATAGTTCAGATTTTATAGAATTTTTCACACAAGGATATTATTAAGCTTGATTTAGCTTTCAATGAATTGTAGAATAAGCAAGGGTTATTTGATGATGAGTGGTCTGCCTACCAAACAACATTACTGAAGCTATAATTTTGAAATTTTGCTGTAGCGGGAGTTGTGGTTTTTTTTTTAGCAGGCTCAAAAGTCCTTGGGGTCACCAATAACTATAGAGTTAAAAATTACTCTATGTTTCATTATGATTTTCAATTGTACACTACAAAATTTTGTTCCCACATACTTTGGTTCATGATGATGAAGTTTTTAAATAGAGTGCGGGCTCTATTTTCCTTTTGATTCATTTTCGTCTAAGTGTCGAAGTAAAGCAGAAGCTGCCAAGTGTCATCAGCTGAGGCACCTTTTGCAATTTCTATAAGTAAAGTGGAGATTGCCACATATCTCATGATAACTTAGCAGAACATGACAAGTGTCGACATCCACATTTCATATCGGCATCCATGTTTCAAATCTCTTTTCAGTGGAACGTTTCAACAAGCTAAGTATCAGGGTAAAGCAGAAAGTGCCAAGGGGTAATCACAAAAGGTCTCAATTTACTTTTCTAAAAGTGATGGAAGATGCCACGTATCATAGCTAAAGAGAGCGGATGCCACCACGTGTCGAGATCTGAATTATCTTCATTTTGATTCACTGATATAGCAAAGATTGTGGTGGGTCTCAGGGTTTGTTTCTAAAACAAGCAGAAGCTACCAAGTGTCACTATTTGTGTAAATATGAAATGGGGCCCAATTATTTATATAATATAAATAGAGTAAAGTGGAGACCAGCACGTGTCACCTTCCATAGGTTTTTCAAAAGGTAGCTAGAAGCAACAGAGATCACCACATATCCCCAGTTAAGTAAAGTCGAGATTGCCACGTGTCCTTTGTTGAGGCAAGTGGAGATTACCACCTGTCCCTATGCCCCTTTTTAAAAGTTGTTCAGGCAAGAAATGTTGTGGGTGTTATTTCTATTAAGTTTCCAAGGTTTTAGAGAAGTAGATTACGACAGGTGTTAAAGGCAAAATGTCCTTGAGCAAAGATATAGTAAGAGTATAAGTAAAGCAGAGAGTGTCATGTGTCTTTGGTAAGGCTGTGGAACATGAAAAGTGTAATTCTTCAGTGTTTCCTAAGTAATAAGAAGGTTTTCAAGGAATTGGCCAAGTGTCATCTTTTGTTTAATAAGAGGGAGTGTCCTGCAATCTGTTTCAGCCAATGAATTGCCAGAAGATAGAGTGTTTCAGAATCTAAGAAATATCTTTTGTTAGACACTTCTAGTTAAGTTAGATTTCAGTTGGGCCATTAGATTGGGAACACATAGACAATCCAAAGTGAATCCAAGGCTATAAATAAGGGTGCAGAGATCACCAAGATCAGAATCAAATACCAGAGAGAATTTTCTAAGAGAATTATTGTCAAGAGTTTAGACTTTCTAGAGCTGTGATTAGGAATATCATTTGCCTTTGTTCCATTTTCTTGAGTTGGAAAGTTTATGTAACTGTGCATGTTTTTGTGCCTCTTATGTGATTGGATAATTCAAATAATAATATTGGACCCTATGCCTTTGATGATATTTTATGTGTCATTGCAAAATTAGTCTAAGCTATGTTGTCAAGAGTTTTAGACTTTCTAGAGCTGTGATTAGCAATATCATTTGCCTTTGTTCTATTTTCTTGAGTTGGAAAGTTTATGTAACTGTGCATGTTTTTGTGCCTCTTATGTGACTGGATAATTCAAATAATAAGATTGGACCCTGTGCCTTTGTTGATATTTTTTGTATCACTGCAAAAGCAGTCTATGCTGTGAGCCTCTATTTCTATTGTTTTCATCTTTTACATTGATCATGCCTTGTTTGCTCTTAAATGTAATTGAATCTTACATATAGTCTTAATGTGCCCAAGATTAAGGTTGAATTACATTTAGGTGCATCACCATAGTTAGATTTTCTTTCTTGCATTTGTGTTTTTTGTTAAAATTCCTATCCCTTTTCCCAGTATACACTTGATATAAAAAAGAGACCAGCTTCTTAAAAATCTGGAGGTTGTTTCAAGTCGTAAGTCCCACATCTTAAAACTTCCCATTTTTGGTGTTAGAAACAAGTGCAATTTTAACCATCAACAGTAACCAAGTCTATATTATTCAAATAAAATTCATCTTTAGCACCCATGTTTGGTTTTCCAAATTTGTATGGAGGGGGAATAGAAAAATCCATCAATAAATTTAACATTCCAAATCATTTGAAACAAAAGGTAACATACAAATTTCAAAAGTAAAAATCATACCAAAATACATGATTACAATCTCATCTCTTATCTCTAATCAAAGCTTAAACTCCACATTTGGCCTCAAAATAGAACCAAGGTCCATTGGGGTATGATAGGCCAGTGGATTGGAATAGGAAAATTTATCAAACTCTATGGTGTTACCTACTTTCTCAAATAAGTACCTAATATTCACAATAAACCGATAGCTCTATAAGGTGTCTTGAGGAATGGGGAACGTGTTGTGGGAAGGTAGGTCCCTTTTAATTTTCATACATATATCCTTTATGAGATGATATAAATACTTCATTTGATGACATAAGACTTGTGTGGCTAAGATAAGTTCTTCAAAGTCCTTAAGGTTGAAAGCCCTCTTGTTTTGACAAACCTAATTTGAGTGTTTTGACTTTGATAAAGAGTTCCTCTACCTTGGTTTTTCCTTCATTCTCCCCTCCACCCATTTCCTTTTTCTCCTTGACACGATGATGTGATTCTAAATCTATTTTCCCACTTATATATTCTCTCTTCTTCACATCTTAAAACCATGCTAGCACTACTTTGTTTCAATTTTATCTATCTTTAGAACAAACCAATATGCTTGAACAACTATGGATTATTTTTTTTACACCATGGCTTTATATTTCTAGACTGGCTTGATTTATTTCACCATTTTTCATTGTTACACTACCCCTTTTTGTAGACACTTGAGTCAATTTCTGCTTTCATATAATTTTTCCATTATTGAGTGAGGTTGGCTTGTTACTGCTCACTCACCAATGTTGTTTTCCCTTTCATGCACCTTTTTCCATTGGTGTTGAGTAAAAATTGTTACTTCTCACTCATCAATGTTGTTTTACCATTTTGATTACCCATATTTTTTCAAGGATTATTACTACTTTTACATTGATGTTTGATTACCATCCTTTTTTGACATGTATCCTTAGTTTGACTTGGTGAGTTTGCCTTTCTTACTTAGCATTTACTTGTTTCCTTTTTTGGTCTTTAATAGCCTTGGATTTTTGGTTACCTAATTTAATCTAAATATTAACTTGTTCATTTGGTCTATCATAGCACTTGTCACCCCAACTTGCTGAAATTTCATTAATGTCTCATCCACATAACACTAGTTATCTTAGCTTTCATGTATTTGTTTGTTTTTTCTCTTTAATTTTGTATCCTTTGGTTTGTCAAAAGTAGTATTTTGTTCCCTCCATGATCAAAACTAAAAACACAACAAATAACCATCCATAGATAAAGTTAAGTCAAGTTACACATTACATTCTACTTTTTAATTATTTCCTTTTCAGTCATTTAAAATTTAGTTATTTTTACTTTAAAATACTACAATTTTTTTTTGCTTCAACATTATGTGTTTCTATGTTATTTATTGAAGAACTATCCCCATTTTAACTGAGTGACATGTGATGAGCTTCAAGTGGGTCATATTTATACACATAATATTTTCAAACTTTACCAATTACTGATGCTTTATATCTTGTAGGAACCCATCAAGTCTCAATCTCTTTAAGTGTACGCCTTAAGGGGTACATTGAGAAAGGGGTGGGAAGACCATTAGAGATTCACATGATTTTTATTCCTTATTACCACTTTTTATTTATACACATGTCTCCTAAAACCATTCTCCTAAGCTTTGCCTCCTATTTTTCACCCTCTTTTAGTCATTTACCACCTTCATTATCCCTTCCCTAACCTAAACCCCCTTTTTATGGTTTACATTACATATTTATCCTCATAAACCTTGTAATCTTATTGATAAAACTTATTAGGGTCTAGGTCAGCCTCTAGTTGACCTAGTCCATAACCTAGTTTGTTTTTATCAATTACGATACTAGGTCAACTGGGTTGGACTTGTCAGCCTAAACTTTCATAAGGGATTAGGGTTAGATCTACCTATATAAACACATCCATTTTTCCATTCTTAAAACGAAAATATGAGTTAGTTATTCATTTGTGCTTCTTTATAATCTTCTTTTTTGTCATTCTACTTGAGAAGTCTTAGATTAGGGTTTCTACTTGGAGAAGAATCTTGTCTTGTGGAGAAGTCTTAGATGATTTGGCCTTTCTTAGTGATCCTTAAAAACCATAACAACCTCTTTTGAAGCACCTTTGTCTAAAGGAGATATTGAGTCTTGATAGGTTCATCTTCTCTAACTTTACTCCTCTCTTTAGTATATAGAAGTAGCATAAGTAATGGCTTTTGAATACATTGCCCTCTCCATGCATTAGGGTTTTACCTATACATAGTTTAATTTAGATTATCTTATGCATGTTTAATAACTCCATGTTGTGACACAAGTTTTGGTGAGCACTATATTATATTTTTATTTACTTTTTGTTAGTTTAGTGAATATGAAAACATAGGATCTAGTTAGGATTTTTGCATAGTTTTTCTTGACTAGAGGTTTTAGAACCCTCACTAGTGAATTTATTATGGTAAGAGATCCATTGATTAGGTATAACAGATCTATCTTATTCATGAGCTTTAATAGCTAATGTATCCCCAATCAAAAGTGTAAATAGGATTTATCTTCTCTATGCTAGGATTGATTTATAGATCTATTGCATTTCCCATTGCATACATATTTGGTTTCTCACTTTAAAACTCTTGTCTCATTTATGGTTTACACCTTGAGAGGTATTATTATTTATTGCTCTCATTAATTTATAAACTTTTCAATGTCATTTATAAATTTTTTTGGCATAAATCCTACATTATTATAGTATGAGATCGATCAAGTCCTTATTAAGGGTGATTTGATGATAATCTTTCAAGATTTATAGAATAGGAGGGTTGGATCTTAGAATTTTAAAATAATTTTCAGCCATATGTGGGGTGTGTTAGATGATCTTAGATTTTGGAAGGTTTCACATTATTTTCATGAAGCAAACTCTATGACAGATGGCCTAGTAACTAAAGGGATCACATAGGCTAAAGAAATAATTATTGATAATGATTGGGCGAGGTGGAAAACTATTATGACCCTTTTGGTCATGGAGTAGTTTTAATGCAGAGAATTATTTTGGTAGGGCATTTTTATTATTGTGAAGGGTTTTATTTTCAGTTTTGGTGAATTCATTTCCCATGCATGTCACATTTCTTTAAAGTTATGTCCTTTGGTTTGATGATAATGGTGGTGCCTTCACTATAGGATGTCTTTAAAGCTTTTGTGTGTTTCTCGAGCTATGTTCACAAGTGTTTGTGAAAAGGATATCAACATGGATCAAATGTTTTTAGTGGTATTGAGTGAGCCTTTATTATGGGTTGAGGTATTTTAAAGGGAGATGTCATTTTTACAATGGGTATTTGATTGTCATTTGAATCAAATTTTCATCATATAATCTAGGAGTGTTTTATGGGTTTTTAAGGAAGTTATAATGATGGTTTTATGGAGATGAGTTGTAGGGTGAAAATAAACTATTTGGTGGTGTTTACCTTTATTGGGAACTTAATTTTTGTCTCAAAGGACAAGAAGGTGACCTTGGTAGTGGTTAATAGGATCATTCATCTATAATTTCATGTTGGTTTAGAGGAAGCAATGGAAGGGTTCTTATGGGGTGGTCTCTACTCAGTTTCCTTATCTAAATAAGATGATCAAGAACTGGTTCCTCTATCAAATTTTCAAGATTTAGAGGAGTGTTTTAGTGTGTTGGTAGAGCACATCAAGTTTTTATAATGTTGTCTCAAAAAACCTAGCTCAAAGGGAAGAGTCCTAATAGTGTTTGACCTAGCTTCTATGAGAGCTCCAATGACATCGATGGTGGTAACTTCAAATTGATAAAATAATCCAAGATGGCCTCTACAATGAAAATGCTAACTATCCTCTATGGGTTTTCTCCATAATTGATTCAATTTATTATGCTAGGATTAGGTGAGGGCCATTTGATGAGATGAATGATGGTCTTGTCCCATATGCAGGGTTGGCTAGTTTCTATGAAGGTGGTGCCAAGTGTGAGAGGTGAGATGGAAATGAAGCATGTGGGTAGACCTAGGTTGTGAAAATGGAAATTTATGATGATGAGGGTTGATGGATTCATTGAAATTATAGTTGGCCATGAGATTGGTACAGGGAATTGACATGGTTGGTAAAGGTGAGAAGTATTAGGTAAGAGTTAGGTGGTGTAGATTATTAATGGTGGTAGTATTGGTGGTGTTCCTCCACTGGTGATTGGTGTTGGTGGCCATTATGTGGGTGATAGTAAAATAGTGGCCCTTTTTGTATTTTTGGTTGGTTTTCCCATCCTTAGGGTGGTTATTTTTTGATTTAGTTATCACCCCTTGGGGTTGGTCTCGACTAACCTGTGAGGGTTATTTTATTATCTTTTTTGGTAATTTTGGGTTTTTATTATTTTGGGTGTTTCCCTTTTTTTAGTCTTCATTTTTTTTATAAATAAAATGGATGAGAGACCCCCCAAAACTCAAATCACCTATTAAAAAAATCTAACCCCTTACAAATTTTACTTAAGATAAATCTTAATTATATATAGAATACATGTTCAGATATTGTGCTAGATGATATCTTAAACATAATTACAAGTGCCCTTATTATTTCCAAACAAGATTAGAATAAAGATTTTGTCTTGTATATTATTATGATTGATAAAGCTAATAGTTCTATCATTACTCATTATGATCACAATAAAGGAAAAAGGCCCATAAGATACATTTTCCAAGTGCATAAATATGCTAAAACTAGGTATCCCTTAATTGTAAAATTCATTCTTTCTTTGATTTTAGCCTAAGGAAAATTTCAATATATTCTAATGAGTAACAAGTTATAATATAATATAATGTCTCAAACAACCCATGAATAATGGGAGGCCTACTAAATGGATATTTAGAGTTTAGAAATTAATCTTGATTTTGAAAATTACAAAACTATAAAAGGTAATGATCTAGCAAAACATCTAGCTAAAAATGTAACTTTAGATATTAATAGGGTAATTATTGTCATAGATGATAATTTGCATGCAAAATCTCATTTTGAAACCGTGAAAGCTAAAAATTTTTTAAAATAAAATAAAAATAAGTCTATAATTGTAAGATTGGGATTGTTTATTTTCATAAGATGATTGGTATCAAGCTCTAGTTTATTACTTTAAAAATCAAGCTTATCTTAATTTATTAGATAAAATTCAATGAAGGGATTTTACAATTCAAGCTTTGAAATTTATTTTACTTGAGAATTACTTATTTTTAAGAAATAGAGATGGATTTTTGTTAAGGAGTGTCACACATAATCAAACTGAACTAGTCCTTAGAAGTTTCCATGAATCCATTTGTGGTGGACATTGCGTTACAAAAACCACATTAAACAAAGTTTTACATGTTGGATATTATTAGACAACCATTTTTAAAAATGTTTTACATTTAGTAAGATATTGTATGCCTTATCAATTATTTAAAAGAAGAGATAACCTACCTTTAATGGCTTCAAACCCTATCAAACTAAGAAAATTTTTGCTAAGTGGGCTCTTATTTTCATTTTTGAAATTCATTCTCCATCCTTAGTGGGGAATAAGTATATTTTAACAACTACTGATTATTTTACTAAGGGGCCCAAATTTTTAGCTCTTGAAAGTCACTTCTAAAGTGATCACATTTTTAAAAATTATATTCTCTATTATGTGAAAATTATTAAGGGCTTTATGTTTAATGACTTACACTACTAAGAAAAAATTCACAATTTTTTATGTTTATAGCCTAACTTCATGTCAAAAACTGGCCAACAAGGTCAATAGTGTTATTGTAATATTTTATACCCCTCTCAAAAATATTATATTCACAAATAAAACTTTGAATGTTATTTTTTCATATAATTCAATGCCATTATTAAAAATACTTGAATACAAAATTTATTTCAAGAGAAGAAGAGAATGAGTGCAGCTAGGGTTTGAAGCATTTCTTCAAAATTTTCAACTTTTCCTATTGATTATGATAGTGAATGATCCAGATCAAATGATAGCCCACATGATGAGTCTACCAAGGGGATTTATTCCCCATAACAACTATCCTTCAAATAAATGATGACTGTAACAAAAATATCGATGTCAGACACATAGATCAATACCCTTATGAGGGTGGTTGGTAAGATGAAGATCAGAGATTAGGAAAATGGAGATAAATAAAAAGTATACAAGCTACTAAATAAAACCTAATTTCCATCATATATCTATTAAAAATAAAAAAATAGTGTGACTGCATGGTAGAAGCTTGATTTGTAAATTTATGGGAGCACAACTAACTTTGGATGAGCTACATGCATGGACTAAAAGGAATTAGAAGATGAATGGAGAATATGAATTGAATACCTATGCCAAAGGATATTTAATAGGAATATTAAAAAATGAATCTGATAGAGATAGTGTTTGGAGAAGGATATTCTTAAAAACTTCAAGATTCTTTATGAAGCGCTGACACACAAGATTCAAATCATCAAAAGAGCTCCCAAATATGACATTAATTTGGATTCAATTATATGATATACTATGATAATTCTAGTCCAAGTATGTGTTTAAAATTATTTATAATATTATTAATATATGGTAGATATATTGAAATGATACCATGGCAAAAGACTATCTAGTTGTGCCATAATTTGTGTGCATCAAGACCGCACATGACCCCTCCCCAAGAATGTCACTCTGAAAGTAGGAGATATAGAACATGTCAAAGACCTTGATTCTGAGACTATCCCATTTTGTTGTATAAGTTATCAATAATATAGACATCTCATCAAGGAATGTCCAATATTACAAAAAAATAATTCTCTAGATAAAGTACCTGAAAGAATTAAAAAGTATTTGAATGGTTTTGTTAAACTAGAAAAAAAACACTATTAAGAATAAAAATAAAATAGTTAAGAAATATGTACCAAAAGATAACAAAATAGTCAAAATGAGAAGCTCACCTCGATAAAAGGAGTAGAATCAATCCTAAAAACTCAGATACAAAATAATCATAACAAAAGAGAGGTGGAAGATATTACCTTAGATTATGGATTTAAATAAGACCTAGAAAATCTTCTCAAAGATTCAAACATAAGAAATTAATGATAAAAAAAGATAAATGGGGGGGGGGTAAGGAAAGTTGGAAAAAGGTAAAGGTATGGTAGAAGGGTAACAATTTAAGGAAAATTGGAAAAACATGGATGAAGAAGATGAGAAAAAATCAAAAATAGAGGATGGCAAACTTGGGTATAATTAAAACCCCAAATCTCAACTCCAAAGAAAACCTTGGAAAGATAAGGAGATGGAGACTTGGTAAAAAGAAAAATAGGCATGAAGAGGCAATGGAAACCATTGGGGCAAGAAACCAAACTAAAATAAATACTTTCTTGATGATCACCAAGTAGATTAATCTTTCATAAGGTAAATCATATATTATAAATTAATGGGTCTCAATGTCCCATCCAAAAGGAGAACATTGAAGCAACTGATCACTCAACATAACCCAGATGTAGTAATGTTATAAGAAACCAAACTAGAAAACTTATTAGGACTTAGAAAGGACCCATCAATAAAGTTTAGAAGAGAATTGATAGGATGTGATCCTACATGAATAATAAGTTGATTGACCTTATGGGAACCTAATTCAATTTGTCTAGAAATCATCTAGGTCTAGAATCAATACCTTGCTTGTAAAGTGGTTTTATGAAGGTCATGATTAAGTTTTTTCATAATAAATGTATATGGTTCTTATAATAAATAAGAGATGGAGTAGGCATGGTAATAGATAGAGGATATTATCAATACTTATGACAAAACTTTTTGGATTAGAGGGGGATTTCAATACTCAAATGACTCCTCAGAAAATAAGGGAGAAGTCATGAGAGACAAAGACTAGAGTAGTTTCCAAAACTTTGCGGAGAGGGTGGAATTTTTTCTCTTAAAATAAAACAAGGATTTTTCACTTGGAGTAATATAAGATTAGGTCGGTAACTCATCCTAGAGAGACTAGATATATTCTTGGCATCAAGAAATTGGATCGAACATAACAATATCCTCAAAATATAGGTGCTCAAATTTTTTGACTCAGACCACTAGCTAATAGCCCTATATCTCTCATAATATGAGCAACCAATTATAACTTCCTTTAGTTTTTAGATGATGTAGATGGATAACCCAAATCTCAATGATTTTTTGACCAAGCAATAGAAAGCCTCAAATAATATATTCAAGACTAAAATGCTCATTTTCTCTCATAAACTAAGAGATCTCAAGGTGGCCCTAAAGAAATGGAATAGACTTATTTTGAGAAATATTTTTTAGGAAAAATAATATTTAGTAAAAATAAGTGGTGAGATACATTAGTTGAGAATGAAAGGCCACAATTCTATAGAACTACTTAAGGAAGAGGAGGAAATAGTGAGGAAGCTAAAAGAAGCATACAATAAGGAGTAAATTTACTAGAAATAGAAATATAGGGTAATATGGATGAAGGATGGAGACTAAAACAATAAGTTTTTTCATATATCATGTAAAAATAGAAGACAAAACAACTTTATTCAGAATCTTGAAGCTCTAGAAGGTAACAACCTAGAGGAACCTAAGGAAATCAAAGAGTACTTGATGAGACACTAGGAAAATTCATTGAAGCAAGATTACATGGAGAGCATTGAAGAATAAGAATCTTTTGGGAGACAAATATCACATATATTTTCTCAATATGATAATATAAACTTGATGGAGGACATATTTATGGAAGAAGTTGAGGAGTCAAATTTCAAGATGGTAGGAGATTGATCCTAGGCCTGAATGAATTTTTGGCCCTATTTTACTAGCACTTAAGGGATCTTACAGTAGAATAAATCAGGGAGGTGGTTTACGAATCAAAAGAGTCTCAACAAATTTTGAAAGCATTCAACTCAAAAATCCTAGTGCTCATACCCAAAAATTATTTCCCTCTACAACACAATCTATAAAACTATTTCCAAGGTCATTGCTAATCGACTTCAAGACATCATACCTAAACTAATTTCATAGGAAAAGGGTAATTTAGTCAAAGGTAGAAAAATCACAAAAAAATTTATCATATCTCATGAAACTATACACTCCTTTTACACTATAAAAAGACAAGGAATGCTGATAAAATTGGACATCTCCAAGGCATATGATATAGTCAATTGGACATTCCTAGATGAGATACTCCAAAAATCTAGTTTTGGTGAAGATTCGAGAAGATGGATCCATATCTATTATTCCTCCTTTAAATTATTAGTGATGATTAATGTATCCCTATAAGGGTACTCTCATCCTATAGGGGCCTCAGGTAAGGGGATATGATCTATCCTTATATTCTCATCCTCATAGTGGAGGTCCTTGGAAGATGTATAAGATCACTAAAAGAGGAAAATAAAATAAAAGGGATTCAAGCATCAGTAGGTAAAATGAATTACACTCACCTATAATTTATGGATGATGCAATGATTTTTACCTCAAAATATTACATGATATTAAAGCAATAATGGGTATTTTGGGCAGCCATGAAAAATCATCAAGGCAATCAATAAATAAAAAACAAGTCTAAATTTTTTTCATCATCTCCCATAATCTTCAATCTTTCCTCTTTAGAATCCCATGTTTTGAAAAGGACCCTCTCCCACAAAACTACCTAGGCTTCCCACTAATTAAATGAAGAGGAGATAAGAATATTTGGAATAAAATCATCAAAAATATGAGGAAGCTACATAACTAGAGAGGTCAAATTTTGTGCAGAGGATAACCCTCAAAAAAATAGTTCTGCAGCCAACAATTGATTACTAGTTCTTTATTTTAAAGGCACACTCTAGAACCTTGACCGAGATGAATATAATCCTCATTAACTTTTTATATCAAGGAACATGGGAAAATTCCAAGCTACATCTCTTGGCTTGGGAAAAAATATGCAACCTAATATCCTAATGGTGTGTTGGGGTAAGGAACCTCAACAAGGTAAATTTGGCCCTCATCGTAAAGTTAGTTTAGAGAATTAGAGCTAACCCAACTGAAGGATGGAGTGAACTACTAAGAGTAAAATACCTTGATGAAAGGAACCCAAAAATAATATTCATGTATAAGTAACTTCTAACTATCTTTGCCATTTGTAATAGCATAAAAGGAGCTAGAGAGATTATTCTGAAAGGCTTATTTTGATAGGTCAAAAATGGAGAAATAACAAACTTTTAGGAAGATATCTAGGTAACCCAAAAACCTTTGAGAATAGAATTTTATATTTCCTAAATCAAAGAAGAAAGTGTTAGATAATGGAAGCACAAAGTGAAATATTACTAGATCAAAAGCATAGAAACTGACCATAATATATTAACTTGAAAAACATTCAAAAAATTTTATGGAACCCAAAATGAATCTCAAAAAACCCTAAATGTTATTCTCTAAGGATTTTGGAATCCGTAGAGTTTGGATAAATATTTGTAAATTAGAATAGAAATGATAGAAGGGTCTAGTTATTAAAAGAAGGTGTAATCACCTAAAAGTAGTATTTGAC
Organism: Torreya grandis; assembly: GCA_037957365.1. Classification (NCBI taxonomy): domain Eukaryota; kingdom Viridiplantae; phylum Streptophyta; class Pinopsida; order Cupressales; family Taxaceae; genus Torreya; species Torreya grandis. The sequence continues at coordinate 522,990 of JARHVA010002663.1, read as the reverse complement.
TGCTAAGAGTGTTACTTGAGACTAACTATCCCTAGCTTTACCCTAGACCTATCCTAGAGCCTATTATCACACTTATACAACCTTCATGAGGGCCACAAGCATCCATAGTCATCCCTAATTTAATCTTACACCCTCATTTATTGATCTTAACCCTTTGTGCCTAGTGTTATACCACTTGAACACTAGTGCCACATGGTGTTAGTGTCCTAATAACGATGTTAATGTCATTTCCCTCTCTTTTTAGCAAACATATATCTTTTTAAAGATAAAACCTCCTGGGGTAGGCCTAGACCTTACTTGGCACCTGCACAAACATCATAATGGTATAAATACATGAATTTTAGCCCTTAAACCATGAGATGGAAATCAAATGAAAAATACAAATTCAAACTCAAAATAAATTATGCATAATTAAGGTTATCAATCCCTATTTTTTATACTTCTACATACTAACATCTATATAATTTCTAAGTTCAGATTAGCCAAATTTCTAGTCACAAACATGTTAAAGGCACTCAAGGCCACTATCATACTAGCTTCACTTGCACTTGCACTAGCACTTAGGTAGGGAGAACTACATCGAGCTTTATCCCTCCTCAAAGTATAGGTATGTAGGCAACTCTCATCATAATGGGGTGTTTAGAATGTCTATCCTATCCCACTAACAAACACACTTTTTATATTTTATCAATTGGATGCCCTAGTTAAATGGAGGATTATGGTTTGCTCAAAAATTCAATCAAAATAGATAATTTAAATGGTTTAGGAGTTGTGCACATAAGAATATACCTCATAGATATAGACATAGGTGTGCCTAGAAGCTTGGGAAGTCATTCATAGAGGACACTACCACTAATATAGGGACATTACCACCACACTTAAAATAATATAACTACTATCCAATTAGGGCACTACTATCTAGGAGGGGTTCTAACACTAGGATCCTTTTTGTGACACTTAGACTAGCTTATACCTTAGTTTCTAACCTTTAGATCATCCATCTTAATTATTTTCTAGCTATAATCACATAAAAGTGGTATTTGATTCTAAAAATTCTCCTTGAGACTACATATTCTTAGCTTAGCCCTAGACCTATCCTAGAGCCTATTATCACACTTTTCTAGCATTTGTGGGAGCCATAGGCATTACTAGTTAGATCATATGTAGTCTCAAACCCTCATTTCCTAATCTTATCCCTTCATGCCCAACATTCTTCTAGTTGGACATTAGTGACACATTAAGGACACTAGAGCCATGTGGTTCTAGTGTCCCCAAAATCATGTTTCTGTCCTTTACCCTATCTTTCTCAAATATATATATTTTCAAGGTAAAACCCTCCTAAGGTTAGCCTATGCATCTTTTATATTCTACACAAGCTATAGAACACTATAAATACATGAATTTTAGACCTGTATCCACTAGATGGAAATTAGACCTATTCAAACATGAAATAAGTTGAGTAAAATCAAGGTTATTAATCCCTATTCTACCCTGCTTCTATATACTACCATCTATACCTGACTAAGCTTAGATTTTATAGATTTATAATCTAAAGCACACTCAAGGCATTTAAAACCAATATCATTCTAGCATCACTTACACTTGCACCAACAGTTAGGAGGGGATAACTACATTAGGCTTAATCCCTCCTTAGAGTATTGTTATGTAGGAAACTCTCTTCATGATATGGTGTTGAGGATGTCCAACATATCCTACTAATGAACACACTTTTTAGCTCATGCCTTGTTTGTAAGGAGGATTAGGGTTTACATCATAAATGATATATTAAAGGCACAATATAGAGTTTTAGACTTCGTGCAGACATGAATAGAACCTAAAAACATAGATTTAGGCGCACACAAAAATTTAGAGCAATCTTGTATGTAAGACATTAGTGCCATTATAAGGACACTAGAACCACATGCTACCTCTAATTAAATGTGGCATTACTATCCATGAGGGTTTCTGATACAAGGATCTATTTGATGACACTTAGACATGTTCATATCTTAGATTCCAACACTCAAATTTTTTGTATCAAGTGTCTTCCATATAAGTATTTATTTGCACATATTTATTAGTATTTTTAGAAATTCAAAGTTAGTCAAAATTTGTGATAAATTAGTGGTTATTTTATGCATATTATTTCACTAATTTAGACTACTCATCCCTTTAATAAAACATAATATTTACATTAGTAAAACCCTAAAAGTTTAAAACATTTGGTGAACCTAAATTACTTCAAACATTACCCAAAACACTAACCCTAGATGCTCTTAGGGTTTGTATCATTTTATATTAATGATTAGATTTTAATTCCAAAATTTTAGAATTGTTTCAATATTTATTTTTCACAATATTTCTTAGATTAAAAATCTTTAAAGGTCAAAATATTCAAAAAAATATTTTCCTACTTCCCAAACCATAAATGCATAATTTAACAATTGATTTGATAAGACCGATAATAAATAATTACAAGATTTTGTGTCCAAACATGTGGATATGCAAGATGATCTCATCACTATTATTCAAGAACTCCAAAAATCAAATAATGCTCATTATTCAACTCTACTAGATAATAACATTGTTACACCTAAAATGGGGCCAACTCAGCTAGCATAACCTAAAATTATGATTCAACAACCTTCAAAGACACCTAAACTTATTATGGATAGTTATTCCACTTCAAATGTATAATCCCTTATGCACAAGGTTCATACTCTGCATGTTAAAGTGTTACATATTGAGAAGGGAGCCATAGGCCATCACATGCCTTAGATTCTAATATTATCTATATACACCTTTGGCACACCACATAGCAGCAACTCCCTTTCCATCTAAATTCATGGCACCTAAGATTACATTATATGATGGAATGAGTAACCTAGAGCATCATCTCTGAGATATTCACCCAATGGTTTGGACTATGTGTCCAATGATTGGCTTCTCACAAAGTTGTTTTCACACAGTTTAAAATATTATTCCATAAAATGGTGTTATGACTTATTGAATCAATCTATCATAGAAATCAATCTTTTGGAAGACATGTTTTTATCACACTTCTCTATCAATATTAGTGATAAGATCTCATATGCCCAAGTTGTATAGTTGAAACAAAATTCAAATGAACTTATCATAAAATATGCCTTAGGATATAAGACTATATTATCTAGATTGACTATCCCCATGTAATACAAATAGATTCAAGATGTATTTAAACATAGTCTTTTACCAGCATTACATGAAGCTATCTTGTTTAAGAACTTTCCTACATTCACAAATTTATGCCACACAGTAAAGAAAAGAGAGGTCAATATTTTATCAATGGGAAAAATAAAGTATACCAATGGATCATAATCAATTGTTAAGAGTTTAAATAATTCCCCATATAAGGTAATGGACATCAAGAATAAGAGTGATCAAAAGGCCATAGTTAACACAACTTTCGAGCCATCTTCTTGATTGGTTTTATCCACTCCTCAACATCAAATCTTCACCAACCTTCTAGAGTCATCATCACAGGTTTTATAATAGCTCTTGGAATGAAATGACATATATCTCCTTTCTATTAAATAGGTTGATACAACATGACCTCTTCCAAATAAATATTATTCTAATGCATTCTGTGAGTATCATAGGGCACCAAACCATAAAACAAATAGATGCATAAGCCTAAAACATAAGATATAATATTTTATTGAGGCTAAAATTATGTATGTGGTCACACCTACATTAACACCAAAATTAAAACAAATGGAAGATAATTCATTAAATATATTCTTAGATCTATTTCTAAAACATAGAGTGAATGAGGTAGGGAGTACATCATGTGTTCACTACATATATCAGGCACATCCACCACTAGCTTCGTATCATATTATTACAAAGGAGGCATACCCATTACTTAATATCATTGGCATGTACTATACCACAATTCCACCTAGACCACTCATCATCTTTTTAGAGTAGGAGATTGTTGATGATGATATAGATTTACATGCACTCTATATACGAGCATACATAAATCATCATCCTATCTAGAGTATTATGGTTGATATTGGGTCAATCATTATTATGTGCACCATGAAACTTTTAAAAAATTTGGGGTAGTTAGAGAAGGATATATTCCCCATAGACATAGTTATTAGGGGTTTTAGTGGTCATATCCAATTCTCCATCGGGGAGATTATGCTTCCATTATAGGTTAGACTAGCACATATAGCCATGGTTACAATAGATATGAGCCATCCCATTCATAGTGCATAGATGATTTTAATACATACACATAAATTATTAGGTCAAAGTTAAGGTTTTCCCATATGAGTATCCTCTACCTATTCCATAGGTAGTTACAACATAGTCAACAGTTATAGTTTTGGCATTATTACCAGATATAGCATAGTTATCAATTACAACTTAGAGTATAGTTCCTATGGAAAAATCACAAATTTTAGTATATCCACAACTATAGGTGAGGTTTACTCCTATATTCTTGACACGTACGCATACTCTCCCATATAGATCATTATTAGAGAGACCCATGCATCAAAGATATTTTACAAATCTAGACTTCTATCCTCCACTCAATTTATGCCAAGATCAGTATTATTGGGTTCTCAAGGTTCTCACATAGGGCATCTATATCACCTATAGATTCTTCTACTAGATGGGTTCATAAGACCCCTATAGTTCAAAGGACACCACAATCGGTTCCATGGATTCCTAACACCACTACACAAGGATCTACAGATATAGATCACTCAATATAGTAAATTATGGGATCGTTGTTACCCTTTTACATAGCACACATGATCATAGTTCCCTAATTTAACATAGGTCAAAGTGATTGTGAGTTTCCCATGAGATTCAGTGGTTAGTATGTTTTCTACCCTATTGTACATACTTTCCCTCTCATTTTCTCTTTGTACATAGTTCATTTTCATATTGATTGTATATAGCTTATTTCTAAAAAATATAAAAATAATATAATATGTCAAAAACACAAAAAGATTTAAATAATTACTCATAAAACACAAAACTTATAGATTATATGTATTTATATGTTTACAATTATTATATTTTCTAGACATTACATATGTTAGCTATCTTATTATAGTTAGTTTTATGATACACATGCTTCACTTATTCTTGTTAAGTGCTTACAGATTGTTACAAGACTCAGGTTCACTACACTAATCCAAACTTGTTATTATCTACCCATTGGGGGAATATACATTGATTCATGGTCATTCACTTGACACATTTTCCCACTAGGGGCATATACACCGATTCATGGTTCTTCACTTGACACATTCACCTACTTGGGGGAATATTATACATAGTGTCTATTACCAAGTTCTATCCTAACATTCTCTACATTTCATTTTTAGCATTGTTATATCTTGATATTAATTATTTTTATCCATACTCATATTTTTTTCTAGCTTTACTACTTTAGTCTCATCATATGTACATCCTAACATTTATAGATATTTGTATTCCATATTCATGCATGTTTTCATTTATAGCTTCCTAGTTTATACTTAATTGTATTTTTATGCTTCTTCTATTTGAGGGAAATTGAATATGCCATTATTCTTTAGCTCTATGCCACTTATATTCATAGTATGTATGCTTTGGACATGTGCCCATGTCTTTGTGTGTGCTTTTCTAAATGTGTATGTGGACATTTGAACATGTACTTATATGTGTCTCCAATCCAACTTGTTTATTTCTTACATATGTGGATATTTAAACATGTCCTTATATGTCTTATTTTCTCAAATTTAGTTACATGTGTCTATGTCCCTTATATTGTGTCCCCTTGGCCTAATTGGCATGCTTCATGTATTTTGTATGTATTATTCCTTGTATGCATCATGGTCATGACACTTGTCTTTTCTTGTTACACACACATATTTTTTATGGCATGAGAGACCTCATGCATCTACCATTTCTACTACTTGGGTACCATGATGGATGTCATGCCCCATCCCCTTAGGTAGCTACTCAATTTTACTTAGATTATAATTACATACATTGATCACATCTATCTTGACACCTTTGTACAATGCTAGACATGACATACATCTTACATTACATACTTATGCTTACATTCTCTTACATGTTGATGTTATGTATGCACATTATATTGGATTATGATGCAATTATCATATATGTTCGAGATAACACACATTTTATATAGCTTTTTATTTTGAGAATATTTCTTGCATAGGTTTAAAAACTACCCTTAAAAGAGGGTACATTCAAAAGGTTTTGTCATAGAGATTAGACTCCTATATTGCACTCAAAACATTTTTTAGCACCTAGGCTTAGTTTTAGAAAATCAAACACAGGTAAGCACAGAGAAAAATAGTGACTCAAAAAGTAGTGTAGTGACATATATTTTAGACCAAATAAAATTTAGCACCCAAATAGGGATGCTAGAACCACATGTTGCTACTATCCAAGATGTGGTGATATTGTCCAATATCCTTAGTTTTAAGACAACTCAAATTGGCCATAATAGTACACCAAGTATAATATATATTTACATAGATCCAGTTGTAGGTTTGATATTTTTGCTTAGATTTTGATTAGATTCACATTATCTCAGCTTAGAGTCATATCAATTGTTTAGATTATGGGCATCATGCACAACATGATCATTCCCATATATAGTTCAAATGCTTAAATACATTTATTAAAACTCAATCCAAAACTAATATACTCAGATATCATATTGGGGGCATGTGCACGATACATTGTTTCCATATGCTTAATTACACATAGGTTGATTAGATAGAATTAAAAAATCCATGCCATTCTCTATACTATATACACTTGATATCATATTCCAGGTTATCACTAGTTTTATGCCTTATTCCATCTACAGTGGTTGGTATTCTTGAGTGGTCCAGAGCTACCTAATGTACATGAGTGGCCATGGATCCAACATACACAATTAGATACACTCAATTAGATATTTTTATCACTTTGTGTAGTTCAATTTTAGATGCATATACTACACATGGGTGGTCAATGATGGAGTCATAGACTACTTGAGTTCTTGAGCCACCCACATGAGAGGAATGGACACATTATCAGTCCAATCCAAACTATTCATAGGTCATGATCCACCAAGTAGGGGTGGGTAATGATGGATTCAAAATTGGATTGAGTTTTTGAGCCACCCACACATGAGGATTGATCAAGTTATTAGTTTATTCAAAGTTAATCATTGATTGATCACTATATACACACACACATAGGTTTTCACCAATTTCATGCTTTGGTTCACATACCCAATGAGGTGTATTCATAACTTTATTCTTTCCCATATCTTTACTTGGTTACTTCTTTATTCAACATAGTCTTTTGCTTTTGATATCTCTTAATTAAGGACTAATTTATGCACATTTCATTTATAGGTCATGTTTTGGATCATGCTTCACATACACATATCTAGATTCACATACTCAAACTTAGCTTCATGGGCTTAAATTTATATTTAAGTCTAGGTACACTTATTTTTCCTTTAGTCTCATCGTTTCACTTAACTACATTTCTAACATAAAGGGGGAGAAAATGTAATCAACTAAAAGTGGTATTTGAGTGCTAAGATTGATACTTGAGATTACCTATTCTTATCTTAGCCCTATACCTATCGTAGATCCCATTATCACACTTTTATGGCCTTTTTTCAAGCCAAAGGCATCCCTAGTCATCTCAAACATAGTCTTAAACCCTTATTTCTTGATCATGGCCCTTCATGCCCAGTATCCTATCAACTGGACATTGGCACCACATTAAAGACACTAGATCGATGTGGCTCTAGTGTCCCCAAAATGATGCTTATGTATTTTACCTTATCCTTATTTAATGAATATATTTTCAAAGGTAAAACCCTCCTAAGTTTGTCCTAAGCATTTTTATTGTTTGCACAAGCTATAAAACATGATAAATACATGACTTTAGACCTCTATCCATAAGATGTAAATTATATGTAAAATACCTATTCAAACATTAAATAAGTTGAGAAAAATCAAGGTTATTAATCTCTATTATACCCTAATTTTGCATACTACCATTTACAACTACCCTAAGCTAAAATTTTCTATATTTCCAATCTCATCAAGCACACCTAAAGCATTCAAGACCACTATCATTCTAACATCACTTGAACTTACACCAACACTTAGGTGGGGTGAACTAAATTGGACTTAATCCCTCCTTAGAGTATTGGTATGTAGCCAACTCTCTTCACAATGGGGTGTTGAGGATGTCTAGCCTATCCTATTAATAAACACACTTATTAGATTATGCCTTACTTGTAAGGAGGATTAGGGTTTGCATCATAAATCAATTATTATAATCACAATATAGAGTTTTATACTTTATGTGCATAGGAATAGAACCCAAAAACATAGATGCATGTGAACCTAGAATTTTAAAGTAGTCTTGCATAGAGGACATTAGTTCCATTATCAGGACACTAGATCCATATGGCACCTCTATCTAAATGTGTCACTATTATCTAGGAGGGGTTCTGATATAGGGATCCAATTTGTATCAAGTGTTTTCAAGAAAAGTCTTTATTTTCACATATTTATTAATATTTTTAAAAATTCAAAGCTAGTCAAAATATATAACAAACTAGTGGTTATTTTATGCATATTAAATCACTGATTTAGACTACTCAGCCCTTTAATCAAAGTTCTTACTTACACTATTTATTATTATTTTAAAAATGTAAAGTTAGTCAATTTTGTAACAAATTAGTGTTGTATTTATTGGATATTATTATTGTTGACCATTTTTTGCCCAACAGGCCAAAAAATCGGTCCCCCTTCTTTCATGCTGTTCTGAGCCAGTACTTTTGATTTTTGCATGAGTCTTTCCATTTCTACGGACTCTACAGGTTTTCTACGGACTTCACAAGGACTTCTACGAACTCTGCAGGTGTAGTCTTTTGGCAGATGAAGAACCAATTTATAGAGTGCAAGGTTTTACAAAGCTTCTTCAAACTCTTGTCTGAATAAATTCATAAGGAAAGAAAGCTAAAATGGTTCAAGGACACTTTTCCTTAAGGTTGGAAGAGTGGTTCAACAACATAATCTTTCCAAGAGTTAGCACCTTTGAACTGTTGAACCATTAAACTGGTTCAATGCCTTGGTTCATCGCTTGGTTCAAAGCCTTAGTTCAATCAGTCAGTTCATCAGCTTCGTTCAATCAGTCGGTTCAATGGCTTTGGTTCACACTTGGTTCAATCAGTCAGTTCAACTGCAAAGTTCATCAGCTCAGTTCAAAGGCTTGGTTCAATTCAGTTGGTTTAACATTTTAGCAAAGTTCAATGCTTTAGTTCAAATCTAAGTTCATTGCTTTGGTTTAAAGCTAAGTTCATTGAACCAATTCAATGCTTTAGTTCAAAGCCTTGGTTCATCACGACAAGTTCAAAGGCTTGTTTTAAAGTGGCACAGTTCAAACTAATGGCACACAGTGTTGAACTGTTGAACCATTTTGGGTTCAAGTAGTTGGTTGAAAGGAATGGTTAAAACACTTGGTTCAAGCGACAGGTTCAAAGGTTTGGTTCAACAAAGGTAGTGTTGAACCGTTGAACCGTTGAACCGTTGAACCATTTATGGTTCAATTGGTCAGTTCAATGGCTTAGTTCAATTAGGCGGTTCAAAGGAGTGTCCCAAAAAGTGAAGGACAAGTGCAATTGTGGAGGGAATTTCTAGGTTCAAGAGCCCTTGCAGAGGGAAGAGAGCACTTCAAAGAGGCCACAAAGAAGCGGCTAAGATATTTCAGAATTTTGTTAAGGCAAAGTCACAAGACAATTATTGCAAACTTTTTGTCCGTGGGAAAAATACCGAAGCAAGAAAGCCCATAGGAAAAAAGCCCACAGAAAAAGCCCACGAGGAAAAGGTCAAAGTAGAAAGTCAAAGGAAAAGGCTCGAAAGAATTTGCTAAGGATGGTGATGTCCCAAAAGCCGTCAACTTTAAGATGATAGACTAGTCATTGGTTTTCAAACTGTGACGGGCTCGCGAACATCAAATTTTACACCAAGAAAGCTAGAGCACAGAAGGCCCCAAGTGGCAACCATGAAAGGCTTTGACATGCTTTTTTAGGAGCAGCAGAACGTGCCATGTGTCCCCTATAAGGCTTAGTGGAAGCTGACAAGTGACAGCCTCCACGGTCTCTCTCTTTTGTCTTGTGAGAACTATGGTGGGCCCTTGATGAATTGTTAAATAAAGTGAAAGCCAACACATTTCCTCTTTTTTAGGACTTTCAAAGGGTGCCTAAAGCTTCCATGAGTCAAGCAGATGTTGCCACGTGTCCTTCCCATTTTATAGCAGAATGCGCCACGTGTCACTCACTAGAATCAATAAAAAATGGCCAAGGCAAGCAGCGAGAGCCTAAGGAATGTAGTGACCCACTAGAAGATAGCCCTTGAGGGCTGAAGGAGCTAAGAAGAGACAAGGCAAGGAGGAAGATGAAGTGCAAGAAAATACAAAGCAGTCTAAGTGTTGAGGAAAGGTGAGTTATTGCTAGATGGTCATCAAACGGCACAAATAGTGAGTGGCATGGCCTGCTTTCTCCATTTGGTATTTATGAGGGGACAAACCATAGTCTATTTTCAAGAAGAGAGTAGTTTTTTTGTAGAAAAGAGGCATATCCATGTTTTTCACATTAATGTGGAACACCTAAGTCAAAGTAGGAACTGACAATCAAATGGCTCCCTCTTCCCAAGGCTCAGAGCGCACATGGGCCAGCTTGCAAAAAGAGTGCCAAAGTCTTTCCCAAAAATCACCAAGTTCTCTTCCTCTCTATATATATTGTAAAGCTTCTCATTTGATAAAAGGATCCATTCTCTTAGCCTTAAGGCAAAACTCTGCCCAAAAATCTCTTAGGGCTTGTAAAGCAGAGCTCTACCAGATTTTACCTTTAATCAGGACTTAGCATTTTTACCTCTATCTAGACTTACACTTTAAAGTATATATTTGTGTTCTTATTTTGTGTTAAGTCATTGTATTTCATGTTTTTTATAGATTGATTACAACATGTCTAGTTCATTGTGAAGTCTCTTTTCTATAGGTCTACCAAAAGTGTCTACAACAAGAATATAGGTGCATGTGAATAGGTTGTCAAAGTGTGTCTCAGAACACCTTTGCTAGTTCCTTCCTCCATGTATCTCTATGGACCCTTGACTCACTGAAACAGAATAGTTTCCCATGTCAGATGAAGTGTATGGGCATTTCTTCCTGGTGAAAAGTGTATGTTCAGGCTGGGTGGGTCAACTTTTCTAGTGTATCACCTTTTCATTTTTAGGCTTAGGTTCTATTTTTAGCATCTCTCTCTCCCTTTTCACCCCCCCTTTTTTACATTTGTTTGTTAGCAGTAGGAGAAACTAGGGCCTACAAGATACATCAGAGGGATCTAGTCCTTATCTAGAGAGTCTCCCCTCTAGCTTCGTTGGTCCCACAGGCGAGAGGGGAGTTTTCATTGTTGCGTGTGGAAGGGTGGGAGCTAGGCATCCTACCCTGGGTGTAACCCAATGCATCAACAATTACCTCTATTTAGTCTACTCAACTCTTTAACAAACATAGGATTTACCAATACTAAGTCCTAAATGGTTAGAACATTTGGTGAACCTGACTTACTTCAAACAATACACAAACCCTAACCCTAGATAACCTTAGGGATTATATTTCCAACCTTATAGGAGCCTCAACCTAGTTTATATTTCATATAATCATGATAATAATGATAGATGAAGTTAATTACTTTTTGATGCAAAGCTTTCTAGCTTCTCTTGTATGTGTGTTTCCTTTCATTTGGAATGAATTCAAAGATGACATAAACACATATGTACATGATGCTTTCAAATAGTTAAAATATATGTCATATTTCATAGCATGTTATATTTATCTTATGTGTAATTCCATTAACAATCAAACCCTTAAACACATAGAGGATTTAACACCTAAGCTAAAAACTATGTTTCAAGTTTCAATGTCATATCTTATGCATAGGAAATAATTTCCTTCTCTTCCTCATCTCCATGAGGGTGATAGCTACTTTCCCTCTAACCAAGTCCAATTTATCACTCCTCCATGATATGAAGTAGCCTATACTATTATTATTGATGCCCATACTAAGCCTATATATACCTCTTCCCTATAGGGTGTGTGCCTACATCTTGAATTATAATTAACTAGGGTTTTTATTTGTGAAATTCTAAGTGATCAAATTATTAGTATAAACAAGCTAATTAGTATTAGAATTATAGAATCAAAATTAGTTATTAAGTGAAAAGGTCACATTATTGGTAAATCACATTACATGTACATATTTTTTAGAATATGTTAGTGTAAACAATGTATATGCATCTACACCTATCAAAGTTGTGCCTACCACTCTTTCATATTCAAATCATAAAGTAAAACATAATGCATCTATTATGAGTGATCAAAAATATTTAAAGGGTCTAATAAGATGTCAAGTGAGATACTAAGGTAAATGATTAAATCTAAGTTGATCAACCTACCTCCTCTACACCTAGTGAGGAGATCCAAATATTATTGTGCATATCATAGAATGCATGGACACCATATTGATTCATGTTTAGAATTGAAAATGAGAATACAATAGATAATAGATATAGATGAATTAAATAGTGACACATCATATAAATGACATATAATTTCACATCTACAAATTTAAAAAGGGTTAACTTTAAAAATAATACAAAAATGGTTACCAAAGCATAACTCAGAGAAACAAAAGGTCCTCAAAACACAACTAGAGCAAGAAAAAATACAACAATCATGTTTAAATTAAGTAAGATATGCAAATATACCTCTATAAAATGAGGCTCAACTTTCAAAGTTGGGTTTCATCAAAAATACCTACAACAGTTAGATTATCACAGTCAAGGTTTGGGCAAGTATGACCAAGGCATCACTTATCCTATTTTAGAAGTTGATAATGTTGGTAAACAAGGTTTGGTATTTATTGAACATCCCAAGGAAATCATTCACATATACAATTCATCAAGGCAAAAATTCTAGATACATATAAAATGTTAAAAAAGAACAAGGACTTAAGTTACAAAGTCAAACTCATGCTAAGTCAACAAGCATTCTCAAAAAAGGCTTTCTATCAAAATATCCTCTACATCATCATATGTATAAAATATTCATAGTTTAAAAGGGTAAAATCATAATCAATCTTCCAAAAACACAATTCAAAAAGGTTAAATCCATAGTGTGAGGCAATTTACTCTAGCATTCTAGGTTATTATGATTATTATGATTTCGCTAATGAATAATACCTAGATTCATACTATAACACAATTTAAATCCAACATAAAAATTACATTTCAAGAGAGATTACCATTCCCATTTTTGACATATGCCATAGTGATGGTGAGTCTCTCATGAGACTCATCGGTTAGTATTGTTCCTCCCTACTTGTATATACTTTCCTTCTTTCTTGTTCCTTGTACATAGTTTCATTTTTATGTTGCTTGTACATAAATTATATCCAAAAAATAGAAAAATATTATAATATTTCAAAAACACAAAAAACATTCAAAAATTTACTCAAAAAACATAAAATTATATATTATATACATTGCCATGTTTACACTTATTATATTTACGAGACACTACCTATGTTAGCTATCTTAGTATAGTTGATTTTATCATACATATATGCTTCATTTGTTAATATCTAGTGCTTGAATATTCTTACAAGACTCAGGTCCATGACACCAATCTATATTTTTTTATTATCTATCCACTGGGGGCTTTTACATGGATACATAGGTTCTTCATTTGACACATTCACCAACTAGGGGCACCTTATTATTTAGATTTTCTATTACATACATTATTATATCTATATTGACACCCTTGTGAATGCTAAACATGACATACATCTTAAATTAAAAACTTAAGCTTAGATTATTTTATATTTTGTTGTTATGTATGCACATTATATTAGATCATTATGTAGTTATCATATATTCTCTAGTTAACACACATTTTGAAAATATTTTTATGTTGAGGATAGTTCTTGTACATGTTCAAAAACTCCCCTCAAAAAATGGGGAATTCAAAGGGATTTATCATAGAGATCAGGCTCTTATATTGTACTCATAGTACATTTTTTAGCACACAGGCTTAGATTATATAAATCAAACTTGGGTAAACATAGGTGGAAAATAATGACACAAAGATTAACATAATTACACAAAAATTAGACCGAAAAGACACTCATGCCCAAATTTTGACACTAGGGCCACATTTATATTATTGGTGATACTATCATATAACCTTAGTTTTATAAAAACTTAGATTAGCCAAAAAAGTATAATAGGTACAATACAGGTGTACACAAGTTTAGTTACAAATTTATCAATTTTTTCTCAGATTTATACTAGTTCAGCTCAAATTCAAACTAGGTTTCTCAAATTAGGGGAATCATGCATGGCTTGACCATTCCCATTTTTAGTTTAGATACCTAGATATATATTATTACATCTCATTCTAGAATCCATATGCTCATATATTAAATTTGGGGGCATGTACATGACATATTGATTTGGTATGTTCACTTACACACAAGTTGTTTAGATGGAATGAAAAATTCCATATCATTCTCTATGTTGTATATACCTGACATCATATTCTAGGTTGCACACCAATTTCATGCCTTACTCCATTTTTAATGGTTGGTATTCATGAGTGGCCAATAGCTATCTAATATACCTAAGTGGTCATAGCAATGACATACCCAATTAGACATTTATAGTTAGATCATGCAATTTTAGTCTTAGGTGCATCTACTACACATAGGTGGGTAATGATGGAGTCATAGCCTACATGAGTTCTTGAGCCACATACATGAGAGGGTTGGACACACCATCAATCCAATACAAGCTATTCAAAATTCATGATCCACCAAGTAGGGGTGGGCAATGATGGAGTCAAAATCAGATTGAGTTCTTGAGCTACCCACACATGAGGATTGAGCAAGCCATCAACTCCATCTAAGTTTTTCACTAATTGATCACTATATACATGCACATACATACATTGTGAGTAGGTTTATGCATTGGTTCACATACCCAGTGAGGTGTATTCATTCATTTTCTCTCCTATCTCTTTATGCCATTTTGATTAGTTTTACTTTTTCACTCAGTTTAATATTTGATTTTGATATATCTTATGTAAGGATTGATTTAGGCACGTTTCACTTACAGGACATGCATTGAAACATGTTTCACATACTCAGACCTAGCTTCACATACTTAGATCCAAACTCATGATATTCACCTCTTGGTAAGTCTAGGTATGCTTATGTTTCCTTTATCCTAATCATTTCTATTTTATAAATTTCTAGAATAAAGGGGGAGCCAAATGTAATTACCTAAAAGTGGTATTTGAGTGCTAAGAGTGCTACTTTAGACTACTTATCCCTAGCTTAGCCCTAGACCTATCTTATATCTTATTATCACACTTATCCAACCTTCATGAGGGCCACAGGTGTCCCTAATCATCCATAAATTAGTCCTAGACCCTCATTTCTTGATCCTAGCCCTTTGTACCTAGTGTTCTACAATTTGGACACTAGCACCATAATAAGGACACTAGTGTCCCAATTATTGTGCTAATGTCCTTTTCCTCTATTTTTCATAAACATATATCTTTTCAAATATCAAACCTCTTAGGGTTAGCCTAGACCTTTTTTATCACCTACATAAGCATCAAAATGGTATAAATACATGAATTTTATCCTTCTAACCACAATATAGAAATTAGATGCAAAACACACATTCAAACTCAAAACAAGTTATGCACAATTGATATTATCAATCCCTATCTACCTTACTTTTGCATACTACCATCTACAACAATCCTAAGCTTAGATTACCTAATTTTTTAATCTCTAGCATGTTTAAAGCACTCAAGGTCACTATCATACTAGATTCACTTGCACTTGCACTAGTACTTAGGTGGGGATAACTACATTGGGCTTGATTTATCCTTAGAGTATCGGTATATAGGAAACTCTCATCATAATCATGTTGAGGATGTTTATCCTACCCCACAAACAAACATACTTTTTAACTTGAATCAACCAGATGTCCTAAATACAAAGAGGATTAGGGTTTTCTCATAAATCCAATCAAAATAGGCAATATATAGGGTTTCAAGACTCATGCATGTAGGAACAGACCTCATAAATCTAGATACAGGTACACCCAGAAGCTTGGGATAGTCCCATAAAGAGGACACTATTGCCAATATAGGGGCACTACCACCACATTCCAAATAATGTAACTATTATCCAATTAGGACACTACTATCTAGGAGGGGTTTTAACACCTATATATTTTTTGTGACACTTAGACTAGCTTCTACCTTAGTTTCTAGCCTTGAGATCATTTGTCTCAATTATTTTCTAGCTAAGTTCTTACTTGCTCTATTTATTATTATTTTTAGAAAGGTCAAAGTTAATTATACAAATTAGTGGCTATATTTATTGTATATTATTATTTTGATTTATTCTACTCAACTCTTTAAATAACATAGGATTTATACT
The DNA here is from genome assembly GCA_037957365.1 of Torreya grandis. Lineage (NCBI taxonomy): Eukaryota > Viridiplantae > Streptophyta > Pinopsida > Cupressales > Taxaceae > Torreya > Torreya grandis. The sequence goes on along the minus strand of JARHVA010002663.1, from coordinate 506,375 downwards.
TGCAAAGTCCTAATAGGTTAAAAAAGAAGGATATGTAACCCAGATGGAAGGTCACCCAATGACCCAAATAAATTTGTATGGACTAGCATATGGAGTTTGAAAGCATGGCTGAAAGTGAAATCTTTATTATGATTAGCCACTCATGGGAAGATCCTAGTAGGGGAAAACCTAAAAAGGAAAATTTTTAAAGACCAATTCTTTGTATCTAATGTTATATTAGTGAAGAGAATGTATAACATCTCATTATACATTTTAAATTCACCTCAGGACTTCAAAACGATTTTCTAGATAAGTACAACTTGAACTAGACACTACACGATAACCTTCCAAATCACCTAAAAGCATGGTAGTGTAACAATATACTAAATATTCTAAAGCATATTTGGGAAATGGGTCCTATTGAGAATATCTACTAAGAGGGGGGGATGAATCAATATACAATAATGTACATTCAATTCCAAAACCCTTTTATCATTCATTAATCTGATCTAGCAACATGAACATGAAAGGTTAAACATCTAAAACATGAACAAGAACATACATCATGTGAACACATCATTTATGTGGGAAACCCTCTAGGTAGAGAAAACCCACTCTCAATCCTTCAAAAAAATGGACTATAGTCCTATAAATATATAACAAACATGATACTTTAGACCACCACCAACTGATCGAGCATCCACCCCTCAATTTAGTCTAGCTCCAACTAGACCTATAACTAACTCCAAATAGCAAGGAGGATAAAACCCCTCAGTGATTAAGCACCCACTCAACCAATTCTACTATAATTTACACCATTTCTCTGATGTTTTCTATACCCAATGATTACCTTTTCTTTCTCTAACACCTATAAAATTGCTTCTCTTCACAAGGCAGACACACCTACCTCATTTTCTCAACCAAGCCACCCTTTAGACTATTAGTTCTAATGAATTGTTATCTCATGAACATGATAAATCAAACATGAATGACCCTCTTCACCCTCTAATGGTCCTCAATGACCCATCTCTACTCCTTGACTGAGCTCTTTTATTCTCCTTTGTCCACACATTCTCACATCCATTCAAATAGGCCAATTTGACCTTGTATATATACCACTCTTTCATCTAAACCATCTTGGTCAGCCAAGATATTTTCCACACTTTTCTAACCCTTATAAAATATCCTCATGTTACATTAATGGAACCATCTCTCCATAGGTCATCCATAACGTAAAGCAAGCTTAATCCTCCTTTAGATCTCAATGAGGTCTAATGCATTAGCCCTTATAGGTCATTCACCACATATGAATATCTCCATGAATAATAGACCTCACCAATGCTTAAAAAACATCAAAATTGCCTCCAATATATCATTTATCACTCCCACATGGGTCTAAAACATTTGGAACTCTAATTCATGCCTTGAACCAAGATTTTTAGACTGCTTGTTAATAGGCCTAGAAACATAGTCATATAGACTGAATCATAAAGAATATTTTCTCAAATAACCACTTGAAAAAATAATATTAATAGCTCCTCCATAACTTAAACAAAACCTCTAAATCCATTTGTCACCTACACATAGCATACACAGATCCAAACCAACTCAAACAAACTGATTATGCACACTGATAAGTCAATCAAAAATCTTTGACTGCTCCAAAAAAACTAGAGATAAAGTATAAATACCAAATCCATGTATTAAATCTCTAATAAATAATATCACCAAGATCTCACTCACCTCAAACTTTTCTTATAATAGCTCAAACTAGCCTCTCCAAATAAGCCACTCTAGACTACCTACAAGCTTTAAAAACTAGTCATGATGAACATGACATCTAACACTTGTGTGGACACTTCCTTGATCTTCAAAATGCATTTATGTGATCCTCCAAAACCTTATAAAATTTCCAATCATAAAATTCACATGCTTCAATGGCCACTTTGCTACTGCAAACCATTCTCACTGTCATGGGTTCCAATATCTTGTCTTACACAGACTAATCATTTTGTGATTTCCTTCTAACTATTTTATAATCGCCATCAACACTTACAAATAAGTACACAAGGAGGGATAGGTCTTTAACTAAGACCACAAACCATTTTTTCCATCCCTAAACACTTGAAATCAATCCTTAAGTAGGATCTCACTTTGACTGGCTTTTGTTCACTATTTTCTCCATTTCCACTCTACTGATTAGTTAACTTAATTGACTTAGATAATTGACACAGTGACTATTTCTTACCAAAACAACTCTATGGACTTTAATAATAATTCCTAGCCTTTAATCTCTAACAAATATTATGTGTTGACTCAGTCAACCCTACTTGTAGCACTAAAATCTTTAGAAACAAGCATATTTTTGTACCTTCTACTCACTACCCTGACACACCACTACCACCTATAGATGCTTAGAGGATTCCTCTATACCTTCCAATAGTCAAACATAGTCAATCAAACCATTCTAGGTCCTTTCTAGAAATATCTCTCCAATCACTTCATTATGAGGGTTTATAAAGGGTTTTAAACCAATTTACATTCTTAACAAATGTTCATAAAGCTCTATCCCTCAATCCACTACAAAATACGTGGAAAGGATTATTAGGTCCATTGAAACCTCTCCTAAAAGACTCAGGTCCCCATGCAAAGTCTACACATGCCAATGAGCATCACAAACTTCTTCTCAAGATAGGAAACCTCTATTTTGCATGCACAAAATACTTCCCAATGTACTAACTTTCTCTCTCTTCCTCTGCAAGGCCTAAAACTTGGTCAACACCTTTTAATAACCATTTCATACCACAAATTATGATTAAATGAGCTCTTCCAACTATAATCTCTTCATGACTACTCACAAGGACCTCATTAGCCCACCTAGGCCAATGGCCAAACTATCATGTAGATCATTGTCCACCTCTTGAAAACCATCTACCTATCCTCATAGCACACTATACATGTCCAACATGCATATGACAAGCATACTAAGCTCATCATCATGATATAACTCTTAATGTACTAAAAAACCCATAGGAAACTACACATGTCAAGCCCTCAAGGCATAGGATGACTTGCACTCCACCTAAATACCACTTGGAAGGATTCCAATTTCTCTCTCAACCATATGGACATACCATGTACTCTCTCTCCATGCTTCATGATATCCACTCATGCCTCCATAGAACCAACTGCTCCCACAAGCTCTCATTAGTAACCAAGTACTAAGATCATGCATATTAGACCAAGAGCACTCTCATACCACTTTGTCATCACCAATGCCTCCTAACATCAATGACAACACATCACTACCACCAATTTCTCAATAATATTCCCCTTTTTAATTGATGAGAACACCTCCTTTACTCTCTTTCCCTTTGCCAAAATGACAAAGTGGACTCATCTACCAGACATGCTCTTCTATCTTTAATCAATAAAATTAAGAACACAACCAAGATCACATACCTTTCTTTCCCATCCTTTGAAACTCATAGCACACTAACTATCAACAATAGATCATAAAGCAACCATAGTGCTCCCCCTTAGACCAAGCTCCTTTCAAGAACCAACTTAGGTCATAGCTCCAAAAGACCTATAAGATCCTTGGACCTCACCACTAGGAAAGCACACTAGCTCCCCCTTAGACCACTACCACTTGATAAACAAATAACTCATCTCCCCCTTTGTTAAACACTAAACTCAGACCTCTAAGTCTCCAAAAGACGTAGATAACACTAAAGCACACTTCCTTCCTATATCCTTGGACCTGTCACCAATTTCTTAGTAACATAATTCCCCTTAGGACCCTAATCCACTTTAAAGTCTCCCCCTTAGTATATATAAACCATTCATACCTATAAGACCTCCAAGAATACCTACCATTACTTTAAACAAAAACAAGAGCACCATAACACTATGCAAGCTCACATATATTTGCACTCAAGGCACATTGCAAACCACCGAAGGCACTTCAAGTATAGAACTATACCTGAATCATGCTTATAATATACCAACCTACTCATATTTAATTAAAAAATCCAAACTTATTTTGAAAGATATCAAAAAATTGCTCAATTTCTCCACTAGACCTACTTAGACCCCTTGTAGCCCTATCTAGCCATTGCAGACCTCATAAATCTTTGCCCTAATTAGTTCAAGTCATGAAACTTCATATTTTAATGCCAATACCATGCCCCCTTAGTAATACCAAGAATGAGACTCCAAATCATCCTTCTTATCATACTTCCTTCTTTAGCCCTATTGGCCAATTAGGCCTCCTAAAAGACCAAAACTTGAATAACTTGAAATATGCTTATCTTCATACCATTGAATTTTTTTTTTTAACAACCCATTTTTATTTTTTCAATTTATTTTAATCTTTAAACCTCCAACTCTAAATATAGACCACTTTTCTAAACATGCCCAAATGACTAGGCCTTTAAAGTAAACCTTGGTAAAAGGTCAACCTCCGATCAACATAGACACCTAAGATAGATACCATAATTGGATACCATAAAAAATCACTTCCATGCTAAATTTCAAGCCTCCACACCTTTGGGAACCATGACTTCCTTTAGACTACCAAACACATGCTCACGAGAAGAGAAGCCTGTGATCACTCAAAACCTTCCATACAGCAAAAATTGAATTTTACAACATGTAAAACAACCTATAACATGTCTCATACACATATTAATACCCTCTTTATCATAAAAAACTTAATGACATTCACCCAAGCTCATTGAATTTCTTGAGAACCACCGATCTAAACCTACAAAGTCAGTACACACAACTAGCACCATCACCAAAAGATTAAAAACCTACCTGAGTGCCTCTTAGTCTTCATTAAACCTTTTATTATGATTTTACATGTCAAACCCAACTTTAATCAACTTTATCAAACCTTCTATCCCTAATAAAACATCAAAAGAGCACATTAGACACACTTTAGGCAGTCATCACTGCCAAAATTGGTTGACTCTAAATTTTGACCACAAAATACACCTTTGAGCACCATATAAGCTCAACCCACCTATAAATGACTCATGAATATCTTTCTCATGACCTAGAATAAAATAATCAACCTTTCTTCTTCAAATCACTACTTAACCAAGGCATCAAAAATTGATCAAAAATGCACTTTAGGACTAGGAGACCTGAACATACCTCTTGAACAATTACCCTTGCTTATTTCTCTTTATTGATATATAATATAAATTATACCTCATCAAGTGGGCTTGAAAATATTTTTTTGAATATTTATTTAAACACAAGCCATTAAGACTCAAATCATAGATTAACTTCTTATGGAGCAAGACAACTCTACATGTCACAATCTTCAACCTTTGTTTTTATACAAACAAGACCTAGCCTAATAGATCAGAATTATAATCATCTTTTGATCATACACAATATATCTATATGTCCTTTTCAAGATCTTGTGAGGTTACTAAAATATCAAGAGAATATTACAAATCAAAACAAATCCTTCATGAATACATTTGCAGACTCCTTTTCAAGAATATAAGAACCTTGTGATGCTACAAGACATACTCATCTTCAAAAATACTATGAAATCCTTCATTATTATTAAATTATGGAAAAAATACCTTTAAGACCATATAACTCTTCTTAAATACTCTTCATATATACATAAAGAACCAACTTTAGCAAGCATTGTCTGGATTTGAAAACTCAGAACTTGTTATCTACAGAACACTAAAACCCTCTTTATGATATCAACAACATGACCAAACATTTTTCATAACCTTTTGGGGTCATATATATGTCAAATAACATTTTCATATACTTTTATCAGCCACCTTGAGTTTCTAATATTACCATTCAGCTCAGCTAGTCACACAGCCTATCAATTTTGAGACACAATCAACTTCCATGGAGATTTTCTTCTAAAGACACACTTCTAGATCTTTCTTAGTGAACCATACTTTGTCATATAATTTTTTTCAATTTTATATGAGTATTATCCATGCATAGATATCCATAATACATTTTATTTTACTTACAAAGCTTCATTGACTATCATATCTTCTATAGGTATGAAGGAAGCCTAATTCCAATTACCCTATTTGCTTCAATGAAAAACTAATGAATCAAAATGGTCCATAAATTCCTTAAAAATCACTTAATCCTATCAAAAATTCATTGATTAAAACATATAATATATCTCACCATGCTTAAAATCCCTATCATACAACTCAGGTTTGATCTTGCATTTGGCTTCAGTATAGACCTTCTTTGAACTTGTTAGTGTCAATATGCAGACCTTTATGCAGACTTCAAATCTAATTTTCACTAACTTATCCATCATATAAAAACCTTAAAAATTCATTACTATTGAAATAAAAACTTATAAAATATTAATAATCATGACAACAATAAGGTTACCATACTGATAATCAACAACTCTATCAACTCTGCCAATAAGCTGACTAGGCAGACACCATCAACCAAGCTACTCACAAGATCACCTTCCAAGATGATTAAGCCTCAAGAAGGAATTTATATGATACCAATTATTGATATTATATATTGAGATTTGGGTGGTTAATTAGTATACAATAATGTACATTCAATTCCAAAACCCATTCATCATTCATTAATCTAATCTAACAATATGAACCTAAAAGCTTAAACATCCAAAGCATGAACAAGAGCATACATCATGTGAACATTTCATTTATGTGGGAAAAACTCTAGGGGGATAAAACCCACTATAAATCATGTAAAATAGTGGACCATAGTCCTATAAGGATATAAGAAACATGAGACTTTAGACCAGTACCAACTGATCAAGGAGCATCCACCCCTCAATTTAGTCTAGCTCCAACTAGACCTTTAGCTAGCTCTAACTAGCAAGGAGGATATAACCCCCTAGGTGATTAATCACCCAAAAAACCACATATAATTTACACCACTACTCTGATGTCTTATACACCTGATGATGAACTTCTCTTTCTCTAACACCTACAAAATGGTTTCTCTTCACAAGGCAGGCACACCTACCTACCTCATTTGCTCAACCAAGTCACCCTTTAGACTGTTAGGTCTAATGAGTTGTTATCTCATAAACTTGATAAATAAAATATTAATTATCATAATAACCCTCTAATGTTCCTAAATTACCCATCTCTACTCCTTTAATGAGCTCTTTTATTTTCTTTTGTCCACACACTCTCACATCCATTCAAATAGGCCAATTTGACCTTGTATATATACCACTCTTTCATCTAAACCATCTTGGTCATCCAAGATATTTTCCACACTTGTATAACCATTATAAAATATCATCATACACATTACATAATGTTACAATATCTCCATAGGTCATCCATAATCCAAAGCAAGCTTAATCCTCCTTTAGATCTCAATTAGGTCTAATGCATTAGCCCTTATAGGTCATTCACCACGTATGACCATATTCATGAATAATAACCCCCAATAATGCTTAAAAAACATAAAAAATACCTATAATATATAATTTATCACTCCCACATGTGTCTAATACATTTTTAACTCTAATTCATACCTTGAACCAAGCTTTTTAGACTACTTGATAATAGGCCTAGAAACCCAAAAAACACAATCATTTATAAATGAATCATATATAAGATTTTATCAAAAAAAACATAAAAAAATAATATTAATAGGTACTTCATAACTTAAAAAACACCTCAAAATCCATTTTTCACGTTCACATAGCTTACACAGATCCAAACCAACTCAAACAAACTGATTACTCAAACTGGTTATGCACACGAGAAACTCAATCAAAAATATTTGACTACTCCAACCAAAATAGAGAAAAATTATAAATAAAAAATACAATTAATTAATATATGACACTCATATAATATCACCAATCTCTCACTCACCTCAAACTCTACTCAAAATAGCTCAAACTAGCCTCTTCAAATAGGCCACTCCAAATTGCCTACAAGCTTCGAAAACTAGTCATGATGAACATGACATATAACACTTGTGAAGACACTTAATTAATATTATAATTAATTCATGTGATCCTCAAAAAACCTTATAACATTCCAATCACAAAATTCATATACTTTAATGGCCACTTTGCTATTACAAACCATTGTCACTATCATGGGTTCTAATATCTTAACTTACATAGACTTATCTTACATAAACTAGTCATTTTGTGAACTCCTTCTAGATATTTTATAAGCACAATAAACACTTACACATAACTTAAATCAGAGGGATACGTATTTAAATAAGACCCCAAACTATTTTTTCCATCCCTAAACAACTAAAATCAATCCTTAAATAGGTTCTCACTCTAACTAGCTTTTGTTCACTGTTTGCTCCATTTTCACTCTAGTGACTAGTCAATTTAATTGACTTAGATAATTGAAATAGTGGATATTTATTTCAAAAAAATATATGGAATTTTATAACAAGTCTTAGCCTTCAATATCCAACAACTCTTATGTGTTGACTTAGTCAACCCTACTTGTAGCACTAAAATCTTTAAAAATAAACATATTTTTGTACCTTCTGCTTATTGCCCTAACACACTACTACCACCTCAAGATTCCTATAGGATTTCTATATAACTTAAAATATTAAAACATAGTCAACTAAATCATTATAGGTATTTTCTAGCAATATCTCTCCAATCACTTCATTATGAGGGTTTATAAAGGGTTTTAAACTAGTTTACATTCTTAATGAATGTTTATAAAAATTTGTCCCTTAATCCGCTAAAAAATACTTGGAAATTATATTAGGTCAATTTTCCACCTCTTCCAAAAGTATTAGGCCCCCGTGAAAATTATAAACATGCTAATGAGCATCACAAACTTCTTCTCGAGCTACGAAACCTCTATTTTGCATGCATAATATACTTCTTAATTATACTAACTTGCTTTCTCTTCCTCCTCAGGGCCTTAAACTTGGTCAACACATTTAAACAACCATGTCATACCACAAACCATGATTACATGATCTCTACCAATTGTAATCTCTTCATGACTACTCACAAGGACCTCATTATCCCACCTAGGCCAACTAGACCAATTGCCAAACTATCATGCAGATCATTGTCCACATATTAAAAACCATCTACCTATCCTTTTATCACTATATAAATGTCAAAAATTCATATTCCAAGCATACTAATCTCCCCATCATGATATATCTCTCAAAGTACTAAAAAACCCATAGGCAATTACACGTGGTCAAGCCCTTAAGGCATAATATGACTTACACTCCACCTGAAGACCACCTGAAAGGATTCCAATTATTCTCTCAACCATATGGACATACCATGTACTCTCTCTCCATGCTCCATGTTATCCCTCATGCCTCCATAGAACCAACTACTCTCACAGGCTCTCATTAGCAACCAAGTACTAAGATCATGCATATTAGATGAAGAGCACTCTCATACCACTTTGTCATCACCAATGCCAATTGACATAAATGAAACCACATAACTACCACCAATTTCCCAATAGGTCCAAGTCTCTTAACCTATAAAGTTTGGATCAAACATAATGTGAGAATTTTTAGGATAGGGTTAGGTATAAATATAGAAGGAATGTCTGGTTAGAAATAGAAGCCAATATTAACCAAATTATCACAATAAGTAAGTAACCAAAGAATAAGGAATTAGATTCAAAAGAAACCAAAATCCTCCAAAATTAGGGAACAATTAGAAGCATCTATGACACTATGAAACTGAGTAATAAATAGAGAAAATAAGTAATAAGGAATAATGTGAAATGGTCTCCACTAGAATAGGGATGGAAAAAGGTAAACTTTGATGTAGTGGAAAAACACAACCTTGATAAGCCTGGTGTAGGGAAAGCTTTTAGAGACCATAATGACCAAGTAATAGCCTATAAAATATTCTCTATTAGAATCAATATGAATAATATGATGGAATCCAAAGGCCTCATTCTATGGATGAATTTGGCTTTGAAGGAAGACATTAAAATGATGGAGAACAACAAAAATCCAAATTGGAGAATAAAAAGAATAATTGAAGAAGCGTTAATAATTTGGAACCAATTTTAGGAAGTAAAATTGAATCACATTCTATGAGAATGAAATAAAGTAGTAAACTAGATAATAAAACTAAGCCTTTGGGCCCCATCAATTGATAACACATGAAACAGGAGGAATATCTCTAAAAATAAGGAGATGGAGAGATTAGAGGAAATCATTCTAAAATAATGCTTTATGTCATGAGAAGATTGAATGCAGTGACACCAAGTAAGGAATAAAGGATAAGTAGGAAAAGAGAAATTTCAAAACAAGGGAAGAATCAAACTAAGCATATTGAAATACCCTAAAAGGAAAAGTATAATGGAAATGACACTAAGAGAGCACAAGGTGGAATGAACTAGCCAAAGTAGCTAATGACAGTTGTTTATAAACTTCCATTATAGACAACATGGGGAGAGAGGGAGATCAAAAATAAAGTCTAGTTTTAATGTTATCAATGACTTTCTAAATGTGGCATAACCCCTCATACCTAAATACACTTCACCCTTCCCAAATATCATTCAGCTTACTATGACTCCTACTAGTTATCACATTATTACATTGATTGTGTACCATAATTCTCCCAATTTGGCAAAGATTTTAGTATAACTCCTCTCGATGGCCATAGATATTTTTTAAGTTTTACACCTCCTCTTATCAATCACTATCAACAAGTTATAAAGGCTTAAGATTGCCACATAAAAATCATAAGCTGCATTGCCATGGGACCTATAGGAGGATGTGGATGCCCATCTTCCCCAACCAACTAAAACATACAACAAAGTGAGTGGTCTATAGATTAGAAGAGAGGAATATAATTCCATTTAGTTAGTTAAATTGGAGGATACTACTAGAACATCATAAGACACCTATAGAGGGGTATCATCAGAGTAATAGAACCCAAACTATGCATAGAAAAATTATAAATTTCAAACATAAAATTAGTAAAGGGAGATGAAATGGATAGATCCAATAAAGGGAGATGCTTATACACAACTATTCATGAAGGTAGAAGATAGAATAGGAGGAATGACTAGAATAGGCATAACTAGGATAAAGGAAAACATAAAGTGGAAGGTCCTAATAATAACAACCTCAATGATACTAGTAAGATAAAGGTAGGAATGTCATTAAAAGAGCCAAAAAAAAGATAGTCCTTCATCAAGATAGAGGAATCATAGAATTCTTGAGAATGGGAAAAAGGAGAAAACTCAAATCCAAGCAGTGACAAGCCCAATCAAGGAAGCTGAATCCTAGATAGTCCGAAGGACCTAATTAATGGCATTCACTCTATCAAGGAAGTCATGGTAAGAATTAATAACCTTGTTTTTAAGCAAAATCATGAATATCTTGAGCAAAAAAATAAGATGGATACTTTGATCAAAAGATTTTAGGAGATCTTTATGGCACACTTCAATATGAAGGAAGTAATAAATGATAATCTAATTCATATTAAAAACTTCATTTTAAACATCAAGAAGGGGGTGAGACTCCACACTTAGATACTGACAATGGTGTGCATTAACACAAATAAAATAAGAGGAATGAAAACCACCCTGATATGAATATCAAAGGACACTATGAACATGAAATATCACCTACATCATTAACACTGTGTGCAAAATATTAATTCATAGGTGATCCATCCAATAGAGGAAGTAGGGGATGAAGAAGATAACTATATTTTGTTTGGTCAGGGGGGACTTGCTAGGTGTAGATATAGTATAGTCATGTGTTTGTAATAATGTAACCTTGTTCTTTGATAAGGTCTAAATTCATGTCATCGTGTGTTAGGTCAATCTGACCCATGTCATTATAAATGTATCTCTTATAATTATAATAAAAATTTTAATTATAAAATATATATATATATATATAATTCAATACCCTTATGGTGTGGGCCAACTTGAATTATATTTTATTCTTGTTATAAACTAAATTACACTTTGATTGTTTTCATTCTTACACACTTGAATAGTTAATTTTGAAGAGAATAAAAGACTTGATAAAATAAAATGAAAGAAACAATACTAACATAAGCCTTAAACTAATAGAATAATAAAAATAGCATACACATAATATTACATAGTATAAAATATTTCATCTAGAAAAACCCTTTTGGGTAAAAAATCCATCACAATAAATCCTTTTTTATATTAACTCAATTATTTACAAAACAATTATATAATGTCAAGTTATGTTTTTCCCATACAATATGTGTGAGTATATATAGGCATGTCAATAAGTAACAATCAAAGTAGTATTACAATACCATGGGTTCTAAAACCTTGGGTTATATAAAACATGGGCTAAAACCACATAAATATGATCTCATAAGACTCTATTATGGATATACAATCTAGTAGAGTGTAAATCATGGAAAATATAAAATACATTTCTAATAATCTCCCACTTGTTGAATACTTTCCATAGGGAGCCACACGACCATACCTTCAGTAGCTAAAGGTAACTATGCACATTGATTTTCTACACCAATAAAATTTCTCTATATATCACAATCTTTATCAATGAATCAACAACATTCTCAACTTTATCCACCTTCTCTAATAGTATATTTTTCTCCTCTGCCATTTTCATTACAAAATGGTATTGTACATCATTGTTTTTCAATTTTAGAGTGATACTCAGGGTTCTTTGCTAGACAAATTGCACTTTAAGAGTCATAATATATACTTATAACCTTTTCAAAACACCCAATAGTGGAAACTAACCTTTGAATCCAAATTACATCCTTGTTTTCTTGAGTAGTTGCCATGTGTGCACCAAATTTTAGGTTCAAGCAATATTACCAAAATTAGCAATAAAACCTAAAAATTAATATCACCAATAGGAATGGATAAAGAAGGAAAATAAAAATGAATAACACATGCTTACCACCATTTTTACCTCCATAAAACTCCATTCTAGGATTTGCACTTGAATGATTTGATGCCAAAACTTGAATTATTAGAGTACTTAATGAACTCTTGATAATGGCTTCTAATGCTTGTGTGAAGTGGATGATGGCTTGGATGAGAGCTAGAAGGCTGTTATAGATGAAATGAGAGTGGTAATATGATATCTTGATGGCTTGATGGATGATTTACAAAATTATTTTAAAGGTGGAGGGATAGTTATAGGCAAGAAGGGAAAGATCAATGGTCCAAATTCAAATTTGGGCCATTGATATCAAGGACTAGGAAATTTCCCTGGAATTTTTAATTCCATAGAAATCTATAGAATTAGAGAATTTTAGAGAAGGCAGCTATATTGGGGAAGATTTATATAATCCTATAATTCTATAAATCTTCCCATAGGGTTTAGGGTTTTAAGAGAGGCTAGGATAGGGTGGTGGGTAGGTAGGTGAATAAATATGAATTTTAAATTGTCAAGTGGGTTTAGGGAGTAGGTTAGTAGGTAATATGCTCTATTATGAGTTTAATTAGGAGATTAATTGGTTTTTGGGATGGGTTAAAGGTTTATGGGATATAGGAATAAGATGGGGATTATTAGGTAATTATTTATTTTGGCTAAGACAAATAGGAATTAGGCTAAATTAGTGTAAATTAGCATAATTAATAGGGTGAGCATAATTTAGTGCATACGTTTTGCCCCTCTTTGAAAGGGTTTTGTGAGTGGAAGGAGCAACGATCTTTTAAAAAAAAAACCCTGATGTTATATGGTGTCAATTGTTAGTGGGATATGATGCCCCCTCAAGGGAACATGTAGGGAGAAAGTGACTCAAATGGTCACTCAAAATAAAATAATGGGGTGGGATAAGACTCATATCTAAATGGGGTTGGGATGCCCTTATTTACCAAATGATACCCCAAGAGTGATGATGATAAAGTAGCTCAAGTGATAGGTTCTAGACAAATGACTATGTCTAGAAGGTGTTTAAATTGATAGGATGAGATTGATTTAAATGTGATGAATTTAAGATAATGATGAGTCTCATAATAAGGATGCATGTTAGGGGAAGATTGAAAAAGGGATAAGAGGTATAAGGATTTTTGATTGGTGAAAAAGAATAACTTTTCATAAGATTTGGGGCTTCAAAATGATATGTGATCTTAAAGTGACTAGTCTAGAGATAGAACAGTGATGAGGGATGAATGGTGGTTGAGATATCCTAGGGAATAAATAGTAAGACTAGGTGTTACCTACATAGTCTTAAAAGACCTCAAGATAATGTAGTTCTAGATGTGGGATAAGATGGATGATAAGGGGTTGGACATGTCCTACCCCAAAAAATGTTAGAAGATGGTTAAAATTGATTGAATTAGGATGTGTGGATAATTAAATGGTATTGGGGATAGGGGATGTTAGTAAGGGGTTGTTATGGGGTAGGTGGGGGGGAATATAGGAAAAAAGAGCTATATTTAGGTCATTTACGCCTTTTGTCTTCTTATAAATTGAGCTTCTGAGGAGAAACCATGGATTGGATAGCCTAAGATTCCCGTCATGATGAGAGAGTCTGAGAGTACTAGATGGAGGTAGATGTTGGACCTACGGTGAGTAATGAAAACTATAGCTCAGTATTTTTATGATTTTTTTTAGTTTGTATGAATTTTTTAGCTAGATTTTGTATAAAAAGACATCATCTAGCTCATCTTGACAATACCATGACTAGCAATTTTACCCTTAGTTGCAATATTGCCAACACAAGTTGTGAGATTATAATGGCATCTTGTTGTATTAAAATACCACAAGTGGCAAATTATGATATTGCGATACCATAATAGGGGAGTTGTGGTATTGTAATCCCATGACTTTAGAGTCATGGGTTTGTAATCCTTCTATTATCAAGTCATAAGTTTATCAAAATCATGAATATGGTTACTTCACAAGTAGTGATATGCTAAGAGTAGGAAAAATGGGTAAATGATGAGTTAGATGAATTAGGTTAGATAGACTTGGAATTTTAGGCTAGTGAATTAGCTTCGAGGGTTGGGTGAATAGGTGAGTTAGATAAGCTAGATGAATAAGATGAAGTTAGTTGGTCGAGTGGGTTAGTTTAGGTCAATTTTCATATTTAGGGTTATAAGGATCTAGGGTAATTTGGGTGGGATTGATGAGATAGGGGTTAGGCTAGGGTGATAAGATTAATGAGATTTTAGATAAGGGTATTTTGGATAGATTAGGTGAAGGGATTTGGAGGGTGAGGCTATATGAGTGAGTATAGAGTTTTGATTATGTGGATGGTGGTTGGTGCAGGAAGATCTAAGCATGATATCATCCTGAATGTGGAGTCCAGAGGTGCTACACAAGATGTGGTAGGTAACACTAGTGGAGTTTGAGGTACTGGAACTAGTTATATTACATAACATAGTGATGATGCCTCTTATTTGTATAAATTGAGCTCTGATAATAACATTAGTAGAATGATGGCACTCAGAGATAAGTACTTTCCACATTGTTACTAGGGAGATGATAGTGACACTTGAGGATGTATAGAGGATATTTCATCTACCCATGCATGGAGATAAGATCTACTAGCAGTCATGTGGGTTGACTCAGATACTATAATGGTTGCGTGAAAGTTTAAAAATAGGGATGTGAGACCAATACATCAGTAGTGATAGGTGCCTACATGAGGGGATATTAGATAGATTAACACTAATGGTTATGTCTCTTGTTTATGGCATTATCATATCAAATAAAAGTAGATAATGGTTTCACCTTGGCCTAGGGGATGTTGTTATTGACATGATTCATGATCATTAATTATTTTCTTGGGGACCAGTTATCTTAGCACACTTGTATAGGTAGCTACACCTAGGTGCATATAGGAAAACATGAAGTTTTAGGCCTTCATTATTGTTATAGATCTAGAGCTAAGAGCATATTGTGATGCAACAGCCATTAGGTACAGTTTTAGGGCTTGAGCTTAGGTAGCCTATGGTTTTTTGGTGGTGGGTGTTATTAGGAGTACAACTAAGACATGTTGAGGAGATGCAGTATTATAAAGAGGTTTTTGATAGTTTACACCCTAAGAACATTACATGGATGTCCTACAGAGGCATTATATTTGGTTGGGATGATGATTTCATAACCCAATTTATATTTTTGGAGTGTTATGTGATGGGTCACCTTTATTTGATCATAGAGAGATATCAACTAGATCAAGTATAGAGTTAGTTTTGGTTCATTCAAGATGTGCCTAATCTAGAGTATTTATTTGCTTGTAGTAAGTGAGGTTGAAATGAAGGAGACCTACAAAAAGGACATATGTTTACACAAAGTACAAGAGTATTTAACCTATTTAGTTTGATTTTTACACGCCCATTCCAAATCCTAGTGTTATAATGGCATACATAGCATGGTGGCAGCCTTGGATACCAATTAGATTGACATGGCCTCAGGTGGTGGTTAGGAGAGGTGTAGTGAGGAGAGTGTTATAGGCATGGGCAAGTCTATAAAGGAGGAGAAGATAGATGTAAGTGCAAGAGAGATAGGATGGAGGTGGATGTCATGATGTTATGGATATAGATGATGGTATTTAGGCAATAGTAGCACAGGTGGGGCCTTAAGCCCTTTCAAAGGTGTGAAGACCAATTGGACCATAGGTATAGGCTGGGTTACAAGTTGGTGGCAGTGGTGGCACAGGTCCATCTTGGCCATTGAGGATAGAGGAGGATGAGTCCTTGATTACCCATTTATAGGGTGATATTTAGGTGTGTGTGTGTGTGTGTGTGTGTGTGTGTGTTAGAGATTTTAGGCATTATGCATGAATAAGATTAGTTGTAGGCTCATCTCTAAAGTATGACCACTCAAAGGGATGGTTGATTAACATAGGCATAGGGTTAGATCATTGTTTTATAGTCTCATATTACATAAAGGTATGGATAGGTGGCTCAACTATAGACATAGGTTACTACCTTACATTCATAGGTGATTTAGTGGGATATACAACTCACCTAAGCTCAGTGATAGGTCACCACCTTATAAGGTTAGTTTATAGGTTTTTAGGGGTAGATGGCATAGCTACAAGATCATATTTAGACTTTGATTAGATATTTATTAGTGGTGGAGAGAGCTAGAGATGAGGTTGATGAGGTCTTGAGAGGGTAGGGCATGATGGGTTGATGAAACATATTATGTTACTTACATGTGAGGCCCAATATTACTAGACATTATAAGAGGTTGTAGTTCTAGAGGGTCAGCATGCTAGATCCTTTCATGCTAGCTAATCATCTATTTGGTAGCCCTCCAGAGTGGGTAGAGGACCATCAGGGCTATCAGGGTTGCCAGGGCCATAGCCATGATTATGTATATATACATGTATAGGGGATTTTGTATCACTAGCTCATTATTTCTCCATGGGCTTCATGTGTTTGTATGATATATTTAGACATGGATTCTATGTGGATATTTTATTTTGGACATTCGATATATATGATGAGGATTTATACTGATAGATGTATGGATGTTGTTTATTGTTGTTATGTTTATGGATATGAGAATCATTTACTATTTATGTGATGATAACATTGATTATATATTCATGTTGTGATTAGATTTATATGTTATAGATTTTATTCATATTGATGTCATGATGTATATTATGGATGGGTCTTAGAATTTTATTGATGTGATGATAGATAGATATGTTGTATATATGTTTTGACTATCATGGATGATGTTGTATATGGGATATTGCTTTGATTTTATGGATGTTATTATATGATATGATGGTTATATAATTACATGTTTATAATGGTGATGTGATAAGCTTACCTTCATGGGGTAGATATGGCATAAAGAAATTAATCCCCTATTTTTTTCATTCCATCCTTAGCATTTATGGTAGAAATCCTCCTGCACCATGAAGGTAGGGTGGTAATGGGATGGGTTTAGATTCAAACTTTGGGTGAAGGTAGATGTGATGGGGATTGGTTAGGATGGAACTGGTTTTGGAAGTTATCAAGATGTAAATATATGAAATACCTTTTTAATATTTCATCATGTAGATATATGTTAGGGACATGATTATTCCAAGACACATTAGTATAGATGCATAGGGGAACTCTGTTTAAGATATGACCCTTCCCGAACATAAATTTGGAAGTTACTCATTCCATCCTCATTCTCATGAAAATTTGACAAGATAAAGGATATATTAAAACTAATTTAATAAATAAAACATATTAATATGTACATAAATATTTAGTACACACATGTTTAAAACAAACACATAATCATACAAGACAAACAAAAAAAACATAGAGCAATAATGACAAAGTTTGATAGGGTTATTTACATGAGTGATGAAATGATTAGAAATGAACATATACAATGGGTCTATTGGTGGCATAGAGGATACATATAGGATATGTAATGCCTAATAATTTTGTCCATACCAGGATGGGACTCCAAAAAAATTACAAAATGGGGGTCATGATGACCCTTCATGAATTAGTGTCATAATGTATGCTTAAAAACCTAGGAAAGAACAACTTTATACACTATGAACCTCCATAATGACAATTATATGTGGTAAGGTGGACTCAAGGCTTAGTGAAAATAATGTGTGAATGGTGATGGGATGTTGTTTTGAGGCTGAAAGGGAGACACATGTGTTAAAGAATATTTTTGGAGGCATGATAGGAATGATGCAAATGAGAATGGAACTTGGGATTATGTATACCAAGTATGGATAAATGACTTTAGAGATCCCTCCAATAAATATCTTTGACTAGACATGTATTTTCCTCTTGTTGAATCAATTATCCTGCATTACTATTCAAGAACCATGTAATGGATGCTCATTATTGAGACTAGGGTTGGGGTTAATCTACCATGACATTGGGGATTGGTTTTCATCATGGTACTTGACCAAGGTGATAACAAACTAGTTTTCACCATTGGATGGATTTTTTTTAGACTGATTAAGAGATGTGATGGGTGGATGGGCTAAATATGGGGTGTCCCATAGATGGAGGATGATGAAACCTGATTCAGGTTTAGAAACACTTTAGGTGCATGATATTCATGGTATCATCCATCTCTTCTCCATCTAGTGTGTTTAGTTTATAAGATCTCAATCTGAACTTGGAAATAATGACATAGGTACTTAGACAATTGGTTTCAAACTTCCCCTTTTATCTCTTTCTACATTGGTGTTTTTCTTATTTTCCTTTAGGACTAAGTTACTAACTTTGAACTCCCTAGCCTAAATCTTCTTACAGTATTGGCCCTTGATTTTACTCTGATAAACTTCAAGGTGATCTAAGGCCTTCTGATGCTTTTTGTCAAGGATTTATAGTTCCTGCAAACATTCCTAGCTGAGATTATGATCAGTAATAATGCCTCTCAGTGAGAATCTAAGAGAGAGTAGTTCTACTTCCACAAGTAAAATTACTTGAATCCCATAAAACAAGGCATATAGATTTGTCTCAGTAGATGTACAAACACTTGTATGATAAGACCACAATGCTAGATATAGTTTAGTATGCTAATTTATACCTACTTGATTGACTATCTTCTTAAATATTTTAATGAGGGTCTTTTTAGTAGCTTCTTCTTATCTATTGCCTTGGGGATAATAAGGAGAGAAAAAATGTTGTGTGATATGATATTTTTGACATAGGGCCTCAGCTTCTTGATTATTAAATTATTTATCATTATCTAAGATGATGTTGGTGGGTATGCCAAAATGAAAAATAATTTGATTGAGAATAAATTTAGATATTTGAAGGCCCATTGTATAAGTGGCATTACCTCTACCCATTTGGTAAAATACTCTGTTACTATGATAATGAATTTATGACCATCTGATGAAGTAGGATTAATCTTGCCAATTAAATCAAGGCCCCATATGAAAAATGGCCATGGACTCAAAATAATTTAAAACTCTTGTACCAAGACATGAATGAGGTTTCCATGTTTCTAATAGGCTACACATTTGCATACATATTATCAAGAATCTTGTTCTATCATAGGACAATAATAACCAATTTGGAGGAGCTTTTTAGCTAGGTCCATTCCACTGATGTGCCCACCATAGATACCATCATGGACTTATTTTATATCTTAAGAAACCTCATCTAATGTTAAACACCTCAACAATGTTCTATCACAACCTTGACAATAAAGTGTACTATCAAGGATGGTATATCGAGAGGTGTGGTGAATGAAGGATTTTCAATGATGATGGTTGAGGTTGGGGGGAGGATGTTTTTGTGGAGGTACCTATAAATGACATGGTACCATGGGAGACTAGGATAGTTAATTACACAAATTTGAAATGGATCCAGTAACTAATGGGCTAGAATAATTATATCCTCAATAAAAAATTTGCCTTCTAAACTATCTTCAAGGAGGTCACTGAGTGATCTAATAGCAGCCATGAAATCAACTAATTTATTACTTCCTCATGGAACTTGTTCAAATGTTATAGATTTAAAATTTGTCTTTAATTGATCCACTAGTTATTTATAAGGAGCAATTTTTCATCCTTTGTTTGGAATTCATCATTCACCTATTTGATAATCAGCTACAAGTCACCAAAACGAAGATGCGATAGGCCACTTTAAGGGAAAAAGTGCCAATGAGCCTTTTGGTCTTCTTTTTTCCATATAAGTTTACGAACTTGGTCATTTGGACATGATCTTCCACATTTTGTAAAGGGCGCAGCTCTGCAAAATTTCACCTGGATCAATACAAATGCAATTTTTTACCTCCATTTGGATAGAGATTTTTGTGTATGTGTTGAATGTTTGCTTGTGTCCAGTCATTATCTTTTGATGCTCTCACAGGTTCAACACCAGTAGACCTACTATCTACAAGGCACCATTGTTTCAGATGACAAGAGAAGAGTAGTATTTGGGAGTGAAGGAGTACAAAAAATTACTTCATAAGTGTGTGTTTCACAGCACCTTGGGTGATCTTTGTTCTAGATTTTCCATTGAAGCCTCCCTGCTAGTTTCTTGCAGCTTGGTCCTCCTGCCAAGTGTGTAGAGTATGTATGTATTTGTCTGATTCTGAGAGTGGATGTGTGAAGTTCAACCTTTCATTTTGGTGCATCGCCTCTTTTAGAGTAGGTTGTTTGTTTCTACTTTTCTTCTCCCTTTTCATCCCCCCCTTTGTTATAGCTATCTATATCTATATTTTGCACTTGTTGGAAACAACACGATGCATCAAAGGGAGCTAACCCTTATCTAGAGACTCTCCTCTCCTACTTCACCATCCCATAGGGGAGAGAGGAGTTTTCATGTTGTGAGGAGAAGACAGGAGTTTGACTTCCTATCACTGGATGCAATTTTCTTGCATCAACAGTTCTGGCACGCTCAGTGGGACCCAAGTTTTCAACAAAGTAAAGTTTCAAGATTGATGCTGGTCTTGTTACAACAAATCAAATTTTATTTAGCATCTGGTGACTCCAAGTTAAATCAGCTAATTAAGTAGCCTAGTGCCTTTAGAAATCACGTCTTGTATGTATACTTCTTTTGCACAAAATCATGGGTCTTATTTTTCTTCATGTGAATATGATCAGACTCAAAATATTTATGTAATCCCCTCAAGCGGCTCTCCCAGTTGCCCTGCAACTATAAAGGAAGTGGCACTAGAATTTGAGAGGCAGACAATGGAAATCAACATGCTAGAAGAGTAGTACAAATATCAACAGGAGCTGATGTATAAAGAGGAGTGCTTGTTTAAGCAAGCACAGGCCTTGCAATCCATGGAGGAGGAGGTAACAAAATGGAGAAATCCATCTTTTCAAGGCAGCCAACCTTGTGCACCCCCTCATATTCTAGAAAACACCCCCTCTTTTACACCAAATCCATTTTATTAAATTGCACTTGCTCACTCTAGCTCATCAAATACAGTTGCTCCCAATCCCATGCACCTGGCTTTCCAACACCAGATGACATCTGAGTAGCCTCCCATGGAGATGAACCTCTTAAACTCCTTAAATCATGAATTATCCATTGAGAAGAGTACCACCAGCCAGCAAGTCCCTCTTCAAAAGGCTCCTCTAATGCACCTATAGTTTTTTCCTTGCATTCCCCAACCTCCCCAAGTCCTTCAGCATAATGTGCATAGTCCAAGCTAGAGAAGGGAATGTCAGGGACCAGCTCAGAGCTTTCAAGAGGATAATGCTGACAACCTCCAAGAAAAACTCTTTCAGGACAACCTAGCCAAACAAATTGAAGATTTAGAGGCTAAGATGAAGCTACTCCTTGAAAGAGAGTTAAAACTTCCAAACCTTACAGAGGAGCCCCAGGACCTTGTGGAAAACAAAGTTGTTCCCTGTTCATAGGAGCAAAATTCTAATTTCAAAATCCTAAATTGGGGAAAAATAGTGGAATCATGGGACAGCAAGGAAAAAGAGAAGCAAGGTTTTTCTCAAAACCTTGAAGAAGTTAAAGTTGTGCCTACTCATGACGATGCTGACGACCTCCAGGAGAAGCTCTACCAAGAAGATCTAGCTAGGAGAATAGTAGAGTTGGAATCTAGAGAAATTCCTCAGCCAATGTGTGATGGATGGTTCAGACCAAACATCACTTTCTATGTTTGAACACACCCCACCTACACATTTCCAAGAGAGCCGCACCTGATATTGATGAAGTGCTGACCAAATGGAAGGAGGAGAATCATTCGATTCTAACTCAAGGACTACCTCCTCTTCCATGTGTTGTTCCCACTTCACCCCTTCTCAAGGAGGAACCTGTTTTGCAAGAAGTAGGTGAGGAGAAAAAGATCCAATCTGTAGTCCTTCAGGAGGTTGTCATGAGCGACAATGAAGAAGAAATCATCATTGATGCTCCTTGTGAAGACCTTATCAGCAATGGAGAAGATGCAAGTCTTGCATATATGCAGATGTTCCAGCAATTCAAAGAGGAACAAATGCATGGTAAGCTCTCTTCTCCTCTGTTTGATGAACTTCCTTGTTGTTTTGATGATGAGGTCAACTACATTGAAGAGCCTAAGTTAGAGGAAGATCAGGAGGATATTTTTGAAAATCTAGAAATTCTGATCAGCAAAGAGGAAAAAGAGAGGTCTATCTTCTTGGAGGAATGCCTTGAAGAAGAGAGCTTTAAATAGAGAGGTGATGTTCTATGGGATGAGCAATCTTTTTTTGAGTCCATTTTAGACATCACTACAGTCACCCTTCTTCAAGAAGGCCAAGAAGAATCAGAGGATGAGTCTGACAAGATTTTTAGCGAGGCAGAAGGGAACAAGTCGGACCATGATATATTGTAGAAGGAATGTGAAGATCAAAGGGCTTTTGGTGATGAGCCAGCAGCTATTGATTTCTTGGTGTGGAGCACCAGTAGAAAGGATCAGCATTTAACAGGCCCCTAGGGACAAGTAGAATACGTATATATTGGAGGCATGTTTGAATCTGATCCACTCAGATTCTAGCCAACTCAGGTGACAGGCAGAAAGAATAAGTCACCAAATCTCATTTTCTTTTAGCTACTTGCCTACCACCATAAGTCTTCTCATTAGGAAAGGGACTTGAGAAATTTCCCTTTCAATCCAAGAGGGAGGTGAGCATTCTTGGTTAGCTGTATATAATAGTTTGCTTTCATTTTCTTTTCCTATTTTCCCTAAGTGCAGTTGCACAGGTAGTGTTTTTTAGCTTTGTGTGTTTCCCTTTGCATGTGGGGTAAAGCTTCATGTTTGATTCTCGAATCTTTTGGGGCTATTGCTAACTTTTGTTATAGTTGCATTTGACTCTGTGCCCAATGGATTTCAAGGCAACTGGTTCTAAGCATAGCAGGCATGCTTCCCTTGTGAGTCGCCAATCTGTTGACCAATTTTTGCTCACAAGCCAAAGTCGTTCACCTTCTCCCCTTGTTATTCAAAGCTAGTCTTTTCAAGTTGCTTAGTTCAAATCCCAGTGGTTCTTCATTTGGTTTAGTCATTTGTTTAGGTTCTTGGTTCTTTGCCACTTGTTTCATCTTCAAAATTCAAACACCCTAGTGGAGGGCCGGCACTTCAGTTCATCAAACTAGCACTTTGGTTCATCATCCTGGTTCATTGGTTCGGCCCCTTATTTTATTGGCACTTGGTTCATTCTTCCTCAACTCCAGATGAGCCTGGTTCATTGGCTCATTGGCCTAGTTCGTTGGCGTGCATGGTAGCATAAGGCAGAGTTTTCAAACATTCACAAAAATAAAAGGAAAGGCTGGGTCACTTAATGCAAAGGTAGAAGCCTACGGCTTAGAACAAAACAAAATGTCTAGATAGAATTTTCACAGACTTTTTGTCTGCGGGAAAACATCCATGGACAAAAGTCTGTGGGGAAATTGTCTGCAAACATTCAAAGTTTGTGAGAGCTTGGTAAAAGTCCACGAACATTCAAAGTCCACAAAAAACATATTAGAGGCCCGACTAACAGTCTAATGCAAAGCGAGGGACTCACCAAGGATAACAAAGGAAAAGGCAAGCCATGGCTAGGAGCTAGCAAAGGACTGTGATGACTCATGAGGACGTCAAGGTTTAACCAAGAAGATAATAGTTTGTTTTAAAAGAAAGAGAATGTTAATCATAAAAGAGCCAAATTGCAGTGACCCACTGGAAAGTTCACCCCAGGGACCAAGTAAGCATATAAGACAAAACAAAGAAGAGACAAGCAGAAAGCATGGTTCCAGTAGGCCTCTTCTAGAAGGATGATGCACCAACAGTGTTTTTTTCCCAACGAAGACGTGATAGGCCACTTACAGGAAAAAAGTGCCAATGAGCCTTTTGGCCTTGTTTTTTCCATATAAGTTTGTGAACTTGGTCATTTGGACATGATCTTCCACATTTTGTAAAGGGCGCAGCTCTGCAAAAATTCACCTGGATCAATACAAATGCAGTTTTTTACCTCCATTTGGATAGACATTTTTGTGTATGCATTGAATGTTTGCTTGTGTCTAGTCATTATCTTTTGATGCTCTCACAGGTTCAACACCAGCAGACCTGATGTCTACAAGGCACCATTGTTGTAGATGACAGGAGAAGAGCAGTATTTGGGAGTGAAGGAGTAGAAGAAATTACTTCATAAGTGTGTGTTTCACAGCACCTTGGGTGATCTCTATTCTGAATTTTCCATTGAAGCCTCCCTGTTAGTTTCTTGTAGCTTGGTCCTCCTGCCAAGTGCGTAGAGTATGTATGTATTTTTCTGATTCTGAGAGTGGATGTGTGAAGTTCAACCTTTCATTTTGGTGCATCGCCTCTTTTAGAGTAGGTTGTTTGTTTCTACTTTTCTTCTCCCTTTTCATCCCCCCTTTTGTTATAGCTATCTATATCTGTATTATGCACTTGCTGGAAACAACATGATGCATCAAAGGGAGCTAGCCCTTATCTAGAGACTCTCCTCTCCTGCTTCGCCATCGCACAGGCAAGTGAGGAGTTTCCATGTTGCAAGGAGACGATAGGAGTTTGACTTCCTGTCACTAGATGCAATTTTCTTGCGTCAACAATACTATGTTTTTAATTCATTAATTATGTTTGAATAAGTGTCATATGGGATGATGACTATCTTTATGGGGGAAGGATGTTACATCTCGATTCCTTTCTAAGCAAACTTACTTGATTATCTGTGGATATTTATAGTTGACAATTTTATTTGTTTGTTATTTGCCTAAGCTATGAGTTATATGTTATTATGGGACAGTTGAATGTTGCTTTGGTTACATGATTACATTACTATGAGTTAGTTGTAGTGTATATTGTTACAGTATAATCATGTTGATTTGTTATTTTAATAGTATTTTATGATTTTATGTGTGTGTGTGTGTGTGTGTGTGTGTGTGTGTGTGTGTGTGTGTGTGTGTGTGTGTGTGTGTGTGTGTGTGTGTGTGAGATTATGCTATGGTTTAACTACCTATTTTTTATGAGTTTGATGCAGGATAAACTCATCCCTTAGATCATGACAAAGGGAGAGCATCATCAAAGAGGGTGATGTAAATGGAGATGTTGGGGGATGAAAAAGGAATGATTAGAACCTTACACACACCACATTAGTTATTACATGTTAGATTCAAAGTTGAATGGTTAGCATAGTGTATTTTGATGTTGGTTGTGTTTAGATAATGTTTATACAAGGTTAATTTTGTGTTAGCTTAATTTATTGCTTGTGTGGAATTAACCTCATGTGTCTAATAAACCTCATGTGATTTATTTCTTAGTGTATTATTTAATGGCATAGAATAAAATGAATTATAAAATGGAATAAAATATTTTTTTTATAATTACAATTTGCATCATATTGTGTTGTAATTAGGTACAAAATTGTGTTAGTCATTACTTAGCTAGGAAAATTTATAATTAGAATTAAAAGGGGCGAAAGCTTTAAAAGTTTTAAATAAAACTTATGGAAAAAGAAAAAAATATAGAGAAAAACAAAAAGATAAGAAACTCATTGAATAAAATTAATAAAAAAAGATGCTAACTTTAAATAAAGTAGTGTCATATGCATAAAGAGGAAAAATAATATTTAGAAGGGGAATGGTTATTTAAGGAGAAGATAGAAAATAAAAGAAAGGGGAAGAGAAGAGAAGAGAAGGAGGAGAAGGGATCAAAACACAAAAAAGCATTTTAAATAGGTAGGCAATGCAAATGTAATTATGTGTGTCTATATTCTATGAATTATGTGTTATAATAGTATGGGTGAACTGTATGTGTGCATATAAATACAAAGATTGTTATGAAAATAAGTAGTGATCTACATATTTATAAATATAATGACTATAACAGAATGTATAATTATAATATTGAATAATTATATTGAAATGATCTACATATAGTGGATTGTAATAATCATGTGTATATATATTGATTTACCTTATTAAGATTAAATCAAATATATATCTAAGGTGACTTATATATTCTTCTGCATGAATAGCTATAGGTATTGTAAATTCAATCATTGTAGGGTGACTTGTATGTCTATGTCCAGATCTATAAAGATTTAAACTTCCTACTTTATAATATATGGCTCTCAATGTCTAATATTTGACACTAGCGATGACTATTGGGTATATAACAGATGCCTTTCTTCTATTTATTAACACCAGTGACTTTTATGGAAAATGACTTATATGAACTGAGTTATTTTATAAACGGTAGTTTCTAAACAAAACAATTATTTTGACTATATGTTAGGCGATACATAACATAATATAATGTATTTATATTTTATATGTTGTATTTAGTGGTATGATAATGATATATATATATATATATATAATAAGTTGTAACTATAATGGCATATGAATGCATGACACATGGATAACGATATACCAAATAAGGCATATAGAATTCTAAGTTATAATTACCATCAAACTACAAACTTGAATAGATATACATAATCAGTCATCAAACACTATGCTATAATGCAAATAAGATACACAAGATTTTAATATTGTATGTATATAATCTATTCGAATTTCTACCTTCTAAAACTAAGTGACTTATTTATGAGTAGTAAACAAGTATATTTTAAATATATTCATAATGGTAAATACATATTATGGTATACCCATTGAACTGTGGATAAATTATTAATTAAGCATATGTATTATGATAGGGCGGTCTCATAATAACATGAATGAAATTATTATGAAGTTAGAGCTATGATGGTCGTGGTGATACAAGATTGAGTATCAAGTAAATCTAGAGTAGAGTCAGCATATTATTTCTACCTTAATTATTAATGGGTATCAAAATTATATATATTATCTATTATATATGTAATATAACCACTTAATTAGTTATACAAGCTGACTGTTAATAATAAGTATTAGAGCTGGCATAGTCTAAAGTAACAGGTGATGAGTTTGAGGGCGTATCAATCTGGCATATGCTTAGTACTTAGCTTATTAGGTAAAATAAATTAATAACATGACTTTATTTATTTTGGATAGGGTCATCTTCCACTATGTATTACATTTCATATACTAGAGATATGATAAACAATATCATGCATATCATGAAGATAAATAATTAATTAAGATATTTTCTCATTGTGTATGTGGATAGATAATAATTATATCCAAGAAAATGAATTGCATATATAATAATTGGATTTATTATATAACTATGAGAAGTCATCAATCATACAGGAATGGTAAGTATCTAAAAAAATTAAGCAACTAGTTTATATGTATTCAGCCTAATTCTACAATAACATAATAATGATACTTACAATGATAAGACTATGGTATTAATTAAAACATAAATACTAAGTATATACAAATCTTAAAAAGGATAAAAATATCCTTTCGACTATGTTTATTAATATTTTGGAAAATATTATGTCTCATAATTGGTCATCACTATATTCTATCAAATAACTATTGGAACCTCATGAAATCCTCGATTGGAATTATAAATGATGGAAGGCATTTATATTTAGTACTTATTTATTGTTTAAGAACATGTGAATGATACATATCATGTGTAGATTAATATGTACAGGTGTATATACATATATAGTATGTATTTGTATAATGTGGTGATACATATAGCTCTATTGATTGACATAAACTAAGTCTTAGATTCTTGAAGAATGGGTCACTAGTTATTTATGTACACAGTTCCCTAAAACATAATAAGACATATAAATAAAAGATGATGTTCAAACAAAACATAATTAGGATTATGAAAATTTTATTCTTAAAATTGTTATGATTGGTTGTTTTTATTTAAGTAGTTGTGCTCAAGAATAATGGACGTGATACTATGGGTTGTCATAGAGTACATTATATTTAGAAACTACTTATAGTAATTAGAAAATTGTAGTTTAAATGTATATTATACCTAGATGGTATAAGTGTAGTTGTTATTCTCATTATTTATGTGTTAAATAATTTTATGGAGATTTATTCATACATTTGACAGATTAAATGTATGTATTTTGACTATTTATGTACTTAGCATGTTTAATTATTGCTAGTAGGAGGTAATCTATATGAATCTATTGGTTGGATTTATATTAACTAAATCTCACATTACTAGTATTGAGTAAGTATTAAGATCGACTTCAATAGATTAATAGTATCATAATGCCATTTGAGGGTAATCCAATCAAGTGGTGTGTTTGAAATTGATTGATCCTAGAGATCAATAACTATTGAAAACTTTGACCAAAGTAATGTTAGTTAGACATTATCATTTCATATGTTTTATTTTCATGTTTTTGTGATATCATGTTAGCATGGATTTGTTTATGGTACATTACATGTCTTTATAAATCATATAACATGAGTACTAACTTGTCTCTCTAAATTCTTGCACCATCACTATCTATTCATCCGTGAAGGGAGGGACATTCTCTATTGGAGGATTGTGCAGGGGATCAATGGTCCATGGTTGGTGTATAAAAGTGCTCGAATAATTCTCTCCATCCCCACAACAATACTTATTTAGAGATAACACTTGAGATTGCCATAGATACTAGAGTTTGGGGAACTCATGCTCCATGGAGCCATATATCATGTATTTGTACATTATATTGTATTTATTATTGAAACATTATTCTGATGAAATTTAATTAATTACTTATTGTAAATTTATAGCACTAATTATATGTTTGTACCAGTCATGATTGGAAGTCTGTAGTTGCTTTCTATATTTAGTTATAATGTGTTTTTTATGATGTTAGTGATCAGTGATGAATGATGTCACATGCTTCTTTTAAAATTATTATACTTAGATTGTTTTATTTGGATCACTACTTATATTCTCATGGTGAATCTAATGAAAGAATACATTGTTTATTAAAAAAATCACATATTTGTAGGTAGATCCCAGTGGGGATGCTACAAAGGTTTCAAAGTTTGTATCCCTGCATGCTAGTATCATATCCAATAAAGATACATTTTGTTGACTTTGTTGACTTTTTATCCAAATTAATCCTTTTTCCTTATAAATATACATATAAGAATCACAAGTAAAATCTCTAAGATGTTTGAGAGAGGGTTTCTTACCATTTTGTGCTTCCTGTGAAGTTTTATTCACAAGCGTTGATGTGGGCAATCTATCTGTCAAATAAAAAATAGTCATGATTGCTCTGCCCATAACTTTCTTCCTAATCCTACACCACATAAGATGCTTCTAATATTATCCATTAGAGTCCTTTTAATTATTTCTAAAACTCTATTCTATTGTGGTGAATATGATGTTGTCTTTTGCCTTTATATTCCACATTTTTTATAGAATTTTCCAAAATCATTTAAGCATTATTCTCCACCATTATCACTCCTTAAGACCTTATTCTTCTTCTCTATCTGGTTTTCAAAAAGAGTCTTAAATTTACTAAAAAACTCATATTTAGTCATGATATAATAAACCCAATTTTTTTTAGTAGTCATCTATTAAAAACATAATACATATATTTCATTAGCAATGAAACCTTCAAAGGTCCAAACACATCACTATGCACTAAATGTAAAATCCCTTTTAATCTTGTAGCATTACTGGGAAACTACACTCAACTTTTCTTACCAAACACATAATACACACAAAAATAAAAAATTTAATGGGTATTCCTAAATTCTTTTAGCCATATCTTTATATTTTAATGATCGAGACCTTTATCTCTAATGTGTCTCATCCTCTGATTTCACAACATTGTCTTCTTTGCAAGAGATGTAGGAGTTTGATCTAAAATATTGTTCACCTTAAGAACCACATAGTTATTACATTCATCACTTACAATGCTTGCCTCAAGCTTGAAAAATGTTCATGTATGAACTCCTCTTGCCAGTACCATTTCTCCATGAACCATCTTGTAATTATCTTTATTAATTACCATCTTCAAGCCTGCATCATTCATCTTATTTATATATCTTAGGTTTTCAATCAAACTTAGAATGTGCATAACATTAGGAAGTGTTTTAAAATTTCCATTTTTAAACCTCAACTTTAATCTCCTTTGACCTATGATATTTTAGGTTGAGTTGTCCCTAAGAATACATAACCTCCATTTATATTTTCATATTAACATAATCACTCCTTGTGAGGGATCATATGAAAAGAGGCACCCGAGTCAATCAACCATGCACCATCATATGCATGTGAGCTTGAAGTTACAAGGAATAAATCCATAGAGTATTCAATAGAGTGTTTTCTCCTATAAATTAGGAATTTTAGATGACTTACCCTTTTCAACTTTTTTAGATTCACAATCTTTCTTAAAATGCCTCATTTTGCCACAATTCTAATTTTTTCTCGTATCTTTTGTTGTAGTCTTAGTTTTACCTATAGACATTGACTATCCTTACTTTATTTTAATTATTTATTTGGAATGGCCTCTTACAAATAAGGCATCCCTATTTTCATCCCTTAAGTAAATATTTGAGTCATTGGTGGTTGGAGTCTTCCTATGCTAGGAAGAACAAAGGGGAAACGATCGTGAAAAACATTTTTGATAATGTGTTTATGAAGCACATGGAGGAAATCCTTAAAATAACCTTAAACTTAACTAATTCTTCCTCAGTGGATTTATACCTCTTTTTTTTTTATAATAAGGCTCCCACTATGTCCTCAAATTTTAATGCTGATGTAGTTGTATTTATTACCATAGCTAAATTATTATGTGAGTTGGGTAGAGAACAAAGCCAAGTAATAAATTTTTCTTCATCCATTTTAATTTCAATTAAAAACAACTAACTTACCAAAGTATTGAAATCATTTAGATGTTCAACTACATAGTCACCATCATTATTTCTTGATGAATACAACTTCTTTTGGAGAAATAGTTTGTTCATAATAGACTTTGTTTGATACAAACTCTCCAACTTATCCCATAGATGTTTATAAGTTTTATCCATCGATAAATTTAATAAAATAAATTTGGTAGACAAAATCTGATATAACTCTTTGCCTTCCTATTGATCTTTTACCAAACTTCTACCTCCATACCCACGTGTTTTATTCCTAATACAGGTAACCCACCGATCTCTATCCACAAGAAGATATTCCATCTTGAGCTTCCATAACTCAAAATTTTAACCATTAGTTTTTTCAATTTCTATCCTCGTGTTTCCTATCATCTTCCTTTACTCAAAAAAAAATGTCACACACATAGTTCCCACTCAAACAATAGTTTATCACAAGTTAAATAAACCTTAACTCTTCACATAAAGCTAAGACCCGATTGTGATACTAAATGAAGATAATAAAATAAAGCAAGAAAATCTATACTAATATAATTATTAAGCTAACAAAATAATAAAAATGGTATATATATAAGATTACATAATAAATATGATTTCACCTAGGAAAATCCTTTTAGGTAAAAAAACAAGCACAATAACTCCTTATTTATTGTATTAACTCAACCATTCACAATACAATAATGTACTTTCAAAAACAAAGAAAAATATTCTTGAGCTACCAAAATATAACAATGAATAATTGAGTTGATATGATTCTCTTCTAATGTCAAAGAATCAAGGTATTAGGTATGCATTCATATAAGATTTGAATGAAATATTTGGAAACGGTTGAATGAGATTTGTTTTGAACATTTCAGCCTCTATAACATAGTCAACAAGGTACTGGTTAGAATATTTTGTAAGATTCAAAGCCAAAAAATATTGTTACTATTGATATTAGAGATTGTAGTTAAATCATTGGAGCTTATAAATGATTAAAAAAGTTAATAAATATTTAATTTGTCACTCAAAGATTTTGATATTTTGTTTTTTCAGTTTGATTTAAAACATTTATAAAGGTGATAGTTTGGTTTTGGTGCTCAACTGCCATTAATGTAATAAAGCACATATACTTACTTGATATAAATGAAAATCACCTCCACTATATGCATTCTTTCTACACATTCAATGCTAAGATGACTTCAAATTTTGGAAAGTACTAGAAGTTCTTGACTTTAGGGTTTTATTTTACTCATTTTTATTTTATGTTTTCCAAGGAAGATTTGAAGCACAGTGAATCTCTATTGGAATTTATACATGATTTCGATACTTCTATTATTAAGCACAAACTCCACGTATGAATCCTTTGTCTATTTAGTTTCATAAAATTGTATGAGTTCATTCATCAGCTTATTATGATTCAATAGAATAATTTTAGAGATAAATGATTATTTTTATAGGTTGAATGACTTATTAAAGTAAAATGATCACATTTTATTTCCAAATCTGGGCTCGT
This sequence comes from Torreya grandis, assembly GCA_037957365.1. Classification (NCBI taxonomy): domain Eukaryota; kingdom Viridiplantae; phylum Streptophyta; class Pinopsida; order Cupressales; family Taxaceae; genus Torreya; species Torreya grandis. The sequence goes on along the minus strand of JARHVA010002663.1, from coordinate 473,252 downwards.
TCTACTTGAAATCATCCCTAGATAAATTCTTTTTATGGGTTTTGCACTACATTTATGTTATTTAGTTTGAGCTTCAAATTAGGTTACATAAAGTAGTAAAAATAAAACATGGTTTTTAGATGGTTGTATTATGTTGTACGAGACATTTTGGGGTTTGATTTTATGCATGAGTGAGCTTCACATTTGGCCATAAAGAAAAATGTTGTTTGAAACCTTGTTTGTTATTTTTCTTGTTTTTGATATAAATGTTTGGCATCCTTTAACAACTTTCATGTTGAAAGAAAAGATATTCATTCGAGTAAAAAAGGGAAGATATTGGGTTTTGGTTTATGCATGAATTTATCTAACAATGAAAGACTCGTATATATTTCTCAAGTGCAATTCATGCTTTCATTTGAGATGAAATACTTGTTATATTTGAATCCCAGTCTTTATTGTTTCATATGATAATGTTTTCATTTTGAATGCAAAGCCTATAATTTGATTCTAAGCTTGATATAGCCTGATATACACTTTTATATTGAGAAAATAAGTTATTCTCTAAGTTTTATTTTTAACTACATCAAAATATTTAGGTTTGGACTATTTTAGTCAAAAAAATAGTTTGTTTTTTTTTTTTTTTCATTATTTGGAGCTTGTTCTTAACTATCAAAACCCTAACATCTATTTTCATGGTAAAATTAAAGGTTTTATTTATTAGTTAAAAAAATTTATCAACGTAGTCCCTAGGAATCATTTAGAAATAAGTGAAGTGATTTCTTGACATAAGATAATTTTGGGTGTTGAATATTTCTTCCTAAGAAGTCTAAATTATGAGGTTTATTATCTGGGATGAATATTTAGTGATAAATATAAGAAACATTTTTTTTTAAGTTATTTAAGTTAATAGTAAAAATTGGGATGATTTTTCATGATTTTATTCTCCTAAACCATAATAACATGGTTTTTAATATGTTATGCAATTATCATGTTTTGATTATATATGTTTATTGTTAATAAAAATGATTATTGTACTAGTAATTGATGAATTTTTATTTTTATTTTAAACATGATAAAATGGTTTTAAAATTAAAATATATTTAATTTCTTGGTGAATTACTCTCAAGTTAGATTTTTAGAGTATATTTTACAATATGGTTTCTTTGAAACCCTAATAATCAAGACTTGACTATGATAAGAAATTTTAGTTTTCTCAAGTCTACCTAATGGTGGTAATAGGGTTTTGTGCTCAATTTTATTTGAAATAAAATAATTTTATCAATATATGTCTCTCCATAAACCTATATGGTCATTTATGTTACTTCATGGAGAATTCATAAAAAAAATTGACTTTGAATATTTTGACTTTGTATGTTACCATAGGAGGTGGATTTGAAAATAAGAATAATTGTGATGGTTTTTTGTTCATTATATTGTAAATCATTATGTGCTTGAATTTTTCATAAATATAAAATAAAAATGGTTTTGATATTATGCATTTATTTTAGTTTAAATTTTGACAAAGAGAAAGCATATGGTTGAATGTATCTTTTCTTTGAGACAATTGGCTATTAAGGTCATTTTGAGAATAATGTCATAGTTTGTGTGTTACTCAGTTGTGACAATATATTACAATGGGATTTATATTGGATGTGAGATATATGTTTGAGGTTTACAATCTATTATTTAATTATTTAATTTTAATTTTCCTTTAAAAAAATTGTAACTTCATATTAATTAAAATTAGAAAGTATATTTTGTAGATGCAACAACATTCTAAAGAAATAATAATAAAATATAGGGATGAGGACATCCCAACAAAATAAACCCCTAAGGGGAACAATAGAATCCCCATAAATGGGGAAGTGTCATCACAACACAAAATGATGACATCAGTATAAAGTAAGCATCCAAGTATGTTAGTTTTGAAAAAAATAGGACCAAGGGCCCATAAATTAGTGAGCAATATATCCCATGCAATCTTTGATCCTTCCCTTTTTACCTTTCTTATTTTTCAAATCCCATGACAACCCTTGAGAGGGCTCCATTATGACAATGTGCAAGTCTTATGTTTGATATTCTAAAGATGTATTTAAAATTAGGTGTTTTGAATTTGAAAGTATTGTTAGCTCCTTATCTAAGTTCCAGTTCTCTTATTCATGACCTCACTTTACATCCCCTGATGGATTTCTCACACAAGTAATCTAATCTTATCTTCTTTCCCCCTCAGTTGGCACAAATTACTCCATAGATGTAACTAATTTTCCATCCATATTATTTTTTAACTCTCTTGTATGTTGATTTCCTTCTTCTAGATCATTCACTTCATCTATGACCACTTGACTTGGAGTAATCCATCTTTAGAGGTTGATTTTATCCCATTTTTGGGTAGGAGCACAACCCTAAGTATAGGTAGCTTAAAGGTACCCTGGTAGTTTACAAATATGACATCAAAATATAGTATTCTTATAATCCAATACTTGAATGTGTTATTTTTTACCATATCTAAGAATCACTTTATCTAGAAGGCCCTTGCTAAGATTAATCTCCATGAAAATATCAGCATATGTACACAGTCCCATTATAATTATTCGTACATCATATTTGGTAAAGGTTCCCAAGGAATTTCCTATCTCATTGAAATCATACCATAAATGTAAAGGCAAATTTGGTAGGTAAACCCATACTAGCATCTTGGTAACTGAGAGAGTATTTGGATTAAATTATGGAAACCATGGAATGATGAACAACCTTGCATTTCCATAAAACTAAGGTCCTTCCACAAATATTCATTGGTAGTCTTCCTACTCATTGAAAAGAACAATGAAAAATCCTTTTGAGTAGAGGGATATCTCATAATGCTTTGTCCATGTTGAATGAATCCAATGATATAAGGCCTATGTTGTAGGTCAAATCCCATTAAATCTAAAAATAACTACTCCCTTTAATAAATTTATTTGGTACAAGGACATGTCTTTCTTTGTGGTCTCCACTATTAGCACATCATATATGTGCTCTATGATAAAGGCACGATGGATTGGTTATGACTTTAATGGACTAGATTTATAAGCATAATTTTTAATGCTTCTTTGAATTTCAAAGGTTTGGACATTGATGGTTGCCCTAATCCTGTATTTCCTCCAGACATTCTCAATACCAAAAAAATGGTGAATTATTTGCTTAAATTTTAGCTTGAGAGTGGATTATGATCTTGAATTTTTTTTCCATCATGCAAAAGACATCGTAACTCCACTAGAATATGAAGAAAAAGCTCTAATTTTCACTTTAGTTCTACCACTTAATCTGTCAATTAAACCCAAAGGCAGATGATTTATCGAGAGAGGGAGTGAACCATTAGTTGATAATTTATATTCTAATCTTATATATTTTTACCATGATAATATCATAAAGAGTATTACATTCCAACATTTTAATAAACTATTGAGAGACTTCTACCATACTATGGGACTAAAGTTGTGTATCATTGATAATATGGTCCTAGATCATGTCAATTCCTTCCTTGATCTCTACCACTCCCCTTTGTTTAGATGTAGCTAAAGTGAACATAATGACATCTGAAATATACCTAATTTACTTTGTATTATTTACCTCTACCATGATATGATCTTTGTTTGACTAGACTATATTTCGCTTAGGCATTTTGTCAACAATTTACATGCATCCTTTATTTTCCCAATTATCACATTTCATCAGACCTTAGGAACATAATTGGTAAGAGTAGATGTAGGAGGTTGAGTCATGTAATATGAGGCTTGAACACTTACTTGGAATCTACACTGGTAATGCCTACAATATTAAACACTTGCAGTCTCCTATTGTCATGAAAGTACTATAGAGTAATATTATAAGATGCATTAGTCCTTGCGTTAGTCAAGAAAACATTTATAAATAAGAATATAGACACTAAAACATCAAGCTTACTCCCTCATGGGGTGTTTCTAGTGAATTCTAAGAGCTATTTATGAAAGGAATACATCAAACCTTCCAAATACCATCCCTCTTTCCAAGAGCAGCTAAAAATTATGATTTTCCCTAGATTTGGTGCTCCAAGTCTATGTCAATGAAGATTAGCACGCTCCTCCACCATTTCCTAGTACACCAATGGCTTAAGCTCACAAGATTGTTCAATTCATGCAAATAGGTGAAGCTTTTGTGAAGATAATTCTACATAATAACATTAAACAATTCAAGCTTAAAAATGGTGGTCTTGGCTCATTTATAAATTTTTAAGATTTTTTAGAATCAACCATGACCATCCATCTTGGGATCAAGATGTGTGGCCATGGATTAATTCAATTTTGGAGGATAATCCATAAATATGCCCATTAATATTTAGAATAATGGGGCATTGATGAGACATGTGAGATCTTAATCCTAATATTTATTCTATTAATGGCCTATGGATTCCACCCCATTGATGATGTCATGGGATGATACAAATTTGAAAAAATAATTACTAATAAATAAATTTTTAATAACTTTCATAAATTTTAACTTAGGCTCTTGATTTGGTTTACTTTGTCTAAGTGGTTTTGATTAATTTTCTATAATTCTTTGGAAATTTGTTGCATGCTTAATCAGCCTAATCAAAATTTTCATTTTATTGAGTTGTAATTTGACCAGAGTATAATCAGAATAAGGTGTTACTTGTGTAGAAAATAATACCTTAGTTAGGGCATTATGGATGCAGAATGACACATGCATGTGATATGTTCTACCAAATTAAAAGAACTCACTAGTTCAGAGTGTTATTTTGCATATTCATAATTTGACTCGAAGTGGTTCAATAAAATATAATAATCACATAAAATGCATTTCCCCATTTAAAGATACATTAGCCTAAATCGGCACCTGTATGTGATAAGTTTGAATGATTTAGTGTATTTTAGTGATTTTGGCCTAGATTGGGTATTATCATAGAATATTACTAATATTGATAATTTTAGCATAATAGTGATAGGAATTTGATATCTACATTTTACCCCTATTTGAAAAGGCATAAGGAGACATTTGGTCGAAGCAACATCTTTTCAAAGAATGAAAAGGTCAATATAATCAAAAGAAATAAATTTTGCCCCACTTTTTAGTTTTTAAGTTTGCAAGAGTTATAGAGAAACGAGGTTATGAAAAATACCTAAAATATTATTTAAGTAACCCATGATGCCCCCTAGTGGAAGATGGAAATTTTGAAAATATTTGATGGGTTGGGCCCTTAATCAGAAGAAATAATAACCACATTAACTTTAGCAAAAGAGGCTGAAAATGGAGCAATGAGAAGAAAGTGGAAGGAAAAATAGATAAGAGGGGCTAAAATAGTAGCCCAAGAGAGATAAATTGGATCAACTATAGGCCTAGGGGGTGAAAATTTTGAAAAAGTTACTATATTTTAATGCTTGAGGGTAAAAATACTTCATTTTCACCCCTAGTTATAGTAGTTTCTAAGCTCTGAGATTGTCGTGTGAGAGAGATGAGAAGAATGGCCAAAATATTACACCACCATCACCTTGGAGAGCATGTGAGAAAGTACAATCAACCATTGAGGAGTAGAGCATCATAAAATATTTTTTTGTGTATTTAATTTGGCCATTTATTATATGTAGGAAAATGTTAGTTGGGTGATCCCATCATTTCCCCAAATTGAGAAACTATGAGTTCACCTAAAAAAATGGTGGGATCACCACAAGATCAGTGATCTCATTGACCTTTTAGTGGGATCATGGGTTGAAACAAAATGGTCACCAAAATAATGGCAAATTCATATTTTTGGGTAGAAATCACCCTATCAAATGGTAGTTTCGTAAAGATTAGAGGCATCGCCCTGCCAATTAGTAAAAACTCCTAGTAAAATGTGGGATTGCCAAAATAATGATGAAATGCTAGAAAAAAAATATAATGAGACCAATAGGAGTTTAATCTAGGCCCAAAATTAGAAGAAGAGAGATCGAATCTTATAGATGATTGATTTAGGGCTCAAAATTAGAAGAATTATGAGAATAATAGGAAAGCTAATTGACTTGATGCTTTATGTGTGATTTGTAAGAATGAGTGGGAGTCATCATCTCATGGGAAGAGTGCTTTTGAGTGATATGAAAATAGGGGCTTATGATGGATGAGATTTTGGGCATCTAGTAGTAATAGACCTATATCACCTAGCATGATTGCCAATGATTCATTCAGATAGAGTTTACTTATCAACACATATGGAGAGGTGGCATTCAGATACCTCCATGTTTCATCTACTGATTGGGGAGGCTACGGTGATATTTGAGGATGTATACTACATTTTATGAGTGTCAATGTGAGGACCTAGAATTACTTGGATGGAGAGAAGATGACAGGCTATGTTAGATGACCTACTTGGGGTAGTGGACCAGGAGATTTCTAATGATTGTATAGATGTAGATACCCTAGAGAATTTGGATTGGCCTCCAAAGGGTGAAGCAAGATAAGGGATAGTTCCCCCAGAGGTGGTAGTGTTGATATCTCTTATCAGTGGCCTTCTACTTTGTGATAAGAGTGGTTAGTTTAATCAATGTGGTGTAGAAGATATTTGATCAACTTGCATGGTTTGCCTAGGGACTAGTCATCCTAGCATAGTTGTACAGGGACCTTCATATGATTTCATATTAGGGAGGGAAAAACATAGGCCACAACACACTACTATAGGTATAAGCCTAGGAACATATGGCCATTATAAGGCCAGTCAGGCCTAGATATCAAAGGGTACCAGAGGATCTTGTGGATTAGGTATCATACCCTATAGGATTAGGCATATAGGGATACTTGGAGGACTTGCTTTACTATAGGTGAGCGATTGACAAGATGAAGGATGGAGATTTTATTTTATGCCCTTACTTAGGGACATAGTGGACATGGGTAGAGGATTTATTTATGATTAGGTATATGATCACACCATGTTACATTATAGGGTGCCATGACTATGTGGTGGAGAGATATAAGCTAGATTGAGTCTAATGGTAGTTCAACATACATCAGGACATCCCAAAGGGTCCACACTACTTTGCACATGTGACTAGGGAGATCATGGAGTAGGGTCCACTAGTGCCCAAGGTAAAGGTAATGATAAACTATGATAGGGTTATTCATGTATTATGGGACTATATCAGAGGGGTTCTAGATGTATGGGTCATCGATGTTTATGTCACATGGTGGATCAAAGTGAGACTTATCTAATTGATGAGTCCATTGCCCTAGTAACTAATCCTTTAATAGAGGTGGGTCAAGTTGAGGAGAGATCGAGGATAGGCCCCAGGATAGTAATAGGGTTAGGTACTAGTGTATTCAATGATCTCTTATACCATTCTTTTATAGATAGTATAACCTTAGTCACAACAAGATCCCATAGTAGAGATGATCAAATTGGGTGGTCAGGATGGGGATATGGGATATGTCACAGGGGGTAATGGAGGCCATAGGATAGGTTTGGTAGAGGTATAGCCCTCTAATATAGGTAAATCCATAGGTACAAGTTTAGGAGGGTCAAAGCCCTCCAACATAGGGAGATCTATAGAGGACTAGGCTTTGACTAACAAACTCTAAAGGGAGATTATTGCATGCCTCTAAGAGATTATAGGTTTATAGATCATTATGGCTAGGTTATAGGCATAGTTAGTGATGGCTTGGGGGAAAACACTAGGCTATAGGGTCCCATTATATCCAGAGACATAGAGAATATTAGGCTTAGAAGATAGGTGGCATAGTTGGTAAGGGTTTAGGCCCAAATAACCATGCAAGACCTAGATTTTTTTATAGTGGTTGGAAATTAGGATTTTACTTAGGGAGAGAGGGAGAGACTGGCCTCGCAGATAGAGAGTCTGACATAGGAGAGGGATGAGGATCATTGAGCCAAAATGGATACAAGAGCAAGATCAACAAGAGCCTTGGTTGATGTGATTGTGGCCAAGTATGATGCCTTGCATGTGAAGGATGATGTCTTGTGCACAAAGGATGAGATAGCCTACTAGAGGTGAGCATATGAGGTGGTAGTTCCTATAGATTAGAAGGTGGATTCTTATAATGAGTATACAAGGTCACAACAAACTAGCCAAACCTCTAGGTCTAGACATGAGACAAAGTCAGAGCGATTAATGACATATCAGAGTTATTGCCAGAATCTAGATAATGCAAATGCAATGGAGATGTGATCACATGAGATGAAGCAAGTGCACACCACATAGATGCTAAATCAATTTGAAATTATACAAGAAGCTAAATTGCACAAGACAAAATGGAGAAAACCAAAATCTGATTAACATGAGATGGCCAAAGTGAAGAATACATATATGAGAGCACGTAAGTAGCTCCTCCACAAAAGGTGGCCAAGGCACCCCAAGAATATACTGTAACTCCTCCATGAAAGGTGGTGACAAGGTGCTAAGAATAGAGAAGTAACTCCCATCAAGGGCGTTACTTATGACATTCTTATGACACCTATGACACATCTATACATAAGCTAGCCTATCCCACAAATGTATGAAAACTCCATGTATGCACAAGAAATACAATTTCCCTAATTAAAAAATAGATAAAAATAAAAACCTACACTAATACCCCTCCCATAAGTGCAACTTAGGTGGGCAGTGTATAAATATAAAATGGGTCCTCACAACTAGGCCTGATGAGGTACCCATGTACAAATGCAATCTCCCATAAAATAGAGAAAAGGAGAAAACCCGTGGGAAAAAACTCCCCCCCTAAAAGAGAGACATAAAAGAAAGAAGAGGCTTCCCCCGAAGATGATGCTACTGCAGATGTAGACCACACCCCAAGAAGAGCTCATAGATGAATGAACTTTCTCTCAGTGAAAGTTTTGATGAAGATGTCTGCAACCTGCTCCAAAGACTAGCAAAATATCAAGTCAATGACATAACTATGAATAAGATCCTGAATGAAATGCATGTGAATCTCTATGTGCTTGGTCTACTGGTGCTGAACTAGATTCCTGCAAATTTGAATGGTACTATAATTGTCACAAAAAATGATGGTGGGTTGCTTGATAGGAATGCCAAACTTAGAAAGAATCCCTTGAAGCCAAATAGCCTCAGTAGTTGTATTAATAGCTCCCATGTACTCTACCTCTATGGATGATATAGTAATAGCATTATGCTTCTTGATAGACCAACTGATAGGACTAGAACCTAGAGAGAAACTATAACTAGAAGTGGACTTGCGAGTCTGTGAATCGCCAGCCTAGTCTGAATTTGTATATCCAACCAAGTCAACCTCTATGCCAAATCTGTAATGAATCCCATATCTATGTGAACCCTATATGTAATGCAAAATCCTCTTAGCTACTTTTCAATGCAACTCATGAGGTTCCTGCATGAATCTAGAGACAATTCCCATTGTATATGATAAGTCAGGCCTGGTGTGAGTCAAGTAGATGAGACTACCAACAAGTTGTTGATACCAAGTGGCATCAACTAATGGTGAAGAATAGTCAGCCTCAAGCTTGACTCCTGATATAAAGGGAGTCGAAGATGGATTGCAATCAGCCATGTGAAACTGAGCCAATAAATCAAGAGCATACTTAGGTTGTGCAAGAGAAATCTCTAAATCTGACTGTGAGATATCGATGCCAAGGAAGTAGTGCAACAAACCCAAGTCTATCATGTAAAATCTATCCTGGAGAGATGCCTTCACCACTGCAATAGCTAATGAAGAACTCCCGATGATCAAAAGGTCATCAACATATATAACCAAAATCAAGAGTGAATCATCCTACCATAAGAAGTAGACATTGGGATCAGAATGGCACCTAGTGAAACCTGCTGTGAAAAGGAAGGAATCCATCTTGGCATACCAAACTTGAGGGGCCTGTTCGAGGACATAGTTATATTTCCTAAGTCTATATACTAAAGAAGAATCCTGAACAAATCCTAGTGGCTACTCCATGTAGATCTCCTCCTTTAGGTCTCTGTGAAGAAAGGCACTCTTCACATCCATCTGGTGCACATCCCAACCATGTGTTATGGCAATAGCCAAGGTGAGTTAGATAGAAGTGCAAAGGTCTCTGAGTAGTCAATGCCTACCGCCTATGAGAAACCCTTGGCGACCAATCGCACCTTGTACTTATCAACCAACCCATCTATTGCAAACTTGGTCTGATATATCCACTTACATCAAACCATCTTTTTTCCCTTAGGAAGTGAAGTCAAATCCCAAGTGTGATTTTTGATTAAGGAAGAATATTCTTCCTCCATATCACTATCCCACTCAGGTACCCCAGATGCATCTCAAAAAGTTTGTGGATCTGAAACTGAAGCAAAGAAGGCATGTGGATCTCTCTGAAAATCCCCCCTAGTATGTCTGTCATCTACGAGATCTCTTGCCCAAGTGCCAGCACTCTCAAGTGTCTGTCTAGCCCAAAGTGGCCTAGAAGTGGGTGAGTTAGGTGCTAACTCCTCATCCTCTGACTGACTAAAGGTGGATGACCCTACATCACTATCCTCACTATCTGAACTCAAAGAAGAAGATGTCTCTGGCTCAAGAACCTATTGTGGCTAATCTAAATCTGATGAGGAATCATCATGAATAAGTAGATCCAATGAGGGAGAAGAAGTGTCTAGTGTTGAGTCTCTAGGACTCTCCTAAAAATGGACACTTCTCTTGATGAACAAATCATGAGTGACAGGATCTAGAAGACGATACCCCTTAATACCATCTGAATATCCTACAAAGATGCAAGGCTTAGACTAACATTCCATAGCTTTGCATTTCTTCTTCAAAATGTGGGCCATGGCTGGGGATTTGAAAACCCTAAGGTGCTCAACATCAGGTTTCCTTTTATGCCAAGCTTTAAAGGGTGTTATCCCTTTCAAAGCTTTGTGAGGAACCCTGTTTTGAATGTAGCAAGCACAATTGATGGCTTTGGCCCAGTACTATGGTGCTAAGGATTTGGATTGAATCATACAGCTACCCATCTCTTTCAATAACCTATTTTTTTGTTCTGTAACCCCATTCTGTGAAGGACTATAAGTGACTGTGCACTGCAAATCAATCCCCTCTATGGTGCAAAACTACTCAAACCTGATGCTGACATACTCCCCTCCATTATCGGTTCGAAGAACCTTGATGGATTTCTCACTCTATTTATCAACAAGAGCCTTGAAGTCTAGAAATTTTTCAAACACTTCAGACTTTTGTTTGAGAAAATATATCCAAGTGTACCTAGAGAAATCATCAATGAAAGTGAGGATGTACTTGGCCCATGTGAAAGATGGTTTGGGAAAGGGTCCCGATACATCATTGTGAACTAACTCTAAAGGTTGTGAAGCCCTCCAAGCTTTGCCTTTGTCAAATTTTTCTTTGGGATGCTTCCCAAGGGAGCACCCCTCGCAAAGTCCTTTTGAGAATTGGACACGAGGCAAGCCAATGACCATGTCATGTTTGCAAAGTTGCTCAAGGTAGCGGTAGTTAAGGTGGCTGAACCACTCATGCCATAATTTTCTAACTTCATCTGAATGAGTTAGCAATGCTATTGGAGAATAATCTGGTGTAAAATGTGAGAAGGTGTATAACCTTGCTTGGTGATCTGCCCTACCCACTGCCATTGTAGTATCACTATGCAACTCCCTGATAGCCACTGAATCTGGTGAAAACTCAACTCTCATGCCCTGACCAATGTGAGTGATTTGGTATACTAATAGGAGATTGGTTGAAAGAGAAGGAACACTTAGAACATTATTGAATGTTCCTCCTTTCATTTCAACTGACCCTCTCCCTGCAATGAAAACTGATGTGTCATCACCCAAACTAATTAAAGTCATGCTACAAGGCTCTAAAGATGAAAACTCAACTAGTGAAGAGCCCATGTGGTGAGAAGCACCCGAATCAATGACCCATGATGATGTAGAATATATAGTAGCTACAAGGGCCTTGCCCTTTTCTTTCTCCTTACCCTTGCCTTTTGCCTTGGTAAAATCTTGGGTAGATGAAATCTACTTGATGGACTCAGGAACACCTATGTTGTTCTTCTCTAGAAGATGAGTTAGGTGATCTATTTATTTCTTCATGAATTTGTGTTCATCATGCCCTATATTTTTAAAATAGGCACACTTAACCTTCTCCTTCTTAGGTTTAGCATTGGAAGAGGAAGTCTCAGTGTTGTTTTTGGTAGGATGGTTGTTTTCTTTCTTCTTCTCCTAGTCCTTGTTCTTTTTCTTCTTCTCCTGGTCCTTGTTCTTTTTCTTCTTCTCCTTTGTTGAAGTCTTATCCTTACCATTTCTAGCTATCAAATCTTGGGGTTGAGTAGACTTCATTGTGTCCATTTTAATTAGCTTATCTTGCTCCCTAGTCAAGTCGACAATGAATGAATCCAAAGAAGGCATTTTCCATGTAGTGCCAAGGGCACTTTTTGTGGCATGAAAAGTGGAGACAAAGACTGAATAGCTTGGACCTAACTTTGTGAGAATAGAAAGGATGAGTTGATCATCTTTCTTATCTATCCCACATTCTTTCAATTTCAATCTAGGAGCCTTAAACTTAGTGAAGAAGTCCTGTAGGGTGTCAAAGTTGCTAGGACTTAGACTTATGAGTTCATTTTCGAGCTCATGACCTCTCATCTCATCAAGCTTCCCAAATAAGTTTTATAAGGTGTCCCATATTTCTTTGGGAGTCTTAGAGTTTTCTAAATGGAAGAGAAGTTTTGGAGACATAGACAAGTAATCCATAGGCTTCATCACTACAGTTGTACCACTTGACCTTTTCAGCATCAGTGTTGGGTTCTACTTTAGTACCCACGGTGATCATATACAACCCTTTGCTTCTAAGAATGATTGAAATTTTAACCTTAAATTCATGATAGTTGAAGGGTGTTAGGGGTTTAAGTTGAAAGAATCCATTTTTAAGTTGAATTTAGGTGAAGTTGTGTTGATTGCAAGTTGTGAATTTATGCAAAAAGGAGAATGAAAGCAAAGATTTACAAGTTGCGAAAAGCAATCACACCCCCTTGAAATATTGAGCCCCCCCCCAAATATGCAAGTGCACGCTCAAAAAAATTTGGACTCAACCGAGAATGCATCTTAGAGCAATCAGTGTAAGACTTAAGCAAACAAGACGTCGGACTCAGTCAAAAATGTGTCCTGGGAGACCCAAATTTTAGGCACTTTATAAACTAGTGAATTTTTGACAAATAAAAATCCTACGCTATGGAGAATTGAATTACAAACACTTTTACAAAAAATGGCACCCAAAACCAAGCTACCGTTTGCAAGATATAAAAGGTTCAATTTTCTCGTAAACTAGTGTTTTTGCAAAAAAAAGCACTAAAACATTAAAAAATGCCTATTTTGAGAGAGAAACTGGCCTTCCAACCACTCGTTGGATTCAACATGAAATGAGAAATCCAAAGGAGGTTTTTGTGAGGGGGAATTGGCCTCCTGCCAACCCGGGCCTCACCCTTCATCTTCGTAGGTTGAAGATACAAGTTTTTTAAAAACCTCTAAACTATATTTTTTTTAATGCTAATTTCCAATTTGTCTTTAATTCAAAAAATCAAATTACTGACTTATGAATATAAGAAAAATTATTGGACAGTAGCATAATTATCAATCAAACAGCAAGAGAGAGAGAGAGAGGGACCACCACATGGGCGTTGGAAACCAAAAAGGGAGCGCCATTTTTAAGAAAACTTCTGGTAGAAAAAACAAATGAACAACAAATGTGGCAGAATATTCTCAAAAAAGAAAGGGGCGTACATCTAGTTTCCAGATAGCAAAAAGAAAGTAGGCAGTGGCACCCCAAAAAAGGGCACAGTTCTGAATTTGCTTGCAAAAAAAATAACCTACAGACCTGCACGCTGGACATCGTATGGCTTGATGGCATGGTTGGAAGGACTGATGGAAGGACGTTGCTGTAGAAAGGATGATGTTTCTACTTGGCGTGGTTATTGCTGAGTGCTGCACCTAGACTGAATGAGTGAAGCGTTGTTCCTCCCTCTGCTCACAACAATGGCGCCTAGCAGCTTGCAACAAAGTCAGCCCCTCAAACGTCCAAGAAGCAAACCAGATAGCAAAAATCTTATCTTTTTCCTGTAGAATGACTTAAAGAAAATAAATTCTTCTGCCTTTGCTAAAGCCACAACAAATTTAGACAAGATGTCTTGGCAAATTCTAACTCAGAAGTAATTTTTGAACAAGTTCCGTATGGATTTGCATGAGTTTTCAAAAAACTCTACCAAAACAACAGAGTTAAACAATGAAAAAAAACTACTAAGAAAGCAAAGTAAGAATTTTAGAATAACATAACCAGACACATGATTATCGGAGTGGCTCTGATACCATATCAGAGTTGTTGCCAGAATCCAGATAATGCGAATGCAATAGAGACGTGATCACACGAGATGAAGCAAGTGCACACCACATAGATGCTAAAGCAATTTGTAATTATACAAGAAGTTAAATTGCACAAGACAAAATCTGATTAACATGAGATGGCCAAAGTGAAGAATACAAAGAGGAGAGCATGTAAGTAACTCCTCCACAAAAGGTGGCCAAGGCACCCCAAGAATAGACTGTAACTCCTCCATGAAAGGTGTTGACAATGTGCTAAGAATAGAGAAGTAACTCCCATCAAGGGAGTTACTTATGACATTCTTATGACACCTATGACACATCTATGACACACATCTACACATAAGCTAGCCTATCCCACAAATGTAGGAAAACTCCATGTATGCACAAGAAATATAACTTCCCTAATTAAAAAATAGGGAAAAATAAAAACCTAAACTAATATGGCATAGCTAGTTGCATAATAAGTATTCATGGGGCCTCCACTAATATGACCACAAGCAACACCTGCATTAGGGATGGGTTAGAGCTTCCAGTCGATCCCTCTAAATGTTGAGCATGATCAGAGCTAATTTTTTTAATCTCTTCTATTTTGTATTTATGAGATATATAGATATTCTCATGATGTATAAAAACATGATTTTGAGATATATATATATATATATATATATATATATATATATATATATATATATATATATATATATATATATATGACACTCATTCTTGGATTACTAATACTTGTACAGGACTCTTAATATTCTTTTATTGTCACATGATGTTTTTATTTATGTTTCTCTTGTTATGATATGTTTGGATATGCTAATTTTAGGATATTCACATCCTTAGTTATCACTTATATGTTGATGTATTTATTTTTCTTTAAAAATGACTAGATGCTAGAGGATAATTTAGGAGATGCACATCCCAAATGAATCATATAAATAGTCAATTAGACTCACAATGTATGTCAAGAGATGCACATCTTTCATAAAGTCTTGTTTGTTTCCAAAGTTAGCCTAGGATATATTTTATGTTAGGCATTGGATATGGTGTGTTCAAAAATGATCTTCAGTGCCATATTAACTTTTGGATTTAGAGCACTTGGTGTTTAATATAAAAAATTTAAATTATGCATCATAAGTATGAGTAACTTATAATAACATTGTATTTTTGTTTGTAATTTGGTTGGTTCAAATGTGAATATTCATAACTAAGGATAATGATAAAAATTACCAAACCTAGACTTAAAACTATTTATGTTTAAACAAAAAATAAAAATAACAAAGAGAAAAATAACAAAACAAAAATGTAACTTAATTTAAATTCAAGATGTGAATAATCAAGATTTAAGTAGGCACAAGAAAGTACACAAATCAAAGAATAAATTAGTAAACAACCTGAAATTAAGATATGAATAATCAAGATCCACGTATATTAACAATGTGTACTCGAAACATAAACTAGTAATAAAATAAGTTAAATGTAAATGTAAAAAAATCAAGTCTAAGTGAAATCTAAACTTAAAATGTTGACGAAATGTATTGAACACAAAAGATCAAAACAATATAATAAATAAGAAAAATAGTAAAACAAAAGACAAAAAAAAAGGCATAATGAACACTAAGAAACAAATAACAAGATACTAATAAAAATTAATGAATAACAAAACAACAATAAAGAAAAATAACAACTCAATAATGAAAACACAATAAAACACCAACAAACAAATTAAAGACACAACACAATGTAAATAGAGATGGACAAATGAATAACAAAACACCAACTAAAGTAAATGAAAAGATAACAAAGCACAACAAAACAACAATAAAAATAAAATAAATACACAAAAAATGGTTAATCAGAATGTTAGTGAAAAAAATAAAAAGTGAATTATTTGCATATGTGTAATAGAGGCATTACTCTCAGTGACATGGTGACCCCTAAGTGAAAAAATAACGACACGGGTACAATGAAACAAGAACAATAAAGAAAAAGGTTCCCCCAATTGGTAGGGAAACAACAACATAAAACAAAATGGGGGAAAATACAAGAAAAAGAAGGGGTGGTCAAGCTAACTCCATATGCACGAGGCAAGTGGACACTACCTGCATAGTTCTATGGACATAAGATCCAACATGAAATTTAGGCCAAATCTAGTTCTCCCAAGAAAAAGGATGGAAGAAAATGATGATACGGGAACATGATTAACATGTTGTAGAGGAATAAGGAAATGGGATCGTAAAATGGTGAGTGTGTGAGATATGATTGCTCATAAAATGGTGAGATCATTCAAACTTTAAATGGCTCATAGAATGGTGAGAGAGTGGGATCAGAATAAATAAAGGATTAAGGTAATGTTTTTGTTCTTTTTGTCTATCAATTTCTAATGTTTTTGTGTTTTTGTGATAAGTAATAGAAATAAAATATTAACAAAAGGCACAGGGAATTATCTAAGTGAGGAAATGTATTTACATAGTTAAGAGTTTAAACAATAACTAAACTGGCTATAATGAGGATCATGAATATAGAAAATGGCATAGAAAACCACTTAGCTGATAATTTGCACATCTACAGACAAGTGAAACAACTAAACCAGCTGCAATGGTGCCTATAATCATATCAAGGCAACCATTCCTACCAAATAGAAACAAAATAATAATAATAGAATAGTACATAGTGTTGAATAAATTTGAAGAACTAGTCAATAGGCAAAAACTATGTGTTGACATATCCTTGTTCACTTGTCTGCAAATATATGTTGTGAAATACTATTCAGACTAAGTTTTTTTGTAGATTGGGTGTTGTGTGTGTCTAAAATGCCTAAGAATCATAATTGGGATCATAATTAGTCATGGGTATATCTCATTCTATCCTAGACCATTTGACCATTGTCACTTTGGATCATTTATATTCCATAACACCCATTTTCCTTCCATTCTAGACCATTGTAACAAATGGTCCAATGGTCCAGGATAGAATGAGATAGAATAAAAATGGTCTAGAATAGGAAGGTCCAGAGCATAATAGTGGGATAAATGACTTCGACACAAGTTTCCCCCAAATAAGGAATCTTGTAGACAATAGTTCAAAAAAAGTTGTCAAGAATAGAACTGATTGAGATGTACAATGTTCAAGGGTTCTAGGAGTTCTTCACCATCTAGAGTTGCCAATTGGTATGCCCCCAATCCATAATTTGTTGTGACTGCATACAGGCCTAGCCAATTGTGTTAAAACTTATCCTTCTTCTTACATTCAGCATTTGTGTTATTTTGATTCTCTTTTAAGACCAATTCACCAAATTCAAACTCCTAAGGGAGGATGCGCTTGTTATATCTTCTATGTAATTTGTTTTTATATGGTTTTAAGTTGTCCAGGGCAACTAAATGCTTACCATCAAGGAGTTCTAGCTCTTACAATCTAGAAACTCTATAATTTTTGTCATCCTTAATGCTCTCCAAGGAAACCATAATAATAGATTTAGTGCCATTATGGAGTGGATCTTATGGGGGTTCAATGATTAGTGTGATAAGCCCAAAGGGCAGGAAAAATTTAGAAGTGCCAATTATGGCCAATGTTATTGATAATATTCTTTAGGAATACGATAATGGTTTTGTTAGACACCTTATCTTAACCATTGCCTTTTGGATTATATGGTGTTGTTCTCTTATGCTTGATTTTGAAATAGGTGCAAAGAGCCTTAACATCTCAATTTATAAATGATTAGCCATTATCGGACATAATATGGGTTGGATACCATATCAACATTTGATATGGTAATGGATAAATTTGGCAATCTACTTCCTGATGATGTAATTGAGAGGGATGGCCTCAATATACTTAGTAAAATACTCAGTTACTATGAGAATTTTCTTGTGGCCATTATAATTTGGGTTGATTTTATTGATGGGATCAAGGCCCCATGTGGAGAATGACCAGGGTGTAGTAATCGATTGGAGTGGCAAAGAAGGTGCATGTATCTAATAACCATGTTATTGGTAAGAAACATACTTCTTGACATGATTACAAGCATATATTTCCATCTTGGGCCAATAGTATCCTATTCTAAGGAATTTTTTAGCTAAGACTACATTGTTGGTGTGGGCCCCACACATTCATTCATGAACATCCTTAAGCATTAGCTTGGATTCTCCTGAAGATAAATAACAAAGAATCATTCTATCATAGCCTTTATGATAAAGTGTGTTTCCTAGGAGAGTATAGTAGAATATACAATGAAGAAATATATTTTGGAGATTATGTGAAAGGTTAGGGGGGAAAACTTGGTCGTGGAAATAGTTATAAATGTCTTGGAACCAAGGTAGTTTAGGTGGGGGATTGGGACTAGAAATGATGCATACCCTCTCTAAATATGGTAATATATGAGTTGGCTATAAAATATTTTCAATGAGGAATTGATACTCTGACATTATCAGTAATTTGTATCATGGAACCAATTGTTTCCATTTCATCGACTAATCTATTATTGGCTTGTGGTACCTATTCAAATTGTAAGGACTTAAAATAAGACTTGAGATTATCCACAATGTACTTGTAGCGTATAAGCTTGTCATCTTGAGTCTAATATTGATCTGTAGTTTGATTAATAATTAATTAAGGATCCCCATAGGCCATTAACTATTGGATATCCCACTATACTACAAGACAAAGTTCTGTAATAAGAGATTCATACTTGACATTATTGTTGGTACAATGAAAATTAATATGAAATTTTTTGAGAATCAGATCCCCTTACAATGTAATTAATAAAATGTGGCCCCAGATCCACTAGATGTAAAGGATCCATCAAAGTATAATTTCCACTATTCAAGTTCATGTAAGTCTTCTTCTATTGTCATAATAGAATCATCTAGAAAATCAAATGTGAGTGGTTGAGTATCTATAAGAGGGGATTTTGTAAATTGATATTTAATGACCTACCCTTTGATAGCCTTTTAGTTCTAGTACTCAACATCAAATTTTCTTAAGAGCATGACCCATTTATCCATGTGACCTGTAAGAGTTGTTTTGGACAATAAATATTTAAGAAGGTCCACTTTAGCAATGACAATAGTTTTATTATTCAGCATGTAGTGTCATAACTTTTGGGAGGTAAACACCATTATTAAATAAGCCTTCTCCATTGGCATATAATTATTTTCATATGCCATAAGTGTGAAGATCAAATAATAGACTGCATGTTCCTTTCCTTATTCATCACATTGGGCCAAGAATATAAAGAAGTAATGGTTATCCAGGTGTTAACAGTCTCAAAAGTGGTGGCTTGGCCAAGTATGTTGTGAGATTTACAAATTCTAGTTGACATTCAACATCCCATTGAAAAGTGACCCATTTCTTTAAGAGGAGTGTAAAAGGATGGCACTTATCTGCTAGTTTTGAAATGAACCTATGAATAGATTGAATCTTTCCCGCAAGATGAGGATTTATTTAAGATTAGATGGTGGAGGCATTTACACAATGGCTTTAACCTTAGCAGTATCTACTTCAATCCCTCTTTATGACATAAAAAATCCTAACATATTTTTTGAAGTGATGCCAAAGACACACGTCTTAGGATTCAAATAAACCTTGTACTCGCGAAGTCTCTCAAAGATTTTTCATAGAACATTAGCATGCTTGGCTCATGATCTTGATTTTGCTAGGATTTCATCAACATAATCCTTAATAATATCATGCATAATGTCATGGAAGATGACAATCATAGCACATTTATAGGTGGCTATAGCATTTTTTAAGCTAAAGGGCATGACTTGGTCATAGAATATTCCCCATGGTGTGGTGAACATAGTTTTGTGTTGGTCCTCTAGATCTATCTTGGTCTAACTGTGTACTAATAATTCATCTATGAGGGATAACATCTCATACCCTATAGTAAAATTAACAATCATGTTGATGTTGGGCAGAGGAAAATTGTCTTTGGGACACGCCTTATTGATATCTCTAAAATTAGTACAAATGTGTATACCATGGGGATTTTTTCTTATTGGGACTATATTTGATATCCATTCATAATAGTTTAATGTTTTGATGATGCCTACTCCTAATAGTTTCTCTAGTTCTACTTTTAATAAAATAGCAATGCATGGATGAATTTTTCTTAATTTTTACTTGACTAGCTTAGCATCTAGATGGATAATAAGGCAATGTACAACCAAGTCAGGGTTTAGGCCTGGCACATTAGAATCATCCCATGAAAATATATCAATAAAATCCCTTAGAATAGTGACAATGTAGTCACACTCCTCCTTAGTGAGGGAGGTTCCAAGATAAATAATTTTGGGATATTCATAAGTTCCTAGGTTCACTTTAGTGGTGTTTTCTATGAGGAGTGTAGAACCATCCTCTAAAATAATGGGTAATGTTTGATCCTACTCCTCTACATCCACTTAAGCTTCTAATTATTCTTCCCAAAGCTCTAGATAATGAGATGAATTTAAGTTTGTCAATTTAGGTAGTGTCCAACTATCAAATATATTTAGAACTTCCATAGCAAGATGATCAAAGACTTTATGTTGTTTAGATGTGATATTGGCACTAGCTATAGAGATAGGACTTGGTGGACACTGCACTTCTATTGGAGATAAGCAAACTTCCCATCCAAGAACACTTGAAATAGGTTTTCACTCAAGGGTTTATCTTTTTCCTTGATCAATAAGTGCTTCAAAAAGGTTTTCACCCAAATATATCAATGTTTTATCTTTTTTGTGACCAAGAAATTTTTCCTGCTCTACAAAGTAATCAGAAGAGTCTAGAGAAAAGTCAAAGCCATGCTTATGATTTCCAATTGGCAATCCATCTCAAAGGCCTATGTACTCAATAATATATTCCTCATTCTAAAAGTCATCGAGGGGTATGATAGAATTTTTTTAGTCCTAATCAATGAGGTTGGGATCGCAAAGGCACAGGGGATAATGGGATGTGATAACCATAATTTATTTAGAGTTAAATAGGTTAGTTTCAGTAAGCTCATAGTAAATGTTATAATAATATGTATCATTTTTGGGAGTCTCATTCCTAGACAATTTAGAATAATCACTATTGAAATATCTGAGGTCAACCCTAGGTGGTATAAATCTAAGACCTTGACTCATATTAGGCTTACCAGTTGATAATGGTTCCAAGATTCCTTCATCTCATGTCCCAAGGCCTTTACCTATATAATCAAAGTTGTCCATTAGGGATATGATATTTAGGATTTTGAAAACAATCATAAAGGCCTTTAGAATATAGAATATAACCAATCTCCTTCAATAAAAGTTTCCCAGTCCTGATTTGGTGAAGTTGTTGATACAAATACCATTGGTGGTTTATGCATGCCTTTCTTTTTTTACCAAGTCATGTTGGGTCTACAATGACTTTGGGAAGGTTTGGGTTTACTAAAATATTTAGGAGACTTAAACAAAATAGAAATGTGAAAGGAATATTTTAGATGGTATGTGGAAATGTTTTTGTCCTCAATAGTGATCTATTGTGCAAGTGTTTTAGGGAATGGATTAGTTGAAGTAGAAGTAAGATCACTTGGGTTGAGATAATTAGACTTAAGTGGTTGTGAAACTATTTTTTTGTTCTTCTTTACTATGAATTCACAACCAGGGCAATAGTTATCATTATTAAATTCAACCTCTAGATGTTTACAATACTGGTAAGGATGTGAATCTGCATGAATGGTAACCTTATTTCTAGCATGGGGGAACATCAAGCATTGATGTAAAGTAGATGGAATAGCATATAATTCATGGATCCATGAAGTACAAATAAGTATATTATATGTAGATTCAATGTCCATGACATGGCATAAAGTATGATAGGATACAAACCCAATAATAATTGACAAATAAATAGTTCTGGAAGATTCCTTATCGATATTATCATATGCCTTGATCATGATTGTCTCTGGTTGAATGTCCTTAGTAGTATAACCCAATCATTGTATCAACTTAAGTGACACTATGTTCAGCCCTCACTTGATTTTATGATTTTTGATAATGACCTCAATATACAAGGGTTGTTATGGCTAGGACTAAGAGTAGACATATCTCTTTGATTAAATGTAATTCTTAGGAAAGGAGATAAATTCCCTACAAGCATTTGAAATTATTTAGGGTTAATTTCCTAGGGAAAGATGGATTGATGAAGGAAGTGTTTAAAATAGTTTAGTTGACTTCTGATGTACTCAAAAGGTCTAAGATAGAAATTTGTGTAACGATTTTACTTAGTTGGACTGAGATATTATATGGTTTCTTGATAGAATCATGAGAGGGTTTGGTTTTGGCCATTACAATGTTCAATTTTGGATTCGATGGCACAGTTTTCAAGTTTGGCTTAGGGTTGGAAGAGGGCAAAGGGACCTGAAGGGTGACTCATGAGCACCTAGTTATAATTTCTCAATCTAGAGTCAATAAGGAGACATTATGATTAGAATAAAAAATCAAAGGGCCTTGGATGGTGAATCATGAGCATCTAATTGTGTTTACATAATTTTGAGTCAGCAAGGAATCATTATAATTAGAAGAAGGGGTGGTGGTATAGAAATAGTAACCCATAAAAATTGAGGCATAATAGAATTGCTTAGACTTGATGTGGTGTTACTTAAGGAAGAGTGTGTTGACCCCATAATGGGGGGTCCAATACCTTGAGAAACATTGGATGGTTCATGAGCTTTGATTTTGATAGTGGTAACATGATTTGTAAAAATATGTTTCATAGTGTTTCTATAATCATTTGGAATATTGTTGTAACCGAAGTTATTGGCATGGGTATTATGATCTTAATGATGATCATGTTGATTATGATTCTAGCCTTGTGCTTATTGATGTTGGACCTAAGCTTGATTCTAATTGTTTTTTTCTAGCTGTTCATTATGTTTAGGAAATGAATCTTTATAAATACCTATGTCCTAATTAATGTTTTATGTTGTGTGTTTTACTATAATTTCACCACTTTCTATCAAATCCTCTATAATATGCCTCAATTAAACACATAGGTAAATAACATGGCCAATAACATGATGGAAATTACAAAACTCATCTTCTTGATACCAATTAGGTTTGGGTTGATCTTCAAAGAATGGCCTTGGTATAGGCCACACAATCAAATTGGCTATCACTAGCTTTTGGAATATGACCTCAATAGGCTCTCCTAGTTTGTTGAATACTTTGTATTTATTGAAATCCCTTCATGGAAGGTCCCTTTGCAACATGGTTGATGGATTAGATGGGGCTAGTTGCACATTTGGAACTAGGGTATCCTGCACTGTTTGCACATGTCTATATTTTGTCACTTCATTTCCCACCATGTTCTTATTTTTGTTAAACCCTTAAGGTTTTTCTATACTAATATCTTTTACATGTGGTTGGACTTGATTAGATGTTTGAACCTATGAATAAATCTTTACAAGTCCCATGGTAATAAGTGCCTTCTCAATATGTACACACGTGTTTATGATCTCCTCAAATGTGTTATCACAATCGAGTCATAAGTTATGAGCCACCTTAGGGTGTAGGCTTTATGCAAAAATATCATCCAATTGTTTATCTAGAAAATTATTTTGAAATTGTCCAAATAATGATCTACATTATTGTAGATATGCTATGAATCTTTCTCCATCCCTTTGTTTTGTTTTGCATAAGTCCACCATTGTTAATTCATGCTCAATGTTATATGAGAAATGGTTGACAAATTTATCATACAAATCACTCCAATCTAATATTGATCCCTTAGATAATTTGAGGATCCAATCCGAAGCTTGTCCATCTAAACTATGTGGAAACAAGCAAAGCAAATAAACAGTATTATAAATTACCTCTTAGCGTGATACAAAAAAGACTTGGATATGTTCTTGAGGGTCACCCTTTCTTTTGTATTTATCAAGTTTGGGTGCCTCTAAATGAGGTGGAAAGAGAACTTGGATAATACTTAAGTCAAATAGATATGGACCTATCTCATCAAATTTATATTTCTTCACTTGATTTCCTGTTTCCATTCTTGACACTATTTAATTCATCAAATTCCACTCTTGCATATTTGGTGTATTGGTGGGTGGAATATAATTTTGTTGAGGTGGTATATGCCCTTGGTGTGTTGCTTTATTATGGATATAAACCCTACAATTAGAAACTTTATTCTGGTTTACTCCTTGAGTTGAGTAGGTTAGCTACTAGTTCTTAGGTGGTTAATGAACATTTCTTGGAATCTACTGTTGTGAACTATAAGTATACTACTAGTTTTGAGGAGTCTATGATCGATTCATCAAAGGATGTGATGGTTGGGAGGAACTTGCTAGAGTGTTTTGAAAAATACCCCTAATATGCATTGAGTTTTTTGTTCCTTGGTTTTGAGAAGGGACAAGAGATTCTTGGTGATTGAAGAATGTGTGCTCTATTGGCTCCTAGTTATACACCTCATACACTCAATCTTGCACACTTAAGATAAAATGGCAAACAAAGATGAAAAACCCAGTGATATGTCATTATAACTGGGGAAGGGTTTAACATCAAGATTGGACCAGATGTAGAAAATGACTGAGAGGTACCTACTAAGGATATGGTCGGGTCCTTGCTACTTATAGCTCTGCCTAAACCAAGGTGAGAGGACCTATGAAATAGCTTGCTCACATGGAGAGATTCTATAATTCAACCTCCATGGGAATTTTTGGCATAAATGGATAGAGATGTGACTAAGACATGACCAAAATTACACATTCCACCAAGAAGGGTTGTCATATAAAATGAAAAAATTATCTAGATCATATATAAGCTACTAAATATAGATGGGAAAGTAATTGTAATCTTAAATTTGAAAGAATTTTTAATAACACAAGGGCTGAATAAAAGATTACAATGCTGGACTTTAAAGTACAAAATGCAAACACATGTTAAGTATGCAATATTTATGTATCCGCTAGAAAATAACACTTAAGATATGTAAAGGGTGTATTACTTAGAGGGTGGGACAAGGTAAGATGAGTTATATGATTATAATAAAGAGGAAGGGCATAGTGGTGTGCTAGTAGTTTTTCTAGCAATAGGGATTCTTTCAACATACATGACATAATTTATAGCAAAGATGTAAAGAAACTAAAATGCAAGCCATGGAAACTATAATGAGAAATTTGCATCCATTGGTGCTAAAAGAATGCAAATGCCCAAATGATCCTTGAAACCCCAAAACATACACTGAAACTAGAATCTCAAATACTTTCTCCTACTAAATTCATGAACCCAGGGTGCCCTTAAAAGGTATTCAACAGCACATTTCTAAATATAATTGTAGAAAGGGATTTATAATCTAGGTTCATTCTAAGAATGACAACCAGTAATGAACACAAACCCAAATATCCAATTAGTAGAACTTTTAAAACATATTATTTCATTTCATTAACAAGATGCAATAAAGAACCAAAAATATTTTCCATTGACATGAAAGAAAATCTCACATACACCAGTGTTTCAAAATGCTACCATGGGGATAAGAATGATGGATTCATTCCATGTTGGACAAGGGAGACATATATAAATGCTCTCAGAGCTTGTTAATGGTTGTACAACTGTAACCACCTTAGCAAGAGAGATAAAATGCACACAGTAGTGATCACAAAATGTAGAAGAGCTAATACTAAGGAAGAACCAAAGACCAATAAAAATGACCACAATGGCACCACAATGGCCAACCCACCTCTCAAATATAAGACAAGCCTTTTATTTATAAACTTTGTACCCTTTTCAAATCTGCAAATCCCAAAGTCCTACCAAGATGCTCCTAGCTGGAAAATACTTTTTTACCATGCCTGAAATCTTCATGTAACTACAAGGAAAATGATTGTTACAACTTCCTTTAAAAGGAATGATGAATATTTGTAACAAACTCCTTGATTTCTTGGTTGGATATCCCCTTTACATGAGCTTGACTAAGAATATTCATGGTGTTAGATGGTCGAGCCTAATATTATTTTAATGCCTAGTTTTTGATAGGGGGTGTGGGGGGGAAATGCCCCCCCCACTATGGTCACTATGGGGGTCTAGGGGGGTGGAAACTTATTTTAGAACCCCTCCTGGTGGGGGTTTGGGGGTAGCACCCCCGAAGCAAATTTTTTTTAAAAATGCATTATAAAATATTATAATGTCATAGTTAATCTAGACTATTTACTATTAGGTTTTAGATCTAACTGTAGAAATTAAGTTAGTGCATTTTTGCCCTAATTTATAACCCTCTTTTTATATGAGGGCATTGTAATCAGGTAAAATGGAGTGAGAGTAAAGAGGATATTTTAGTGGATGTATTGTAGGTTTTTCCCTTCATTTGTTGGAATAAATAATAAGGATTGGTAGTTTTTGTGTTGATGTAGCCCATATTGGGTGAACCACATTAAATATGTGTCTCTATTTTATTATGCTTTCTAGATTTTAATTCTATCTGTATTTCATTATTATTGCTCTACAGTCTATATTCCTAACAACTGGTATCAAAGCCAAAGGTTTATTTGGTAGATAAACTCATAGAACAAGAGGTTTCCTGGTTTGAGTAGGAAAAATGGTATAAGAAGGCAAGTTTAAGGTAGAGAAGTTTAATGGTAAAAACTACCATCTATGAAAGATGCAAATGGAGGACTATCTATATCAAAAGGATGTTTTCCTACCATTAGGTGGAATAGCAAAGAAGTCGATGACTATGAAGGATGAAGACTGGGAGGTTCTTGACAGAAAGGCACTAGCAACAATATGGCTATACCTGGCAGCATTGATGGCCTTAAATATTTCAAAAAAAAGACAATAACAGATGTGATAAAGACATTAGATAGAGTGTATGAAAAACCCTCAACCTCCAACAAGGTATTTATTATGAAGCATTTATTTAATCTATAAATGTCAGAAGGTGGATCTATTGCTAACCATTTAAATGAATTTAACACAATCACAAATCAGTTAAGCTCTCTAAGAGTAAATTTTGATGATGAGGTTAGGGCTCTTTTGATTCTACGCTCATTGCTAGAAAGCTGGAATGACTTGGTCATGGCTATGAGCAATTATGTCTCTGGCTCAAACATTTTAAAGTTTGATGATGTTATTAGTGTTATCCTTAGCAAGGAAATGTGATGAAAAAGCACAGGTGAGACATCAGGTAATGCTTTGATTATGGAGAATAGGGGAAGACAAAAGGATAGAGGAAAGGGCCCAGGTAATCATGGGAAATCTAAGAAGGGTAGATCTAAATCTAGAGGAACATTGGTGTGCTAGATTTATGGGAAGAAAGGACACTTAAAGGAACATTGTTAGTTTTGAAAAGGAAAATAAGGAGATGGACAACAAGATAAAAACTAGGAAGTAAATGTAGCAGGTGATATATTACAAGATGCTTTAATCCTTTCTTTAGAGAATATTAATTATTCTTGGGTGTTAGATTCAGGGGCTTCATTTCATGTTAGACCCCATAATAAATATTTTCAAGATGATTTTAGGCAGGTTTATTTGGGTGACGGTGAACCCTGTAAAATTATAGGAAAGGGTAAGATACAAATAAAATTATAGAATGGAAATAAATTGTTGTTGAAAGAGATGAGGCATGTTTCTAAGCTGATAAGAAATCTAATTTTAGTAGGGCATCTAGGAAGTGAGGGTTGCATAGTTACATTTGTAAAAAATTATGGATGGTCACTAAAGGATCATTGGTAATATAAAAAGGAGAGAAGGTAGGTACATTGTATTTATATAATGGTGATGTTGACTCTTCTATTTCTTTAGCTTTCATAGAATCAAATACAAAATTATGACACCACAAACTTGGGCACATGAGTGAGAAGGGGATGCAAGTTCTCCACTAAAAGAATTTGTTGCTAGATTTGAAGAAGGTGGATTTGTATTTCTGTACGCATTGTGTGTATGGAAAATAGAAGAGAGTCAAATTTTGTAGAGTTGGGAGGACAAAAAAGGATGAAAAGTTAGAGCTTGTGCATGCAGATGTATGGGGACCAGCTCAAGTATCATCCCTTAGTGGTTCTTCTTATTATGTTACTTTTATCGATTATGTAACTAAAAAAACTTGGGTTTATTACATATGAAGTAAATCTGATGCTTTTGATACTTTTAATAAATATAAATCTTTGGTTTAGAATGAGACAGGAAATAAGTTAAAGTGTGTCAGATCAAATAATGGAGTTTAATATTGTAGCAAGGATTTTGATAATTACTATTCATCCCATGGGATTTGTAGTGAGAAGATAGTTCTAAGAACACCACAACAAAATGGTGTGTTAGAAATGATGAATAGGACAATCATGGATCATGCAAGGAGCATGAGATTGCATGCAGAGTTGCCCTT
Source organism: Torreya grandis (assembly GCA_037957365.1). Taxonomy (NCBI): domain Eukaryota; kingdom Viridiplantae; phylum Streptophyta; class Pinopsida; order Cupressales; family Taxaceae; genus Torreya; species Torreya grandis. The sequence continues at coordinate 444,606 of JARHVA010002663.1, read as the reverse complement.
ATAGTTTTGGGTAGATGCTATGGATACTACTATTTACTTAATAAACAGAGGGCCTTCAACTCCTTTGGATGGTGGCATTCTAGAGGAAGCATGGATAGGTAAAAAGGTAAATTATTCCTTTTTAAAGAGTTTTAGTTGTGAAGCATTTGTCCATATTGATAAAGAAAATAGAACCAAGCTTGAGGCAAAATCCAAGAAATTTACTTTTATTGGATATAGAGTTAATGATTTTGGTTACAGTTTATGGGATATTAAAAATCATAAAATCATTTGGAGTAGAGATGTGATATTTAATGAAAAGGTCATGTATAGAGATCAGTTTTAGGAAAAGAAATAGGAAAAATCAAATATAGAATATGTAGTAATTGATGAAATTACTAAAAATGAAATTCCAAAAGTGCCAAAAAATTAGAATGTGTAACAGCTACAATAACTACCTTAAACTCCTAGAAGTATAGTTAGAAGATCCACTAGAGTAAGTAGACTCCCTAAACATTACTCTCCTTCACTTTATTATTGACTGATGGTGGTGAACTAGAAAGCTATGAAAAAGTAATGCAGGTAGAAACTAGAAAGAAGTGGGAGTAAGGCATGAAAGAGGAGATGAACTCTTTGGTACATAACCAAAATTAGGATTTGCTTCAATTTTCTATAGGTAAAAGATCATTACAGAATAAATGGGTTTATAGGTTGAAGGAAGAAGATGGAGGAAAAAAGAGGTACAAGGCTAGACTTGTTGTAAAGGGGTTTGCACAAAAGAAAGGTATTGACCTTGATGAAATATTTTTTCCAGTAGTTAAAATGAATTTTATAAGAACTATTTTAAGTTTAGTAGCAGTATAATATTTTCACCTCGAATAGTTAGATGTGAAGATTGCATTCCTTCATGGTGATTTGGAGGAGGAAATATATATAGAGCAGCCATAAGGATACGAAGTCAAAGGTAAAGAGAAAATGGTGTACATGTTGAAGAAGAGTTTGTATGGCCTAAAACAAGCTCCAAGATAGTGGTATTTAAAATTTGGTATGCTTATGATAGAATAAGGTTATAGTAGATGTCATTATGACCACTGTGTTTACTTTAAGAGATTAGATAATGGCAGTTATATTATCTTGTTATTGTATATAGATGACGTGCTTATTGTAGGGTTTAACATGTATGATATAAATGAGCTGAAAAGAAAACTAACAAATATATTTACAATGAAGGATTTGGGTGCTACAAATCAAATCCTCAATATGAGAATAAAAAGAGATAGGAAAAATAGGAAATTGACATTGTCTCAAGAAGAACACATCAAGAAGGTGTTAGTCAAGTTCAATATGCAAGATGCAAAACCTATGATTACACCTTTGGGAGGGAACTTCAAATTAAGAAAGGAATAGTGTCATACAACACAGAAAAAAATCAATTACATGACCAAAGTGTCATATGTTTCAATAGTTATAAGTTTAATGTATGCTATGGTGTGCACTAGACCAAATATTACTCATGTAGTGGGAGTTGTCAGTAGGTTTATGAACAATCCAGGAAAAGATCATTGGGACGTAGTCAAGTGGATTCTCAGGTACTTGAGAGGGACCATTGATAGACATTTGTGCTATGAAGGTTCAAATGTTACCTTATAAGGATATGTTGATGTAGACATGGCTAGAGATTTAGATGGAAGGAGGAACACCACAAGTTATGTATTCACTATTGGTGACACAACAATTAGTTGGATTTCAAAATTGTAGAAGATAGTTGTTTTATCAACTATAGAGGTAAAATATGTTCCAGCTATAGAATCTATCAAGGAGATGATATGGATGCAATGGTTCATGGAATAGTTGAGGTATAAGCAGGATGATTGCAAGTTGTACAGTGATATCCAGAGTGTAATTCATTTAGTAAAGAACCTGACATTCCACTCAATAACCAAAAATATATAACTCAAGTATCACTTCATTCATTTAGTTTTATAGGATGGTCAATTGAAGTTGGAAAAGATCCATACAAGTTAGAATCTTGAAAATATGTTGACAAAGGTAGTCACTAAAGATAAGCTGGAGAGTTGTTCAGCTTCAATAGGTCTTCAAGGATAATAAGGAAGATGAGAAATATGTCAAGGTCAAAATTAAAAAAAAAATCCAAGAAAGAGTTGTAGCAGTGGAGTTACAACAATCAATCTCCAAGTGGGATATTATTGGATGGTGGAGCCTGATCTTATTTAAATGCCCAGTTCCTGACAAGGGGGTGTGAGGGGGAAACGCCACCCCCACTATGGTCACCATGGGGGTCTAGGGGGGTGGAAACCTATTTTAGAGCCCCTCCTAGTGGGGGTTTGGGGGTAGCACCCCTAAAGTAAAATTTTGTGAAAAATGCATTATAAAATATTGTAATTTCATAGTTAATCTAGATCATTTACTATTAGGTTTTAGATCTAATGGTAGAAATTAAGTTCATTTTTGCCCTAATTTTTAACCCTCCTTTGATATGAGGGAATTGTAATCAAGTGAAATAGAGTGAGAGTAAAAAGGATATTGAGTGGATGTATTGCAGGTTTTTTTCCTTCATTTGTTGGACTAAATAATAAGGACTGGTAGATTCTATGTGGACATAGCCCATATTGGGTGAACCACATTAAATCTATATCTCTATTCTATTACATTTTTTTAATTTTAATTATATCTTTATTTCATTATTATTTCTCTACATTATATATTCCTAACACATGGTGGAGGCAAACAAACTATTTATCTTTATGTGGAATTGCCTGAAGATGCTCTTGACCACTTGTTTGCATAGCTAAAAACTCCTGGACAGCTACCCTTCCCTTTATGCATGCCATGGAACAACCTATTTTTGCAATGATTTTTTAGGAATATTTTGGATCCATAGATATTTGAATGATCTTCTTTGGAGTGGCCCAACTCAAATTTTTAGACCTATAATATTCTCTCTCATGGAGGAACTTAGACAAGCATAATAATGAAAAATGCAAAAGACTTAGGTCATTTTTAACTTTTTACCTTTTGGGCTCCAAATTGAATTTTCACATTTGGCCTTTTAGGGATTCCCTCATATATTTTTTATTGCAAAAGTGCACTATTTTCAACCTCAGGGTTATCATGCTTCATTTGCTATTTTTCCAAGTCAACCTATTGCCATTGGTAAAAGCTCCACCAACTGGCTTGCATAGGGTCATGTTCTTTATATGATGTTTTTGATAATGTGGCATCACCATGTCACTTTTTTCATTAACTTCAAATATGCATCTAGGTCTGCATGATGAACGCAAGCATGCCACCTAGAAAGCTTTTATTATGAACCATTATATCTCCATTAAGACCCCCTCACAATCATGCCACTTTGATAATATGTGAGCTTTCTGCATCTTGTAATGTCATCTCTACTAGGCTAATGCATTATTTCCATGTGGTGATCTTGGGTTTGCTTGAATCTTTATTTAAATAGTCAACCATCATCAGGCATCATCAGATCTAGTTGAGGTAATTAAATGTGATCTATCAAATCATGCTCTGAGGGGTGGATCATTATTAGACACTCCCTGTACTTAGCCGTGAGGATGTGCCACATGGTGGTCCCACATTCATTCTAGGATTTATTGAAAATCCCACTCTCATTTTACATCATTGATCTCATTAGCATAGATCAATCATAGACCATCGATCTTTATCCACAGGGCTTAGTCCTTTGCTCTATGCTCCATAATTTTTTTTGATAGGGTCCCATGATGATGACACTTGTTGGACCTATCAAAATTATTCCATGAGATCATCATACCTATGATTCAATAAAAATTCTTCAGAGCTTTTATCATCAGGATTTTTGTCTTTGGCACTTTTGTTTCAGACCTTTGGTCTTTGACATTCTTATTTTTATTCAGCCTTTAGGTCCTAAAGACTTTTGTTTCATGACATTTCTTCAAGACTTTTTTTTTGAGAAACTTCTCTGCAATAATCTCTTTGAAGCATTAAGCACAGTCAATCTTTTTGCCATGGATAAAATGTCTAATGGAATTCCTTCGAGCTTTTTTCTACAGACAAAATGTTTGATGAAATTAATTCCTTTGGGATTTTTGTTGTGGATAAAATGTTTTATGGAATTCCTTCAGGCCTTTTACTATGGTAAATTCACCTAATAGAAATGAACCTTCAGACTTTTCTTTGTCAGGATAATTATTTTGGTCAAAATGTCTGAAATAATTTCACTAAAATAGATGAGCTCTACATTTTTCTTGAAGAATTTTGACTTTATACTTTTATCAAAATTATTAAATTTTGTTGGGATTTTTGTGTGGGAAAAATGTTTAAAGGATAGGTATCCTTTGGACTTTTTGTATTGGACAAAATCTCTAATAAAAATAAGCCTTCAAAATTTTTACCATGGACAAAATATCCAAAAATAACTAGGTCTTTGGCCTTTCTATAGAACACTTTAGCCGAATCATAGAATTTATTTGGATTTTTTGTGTGAACACTTTGCCTAATGAAAATAAGTATTTGGCCTTTTTTCCAAGATAAAAATCCGATAGACCTATTTCAGTCACAAAGTGTTCATGCAAAAAGCCTACAAAAATCTAAGGGCTTTGCACATACGCCAAGTAAAGACCACTTTAACACTTAGATGATTTAACATGGAACTTTACCTTTAATGAAGACTTGAAAATATGACTTGGCTAAGGACATAGGCTTTGGTACTCGACTTAGGTTGGACTTAGGCATTTACACTTGACAAGGGCTCAATTGATTTAATGCAATTTTGGGCACTAATAATGGCTCTCACCCAAGGATGCATACCCCTTGTGGGTATGCAAAGAACCCCAAAACATAAGACCAAGTGCCAATCCATTGGGCTATAGAGTCAAAACTTATCAAATTTCAGCGAACACCCATGAAGGCTCAACAAAACATGGCAGACTAACAAATAATATATCAAGGGGATCTGGAAATGAACACACAACAAAACATAAAAGTAGACTATGTAGACAAAGCCTAAAGTAGAGGGGAAATAAAGCAATAAAACACTATATAATATCTATATAGAAGATTACATAACATGATTATTCAATAATTAGTCCAATAAATCAAAGGAAGAATGCATAAGAACAAACTGAATTAAGCCTATCTATTTATGTGGGAATTACAAAGGATAGCAAAAAATAATTGAAAGAAAGCAATATCATGTTACCTTCCCAAATGGATTCACCATACCAATGCATCTCAAAATCATGTTTTCCCTAGATCAAAATTTTTTGTCTTCAACAACAATGGTGGCCAACTCCTCCAATGTCTCAAGAACTCCTTGTAAAACCTAGGCTCATGATTTAGAATCACTAAAGTAGCCTATCAATAAAGCTTGTAAACAAAATCAATGGTCAAATGCAAATGGATTATGGAGATAATTTAGCATTATGAATTTGCACAAATAAATTTTAAAAATGATGTTCATGGCTCTTCTATTTATAGATTTTTGAGATTGGTCAGGATCAACCATGACCGTTCATCTCAAGATTGAGATGTGTGGTCATAGATTAATCCAATTATATAATTAAAATCCATAAATATACCTCATAATGATTTTGGAAGAAGGGGCATTTAAGAGGCATGGAGGGTCTTAATGAGGCATGGGAGGCTATGATTTAGATTTTTTATGCATGTATGGCCTAAGGATGCCTTTCTAAGAAATGATGTCATTAGGTGATGCAGTTAATACAAATCAATTTCCAAAAAGAAATATTCAACAAATCTCATAGAAAATCCACTTAAGCTCTTTATTTTGATTAATTAGCCTTAAACAAGGCTAATCAACATTTGTGCAATTATTTAGAAATTGGCCCTCAATTAATCAAAATGGTCAAAAAGTCATATTACTGAGTCATAATTTGACTTAGGAAGAATTAGAAGGTGACATTAGATGCATTAGAACTGTATTCCCATTTAGGATGTTTCCAACACAAAATAACAAAGGTACATGATGTGTACCAATGAATTAGAAGAAAAGAGTGATCCAAAGCATAAATAGGCAAAATCATCATTTTGACACAAAATGAATTGATTAAAGTTAGTTACTTCATAAATTGCATTGCCCCATTTAGGGATACATTAGCCTAAATCAGCACTTGTAAATGACAAGTTTGAACCATTTAGAACATGTTATGGATTTTGACCTAAAATGTGTATTTGAGTGCAATTTGAGTAAGATTGACAATTTCAACACAAATGGTGTTAGGAATTAGATGTCTAAATTTTACCCCTATTTGATAAGGCATGTCGAGACATTCAAGTAAAGCAATGTCTTTTCAAAGATAAGAGTTGTCAAGAAGAAATTGGAATAGACCCATGATGCCCCCTTGAGAGGACATACTAGGATGAAAGAGAAGAATGGACTCTTGAAAAGAGATGGACAATGAGAGAGTAACCCATGGAGTAGATCACATCCAAATGAGTTAATGCTTGCACACGTGATTACCATCAATGATCAAATTATAATTAGAGGTAAAATAGGCTCAAGCATATGGGGGAATGGGAAAGATATACTCCATAAATTTAAGGGACACACTTTAAATGTACCCAATTTGAAATTACAAGTTGTGTGCTTACAACATTGATCAATCCTGAGACAAGTTACACACTAAAATATTGCCATTATGGGCATTAGTGTGGAGAGCTTGGAATTAGAGGAAAATAGAGAATGTTCTACTTTAGGAATGGAAGCACCACTATAACGAGGTCTCTAAAGATAAGATAATAAGAGGTGCCCTGGTAGAGAAAATATGATTGTGATAAAAAAAGTTTTGCCCCAGTAGGGGTAATTTTGATCATTGATAAAGAATAAATAATGGTTTTTCCCCTATAGGGCTTATGTGATTTTGATGATGTTCAAATTTTGTACCCTATCATGGGAAATTGGTAATCAAAAGTAACTCAAAGATATAACCCAAAAGATAGCTTAAAGTGAACATGTGAAAACATACATATGATGATGTAATGGCTTAGAAATCCACATAAAACCCAAAATATGAGAATTCATAAAGTGATAAAAGAGGTGAAAATAAGAATGAAATTTGGTTGATCTAACTCCACATGTATAAGACAAGTGGATGCTACCTACATAGTTCCATGGACTCATGTTCCAACATGAACTTCAAGCCAATGTAGTTCACCTAAGTTTAGGAGAGAATAAAATGACTGATGAAGAAAATTGACAAATAATTGATTATACTCATGATATATGCAAAGAGATGCACATCTAAGCATAGATTAGAGTGCTAAAATTCATAATACCTAGATGCCTAATTCCATATCATGAGCTTAGATTATGAAAAGTGTTCTTGAGAACTTGTTTATCAGAGCTAATGTTGACGTTTAAGACTTTGAGACCTAAGCACAAAGTTTTTGCTATAGAAATTATTAGGCATATGAATTACTTAGAATGACATAATATTATAATTGCATTGAGCCAGTTCAAATGTGAATACCTATAACTAAGGATAATGGTAAAATAATGACCAAAACCAGAGTTACAGCTATTTACATTTAAACAAAAAAGTAAGATAAAGAAAAAGATAAACATAAATGAACCTAACTTGAAATCAAGATATGATCAATAAATACTTAATTAGGAACAAAAAATCTTTTAAAAAAAATCAAGAACATCTTAACAACATGAGACCAAGATATAAATAATCAAGATCCATGCAGACCATCAAGACATTCTTAAACACAAAAGAGAAAAGCAAAATCAAATATAAAAATAGGAAACTAACAATAATCAAATAAACAAAAAGGTCCTAGAACAACTTAATAATATAGGATCAAGATATAAATAATAAAAATCCATATGAATCATCAAGATGTTCTGAAACATAAAAGAGAATTAAAAACATACAGGGAAACACAAGACCAAAATGAGACAAGAAGTAATAAAAAGAGAAAAGGAGAAGAAATAAAATGAGAGGTGTGAAATCACAAAAAACACGAAGAAAAAAAACAAATAAACACACATAAACAAAAATCCAAGTTAGTGTGATTTAAATACAAATGTTTATGCATGTGTAGTAGATGCGTTACTTTACACCATAACATAACAAAGAACAATGACACAAAAGTTGTTCTCTATTTAAAGAGGAATAACGACATAAGAAATGGGGGAAGAGAAAAAAAGGAAGGAGTTGGTCGAGATGACTTCAGATGGACAAGATAAGTGGACGTTACCTCCATAGTTTCATGGACTCATGTTCCAATAGGAACTTCAAGCAAAATGTAATTCTCCCAGGAAATGGGATAGAAGAAAAATGATGACCAAGCCAACATGATTGATGTTGTAGAAGAAATGGAAGATATCATAAACAAATGAGAATGGTCTTGAAAACAACAAGTTGATGGGATGAGAAAGAATGATCTAGTAAAATGATAAGTGTGTGGGACAAGATGAACTGGTGTTCCTTTGCTTGCAAAATATCAAGAGCATATCATGGTGGGATGGGAATATACAAATTTATAAAAGCATGAGATAATTCTTTTCTTATTTTATGGATTGTGTTCTAATGTTTTTGGTATTTTTGAAGTATTTCCAATGTTTTGGTGTTTTTGGGATAAAATATTCACAATGTGGGACCATCTAGTCAAGGAGATGCATGTTAAAGAGTAGATGCTCCAATAAAATAACTAAGTTAACTGGAATGACCCATGCTCATAAATTAGTGAGATTGAAGATCCTAATAAGACAATAAAGAGTAGAAAATGTGATATAGAATAGTGTGTAGCATGAAGTAAATCTGAAGAAGTATTTGTGTTCACCTATCTTAATAGTGTAACAAAGGTCTAGAACTAAAAAGATGCTCTTGCGCACTTGTCTATTGAAGAAGCTACAAAATATTGTTCTGGCTGAGCTACTTTTTAGAACCAGCATTGAGGATGTTCATAATGTTTATGAGACATAATCAAGATCATAATTGGTCAAGGGATAAAAAGTGTTCAAGCTTACAACATGCCCAAGACATAACAAAAAAATGATTCTCAAGGAGAATGGTCTAAATAATAGGGTCCTCAAAGAGAATGGTCTAGGATAGGATGAAAATGTGTTTAGAGTTCCAACAATTCAAAGTCATCACTATCTAGAGTCATGAATAGCGGGCCAAGGTAGTATAAAATGTGTTTAAGGTAGGATAAAATGATGGGATAAAATTACTTCAGCATAAGTTTCCCCCAAGTCTATGGTCTTTTAGACAATGGCTCAAAGTTGTTCATGCATAGAACCTCTTAAGGTGTATGATGTTCATGGGCTCTGGAAGTTCTTCACCATTAGGTTTAGCTAGTTGATATGCCCCTGATCCATAGTTCATCATGACAATATAGGGTCCCAACTAATTAGGCTAAAATTTACCTTTCATTTTGCATTCAGCATTCATGTTCTTTTGGTTCTCTTTCAAAACTAAGTCACCAATCTCAAACTTTCAAGGGAGAATGTGCTTATTGTAGCTTCTCCATAATCTATTTTGATAGGCCTGTAATTTTTCTAGCGTAGCCAAATGCTTACCATCAAGAATTTTTAGTTCTTGTAGCCATGAGGCTCTATAGTCTTCATCATCTTCAATGTGCTCTAGTTATATTCATAATGATGATATCTCATTCTCAACCAAGATAATAGCTTCAGTGCCAAAAACAAGGGAGTATGGAGTGGCTCTATTTGGGGTTTAATGTTTGGTTTTATAAGCCCAAAGTGTAGGAAAGAGTTGTAAGTGCCAATCATGGCCAGCATCATTGACAATCTTCCTTAAGATGGATATAATGGTTTTGTTCAGTGCCTCAGTTTTTCTGTTGCCTTATGGGTTATATGGAGTTGATTTCTTATGCTTGATCTTAAATTTTGCACAAGGAGATTTTACTTTTTGGTTCACAAAAGATCTACCATTATCGAATATAATACAAGTTGGGATGTTGTATTGACAGATGATATGGTCATGAATGAATTTGGATATCTGCTTCTTAATAATATAAGTGAGAGGAATGGCCTCAATCCACTTGGTAAAATACTTAGTTGTAGTCAAAATGTGCTTATGGACATTTAAAGATGTTGGTTTAATTTTATCGATGAGATCGAGACCCCACATTGAGAATGGCCATGGTGTTGTGATTGGTTGTAGTGGTAAAGAAGGTGTGTGTATCAAGTTGCCATATTGCTGACAAGGAACACACTTTTTCACATAGTTACAAGCATTGGTCTCCATTTTGGGCCAATAATAGCCTATTCTGAGGAGTTTTTTTGCTAGGACTACATCATTGGTCTGAGCCCCACACATTCCTTCATGAACCTTCTTTACTGCCAGCTTGGATTCTCCCAAAGATAAACAATGAAGAAGCATTCCATCATAGACTTTATGATAAAGCATGTTTATAAGGAGAGTATAACGTGTTAAGAAATGAATGAATAGTTTATGTTGGTTGTTATAAAGGTCAATGAGAAAGACATGGCTATGAAAATAGTTATAAAATATTGGTACCATGGTAGCTAAGGTGGGGGATTATGACTAGCAGTGGTGCATACCCTCTCTAAATCTATTATAATATGCATAGGCTGAAGAAGATTTACAATCAAGAACTGATAATTTTTATCACTACCATCCATTTGAATCATGGAACCAATCATTTCCATTGCATTGGTGGATTTATTATTGACTCTTGGAACTTGTTCAAGCTGTAGAGATTTAAAATGTGTTTTAAGGTTATCAACAATCTATTTGTAAGGAACAAGCTTGTCATCTCTTATTTGATACTGGTTAGTGGTTTGATTTATGATTAATTGTGAATCTCCATAGACATGTAAGATTTGAATATCCCAATGTATATCAAGGCATAGCCCTATAATCAATGCCTCATACTCGGTCATATTATTTGTATAATGAAATTTTATATGGAATGCTTTGGGAATCAAATCCCCCTATGGTGTGATCAACAATATGCTAGCTTCAAATCTATGGGATGTGAAGGATCTATCAAAATATAGTGTCCACTATTCAAATTCCTATAGTGCTTATTTTATTATCATGATAGAATCATTTAGGAAGTCAAACTTGAAAGGTTGAGTATCCTCAATAAGAGATTCTGCAAGTTGGTCAGTAATTACTTGCACCTTGATTACCTTTTGATTTTGGTACTCAATATCAAACTCACTAAGGAGAATAACCCATTTAGCCATGCATTCTTAAATATATACTTTAGACAAGAAGAACTTGAGAGGTCCACCTTAGCGATGATAATAGTTTTGTTATTTAGCATATAATGTCATAATTTTTGAGTGGTGAACACCATAGCTAAACATTCCTTCTTAATAGGTGTATAATTATGTTCATAAGCCACCAATGTGTAGTTTAAATAATAAATAGTGTGTTCCCTACAATGGTCATCATGTTGGGCCAAAAGTGCCCCTAGTGCATGTTCTATGGCTGATATATAAAGAACAATGGCTTTCCCTATGTTGGCAATCTTAAGACTAGTGGATTGGCCAAGTATGTCTTAAGCTTTAAAAATGTTATCTAATAATCTTCATCCCATTGAAATTTTACCCCTTTCTTTTAAATATGAGTAAATGGGTGGCACTTATCTGCCAATTGAGAAATGAACCAGCATATAGATTGGATCTTTCCTTGTAGGCTTTGTAGCTGTTTAAGATTGTGTGGTGGATGAATTTCCACAATAGTGTTGACTTTTACAGGGTCAACTTCAATCCCTCATTGTGATATAATGAACCCTAGTAATTTCCCTGATGTGACTCCAAAGACACATTTATTAAGATTCAAGTGGAATTTATATTCATGAAGTCTCTTAAAGATTCTTCATAGAATGTCAGGATGTCTAGCTCTTGTTTGTGATTTTGCTAATATATCATCAACATAGTCCTCTACAATGTCATGCATCATGTCATGGAAGATGATAGTCATTACACATTGATATGTTGCTCTAGAATTATTTAAGCCAAATGGCATGACTTGGTAACAAAATTTCCCCCATAGAGTGGTGAACGTAGTCTTGTGCTAGTCTTTAAGGGCATAATTGATCTGATTATAACTAGAAAATCTATCCATTAAGGACAACATATCATAATTGTTAGTTGATTCAATGGTCATGTTGATGTTGGGTAGAGGAAAATCATCTTTATGGCATGCTTTATTGATATCTCAAAAATCAATACAAATACGTATACCCAAGGTATTTTTAATTACTAGAACTATGTTGGAAACCCATTCAAATTAATCTAGTGGTCTAATAAAATTGGCTCCTAACAACTTTTCCAATTCAACCTTAACCAATATGGCGATGCATGGATTCATCTTTCTCAATTTTTACTTGACTACTTTGGCATCAAGATGGATAACAAGGCGATACACAACCAAATCAGGGTCCAAGCCTAGCATGTCAGAGTATGTCCATACAAAGATGTCTATATAATCCTTAAGAATGGATATAATATGCTCATGTTCTACTTTAGTAAGGGAAGCTCCAAGATAAATAATTTTAGGATCCTCATAGGTTCCCAAGTTCACTTTTGTCATGTTTTCCACAAGAAGTGTGGATCCATCTTCTAGAATTATGGGCAAGGTATGGTTGTGATCATCTTCTTCTACCATATCCTCTTGTTTTTCCTCCCAAAGATCTAAATAATATGAAGAATTAAAATCTACCATCTCAGGGAAAGGCCAAGTAGCAAAAACCTCTAAAAACTCAAGAGCAACACTCTCAAACAGTTGATGTTATTCTGAAGAAATGCTTGTATTGGCTATGGAACTTGGGCTAGATGGACCTTCTATGTTCTAAGGGGATGGGAAAACTTTCCCACCTAGGAGTGCCTAAAATATGTTTTTAATCGAAGGCTTATCTTTTTCTTTACTTTTTAACTAATCGATGAGTGCCTCAAAGAGGTTTTCACCCGAAGATCTCAATGTTTGCTCTTTATTATGACCAAAAAATTTTGCCTACTCTCCAAAGTAAGTTGAAGGATCCAATGAAAAATCAAATCCATATTTGTGATCACTAATAGGTAATCCATCTTGTAGTCCCATATATTTTACAATTGATTCTCCATTTTAAAACTCATTGAGGTGTTAACCAAATTTTGCTAGTCCCAATTTATGAGTTCAGGATGGCAAAGGCATGGGGAACAATGAGGGTTTGCTTTAGTATGGGAAGATCTGATGGTAAAGATATAATTTCCTACTTCAGGAAGGGAATCACCACTAGGATGAATTCTTGCTTTAGGATGGGAAACTCTAATGGGCATTATGGTTAATATGGCATTTGAATCAAATAAATTCAAGTCAACAAGATCATCAAAAAGGATATAATGGGATGTTGTGTCACTAATAGGAGTCTTATCACTAGTTACTTTGGAAGATTCACTATCAAAATTCATGAGGTCATGCTCTGGTGGTATAAATCCGAGACCATGATTCTAATTGATAACTCCAGCTGATAAAGGCTCCAAGATTCCTTATGCTTGTGGGCCAAGGCATTTCCCTATATAGTCAATATGATACATTATCTGGTTAGGAATAGGATACTTTTGATTCTAAAAGCAATCAACAAGGCCTTCAAAATATAACCAATCTCCCTTGATAAAATCCTCTTGATCTTTCTTTGGTGTGATTGTGGGTACAAAAACCATAGGGGGTTTTTGTTGTTTCTTCTTTGGCTACCAAATCTGGTTGAGTCCATTACGGGTCTTAGATGGTTTAGGCTTTCCAAGTGATTTAGTGGATTCAATAAATTTTGTAATATGGAGGACCTCTTCAAGATGGTATGTGGAAATACCCACATCTTTAATAACAACCTATTTTGTAAGAGCTACAGGAAATAGATTGGTCGACATGGAAGCTAGATCACCAGGGTTGATATAATTAGATGGAGATGGATGGGAAATGATGGATTTTTTCTTCATAGTGAACTTAGAAATTGGGAAATAGTTATAATTACAAAACTCAACTTCAAGATATTTTCAATATTGATATGGCTGTTGATCAATAGGAATAGTAACCTCGATCCCATCATGGGGAAACTTAAGACACTAGTGAAGAGTAGATGGGACTTTCTGTACTTCATGGATCTAGGGATAACCAAGAAGTATGTTATAAGGAAGTTAAATATCCACAACATGGAATAATGTGTGATGATAAATAGACCCAACCATGATTGGCAACCAAATTATACCTAAAGATTCCCTCTTGACATTATCGTAAGCCTTGAAAGTAATATATTCTAGTTGAATGTCCTTATCCATGTAGCCCAATCATCATAGCAACTTGAGAGATATGATGTTCAACCCTGAACCATTATCTATAAGAACCTACTTGATCTTATGATCCATAATGGTTATCTCAATGTACAGTAGGTTATTTTGGTTTGGGCCAAGAGTGGACATGTCTTTTTGATCAAATGTGATTTGTCAAAATGAAGACAAATATCTAACTAATAACTAGAATTGATCAGGGTTAATATCATTAGGAATAGTAGATTATTTCAAAAGGTTGTTCATGATAGTTCTGTGGGCATCAGATTTCTGCAAGAGTTCTAATATGGAAATCTATGTAGGGGTTTTATTTAATTGGTTTGCTAAACTATAAGGCTTTTTTATTGTGGATTGAGTAGTTTCGTCTTTGTTGGCATAGTTTCAACATTGGAAATATTAGCACAATGTTTTCATTGGATTTCATGGAAGAAGTGGGTGAAGGGCCCTGGATGGTAACTTGTAGGCATTTAATTGTAACTGCACAACCTAGAGGTGGTAAGGAGTCATTATATTTAGAAGAGGAAGGTAAAAGGCCTTAGATGATGACTCATGGGCATAAAATTGTATTGCTATAGTTTTCAGTTGATGAAGAGCCTTTATAATTAGAAGAAGGGTGCTACTATTTATAACTAGTAACTCATACAAATAGAGTCACAACATGATTATGTGAACTTGATGTGGTATTACTAGGGGGAGAGGGTGTTGACCCTATAAAGGTGGGTCCTGTATTGCAAGGAACATGAGATTATCCACATGGTCTTATAGTAATAGTGGAAATATGGGTAGAAAAAATGTGCCTCAATATTGTTATAATCATAGGGCATGTTGTTATAAGCCAAATTATTAGTATGGGCATTATGATCCCTATTATGCTCATTACAATTCTGCCCCTGATGTTGGTTCTGATTTTTCCTCAATCCTTGATTCTGACCTTGGTTTTGATTATTTCTTGGTGGAGGTGTATTATGTCAAAGAAAGGGGTATTTATAGATTCCCATATCTTGATTTGTGTCCTGATTAGGGGCCAAATTAATTTCTAGTTCACCACTTTCAATAAAGTCCTCAATAATGTGTTGTAATTAGATGCAACGATACATACCGTGGCCAACAACATGATGGAAGTTGCACCGTTCATTCTCCTTGTATCAATTTGGTTTTCATTGATCTTGAGGAAATAGCCTTAATACTAGTTGTACAATTAAATTAGCCATGACAAGCTTTTGTAACACTATTTCAACTGATTCTCCTAACTTGCTAAAGACCCTAAAATTTCTATGAAATGTCCTTCATGGAGGTTATCTTTGTAAAGTAGGTGGTGGATTTGGAGGAATTAATTATACATTTGGGGGAGGTGTAGCCTACACTATTTTTACGTGTCTTGTTTCAATTACCCCATTTCCAACCATGTTCTTATTTTTGTTAAATCCCTTAGGCTTGTCCTATGCAACCATTTAAATCAATGATTAAGTCTATTTAAATGTCTAACCCTACATAAAAATATTGATAAGACCTTTAGCAATAATAACTTTCTCAATCTATACTCTTTAGTCAATAATTTCTTTAAATGAGTTATCATAAGTTAACTGTAGATTATGCATGACTTTAGGATGCAATTTCTATGCAAATTATCAATCAGTTGTTTGTCTAGCAAGTTATGTTGAAAGCAGCTTGCCAATATTCTCCACTTTTGTAGATATGCAGCAAAACTTTCACCATCACATTGTTTGGCTTTGCACAAGTCAACAAGAGTCAATTCATGTTCTATGTTATATGATAAATGGTTGATAAAAAATTTTGACAAGTCATTCCAATCTATAATTGATCCCTTGGGTAGTTTAAGTTGTCAATCCAAATCCTATCCTACTAAACTCCATGAAAACAGTCAAAGTAAATACTCACTACTATAAGAAACCTCTTGACATAAGACAAAAAATCCATGTATGTGCTCACATGGATTTCCCTTTCCTTTATATTTGTCAAATTTGAGTACCTCAAAATGAGATGGAAAGGGGTTTTGGAGAGTAGATAAATCAAATGGATATGGGCATATCTCATCAAATTTATACTTTTTAACTCTATTATTCATCTCCAATTTTTGAACAATTTATTTCATAGAATTCCACTCTTGCATGTTTGGTGTATTTGTGGATTGGATAAGATGTTTTTGGGGTGGAATGTGCCCCTGGTTTCATTGTTGTTAGGGTGAAATATGCCCCTAGTTTTGTTGTTTTTGAGGTAGAATGTGCCTTCGGTTTTGTTGTGGTTGGGGTAGAAAGTGCCCCTAGTTTTATTGTTGTTGGGGTGGAATGTACCCCTAGTTTTGTGTAGATCTATAGGGAATGTAAACCTTTCGATCCGTGTTTTGGTTCTGATTCACTCCTTGAGTCGATAAAATAGATCATTGATTTTTGGATTGTAAAACATTTCCTAAATTTGGTTGGTTATTACTTTGTTGATTTTGGGAAGTTCTATGTTTGTTTACCAATTTTTGTGGTTGTTAAAATGAACTAGCCAAATTGTCTTGAGGGATTTCCTTAATTTGAACTGAATGTTTACGTCTTTGATTTTACAAAGTAACAAGAGGTTCTTGATGATTTAATAATGTATGTTCCATGTCAAATGAAACATTTTGTAAGATTACTTA
Organism: Torreya grandis; assembly: GCA_037957365.1. NCBI lineage: Eukaryota > Viridiplantae > Streptophyta > Pinopsida > Cupressales > Taxaceae > Torreya > Torreya grandis. Next base: position 427,675 of record JARHVA010002663.1, on the reverse strand, counting down.
TGACTTTGATTGGTTATTTAGGTTACCTTGATCCACTATGGTTATGTTCTCATCAAATATTTGTTACGTAATTTTGGTCACATTTACTTATTCTTTTGAAGCATCATTATAAGTTGAAGTGGAAACTAATGAGTTAGTTAAGTTTGTGATAAGTTGATCCGCATATCATTGACTTATTATCTTGATCTTAGCTAGAAGATCTGGATTTACGGGTTTTGACTCTATTTGTATTTCCTTTCCTTTTTTAGAAGAAGAAGGTATGTCTATCTGTGCAAAAGCTTGCTCTTTCCATCATTGTTCTCCTTCTCTAACTAAGGTATGCAATTATTCTATAGGAAAGTCTGAAGGTAGTCTAGCACTTGATTCTATCAACCTAAGAAGTGCTTCATCTTGATCTCCCTGGGGTAGATATTCATTGTAATTATATTTGAATCCTAATATTGTGTGGATGTCATCAAAAATGATGGGGTTATCTTGACCATCATAAAATTTCTCATCCTCATAGCTAAAGCCATAAGATGCCCCACTATGAGTGAACCTTTGAGTCATGTCTAAAAAGAGTTGTTTTATGTGCTTAACTAGATTTGGATCAATGTTTTTGCAAAAATTCAAACAAAGTATGCTTTAGTTCTCTTTAAACAAATAACTAAGGTACCAAAGAGACTATATAGGAGGGTGACTTGGAACCACACAAAATTAGAATATTTGGTTCATGAATTTACTCAACTTTTGGTAAAGTTGAAATCGTATAGATTGGAAGAGGGTAAGGTAACTCAAAGATCCAAGGTGAAACCTAGTACACCAAAGCCTAGATCTTTGTGATACACCTATATCGTAAAATATAGTTACAAATTCTATGATTTGACCCTAGAAAATTAGAGGATTTCTCTCAAAATTATGAAAAAGACAAAATGAAATAAGCAACTCAAGATGTAAAAACATGCATGAATCAATAAGTACAAAAACTAGGGCCAAATGGGTGGCACAACGTTGCCACATGGTTTTAGTAAGGTAAAATATGTTCTAGGACTCAAAATGTGAGTGATACGTAAGATGACTTGAGTCCACAAAGATGATAATGTGATTTTGAGTCTAATAAATGGCCCTTAATCCAAATGGAAAATTAAACCCAAGCTAGAACAAGTTTAGTGTGTAAATGGTGAACCTAATTTAACACACCAACCCTTAAAACTTAGAAATGTTCAATTTTGAATGTGAATTATAAATGAGGGACTTTAAATAAACTGGGTAAAATGTCTAGACTCAATTGGGAAACATGACTATGCCAAAGTGAATGACATGACATAAAAGCTTTTGATAATAATTTGAACAAGGAAAAGATAAATTTTCCAATTGGACAGCATAACGCCTCCCTTGCTCAAGAAATTTGAGGACAAAGTGATTTGGTTAAGTTCATTGAGTTAACAAGTAGTTTTAGACACAAATCAAGGCCAAGTAAGCTAATGACAAAAAACAATCATCTTAAGTCTAACTGACAAGGTATGATAAAGTGGGGTCAACGAAACTAGCAAGTTTTCAAACATTTCTAGGGGAACCAATTACACAATGACTTTCACGTCATGATGAAAAAGAAAATCATGTAATTGGGTATCTATGGAACTTTGCTTGTTGCAAAAAGGTCTAGTCCCTTTTGCAACCACTACAACCTATTGTTTGCTCATTGTAGTGCGATGTCCAAAGTGAAAATATGTCTCGTGTGTAACTCCATCACTAGAAGGTGGTGTAACCACTCAAACCTTTGATCTTAGTGGGAGTGGATGAATTTAGTGTCAAGAGGTGAAATCCCAGGTCAAAGCTTCCCTAAATAACTCATGGGAGGTAATGAAGTCCCCTTCACAAGCCAAGTTTTCATGAAATTAAAAAACATAAAATAGAAAAATTTTAGGGTCATTTTCAAGATCACCCAAACTATTGTGAGTTTTTGGGGGTGCTTTAGATGAAATTCTTTCTAAGCCTTGGACTAGGATTTTTGTAATAAGGATGGGTGATTTTGATTCCAAGGGTTCCCTAAAGGGGATGGATGGAAGAGCATACATGCAACATCCCTCTTTTTCCCAATCAATTAATTAATCACCTATTGCATACAAACTTGACAAATGAGTTCAATTTTAAGAACCAAATAAGAGATTAGGTGATGTTCTTTTTGGCCCTTGGCCTTAATTTCTAAAATGGTAAAAGATTGCACAAAAAAAGTCCACATGAAGCAATAAATATCTAAGTTCATTTTAAGCCCAAATGGAAGATTAAAGACTTAGCCTAGATTCGTGATTAAAACACCAAATTTAAAATGTTGCATGAGTTATGATGTGTTTTAAGCACTAAATTAAATATATCTAAGACTTAACTAAATATTAGGTTCATGTTAAACACTAATTTAAATGTTTGAAATCAAGCATGTTAATTTAAAACCCAAATGAAAGTATGTTTGGTTAGTCAAAAGCATTAAAACCAACTTACAAACTACCCCCTCACCCTACAAAAACATAATTATAAGGGCCTCCTTTAAAGCACTTAAGAGTTTGAGAAAATGACATTAAGAATTTAGCTCTTGAGTTGACAGTCAAGGTAGGTTGATAGGTGAGTTGGGTTGACAGGGGAATTGGGTTGATAGGCGAATTGGGTTGGATAGGCGAGTTGGGCTAGACATATGAGTTAGGTTGGACAGGTGAGCTAGAGCTAAGTCAGGGTGATCCAAAGCCAAGTTGGGGTAATCTAGAGTTGAGTTTGACTAAGCTAACACTAAGTTAAGGTGAGCCAAAGATGAGTTAGGTCAAGTTAGAGCCAAGTCAAGGCTATATAGAGCTGAGTCAGGGTGATCTAGAGTTGAGTTGGGGTGATCCAGAGCTGAGTTAAGTTGAGCCAGAGCTAAGTTAGGTTGAGCTAGAGCTGAGTTGGGCTGATCTAGAGCTGAGTCAAGTTGAGCTAGAGTTGAGTTGAGGTGATCCAAAGCTGAGTCAGGTCAAGCTAGAGCTGAGTTGGATCAAATCAAAGCCGAGTTAGGGTGATCTAGAGCTGAGTTGGGTTGAGTCAGAGCTGAGTTGGGCCGAGTTGATAGTCCTAAGAATAAAACCATGGTTTATAAAATTGGACATTTTTTGCTCAAATTTTTGCCTTCTTTGCTTCCATACTCCAAGATCCTACATGACAATGGTTAGTAGGTTGCTTGTAGAGGCTTTATGAGCAAATCGATGGGTTACGGTCCCATCAAGTATGCCAAAAATGTAGAGAGGATTACATAACATGATTAATCAAGCATTAGTCTAATAAATCAAAGGAAGAATGTATAAGAACTAACCAAATTAATCATATCTATTCATATGGAAATTATTGAAGATATCAAGAAATAATTAAAAGAAAGCCATATCATGTTATCTTCCCAAATGGATTCACCATACCAATGTGGCTAAAAATCATGTTCTCCCTTGATCAAGAGCTCTTGTATTCAACAACAATGGTGGCCAACTCCTCTAATGTCTCAATAACTCCTTGTAAAACTTAGGCTCATGATTTGGAATCACTAAACTAGCCTATTAATGAAGCTTGCAAACAAAATTAATGGTCAAATGCAAATGGATTGTGGAAACAATTTAGCATTATAACTTTGCATAAATCAAGCTTAAAAATGATGTTCATGGCTCTTTTATTTATATATTTTTAAGATTGGTCAGGATCAACCATGACCATTCATCTCAAGATTGAGATGTGTGGTCATGGATTAATCTAATTATATAATTAAAATCCATAAATATCCCTCATAATTATTTTGGAAGAAGGGGAATTTAAGAGGCATGGAGGGTCTTAATGAGGCATGGGAGGCCATGATTTAGATATTTAATGTATTTATGACCTAGGGATGTCTTTCCAAGAAATGATGTCATTAGGTGATGCAGTTAATAGAAATCAATTACCAAAAAGAAATACTCAACAACTCTCATGAAAAATCCACTTAAGCTCTTTATTTGGATTAATTAGCCTTAAACAAGGTTAATCAACATTTGTGTAATTATTTATAAATTGGCCCTCAATTAATCAAAATGGTCAAAAAGTCATATTATTGAGTTGTAATTTGACTCAAGAAGAATTGGAAGGTGACGTTAGATGCGTTGGAACCATATTTCCATTTAGGATGTTGCCAACACAAAATAACAAAGGTACATGATGTGTACCAATAAATTAGAAGAAAAGAGTGATCCGGAGCACAAAAAGGTGAAATCATCATTTTGACTCAAAATGAATTGATCAAAGTTAGCTGATTTATAAATTGCATTTCCCCATTTAGAGATACATTAGCCTAAATTAGCACTTTTAAATGACAAGTTCAAACCATTTAGCAAATTTTATGGATTTTGACTTAAAATGTGCATTTGAGTGCAATTCAAGTAAGATTGAAAATTTTAACACAAATGGTGTTTTGGATGTCTACAATATGTACATAGTTGTAGGCTCAGTCAAAGAAATGTCTCAGATGTTTGTCATTGATTGGCATCTCCAAAAAATTTCCATCCCTTAACTTCTTGAACTTTTCCAGTAGCTTGGTGGCTAAGATGAAGTAAAACAATCACTACACATGCCTGAAGGTACTACTACCAGGGTTTAATAGGATGACATATTGAATCAAATCCTCTTTTCATGATCTCAAATGTAGATAAGACCAAGCCAAAAGATCCTAGTACTTCTTTAATAGTTGCAAATAAGCTTGCTTCTTGGCTATAATCAAATGAGTACCAAGTAAGAGTGTATCAGGATCAACAATGTCATTTGTGCACTTAAATTACTACTTGAAAGGGGTTTGGAATTTTTCATCTTCAAGGGAACAAAATATAACCCCATCTTCATCGAATGACATCTTCCAAATAATACCTTTGTTCTCAAACCTATCATCAAGAATAGTTAGTTGCTCAATATGTCCATATTCCCGATGGAGCTACCCAATGCTACATCCATGTATAGAACTTATTTCAAAGCACACTTAGGATCTTCAATTGCATCATGATTTGGTAACTCATATGCTTTTGTTATACTATCATCAAAAGCAAATTCATATGTTGGGACACATACCTTATTGACTACACTCTAAAACTGATCAGTAGTAGTAGCACACATCATTTATATGGAGGTAAAAAACATGCCTAGGGATTCTTGATAATTAAACATCATAATCTCATCATCACCATCAAACGTAGAATCAAGATCATTTGCATCTTCATCACTCAGCTTAGTAGTATCACATCAGGGATGTGGAAGGAAGCACATACCACACCAATCAATGTCTAAATCAGAATTCACAGCATTTACCTTAGTGTGTAATGGATCAAGCACTTATTTTATATCCCCTTTACTCTAACTTCTAACATCACATGTAGGTCTATGAGGTATCCCCTTCTTAGCTCTAACCAGCTTGTAGGATGTTTCTTTAATAGTGAAGGCCAAAGTCTTAACGATATCTTCGATCTTAGTTGTCTTATACTATGTCTTTTATGGATCAACCAACTTTGCATCAGCCTACTTGTTCAAGGGCTTACCCATAGCTTTTATGTTACTCTTAATTTGGATGTCCATATTTAATGCCAACCGTAGGTTCATTGGAGCCTTGTCCCTCAGGTGGTAAGCAGCCTTCTTATTAAAGGCATCACAATATTTTATCAAGTATATTATCTCACTAGGATTGATGTTCTCAGGAAACTACATCAAAACTTTGTTGAACCATGTATTGAAGTATTGAACACATGCACTAGGGTTCATCTTGAAGTTTTCAAACTTAACCAAAATAAATCTAGAATTAATTATGTCACCATACTGAATTCTAAAAACATTCTTCGTTTCTTCCCATGAAACAATGCATCCACTGGGAAGAGAATTAAACCATTCTAGTGCATCTTCCTCCAATGTGTGCACAAACAACTTAATGCACACATCTTCATACTCAACCTCATAATCTTTAAGGATATTGTGAAAATCCCTCAAATGTTCATCACCACTAACTGCATTTCTCCCTTAGAATTTTGGAAGGCATTTCCTTACTTCGTTTGGGACTTCATTAGGGTAACCTTCCATGTCATCAAAATTTATAGGTCTAAATCTAGGAATTTCAAATGTAAACCACTCATTTTCACCTTGGTCCTTATACCTCATGATTGGTTCAATAGTAGGTTCATGAACAAATGGAAAAGGGTTGTGAGGGGGTGAATGAGGTGGATTTGCAAGATCAAACTTAGGAGGGGATTTAGCTAGTTGAGAAGGAACTAGATAATAAATTAGACTATATGATTATAAATAATTAGAATAACTATGGAAATCTTCATCAATAGGAAATTCAACAAACAAAATTTTAGATTTATTATAATCTTAATGGCCCAAGTAGTTCCTTTTAGCTACACTATGTCCTTTAACACACCTCCAAACTTGTCTACTTTTTTTATGAACACTTAAGGGTGAGACAAGTTTCTTGGATGAGTCACCTTTGAAAGATGACCTCAGTCCTTCCAGCTTTGCAAGTAAAATAATTCTCAAAGCAAAATATATTAAAGATGGGCACTGATCTTTGTTTGAAACTAGATGATCTTTTAGAGTTGCCACTTGAATCAAAGTTCTATAATATAACCCCTTACAAAATTGAAGTAATACATACTAAAACTATATCTTACCGAAATTAGTGATGATGTATGAAAGCAAAGATAATGAAATTTTTAGATTCATGTTTAGCAAGGGGAAACCTCCTCAAAACATGATAAATCCATAGCTCTTTGCAAGAAACAGTAGATGTTAAATATCAAATCTCAAAAGTTCCTAGCATCTCCCCAGTGGAGTGCTACAGCATTGATGGCCAAGATAACAAAGCACATTCAAATAACCTCAAATTTTTAAATGCATGAGGTAAACATGAATAAAATTTATCTAAAAATGTAGTTGAGATTACTTTCAATAAAATAGTAGAGAACTTCTTCAAACCTAAACTTATAGAAACTACTCTCTACATGAGTCCCCAACAACATAAGTGACCAAGACTTCAGTTTATCCCCAACAATGATGCTAGTTGAGTGTTGGTTCCTAGTTATACACCTCATATGCTCAACCTTTCACACTTGAGAGAAAATGGCAAACAAATATGAAAAACCCACTAATATGTCATTATAGCTAGGGAAGGGTTTATCATCAAGACTAGATTGGATGTAGAAAATGACTGAGAGGCACCTACTAAGGATATGTTCAGATCCCTACTACTTTTGGCTCTCCCTAAACCAAGGTAAGAGGACCTATGAGGTAGCTTGCTCACATGGAGAGATTATGTAATTCAACCTACATGAGGAGTTTTGGCACAAAGGGATAGAGATGTGACCAGGACACAACCAAACTTACACACTCCACCTAGGAAGGGTTATCACATGGAATGAATAAATGCTCTAGATCATATACAAGCTAATAGAGATAGATGGGAAAGTGACTGAAATATTCATTCAAAAAAAAATTCAACAACATAGGGGCTAAATAAAAGATTGAAATGATGGGCTTTAAAGCACAAAATGCAGACACATGTTAAGTATGCAATATTTATGTATCTGCTAACAAATAACACTTAATATATGCAAAGGATACACAAACCCAAATATCCAATCAGTAAAACTTGTAAAACATATTATTTCATTTCATTAACAAGATACAATAAAGAACCACAAATATTTTCCATTGACTTGAAAGAAAATCTCACATACACCAGTGTTTCAAAATGCTACCATGGGGACAAGCATGGTGGATTTGCTCCATGTTGGATAGGGAAGACATATAGAGATGATTTTAGAGCTTGCTAATGGTTTTATAGCTATAAACACCTTAGCAAGAGAGACAAAATACACACAACAGTGATCCCAAAAAGTAGAAGAGCCTATACTAAGGAAGAACCAAAGACCAATAACAACAACCACAATGACCAACACAATAGCCAACCAACATCTTGAATAGAAGACAAGCCTTCTATTTATAAACTTTTGACCCATTTCAAATCTGTAAGTGCCAAAGTCCTACCAAGATGCTCTTAGCTAGAAAACACTCCCTTTCCATGCCTAAAATATTCATGTAATTATAAGGAAAATGATTATTGTAATTGCATTTATAATTAATGATGGAGATTTGCAACAAAATCCTTGATTTCTTGGATGGATATCCCATTTACATGAGTTATAAGAATAATATTCATGTTAGAGTCAAATAAACCATCTATCTTTATGTGGAATTGCCTAAATATGCTCTTGACCACTTGCCTACACAGTTACAAACTCCTAGATAGCTACCCTCCCCTTTATGCACACCATGGAACAACATATTTTTGCAATGATTTCCTAGGAATATTTTGGATCCATGGATATTCGAATGATCTTCTTTGGAGTTGCCCACCTTGGATTTGCAAACCTATAATATTCTCTCTCATGGAGGAACTTGGACAAGCACAATAATGAAAAATGCAAAAGACTTAGGTCATTTTTTACTTTTTACCTTTTGGGCTCCAAATTTCATTTTCACATTTGTCCTTTTAGGGATTCCCTCATATATTTTTTAATGTAAAAGTGCATTATTTTCAACCTCAAGGTTACCATGCCTCATTCATAATTTTTCCAATCAACTTGTTACCATTAGTAAAAGCTCTACCAACTGGCTTATATAGGTTCATGTTCTTTATATGATGTGTATGCCAATGTGTAATTGCCATGTCACTTTGTTCATTAAATTAAAATATGTATCCTAGTCTTCATGATGAATGTGAGTGTGCCACTTAGCATCAACTTCTATTACAATCTATTATATCTCCATTAATACCCCTCATGATCATGCAACTTTGATAATCTATGGGCTTTCTACATCTTGCAATGTCATCTTGCTAAGCTAATGCATTCTCACCATGTGGTGGTCTTGGGTTTGCTTGGAGATTTGTTTGAATAGTCCACCATCATCATGCACCATTAGATTTGGCCTAGGTAAGCAAACATGCTCCATCAGATCATGATCCGAGGGGTGGATCATTATTAGACACTACATATACTTGACCCCGAGGATGTGACACATGGTGGTCCCACATTCATTCTAGGATTTTTTGAAAATCCAACTCTAATTTTGCACCATTGATCTCATTAGCACAGATCAAGTGTAGAACATAGATCTTTATCCATAGGGCTCAAGCCTTTACTTCATGCTCCATTGGATTTTCTAAAAGGGTCCCATGATGATGACACTTGTTTCCCTCTCACTCATCCCAGGTCTCTTTTACTATTTAGTATTGATCATGCATCGTTGAATCATCCTACTTTATGTTAATGCACACCATAAATCTGCCTCCATTTAAACTCAAATGGATACTTGTCATACCTTAAAATTGACATCTAAATGCCTATCAAAAGATGTTAGTGAGATCATCATACCTATAATTTAGGCAAAATTCTTCAAGGATTTTATCATCAAGATTTTTGTCTTTGGCACTTTTGTTTCAGGCCTTTGGTCTTTAGCATTCCTATTTTTATTCATCCTTTGGGTCCTCAAGAATTTTTTTCTATAACATTTCTTTGGGACTTTTGTTCTAGGTAACTTCTCTACAACAATCTCTTCGAAGCATTGAGCACAGTCAGTCTTTTTACCACAAACAAAATGTTTGATGGAATTCCTTTGATATTTTTGTTGTGAATATAATGTCTGATGGAATTATTTCCTTCAAGATTTTTATCATGGATAAAACATCTGATAAAATTCCTTTAGACCTTTTTCCATGGGCAATTTGCCCAATAAAAATGAACCTTTAGCCTTTTCTTTGTTAGGACAATTGTTTCAATCAAAATGTCTGAAATAATTTCCCCAAAATAGATGAGCCCTACATTTTTCTCAAAGAATTTTGACTTTACACTTTTGCCAAAATAATTGACTTTTGTCAAGATGTTTGCATGGGTAAAATGTCCAAAGGATAAGTACCATTTGGATTTTTTTTAATAGACAAAATTTTTGATGGAAATGAACCTTCAAGCTTTTTTCCATGGAAAAATTTTTTGAAACAAATAGGTCTTCAGCCTTTCTATGGAACACTTTGTCCGAATCATAGAATTTATTCAGATTTTTTGTGTGAATAATTTGCCCATTGGAAATAAGTCTTCAGAATTTTTATCCAAGATAAAAAGCCTAAAGACCTATTTCCATTGGGAAAATTATTTGTACAAAAATTCCAAGAAATTTTAAGGGTTTTGCACATACGCCAAGTAAAGACCATTTTAACACTTAGTTGATTTAACATGGAACTTGACCTTTAATGAAGACTTGAAAAAATGACTTGGCTAAGGACTTAGGCTTTGATACTCAACTCAGGCTAGACTTAAACATTTACACTTGATAAGGGCTCAATTACTTTAATGTAATTTTGGGCACTAACATGCTCCATATCTAGTGAAACATGTTACAAAGCAACTCTAGGTTTATTTTGTTAAGAAGCAATCCTAGGGTCTATTGTAGACGTAGGCTCAACTAGGGTATGGTATGATTGATCTATCATATTCTCTTGCTCTTTATAATTATTATTGTTAATAAAAGTTATAGCCAAAGAGTCTGTTAAATCTATGATAAGATGTTTTGTATATCATTGACTGATTTTCTTAATCTTGGTAGTAAGATCTTGATCATTGGGAGTAGACTCTATAACTATTTATTTCCCCTCACTAGAAGAAGTAATATTTGATTTTATGATATGAGCAAGCGATTGATCTTGTTGTTTATCTTCTACCCTAGCAAGTGTGTGTAATTATTCTATTGAGAAATCTGGTGGCAACTTAGCGCCTAATTTTATCGACTGTAAAAGGGATTCATCCTTGTCTTTTGAGGGTTGATGCTCATAATAATCTTCTTAAAACCCTATGATTGTTGGGATATCTTCAAACATGGTGAGGTTATCTTGTCCATCATAATAACACTCTTCCTCATAACTAGGGCCATAAGAGACCCCACTATGAGTATACCTTTGCATCATGCTTGAACTTGGTTCTTCTATATTTGTTAAGATGTGAAATGTGTTTTAAAAACATTAAAAAGTATGTTTGGATTCCTTCAAATAATAAATAAGGTAAGACAAGACTATAATAAAAGGAAGTGGTGTAGTACCACATAATTAGAAGAAAGTAGTTGTGATTTACTCAACATTGGTGGGTTAAAATCATTAATTTTTAGAAGAGGATAAGACAATTTTGGAACCTAAAGTGTAGGCTAGAAAAATTAACTTAGGTAAAAATTACATCAATACCGTAAAAATATAGATATAACTATAGTGAGTTATGACTATAAAACTAGAATAAGGTCTTTTTATCAAAAAGATAAAAATGCAAACTAAAAATCTCAAAATGTGAATTAACATAAGAATTCCTAAGTATAAATCCAAAACTAAATGGGCAACATAATTATGTCATATGGAAATAAGATGTAGAAATATCTAGAACTTAGAGCGTGAGCAAACTCAGGATAATCTAAGTCCATAATGAGAATAAAAATTATGATGAGTCTATGTAACGACCTTCAATCCAAATGAGAAATTATACCCAAGTTACTCAAACCAAAGTGCAAAAGGTAAATTAATATCACCTTAGACTAGAACTTAGAAAGGCAAGATTTCAAATTTTAGACAAAAATGAAGGACTTTGAGATTTTTTCAAAGTGGATAAGTGGTCTAGACTCAAATGGACAACATAACAACATTGTTCTAAAAATACAAACATAATGTTTTGAATGAAATTTTGAACAAGGCAAGAAGTATTTTCAATTTAGTCAGTGTAATGCCTCTTTGTTCAAATAGAGTGGTATATAATAGAGTGCTTGGTTTCTTGACGTGTTTTAGTTTCCACACAAAAAGTTTTAGACTCAAAAATACCAAGCAATTAAAAGATAAAATGAAAAACACACCTAAGTGTGATGTCCTAAATCTTAAAACTGATAAGGTTACATGGTACTGTCAAATTCTATCTTTATACATGCTCTTGAGAGGATTCTAATTATTAATCCAAAAAATAAAAGTGCATGCAAAGTAAGGTTTTTAGGCCACCCTTCTCTCAATAGTTTGTATGGTGACATGGAACTTTGGGCTACTCACCCTGCATCAATAGTATGTCTGTGGTAAGTGGGGTTTATCTAAAACTAAATTTTCACACATCTAGATGATCCCAAGTGTGGCTAATAATAGAAATGTTCACATTAATTAAATATATATTAATTATCTTGTTGTAAAAAGGTCTTGTCCTTTTCACAACCACTACATCTATCAATTACTCAGTCTAGTGTGATGTCTGAATTGCCCCTACGGTCTAAGGCTGAATAACACTAACGGAGCTTGTTTTAACCACTCAAAACAAGCATCCTTGTGAGTCACCCTCAATTTATATACCCCACCATGGATTGGGGTTAAAATGATGCTAAAAGATGAATTCTTAGGTCAAGGCTTCCCTAGAGATCCCACGAAGAGGTGATAAACTCCTGCTCACAAGCCAAAGTGCATAAAATAAATAAAAGTGAAAAGACTTTATGATCATTTTGGGATCACCCAAACCATAAAGATTTGGGGAGGGACTTAGGGAATTTATTTTCATGCCTTTGTACAAGGCACCAAATGTAAATAATGAGCATTTTTTTCCACCCAAGTTACCTAAAGGGGATGCGGGGAGAGCATACATGCAATACTCATCTTGATAAAAAATAAATACTTCTATAAATAAGCATAAAAAATGGAACTCTTAGGAGTATTTAGATAATGTGAGAGTTAATTTTATGACACCAAAATGAAGTATGTAATGAAATTTTATGACACCAAAATGAATTATGTAATGAATTTTTCCTTTGATTTTTTTTGAAATGGAGACTAATTAACATCAACCTTGCAAACAAGGTGTTAGAAGGCTAAAACCAGGGTGTGAAGTTATTAGAAAAAGTTGTAACCTATTGTCTTAAGTCCCTATTTTTCTATTTAGGTTGATCTCATCATTCCATAGAGTGATATCACCATTCTACAGTTCATTCCTACCATTCTTTAGATCGATCTCACTGACAAACAAAAGTAGAGAAGACACTAGCTTATGATTTTACTGATTGACAAGGTGATATCATTGATTAGAAAGGCATTTCTATCTAAGTGCAAGGCATTTCCACTGAAATGATAAAAATAAATAATATTTACCTATTAGTTTTTAGTCTAGGATGATTTCATCATTTCACAATACAATCACACCAATCCACAGTGTGATCCCATCAATCCACAATGCAATCCCATTGATCTACAATTTGATCCCATCAATCTTGTAAAACACACAAATAGACAAGGGGACAATAGAGTGATTCCACCATTCATCTATGTAATTATATTATTTCATAGGGCAATCCCATCAATCCATAGTTTGATCCTGCCAATCCTGTAAAACACATAAGTAGATGGGGAACCAATATAATGATTTTATTATTCATGGATGTGATTCTATCATTTCACAAGGTGATCCCACAATGTTTAGGTTAATCCCACCAACTTCCAAAGTGGTCCCGCCATTTTATAGGTTAATCCCACCATTTTTCTTAGAAGTTGCATAAACACAAAATGCAAGAAAAGGAAATGTAAAATAGCCTCCAAAGAGGGTCTAAATGCAAAATTAAAAGATATAAAGACTTGTGTGAGGTGTGTGTCCCACCGGGTGTGCCAAAATGTATAGTGATATTATGAGATGTGTTAATCAAGAAAACATCTATAAAGAAGCATATAGACACTAAAACATCAAGCTTACTCCCTCATGAGGTGTTGTTAGTGAATTCTAAGAGCTATTTATGAAAGGAATACATCAAAGCTTCCAAATAACATCCCTCCTTCGAAGAATAGATAAAAAGTGTGATTTTCCCTAGATTTAGTGCTCCAAGTCTACATCAATGAAGACTAGCATGCTCCTCCATCATTTCTTAGTACACCAATGGCTTAGACTCACAAGATTATTCAATTCATGCAAATAAGTGAAGCTTTTGTGAAGATAATTTTGCATAATAACATTACACAATTTAAGCTTAAAAATGGTGGTCTTGGCTCACTTATTTATAGCTTTTCAATATTTTTCAGAATCAACCATGACCATCCATCTTGAGATCAATATGTGTGGCCATGGATTCATTCAATTTTAGAGGCACAAGCCATAAATATGCCGTTAATATTTGGAAGAATGGGGCATTGATGAGACATGGGAGAGCTTAATCCTGATATTTATTCCATTAATGGCCTATGGATGCCACCCCATTGATGATGTCATGGGATGATGCATATTTAAGCAAAGAATTTCTAATAAAAATATTTTTAATAACTTTCATGGAATGTTCACTTAGGCTCTTGATTTAGTTTAATTTATTTAAGTGGATTTGATTAATTTTATGTAATTCTTCATAAATATATTGCACAATTAATAAACCTAGTCAAAAATGTCATTTTACTAACTCATAATTTGACTAGAGTATAATCAGAAGGTGTCATTTGCATACAAAATAATACCCCAGTTAGGGTATTATGGATGTAAATAACACATGTATGTAACGTGTGCAGAAGAATTCAATAGTCCAAAGTGTCGTTTTATGTGGTCTTAATTTGACTCGAAGTGATTCAAGAAAAGATAATAATCACATTAAAAAAATTCCCCATTCAAGGATACATTAGCCTAAATTGACACCTGTACGTGATAAGTTTGAACGATTTAGTGCATTTTAGTGATTTTGGCCTAGATTGTGCATTATCATAGAATATTTCTTAGATTGATAATTATATCACAATAGTGATAGTAATTAGATGTATACCATTACAATTATTTATCGTGAGATAGCTCCAATCTATTTTACATTCTTTAATTTTGTTATTATTCCAGCTCTAGTTGGTTGGTCCAAATTTCACTCAATCATCTTGTCAAACATTTTGTAGGTGTCCTCCATTGCCCTAATTTTCACTTGTGTATCCACAAAAGTATACTTAAAAATTTTGATGTCAATAGGGAATATATTGGGCTTAGTAAAATCCTATCCCACATCAATAGACACATGGGTAACATGGAAATCCAATCCAAACTTTGTAGTGGTTGATCCATTGAATGTACCAAAAACCCACATTGTTATATCAGTGAATGTTCCCCCAAATGAAATTTTAACATGCACATAAACCTCTACACTTTCCATAATTCATCATTTCATTCATTTGATTGACCATCTACTGGAAAATCTAACCAGTATTCCCATCATTTGAATACCCTAGAAGTAGATTTGAACCATTGGTTGTGATGAATTCAGGAATTTATATACTCATAATTCGTAGACAATCCCATTTATAAGGAACTAAAAAACAAAAAAAGGAAAATATATCTCATTTAGATGGAGAAAAACAAATGGCCCATAATGTCTCACTAAAGCACATATCTAATTGAGGTTTGACATTGAACTTAGAATGAAGATAAATCCTTCTCAATTATTTAATTAATTTGATATCATAATGAGTCAAAATATTTTGATTAAATAATTCATTCCTTATAAGTTGTTCTCTTTTCAAATTAAGACACAATGTCAGGCCAGAGCTAAGGATCACACTACTAATAAAGAAATAGTACTTGGGATGAAAACAACTAACTAGAAATAAATGTGCCACTACACATGGTATGCATCAAGATATATCCTTTAGGTCCCAAAGGGATATTAGTACATTTACACATGATTTTAGTCATGGTATCATGATTTCCTTGCATTTTGATGCTAATAACTCCTTTTTTTTTAATGTTTTGAATATTGTATCCCACAATACTTTCATAACTCATTGTAATCCTACTTGGAAAGCCACTCAAAGAGGCAATTAACAGTTGCATCCTTTTAGACATGGTTCACCAACTATTTATTCTCATCAAATACCTCGTCACCAATGAAGCTCGTACACTTTTTAATCCATTCCCCAAAATAATGTAATTATTCAATTAGATTCCCATAGTATTATTGATATACTTAATAATATTGCTTCAATAATAAACAAATGTGTTTTTATCCCTTAAATATTTCCCATGGTAACACATGTGATGAAGATAATCAAGCTAGAGATAGATGATGAATAAGGAAGGTTGACTTGTACTGAGATGTATGTGACTCCAATGGAATACATTGATTATATCATAGATAGATGTGTCCCTTTTATTGGCTTAACTTCATCAGATGAAGGCGAAGAAAACTAGTTGTGTTTGGATATTTGAATTCTATTTTAATATGGTTGTCTCTTTAGACTTTTAGATACTTTCAATTATTAATTATATTGCCTTTTTCCAATTTTGATCAAATCATGTTTTTTGTATTTTTTTATAGTCTATGGTGATATTATGTTGTTTTGTTTTTATTTCTTAATTGACTTGTTTAAATTACATTATCATTTATTTTTTTGATAATAAATGATAATTAGTATACTATAAAGTATCAAAAGTTAAAAAAATTAGTGATTGATTGTGTTGATAATTGAAGTTGAAATGAATATGATGTGAATTTCACTTGGTAATTAGTTAAAAAAGGAAAATATATTTTGTAAAAATGGAATTTGGTTTTTAGTAAAGTGCAGCATGCAATATATTTAATTGACCAAGGAATTAATATTTTGTGTTAGTTTTATTGCATGATAATTACATTTAGTGATTAATTAAGTGTTAAATGATGTGTAGTGGCCCCCCACCTGTGAGAACACATTTGTTGTTATTATTAATTCCAATAAATTATAACTCAATTCTTTATTTAAGTTTACTTGTATAAAGTGACTTATCATTATAAAATCTCAATACTTTGTTGTAAAAATTATTTAACTTAAAATAAAGTAATATATGACTTTATTTAAGTTAACTAAAGTTTAGTTACAACTTGAAGTGTAATTAATCTTTGATGAAAGCTTTAAAGAGACTTGAATGTGACATTATTCAGGTGCAAGTGCTCTTAATAAAGATTCATATTATGCTTCTTTTCTGTAAAAAGTTTTTAAGACCAAGTTTATGATCCTAGAAAGAGCAAATAACACTCTCTAACAATGAAGTAGCTTTCTTGGTATAGTCAAAGATATCTAGATTTTTCTTTTATTTATAAACTGATTAACTAAAAATATAAATATTTTATTACTTTTAGTGATTGTAGAGATGAATCAATCACATGAATCTAGATTTGTTTGTACTTTGATTGAAACCAATGAACACATTATAAAAATACATTGTATAATAGGCTATTTATGATTGATCATGCAGGATTACAATATATCTTTTTGGTCTCATTACATATTCTGTAAATAATTAGAAATCATATATTTTGATGTCTAGAATAAAATCATTTTTTTCACATGACTCGAGTCTCAAATTTCTTTGTATTTTATTTTTGTAATTAGATAAATAATTTTATATTTCATAATTACTTTATTTAGCTTTGTTGTCATTTTCATGTAGGTAACTTTTTAGCATTTTATTCTTTTTATCTTCGTTATTTAGTTTAATTTAGTTGTCTTCTATAACATGCATGCAATTTGTTTTTTTTACTACTTTGTCTTTATATTTTCACCATGTTATTAAATATGTATGTCCTTTTTCTATTTACTTTCTTTACTTTAGGTTTATTTCTATTATTTTTATTTTTTCAATTATGAGTGAACGCGAGATAAATGATGATAAGTGAAAATTGAAAGGAATCAAGTTGATAAATAAGATATTAATATTAAAAAAATCAATTTTGACCCTTCAAGGGTCTACCTCTCCCATAGGTTTACTCTATCATATAGGGTTAATTAAATATTTGTGACTATGAATTTTGAAATATTTTAAATATGATCCATATGATGAGAAGTTATATACAATAACAAAAAAATTGAAATACAAAACGTGTAGAGATTAAAGTATTTTATCATTGAGTTGATTTTTTAGATAAAAACTGGGGTTGATGGGTCCCTTGTCCTATATTAATATCAAGAAGATATACATAAACATAAAACAACCCCAACCTTTATAATTTTCAATTTAGGAAGAGGTATTGGGGGGAACAAGGCCACTAAGTGAAATTTACAACAAGCTACATAAAAACCAAGCAAAACATCCCACAATAAGGCAAAATACCAAAAACCATCACCAAATAAAAAGACATGAGAATAGGTTACCCAATTAAACATTTGCATTATCACAAATTTCCAACTTCACACCAGACTAAGAATGTCCACCATCATGCTCTCAAGACTCCCCTTTGCTACCACCAACAAAGTAGGCATTTTTATTGCTCAGGAGATGGTTATGCATAACAGAGGTGACTATGACATGCTAAATATGGGGGAACCAAGTGGAATCTTCTTGTCAAGGTTTTTAACCATTTATATCAAGAAACTAATAGCCTCCAACCTATCCATAGATTTATACTTTTATTTCCATAATTCAATGCCTACAATCGAACATTCTACCTCTGCCCACATAGGGGCAGTAGTAAATAGACCACAAAGCTCTAGAGGGTGACATAGTTTATGTTCTAGGTCCTTAACATAATCCACCAACCTGAAAAATCTTGACTTAAGATATCTAAATACCATAATGGGAATAAAACTAAAACCATGGTTAACTAAGAAAGGTAGCACTTGAAAGGGACCAGCATTAAAATCATCAACTTTCTCATCAAGCTCAGGTTTGTTTAAGGCACCAAAAAAGGTCAAAATTTACTTCACCAAAGCCTTATCCTCCATAACTACCAATAGATTAGAAACAAAGAGAGCTACCACATCTAAATTGACCCTGCTGAACATGTTGCTCCCTAAAAAATCTTTGCCCAAAGTAAAGCAAATGGCATACAGGACGTCAACCGTAGGAACCCAAAAAATATTCTTCAACTGAGCACTAGATGTAATCTCATATAAATCCATCTCCCTTATGCTACTCCTTCCTAGAATTTTAGGCAACCCAAGCATCGAATCCAAGCATGTATCCATCTCACCATAGGAACATTGAAAGGATACTAACAAACCTTAATTTGAAAAGTGAGCTGAGGAATAAAGAAGGTAGGGAAGCCTCTCAAAATATGCTACTATATCAATGCCTCATCAATACCACACACTTAAGATCCACTACGACCTCCATAACACATATAAATAACCAAGCCATAATGGCCCCCAAGCAAAGCTTAAACATCAAACAATGCATTCGAATAGCCCAAAAAATCTTCCCAAGCCCCTATAATATTATCCACAATAAATGAAATATTTTTCTCAATACCACAATCAGCCAAAAATTTGGCAGTCAAGTTAGCCTTTCTATAACAATTGATACCTTCCCATTCTTCAAAAGACCCTACACTTTCCCAAGTTCTAGCAAGAATATTGTTAATATTCTAAGGAGCAGTAAATTTATTAAAAGCTGAAAGGATGACAAGTGAATCCCCTTCTATTTGGATCCTTGAAATACCACATTGTAATGCTAATTTTAGGCCAAAAACCAAAGCTTGAACTTTAGCCTCATTATTCGTACCATCTTTCAGCTTTGTTGAGGCTACTCTAATTAGAGATCCACTACAATCTCTAATAATACACCCAACTTTGGAAGCGCCCAAATTTCCATGAGACACCTCATCAAATTTAATTTTGAACCAACCTGGGGGCAAATTCAACTTAGCCTCTTTATTTCTTTCAACCGATATACTCTTTACATTAGTCCCATTAATAGGGGGTGATTGAGTTGATTTTTACTTCAAATTGATTAAATGATTTAAAATCCTATATCTTATTAAGTATGCTCAAATATTTACATGAAACCTTAAGCACTTAACTTGTAAACCACCATCTTGCATGCCTAAGTACTAGCATTCTAGTCAAGTAAGTCCCTATGACCAATTTTAAATTAACCTTTGACATAGGCAGAAGGTTTGATTAGTTGATTGTTACAAATTTTAACATCAATAGGTTATATGAGGGTGTGAAATGAAAGAAAAAGGATAAAAACCTAATAAGCTATCAAGAAACAAAATTAGCACTATAAAACAAACCAAGTTAACTAAGCTAGAATTCAATATTGACATAATACTCCAATATTGTTATTGTCTAGCCTCTCTCTTTCCTCTTCTTCTATCATCAGAGTAGAAAATGACTATGCTAGTTAAGAAACAACATAGCCTTAAGAAGTTTCCACACCTAAAAAAGATGGATACCAAGACTAAACCTAAACAAATCTACATATTCATGAATTTAAGGAGTGTTTCTAACCCAAAAGATGATTTTCTAAACTCTAATCAGCTAGTGTGTGTCAAGTTTGGGAGTATACTACTCTAGGCCTTTCATGGATTAAAGGATGAAATCCATAGAATCCTCTTCACCCATTCTAATTACCAGATAATCCCAAACCAAGTTGATAACCATCCAATTGATAATTTTGTCATCTTTGATACATTCAACCAATTTAGCCTTGAAAAAAATCATTGCTTCATTTATCATAATTTGGGTGGATTTATCCACCAAACACCCAACATTCAATATTGGCATAAGTTTTAATTCATTAACCAAACCTAAAAAATAATATTTAACATCATCTAAATAATATTGGTTTATCATGTCCATATTCATTTCTTGCACTATGTTAATGGAATATTTTTTCCCTGGACTCTATGAGGTTATACTTGAACTCCCTACCTTATTAAAATATGAACACTTAGCTACCATAGTTGCACTATTAGAGACTTAGACATGAAAACAAAGAAGGTAAAGTTTCTTATCAATTTGGAAACATAAATGATGATCTCAAAATAAATTGTGATGAAAAATGGAGCAATGATACCTTGTTCAAATTTTGATAATAAACTCCATCCAAAGGTAAGCATTGAAAGGAGATAATTGTTAGATTGAATTAAGAACCAAGCACATTTAATATTAAAACAATTCTGAATACCCAAAAGGTGTAGTATTCAAAACCACCATCTACAAATGAAAAAATTACATGCTTATATAATTTCACCTTTGGGAGATTGGAACAAAGTTTATTCCAAGAAAATATCCTAAATAAAATCCTAGAGTTTGGAAAGAAGTTCATAGAGTATGAAATCACACACCCTCAAACAATTATTTTTTTCAAATAGACAACTCACCCCTAAAATGGATAATTGAGATCCATTAAACAATTTAGGAGCATCCTAAATCCAGGCAAGTAAATAATTATACAGGTAAAGAGTGTGAAATTAAAACTTGCATAAAATGAAATCCAAATTTATAGGTACATGATCAAGAGGAAACCAAAAGATCATAAATAGAAATCCAAGAGTAAAATAAGGAATTAAAGGCATACCTATGAGATAACTAAAACCCCTACTAGACCATGTATTACTCACAAAAAAATGTCTAAGGCATTGATGGGTGGTTGGATTTATAAGCCCTCATACATGTCAATTGTTCATTCCTTGTCACATCCAAGCCAAACCAAATATTGGAAATAGTTTTTGTAATAAATTTCAAACACAAATTATTTCTCCACCTTGAATAATATAATGATGGGAAAAGGTTAAGTGCGATAATTTCAACTTAACTTTATCTCATTTTCAATCAATAATTTTAGCTTTTAATTTGGGGGGGGGGGGGGGGGGTGGGGGGGTGTACTCTTTAAAGATTGTCTTTGGGTATTAATACCAATCGCTAACTTATTGTGTGATTAGATAATTTATTACCATCTCTTCCGATGTGAAAAATAATGATTGAGGAGAACCCTACATCTAACTCAATGCAATCCTGAATTACTATAGAAACCTGCCAATGCATGCAATTATTATTATTTAAGGTTTCTAAGATTATTTTAAAATTCCCTTAGATGTCTAAACTAGACTAATTTTGATCACATGTAATCTTCAGACCTCTCCATAGCACTTTTCCTTCGATAAAGTTCTTGGTGATTTTTTGAAGAGCATCATAGTAGCCTAGCAATGAAATGCCTTTGTAATTTTTGAAAATACCCAAGTGATCACCCCATTAGGGTTTTTTTAGATACTCTTTCAAATTTCAATTTCATGTATGATTCCCTAGGTGAAGTCCAAACCACATTTTTGGAGATAATAGTTTTATATGATCCTTAATATTATTTTTCCAATTATTTAAAATCCCAACTTATTTTAGAGTAATGTTATGATATTTAAGAGGCCAAGTGTGAATCAGTTCTTTAGTATAAATCAAACTTTTGGAAAGAACTAAGTTTGCTTCCTTTGATTCTTCCAAGAATATTCTTATGTTGCTTTCTAACCATTTATTCTATCTCACCAAAAAAGGATGGAATTATAAATTTTAAGGAATGAAGGAGATTTGAGAGCTATAAAACAATCAAAGATGAATATTTTTCATTTTTGAAGAAAGACTGAGGAAGAATCAAATTTACCAATTAGTGAGTTCCAAATTTGGGAGAAATAGAAATGGAAAATAAGGTGGTTTTTATCTTTTTCATGCTCTTTTCAAATATTACACCAAGGTGGTCCCTAAAAATAATTTTTCCTTAGATTTGATAGAGTGAGATTTTTATCCCAAGTAGCTATCCAAAGAAAATAATTTGCCTTAGGTAGACCATGTTTGGACAAAATTTGCCTTGATGGGAAAGGGTCAGGAATTTAAAGGTAAATTTATAAAAGAACCTTTTATCCATCTTTCTTGTTATATATTCCTAATTTAGAACCCATACAAACTAGTTTGTCTTATTTTTTTGGGAAGTGGAATGACCTGAGTAGGGAACTAAGAGATATTTCCTCCTCTATGAGCTGAATGGGAGCTTCTATTTATGTCTAACCATGTTTTTTTATTGAATTAATCCTTCGGCTTGACCCAAAATACCTCTTCTCCAAGTTTTCAAATTTTCAAGCTAGGTGAACATGGCCAAGGGAAATCAATGGATCTAGGCTTAAATCCAAAAGTTTACTTTGTTTCTTTTACCTAGATTCTATCTGAGATGAGGCATTATGGTTTTGATGACTTTAGTCAATAGGTTCTAAATGTGTGATCATCTCAAGTGATATTCACAAGGAAAAAATATTTCAAGTATGATAGAGTCTAAATACTTATTTCTTGATCTTATGCTTCATAAAACATGATGGTTAGAGTAGAGTCTCCAAGACAACTTGGCCCCAAGGGATAAGTTCATTCTTTTGGTAATATCAATGTCTAAAACCCCCAATCTTGGGGCATAATAATTTAGTCCAAGTTTTCCAAAGTAAGCTTTCTAATTTCACATGTGTCACTCTAGAAGAATCTCAATTGAATAGATTTGATGATTTTCTCCACCTTACTTTAGATCTATAGAACATACATCATATAGATTAGCATTAATTTTTGGTATGATTTCAATAGTTCAATTATGCCAATAAGTGAGAGCAATTTTCCTTTCCATCCTTGCAAATTCCTAAATATTTTATCAATTAAGATCTTATCTATTATTTATGAGTTTCCTCCTTCAAAGAGTGGGATTCCTAGATAGGTGTAAGGTAGTTTTCTTGGTTTGATATCTAAAATCCTAGAATTACACTTTGAGCATGATTGTTAGTTTTAAAGAAAAATATTTTATATTTACCTTTATTTAACTATTGCCTCAATGTATCTTCATAGATAGACAAGTACTATTTTAGAGTGTGTACTTCAAGAAATGAAGTAGCATAAGCTAAACCTATGTCATCTATAAATTAGAGGTGTGAGATTTTGAGTACATTATCCGTTATTATAATTCCTTTGAGCAACCCTAAATATTTGAGCTAATTGAACCATATTCTTAGAGCTTCTACCACAATGACGAAAAGGTATGGGAAATAGGATCCCTTTCCTAAGACTCTACAAGGATCCAAAAAAACTTGGTTGCAAACAATTGATTATGATTGAGAATTTTTGGGTGCTTATTCAGTTAGCCATCCATTCTCTCCATTCATTGTTTAAGCCCAATATTCCATTATAATAATTAATAAGTCCCATTTTAATCTATAAATATCCTTATTCAATCCATTTTGATAATCATATTGCTTTAGTTTTGGGTAAAAATGAAGTTGATCAAATCATGAGCAATTACTATTCCATGCAAAATTTGCCTATCTACTACAAATCCTCCTTGTTAAAGGTAGGTGATCTTTGAAAGCAATATTTTAAGTATGTTTGACATTAATTTTGATATTATTTTTTAAACAAAACTTCATAAGGAAATTGGTCTATAAGGATTAAAGTAGCTAGCATCTTGTTTCTAGGGAATCAGTGATATGAAAGTGGAGTTTAATTATTTGTGAATTATTCTATTGTGCCCTAATTCCTAACTACTATTGTCACATCCATCCAAACAATTTCCAATGAATTTGATAGAATCCTACAAGGAATCTAATTAGACCTAAAAAAATTTCTAGTTTAAATGAATAAACTATTAACCTATGAACTCTTCATCCAAAATTAGAGTAGAGAGGCATATGTTATCAAAAGTTGAGACCAAATAAGGAATGAGTCATATAATTTCATTTCATGCTTCAGTCTAGTCCTAAGGAGTCTTAATGAGGAGATCCTTGAAGTATCTCATAGTTTCAATGCTTATGGTTTATTTTTCATTGATATCAACCCCAATTTGAGTGGTGATTTTTAGAATTTTATTGAATTTTCTCTTCATTATCGTAGTCCTACAATTTTTTAATTTCTATCACCTTATTTTTTCCAGTTGACCCTTGAGGTTCACTTTAGTGATTTTCTTCTTAAAGTTGTACTTTGTTCTATATTTTCATTAACTTCCCTTCTTGAAGCTTTATATCTTAAATTCATTCCTTCTAGTTGAATGTGTGTTTCACCTTTGGAAATATATTAATGGATTTCTACTTTCTTTGCTTAAATAATTTCGAACTCTCTTATGTTCCAATCCTTTAGGTACTTTTTAATTATGTTAAATTATGAGCTTGGAGTTTTGATTTGCATAAATACAAAAAAATGTAAAGTTTCTCAATGAAAATATAGTGAGTCATAATTTCCTATTATATATCAAATAATAAAGCACATTTTTAAAAATATGTTGATCACATGTTGTCAAATTATGACCAATCCTATTATCAAACATTTGAAAGACTTTCATATTTGACCAATCATCGTGCACTTTTCTTTCTTCTCAACAAGAACAATCACCAAAAATTGATATGTAAGTTTATTTATTTTGTTTTTTATTTTTATTTCACTTGAAATATGATCAATGGTCACCACATTCAAGATTTGTTAAAAAAATTATAGGGGCAGGTTTCTTTGTTCAATCCTAAAATATCTTTCAACCATTATAAGAATAAGATATTCTGGGAGATTACATTTCTTTGTTTGTTGCCTGAATTATAGATTTCCTTCTCATGCCTCCCTTCCTCTGATAAATACTTTGTGGTCATGCCTTCTTTGTTAATAATGTCTCTCACTTCCTGTCAATATATGTAATAACCCACCTTTTTCATGTATCTCTAAGATTGCATATTCTAATCTACACAAAATATGTGAGGTGTTATGTCATAGTGGTTGTCTCTTTGGAACTCAAGTGGATGTGCTAACAATATTTGAAGTAAAAAATAGTGAAAACTAATTCAATTCATCCTCCATACATTTACATAAAATTGTTTTTTGTATACAACTACAAGCATTATGCTATCAAACTAAATCATTTAGGTTCAACGTGTTCACAATGCAAGCTCCTCCAAAAAATGTTCAAAACAACATAAGTAATGCTTTTGTGATTATTTATGTTTTGATGGATATTTATTCCATATTCTCCATTACTTTAGTTGTACTTATATGATTTTTTATTTTCCCTATTGTGGCATCCATTTAGTCAAAAGGATCTTGTTTAATTTTTTTTAGATTTCATTGCAATGTTTTAACTCATTTATTTTGATGTGTTATGGATATAATGGCAAAGTTTAATTGATAAATTAAGATATCCCTTCATTATATTTATCAAAACAATGTCAATGCCTCATTAAAATACCCATGTCTTAGATAAGCTATAATGCTAGAAAATATGAGAAACTATCAATATGGTGATCATATGATTAGCCTTTGGTGTTTTATTCTCACAAGATCTTATCTGAAAGTTACTTTTTTTATATCTCCTTAAATCAGTTAAAGTCATTAATGGAGAATAATACATATATTCATATTCATTTTTTTAATAATGAATACATATTTAGTATTTAATACTTCTTTTTTTCAACCTCTAATTGAAACTTACTTCTCTTATAGTCCCATATATATGTTCTAGTTATTGCTGGATAATAATACATATATTCATATTTTTGTGGTAGTTAAAAGATACAAGTTGCTTGTGACATACTTTTGTTGCAAAGCTTTATAACCTTGTGCCCCATAGATATTGACAAGATTTATAGTGTACAAACACAAGTTGATGAATATATTATACACTAATCTCCATCATGGAAAAGGACCACCTTAACCAAGCAAGTGTTCTATCAAGATAACATTAAACATATTTCTTCCCTCTTTTATTTTTTAATTCCAAAAAGACATTGTGTTACATCCCAATTTCTCACTAAGCAAATTTACTTGAATATCCATGAATTTTTATGGTTGGTAATTTAATTTGAGTATTATTTAACTAAGCTATGATTTATATGTTGTTATGGGATTGAATATTTATTTGATTTCATGATTGCATTGCTATGAGTTTAGATTTATGGTATATTCTTACATTATGATCATGTTGATTTGTTATAACAGTAGTATTTTATGATATATATTACAATGTTATGGATTAATTACCTTCTTATCGTGAGTTGGATACAGGAGAGATTCATCCTTCAAAGCATGATAGAGGGAGAGCATCATTAGAGAGGGTGACATAGATGGAGGTGTTAGGGGATGATAGAGGAACAACTAGAACCCCAGCACACACCACATTAATGGCACTCATTATATGTGTAGTTTGAATGGTTAATGATAGTATGGTTTTATATTGTTTGTATTTAGATAATTGTTTATGCATGGTTAGTTATGTGTTAGCTCATTTTAATGCTTATGTGGAATTAATATCATGTGATTGCATTGTGGTATTATGTGTTTATATTGTGTTAATGTATTCATGACTATTAATATTAATGAAGATGTAAATTTGCATGATTAGTATATGGTTACTACTGCATCTAACCTAACCATCGTGTCTTATTAATGTTAAAAACATAAGCTAGTTATCTTTATGATATTTTGAGAATACCCAATTACTGTTGAAAGGAATATAATTGACTTACATTAGTCATATTGATATTGTTTACCTATACTAAGTTAGTATCAAATTAATCAATTGTAATGTATGGTAATATAAATAGCAAATTATATTGTAATAGATTTTTAAAATTAAGAAATAAAATAATAATATTAAATTGAATTATAATTAGTAATTGGATTATATTGTATTATAATTACGAAATAAAGAAATTGTATTTTAATATACTTACAAAATAAAATAAATAAAACAAAGAAAAAAAACATGCTTAGGGACAAATGGGAATAAAGCAAAAAAATAATAATAATAAGGAAAAAGAAAGTCAATGGAAATAGGAAGATGAGCAATGTAGGAGAGGGGATAAGAGGAGTGTGAAGAAGAGAGGAAGAAAGGCACGTGAATAAGAGAATGAGAAGAAAAGTGTGAATTGGAGAAGGGAAGGTATAGAGCATGGTAGAGGAAAAGAGCTAAGCGAATGAAGGGAATAGAGGAAAGAAGGGAGAGGACTTCTAGTATCATCTGGGTGACTATTAAATTTTGGTGATATTTTATCTCAAAAAAAAATGGTGTATGTCAAATTGTGGTAATATATTTAACTAGAGACTATAATTATTTTACAAAAAATGTGAAAATATATATATAAATGGTATGTGTATATATTGATATTTTTAATCATGAGCAGATACATGAATAGTCAATATATGGGGAGAAAGAATTATTACATAAAATAGTGAGATATATATACCAATTTTTGTGTATATTTATCCTCTTAAAATAGTGAAGAAGTAATGATTATGAATTATGGGCATCTTGACAAATTCAATCCTAAGCGATTTGTATAAAGTGAACTACATGTATTATGTAAAATAATATATATAGCAACTACGTATGATATATGCAGTGAACTATAAGCAAGTATGAATAAAACGTATTGTCTTGACATAGCATATAAGGTGAGCTATGTATAATGTTATTCAAACATAACATATGAGAGTTACATATAAGCCAAGTTGTGTATAGATATAGCGAACCAATTGTATAGATAAAATTAGAGATATACCAAAGATGAATAACAAGCGCTACATATTGTGATTTCTTTTACACTATAACAACACCATATATATATATATAATATATATTCATAGGATCATCTAGAATCAATTTTATATATATATATCAAAACATTTAAATAGTGATACAAATATATAAATATGATATGAGGTTAGTTGTTTTTATATATTCTTTATAAAAATGGTCATATTTATATATCACTTTTTATGCATCAATATGATATGTCAATAATATGAGAAGACCTAAATTATAAATATCACTGCCATGCATTGTATATAACTTCCAAATCTTTCCAAACTATATACTATATATTCATTAGTTGTATTTTGGGGATGTTAGTTTTACTGTATAAGTATATCATTGCTATGTGTATTATCGGGATGCATAATCACTTCTATTAGATGATGAAAGTTTTTGAGATGCTTTATTATGTCCTAATGAGTCATATTAATTAATTTGAGTCATATTTACGCTGACATAAGGTGTGACATGAGATTAAAGTATCTTAGGTTCTAATTTCCTTTTTGTGATCAAATTATGAGATTACTATTATAATGTGTTTTCTTATTCATGTTTATCAATATAAATAACTATGATAGATATGGAAGTGATTTATTTGGATCACTATTCATTGTAATGTGACACTATGCCATAATCAATTTCACATTATGGCTGAACTCATAGTGCCTATATATATTTCATTATAATTTACTTTATAAGATAATTGACACGAAATATTAAGTACTAAAATTACATTTATTGGCTATGGCCATAAAACATAGTGCTCATATATATGGAATGTATCGATATGAATATTTAAGTACTCATAGATATATATAAGGAGGTGTGCTTATATTTATAGTTTTATTTTTTGTTAAAACTAAGTCATAAATTCATGAATAATATAACACTACTTATCTATGCATACAACCTCTTAAAAATATAACAAATTGTTAAAATGAAGGATTATGTGTTTGTGAGAGTTATGGCTTTCTTTAGCATGTATATATATATATAAGGAGGTGTGCTTATATTTATAGTTTTATTGTTTGTTAAAACTAAGTCATAAATTCATGAATAATATAACACTACTTATCTATGCATACAACCTCTTAAAAATATAACAAATTGTTAAAATGAAGGATTATGTGTTTGTGAGAGTTATGACTTTCTTTAGCATGACTGATTATTTGTAATTAAGTAGTCATATATTTTAACCATGGACTATGATATTATTATTCTTCATAGAATGTATTATATTTGAATCTACTTAAAATAAATTAGTCGTATGGAATCTAAACATAGATTATACCTGGTTGGTATAAATTATAATTGTTTATTTATTATTTATATGATAAATAATATTATGGAGATTTATTCATACATTTGATGGACTAAATATATGCATTTTGATTATTCTTATATTTAGCATATTTTATGACTACTAGTAGGAAGTAATCTATCTAAATTTTTTGGTTATATTAATCAAATATCATATTATTGGTACTAAGTAAGTAGTGAGATGGAATTCACTAGCTTACTAGTATCATCAATACTAGATGAAGGTAATACAATCAAGTGGTGTGTATGAAATTAACTTAACCTAGAGATCAATAACTATTGAAAAACTTTGGCCAAAGTAGTGGTAGTTAGACATTGTCATTTCATGTGTATGATTTACATATTATGTGATATTATGTTAGAACGGATCTCTTTATGGTACATTTTATGTTCTTAAAAATTATAAAGCACACAAGTACTAACTTATCTCTTTGGATTCCCACACCATCACTATATACTCATCTATGAAAGGAGGGACATTACCTAATGGGGGATTATGTGGGGGATATATGGTCCATAGTTGGTGTGGAAAATCACTCGGATGATGCTCTCCCTCCTCATAATAGTACTTATTTGGATATTGTTGACACAGTGGAATGCACCTAGGGTAGGAGGCCCAGCTCCCGCCCTTCCACACACAACAATGGAAACTCCCCTCTCGCATGTGGGACCGGCGAAGATGGAGGGGAGAGTCTCTAGATAAGGGCTAGCTCCCTCTGATGTATCCTTTAGGCCTTGGTTTCTCCTACTGCTAACAAATAAAATGAAAAAGGATGGGGGATGAAAAGGGGGAGAGAGATGTTGAAAACAAAACCTAAGCCTAAAAATGAAAAGGTGATACACCAAAAAAGTTGACCCACCCAGCCTGAATATACACTTTTCACCAAAAAAGAAGTGCCCATACACTTCATCTAAAGTGGGAAGCTCTTCTGTAATAGTTAGCTAGGGGTCCGTGAATATACAGGGAGGAAGAAACTACCAGAGGCATCCTCAGACACACTTATGGCAGCCTATTCACAGGCACCTACATTCCCCTAGGAACACTTCTGGTAGACCTGCAGAAAAGAGACTTCACAATGCACTAGACATGTTTTAATCGATCTGTGAGAAGCATGAAAGACAATGACTTAAGACAAAAGAAGAACACAAACATATACTTTAAAGTGCAAGTCCAAATAGAGGTAAAAATGATAAGTCCTGATTCAAGGTAAAAATTGGTAGCGCTCTGCCTTACAAGCCTAAGAGATTTTTGGGCAGAGTTTTGCCTTAAGGCTAAGAAAGTGGATGCTTTCTCAAATGAGAAGCTTTACAATATATAGAGGAAGAAAGGAGGCCTTTTGTTTCCCCTTTTACAAATGACCCATGTGCCTTCTAAGCATTGGGAAGAGGAAGCTACTTGAAGATAATGTTGTGTCAGCCCCTGTCATGATTTGAAATTATGGGCCGCACTGTTTCTCTACTCATCAATGCAAAATGAAGAAAAATGGGTCGCGTCATTCACTATTTACACCTCTTGATGATCATATGGCAGGTAATGTGTCAACCACTAGAATAACTCCTTGAATTGACACTTTTTCACACCACTTGGATCGCTTTGTCTGTTTCTGTGCTTAGCTACTTTGCCTCCTCTAGCTCCTTTGGCTCTTAGCTGAGAGCGCATTTGCTTTTGACACATGTCGTAGTCCACTGCTTGGACACTTAGAAGACACTTTGAAACATGGATGTTGACACGTAGTGGATTCCACTAAGTTGATGATGGGATACGTGGTAGCATCTGCTTAACTTAGAGGGTCCTTTGAGAGGAAGGCAGAAGTTGACACGTGGCCACTTTCGCTTACTCTTGAGAGAAACTTATTGTTGAAGCTTAAGAGAGACCCGAGGCCTCAAATATAGACACCTATTACACTCCACTGAGGCAAGTGAGGACAAGTGGTGGCATCCACTCACCTTTGAGGGTCCCTTGAGGGTCACGCGGAGCATTTTGAGATTTTTGTGGAAGGCAACACGTGGCCGCTTTCGTAGAGCCTTTAGCTACCTTTGGAAACCTTTGGGACTCATTTGATTCTTGTAGATAGTGACACTTGGCATGCTCCATGTAGTCTTTAATAACTCATTCAGGCCCAATACAATATTCTTTAAAGCCAATAGGAGAAACCCATGGATGTTGACACTTGTCAACTTCTACTACACTTCAAGAGAGGCTTATTTTTGAAGCTTAAAAGAAACCTAAAGCCTCAGATGCAGACACTTGTCACACTCTGTTTCCAAACAAGTTTTCACTTTCACATTCAAAAGGAATAAGAAACTAAAAGAAATGGTCTAGGGTTAGATGTTACCTGGATGAGGTCTACGCACCATTATCCAGATGTTGTGAGAACTCCTCTTTGGTTGTGGAGGATGACACCTGTAGAAGAAAGAGACTTGAACAAGAAAATTGTTAGATGGATGTAAGGTGGACTGCCAAGCGATATGCTTGGTCCCAGAAGTGCAAAGACTTCCTTAAGGGATGTCAGTCCACTGTTAATAAAATAATGTCTGATAAAGAAAAGAAATGGTGAAAGACTAAACAAAAGAAATAAAGATAAAGCTTACTTGTATTCTGATGTCAGTCTTCCACAGTCACCGATGTCGGTTAGTCTGCCGACGTCAGTAGGTCAAGGTTACCGATGTTAGTTAGTCTATCGACGTCGGTAGGGATAGTGGGCCTGGTGGTTGATGTCGGTCAGGGCAATGGTCTTGGACAGGGTCTGGATGAGTTTATGGTCTACAGAATGGTCTGAAAGGGGTCTGGGTCTGTTTGGATGCTCTGTGCAAGGCTGCAGGGTAGAGAGTATGGTCTGAAAAGGGGGGCAGGTAGAAGACAGAGGCAACAGGGAGATAAGGGTGAGAGAAGGCTCCTAGAGAACAGGTTGGGTTGTGGTCTGGTTGACAGTCTGGTTGATGATGTTATGAAGAAGTAGTAACTAGAAAACTAATTACTAACATAGTCTAAATAATTGAAATGAAAACACAGAAGAAATACTTACCTGTGGCTTGCTGAAGAAAGAGTGTAGCAGAATGGTTGCTGATGCAGAAGACTTCTTGCAATGTGAGCTCCCGTAGCCTGTGATGCTTGGTGTGTGCCTGAGAGAGAGAGAGAGAGAGAGGTCTGATTTTGGGTCAAGTAGATCAAAAGATTGGAGGATTGGAAAGATTGGTAGATTGAAAAATTGAAGATCCTGCATTTGAGGTGCTGAATGTAGTTTTGAAGGCAATCGACGCCGGCAATACCACCGACATCAGCTGACTACTAACCGACGTTGGCAGCCAAAGAATAGAAAAAAGGGCTAAAAATAGCCTTTTGTCCATTCTTCCTTCTGCCGAGGTCAGCTGGTTGTGGAAAAATGGTTGAAGGCGGGTTAAATGAGACGAGAGGATGAGTGAGAGAATGAAATGGGGTCTTAAGTCATTTAAGACTTGGCATGGGGTAGTGGATGGCATCCAAGGAGAGGTATCCTAGGAGGGGTGAGGTGTCAAGGGAGAGAGAGAGGGAATTATTAATTTAAAATAGATAATCATTTTAAATTAATAAGACATAGGTTAGGCATGGTTAGAAGTGGAACGAGACGAAGGGGACCAAAGGGGAGTCGACCAAGGGAGTAGACATGATTTCGGTGTCTACATTTACCCCTTTTTATCTTGTTGGTTGTTCTTGATGAACTACAAGACAAAAATAGGAGTGAGTTGCCCCAGGTATGGGATGAGGTTTCTTTTGTCCTGTTGGTTGTTCAAGTGAACTGCAAGATAAAAATAGGAGGAGGTTGCCCCGAGTATGGGATGAGGTATTCCCCCTCAAAGTGGGAGTCGAGGGAAAGGAACCTGATATCGGGTGCCAATTTGATAAAGAGTGGATGGATATGGTGAAGTTTGAGTGTGAATGCTGCAATAGTTGAGATTACGTGCATACAACTTCACGAGATGGTCAAGTCAAATTATCACAGGTCAAGGTCAAAGAGTGCCAAAATTGAAATAATCAGGCCCCAGCATTAGTCATAGTTGATCAGGTTATTTGATCCCAACTATAGCTCCAATGGTCATCGTGTTTCAGGTATCCCAGGCTCAAGAAGTGCTCCTAGAAACATAAAAAAGTCACAAGTAGTGTGGATCAACTTGCTCACGATCCTATACTTGTGAGGGTCAAAATATGTGTTGTAGACAATTTTGCTAACCATTCATGAGGTAGCATACATGCAAAAAAAACCAAGGCAATGTTGTCTTGGAAGTGGTCATGGTCGGAGGAGATGGTCACGATCTCCAAGGTCGAAGGAGATAGTCGCGATCTCCATGGTCGTTTGGTCGAGTCAAGGTGAGATAGATGGTCCATTAGATGGACAAATGAAGGAATGACATGTGACAAAGGAATGGCCAAGCTAACCTCAGAAGATGTCATGTCATTTGAGTGCTGCCTACATAGCCCCGGTTGTCAGGGCCTCAGGCCGATGTAGTTCTCCCTAAAAGGGAGGAAGAGGGTCGGTTATGGACTAGTTTGGACGAGGGTAAGTCATGGTCAAAGGGTAGAATGGTTTGTCCATCAGGTAGACAAACAAATGAGGGAGGTCGAGCTAACCTCAGAGGATGTTCTGTCAACTGAGTGCTACCTACATAGCCCCGATCTTAGGGCCTCAGACCAATGTAGTTCGAGGTTGGGAGTCAAAATGGTCGATAGGTTGGTTTGGTCAAGGTTAAATGATGATGTTATAGCCTTTTCCATATTGTGTGATGGTGTATTTTGTAACATTGGTTGAGGGGTCTTTCATCCCTAGCAATTTTCCATATTCGTGATGGATGTATGCTAAAAATGAAATGAGTTTATTTATGCTTCAGCAAGTAATGGTTTATGCTTGACATAAATTGTGTAGTCGATAGTTTCCATGTGTATTGGTGTCCATAGAAACTAGTGTGAATGGTCTATGATAATGTATGATGTCATAATGTCATGTTGTTGGTCTGAAAATGATGGGTTGGCTTGGTTTGGTTGGCAAATGATGTGGTTGAATGTGACCAAAGTGTAGGGGAAGTGAAAGGCATCTTTGCCCTTTCATTGACAAGGACTAGAATAATGGCATAGATAAAGATTGTTAGAACCAAAAGCCCCATTCATGCATTACGTCGTTGACCATTGGTTGTGTTAGAGAGGTAATCGAATCACTTTGACATTAAAATGAGCTCGAAATTCCTTGAGTAGGTGATGTGATATGAGAGGATAGGGTAACCCTTTTTGAGTAGGGATAACTTTGCCCCTTTTTATAGGAGACCCTGAGACAACTACAAACCAAGTCCATGACCCTTTATTTTTTTTTTGGTTGCAGACTGATCAATGCAGGAAGTCTACATAGGGATGTCATTGTGCTTGGTGGTCATTTGTGAAGCTGATCGATGCGAGAAGCTTCTGAGAGAGTGTTGTTTGTAGCAAGAGTTTAGGCATAGCCATCTTTTGAGGGAGTGGTCTATATTTTTGCTTTTTACGTGTTTGAGGGATTTGAATAGCTATCCTTCGAGGGAGCAGTCTATTAGCTACAGTAATGATGATGTAACTATCCTTCGAGGGAGCAGTCTACACTTAAGAGTTTGTGACCTTTTGATATTTTGACATCAATTTATTTTTGATAGAATTGTGAGTCATGGACAAGATTATAGAAGTGTAAGGGCTCCCTTTTATTAAGATAAAGCATCCATACTTTATAAAAGGGTTACATAGGATTTGTTTAGGGGAATAGGGTTGAAAGGAATGAGGATTAAGAGGATAGGGATTGCTCAAGGGACAAGCTCAAGTTAAATGTCAAGTGAATGAGTACTCGACTAACAACAGAATGGTCGTAGATGCAAGGCATTGAAAGGCTCAGGTTCTGATAAGTCCGTGGTCCATGCTTGTGCGTTATGATGTAAGGTCCGAGCCAATTAGGAGCAAACTTACCTCGTTTACTTCTTTCCAAATTGGTCACGTGTCGATCGATGATGGACATGAAGTTGGTTTGGTTGATATGTTGTTGGCATGTTTGGTTGAGGGTTTGGGTCGATGGATGGTCGAGGTCAGTCGATTGATATTTGGTCATTGTTTGGTTGATGTCTGGTCAATGCTTGGTTGAGGCTTGGTCGAGACTTGGTCAAGGCTTGGTCGAGGCTTGGTCGAGGTCGATATTAAAAGGTCAGTTGATGTTTGGTCAAGGTTTGGTCGAGGTCAGGATTAAAAGGTTGGTTGATATTTGGTCTATGTTTGGTCGAGGCTTGGTCGATATTTGGTTGATGATCAGTTGAGGCTTAGTCAAGGCTTGGCCGATGCTCGGTCGAGGCTTGGTCGAGGCTTGGTTGAGGCTTGGTCGAGGCTTGGTCGGGGTTGATGTTTGGGCAATACTTGGTCGATGTTTGGTCGAGGTCATGATTAAAAGGTTGGTTGATGTTTGGTCAATGTTTGATTGATTGATGTTTGGTTGAGGTTAGGATAGTCAGGGTAAGGTCGAATTCCCCTAGTTGTTAGGGAGAATGTTTGACAGATTTAGTTTGAGAGGGCAAGATCCTGATCTGCTAGGTTGAAGGCAAAAATCACGAATGGTAACAGAGAAAATGGTTGGTAATGATCTGATTAAAGGGGCCAGTGGTTGGGGGTCATCAGGTTGGACCTCCATTGACTATAAGGCTTGGATCAAAGTTTGATGATAATGTGGATAGCTTTGAATGAGATCATACAAAGACATCTTCACAGGGGTCGTGTGGTGAGGTTGTTTCACCACGGAGTCAGGGATTGTCTTTGAGGATGTTGGTCGAGATGTGCCCAAGACAGTAATCTTGGGTTTTGGTTGTGGTGAAGGCTTGGTAGATGGGGATGTCCAAGGGATAGAAACATGTCTTTTCCCTTAATCCTTTTGGGTTGGTGGGCTGGTGGTCAAGTTGACTGTGTTGATTTCAAATAATGGGGTTAAAGGCGGTGGAGGGACCATAGTCTTGCGTTGGGATCCCGATTTAAGTGATGATATTTGTGAGGCATGTGATGGTGTCAAAGATTTGTCAAAGGGGTAGTCAAGAGGATCCTTGATGAGAAGGGTAGCCTTTTTCTAGTGTTGATGAATGACAGCTTTAAGAGTGCAATAATGCTCAGTTTCATGTCCCAATGTGTGATGATAGTGACAAAATTTAGTGTTGTCGAACCAAGATGGTCTTGATCTGAGAGTTGATGAGTGTGAAGGTGAGGAGGTATGGGAATCATGGGATGATGTTGAAGGTTTGTTGATAATATGGTCAAGAAGAAGGGTGTCTTTCTCTAAGCATTGGCGAATAACAACCTTGAGGACACAACAATGCTCGGTATCATGCCCAAGTGTGCGATGATACGCACAAACTTTAGTGTCATCGAACCAAGGCAGTTTTGGTCTAAGAGATTGGTATGGTTTAAGAGGTGGAAGAGTGATGTGAGAGGATTATAAAAGTTGGCGTAACATAAAGGCATAAGAACCTGCTAATGCGTCTGTGTGCTTTGTTACAGTAGGGGTTGATGACTTTTGTTTTGGAGGTGTAGGAGGCATTGGTCGTTTTGGAGAAAATATATGTTTAATGGGTAAAGGGGATAATGGAGGCAATTTGCCTCTATGAGGTATGGGAGTAGGAAGCACCCCTATTAAAGTATATGGATGTGGGCCCAAAATTGAAGGTAATAATGAAGGTGGGGGAGGAATTCTCTAGTGTGGTTTAGCGGCCTTCTTTGGTTTGATTTGAGGGCCACTATTGTGCAAGGCAAGGTTAGATATGGGTCAAACACCAAAAGTTTTAATCTCTTATGGCATGGTGGATGCCTGCGCAGGTTTGGGCTCAGATGTGGATGGGGGTGAGTGAGATGTAAAGATCTCAGGCAAAAGGAAAGAGAAAACCATGACTGGGTCTTCCTCGGTTGAAGTGAGTGAAGAGACAGGTTCTTCTCTTGGTGGAGAATAAATTGGAGAATGTGACTCCTCAAGAGGATGGAGGGCAGGGATGATGGTGCCTTCTACTTGTGGTTGAGGAGTAGGAAGGGTATGGTCCTCCATTGGTAGGAGGAAGGATGAAGGTGGGGCTAATGGCATTGGTATGGTCGAAGCGTCCTCTAATATAAGAGAGGTCAATGGAGAACTAATAGGAGAAAAGGCTCTTCTACCCAAGCTCTTCTACCTATGGAGGAGGTTGGTTAGGGACAAGAGGTGAGATCGTGTTGACCGTGTGTATATCATGCTCTTGGGAGCTATCGGCCATGGTCTGGACATTGTTTTGGCTAGGAGGATGGTTAGGAAAAGGTTGTCTAAAGATGTCGATATTTTGATTGGGTGGCACGTTCGGGTTATCTAAAACAAGATCTCCCTTATCTATCATGTCTTGGACAATGTTCTTGAAGGTTCGGCAGTTGTTGATGTCATGGCCTTGGACATGGTGATAGTGACAGAAGTCATTCTCCCTATACCATGTAGGGATGGCTTTTAAAGGGTCGAATTGAGGTGGTTGGATTGGAGGGAGATTGAGGACCCCCTGCTTGATGAGTTTTTCCAAAATGGAAGCGTATGATTCTCCTAGTGGAGTATACTGATGCATGTATGTACCATTGTTGGAATTGTTTTGTGATGCTTTGTGATGTTGAAGGTTGAGGTTGGTCAGTTGTTATCAAGGATGGTGATCTAATGACCACAGCATGTGGCCACTCCTTTAGACTTGGAATGGGAAGAAGAAGGTCTGGAAGAAGAAGGGTCATCGAGTTTTTGCATTGGTATTACGCAATTTGACCCTGTTTTCTTCAATAGCACAGAGTTCAAGCTTTTGGGCCATGGTGAAAGCTTCGTCAAAAGTGCAAAATGTTTGAAGCCACAAGGTGGATGAGATGTGTGTGGCACATGCTCGAGAGAAGAGCTTGATGAGCTCAGGTTGAGGTAAAGGGAAAGGAGAGTTGGTTGATTAAGCCTCTCCAATGGGCGACAAAATCGGCTATGGATTCATCGTCAAACTGTTTGATAGAGTAGAGGTCTGTGATTGAGACTTTTTTGGTGATATTGATTGAAAAGTGGTCAAGAAATAATTGGGTGAGTTGAGTGAATGAAAAGAGAGAGTGACTGGTAAGAGAGCTATACCAATCAAGGGCAAGGCCAGAAAGCAACATGGGGAATGTGCGTAGCAATAACGCATCATCATGTGCTATGAGATAACAAGCATGTCTGAATGCTCGTAGATGCTGTTGCAAGGTCTTCCTTACTCTGAAAGTGAGTAAAATTAGGAAGCTCCCACTGACTGGGATACGATCAGGATTGGGACGGAGGGATGGATGGGTTCATTGCAAATTTGGTCATATGAAAGGACATTGCTTGAACCAGAAATAGAATCCTCAAGATTAGACATTTTGTCCATCAACATCTTGATGAGATCAGCTGACGGATTGGTGGATGGGGTGCCCCCTAGGTTGTAAGGACACTTGGAAGGTGCTAGAAGAGGCATATGACGTAGTCAATTGCACTTGT
Organism: Torreya grandis; assembly: GCA_037957365.1. Classification (NCBI taxonomy): domain Eukaryota; kingdom Viridiplantae; phylum Streptophyta; class Pinopsida; order Cupressales; family Taxaceae; genus Torreya; species Torreya grandis. Next base: position 388,518 of record JARHVA010002663.1, on the reverse strand, counting down.
ATAGGCGCAACATATTGATAACTAGTCATTGGGATAGATGTGGAAGCCAGGGGTGGTTGTGCCATGGAGTTAGAGGGAAAAAATTGAATAGGGGCCGCCAAAGGTGGTTGAGGGGTGGCAGCACTGGTTGAAGGGTAGGTAGTTACTCTTGTGTTGATAGGGGAAAGAGTAGGCAGGATGGAGACAACTAGATTTTGAAAAGGGGTAGAATTTTGTTGAATAGTCTGTGGTTGATGGGGGGCCAAAACCCTGATGGAAGTGGGCCCAGAGATAGAAGGAGAAGCCACACTTTGAAGATAGGACATGGTCAGGTTGATGGTCGAAGCAAAGGCTGGAGTGGTCATGGGTTGGGTAGCGAGATGCTGTCGATATCATTGTTGCTTCAGTTAAGGAGGTTGGCATCCCATAGACTGGGTTGCCTAAAGAGTCTCGCATTTGGCTTCTCGTGAGATAATGTTGAAGGGCCTTGACATTGAGGTCAAGGAACCTTTCAAAGTTTTGTTCCCCTTCGGGGACAATAGATGGTTGGGTCGGGGTTGGTCGGGCAGGAGTTTGTTCAGTCTCTGAATGATACTCCATTAGAGGACTGGTTATGGAAGGCGAAGGCGGAAGTGGTTGTTGCCTCGCGCGGTCAACAAGAGTCTTGGTTTGACTGCGTGTCAAAACCATTCAAGGCAAAAGGTTCAGGTTTTAAAAACTGTGTTTTTTTAGTTTCAAAAAACTAGAATGGGTGTTGGATAGCAAGAAAGTCGGGTTTTAAGCTTGTTGTTTTGAAGAAGAGTTTGGACAGTGACCGACGTCAGTTGAAAAACTGATGTCGGTGGAACAGGTTGCCAATGTCTATCAGATAACTGATGCTGGCAAAGAAAGGTTGCCGACATTGGTGAAAAAACCGATGTCGGTGACTGTGTTTTCTAGAAACTCAAAAATTTGAAAGTTTTTCAAAAAGAAGAAAACGTCCTCACTAGCTCAAAAAACTAGATAAAGATAGAAAAATAGATGAAGACAGACAGACCCTAAGCGTTAAATCCTAAGAATCAACTTTTAGAATCATGTTGGCTTATGCCTTAGAGTGTGTTTGGGAAGTTGGCTTGTAGAACGGGTCCTAGAAGAGGTAGTCTAAAGTTGGTTTCAGGTTAGTTTCGGTGCTCAAGAGTCTATGTTAGGTTTTGTACGTGGCCTGGTGCTAAGGAGCAAGCTCCCCTCACTTCACGAGCCCAGTGATAAGCTGGTCTCGCTTAGCCAGTATATACTTCCCCTAGAGATTATCCTCTGCTAGAGAATAGAGTGGGCTTTCCCCTTGGTAGTGAAGTCCAAGTGGGATTGCCGGGATGGGTAAGGTATCTGCTAGGTGATGAAATCCTAGTCAGACCTTGTCTCAGGTAAGTTTAAGATGTTTGATTTTGTGCAAGTGGTTTGGATGTGTAACATAAGTGGCCTATGCTTTATTCATGATGCAATTTTAATTACTAGATGTGAGAGCTAAGTATGCATTCAGGAAGAAATGAGATGCAATGTATTTTAAGCCCAAATAGAAATGTGTGTTCGTATGCAGACAATGTGAGAAAGGGTTGAAGAGTATGACTTTGACTAGTCTAAGATGCAAGAAAGAAAAAAAGAAGGATTCTTTTTAACCTTGCTAATGGTGTCTTTTGGAAGAGATAAAAGAAAGAGATGTAAGGAGAGACCTAATGCACCTATATGAAAAGTATGTAGAAGAAAAAAGTATGAACCCAAGGAAGAAGTTCCTAGGGTCCCATCGGGCGTGCCAGAATGTTTCTATCAAGTTTTCACTTTTCACATTCAAAAGGAATAAGAAACTAAGATAAAATGGTCTAGGGTTAGATGTTACCCGGATGAGGTTCTGCACACCATTATCAGACGTTGTAGGGACTCCTCTTTGGTTGTGGAGGATGACACCTGTAGAAGAAAGAGACTTGAACAAGAAAATTGTTAGATGGATGTACAGGTGGACTGCCAAGCAGAATGCTTGGTCCTAGAAGTGCAAAGACTTCCTTGTGGGATGACAGTCCACTATTGATAAAATAATGTCTGATAAAGAAAAGAAATGGTGAAAGACTAAACAAAAGAAATAAAATAATGCTTACCTGTATTCTGCTACGGTCTTCCACAGTCACCAACGTCGGTTAGTCTGCCGATCGTCGGTAGGTCAAGGTCATCGACGTCGATTAGTCTACCGACGTCAGGTAGGGGAAATGGGCCTGGTGGCTCGGCGTCAGTCAGGGCAATGGTCTTGGACAGGGTCTGGATGAGTTTATGGTCTATTTGTGGTCTGCAGAATGGTCTGGAAGGGGTCTGGGTCTGTTTGGATGCTCTGTGCAGGGCTGTAGGGCAGAGAGTATGGTCTGAAAAAGGGGGGTAGGTAGAAGATAGAGGCAATAGGGAGATAAGGGTGAGAGAAGGCTCCCAGAGAACAGGTTGGGTTGTGGTCTGGTTGACAGTCTGGTTGATGATGTTAAGAAGAAGCAGTAACTAGAAAACTAATTACTAACATAGTCTAAATAATTGAAATGAAAACATAGAAGAAATACTTACCTATGGCTTGCTGAAGAAAGAGTGTAGCAGAATGGTTGCTGATGCAGAAAGACTTCCTGCAATGTGAGCTCCTGTAGCCTGTGATGCTTGGTGTGTGCCTGAGAGAGAGAGAGAGAGGTCTGATTTTGGGTCAAGCAGATCAGAAGATTGGAGGATTGGAAAGATTGGCAGATTGAAGATTGAAAGGTTTTTTGAATTATTGAAGATCCTGCATTCGGGGTGCTGAACGCAGTTTTGAAGGCAACCGACGCCGGCAATACCACTGATGTCGGCCGACTACTAACCGACGTCGACAGCCAAAGAATAGGAAAAAGGGCTAAAAATAGCCTTTTGTCCATTCTTCCTTCTGCCGAGGTCAGCTGGTCGTGGGAAAATGGTCGAAGGTGGGTTAAATGAGATGAGAGGATGAGTGGGAGAATGAAATGCTTAAGTCATTTAAGACTTGGCATGGGGTAGTGGAGGGCATCCAACGAGAGGTATCCTAAGAGGGGTGAGGTGTCAAGGGAGAGAGAGAGGGAATTATTAATTTAAAATAGATAATCATTTTAAATTAATAAGACATAGGTTAGGCATGGTTAGAAGTGGAACGGGATGAAGGGGACAAAAGGGGAGTCGACCAAGGGAGTAGACACGATTTTGGTGTCTACACACTCCACTGAGACAAGTGAGGACACATGGCAGCATCTACTTACTTTTAGGGTTGCTTTGAGAGTCACATGGAAGTTGACGCATGGCCGCTTCCACTTATTCCTTCCCTTTGATAATTCCTCTGCTGTGAAATTTGACGTTTGTGTGTCTGTACTTATTGAACCTCACCATTGAACCTACCATTAAATTGTTTCTCCATTGAACCTCACCATTGAACTTATTTCTCCATTGAACTTAAGTGATGAACCGAAGCTCGATGAACTCGTGCAACTTGAAATTGACTGGCTCAGAATAGCAAGGGAAGAAGGGGACCGATTTTGGCCTGCAAGGACAAAATGGTCAATAAATTGGTGACTCCCAAGGGAAGCATGCTTGTTATGCTTAGAGACCAGTTGCCTTATAGTCCATTGGGCATGGAGTCAAATGCAGTTTTGAAAAGTTAGCAACTACCTTGATAAATCTAAGAATCAAATATGAAGCCTTTTACCCCAGACAAAAGGGAAAACACACACAAGACTAAAAACACTACTTGTGCAAACTGCACTTAGGGAAAGCAGGAAAGAAAATGAAAGCAAACTACTATATACAGCTAACCAATAATGTTTGGCTCCCTCCTGGATCAAAGGGAAAACTTCTTAAGTCCCCTTCTTGGCAAGAAGACTTATGGTGCCAGACAAGTGGCTGAATGAAAAGGAGATTTGGTGACGTGCTCCTCTTGCCTGTCACCTAGGTCAGCTTGCATCTGAGTGGATCAGATTCAAACATGCTTCTAACATATATGTAGTATGCTTGTCCTTGGAAGCTTGTTGAATGTTGGTCCTTCATGTTGGTGCATATCACCAAGAAATATGTGGTTATTGGCTCATCACCATAAGCCCTTTGTTGTGCATGGTCCCTTTGCAATGCATCATGGTTTGGCTCATCTCCTTCTGCTTCATTGGAGATCCTGTCAAACTCATCCTCTACTTCCTCTTGGCCTTCTTGAAGAGGGGTGACTGTGGTGATGTCTGAAATGGAATCACAAATTGATTGTTCATCCCATAGAACATCACCACTTTGTTCAAAACTTTCTTCTTCAAGGCCTTCCTCAAGGAAGACAGACCTCTCCTTTTCCTCCTCAAAGATCAGGATCTCTAGATTTTTAAAGATATTCTCCTGATCCTCCTTTAACTCAAGCTCCTTGGCATAGTAATCCTCCTCATCGAAACAATAAGGAAGTTCATCAAATAAAGGGGGAGAGAGCTCACCATGCTTATGTTCCTCTTTGTATTGCTGGAACATCCACATGTATGTGTGACCTGAGTCTTCTCCATCATCGATGATGTCTTCACAAGGAGCATCGATGATGATTTCTTCTTCATTGTCACTCATGATAGCCTCTTGAAGAGCTGCAAATTGGATCTTCTCTTCCTCACTCGCATCCTGCAAAATAGGTTCCTCCTTGAGAAAGGGTGAAGTGGGAAAACCATGTGGAAGGGGAGGCAGTCCTTGAGCTAGAATCAAATGATTCTCCTCCTTCCATTTGGTCAGCACTTCATCAATATTAGGTGTGGCCTGATATCTCTCTTGGAGGTGTGTAGGTGGGGTGTGTTTAGACATGGAATCTATTGTTTGGTCTGAACCATCCATCACACATTGGCTGAGGAATCTCTCTCTGGATTCCAACTCTGCAATTCTCCTGGCTATATCCTCTTGGAAGCACCTTTTTTGGAGATCATAGGAATCATGGGTAGGAGCAGCTTTATTTTTTTTAAGGTTTTGAGCAAAACCTTTCTTTTCCTCTTTCCTGCCCCATGATTCCACTATTTCCCCCCAGGTCAGGAGGTTGCCATTAGGATCAGTGACCTGAGGGTGTTGAGGAAGACTAGGAAAGCTACTTGAGGGGATTGCATGAAAACCCTGAGCTTGATTAAAACCATATAAAGGAACACAAGGCCCATGATTCTATGAAAAGGAATTATACATACAAAAATGTGATTTCTTGATGGCACCAAGCTGCTTAACCAGCTGATTCAACTCAGAGTTGCCATTGGTGTTGATGTAAAAGCCTCCAAAGGCTGGTTGCTTGAAGAACACACAAAAAATTCTTCAACTCTTTGGACACAACTTGTCCTAGTTGGTCCCACTGGGCATGCCAAAAATTGTTAACGCAATGGATTGCACCCAGGGCAGGAGGCCCAGCTCTCGCCCTTCCACACGCAACAATGGAAACTCCCCTCTTGCCTGTGGGACTGGTGAAGCTGGAGGGGAGAGTCTCTAGATAAGGGCTAGCTCCCTTTGATGTATCCTTTAGGCCCTAGTTTCTCCTACTAATAAAAAATAAAATGAAAAAGGGGGGGATGAAAAGGGGGAGAGAGATGCTGAAAATAGAACCTAAGCCTAAAAATGAAAAGGTGATACACCAAAAAAGTTGACCCACCCAGCCTGAATATACACTTTTCACCAAAAAATAAGCACCCATACACTTCATCTAAAGTGGGAAGCTCTTCTACAATAGTCAGCTAGGGGTCCATGAAAATACAGGGAGGAAGAAACTACTAGAGGCGTCCTCAGACACACTTATGGCAGCCTATTCACAGGCACCTACATTCCCCTAGGAACATTGTTCGCAGACCTGCAGAAAAGAGACTTCACAATGCACTAAACATGTTGTAATCAATCTGTGAGAAGCATGAAATACAATGACTTAAGACAAAAGAACACAGACATATACTTTAAAGTGCAAGTCTAGATATAGGTAAAAATGCTAAGCCCTGATTCAAGGTAAAAATTGGCAGCGCTCTACCTTACAATCCTGAGAGATTTTTGGGCAGAGTTTTGCCTTAAGGCTAAGAGAGGGGATGCTTTCTCAAATGAGAAGCTTTAAAATATATAGAGGAAGAAAGGAGGCCTTTTGGCGCCCCTTTTACAAATGACCCATGTGCCTTCTAAGCATTGGGAAGAGGAATCTGCTTGAAGATAATGCTGTGTCAGCCCCTATCATGATTCAAAATTATGGGCCAAGCCATTTATCTACTCCTCAATACAAAATGAAGAAAAATGGGTTGCATCATTCATTGTTTACACCTCTTGATGATCATATGGCAGGTACTATGTCAACCACTAGAATAACTCCTTGAATTGACACTTTCTCGCATCACTTGGATCGCTTTGTCTGTTTTTGTGCTTGGCTACTTTTCCTCCTCTGGATCCTTTGGCTCTTAGTTGAGAGCACATATACTTTTGACACATGTCATAGTCTGCTACTTAGACACTTAGAAGATGCTTTGAAATGTGGACATTGACATGTGGCAGCTTCCATCAAGCTAATGATGGGATACGTGGCAGCATCTGCTTAACTTAGAGGGTCCTTTGAGAGTCAGGCAAAAATTGACACATGGCCACTTCCACTTACTCTTGAGAGAAACTTACTGTTGAAGCTTAAGAGAGACCTGAGGCCTCAGATGCAGACACCTGTCGCACTCTACTAAGGCGAGCAAAGACAAGTGGTGGCATCCACTCACCTTTGAGGGTCCCTTAAGGGTCACGTGGAGCATTTTGAGATTTTTGTGGAAGGCGACACGTGGCCGCTTCCACAGAGCCTTTAGCTGCCTTTGGAAACCTTCAGGACTCATTTGATTCTGGCAGACAGTGACACTTGGCATGCTCTATGTAGTCTTTAGTAACTCATTTAGGCCCACTACAGTCTTCTTTAAAGCCAATAGGAGAAACCCATAGATGTTGACACTTGGTAGCTTCTACTACACTTTGAGAGAGGCTTATCTTTGAAGCTTAAAAGAAACCTGAAGCCTTAGATGTAGACACTTATCACACTCCACTGAGACAGGTGAGGACACGTGGTAGCATCCACTTACTTTCAGGGTCGCTTTGAGAGTCATGCGGAAGTTGACACGTGACCGCTTTCACTTATTCCTTCCCTTTGATGATTCCTCTACTGTGAAATTTGACATTTGCGCACCTATCCTTATTGAACCTCACTGTTGAACTTGCCATTGAACTGTTTCTTTGTTGAACCTCACCGTTGAACTTATTTCTCTATTGAACCTCACCATTAAACTTAAGTGATGAACCGAAGCTCAATGAACTCGTGCAACCCAAAATTGACTGGTTCTGAATAGCAAGGGAAGAAGGGGACCGATTTTGGCCTACAGGGACAAAATGGTCAACAGATACTACACTTGAGATTACCATAGATATTGGAGTTTGAGAACTCTTGCTCTATGGAGCCTTGTATCTTTTATTTTGTATTGTAATTATTATTATCGAAGAATTACCTATAATGAGATGTAACTATTTACTTATTGTACATTGACAACAATGGTTGTATAGTTATACCAGTTGTGGCTAGAAATCTGTAGTTACTTTCTATATTTAGTTATGTTGTGTTTCATCTAATGATAGTGATCAGTGATGGTTAGATGTCACATGCTTATTTTATAGTTAATGTACCTAGATTATTTTATCTAGATCACTAATTAGATTATTATGGTGAAATCTAATAAAAGAATACATTGATTAATTTTGAAAAATCACATTTTTTAAATGGATCTTAGTGGGGATGTTACATGTGGTATCAAAGTTGTAGATCAAACTCTAGGACCTAATAAGTCCACTAACATTTTTGTATCCTTCTGTTTACTATAAAGAATAATGGTGAAAGTTAGAGTATCTGGAGAGGGTCCTTTAAATGTCAATGACAATAATCCTTCATTTGATATTAATTGATTTGCCATTGAGAAAATAGCCAAGTTAGATCAAATTATTATAGCCATGAATGAAACCAGGGATTTAATTTGAGCCCTAGAATAGGAAGTTCATGGATATGAAGAGGAAGTACACCAGGATGTACCAAAAGACCATCATGTTGAGCAAGAAAACCCTCAAAACATGAGAGCTCAGGTATTTGCAGAGTTGGTTAGAGATATGAAAACATGAACCCACCTAAGTTTGATGGAAATATTTTGGGTGATGGAATTGAAGCATGGTTGATTGAGCTATAGAAGTATTTTGAGATTTAAAACTACTCTAAAATCACTAAGGTAGTTTGGAGAGCATATCAGTTGGCTGGTGAAGCAACTATGAGGTGGGCCAACAAAAAGTTGAAATTGAATCTTAACTCGACCACCACTACATGGGAGTAGTTTATGACATTATTTAGATCATAGTGGAATACACATCTATAATTTGATGAAAAGCTTACAAATTTTCAAAATCTAAAGCAAGTAAATTTATTAATGAATGAGTATTTGGAACAGTTCACCAAACTTATAAAGTATGTACCTCATTACTAGGTAGATGAGAGGTTTAGGATTAAGAAGTTAATCATGGAATTAAAAGCCTAGATTGGTGGAGTGGTGGACCTTTATGGACCATCTACCATAGATCAGCTCTTTTAGAAGGTAGTCAAGTAGGGACATAAGTTGAAGTCTTTTGCTCATGCCAAGGACAAGTTTAAGAAAAAGTTTGGAAGTTCTAAACCAACTTTTAAAAAGAAGAACTAAAAGTAGAGGAGTCGAAACTCCAGGAGTCAATTGAAAAATTAGAATTCTAGATTCAATAATGGTTTAGGTAATAATAAATCGAGTAATGGTTTCAAAGGCAGTTCCAAGGGAAACTAGTAGGTTGATAAGAAAGGACCATTATGCTCATGAGTGTACCTAGGATAAGACAAATAATAAAGGTGTTACTCTTTAGTAGGGGACTTTTCAACAACGTACCCATGCGGCAGTTGATAACCAGTAAGCCAAATTCTAAGCTTCACCCATAGAACTGTCAAGTATTTTATTTGAACATCTAGTTTCCATTTTGACAGATATAGGGGATATAAAAAAAATTATAGCTCCTAAAATTCTAAATAAGTTATCTATAAAAGTTAGGGTAATGGAAAATGCATGGTCGATATAATATATGAATGATTAAAAAGTTAAAGTTTTTGATAAGTGTTTAGTTAAAGCCAAGATTAGGTTGCTTGAATTCACAATAGTAGTGGATCTTTATGTAGCACCATTAAGGTCATATGATGTGATCCTAGGGGTCAACTGACTTACTAATCATAAAGCTAAGGTTGACTGCTACTTGAAGAAGGTTGAGTGTCTAAATGATTTTTGGAATTAGACACAAATTTAGGACAAGAAGAGAGAGTTGAGGGTTAAAAATATTTATGTTATGCAACTCAAGAAGGCCCAAGGAAAAATATCCCAAACATTTATCACCAAGATAAATTAAATCATGGAATCTAAGAAACCATCCATTAAAGATTATCCATTACTTAGGAATTTTCATGATGTGCTTTTAGAGGAATTGCCAGGATTGCTTCCTAAACATGAGTTTAATTTCTCTATCAATATCATACATGGATCAGAACCATGGTCTAAGGCACCATATAGGATGACAACCATTGAATTTGTTGAATTGAAGGCTCAACTCCAAAAATTATTATCAAAGGGGTTGAACAAGTCAAGTGTGTCACCATGGGGTACACCAGTTATTTTTGTCAAGAAGGATGGTACTCTTCAACTTTGTAAAGACTATAGAATGTTTAATAAGGCAACTATCAAAAATAGGTATCGGATACCTTGTATAAATGATCTTTTTGATCAGATGCAAAGGGAAATGGTATTTTCTAAGATTGATCTTAGAGTAGGATACCATCAGCTGAGGATAAGGGATGAGGACATTCCAAATACAATGTTTAGAACTCATTATGGGCACTATGAGTTCACAATGTTACCATTTAGGTTGACAAATGATCTGGTAGTGTTTATGAATCTCATTAATAGTATGTTCAAATATTATCTAGATCATTTTGTTTTGGTTTTTCTTGATGACATTCTTATATACTCTACAAATGAAGAAGAACATCTGTAACTATTTTTTAATGGTTGTGAAAGCATAAGTTATATGGCAATTTGTCTAAGTACACATTTTTCTAGGAGAGAGTATAATATCTAGGTCATATTATCTTTGTAGATGGTATTTTAATATATTTGGAAAAGTTAAGGGCCATTATGAAGCGTTCAACACCAAATAATATCCATGAGGTATGGGATTAATAAGCTATTATAGGAAGTTCATTCCAAATTTTTCTAAGATAGCTAATCTGATTACCTCTCTGCAATGAAAGAACCAAAGTTTTATCTAGTCAACTAAGTGTGAAGTAGATTTTCAAAAATTGAAAGAGAGGCTTACTTCAACATTAGTGTTAAGAGTTCCTAACCCCAATAGGCAATTTTTAGTGATCACAGATGCATTGGGGATGGACTAAGAGGAGTCCTTATGTAGGATGGTGCAGTAGTAGCCTATGAATCAGAAAAATTAAAGCCTTACGAGGTGAATTATGTCTCTCATGACCTAGAACTTGCAGCAATAGTGCATGCTTTACAAGTGTGGAGGCATTATTTGTTAGGAAAATCATTTGAGCTCAATATTGAAAACTTAGGACTCAAGTATATCTTCACCCAACTGAATATTAATGCTCATCAGAGATGTCATTTAGAGTTCTTGTCTAACTATGATTTTGATATCAACTATATCAAAGGTAAGGAAAATAGAGTAGTTGATGCCCTAAGTCATAGTAGGTACATAGTAGTCATGGCTACTATTAGGAGTAATTTTAGGGATTGAGTGACCAAATTATCACTAGGAGATGAATTTTATGATTAGTCAGGAAATCATTATCTAATAATGCTTAGAATCCTAGGTATAAAGGATTCAAATTAGAGAATAATGGTCTTTTATGATATAATAGAAGGATGTATGTAACAGATTAGGAGAATTTAAGAAGTATAATGCTAAAATAATTGCATAATTCCCCATATTCAAGAAATCCAAGAGTAAGAAAGCTCATGGTAGAGCTTAGACAACTTTATTTTTGGAAGGGAATCAAGAAAGATGCAGTGGACTTTGTGTCACACTGTCTGGAATGTCAATGAGTGAAAGTTGAACATGTGCATTTAATTAGATTGTTATATTTGCATGTCATACTAGAATGGAAGTGGTAGGTGATCAATATTTAATTTTTCCAAGGTTTACCATTTTCATGAAATAGTCATAACATGATCTTGGTAGTAGTTGATAAACTAGCCAAGGTGGCTCATTTTATACCAGGCAATTTGATAGATGATGCACCTACTCTTATGAAGACGTTTGTAAAGGAAGTCTATCAATTATATGGATTTATAGATAAGATCATTTTGGATCATGATCTAAAGATGACTTTTAGGTTTTGGGTAACTTTGAATTCAACTTTGGGTACTCAATTAAACTTCAGCATTGCATATCACCCAAAGACTAATGATCGGACTGAGCAGGTTATTCAAGTTTTAGAAGATCTACTTCATATGTATTGCATGGATCAACAATACAAGTGGGAATAATATCTTCTATTGGTTGATTTTGCTTGTAATAACTCATACTAATCAGCTTTGAATATAGCACTATTTAAAGCATTATATGGAAGAAGGTACAGGACACCAATCAGTTGAAATAGGTTGAAAGATAGGGTAGTCTTTAGACCTAAGATGATTTTAGAAATAAAAGATTAGTCAAATTAATTAGATAGATATTGGACAAATCTAATGTAATATCCCCTTTCAATAGGGAATATCTAAACACAAATAGCTCTGAACAAAGATACAATTTTGCAGAATAAATTCAAGTAAACAATAAGCCACAGTAAATCTCTTAACTGCCAAATCACTAATCTTATTATTTGTCTAGATAGTTACAATAGATGTCTTCAGTCATTCATATAAAATAATATCAAAATACAGTCTTAAAACCCTTGTCCTTTGCAAATCTGGTAATGAAACCTAAATTCTATAAGGTCTCAGCCTTTTTGTGTCGACACACAGACGCCGACGTCGGTTATACTACCGTCGTCGGTCGACTGGGCATTGTTAACCTGCCAACATTGGTCTCTGTAGATCTCTCTCTGTCGATGTCAGTCTTTATGTGAACCTGTATGGATATGTTCAGCTTTGTACGGCTGCCAATAAATTACACCATATTTGTAGGACCTCTGATCTGAAGATATATGACTCTAATACAGAATATCTCTATCTGTATAACTTATTTGAATCAAAACATAAAGAAATAAATACCTGTAAACCCTTGTGATAGCTTCTGTGTTAAGTTATCTCTCAAAAGACCTGACATACTATGATAACCTCTGTATGAAGCTATCTCTCAAATTGGCAATAGATCAGCTGATATTTCACAGCCTCTAAATCGCACACAATGAAGAGTTGACGTTCTCCACTGCAAATGGAATCCTGGAACCCTTGGCTTAGTCTTCACAGAAGAATTCTTCAAAATCAATAATCAATGGCTAATCCAAACTCTCTCCCATGAGAAACCCTTATACCCTCCAAAGGTGTGCTTGCTAAAATTAGAACTTGGGTTTCTTAAATTAGAATTCCTCAAATTAGAACTTGGGTCTTAAAATTAGACCAATTCTTAAAATAGAATTAGGGTCTTAAAATTAGACCAACTAATTAATAATTAATAATTAATTATTAATTAGACCAAATAATTAATATTTGATTAAATCAATCAAATATTAATATCTCCCTTAATTCATATCCAAAAAACCCAAACAAAAAGGCAAGCCCAGCTCCATCAAGACCCTTTATCCATCCCATCAGCCTACGAAGGTCGCATAATAGGCTAATCCTCAACTTTGAACATGTTGACTCAAAAGGGGACATGACATCTAATGATAGATAGAAGAGTTATGTTGATCTGAAGAGAACAGATAGACAATTTTTAGTAGGTGATAAATTATTCTTGCGGGTTAAGCTACAGAAGAGCTCGATTAAATTTGAGAAGTTAGCAAAACTTTCATCAAGATATGTGGGACCCTTAGAGGTGTTAAAAATGGTCATTATTATAGCATATAGGCTTGCAATGCCACTATCCCTAGCTCTATTGCATAATGTCTTTCATGTTTCTTATATTAAAAGTATATAGTTGATCTTTCACATGTGTTGGATTAGAATACTTTACAGGTTCTAGATCTTGGGGTGGTCATAGTAGAACCAATCAAAGTAATTGATACTCATAAACTTCATTTTTATAATAGAGAGATGTCACAGTACAAGATATTGTGGGACCAATACTCTAAGGATATTGCTATTTAGGAGGACTATGATGAGTTCTACAGGTGATTTTCACATTTGTTAACTTGATTTTATGTTTCATACTATGTTACTTTTCTATTGAATAATGTTTTTAATTCAAAACTAATGTTTGAATAAGTGTCATTGGAATGATGACTAGCTTTAAGGGGAAGGATATTACATCCTAATTTCTCACTAAACAAATTTACTTAAATATTCATGGATTTTTATGGTTGGTAATTTGATTTGAGTATTATTTAACTAAGCTATGAGTTAAATGTTGTTATGGGATAGTTGAATATTGCTTTGATTTCATGATTGCATTACTATGAGTTTTGTTGTATGGTATATTCTTACAATATGATCATGTTGATTTGTTAATATAGTAGTATTTTATGATATATGTCATGATGTTATAGACTAACTACCTTCTTGTTATGAGTTGGATGCAGGATAAATTCATCCCTCAGAGCATGATAGAGGGAGAGCATCATCGAAGAGGGTGATGTAGATGGAGGTGTTAGGGGAAGATAGAGGAACAGATAGAACCCTAGAACACACCACATTAATGGCACTCATTATATGCATAGTTTGAGTGGTTAGCGCTAGTACATTTTTTATGTTGTCTGCATTTAGATAATTATTTACACATGGTTAGTTATGTGTTAGCTCAATTTTATGCTTATGTGGAATTAATCTCATGCGATTACATTGTGGTACTATGTGTTTATGTCATGTTAATGTATTCATGACTACTAATGTTTTTGAAGATGTAAAATTACATGATTAGTACCTAGTTACTATCACATCTAGCCTAACCATCGTGTCTTATTAATGTTGAAAACATAAGCTAGTTATCTTTATGATATTTTGGGAATACGCAATTACTATTAAAAGGAATATAATTGACTTACATTAGTCATATTGATATTGTTTACCTATACTAAATTAGTAGCAAATTAATCAATTATAATGTATGATAATATAATTAGCAAATTATATTGCAATAGATTTTTATAATTAAGAAATAAAACAAATAAAATAATTGTATTATATTGAATTATAATTAGTAATTGTATTATACATAGTAATTGGACTATATGTATTATAATTATGAAATAAAGAAATTTTATTTTATTATACTTAGAAAATTAAATGAATAAAACAAAGAAAAAATGATTAGGGACAATTGGGAATAAATCAAAAAAGAAAAAGAAAAAGAAGGAAAAATAAAGTCGATGGAAATAGGAAGATGGGTGGCATAGGAGAGGGGATAAGAGGAGAGTGAAGAAGAGAGGAAGAAAGGCATGTGAAGAAGAGAAGGAGAATAAAATTTAAAATTGGAGAAGGGAAGGTACAGAGTATGGCAGAGGAGAAGAGCTGAGCAAACAAAGGGAACAAAGGAAATAAGGGTGAGGACTTACGGTATCATCTGGGCGACTATTAAAAGTTGTTATCTCAAAAAAATTGTGTGTATGTTAAATCATGGTAATATACTTAATTAGAGACTATAATTATTTCACAAAAACAATGAATATATATATATATATATATATATATATAAACTTTGAAGAGTTATTACACAAAATAGTGAGATATATATACCAATTTCTATGTATATTCATCTTTTTAAAATAATGAAGTAATGATTGTGAACTATGAGCATCTTGACAAAGTCAAGCTTGAGTGATTTGTATAAAGTGAACTGCATGTATTATGTAAAAAAATATATTTAGCAACTAAGTATGATATATGCAATGAATTGTAATCAAGTATGAATAAAATATATTGTCTTAACATAGCATATAATTTGGGTTGTGTATAATGTTATTCAGACATAGCATATGAGAGTAGCATATAAGTCGAGTTGTGTATAGATATAATGAACTGATTGGATAGATAAAATCAAAGATATACTAGAGATGAATAACAAGCTTTATATATACTATGATTTATTTTACACTATAACAACACCATATATATAATATATGTTAGGATCATCTAAAATCAGTAATATATATATATATATATATAAATCATGATACAGATATATAAATATGATCTAAGGTTTGTTGTTTTTTATACATTCTTTATAAAAATGGTGATATTTATATATCACTACTATGCATCAATATGATATGTCAGTAATATGAGAAGACCTATATTATAACTATCATTGATATGTATTGTATTTAACTTCCAAATCTTTCCAAATTGTATATTGTATATTCATCAACTATATTTTGGGGATGTTAGTTATATTGTATAAGTATATCATTGTTATGTATATTGTGGGGATGCATAAGCACTGCTATTAGATGATGAAAGTTTCTGAGATTCCTAATTATCTCCTAATGAGTCATATTAATCAATTTGAGTCATATTCATGTTGACATAAGGTGTGACATGAGATTAAAGCATCTCAGGTTCTAAATTCCTTTTTGTGAGCAAATTATGAGATTACTATTACAATGTGTTTTCTTATATATGTTGATCAATATAGATACTTGTGATAGATATGGAAGTGTTTTATTTGGATCACTATTGATTGTAATGTGACACTATGCCATAATCAATTTCACGCTATAACTGAACTCATTGTGCATATATATATATAATATATATTTCATTATAGTTTACTTTATAAGATAATCGATATGGATTATTAAGTACTTAAGTACATTTATTGGCTAGGGCCATAAAATGTAGTGCTTGTATATATGGAATATATCAATATGAAGATCTAAGTACTCGTATGCATATATTATATATATATTAGTACATTAGGAGGTGTGATTATATTTATAGTTTCATTGTCTATTAAAACTAAGTCATATATTCTTAAATAATATAACACCTCTTATATATGCATATAGCCTCCTAAAATATAATAAATTGTTAAAACGAAAGATTATGTGTTCATGAGAATTATGACTTTCTTTAGCATGATTGGTTGTTTATAATTGAATAGTCATATATTTAAAAAATGGACTATGATATTATTGTTCTTCATAGAATTTTTTATATTTAAATCTACTTACGAAAAATTAGTAGTATGTAGTCTAAACATAGATTATACCTAGTTGGTATAAAATGTACTTGTTTACTTATTATTTATTTGATAAGTAATATTATGGAGATTCATTCATACGTTTGATAGACTAAATGTATGCATTTTGATTATTCATATGTTTATCATGTTTTATGACTGCTAGTAGGAAATAATCTATATGAATATGTTGGTTATATCAACCAAATATTGTATTGTTGGTACTAAGTAGTGAGACAGACTTCACTAGCTTACTAGTATCACCAATACTAGATGAAGGTAATTTGATCAAATGGTTTGTATGAATTTGACTGATCCTAGACATCAATAACTATTGAATAACTTTGGCTAAATTAATATTAGTTAAATAGTGTTATTTCATATGTATGGTTTACATGTGTGATATCATGTTAGAACAGATTTCTTTGTGGTACATTTCATGTTCTTAGAAATCATACAGCACACAGGTACTAGCTTGTCTCTCTAGATTCCTGAACTATCACTATCTACTCATCCATAAAGGGAGGGCCATTCCCTGATGAAATATTATGTGATGGATCGATGATCTATGGTTGGTGTGAAAAAGTGCTCGAATGATGCTCTCCCTCCCCATAACAGTACTTATTTGGAGACTACACTTAAGATTACCATAAATACTAGAGTTCATAAACTCTTGCTTTGTGGAGCCTTTTATCTTGTAATTTTTTATTGTAATTATTATTATTAAAACATTACCTCTAATGAGATGTAATTATTTACTTATTGTACATTGACAATAGTGGTTTATAGTTGTACTAGTCATGGTTGGAAATCTGTAGTTACTTTTTATACGTAATTGTGTTGTGTTTCATTTAATGATAGTGATCAATGATGGTTATATGTCACATGCTTATTTTATAAATAAAATACTGAGAGTGTTTTATCTGGATCACTAATTATATTCTCATGGTAAAATTTAATGAAAGAATACGTTGACTAATTTTTAAAAATCACATTTTTCTAAGTAGATCCTAGTGGGGATGTTACATATTATATTAGTTTGTTTCTTTTTCAAAAATGCTATATATTTACTTTCAAAATAGTAGTGATCAACAAGAGGCAAAATATCACCCAAACCATATATCAAATTGATATTTTTTATTTATTTTTTAAAAACAAGATTCAAATTATTTATAGAAACTAGAAAAATTCTCAGAGGTCAGGTTCACCAAATGTTTAACCCTATTTGAAAGCAAGGATTAAAGGGGAAAATATTAGCCTAAAAAAATAAAGAGTAAGCTACTCTAAAAAAGTAGGTCAATTAAATTAAATTTAGATTCTAATGATATTATGATAAGATATACTTAATCTAACAATATGCTAAATATAGAAAGTACAAAATTCAATATTATGATAAAAGTAATACGTAGGAGAAATTATACTTAGATTGTTCATTGATGTGCATACAAATATGAGTAGTACAAGTATAAAATTGGAATATCTAAATATTTTGAGTGCATCATTATATTCTATAAATTAGCTCTCTATCAGTCTGGACACTATCATCAAAATAGGGACACTAGCATTGATGCTTCTATCCATAGTGAAGTACAAGTCCTTTTTTGAAAATTCCACCTATACCTATTAGGGTTGACTATCACCTTGTATATTCTCTATTTAAATCACACACATAGGTTCTCAATATCAATATTTTAATCAAAACCCTAGATATTCAAACTATGGAATACCACCTTATAAAAATGGGGGTTTGTAATTTCAAGTGAAGTCACATTGACCTCAAAGACCCCTCTATCAATAAGAGTTATCTACAAGCCATATACTCTAAAGAGGGTCTCATATCGATGCCATTCTCCCCCTTATGTGGTCTTGTGTATAAAAAATGGTGTAATATATTATATGCAAGTGCATCTAGTGATCTAGCTTGAAACTTAACAAATAATACTCATGGGTTGCTCTTTGAATGCTTCAAACCTGTAATAATACTGCTCTTATGACTAATTTGTAAATAGGAAAGAATAGGTAGTTTTGAATACTCGAGAGGTGATTTTACTTGGTGAGTGTTATATGTGTGCTTGAAAATTACTTAATGATAATGAATGGTCTTTGAATTGTATTTATACATCACCTTTTGAATATATCTCATAGGAGGGTTAAAAGAATACTATAGTTTGACCAATACATGTCAAAATATTTGTAAATTTATGTGTTTTTAGGGTATTTACACTAGTGTTGGATTTGAGACACTAGTTTCCAAGTTTGAACAATAGTGTCCTAGAGAATAGATAAATGTTGAAGCTCTATAATTGATAGTGAAGGATATATATTAAGTTTTAAGCATACTATGGGTTACAAGTGATTTGGGTAAGCATAATATCAAGGTGAAACTATAATATAAGCATTTAGGCATATTGAAATGAAGAACATGATCCTTTTAGCTAAAATAAAGACAATAACTAAAGGGTAAATCCTAGAGTGATATTTTTCAAGTGTGTAAGACTAGTTTATCATGTAAAATCTAGATTTGAGTATCTACAATATCAATCCCTGTTCTTTGTTCACATAATAAGTCACACTCAAAACAACTATAAAACTTTTTTTTAATTTAAAAATTCACATTGGTTACTTGGATATGTTAAAATTCTTTGTTAATTACTTCTCTAGAGATAATGTCTTAGCTACACTATAATTTGATGGAAGTTAGGTGTAGTTTGTTAAATATTATTATGCCCTTAACCATTAGCATGTCTAAGAATATGTATAGCTAGCTTCTGGCTTGCATAACCCTTTTGCATATTATTTTACATTTATCTATGCACTCATATACTTAGTATGTCATCCTATGGGTTATCTATGGCCTTAGTAGACTATATATAGGAGGTAGAGTTAGTTGTTCATCATCATATTGGAGTATTCATTCATTATTGCATGCATTTGGGAGGTTTCCCCCTCAAAGTGGCTTATATATTATTCATATTTTATGTTATATTTCCATATCATTGTGATCTATTTCTATTATTCTACTCATTTGGTGAATTAATATCATTATAAGTGGTATCAGAGCATCAATTTGGACCATAATTAGGTCAAAAACCCTAGATCTTGGAATTTGGCTATATCTTGCAAATGGTTATGAATTTATTTACAATTTTTTTAATATAGGTGAGAAAACATTCAAGTAATCTCCCAGTAAAATTTTATCTCATTTGGATCTATTTTTCAAAAGTTATATCCATTTTATGTTTTTCATAAATTTGCCCCATAGCTCGCAATTTTTATAATTTTCAAATTTATTTACATTTTTGGAAATCTTGGAAAAAATTAGTTTGGGTCTACTCTTTGATATTTATGATTTGAAGCTGATATATTTTAAAATATCCATGGTCAAAGTTAGGGCAACAAGGTAAAATAAGGTTCACTGTCAAGCCTTCTTATGGTTGGTTACAACACTTGTAGATGGGCGAAAGGGAAAGACACCCCTAAAAATTATTTATGGGATGACATGGAGTCTAAAACCTCTAATATGATGTCTTTATAGATGATTTCTAAAATTCAATCAAATCTACAAGGCCTAATGTAGAAATATGTGCATGTCCAAAGTCAAATGTCAGCAATACAAGGGGAGCTTAATGGCATAAATAATCAGTTGTAGCAGATCATGGCATAACTAGATACTATTCATCTCATTTTCCACTCAAAAACCCTCCAATTTTTCCTTCTGGTCCTCCTCCTCTCAACACTAACACCACCAATATGGGGGTGAAACCGATGTTGCCAAAAGTGGACTTGTGCAAGTTTGATGGTAAGGATCCACTCACTTGGATCACTCAAATTAAAAATATATTTGGTCTAGACCAAACTCCTAGATCTCAAAAGGTGGTTGTGGCATCTATGTAACTAGAACCTAAGCCATTCATTTGGTATCGTTGGTTGTGTGTTTAAAATAAGAAGACTAGTGCTCTTATTATATGGTTAGTATTCTCTGATGAATTGATGTCTCACTATCAGGATAATGTTTCTTAAAACTACTTCAACCAATTAGCCAAACTATAACAAACAAGAATTTTGAAGGATTTTATTCATCAATTGTAAAATCTATCCTTACGTGTAGAAGACATCACTGAGGAAAATCTAACTGACCTTTTTTTGGGTGGACTAAAAGATAGTATTCAATTGGAAGTTCACATGTTTAACCCCACAACTATATCTAAAGCTATACCAAGAGCATGCTTAGTAGAATAAAAAGAGATAATCAAATGTCATCATTTCACTACTATCTAGGAATTCACATTTATAGCTCCATCACTGCCTCAACCTACTAAATTTACACCATAATAAATTGGGAACCATGCCAAAGGGTTGTGTTACGATTAAGATAATAAATGGAGTAAAGGTCATCGATGTGTTGAAAATAAGTTATTTTACATTGAAGGTGTTGATCATGGTCATTGATTTTAGGTTGTCAATAATTTCAAAGAGGTCATGATTCATAGTACATTAATGATAAAGTAATCAGATTGATGGTTTGGAGAGTTTTTGCTTAGTTCAACAATTAAAGGGTGATATTGATGGTATGGACATGTTATAGAAACCCTATGGGATGGTATGTATGATTAGAGTGCTTATGGAAGTAAACATAATTCATCAAAATATTCATATGAATGTCTAAGCTCAAGTAGTCATCTTGGTAGATAAAGTTGAGTAAGTTGTTTGATGATGTCATATTTCACATGTGTGAAAGTTTTAGGAGTAGTTTGATACATGGATAGATTCCTCTATGTGAGGAGATCATATGGTTTAAGTTTTAGGTCTGAACATGGAGCGTAGAAAAATTTATTATGGTGAAAAGTTGGATTCTCAAGCTAAGTTCACTAAGTTCCAATATTTAGCCAAATTTACATTATCAAAGATTTATGGTGAGCATTTAATCGGATCACAGATCTAACGGTGAGAATTTAATTTGATTAGATAAGGATCTGAT
The DNA here is from genome assembly GCA_037957365.1 of Torreya grandis. Taxonomy (NCBI): domain Eukaryota; kingdom Viridiplantae; phylum Streptophyta; class Pinopsida; order Cupressales; family Taxaceae; genus Torreya; species Torreya grandis. The sequence continues at coordinate 367,169 of JARHVA010002663.1, read as the reverse complement.
AGAGTGTGTGATATTATCATTAGTGATCTAATGGTGCGTATTTATTCAATATGTCAAAGGATGCTCAGAAGGCATGCGGGGCTACCAAGTGGTGGAATTTCATTGGAGTCAAATAGTCAATGTGCTCAAAAGGCATGCAAGGGTACCAAGTGTCTTAATCATGAAAGCATGGCTCAAAGATCAATGATGAGAAATGAGAGTTAAAGATAAAAATATATTGAGGAGATAGATAGAGTTCATTTGATCAAACTATGCGAGGGCATGAGATGATGACACATGTCTGTAATATTTGCATTACACAGTGACCATTGGTATTTGAATTAACAAAGGAATAACCAATTTGTAGTATTTGAGCTATATCTTTTGATCCAGGATGAATTTCATAGTGATGTAAAAAGTAAAGTTGAAAATAACTTCAATTTACATCTAGAGAAGTGGGTTATAAGGTTTTAATTTCTTTAAAATCAAATTTATTAAACTCTAAAGTTGACTATGTGTTTGACCATGCTCTGTAAGTAACCCAAGAAGGATAATTGAGTTGTTCTTGATAGTATTTTGATGTTTCAAGATGAAATAACTATTAGAGAGTGTTTTAAACTCCATGAAGACTATATATATATATGGATTTTTCAGTTTTTACTAATACATATTTAATATTAACAAAGACTTAGAAGTTGTCTGTGTTTGTTGAATGCACTAGCATTTGAGTGACCATCTTACAGAGGTAAGTAGAAGGTGTTATGAGTAGATTTAAGGAATAAAATGAGTATGGATATGTTATATAAGTATCTAAGGATTATTAAAAGGCATTGGTTGTCATAGTTATCTCCTGATCAATTATGGAGAGTCAAAATAGCTTGACTATATTTTGATTGTATATGACCAATCTAAGTGGTCATTTTGAGAGGGTTGATTTTAGTGCTTAGAGCCTGTGTTGGAATGTCTAAAGCACAAAAGGTGTTGTATAGGTCTTAAATCACTCAACAATATGATATAATCATATGTCTATTATAAATATTTGAGTAGTTACTTTATAATTTTGAGACTATGTTTTTTGTGTATGAAGACCTAAAGAGCAAGCAAACCTAATTGGTAGGTTCAAGTATTGAGTTGGTGTTCTAGGTGGCATGGACCCATAATGGAGTGTTCAAGGGTCTATTTGAGATAGGTTTTATGTGTTTTAAACTTTGGTAAAGGAAGAAGCTGGTCCAAGTAGTCTCACATGTAAATGTGTGAGTATGAAGACCTAATTGTTTTAGGTCTCACGAAGACCTAATGGTGGTTTGGGACTAATGAGGTAATGATCAACCTATGAAGAGTGTGGTTCTCACATTTAATGTGTGTATGGACCTATTTTAAGTTTGGTTTAAATATTTAAATCATCTTGGCTGACCAAGATGGGTTATAGCAAGAGAATGGTATAAATACAAGGAATTATTGGCCCTTTTGAGGTTGTTAGACAAGCGGGGAACCAAGCAAAGTTGAGAAACTTTGAAATAAAAGGTACAAGTCATTGAGGGCCAATAGTGAGTGAATATGATCAATAATGTTTATCTGATCAAGGTGATGAAGGTGAACACCTAGGTCATTGGACCTAATAAGCCTAGAAGAGGCAAATTGAGTGAGTAATCCCTAGAGGCCAATTGAGAGTAATCTAAAAGGTGTTTTGGATACATGGATTGAGTGTGAAATTTTGTGAGAGTGTAAAGGGGAAAGATTACAAGTAATATAATTCCATCATAAAGTTTAGAAGACATCAGATCGAAAGTAGAGATTAGATCAAGGTAGCTGGGTTGGTGCTTGATTTCCTAGGGGGTTGGTTCCTCCTTGTGGGATGGATGTCTCACTAAAATAAGGGATGGGTGTTCCTTGATAAGTTGGTTCTGGTCTAAATTTGAATATTTTTATTATAGGACTATATTTCATCTTGTAAGGTTCAATGGGTTTTACTCCCCAAGAGGGTTTCCCACATATATTGTGTGTTATGTGCTTGATCTTGCTATATTTTCCTTATTCAATGTAATGGTAAATTTGTATGCATCATGATTTTATGTGATAAATGTTTAAGAGTTAGGAATTGAATTGGATCATCTTGCTTCATTGATTCACCCCCTCATAGTGATTTTACCTCTAATAATTGGTATCAAATCTAGACCTTTTGTGCAAGTTTAACCACTTGAAGGTGATCCAAGGTAAAAAGATGGCTAAGCAATTAAGGAAAGAAAATATTGAGTTGAGATCAGTGGTCAAAAGTCTTTAAAAACATATTAGTCATATTGAGACTGGGAAGAGTAATTATAATTCCAAGGATGATGAATATGAGATGAGGCTTGAGGAGCTTAACAAATAGGTCATGGAACATAGAGAAACAAAAGTCATATTCAAACCAAGTTCGAGAGATTAAGTGAAATAGTCAAAGAAGACAAGATGACCATGAAAGATCTTGAGGATAAATTAAAATTTACAAACACTAATCTGAGTTCAAAAGAGGAAGAATGTAGACATCTCAAGACTCAGTTAGAAGAGACAAATTCCAAGTTGAGTTCAAAGCAAGGTGAGCATGATGAGTTGAAATCCAATCTTGATTCTATAAAGATTATTGAAGAACAAGCATGTATATTAAAGGATGAAATGGTTAAATAAGCTAAGAGGGATAAGGAGACTATCTAAGTTCTCAAATTTTAGTTAAAGGCTAAAATTTCAAGTATGAGGACTAAAGAGGATCAGAGCATTCAATTGAAAACCAAGTTAGTTTCATTAAAGGATGAGTATGAGCAATTTGTTGTCAAGGGAAACAAGGTTGAGAAAGAGCAAGAGAGGTCAACTCAAGACAAGAAGGTAAAAATATTGATTAGGCAACCAAATGCTATAAGGTATGAAAGTTCATTTTATGGTCATTATTTTGCATGTAAGCTTTTTGGTCATAAGGCAAGAAACTGTAGAAGGAAGAGCAATTAGTCAGCTAGAAGTATGGATAATATAGTATGATATAATTATCATGACATGGGACATATTGATATATTCTACCCCATAATGCATGGGAAAATACTAACCCATGTATGGAGACCTAAGACAGTCAAGTTTGAGGATAATGAACCTAAGAGACAATATGTTATTTATTTTAGTTGTCATCAAGTTGGTCAAATTACAAGATATTGTATAAGCAAGTTCTCAAGTCATAAAAAGGTGCATGGACATCCTAGTGTGCTCAATAAAGGTCAATCCTTGGTATGGAATCCTAAGGAAGTGAAGACCAAGAAAACTAATTCAGTTGAGCTAAAAGATCAAGGTGGATTGCCTACTAAATCAAAAGAGGAATCGGATATGAAGAAGGTTCAGGAATGCAAAAATAATGTGGCATTTGTCTAGGTAGAAAAAGAGAATCAAAATTTAGTTCAAGTCAAGCTCAAGGAAAATACCAAAGTGCTAATTGAGGCTAGTTCTAACGTATGTATGGATCTAAGAGAATATCCTATTATTGTTGAGTAAGTTTCATGCAAAGAACATCAGTTGTCAATGCCCATTGATTGGGTTCTTTCTTTAATTGAAAAGGTATGTCATGAATCTTTTTTGTCTCCATATGTTGTCAATCCAATCTTAGAAGAAAAGGATAATATTGTAATGGATGAGCATGTTGATTTTATTAAGCCTAAGAAGAAGAAGAAGAAGAAGAAGAACTATCAATATCAGATGACCAGGGATGAGAAGGAATATGATGATTTATGGGCAAATCTTGGTTTCACATTGTTCTAGGACATTTTTGGTTAGGGTGTCTCTATCTAGGCTTCAAGGAGACACTTAAAATGCAAGAGGAAGCATGGTGGATGCCATTTGAGCTTCGGTTGATGATGCAAAACAAGAATATCATTTGAAGATGTGTTTGGCTAAGGGGGAGATAACTTAGTTAGCTTGAGTGGCTTAAATAAGATGTGCATGATGTGAGGTGGAGCATATGTGAAGATGATTTAGTCATGATAAAAGAGTGAAAATGTATGTTACAATTGTGAATTCAAGAAGATTGATATGATGAATTGATAAAACCAAGTCATATGTTTTGACAAAGTATTGAATCTTCATGCCTAAAAAAAGAAAGCTTATAAAGTTCTATAGGTAGACAGGTCCAAGGATCAAAAAATCCCATGTTCATATTGGTGTATGTCAAATAATAGATGACATGAGATGGAGCATGATGTTAGGGGGAACTTTCTAAGCTCTGTGAGTACTTTGTCAGGTCCAAAGATCAAAAAATTCCAAGTTCAGATTGGTGCATGTCAAAGGGGGAGAAATTGATTCATATGCTTAAAAGTATGTAAGTATTTTGGTCATCTTAAATAGTATTTGAACACACACATAATGTTGAGAAATGATTGTTGGCATGTTGAGGAAGAGACCCTTTGTCATTAATGTCAAAGGAGGAGAAAGATCTGAATGAAGGAGTTCAAATGAGTAAAAAGTCATTTTAAGGATGTTTTTCCATTAATGATAAAAGGGGAGATTTTTGAGCATAGTCATTGATGTTAGGTTATCATTGATGTCAAAGAGGTCATGATTCATAGTGCATTAATGACAAAGTGATTAGATTGATTATTTGGAGAGTGTTTGCTCAGTTAAGCAATTGATGGATGATATTGATGGTATGGACGTGTTACAAAGACCCTATGTGATGTTATGAGTGCTTAGAGTTCTTATGGAAGTGAACAGAATTCATCAGAATAGTCATATGAATGTCTAACCTCAAGTAGTCATCTTGACAGATAAAGTCAAGTAAGTAGTTTGATGACATCATATTTCACACATGTGAAAGTTTTAGGAGAGTTTTGATGTATGGATGGATTCTTCTATGTGAGTAGATCATATGGTTCAAGTTTTAGGTCTAGAAATGGAGTGTATCAAAATTTATTAAGGTTAAAATTTGGCTTCTTAGGTTGAGTTCACTAAGTTCCCATACTTAGCTAAATTTGCATTATCGAATATCTATGGTGAACATTTAATATGATCATAGATCTAATGGTGAGCATTTAATCTAACAAGATAAGGCCCTGATAGAGCATATGATCTTATCAGTAGTGATTCAATGGTGTGTATTTATTCAATATGTCAAAGGATGCTCAGAAGGCATACAAGGCTACCAAGTGTTGGACGTTCATTGGAGTCAAATAGTCAATGTGCTCCATAAGCACATGAGGGTGCCAAGTCTCTTAATCAAAAAAGCATGGATCAAATATCAATGGTGAGTGATGAGATTTAAAGCTAGGGAGATTATGAGGAGATCAATAGAGAACATTTGGTCAAGCTATGTGAGGGCATGAGATGATGACATATGTCTACAATATTTGCATTACATAGTGACCGTTGGTATTTGAATTAATAAAGGAATAACCAGTATGTAGTATTTGAGATATATATTTTGATCTAAGATGAATATCATGGTGATGGAAAAATAAAAGTTGAAGAGGAATTCAAGGTGAATCTAGAGAAGTAAGTTAGAAGGTTTGAATATCTATATAGTCAAATATATTAAGCTTTAAAGTTGACTATGTTTGACCATGTTCTACAAGTGACCTGAGAAGGATAATTGAGTTGTTCTTGATAGTATTTTGATGTTTCAAGATGAAATAACTATTAGAGAGTGTTTTAAAATATATGAATACTATTTTTATGGATTTTAGAGGTTTTACCAATCCATATTTAGTATGAATAAAGACTTAGAATTTGACTGTGTTTGTTGAATGCACTAGCAGTTTGAGTGACCATCTTGTAGAGGTAAGTTGAAGGTGTTATAAGAAAATTTAAGGAATAAATGAGTATGGAGATATTATATAAGTCTCTGAGGATTATTATAATGAATTTTTTTCATAGTTTTTCCCTGATCAGTTATGGAGAATCAAAATAGCTTGACTGTATTTTGACTATATATGACTAGTTTGAGTGGTCATTTTGAGAGAGTTGATTTGAGTGCTTGAAGCCTATGTTGGAATCTCTAAAGCACATGGAGGTGTTTCAAAGGTCTTTAATGGTTCACCCATGTGATATAATCATATGTCTATGTGAAATATTTGAGTATTTGCTTCAGAAGTTTGAGATTATGTTTTTTGTTTATGAAGACCTAAAAAGAAAAGAGACCTAATTAGTAGGTTCAAGTATTGATTTGGTGTTCCAGGTGGCATGGACCCATGAGGGAGTGATAAAAGGTATATTTGAGATATATTTTATGTTTTCAAATCTTTGGTAAAGTATGAAGGTGGTCCAATTAGTCTCACATGTAAATGTGTGAGTATGGAGACCTAATTGTTTTAGGTCTCACCAAGACCTAATGGTCGTTTGGGGCTAATGAGGTAATGACTAACCTATGAAGAGTGTGGTTATTACATGTAACATGTGTATGGGCCTATGTTAAGTTTGGTTCAAATATGTAAAGCATATTGGCTGACCAAGATAGGTTATAACAAGAGAATGGTATAAATCAAGGCATTATTGACCTATTTGAGGTTGTTGAACAAACATGGAGCCAAACAAAGGTGATAACCTTTGAAATAGAAGATACAAGCCATTAAAGACCAAAAAAGAGTGAAGAGAATCAATCATGCTTATCTAATCAAGGTGATGAAGGTGAACACATAGGTCATTGGACCTAACAAGCCTAAAAGAGGCAGATTGAGTGAGTAAGTCCTAGAGGTTGGTTGAGATTGATCCAAAAGGGTGTTTTGAATGCATGGCTTGAGTGTGAAATTTTTTGAGAGTGTAAAGGGGAAAGAATGAAAGTAAGATAATTCCATCATTAGGTGTAAAAGACATTAGATCAGAAGTGGAGATTAAATCAAGGTAGCTGGGTTAGTGCTTGGTTACCTTGGGGGTTGGTTCCTCTTTGTGGGATGAGTGTCTCACTAAACTACGGGATGGGTGTTCCTTGATAAATTGGTGTTGGACTAAATTTATATATTTTTATTATAGGACTATAGTCCATCTTGCAAGGTTCAGTGGATTTTATTCCCAAGAGGGTTTCCCACATATAGCATGTGTTATGTGCTTGATATTGTTATATCTTCCTTATTCATTCCAATGGTTAATTTGTATGCATCATAATTGTATGTGATGAATGTTTAAGAGTTGAGAATTGACATGGATTATCTTACATCATTGATTCACCCCCCTCCTCTCAATTATTATACCTTTAATAGAAGGGGCTAATGAGGATTAAGAAGATGAGGAGGCATCTGGTGAGGGTTTTGAAGGACCCAAGGATGAAGCTATAGATTCTCAATCTAATATCTCCTATCATGCCCTTACATGTGTTTATTCTCCTTAGACTCTTAAGGTGGTGGGTTTCCTTAAAAAATAAAAGTTTATGATGTTGATTGACTTAGGAAATACACACAATTTCATCAATAATAAGTTGATTTATTGTTTGAATTGTTTCATCTACCCAACACTAGAATTTCAAGTCATGATTGTAGATGGTGGTACAGTTAATTGTTTTGGAAAATACTATAGTATTAAGTTAGTAATGGGGGACTATTTTCTAGATTATCCTATGTTTTCTATTCTTATGGATAGGACTGACATTATTTTGGGAGTACAATGACTCACTAAATTAGGTACTATTGAGGTGAATTTCCAAGAACTATTCATGTAACTTCATTTTAAAGGTAAGCTAGTTAAACTTCGAGGATTAAGATTTAAATCTCCACAAGTGGTTAGTTCACATTAGATGACCAAGATGCTAAAATATTTGTGGTACACTTATTTTCCATTAATGTTCAACAAACTAAGGAGTCTACCCATCTTGATTTACAACAAATATTAGATGAACTGTTAGGAATAAATACAAAAATTGATGCAGAACAATTTCATATAATTGCAATAATAGATATAAATAGAGAAGCATAAAGAACATAAATAAACATGCATAATAAGAAGACTAGATTTAACGTGGTTCACACAATGTGGGCTACATCCACTAAGAAACACTTGCTCAGATTTTATTATAAGCCACCAGAGTATAATCACTCTCAGATCTATCTTCACAATTATAATACACAAATATTATTTAGAGTTGCACTCAACAAACCCTCTGTTCTTCCCTGTCAAACCCTAGTTCTCATGATGTATTACCTACAAAATATCCATCAATACATAATACATTAAAAAAGTGGTATTACAAAATAATGGGTTCCAAAACCTTGGGCATAATCAACCCAAAAATGGTTTCCCATTAAAAGGAGTCCAATTTTTTTTTGTGGGGATACCACCCCCAAACCCCAGTGAAAATACATATAGAGTGTAAAATACATTTAAAATGTACATTATTTGAAAATATATTGTAATTTAGAAATAGGCTCCACAACACATGGACATTAAGTTGGTTTTAACCCCATGCCAAAAGGTCTTCCTCCTAGTTGTACCCATGATCATGACATCATACTCATTCCTAGAAGTACACCATCCAACATTAGACCATACATAAATCCTTATGCCTAGAAGAATGAAATTTAAAAAATGGTACAAGAGTTGTTGGAGGCAGGAACCATTCACCATAGCCAAAGTGAATATTCTTCTCTAATAGTTATGGTATGAAAGAAGGATGAAACTTGGGGGATGTGCCTAGATTATAGAGAGCTCAACAAGTTCACTATCAAAGATAAGTTTCATATTCCTATAATTGATGATTTTTTAGATGAATACATGATGCTATTTATTTTACCAAATTATATCTTTGATTTGGGTATCATCAAATCTAGATTTATGAGGACATTCATAAAATAGCTTTCCATACTCATGAAGGCCATTATGAATTTTTGGTCATGCCTTTTGGTCTCACCAATGCACCATTCACCTCTTAGAGTTTAATTAATATGATTTTTAGGCCATTTTTTAAAAAGTTTTTACTTATTTTTTTGATGACATTTTTATTTACAGTAAAAATTAGAAAGACCACTTGAAGCATGTGAAACAGGTACTCTCAGTTCTCAAACAACATTAGTTGTATGCTAAACCGTCTAAATGTGATTTTGGAGTCTAAGAAGTGGAATGTTTGGGTCATATTGTATCACATGAAGGAGTAAAATTTGATCCTAAAAAAATCCAATCCATCATGGAGTGACAGATTCCCAAGACATTCAAGCAACTAAGGGGATTTATGGGGCTAAGTGGTTACTATCACAAGTTTGTCAAATAATATGGTAGTATTATAAGACCACTCACTTCCTCGTTAAATAAAAACTCATTCATGTGGGATGATACAACTACCAAGGAATTTGAACAGTTGAAAATGGCTCTATGCACCACTCCAGTATTGTCTACTCTAAATTTTTCTAAAACTTTTGTGGTTGAATGTGATGTATGTGGATATGGTATGGATTAAATACTTATGCAAGAGGGTAGTACCATTACCTTTGAAAGTCATCAATTTAAGGGTAAAAATTGGCTCAAACCCATATATGAGAAAGATATGATGGTTATTCTACATGAAGTCAAATAATAGAGACCTTATCTATTGGGTCATCACTTTCAGGTAAAGATTGATCATGATAGTCTTAAATATTTATTGGAACAATGGTTTTCCTCTGAAGAACAACAAAAATGGGTGATGTAAATGTTAGGATTTAATTTTGAAATAGTATATAAGAAAGAAAAATAAAATATGGTGGTCAATGCACTATCCAAGTGAGATGAACTAGTTGAGTCATTGTTATGTGTCATGACTATTTGGCAGACAGACTAGCTCGACGAAGTAAGGTTAGAATGGGAGAATGATAGTACTACCCATGCATTGATTCATAGTCTACAATAGGGTTTAGATGGGATTTAAAAGTTTATTTGGAATGGCAATGCATTATGGTACAAGGATAGATTATATTTGTGTCAGAATTTTCTTCTCAAACAGAAAATCCTTCAAGAATTCATGCATCTCCACTTGGTGGTCACTCAGGTTTTTTGAAAACCTATCATAGATTCAAGAAGGATTTTTTTTGGAAGGACTCAAAGGGGATGTATATAAATATGTGGCTAAATGTATGGTCTATCATCAAAATAAAGTTGAAACCATTAAAACCCCAGGTCTTTTACAACCCTTATCCATCCTTAGTCAATAATGGGAAGAGGTGTCTATGGATTTAATTACTAGGTTGCCACAATCTAAAGGTAGAAATGTTATCATGGTTGTTGTGGATAGACTCACAAAGTATGCTCATTTTTTTTCTTTATCTCAACCATTAGTGTCCAGTATAGTAGCTTCTACCTTTCTCAATATAGTTTAGAAATTGCATGGTACTCCCAAGATTATTTCCAGTGATCAAGATCTCATATTCACTAGTAATTTTGGATAAAATTGTTTGCATGTTTGGGAACACAACTGGATCATACCTCATCCTATCATATTTAATATAATGGACAAATTGAGGTAGTCAATAATTTTTTGTAAGGTTACCTTCATTACTTTGTGTTGGATAAATAAGATAAATGGGTTTAGTGGCTATCCGGGTTGAATGGTGGTATAATACTTCAGTGCATAGTTCAACCAAAACGTCTCCTTTTATGGAATTGTATGGATACCATCCTTCATCCCTCACTTCAGCCTTGAAGTCACACCCAAAGGTGTGTGTAGTGGAGGAACACCTTCATTATCAATAAGAATTCCTTGCTAGTTTACGTGAAAATTTAGCTTTGGCCCAGAATTGCATGAAACAACAAGCAGATCACCATAAGAGTGAGAGGCATTTTGAAATTAGTGATTGTTTATTTTTTCACTTGTATCCATATAATAAGATGTCCTTAAAGCCACACAAAAAATATAACAAGTTGTCTCCCAAGTATTATGGCTGTTATTAGATCTTGCGAAAAATTGGTAGTGTGGCCTACAAGCTGGAATTTCCTCTATCCACTCACATTCATACAGTATTTCATGTATCTTTCCTTAATAAGGTCATGTGACATAGAGTTTCCACTTAAATCAAGTTACCAGAATTAGATGAGGAAGGGAGAGATATTCTTGATCATAAAGCAGTCCTTTAAATACGTACTAAGTAGCTATAGTCCAAAATGATTTTAGAGTATCTGATCAAATAGAAGAATTTGCCTTCTAAAGATGCTACTTAGGATGATGAATCCTTCATGTAAAAACATATGATATTTATTTAATGTTGGTGACAACATTGGTTTAAATGGGATGGACATGTTATGTCCTTAATCATTAGTGTGTCTAGGGATATGTATAGCCAACTTGTGGCTTGCATAACCCTTTTGCATATCATTTTACAATTATCTATCCACTCATATGCTTAGTAGGTCGGCCTATGGGTTTTCCATGGCCTTGGTAGACTATATATATGAGGTAGGGTTAGTTTTTCATCATCATATTAGAGTTCTCATTTCTTATTGCATGCATTTACAAGGTTTCCCCCTAGAAGTGGCTTATATATTATTCATATTTTCTATTATATTTCCATATCATTGTGATCTCTTTTTGTTATTCTACTTATTTGGTGAAGTAATATCATTACAAATATTAACATAAATACAATTATCAATGTTTAAAATATGTTATAAATAATTTGATGAAGAGACATACAAATGTAGAAAGAACTACTATAATTATATCCCACTAAATGGAACTAATATATCTAAGGGTTTTAAGAGAAAATTAGTGATATAGAAAACATGAAAAAAAGGAAATGCCTATTAACTGATTTATGTTTATATTTATATTTAGAATTTTATGGGGTTTACATAAATTCATTTGATTGTATTTGATAATATTGGAATGTTGCATAATCACACAATTACAATGCTAATAGATAAAATCACTAAATCTATTGTAATAAACTACAATCAATCTAAACAAAGCTTTTTAGCTTTAAAAACAGGGAACTATGTTGACTCTCCAAGTCCATGAAGGCTTATCACCTTGAACTAGGTGTTATATGGCCATTTATTTTTGTTTTAATGCTTTTGTAGACATCTAAAAATGTTCATATATTGTAGATACATCTGAAACTATTTTCTAAACAATAGTTTAGCTTTGGTGATCAACAATGCATAATGATACAAAGTAATCCCCTTATAAGTTCTAATTCCCTTGGCCATTTCTATTTTTTATTTTACATGTGTGATAAATCAATGACATGTTAACTACCACCTTGGTTTGATTTAGACACTTTCCTCTTGAGCCAGTTCATAAAATTATTAAAGAACCCTATGAACTTTGTAGCAATTATCATATTATTATATCATGTGAACAATGATGGGATGTTGGCTACCATTAAGATATCAAGAATGTCCTCTCTAAAGCCACTTATTGGTGTCATAACAATGTTTAAATTCAAATAATCCACCTTTAATGAGGTGCAAGTGTAAACCATGAAACTCTATCACAAGTTTACATTGTCATGAGCTTGATATTAAAGAACACATCTATCTTGACCACATGGGAAATTACATCCAATTTCTTTTCCATCCTCGTGATCTCAATCATTTAATTATTAATATCATGTAATAGAATAAAATTATTAATCTTTGCCTCATGTATGTTTGTGAATGAATTGAAGAGGGACTCTCATGTACTTTTTGCTATAGTCTTTTGGACCTTAACCTTAGCTTCCTATTCCAATCTCCTTACTCTTTTTTACATCCCCTGGACTACCTGTTATGTGATTTTGTTAATAAATTTCATCACTAATTCAAGGACTTTTGTAAATTCATCTCCACTACTATAGTAGTATAGGGTCCTAACCTCACTTTTACTTTGTCTCTTTCTCTTCTTGGTTAAATAAAATAATTCTTCTTTTGTTTCACAAAGAGCACAACCTCCATCTTGCATAAAAATTCTAGTGGTTATCTCTTCAATTTACTTGTGGCTTTCTCGAATTTCAATGTGACCTTAGGTTGGTCTCGTATGATCATGTCAAGCCTCTAAGCTTTAATAAGTTAGATGTTTTGTATCCAATTCTCTTGAGAACCTTCCCCTTCATCATGTTTTATCATTATGAGTTTTGTAGGGGATTTAGGCAAAACTTGGGATGTGGGTGGAATGGGAATGATCACATAGGAACTTATGGTCAATGGTGATGAAGTGGTATAAATAATGGGAATATGTGAGGTGGAGGCATAAGATGTAGGAGTGAGGGTTGATGTTGGAATATACATAGGAATCCCTAATAACGGTGAGGTGGGAACAACAACAAGTCTTATAGGACTCAATTTTTTGGGGGTATATATACTAAAATCATGTATTAAACACACTTTTAAATGTCAATTTTGACCTACCTTCACCTTACATGAGTTCTGGATACATATATGACTCTAATTCTCACATTCACATGTTATATGAGGGTCAAATACTTATAATTTTTTTTATCAATCATCTATATAAATTCCCACATTTTGTGCCAAACTAGTAATAAATCATCCTTAAACATATCCAGATCATTATATCAATATTCTTATCTCCTAGACAATAATGTCAGACTCATAACATGTTATCTGACGGTATCGCCTAAGTTTGATAGTTTCATCCTTCACCTAGAAATAATCATATTTCAAAATCAAATCATTCTTATGGGTCTTCCCATCCACCTATTATGTCAGTAGCATGAGAAATTAAACAAAGATTCTCATATAAATACAAAATAATTCTAGTCTTATTAATCATGTAGCACTTATCTGGCATACATTTATATGTTATTACACATTCAAAGGAATTTCCCTAGTCTTCCCAATTTGAAAATTAATCACAAAGAGTAGGTTTTAGCCAAGTTTTTATCACCTCATAGTCAAGCCAAAGTTACCATTTTCTAAGCATCAAAATCTAGATCATAGGTTACATACATTAAACAAGCATTAATTACATTAATACAACTAATGGGGAAAACTACATGTAGTTTGACTTCCCTCTTCAGAGTATTGGATATGTTGTAACCACTTAGCCATCCATGGGGAGTGGCTAAGGCTAGTGTAAACCACCTTCCTTCCCCCTTTACAAGCCAAATTATGTCATTATAAGTGAACCTAGGGTTTTGATTGAATGAGATCGATTTATATGAAGCATGCACATAATTAGACCTTAGGATCACACATAGATCTCAAAAACAAACATGTGCATCAACATTTGTTAAAATAAAAAAGAAGAATGTATATGGTAAAAACCATTGGATGGTTAACATACCATCATATGGCACTAACTCGAGGTTGACGATACCATATGTGCACAAACATAAGACCAAATCCTGCACCAAGTAACTTAAAATTAGGTTTTCTATCTGCCCTGCCACCTTCAATCTTCTTAGTCCTACATCAAAAAAATAACACTACGTATATTATCCTCTTTAGTAATTTATATTTAGAAAGTGCAATCTTTAAATCAGTTACAACCTTTTACATTTAGATTCATGCTTAATGGTTATACATTGTAATTTAAATTATACATATAGTTTCTATATTTTTTAGGGTTAATATGAATTTAAAATAGGGTTAAACATGCCACCGAAACTAGGACATCATGAATAGGAAATGAAGACTCAAATAAAACTTGGCTATGTGGCAATATGGAAACACGAGGAGGAGTGATAAGATCCTTGAGAACCTTTGGTTGTATTATTATTACTTCTAGATATGTTTGACTAATATGTTCAATAGAAGTTTTTGACACAAGTGGAGGAGGAGTGGACACAATGGCATTGGAAAATGAAAAGGTCACTGGGATACTAATGGGAATAATAGGCATTGACTAAATTAGAGTAGATACAATAATGACCTTAGATGTATATGGAATTATTTTAGTAATGGCCTTAGATGTTTATGGGTGGCTAATATTTTTGACTCTTTTGTTAACAAATACCTCCCACTCTAATGACAAAATGATAAGCAATATAATGTGCAACTAACTTGTGACAAAGAATGGGAGCTTAAGTGGTGCAACCAAAATTCCCTCAATATGAATCATTGTAAATAATTGGTAATATGAATAATCCCAAATATATTTTATTGATTCCATCATCTCTTTTGAAAACCTAGGCATATGATGTTCATTGATGACATAGTAAATAGGGGGATAGAAATAGTTACAAATCACCTTTATGCATTCTTAGAAATGGTACACGTATAGCTTTATCTACTGAACATAAATTAGAGAACTAGAGGAATTGGACCATTTTAGGATATTTTCATGATTAAGTCTCATACTGGCATATCATGCATCCAAAAAATAGGACATCATATATAATTTACATCCCTTTTTGACTCTTTAGACCTATTATCTCAAATTATATGAGATTATTTTCCCTAAGGCTAGTCTTTTCCTCTCATTTATAATTAGGCAAGCAAAGGCACCTAGATTTTATTCACATGGATTATATGATAGGACCAATACAATTTATTCATTAGAAGAATTCTTACCCTAACCCATTTTAATACAATTTTAATGGTATAGGTGCAAATGTCACCTTTGTTAACCCAATGTTCCCTATCCTTGGTCTAGTCTTTCAGAACTTTCACGAGATCAGTTTTCTCGAGTCATTCTAGGGCAACCTCCTAGTTATAAGTGAAAGTAGGTTCTGGTAACTTGTAATAACTTTAAAAATCAAATCCAATGATAATATCTACCATATTTCTTAGTTTCAAGGATAAAATCACATCACCCTTGAGGAAACATTTAATAAAAATATTATGTAGGAGTATATACATAGAAATACTTTAGGTTTTGTAATAGATTGGTGAAGACCTACCTTTTTCATGGAAATAAAATCATCTTATTATTCTTTCTCGTTATGTGTGGCATCTTTGTCATGAGATATTGAGTAAGCCTCATTTATTACGTGAAATAGAGAATTATAATTATTATACTCAATGAAATTAGGCAAGCAATGGTATCTATAAATTCTTGTGCAGATCTAGAAGAATAAGAGGCTCCCATCTCACTTTTTCTATGACATCCTAATGTTTTCTAGTGATCACAATATTAAAATTTAATTCTCTCAGTCTTCTTTGCATTGTGAAATATTCTTGTCTTTGTGACAACTTGTTTAACAATGGTGGTCACTTGGGAATGATCTTGGCTATATCAAATTTGTGTGTAATTAAAATCTCCAAAAGGAACCTTTGTCACAAGATACCACCCATGAAACCACAAAATTAATAGTAAACGATGGATTTTATTAATTCATTTTCAAAATTCCCATTTTTATTTGTATTTTGGTAAGTCTCATGGCCTTAATCTTAAATGGGGGATCTCAATCATCCATGCATCATAATCCCATGGTCTCACAATCATGGACTACATGGAGTGCAATGTACAGTGTAATTATTTTCATGGACTCATTCATGGCCTTAATCTTAAATGGGGGATCTCAATCATCCATGCATCATAATCCCATGGTCTCACAATCATGGACTACATGGAGTGCAATGTATAGTGTAATTATTTTCATGGACTCATTGTATTATGAAATCAATGAATTATGTGAGAATATAAGTGGCATGAAATGAGGTACATGGCAACCATCTAACAATCACAACCTCATAAAAATCATAGAATGCCAAAGTGGCCACAATGAAGTTTATGGGATCCATTATAATATGTGTTTAATATTTTCATTTGTTTGATGTTCTGTACATAACAAAGAAATTATCTGATGATCTCAATTTTTAAATAAATTAAATTATATACATATGGTCATATAATAAATGAGGTCAAAAATGGAAACACGTAGCCTCTCAATGGAGTCACAAATTTCATAGAGTTCATAGAGTGTGAATAATGTAAAGTGACCACGTGGACATGTTAACGAATCTATATTATGATACTCTTGTAGTCTTCCAAAAAATTTGGTGATCATAATGCATAAATTGAACTTGCTTTGTCCTCCAAACTTTTGAAAATACCTTAAACTCTATGAAAATTGATTAGCAATGGTGGTCACTATTAAACAATTATATTTATATTAAATTTTATACGTGTCTCCTCATAATTCAAATCTCCAAAACATAGGTTTGTCAAATCATACAACTTTTGAAAATTTGTGAAGTAATAACAATTGACAACCTTTATTAATTATCTTGAAAATGCCCATTATACTTTAGATTTTTGGTGTTCCCATGGCCTTAATATTGAATGGATTATCTTAGTCATCCATGTGTCAAAATATTGTGGCCTCATTATCATGGAGGGTATTGGGTGTTATTGTTCATTGTGATATGAATTTTCCTTTTGTGGACTCTTTAAAATATCCATTTGGATCTATGTCGCTTGAGACCCCAAAAACTATTGTATTTCACTCTTATCATGTTTAATTAAACTAACATGCACATATTATTTTGATTTCATTGCACCGATAGACTCACAAAGTACCTTAAAGCCTTCGAATGGTCTTGTACATTATGTGGACACGTTGATTTATTAAATTTTTGATAGTTCCACTTGTCCTAGTCTTGTCACCTCTTTGTACATTGAGTATCCATGTCAAAACATCCTGTAGCATGATATGGCATGTGGGGTTTACCATCTTATCTTACCTTTCTCCATTAATATTAAAATACTTGGAAATTGTTAATTGCTTCATCATTCATGGGCTCATGGAGCTCATAAGGTTCTAAGTGATAAATTTGAAAAGTCATTGGATGCATTATGTGGTTATAATATCCCTTGATGTTTATACTTTACATATAAATGAATAATAAAACATAAGCTACATTTAAATTAAAGGCTTCGATAAATAATTATTCAATAGCATCATAAGCGAACACATGACATTCATCAAAAGGTCATAGAGTCAAAGAGTTCACGTAGGTTCCTTTGTTAACACCACATCCTCATTAGGATTTTATAGATATGTTGATTTATAAAAACCAATGCATATTCACACACATTCATCCCTTTAATTATAGGCAAGATACAAATAAGTCACAAATATATTCATAATTTGATAATATAAGCATATCATTTGATAATATAAGTGTTATAAATTGAGACACCTGCTAATGCCTGACGTTCAAGGATTCATGGAGTTCATGGAGTCCCAAATAAATCACTTAAGTCCATGGATCCATTAAATTATTACTTCTACTTGATATTCCCACATGTCCATTAACTGTAAAAAAAATAAGCTAACCCCATGATCATATCCTTTAGATGAAACAAATGATACATGTGATCATTGAATAAGTGAAGTTAGAAACCAAGATAGTTAGCCTCCCAATAGAGTCATGGAATTCATAGGTTTAGAAAATGTGAATAAACTAAAAAGTGTAAAATGGCTTAATGGACATGCTAAGATACATATATTATGGTTATGGAATGGGATCTGGTTCATTTGTTCACATAGGATTATATATGGCAATATAATATGAGAGTGTGAACTATAGACATAAAATAAATGTTTTTAAAGTGGAAACTAAGTGTTTTAAAAGGTTCATGAGAGTACATCAAAGGCTAAGTGTGTGATTTTTTAGACTGAGCATTTTATTGCGAGCAAGTCTTAGATGTACCCTAAAAACATCATAAAATTGATTTAAAGGAAATTTTCATTTTTTGCTTTTCGATCCAGTTCACAACTTGGACATAATTGATAGGAGTAAAATTTTTGAAAATAGGTTTGTATCTCAATTTCAAAAGGGGATCTCCATTTATTTAAAAAGGAATGATGATGCTTTGGTCACAACAAATTGTGACTTTGCAGGGTGAATATTGTTAAGTGGTTATAACTCAACACTTTTTTGTTTTGCTTTCAAATAAAACATCCAACCCATGCAGGAATGTTTGATACTTATAATAAATATCTCAAATGTAATTAAGTCTTATTTCACAATAAATTAGGTCTTGACATATTTGAAAATTAAAAAGTGTGAGTAATGTTTTATTACCTTGCCTTGAAGACTTGATATGGAACAAGATTGGTCACTTGATCAAAACTTTGTAAAGGGCACAATTTGTTTATTTTTATTTTTTAATATCAATATTTATAGAGAGAGAAAGGCTTATACATTTATCTACTGCTAGTCAAATGTCTATAGCCCTAAAAAAATTACCTTTGGTGTTGGGAATGTTTTAACTTTGCATGAATCTACATGGTGATGGTTGTGCAGTGTTGCATAGATATTGTATTTGATAGTTGTAAAAGGTTTTAACATGTGAAGTGGCATTTCACAATTTTAAAGTTGTAGTAAGGTGATATAAGGATATGTGCAACATGTTGAGTTGTGAAAGTATATTTGAAGGTGAAATTACAATTATCTAACTACAGTTGTTAGATTGAAGAGGTGTCAATAACTACTTGATGATGCTTTGATGCAAACATGTTGAGGATCATATATGTTCAACACTTGGTATAATGGTGGTTACTTGCATGATTACCTAGTGTCTTAGGTAAAATTTTGAATAACAATTCAGATGCAAGTGACAACAATGACTACAAAAGTAATTTCAAACTCCCCTATATACTCATGATTTGGAAAGGTAAGTAAATTGAATGTAAAACAACAATTTAAATAAGTCAAATATACCTTAATATTGTAACCAATTTACCTATAAATATAGTTAACGTGCCCCAATGATAATTTGGATGCTTTTATTTTTGAATGCTTGAAATGTTGGATTGCTTGATTCGCTCAAGACTTATTTCAACAATGGTGGACAATGGTGCTTTGATAATATACAATAAGACAAGTTGGTAGCATTAATCTAAGGATATTCAAAGACAATTCTTTTTCTCCTCTCCTTGACATAATATTGACATGAACTCCCCAAAGGTTGAAAGATGGATTTGTATAGAGATAATGTTGTTTATATAGAGGACAGAGTGATAATTGCCTAGGAATATAAAATTCGTAGAGAATTTTAGAGGAGTGTGGAAGATTGTAGAGTTTGTGGAGAATTCTAGAATCCATTAGATCAAACTAATGATGATTAATGAAGATTATATGTAGGATTAGTGATAGGATTTGTAGGATAAAGTTGGGGTAGTTTAAGGTAGGTGGGGGATGAATTAAAAATTAGGAAATAATAGATAAGAGGGGATTATTGATAAGCGGCATGTGATTAGAAGAATTAATTGGGACATGTGATGGTGTAAGGTTGATATATGACAAGGGAAATGTATTAAATATTAGAGTATAATGATGATTAGTCATATATGATAAATAGAGACAAATAATGATAACATTAGAAGAAATGAGATATTTTAGGTGTATATACCTGGCATGTATCATGTTACAAGTGAAGTAGAGTGTTGGTTACAAGCACACACCTTCTCAAAAAGACTATGCATATGATGTAGAAGATTGAACTATAATTTCACTATATATGTGTAACAAATATTGTTATATGTTGAGAGCACACAATAAAGTGTGTGCATGTATATTATATAATCAGGTATTATAGGAAGATTGCATAACCTTGTAACTTATACTTACATTGTAGGATGGTTCAGTTTGTGTCAATAACAAGTAGGTTTATGTGTTGGATTTTTTACTTGCAATAGTTTTCCAAGGATAATTTTGTCTTTGTGTCTATATGTATGTTTGTCATTTTATATCTATGTTTTTAAGATTCATAATTTAAAATTCACCCTTCTTATAATTGAGTTATATGTATGATCTATTCATAGCATTTGTATCCACTCTAGTTCTTGCTCTATTGCCATCCAGGGATTTATAAACTTGATGGAGGTTGCCTAAATCACCATATTTAGAGATTTTTTTAATTTTCTTTGAATATTTCATATTTTCTTCTTTTATTTTTTTAAAAATTTGCATTTTGATTTCTCAAAGGGTTTGGAACCAATGTAATTAGGTTTAGGGATGTTATCTAAAAATAATTGGTATTAGTTATGAAGTTCAAGTGTGACCATGTGTCTTGTTTTGATACGGAAATTTTTATTAAAGTGGAACATGCACTTTTTTAATGTTTATAAATATAATTGTGGCATATTTATTCATTGTATAGATAAATGTGTCGATTTCAAGAGATATCAAGTGGATTTGAATTTTGAATGAATCCAATGACTGCATAAATAAATATAGGAAAATTTGTGACTTCTCAGCTCCATGAGCTTTTTCTAAATGCTATGTGTATCACTCCAACTAAACATAATATAGGCCAAAGGCAAGAAATATGTGGAGCCTACAATAACTTATTTCACAAGATGTCACTGCATGGCTACAAGATTTGTGAAGGAGAGAAAATATGGATAATTTTTTTATAAAGGAAGTATGAGCAAGGCCACATACACACTATTCAATAAATTTACAATACAAATTTTAAAGAGTGGTTCCATGTTGACCACTATTAATTCACAACATTAAGGAATCAATGGGATTTGACATACAATGGCTTTTCAAATTCACATTTGAACTAAATTTCATATGTAGAGATTTTTAGCTTTGTTTTAACCTTTTCCCCCTGTCAACCTCATTAATGAGAGTGTTTAATTACAATGAGATAATTATGTGAACAATTCTTAACCATTGTGCCACCAAGCCTTTTTTTTAAATATATTAGATGTCATAAAGCCTAAAGTTATTGATGAGTTCTTCATGATTTTAATTTTATCACATCAAACTCAGTACACTTAACAACATTATTTTTTCTCCAATTTTAGATTTCAAACTTGATATCAAAGCTTTAATTATTGTGCAATGTCTTGCTATTATCAATGAATTCATTTATTTCTCAAATGCTCAGCTATTCGCTCATGTGAAATGTCATTAAACCCTCTACTAGATTAAGTAATTATTAATTATTTATTATACTGATGTCATGCGAGTGGCCATTCTCACTATTCATAAATTGGGTCCAATTTTCTTAATAGATGTACTAGTCCTTCTTATGCACTTGGCCAATTTCTTCTATTATATCTTTTGGTTCATTTATATCTATGCTATTTAATCTAAGTCTTCTAGTAGTTCCTCTAAATTTGGGTTTCCATTGAAGAGACACCATGTAAATCCCCATGTATGAACCTCTTATAAATTGGGGAAATTAAATTTACTAAAAGGGATGATTGACAAGCACACTTATATAAGAAAACATGGAGGCCAACCTCCTAGTCATCAACACATTGATCAGATTCTGGTAGGGTTCCCTAAAATTATCGATCAATCAAAAAAGAAGCATGACATGGCACACACATTTTTTTTGGGGGGAGGGGGTGGGGGGTGAGATTTGTTCTTCTCAATGCTTTCTCAAGCACTAAACACACCGAACACTAGACATGGTTGATGAATAAATATGTGGTCATGAAGGAAATGATTTCCATGGATGATGCTATCAATATTCTTCTTGTAATGAGATGAGAGGCATTTGAAATGTGACAATCCTATATTTGCATTTTTTTATGGCATCCATGTAATATCGATTCACAATGTACATGTATATGTAAATCGATTTTGTAATGTTATGAATAATATTATAGATATATCTACTTATCTTACTCTTGTGGTTAACTTTGTTGTGCATACATCACATGATGTTTAGTACCTTTTTTTACTTTTGAGGAATAACATTCTCATTTTCATTTTCCTATTTGTGCACATTTCATTCCAATTTACTACTTCACACACATATTAATCATGTGGAATTCTTATGTTTGACCACCTGTTTAATCTTAACTTTACTTCTTGCACAAGAGTATGGGCCAAATCCACCCTAAACACAATTTATCCTTATCACTTGTTCATACTCAACTCTCTTTATCACACAAGACAATGGGCCAAAGTCACCCAAAATACCTTCCTTGCATAAGACTATAGGCCAAAGCCCTATGAAATACCTTTTCGTTGTTGCATGTTTACATAATACATTATTCACTAGTGATACTCATCAAAACAAAACTTAGAGTTTAAACTAAAAAGAGGCCTCTGCAAATGTGTTAACATAAGCATTTTATTTTAAACTAATTTTTTATGCAACTATAAACATATTTCAAAGTTATTTTTCTCTAAATTATTTTTATTTTATCTCTAAATATACTCACACGTCCATAGAGGTCTTCCTTTATTTCAAAGACTAAGTTAATATGTGTAATGATCTGATCCACAAATTTACAAAGTTCACAAAGTTAAGGAGTTCATAGAGTTCCAAAGAGATCAATGAAGTCCATGTATCCATTAAATTATTACTTCCACTTAATGCATCATAATTTAATATTCCTCCTCTAATGGATCACTATTTGCTACACATTTAAATAATATGCCATTATAAAAATACCCTATGAACTATAACATCAACAAAAATGTTTGTATGCCAATTTTGGATTTGATTGCATTTATGAATCTAGAATGACCAAGCATCGTGATCATGTAGTACATCCTTCATAGATTTGACTGAGTCAATCTTGTTCTACACTTTATCTTTATCATCTACAAATACATTGGATTATTTAATTGATTTTATCTTTTCTCTTTACCTTCATGTCTTCAAATGGAATGGTCTACTCAATATATGCTTTCAATTAAATATGATTCGTCTTTTTCTTTTCTTTCTACATCTAATCACATTGCAACATGTGCCAGTGTATGGCTGGTTAATAGTCATGGGCCTTAAGGAGTCATTTTAAGTTTTCAAATCACTCTGTGCAGTCTATGAATCCATGGATTTATTCATTTTTTTAATTTTATTATGGCATACACACATTTCCATTATCACATATGTTGTGGCCATGTGGAAGCTTCTAGTGTAGTGCATCTTTGATTGAGTTGTGATCCTTTGACACTTTTCACTTTACTATCTCCAATCAAAGTAACCATGTGGTTTCCTCATATTTGGTTCATGGTCACAAAGTTAATAGTGCTAGTGAATGAATTTAATTATTATGGGAACATGTTAGTTTTAAAATCCACTTATAATTTTAACAGGTTGAATTTTACTTTATTTCTTACACATAAGAAATAAATAAGCCACAATTAAAGTTTAAAAAAAACATAAACATGTGTTATCAAAAAATTAATGTAGTCAAAACCAAAATATCACTAAAATACTATGGCCCAAAATTAGACATGTGTAAATCTAATGGATTAACAAAGACATGAAGGTTATTTTTATATTTGAAATTAAAAAGACCTCTGTGCATTCCATTAGGATATGTGATTTGGCTTGATTTTTTAACCAATCTACATAATATACAGATTGCAATTGATAAAACATATTAAAATGAACCTTATGTTTGTAAAACATTAAAAGGGGCCGCATGTAAACTTAGGGTTTGGTAGAGAATATTTTTAGAGCCACTTAAAATAGAACTAAAACCTAAATATCTTAGCATGTCAACAAAACCTATAATGCATTATCACAATGAATATGGCACCTCAACAAGTTTAGTAATACATTCTCGTCTCTTTTCTATGACTCTAGTGCCCCTTGTAGTTATCACAAAAAAAAAAAGCAAAAATTACAAGACAAAGACAAGGAAATATCACTAGTATAATCACAACCAATCGCTTTTCAATAAATTTAATTCCCTATTAAAAAAAATGTTTGCTACAACTTATATCATCATGTTTCATGACTTTCAAAAAATGCATCAACTTCAGCAAAATTTGCCATTTCATGGGCTTGTTTAGGTTTATACTTTCATCCCTAATTCAATTATTGGGATGTTTTTTTGGATAATGAATTCTTCCCTAATTTTTCTTTTGAGATAAAGATTTTATTTTGCAATCCTTTCAATTTTATCAATGTATATGTGGTGTTTAGTTATTTCAAAGTGTTCTATAAGTGTTGATTTGTCCACCTTATTATAAAGAATGTTTGTCTTGTGTTCTTTCATCCTAGTTAAGATCAATCTTGATTATTTCTCCTAAGTATGGTCTTTCACACAAACATTATATTATAGACACTCAACATTGTACTTCAGGCTCAAGATGATCCCTTCAGGTTATAAAAGTTTTCCTAATCTTGTTGAGTGGAATGAACAAAGTTTTAATATTTTGGTGTCCAAGGGTTATAACAAACGTTTTTGGCACTCCTTAGAAATAAATGATAAAACCAAAGTTATTTTACCTACCTCTTAAATATTATTACATATTGAAACATAAACCTTGGCTTTTTGCAATGCTCTAACTATTGTCTACTATTATAACCATTTTTCTTGAAGATATTCATTAGATGGTGCTTTTCTTCCTCCAAGTGACCTTCATTAGAAAATTTGAAGGATCTACTCACTAATGTCTTAAATACCCCTTCTTTTTGAGTTATGTGGTGGTGAGATGAGGCATAAAGATAAATATCTATGTGTGTTCCCTTTCTATAAAATTTTTGAGCAAAAGAAACATCTTTTTTTCTTGTAGTGAGTGTTTCTGGTAAAAACTATGTGAGAGTTTTTGGAACAATGTTTCAGATCACACTCAGTGATCCATCATCAGGCAGGGAATAGAATGATAAATGATTGTAGATTTAGCACTTTATAAAACATAAGGTGTCAGAATTGATGAGAGAGAATTAAACTAGTATTATAATAAATAACTAGAAACAAAAAATTAAATAGAAAAAATAAGACACAATAAATTAATTATACAAAACAATCTATTTAATAAATGAATATTATAAATAATAATTCAAAACGAAGTGAAAAATAAAATTAAATAAAAAATTATTTAAAAATTGAAAATGAAAATTACTCTAAATAATTAATAATTATACTAATTTTATAAGAATTAAAATATCTAAAAATCAAATTGTAAATTCATGATAATTTTTTTAATTTTAGGATAGAAATTAAGACCTAAACTAAAAATTAAATTGTTAAAAATTAACATTAACAATACAAATTGAAAATATAATACATAATACATGACCATCTAGGAAGAGACTAAGAAAAAAAAAGTGATGAAGGCACAAACAACCTAAAACCTAAATCAATAAAAATGTAGTTAAAGGATAAAGGTTGTTTATCTCCCTTGAATTGAGGGCATTTCCAACATGATCTCAAAAAAATTAAGAATGAATAATATCTAGTCCATTTTCATACCTCACAAAAACTCAAAAATTAGATCAAGTCTTCAAAAGACTACTTCGATCTTACCCTCAAAATCGAGGTATACATAATTGTTTGATCTTGGGGATGGCTTACATTGGTGAAACTGGGTGTTTTATTAACCCTAGGATTATGGAACATAAAATTGATATAAAAACTAAAAGAGTGATCAAATCAACATTAGTAGAGGTTTCCTTTAATACCAAACATCCTATTTTCATTGAGGACACCAAATTCTTATCCATGGAATATTTATTCTTTAAGCGTCATCTCAAGGAAGCGATTGAGATTTGTAAAAATGATTAAAATATGAATAGAGATGTAGGTCTAGGTATAAACCATTCCTATAAACCATTAGTCTACCTCTCCAAAAATCCAATTATTAGTTTGTTTAGCTCTTGATTCTCTAGGGTTAATGGTGTTCTTGTCCTTTCTAGTAATTCTTTTCCATTCTAAGTTTGTTCCACTCCCTTGGTTCCATAGGTCAGGATCCATGTTGTTGATTTAGTGTGGTTTTGGGTTCACTCCTTGCCTTTTCTTTCCTATTCTTTTGACGTCAGTTCTTGCTCTTCATACCCCTCAATCACCAACCAGATCTTCTTTCAAAAATATTTCCTAGTCAATTATTTATATTCCTTTGGTGGGTGTGTTTGTTTGATTCTTAAAATTTTATTCTTTTGATCTAATTTTATTTCAATAATTTATTTAATCCTTTAATTGCATTTTTATTGATTTAGGTTTTAGGTTGTTTGTGCCTTCATCATTGGTTTTTGTTCTTAGTCTCTTCCTAAATGTTTGTGTATTAAGTATTATCTTTCCAATTTGTAATGTCAATGTTAATTTTTAAAAAAATTATTTTAGAATTTTTAACAAATAAATTTTTAATTTAGGTCTTAATTTCTATCCTGAGATTAAAATTTTTGACATGAATTTATAATTTGATTTTTAGATATTATAATTCTTATAAAATTAATATAATTGCTAATTGCTTAGAGTAATTTTCATTTTCAATTTTTAAACCAAATTTAATTTAATTTATTTTTTAACTTTTTTTTGGATTATTATTTCCAATATTCATTTATTAAATAGTTTTTTTCTATCATTAATTTATTGTAAATGAATTTTTATAGTTAAATTTTTATTTATAATTTTTTATTTAATATCAACTTAATTCTTTCTTCTCATCCTGACATCTTATGTATTATAAATACCTAATTCTATAGTCACTTATCATTCTATTCTCTACTTGATGATGGATCACTAAGTGTGATCCAAAATGTTGTTCCAAAAATTCTCACACGGTTTTTACTAGAAACACTCGCTACAATATTTATGGACTATGGAAGTACTATTGCTCGTATCCTTTTTTCTTTAAAAGAAAACATCTAAGAAGGGGGGACATCCATTAATTTTAAATTCTTTAGTAAATTCAATACTATAAACACTATTGAGATGCACATGAAACTCTTCCAACTTATCCATAATATAGGGCTAACTCACATTAGTACCATCCACATGCCTTTTCCACCAACAAGGTTTTAAAGGAAAGGAGTTTAGGACAATTTATTCTCGGGCCATAAATAGGTTGGCCACTACTAGAGAGAGAGGTGAACCCATTACTATGCCATTTTTTGCTCACAAAAACTACCTTGAAATCAAAATAAAGTATACCTTAGACAAAGTTTGACAAGACGAGTTGTCTCGTCATTTTCATCTTCCCTACTACAACCATTACTTTGTTAATTGGGATTCTAGTGAAGAGGGAGACTATATCAAAACTAACCCTAATGTCTCATTCATTTAATATTTCATCCTAAGTAAAATTAACAATGATCTACAAGTCTAAAATGAAATAAGAGGAGTGACCTTGAACTAGGGGGATTCTTCAAAAGAAATTATAGTGATACTGCCAAACCCATTTTCATAACTTGCAATAATGATGGTTCATATTTAAGGGTCTATGGTACTCTTGAACCATTTTTATAGGTTTATGGTATCTAAAAGAGTATAAATCCATCTCCACTAGATACCACACATAGTTCTATAAAAATGAAATACAATTTGGGAAGATCAAACATGGTGTCATCCATATGCATGCCAAACCTTATGTGGTACTCATCAATGGATTTTGCAAGGTCCTGACATCTACAAAGAACATTATTAAGGCCTACTCATAACAGGCGACACTACCAAGTGCTAATGACATTGTTACCTCTATTATTATGGGTGTGAAGCCCCCGATATGACTTGGAGGCCAAATTTTGACCACCAAGTTAACAATGTTCAACCCAACCATCAAAAGGTGAAGGGTCACATTTAGAATCTTGGCTATTTCAACTTTCATAATGGTTACTTAAGCCTTCACGATGTTGTAATATTATGTACAAAAATCTACATGATGAGTGGGAATCAAATAATAAAAGATAGATAACCATGCATATCCCTCGAGTATGCTATGTATAAAAGACATAAAATAATATTTTTTTGTAGGTTTCATTTATATTATTTTATCTATTCTAAATATTATTGCACATTACATTTTTTTTTCATTTAGAGTGTTATCCCCCAAATACCCCATGCAATTCGAATTAGACATATTAAAGGTTTATGTTTTTTTCCCAAATAAGCTACTAGATTTTAGGTTGGATAATCCTTGGAGTGCACTATCACTCTTATAGGGATACCCTTTTTATGATTTTTCTGATCTCTATACCTTCTAGGAGTGATCTTGTATTGTATAAGGTTGAATTTTTTATGGCCTTGACTATTATGATGTTACCTTTACCTACTTGGGTGACTGTAATATGCAAATTTTGGTTAATTCAAATAGAAATCATCCAAACTATAATACAATGAACAATTGTAATTGAATTCAATAGAGAAAGAGGTTAGAGGGTGAGAAACTCAAAGTAATGGATTCATTTGTCGTTCTTACTCCTATTAACAAATGCTTATATTATTATTATGATAAAAAAATACATGAAGAAAAATATCATTGAAATGAAACATTTATAATTTCGTGCTAGACTAATGTACCCATAGGAACACCAATTATTACAATAATCTCACCACTAAATATATATATAAATTAAAAGATGTTTTATTTTAATTTTAAAGTTGTTCTTTCTCCTAAAAAATAAAAAATGAAAAAAGAAAAAAAAATTAAACAAAGTTGATATTTCTCATATTAATTTGTTATTTCATCTCTTTTAGGATAACAAGGGCACTGTGTGCCAAGTCCATGTGGGTTTAGAATATAATAAAATATGCTCTAAGAAAATTAATTAGGTCATGTTTAACAAAGTATATATTTTTAGAACCATGTAATATGGATCATAAATATTGTAAGTCACAATGAAGGCACATTTTGTGTGAAATTAGTAGTTGCTAATATATTTTAGAAAAATCATTCTAAAATTTATATATTAGTAAATGTCCATCATCTAGGGAAAGGTAACATAGAATAGAGACCGGTTTCATTGTTACAAGTGACTGACCTTATTGCATAGGTGTTTTTTTCCTGACATAAGGATAATTATACAAGCAACATTACATAGTGTATATTATAGAGTAAATATATTGAGATTGATTAATAGAAACAAATAACTTAAGGCATAACATTTTAAAGTTTAAACAAAAAAAATCCTATGGAATGAAAAGAGATAGAAGACCCTTTTTGGCCGACAAACACAAAGGGGCATAACCATGGAACCAGAATGCAATAAGAAGTTTAATCAGAGTTACTAACACCACTTTTGCATGAGTTCAAATAGTAGTGGATAAAATTCTAATACATTAAGAAATAGTTTGAGAAAAGTTACAAAAAACTTGTTAATATCCTTTTGGCCCTTTTAAAAATAAATACAAACGTATTGATAATGTATCCCTTAGAAACATAAGAAATAAGGAGATTTGTTGATTTGTATATGAAATGTAGATGAGAAAAGATCATGCATCAATGAGAAAAGGTGCATAGGACAAACAATACACATAATGGCTAGAAAGATATGAAATAATTGAGGCAAATTGACTAAATAACATTTCATAGCTAAAAGATTGAAAAAGAATACAAGATAATTTATCCCTAGTTACCTTTCAATTCAAAGTAGAAATGTAGTGATAGTTTCATAATGGCATTCAACTCAAATAAAAATTGTTTATCAATTACTTCAAACATGGCAATTGGGAGAGACTCACAATAACTAAAAGCACAAAATCCTCTATTATGCCAACATTTCCAATATAATATTATTCTCAGAGCTTGTTATTTAAACATTGGTTTTGTATGCTTTGAGCTACTCTTGCTTCTTAAAATGATATGCCCAAGTTTGCGCATTGGTCTATTTAGAAAACTTTTCTTTTTCCCATATGAATCATGACCCAATCCACCCCCATCCCCATTTCTTTATTTCATCACCATGCTCTAAAATATTTAATTTCTATACAATATTCTAAAGAGTAAATTTTCCATTATTATTATTATTATTATTATTATTATTATTATTATGGTCAGGGTTCTGGTCATTCTAAGCATTTTTTGAGACATTACAATTTAATCTACGAAATATAAACATCTTGGACAAATTTAGTGATAATTGTAAATGGGTGCCATGGATTTCAGACCTCCAAGAATTATATAGACTCTTCACTGTGTTATTTAGAGCTGAAAATCTCTTACGCATCTACTTTGTTGCATCTTTAAACATCATATAACCCATGATAGGCACAACCACAAACACACTTGTGCATGTTACAAAGATGCAAGTATAAATTCAATATTTAGTCATCACCTCTTTTAATGAAAAAACAACATTTATTCAAAAAACCCCTTCTTTATTTCATCATTATGCTCTAAAATATTTAATTTCTCTACAATATTCTAAAGACAAAATTTGCCAATATTGTTATTGACATTGTCAGGGTTTTCGTCATTCTGAGCATTATTTGAGGCACTCTAATTTAATCTGTGAAATATGGGCCTCTTGCATGAATTTACTGATAATTACCAATGGGTGCCATGGATTTCATATCTCCAACAGTTATATAGATTCTCCACTTTGTTCTTTAGAGCTGAAAAACTTTTATGCATCTTATTTGTTGCATCTTCAAACATCATATAACCCATGACATCCATAGGCACATACACACTTATGCATATTACAAAGTTGTAAGTATAAAATTCAATATTTAATCATCACCTCCTTTAATGAAAAAATAACATTTGCACCATATTTTATTACATGTCCTATTTTTTTATATATCTCTTAAGTAGTTGACAAAACTTAAAGACCAAATACAACTTGCAAAGTGATCTCAAAAGGCCTTAACAGAGTGAAGTCAATTGGGATACAATTAAAAGAGACATGAATCTTGTTTTGTAAGGAATTAATCTAGGCTTAAAATAATTTAATAACAAAGTTCCATTGCTTTTACATGAACGAAATAATTTTTATATATGAATAAATGAGATTTACACTCTAGAATGCCAATGAGTAACCATATAGATCACACAAGGCTTGAAAATAGCATTTTACGTTATAGATTTTTCATTTCTAGTGAGATTCTAAGTGGTTCTCCAATAAGGATTGAAAAGTCTAGAATAATGGAAAGACTTATTTTGGAGGACGATTCCTTCTATTCACCTTTTTTTTAAAGATAAGCAATATATTAGTTTGCATATGCTTAATATAAGGTGCATTTCAATTAAGTAAAAAAACATTTTGTGGTAATGACAACGAGTTAGATAGAAAAGATTTTTTTATATAAAAGATGAGTTCAAGCCTTGAAAACTCTTGTATCATATATTCAATAAAGAAACTATTTCAAAAAGCAATAAATTGTAATGTGGGATTGACCTTGGTGTCCATATATTAAAAAGGAAGGGATGTTACCCTTGGGCCAATTAGCAATCCATTGCATGTAGTTCTGATATTTACATTTAACATTTAGTAAAAAATGAAATGAAATATAAAAAATGAAAGTTTTTTTAAGAAACAAATTTGTAAATAAATGTATGAAAATTCAACAGACAAAACATGTTATAGGGAAACATTGAAATACACAAATATAAAAGGATCTTACATGCAAAATCTACATTCCAGTCCATCTGGTAGTTTGTTACATTTTTGTTTGGGTTGTTTTGGATCAAAGATGTAATAAGTTGTATATTGATTAATACTAAGATGTCACTTTAACCAATTTGGATTGCTTTTTTATAAACTTAGGCTACCTTGTTCCAATAATTTTCACCATAGAATCAAGGTATTTTCCATATATAATAGGATGGAGAAATCTGACACACACACACACACATCATTCTCACTATTGAGGGAAATTTTGAATGAAAGCAAAAATCATTAGAAAATCAAGAATCCTAAGAAACCCAAGCTCCAAATTGTGAGAACCTCGCTTGTTTTGTCTGGATTTTTGTAGGAGTTGTTATATATGTGTGAGACCCTGGTTGTTATTCCCTTATTATTACATGTGTTGTTTACTAAATTTATGATTTTATTTTGGACACATATTGGACTATTTGAAGGCACGGGGTGCCTCATTTATTATGTTATAACTTGGCATGGATTTTGATTAGACAGATTAGTAGTTTGGTTTGTATGTGAGTTGCTAGCATAATTGTGTGAGACAAACATATCTGGATATTGGCATTATATGTTATGGTTATTTTTTGGAAACATTATAGATGTTTTTATGGAATTAATCATGAATTATGACTATTCATGTATTATTCTTGTGTGTTAAGATTATATATTTTTACATGTTTCATAATTTAGAGATTATTTCCATGGATGAATTTGATGTGTGCAATGAGTGTGCAGGTGACAGGTGGCTAAAGGTGGGTTTACAAGGGACTCAGACGTGTCATGCTGCATATGCACTCTTAGGATCTTCCTTAAACCCTTCAAAACCAAGACCTTCATCTTACTTTTTCTTATGAGTTTCATTATACAAGTTATTATTATTTTCTTCTTTATTCTAATTTATTTTTGAATTTGGGTTACTTAACCTAAACATTGTTTTTAACCTTTGACCCTAAACCTCATATAAACCCTCCATGAGGTTTAGCTAACCTTGGTTGGGTTGTGTGACCCACAAATTCTACTCATGAAGGTACAAACTCAGATTTGCCCTTTTGACCACTTTTTACACTTAATGGGTGGTATAAAAATGTTATTTTATGGGTTCCTTTTGAACCCATGCCCTTACCCATGTGATGGGTGGCTTCTTTGGAATATTTTGTCCACTTTTTAGATATATATAACCCATATTTGGCCTAGATTTCTCTCCATTATCTAAAGTTGTTATTTTTTTTTAACGTTGAGTGACATTTATAATTTAGGTGTGCATGAGCCACCCATATGATTTTGGGGGAATGTGTTATTTTTTGTGGGAGTAATGATGGAGGGTAGAGACATGTTTGGGTGAAGGATAGCCGCATGGCATCTTCCTATTGGTTTAGGTTGGAGAATGATTTTTATTTAGAGGAAGGGATTATTCAATTTTTAGGATGCAATTTTGGGAAGAAGGCTAGGAGCTTAGGAGATGAACTTGGGAAGGATTTTCAACAAAGCTTGGAAGGATGTAGGTCTCCTTGAGCTTGATAGATTATATATTGTTTTTTTTAATTTATTTAAATTATATTGAAAATTTGGAAATTGTTTCCTTGCATTGTGTGTTATAATTTCCTAATCTTAATATTATTTTATCATATGAATGTATGTTTAGATTGTGTCACTTGTGTGTAACACACCCGCGCCCAGGTAAACTTTTTAACGTGACTGGCGGCAACGGGGCGCGGACGCACCATCCGGTTCCACGGGAGCGGGGGGTCTTGAACACGTGACCGACAGAGCACGACGGAAATACCTAACCAAATGAGCTATCACCCCCGCCCCGAATGTATTTTTAGATTGAACAATAGTTCTTGTAGAAATTCTTTTTCATTTTGGGGTTATTGTGATTATGTCAGATGTGAAAGTACCTGTGTTTCTTTATCTTTTATCTTTGTTAAGTTTTTATTGTTTTGGGGTTGGATTAAGTAGCACCTCTATGCTATCCATTTGGGATAGGCATATGTGCAAGTATTGGGGGAAGAGAGAAGAGAAAATACTCGAGGTTTGGTTTTTAATCCCTCTCAGACCATTATAGCAATGTAAAAACAAAGACTTATTGAGTAGTGGAACCTTCTTGTAAGGTTGAAAAGCCACACTCTTATTTACTATAAGGGAGGTCTAAGGAGTAAAATTTGGGAGGTCTAAGGCAGTTCTCTACTTGAATAAGCAAATAGAAAATAACAGCTTTCTCTTTTCAAGATATTATGCAATATAAACAATTTGGCCTTCACTCCTCCCCGTATATAAGTTTAATTACTTCATAGTGATTTATGTGAAATTATGGTGTAATTGAATTTGTAAGTTTTTCTTTGTCATTTTATTTATTTGATTTACCTTAGGGTCCTTTTACCTTATCCCATGCATATGGAGAGCGCAACACGTCTCTTTTCCTTGGGCTTGGAAGAGGCTACACATGGTCCTCTTTCAGTGAGGAATTGTGTAATGATGCCTATTGGATGGGAGGTCAAACACCATCCTTTGGCCTAGTGGAGCTTGTTGCAGTGGTTTATGGATATGTCTTCATTTGTACTTGGACTTGCTTAAGTCACTTTTACTGTTGTAAGAGGTTTACCTCTTATTAATCCATTGTGTTGAAGATGGATTATACAAATTTGTAAAGGATGAAACCTTATTGTCTCTCTATGGATCTATTGTATCATGTTGTTGATGATGCAATATCTCTAGTTTATTTTGTGTTCTTTAAGAAGACTTTTACAAATTTTGAAGGTTGAGCAAATGATCTTCACCCATGTTGTATGCAGATCTATCTTATTGTATATTTTAACAAAATTGATTTATATCCAATTGAATACATTTTGCAACATTGTATGTTTATAAAGTTATTCATATAAATTTATTAGAAGTAAATTAGTTTTGATTTTTATGCAAATCAATATTGTGAATACATTTGGATGATTAGAATTTGTAAATTCTATTTTGGATACTCTTTCTTTCCTACACATAATTCATGAAATAAATTCTGAAAATGGCAGAAAGTTTAGAAGGAGAATATAAATTGCTTATTTATATAACTTGCACAATCATTTGATAAGCTATTAAGCCATTTTTACTTTCCATTTTGTTTATGGAAATATAATTGTAGTTATAAATGACTAATAAGAATAATATGATTTATTTTATTTATTGTATATTTACTCTTGAAATTAAGTTTTAGAATGAATAAATAAATCTAGATCTCATTTTATGAATTGAGTTACAAATCAAATTAAGAAATTAATTGGTTTTGTTTATTTTATTGTCATTTAAACCATTTGATAAGTTTTTTTTTACTTGCATACGGGTAGCAATCAGTTAAAAAAATTTATCTTGATATATCTTTCTATCACTTTGAACTTAAATGTCTTAGTAGAAATAAAAGAAAATACTTGAAAGATATAATAATTAATATTATTTTATTTCAATAGATAAAACTATAAAATTTGTATAATATATACTTGCAGATGTGTAAATAAAATTAATCATTGATTTTAACTATAAGAAAAAAATATATGTTTTAATATATTAAAGAACGAAAACTTATATATTTAAATATATATTTATATATATCTAAACACACACACACACATAAAGTATAAATCAAAATTTATTTATATATAAAAAAAAGGGGAGCGGCGGTTAGCCGACCCCCATCCTTCCCATATTATGAGAGGATAAAGGAGGCTCGACCAACCGATCGACCCTTTTCATATAGCACTTAAACAAATTTTATATATATATATATATATATATATATATATATATTAAAAAATAAAAATATATAACTTTAAAATTAAAATAATAATTTAATTATATTATGTATATACACAAAATCTCATGATCCTCCCTGATGAAGTGGATTCTTGAGCTTGAAACTCCTCCTTGCCTTCAAC
Organism: Torreya grandis; assembly: GCA_037957365.1. Classification (NCBI taxonomy): domain Eukaryota; kingdom Viridiplantae; phylum Streptophyta; class Pinopsida; order Cupressales; family Taxaceae; genus Torreya; species Torreya grandis. The sequence goes on along the minus strand of JARHVA010002663.1, from coordinate 331,196 downwards.
CAATACCTGCAAATGAAAAACAAAAAAAACAACAATGAGAGCAAAAACAAAAACAAATACTTTTAATTTTGATAGGGATGTGATTGATTTAATCCAAGCATGAAGATTTAATCATGGTCTTGCAAGTGGATGGAGTCATGTTGACTTTTCAATTTATTTGTATTAAAAAAATTGAAATGGGAAATATACTTTTTTTAAATTAATATATTAAAATTATTTTTAGTTGCATGGAATTAAATGTGTAAGTTTATTAGGAAATGTGCTTCTTAAATTAGTATATTAAATTTATTTTTAGTTGTATGGAATAAATGTGTAAATTTATTAAGTGTTATTTGAAATAAATAAATTATTTTTATTTTGTGAAGTATATTAAATGAGTATTTATTTAGTAAATTTATAACGTAAGTTTTTTTTGTTTAGTTTTATTTTTGTAAATGAAATTTGTGTAATGTTAATTAAATTAGTAAAATAAACGTATTTAGAATATATTAATAATTAAATAAAATAAATTATTAGAGTTTTTACGAGTTTTATTTAGGTTAAAATTGGGTGTTACACAAATACATTGGAACCATAGATAATCTTTATTATATTTTTGCATTTTATAACTCAAATCTTATAATATTTAGTTATTGAAGCTAAAGAATACCAATGCCATTTGAGAATCATGGTTGAAATTTTTAGTACATCGTTACGAGATAAATTTGTAACAATTAGTCTCTTTAAGATTGGATCATGAATTCAAGCCAACTAGAACAAACATATTTCTTATAGAAGTTAGTAACAACATAATTAGAAGAATGAATATTTACACATACTAGCCACCATTGGAATCCATTAATCTTTGGGTAGCATCCATGTTCTCCTTATAATTCTCAAGGGGCCCATACCACACAAAGTCTAAAACAATACTATGTTTGCCCTTATGTTTGGCCTATAGTTAGAGAAGACAATTCAATATTAGTGGCCAATCCGTGCTTAACATCATTAACCATTGTCTATTTATTGAATTCACATATCTCACCTGATACTTTTATCTATAAATATTTACAATAACAAGATGTGAGAGTAGCAAATTATGTGTAATAATGTAAGGTTTTGTTGTAGAGTTTCTAGTAGTATAGTTTCCAATCGGAGCAAAGCATCTTACAAGGGAAAATATGTTGTTATCATAACCAAGAGTAGCAACAACTTGTGGCTCATTGAATGCCATCCTATATTTCAACTTGTCACCAAATGTTTTGAAGTATAATTTTACAAAATTTGCATATTCTTCCCTATACAAAATAGGAAAACAGTTGTCACCGTAGCTATAGACATAATAATTCAAGATTGAAAGTTTTGTAAAGACAAATGAACTATCTACTACATTGATAGCTAATGGATCTCAAAAGCACAAAAACTGCAAAGCAACTTACATGACTTTAAATTTTATTCACCCTTCAAAGGTTTTTTCAAGCCCATGAAATAAATCATAGTGATAAATATTTACATATGGTGCGACCCCTGATTAAAGGGAAAAATTTTACTGAAAGTTCAGCCACAATGCCAATAATAGGGTGAGATCTTTTAATTACAAATTTAGAAGGACAAACAACCAAAGCCATAAAAGCTTTTGTAGATTGAAGACTATTAGAACAAACAATAAAAAGTGAAAAAAGTTTTGGATATACAAGTCATAGAATACAAACATGGCAAAACCACAGGGATACACTATCGTAGACAAAAAATTATAGAAACAAATGTAGTGATTAAAGAAAACATGGCATAATCATGACAACCCTTCTTAGATCACATACAACATATTTACAAAAACACTTGTGACATTTTTGTCTAATAAAAGTCATCCATAAAAATAGCTTGTCATTACAAAAACTATGATCTACCATAAAATATAGATATTTTCAACAATTCTAATTCATAATGACAATATTATATAAAGAAAAACCAGAAGAACTATTATCAAGTTCCAACTACATAGAACATCAAATAGTATTTTTAGACATTTTTAAATTTATCATGGCTTTCCCATATATCATGCAAATTACAAATACAAATAGACCATAATCACAAGAAGATTGTTGACACAAAAAAAAATATTATAACTGCACTATCATGTTCCATATTGTATATAAGTAGTAAAGACAATGGGATCTTGGCATTCATTAGCATACATATCATCAGTCTCGTTCTTCTGGGAATGAACAACAACAACTAAATTGAACATATCATCATTGTTTGTCTTAGATAAAAACATAAAAAAAATTAGATTTAGTTCAAGAATCAATACATTATTATGTTATTACCGCTACAAAGACTCTAAAAGAAAATTGAAACATTCAATGTAAGTTTTACTCATGGGTAAACCCAACTCTTTATATTGTGAGATTGTTGCCAAGAACTATAGAATTGTTATAACTATGATCATCTGTAGCAACGCCCATTGTGAATATCCATGGATTAAAAGTGTAATGTCCCCAATTTTCTAGTATAATGGTTTAATTAATTAATTATATTATTATGAAAATAAAATTGACTTCTTCTAGAAGTTTCCTGGGAAGGCTTTAAAAAGAAGGGGAAAGCAAAGCATTGGCATTATCTAATATCTTCTTTTGCCAAAATTATTCTAAGAAGCTTGAATCTGTGATTCAGCTGGAATCTCTGAGGATGAAACCCTTCAGTAGATTTGGCGAAGAGTTGGACGAAAACCCAGCGCTTTGTCAGAGGTGGATTCGAGACGGAATCCAGGTTGTGCATATTGGTCAGATCGGGAGCTTCAGAGGGCCATTCACTGAGGATATCAGGGTTCAGCCTATGCAAAAGTCTCCAGGTATTTATCCTATGTTTTGATCCCAGGTTTATATATTTCTATAGTCAAAGCAGGTTTGGTACAGAATCCGTACGGTTAGTCAGATCGGCACCAGGCCGTACCAGCAAGGTCAGAATAAGAAAAGGGTGCAGTTCAGCCGCAGGGTTATACAGAGACCGGCATCGGCATACAGACCGACATCGGCCGACTAGCGACCGATGCCGGCAATCAGGCGGTCACAGGCAGACACAGGCAGTCAGAGATCGCCCGCGAGACGACCGACGGCGGCAGGGTATCGACCGACGTCGGCTTCATCCTCACCGACGTCGGCGACTGTGTCTTTACACTGCGTCCAGATTTGTGCACACTACCAGGTTCCTGCTTATTTTGGGGTTTCATTATACCCTTTAAATTATTGCTGTGTACTGTAACTTTTGTTTATTCACTGTTGAAGTAAATCTGGGCAATATAATTTTGTATCCGCATTCTCTAAAGGCAAATAATCAGAATTATATCTTTGTCTTATATTTTGTGTCTTCAAATTGAGTTGGGGATCTTTCAGTGGTATCAGAGCTTTAGAGTTTATATATTCCCAATTGGTTGGGGATCTTTCAGTGGTATCAGAGCCATGCATCTTGCCAGCCTGTAGGGGTAAAACTGTTTCTATGCATCCTGGAAGATTTGGTAGAAGCCATAGATATTTTACACGTAGTAGAGCTCAGTACGAGCAAGAGTTGGGTTCAGGACAGCCACCTATCATGGCCGAAGAACAGAGGAATGCCCATAGAAACCAGGATGAAGAAGAAAGGGAGATGATGAGGACTCTCATCACTACCCAGCCCAGGATTGTTCAGGCTCTAGACAGATTACAGGATACCATGGAACGTTTAGAGGTGGATAGACACAGAGGTAGAAGGAATAGATCAGCTTCAGTGACTAGTAGTGATCATACCCATCACTCCAGTCAGCATAGTCACCATTCCCGTTCTTCAGTGGGGAGTTCCCGTCATTCCTCTAGGCGACATCATCATCATACACCTACTCCCAATAGACCATTACTGCCTCAGTTTGTACCAGGTGGACAACCAGCACAGGTGGAACCACCAGAGATGGGGTTCCAAGAGTCCGTTTTGGCAGCCACAGCAGAGTGGAGAGCTTTACCCCCAGAGGTTAGGGAGGTTTTTCCTCTTCCCCAGTATTGTGCACAGCGTAGAGACACAGCGAGACTCAGGGGAGATCGGGGTAATAGACCACCACAGCAGCAGCATAATCATGACCTCAATAGAGCTACGGGGAAAATTACATTGGCTTCATATAATGGCACTGGAGAGACTAGTGCAAGAGCTTGGGTCCACAAGCTGGACATATATCTTTCTTTGAGGCCCATGCCTGAGCGTGAGGCCATTCAGTTTGCAGTATTACATCTAGAGGGGATTGCATATGATTGGTGGCACCATGGATTGGTCACCCAGGATCACGCCTTAGTTCACTCCTATGCTGAGTTCACGGAGAGACTTATTGCACGGTTTGACCGTAAGGATACAGAACTTTACTACAGGGAGTTGGCTCATCTTAGACAGAGTGGACACGCAGAAACTTATATTAATGAGTTTCAGCGTATTACGGTTATGGTACCTGATATGCCTCAGAGACGGAGTGTGATGTTATTTATTGAGGGGTTATAGGATAGACTTAAGGGACTGGTACGTGCTTTCCAACCAGCCACTCTTAAGGATGCCATTGATGTGACATTGAGACTGGATACTGTTCCCATTTCTTATCAGGGTGATAAGAAAATAGCTGCGGAATCTCGGCCTATACAGAAGGCCAATACACCACAAATTAAAGAAGGGCCATCCTCTACAAATCCTTGGATGAATCAGGAGACTAGGAATGACTTGAGAAGGAAAAAGTTATGTTTTTCCTGCAAAGACCCATGGGAACCAGGCCACCGTTGCATGGGTAAAGGAAAGGTTCATTTGATTGAAGTAACTTCTGAGTGTGGAGATGAGGAGGTTCCTGATACGGACATTGAGGATAATATTGAGCAGGATCAGATACAGTTGGAGTTAGACACCCCAGAGCCTTTGGCATCAGCAAAAGCAATTATGGCTACTCTCTCCAGTTATCCTAACTTTCATGCCTTTCGGTTGAAAGGTACACTTGAGGGTAAGTGGGTAGTGAGCTTGGTAGATACAGGTGCTACACATAACTTCATTGACCGGAAGTTAGTGGGAAGGCGTGGATTACAGTATGAAAAGTTTGGTGGTTTCGGGGTAAAGGTGGCAGATGGTGCAGTATTGAGTTGTACTAGACGGATTCCACAGCTCAGCATTCAGATGGGGACTTACACTTTGACCGATGATTTTTATGTGTTTCCTTTAGAGGATTATGATGTGGTCTTGGGCATGCAGTGGTTACAGGGTATTGGGCGCTACATTATTGATCACCGCCGTATGCAGCTAGAATTCCTTTCTGGGGGAAGGAAGATCATCTTGAAGGCAACACAAGATGGAGGACCTAAGGAGGGGTCATCTCACAGGATGGAGTCCCATTTTACAGGTGATGTGGTAACTAATTCTATTGGTTGCCGGGTATTTTCCTTCCCAATTATTAGTCAACATCCTTATGGGGATTGTGAGAGTTTATTAATCAGAGTAGCGCAGCGGCCATTTTCTAAGTCTAAGGTATGTGATGGTGAATTTGCTAACCACATATTGAGGATTATCACACTACTCTCTAGTAGAAACAAAGTGAATGTAGTCACAGATATTTTCCAGCCTGGTGTTTCTGACAGAAGAATTTGCAAATTTTTGAGATTAACATGGCACCCAGGTAGTTGGCATTGGGTATCAGGAGCGAATTGCTTGAGGACAAGCAATCTCCGAGAAGGGAGGACTGTAATGTCCCCAATTTTCTAGTATAATGGTTTAATTAATTAATTATATTATTATGAAAATAAAATTGACTTCTTCTAGAAGTTTCCTGGGAAGGCTTTAAAAAGAAGGGGAAAGCAAAGCATTGGCATTATCTAATATCTTCTTTTGCCAAAATTATTCTAAGAAGCTTGAATCTGTGATTCAGCTGGAATCTCTGAGGACGAAACCCTTCAGTAGATTTGGCGAAGAGTTGGACGAAAACCCAGCGCTTTGTCAGAGGTGGATTCGAGACGGAATCCAGGTTGTGCATATTGGTCAGATCGGGAGCTTCAGAGGGCCATTCACTGAGGATATCAGGGTTCAGCCTATGCAGAAGTCTCCAGGTATTTATCCTATGTTTTGATCCCAGGTTTATATATTTCTATAGTCAAATCAGGTTTGGTACAGAATCCGTACGGTTAGTCAGATCGGCACCAGGCCGTACCAGCAAGGTCAGAATAAGAAAAGGGCGCAGTTCGGCCGCAGGGTTATACAGAGACCAGCATCGGCATACAGACCGACATCGGCCGACTAGCGACCGACGCCGGCAATCAGGCGGTCACAGGCAGACACAGGCAGTCAGAGATCGCCCGCGAGACGACCGACGGCGGCAGGGTATCGACCGACGTCGGCTTCATCCTCACCGACGTCGGCGACTGTGTCTTTACACTGCGTCCAGATTTGTGCACACTACCAGGTTCCTGCTTATTTTGGGGTTTCATTATACCCTTTAAATTATTGCTGTGTACCGTAACTTTTGTTTATTCACTGTTGAAGTAAATCTGGGCAATATAATTTTGTATCCGCATTCTCTAAAGGCAAATAATCAGAATTATATCTTTGTCTTATATTTTGTGTCTTCAAATTGAGTTGGGGATCTTTCAGTGGTATCAGAGCTTTAGAGTTTATATATTCCCAATTGGTTGGGGATCTTTCAAAAAGATAAAATGCTCTTTGGAGAGGGACCAATATTTCAAACAACTTGAACAACAAATATTATAGCTTTCACAACAGATAGTAATGCCATGTCTATTGGGTTGAAGAATCTTGAGATCCTAGGAGGTGCCCTGTTGGGCATAATCGAAAGTGACAGGGTATCGACTCCATCTTGAGTTACCTAGAATATGGACATACAGAACAAGTCTTCTACAAAACTTATTTTAATAGTAAATCAATAAAAACTCTTCTAACAACGATGTTGTAGGTTCAAATCTCAATTTCTATCTGTGGATTTAGAGAACAAAATTCTTAGTACAACATTCGACCAAAAAATATATAACAAGTAACGAGTAAATAAAGAAAACCCTTAAAGATCGAGCTCTTGGTGCACTTTTATAATAGATATAAAGCAAGTAGCTCCTTCCCTCTGAAAAAACTACCAAATAAAGAGAAGTAAAGATAGAATAGGGTCATAAGTTATAGCTAACTTTCACATGAGTTTCATAAAAATTCTCAACACTTGAATATAAATGACATTGTAGATATAATAAGTGAAAAAGATAAACGTAATATTTTATTTAATATTTTTATATGTTGACAATTTTTATCATTGTTAATAATATACACAATTTTGAACGGGATAATAACATATCAAAAAAATAAATATATAATTTCTTAATAAATTTTATTATAAATAAACAAATTAACAATTTAAAAAACTTAAATATTTCAATACACAAAACAACATAATTTTTTAATTGGAATACAATAGTAAGCCCTTTAAAACTAATAACTAGTAACAACTTTGAAAGACTTAAAATACAAATAAAAATCCCAAACATTAATAATTTCAAGAAAATAGTCTGAATCAGGGATTTGTTGCTAGTTTTATTTTTCGGGTTTTATCTTTCCACCAGAGTTTGTGTTCTATTTTCCAAGGCAAATGACCCTGCAGTTGGCTCTACCACAGCATAAACGCAGCCGTTACGGCAGATTTTGGGGAGGTCGTTGCCCTAGCGGAACAAATGTTAGGGGAGGCTTTCAGGTTGTGTTTCTAGTAATTCACAGGTGTATAACAGAATTATACAGAGACTCTGATGACATGGGGATGTGCAGAGGAGAAAATATTGAGTGAATGCATTATCAAATAGGAAGGATGACAATTCATTTACATATAGGCTTCATAACTCCCTATCCCATATCAGGGATGCAACTTCAAACAATCTATCCCTGTTTTGCAAAGCACATTTGTTATTGTGCTCCAAAATATTTGTTGGGTGTTAGGAAAATCAAAGTTTGTAAATTAACTAGCAAAAATAGAGGACATGGTCATGGGGTGATAAAGGCAAAAGCTAGCGGTGGTGAAGAGGGGAAGGGGAAGGGATTATTGTTAAGCATGGTGGGTGGTGAAAAGTTATTGAGAATGGTGGCCGGAGTCACATCAGCCCCTCTTGCGCAATACATTGCATCTCCTACCACTTTTCTTCATTCTTTGGATTCCAGGGTCAAGCAGGTAGTTCCTTTCCTCCTCTTTTCTACCGTAGTGTTCCATCCCTTATTCAGTTTTATTCAAAGCTTACTATAGTCCATTTTCACATACTAAATGACCTTATTATGTATATGTATGTGTGTATCAAACTCCACTGTATGACAAAGATATTATGATTTTTGGATTGCCTTCTCCAAGCAAGAAGATAGATTCCCTTCTCTCGGAAACTAACATATGATGATCAAGTGGACCTTATAATTAAGATCAAAACTACTTTAACAATCAAAAGGACCTTAAATTTAAGGTCAACCATTTTTAATTATATCTCACACTATACACTCCATGACCATTATGAACTTTTAAAATTAAAATTAATAGAAATTTAAGTCACAAAAATCGTTAAAATTAAACTTACTTGAAGGATTTTTAAGCCACAAAAGTCGTTAAGTTTAAAGTTACTTGAAGGATCTCCTATGTGCTCTTCGCAAACACATCATCAAAAATGGTCTTCACAATGCTTTCCCCTTTGGACTTCCTACAATAGGGAGACACCAGCCAATGTGTGCTCTCAAACATATTCTTAAGAGATATTAGCAAGGTTGCAATGTGATGAAGTTTGTGACTAATTGTGTGACTTCTGATTGCACAAGGTCCTTTCTGTTGGTGTGCTCTCACATAGCTTAGCATCCAAAGGTGATTGTAGATGCATTTTGTAACATTTTGGCTTCAACTACACTTTTCATCTGTTCTCAAAAAGAAGATCAATGCAATGGGCTACATAACGGCTTCAATAAAGTATAGGGTGCCTCTCCTCAAGAAGTCTCCCTACTACTCCACATGTTATTGTATTGTCAGTCACAATTTGGACAACATTCTCCACACCTACTTTCATGATCACCTTATTCAACATATCATACAAAGTCTTTGCATTTTTGACTTGGTGGGAGGCATCAATGAACCTCAAGAACCTTAACTGCCCACTTGAAGCCACTAAAAAGTTATTTTAAGTGTGGTTACATCTACCCATCCACCCATTAGAGAAAATATCATAGCCTTTATTGTGCCATTTTTTTTTTGATCACCTACTAGCACCTAAGTATTTTTTTCAGCTTCCTCGAACAATGGGTCACTCAAATCACAAGGAGTATGTGCCTTGAACACCTTCCCGACAATGGTCAATGTAGTTATTAGTGGTTCTTAATATGGGCTTCTCAAAACATTGAATGGTATGTTACTATAATACAAAAAATTTGTAGCAGCCATTCTTGCTTTATTATGTTTTTCCCGGTTCCAAGTAGTACCTTTGAGTGAACGTTGTGCACCAAGAGTATTGCAAGGAACAAAGGAACCTTGTGAAGTCGAAGGCATTTGGCTCGAATTGTTTCCAGTGGATGACCCTCCACCTCCTTGGGCCAATAGAAGATCCTACTAATTCATCAGAATAAAGGGGAGAATTCATTTTGGATGTAACTGTTGCAGCTGTCATGTTTTTTTAATTTTTTTCTCCTCATATATAGCAAGGGTGATATTCATCTTTCTTGTAACTTCAGTCTCCATTTTTTTTCACAATTGCACATCTCAGTTTGGAATTTGTGCAACATGGTATTTGAGGTGATTGATGCCCCCTCTCATCAGAAAACCACGATAATTGCATATCACACTATTGTACTTCGGACCTTATGTGCCATGCTTCCAAGCAGGTTCATTGGACTTCCTAGTCCTACTATGGCTACTTGAAGCGGATGCCATTCTTGTATATCACTGCAAATTGCCAAATGCAAATTGTAAACCCTATAAAACAAAGAAAAAAAAACAAGCTTTAATATAAAACCCTAGCTGCCTATCAAAGAAAAAAATTGAAAACATAACAAAAAAAGTTTCAAACCCTACAGGCTAATAACAATAGATCTAAAATGGAAAAAAAAAAAAAGCAAAAAGAAAAATCTAAAGTAAATCTGAAAAACCATGCTCTTAGAGTTTTACCTCTTAAATCCCCATTAAAATCTGTCAAAGCCAATAGAAATCATGTCACAACAACTGCCAAATGATCAAATTTGTTTTAGTAGAGCAAAAAACAACATAAAATCAAATGCAAAAGTGAAAAAGACATGTTTTGACTGCTGATTGTTATTATGCAGTAGTAGGCAGTTACTCGCAAGTTGATTGGCAGGCTTTCTGACTCGCGAGTTTTGACGTATCTCGGCGAGTAATAGTGAGAATTAGATCCATGCTTCAATCCTTCTTCTGTACCAGCTTGATATGGGTATATATATCCTACATTAAAGAAAGGACTAACGGCAAGATCCCTAGGCAAGTCTTTTACATATGCACTCTCATTAATCTTATTCATTAGTTGTAATTTCATCTTTCTTGACTTCAATTTGTTGTAAGTACCTTGAGAGTATCTCCTCGTGTGTAAGTGAACCATGATTGTTTCACCTTCTTGATATACCTTTTCTCTTCTATGCAAATCTACCCTGCTCTTAGATCGTTCATTCATGCCATGTACCATTTGTTTAACTTGCTGATGTACATCATAAATATGCTTTACAAAATCCGTAGGATTTTGACTAACTCAAATTATTTTAGCAATTTCAATCAAGTCTATTGGCCCTTTAAGATTTTTACCATAAACAATTTGAAAAGGAGACATTTGTCGACCTGTTGATACTGGAATCGAAGGGAAATTCTGCCTGTGCTAAAACCAAGTCCCATTGTCTTATGCTATCACCAATTAAACAACATAACAAGTTTCCCAAATTCATGTTTATTACCTCAGTTTGCCCACCGGTTTGGTGGTGATAGGCGGAACCATAATGTAACTTGGCTGCCAAGTTTCTTCCACAATGTTCTCCAAAAGTGGCTAAAAAACATTGTATCTCGGTCACTTTTGATTGTCTTGGGCATTCTGTGCAAGTGAAGATCTTCCTTAAAAAATAAATCAATTATCCTACTTGCATCATTAGTCTTCTTGCATGGAATGAAGTGGTTCCTTTTTAGAAAATTGGTCAATAGCAACAACACAAAAGTAATCGCTTCTTTAAGTGCGAGCAGTCCTAAGACAAAGTCCATTGAAATGCCAATTTATGGTCCTCCAGGCACTAATAGGGGCTTATACAAACCAGTATTCTGCTTCCCCCTTTAGCCATTTGGCAACTCCTGCATGGCAAAACAAACTTATTTACATTGTGCCTCAAATGTCCTTTCTAGCAAATTGAGTGCAATTCTATAATTAGCTTTTCACTTCTAGATCCAATGGGAATGCATAGTTATTTCCCTTTAAACAAAAACCCATTTGCCAAGAAATATTCACCAAAAAATTATTTTTTATATCTTTTTGGTGGTTGAGAGCATTATAAATTTTGCTGAAATATGGATCAACTGCACATTATTCCTTCATCTCTTCAAAATCAACAACTTCATTGCTGTTTGTGGGCAGTAGATGACACCACCTACTCAAAGCATGCACTACTACATCAATGAAAATTTCAAGGATGACACTTGACAAACTGACACGCTTGATGAATTAAGGGACATGGAAGACAAGAAGGAAGGCAATGGCAAAAAAGTAGGAAACTTCATGATGTAACGTGAATGATACACTTTGATAGGTTCTACAGACCAATTTGATCTAAAGGATGATAGAAGTTGTCATCAACACCATCATCATCACCACCACATTGGTATTGACACTTACATGCGGCATTTTAGAAAATGCAGAGGGTTGTTCCTAAATTTTAGAACTGAACATGAGTTCTTCTAGGTAATTCCATTAAGATGTTGGATTTTCAAGGGTTCCTAACATTTTGCATTTTGTCCCTGAAATGTGTTCCAATCTTCTGCATCATTACTTTATAATTGGCTTGTATGCATAGTTACTATGTTCGGAAAGTTCGGATTGTTTGGAAGGGGAAAAAAAGTTTGGAAGTTTGGGATTTTGAAAAAAGTTCGGTTTGGTAGTTTGGTTAGAAAACTTTTATAAATCATAAAAAATAAATATGCCACATATTTGTAAAACATGAACATAAATTAGTTGATAACACATGATAAAAATATCCAATAGTGTTAATCTTCAATGTTCATCGTTCAACATCATACATATAAAATATAACAATGAGAATTGTGAAATATCCTTTGTTTAACATGAAAGTTTTCAGCATTAACTAAAAATGGAAATGCAATTTAAACATCCGCAACATCAAACCTTGCATCTACACCAAAGTCATTACTAGCAACATCATTTAATCCTACACTAGTAGGCTCATCAACAATAACAATATTTTTTTCATCTTTAAAACATGGTTTGCGAAGACGAGAGTTATCATCTTCATTGGCAAGAGAGTGAGTAAGCAATTGTAAACTGCTATGAACAAACACAAGATCAGAGAGTTTTTGAGCCCCCGGTCGATTCTTCTTGTTAGTGTGGATTAAGTCATGTGTACTCTAGTTTTTTTCACATGTAGAAGCATTGGAACATTGGCTGAAAAATTGCACGACAAGCCTCTGCAACTGTGGAATAGAAGCCTCATAAGTCTGCCACCATTTAGATGGTTCCCACTTCACCCTGATTGCCTTTGCTTCCTTGATACCGAACATTTTGAGTTGGTTCTTGAAACCACTAAGTTGCTGCTTCGTTGCTTCCTTCTCTTATTCATCAATAAACAACGTGTCTATTATTGCAAATACACTTGATTATCTCTTTATCTGCCTCATAATTTACCTCTACTAATTTGGGATCTAAATAGCAAGCTGTCGCCTGTGGAGGATGATGTAGCATCAACCGTCGTTTGCCCACAATTTCCCAAATGCGTTTGACTTCTTCAACATTATTTGCAACTAACTTTAGAATTTATTCGTTTGCTCTATCCATTCCCTTGTACACAAAACCCATGTAAGGTTGATTGCCATCAACCATTCTCAAAATTCTAACAAGAAGCTCAAACATCATTATGATCTTCTTGGCTCTCTCCCAAAATGTGTCCCCTAAGATAATTCTTTCAACATCTTTTAATGGGCTTCCTTGAAAAGCTTTGACTTTGTCCATTCATTAGAAACCATCATTTTTCTCAATGTTGTCCTCTCCTCTACTTCCCTTTGCAAAGTAATAAAGTTGGTGGCAAATCTTGTTTCAGTGGAGGATAGAAGCTTGCACTTTGAAAATGAACCATACAAGTTCAATGTTAAGCGGTGATTGAGGATAAATTTAGAAACGTGTTTTCCTTCAATCACAATATTACTTACCCACTCCAATTTTGATAGATCTTCAAGCAAAAAATCCTACAGATGTGCAACGCATGGTGTTCAAAATAGATGAAGAAATCTATCCATGAGTATATCACCTACCCCTTTATAATTAGCTGCATTCCCTGTAATGATTTGAACAACATTCTCTTCTCTTATCTCCAAAATAGCTGATTCGATGCACTGGAAAATACAAAGATAAGTTTTTTGTTCTTTACTTGTATCAATTGATTTTATAAACATAGCACCATTACGGAATATTGCCAAAATATTTAGGAGGGGTCTTCTTGAATTAAACCATTCATCACTTACTATTGTGCACCCTGTTCTTTTCCAAATTTTTTAATTCCATCTAGCTCAGTAGATATGGCTGCCACTTCCTCATCAAGAAGACTAGTTCATACTCTTTCATAGCAAGGCAGTTTTTAACCCTTCCCAAAATCCATAACCGCATCTAGGAAGGTTTGAAAATGTGGAGAACAAATAACATTGAAAGGAATGGCCTCTTCATAAAACAATCTAGCTGCCAACTTGTCTACATCATGTTTTTGTTGTGGCCTCCACATTGACTTCAATGAACCTTCTGACTTTTGAATGCCGCTTCCATTCCCACTTCCTTGGGCAAATGGTGATGGACAACAACTTGAACTATTGAAGGAGCCCATTTGTGAGATTGAATGTTGGATTTTAACCTTCTTTGATTTTGAAGCTAATGATCTAGCGCGACTCACATTAAATTTAGCTTTCACTCTATTTATGAATTCTATATATTTTGGTTCCATTGAATTTTCATTTGCTGCCCCACAAATTTTCACATCTAAAGATCCTCCAAGGTAATGGTAGTGAACTCTGGTTATACTTCTTGTGATATTCCCATTGCACAAGGTGCATCTCATATTTTTTTTATCTTTATTATCTTTCTGGACAATGTACTTCATCTCTAATGGGTGTCTTCACATGTTGAAGTTTTTAGATGGACTAAAATTGCTTTTCACTATTGGTAAAAAGAATTTTTTGACCTCACTGCTCAAATGCCCATCTCAATCTTACGTATTTTAAAACTGTTCCTCCCCTACCCAATACCCACTAGCACTACTCAACCTTGCGTAGTCTAACACTGCTCTGATTTGAAATTTAGTGATTTCCTGAAGAAGATTTGAACCTGCAAAATGTTATCATTTTTATAGACGATAAAATAATTTATAAATTATTAATTATAAAAGCAATATATTTTATAAAACTTAATCCAAATCAATTATAAATTTATAACTTGTTGAAAATAAAATAATACATATTGATATTATAAATTTACAAATATAAACGTGCTCTTAAGATTTTTTTAAAAATTGACACAAAAAAAAATTAAATTAACTTATTAAATAATAAATACAAATAAACAATTTCAAACTGAAAAAAATCTAAATAGTATAATAATTCTAATAATTATATAGTATTTACTATTACTTAATAAAATCTATTATACATTAAAAAATCAAACAATATTAAAATAAATTCGAAGTTTTAAAACTTGAAAAAAAAAAAAAAACTAAATGCTAAAAGCCTAAAACACTAAACTTACCTCACTTGATGCTGCGTTCTGCTGCTTTGCAATGGGAATGTGACCAGCGATGCATTCTGCCACTCTGCCCTATGCTGTTCGACGGTTCACAACTTTGCACCTATCCCCTGGTTCGTTGGTTTTGGTTTGCTGTTCACTGAGTTCGGTTTTGCTGTTCACCATTCGACGTGATTTGAACTTTCAAGTTTCAACCCCCGTTTGCTGCTGCTAGAAAATAGAAATGCTAAAGCAAAATGATCCTAAAATATTTTAGGGTTTTCAATTTTTTTTGGTAAATTGTGCCACTTTCAGCGGCCATAGGACCCACGGGCCGGCTTAAAACGTGTTTTTACTTTCGATTTTCATTTTTTTACTGTTGCAAATGTTTTTGAATTAAAAAAAAAAAGAATATTTGAATGAGATATGAATTTAACCGAACAAATTCGATTTCCTTAGAAAGTTTGGACCAAACAGTTTTTGGACCATATTCGTACGAATATGTTAACTATGCTTGTATGTACTCAGTCAGTAATTGCAGCAATATTTATTTTAAATTACTGCATGAATATTTACTTCTCGCATATTATATGGGTATTTATGACCAAACCAAAGCACATATGAATATATAGGACACAAAAAGAATCTTTTCAATATTTTGTCATTCTTTTAATGTGTAATACCACAATCATGTTCATTGAACATTCCTCCTTGACATCACATTCTTATCCAATACACATTGCTATTAATTTTGATCCACAACGTATGCATATAAATTTATTCTTGGCTTCTCTTCCAGCTTTCTATGCTATTATAGTTTATCTATACCATTATTTGGCTAGTATAGTTTGTCTTCAATCTTTGTACGATAATGTATTTTAATTCATGTATCTTTTCAAGTTGGCACCATTAATATACTTGCACAATTGCGTCACTAATGCAGGCATGGCTTCTGGCCCTTGTTGTGTTGCCTTCAAGGTCTCATATGGTTATTCGTTTGGGATTGGTCTTGTTTCTGATATGCTTATCCAGGTGGACCCTTCCACGCGACATTTGGAAAGTATGATGCCACATCCTTTCTTCTAATGTAGTCAAGTTGAAAGTTCTAACTCTTTTAAGACAAAGATATGCACATGGTTTTGTTAAATTAGTTTGGTTTTGATAAGAAAATTTAGTTATCCAGTTGTATGGTGGGACTGTTAGAATTAACTACAAGATCCCATGATGGACATAAAAGAAAATCAAACACTAAGATACTAGAGAGAAATAGTACTGATAAACCTATGCAAGAGGAGCTATGCTAACAAAATCTTAAAATATAGCAGAAAAGAAAATGGCAGAGTCACAAGATACACTAGAGATTTAACATGGGAAAACCCTTTCGAGAAAAAACCAAACAAAACGATACTCTCATATTCTATTAACTCAAATGTTGACCATACAATAATGTATTTCTTCATAGTCTGTTTAACCTAATCCATGTGTGTGTATGTATAGACACATCACAACTAAGTGGTAGTACAGTACAATGTGTATAAAAGCATGAGCTGAGAAACCATCCATACAGTAGCATGAGAGTAAAACTATGGGCCAAAACCATTTATACGGACTCGAAATCAATAAGGACTCCAAAAAGTTTCTCATGGGCGAGACCCCATATGGGGGGGCCATTGGGGTGTACAGATTATAAGGGGTGTAAATCATGCAAAGTATACAACACATATCCAATGGATACCATAGATGCCCTTAAGGCACCCTAAACATAATTTACTCGATATAGAGTTTAAAAAAGAGCTAGTGTTACATGATGGATATATGTGGGGCAAATCCTTTTATTTTACACCTATTCCTATTGATATTTAGGGAAAGTAAATATCCTATGGCCTACTACACCAACATCAATCCCAAGGGTATAATACAATATTGGTAACTCAATGGGCCTGGCAAGACAAGTTTTACAACATCCCCCCTTAAACACCACTTAGAGGACCTAGAGGAAGGTGGAATTTACTCGTCAAATCTTACCTTCACCTTCCTTCCTAAAGAGGAATCATGGAAGGTGACATTTACGCTTCAAACCTTCCCACCAATGACCCCCCCAAAAGAGGAGTTACAATGAGAGATGTTATAAAAGAAAGGTGGCATTATACTAACAGTGGTAACTGATACTTGTACCCTTACTCTTTTGCACAACGAAGACTACACAAGTATATTGCATACTACCTCTTAACATATTTGGTGTAACACTTAGTGGGTGGCACTGGCAATCTATCATCTTTGGGCCAATTCTCAGGGGTTCATCAGGTGCCCACACCATGTTTTAATGCCAGCTCATTTGGGAATTAGGGTCTCAATCATGTGGTGCTTGGCTTACCGTGGCTTGCCTTTTTTGATTTTTGCTTTTCAAAGCCATTCCATCTATCTCATAAAGTTATATTTGTATGTTGGAGAGTTAGGCTCAATGATGGGGTCGGTCTTGTAAAAATTAATAGCATCTGTAGTTTTATAAGGGAAAAGTATGCTGCGAATTTGTTTCAACTGTGTATATGTCAAGATTGGATATCCTTGAGGTTTTGTAGTATGATTATCCTCAAGGGAGCAATTTCACTTCTATATATTGAAATTTCTGATTAAGAGCATCTTTATTGATATGACAGGATCAACTTCTTCGAGTAACTTTACTTTCAGGCATATTGTTTGTCATGTTGGCTGTGGGTACGGATGGAGCCCCACCTTTAGTTCAGATGCGCACACCTCCACCATCCATGCTGCATGTGCCAAGCGTACCACCAGCTTTGGGGGCTTATTCATATGTTATTATGAAGATTGGTCCATTACAACTCACCAGGAAAGGTCTATCGATAGCTACAACAGCTTCCTGTTTGTCATTCACTGTAAGTCAAGCTGTTATTGTAATTGTATGGTGGAGGGTTTCTAGTCCTGGTTCTGTTGCATTTTTGCATGTACTTATTGAAATATAATCATATTGACATGCCTCAAAACTAACTGTTGTTCTTATTGTAGAATATATTAATTTTTCATGAATCTTTGGAGAGTAGGAAGATTCTGAGAAATTATTCTTTTGTTAGCAGTGGGCATTTCCTCTTGTCAGTTGGAAGAGACATTTCGATTTTGTTTTGAGAAAGGTTTCAATATAGTTGTGTTATGTTTCAAGGTTTTTGGCATGTCTTATCATTATAAATTTATGATACCATATTCTTAAGAGTTTTAGTTCTGAACGATATGTAACATTCAATTTCATTCTCAATATTTAGCTGAGGGCATGCAATGGTTGTTTTGATAATGAGTGAAATGTGAGAAATGTGAGTCAGGACCTTAACATCTGTTTTTGTTCCTTGATGTATAGGTAGATGCTTGCTTCCATCGCTTTATTTCCTTGAAATATGAGGTTACTTTTGTTTTTTGTGTGTTGAAATACTATTAGTGACGATTCATTGGTATGCATGGTAAAATATCATCTTTTTTTGTTCCTCACTGGATCTGTAGGTGGACGTTTGCTTCCATCACTCTATTTTTCCATAAATTTCAGGTGGTTGTCTGTTGAAATAGCAGCTGTGATTATTCCTTACTTTGGGATGCATGACATAACAGTGATGATTCATGAATATATTACGTGAAAATTGAACCAAAACATAGGTGAAGATTAGAAATTGATGTCATTCCCATTCACATTAAGAGGGATAACTAAGGACGACTGCATCAGATTGAATACTAGACTGGGATCGAAGTAAGCATTAGAATGAATTTAAATTATTCAGAAATAAGTTATTAAATATAAGTAGAATATAATAAGGGTGGTTCCATCAGATACTAATGATAATTTTGTACATTCTGCCTTCAATTTGGAAACAAAACAAAAGCGAAGGAACATTAAGAAAAGTAAAGAGCATAAAGCTGATCCTATAGAAGATGATGACTAGAGGGTGAGAAGCCGAAGTGGGGGATTACTCCCCTACTAAAAAATGCTTTCAGCTGGTTGTCTGCTAAGTCAGTCCCCTCGCCTTATGATTGTTACCAAAAATACACGAGGAAAAATGTCATTAGGGTAATGACTACTCATGGAGGTCATCTTGAGATGGCTTAAACACACACGGGTAAAATCTCACAAAAAAAAAATAATATAAAAAGCTTTCTGCTCAAAGAATTGTAAGAATGCCAAATAAATGAGAATGAATGTAAAGACGAAGGGAAAGAAAGGTATAGCTTGTATGATTAATTCAACAAGACACTCTAAAGATGGATGTCCACAAGCATATTGTTAGATCTATAATGCGACATCGCATGACATAATTCACTGTTCATATAATATGAGAAATAAGAAGGATGTTGCACACTCATGTTGGAGTCTCCTCTCGAGCATTGTCGATTGTGTCATCACCCACTTCTTCTACCTAGCCTCGAGCAATCCTTGTAGCTTGAATTTTTGTCTCCTCCATGGGCCTTGGCACATGTTTTCTCATTTCTCATATGCTTAAAATCTCAGATCCGTCAATAGATCTAGGATGGACACCTAAAACTCCAATGATTTCATGCTTGACGGACCTTCAAACAAATACCTTTAAAATTTGACTTCATACTTGACAAACTTCAAGCACTACACACCTATTATACTACTGCCGTATGCAACCTCTCTTTATGGAGTTTCTCTTCTGCAAACCATGTGGATGTTCTCACAGATTTCATTCCTTAGAGTTGTTGCCATCTTTGCACAGGTTTGGGATTGTCAATCATAAACCTTCTCGATCATGTTCTTGGTCTTGTCCTTGTTGATATCTCTTCTCTAATTGCTCTTGTTCCTTGCTGACAGGGTACTGCTCTTGGATGACCACTTTTTCTAAATCACATTCGTTGTGCAAGTATTTTATCAACAAGTAATGGTGGGCAAGAGTTGGGTAGTGTTGGCGAACAATCGGTGTGTGTTCTTTCCACGTCATGTGATCCTTAACAGAGTTGGGGGTAACTTGGGTTTCCCGAGCTTCTTCTTGAATGCAACCTGTCACCACAATTTCTAGAGGAATTTGAAGTCCGTGGCCAACCAAGTTTCTCTCTCTGTTTCTAGGGTGCTTTTAAAGGAAAAATAAAATAAAACACAGAGAATATAGAGAGAAGAGTGAGCAATGCTTCATGCATCAATGTTCAATTTTGCATCATATTTAAAGTGCTCTTCATGATCTGATTTTGAAATTGTCAAGTACCTCCTAATTGTCGACTAACTTAATAACTCCCAACTAACTTGCAACCCTTGTGGCTGTCATATACACTTATTCCTCCAAATCTCCATTTAGGAATGTTCTCTTCACATCCATCTGATAGAGTTTCCAGCCAAATTATTGATGCAATGGCTAGAAACAACTTGATTGTCGTCATATTAGACGTTGGAGCTAAGGTCTCCTCATAGTCTATACCCCCTATTGTACAAACCCTTTGCCACTAACCTTGCCTTGTACTTCTCCAAGGATCCATTGGCCTTGAACTTCGTTTGATTTACCCATTTACACCCAGTAGGTTTCTTTCCTGATGGTAATTCAGCAAGATCCCAAGTTTTGTTTTTAATCAGGGCATCATACTCCACCTATATAGCCCTTCCCATTTTTATTTCCCCTTTGCTTCATCATAGGAATTAGGCTTATATGAAATGTTAGCCATCAAAGCAAAGTTGCAAAATGCCGAATTAGCATCAAAATTCAGTGAATCATACACATTCTTATGTTGTGTCTTAGGCCTTCCATATGAAGTACCTTGAGAGAGCTCACATTCTTTGACTCCTAATGGTAGAATAGTACCACTTTGGTCTATTCTTCACCGAAACAACCTGCTGGTCGGACCTGCCAGCAACCTCAATTGGAGATGATTTAGCCTCAACATCCTGATAAAAATTAAGAGCTTTGAGGGGTGTTCATAGTTTTTCACTCATAACGGTACTTTACTAGGACTAAGCTTCCAAATCATCATCTTCAATCTTGTCATCCAAAGGATCAAATTATGACATTGCCCCTCTTAATGGCCTTATGTCATTGCTAAAGTCCACATTATTTACAAAACTCCTTATAATGACTTCCAAGGCTCCCTTCTTGGGCTACTGGTAGCTTGACTCTAATTGTGGCTAAATATCCAATTTTTCTCTGTAGCCAATCATATCTCATGTTATTCACCCAAAACATTCTGAAGGCATTTCTTGTTAGTTTTATATGTAAACATTTATTCTTTTTTTTGGGGCAGAACTCAGGATCTAAGCAGCATTAGAGAAAGCATTGTTGTGTTAATGAGCCATACTGAAAGACAATATAACCAAGGAGGGAGCCAAGCTTGTATGGGACAGCAGCCTGCTTATCTTTTTAAAAAGCATATGCCTGCTGCAAGTGTGGTGGTCATTTCAGTCAGATTTCTTCTCTTCCGTATTGAATTATCGAGTCTTACAAATGAAACTGTTATTTCTAAGTCGTGGCAGACACAACAGGCTGTCAACAACCAAGTTATTACAATCTATATAAATCCTGGGTTTACTATTGTTTTACTTTCAGGATTTGCGAGGAAAAGTTTTATGCTTAGTGCTTTCACTTTTAAGAGTCATATGTCTATGGGATGCTTGCATGCATCATGTTTATAGGACTAACATGTTTTTTATTAGAAAAAAGTAAGTAGCCTTAAATATGATTCAAATGACCCAACTAATTTTCTTCCTGTATATTAACATGATTGAGGAGATCTAAGAAACACAAACATTGTTTTTGCACTAAAGAAGCAGAATGCTGCCTCAACATATTGGAACATGGTCAAGTTTGCGAGTAATCATAAACATACTTCTTGCCTGTCAATCCAGTTGTGGACACCTGCCATATGATTCAAAATATCTAGGCCCTCTGTATCTATGGAAAATGAAAATGAGCATCAAATTGACATGCAGTTGTATGCCCCAACTCTCTTGGTAGCGCAGGTACCAACACTACCTATCAGCAGGGACATTTTTAAGGAGATCCTATACAAATTCAGGATTGGGAATAAGTAGTTTGACGGGGTCAATTTTTATTTTAAACCTATTAGTCTTGGTAAATACAGATGCTGTGAAAGGCCGTTAGCACTAGTTATGAGCTAGGTTTAATATTTGCATCTATACTAGAGACTCAACATGTAATGAAATGCCCTCTTTTTTGTAAATCTGATCAAGGCAACGTATGGACTATTAAAATGCTCAATGATGCTAACATCTATATGTTCATTGGTATTTTATATATTGCCACTGGCCATCTTTTTGTAGGCTTTCAGTTTATTTCGCTTTAGAATATTTGTTTTTCATTAATTAATGACATATTATGCTACTGAAATTCCCTTTATCTGCATCACAACTATCTTGTATATTCAGTATGGACCCAATGAGAATTAACTGTTTTGCCATTTTGGTAAAGGTGATGGATTTTCATCAATTAGACTAACCTTTGATATGTATGTGCTGTGTTCTGATGTAGAGGCTTCTTCGTAAACTTAAGTTATCTTCCACTATTACCATGTGCTGAATTTACTTTTGTACTTGCTTACAAAAGGTTGTATACAGGAAAAGGGGACGTGGTAAATTGTCATTTCCCATCCATTTAGGGCCTATGTAGTGTTGGGCGTTGACTATATGGAAATAATTTGTAAAATTGGCAAGTTACGTAGAAAATTGTCATTTATCCACTGTCTGCAAGGTTTTTACACACATTCTTAATATGTAGTAATCAATTTTTATCCTAGCCAGCTATATATTTGCCGAGTATAGAGCATGATAGTCTCATTAAAACTTATAAGTCCTCTCGATAACTTCCATCTTTTAGGTTATTTGGAACTCTTTTTAACTTATATTTTTGGGCGCATATGTCTATTGCAAATGGTGCCTTTACAAATGAGCATTTATTTCACATCAAACATGGATTTTGGTTATAACTGTTGCAAAGAAAATCTAACTTATTAAATCAGTACTATTATTTCAGCTGTTATTACCCCCATGTGCTTCCACTTCGCACCCATCTTCTTTACACATCCTAGTATTATTGTTTACATAAGTCTCTCTTATCCCACCTAGCATCTACCCACTCCCCATTGTTCCCCCTCACATGAAAAACCTTCAACTTACAAATCATAGAAGTTTTAAATCTACTGACTATTGACATTATCACCTCCTCTTTACTTTCCACCCACCATCTGGATTTGTGTCTTCTCAACACCTGCATTGCTTACTCCCACCTTTCCCCAAGTGACCATACCGTTCAAACCTCCTCCTCTGCTTGGCTGTACACCTTATCTATCATTGTTCTTCCCATTTCAAGTGCAATAGCAAGAGAAACCATAATGTTTTCGTCTCCTCTTCACTCCACAAAGAAGACCTCAATGCAGGACGTATTCCACAAATGCACCTCTCAGATGTCAGCAGCAAGATTATGATTCTTGCCTGATAAGGAGAATGCCCATGACCATATGCATGATTTTCAATCACTTCGTTCAAATGCAATAACGAAGAAGTCAATGGTGAATGGAAAAGTCTGGAGGGTTTTTTGATTGAAGCACTCTAACTAAGGTTTCAAGCAAGCTGCTGCTCACATTAAGGAAAATTTTGAATTTAATAAGACCACACTGCTCCTTAAATATAGAGTTGACGGTCACCGAGGTCATCTGTTCCTCCAATCTGTTTTCCAACTCAATATAAAATACTCCCTGCTTGCAAATTTAATATCAGACAACATACTTGCTGAGATATGCATTAAGGACTGCCAAGAAACCCAGGTGGGCAGTCACTTCACCAAATCAGCAATCAGATCTCCAACTCAACACATTTTATCGGGTTCGATGAAGTTATGCAGGAGTTCTAGATTGGCTATCAAGTCTATAAGTAGGCAGCTCAAAGTTAAATATGTCACTGGACTTGTTTCATCTCATTCTTTCCTTTAACAAGAAAAACCAAAAAGAAAGAAAAATAGAAAAAACTTATTTCAAAATGCAGAGTGAATGTGATCATCAGCAAACTAAGCTGAAATAGCCAAGGGAAAACAGCCCATCATTGCTGTGGACACAGAACCAAAGCATGGTTCCTTTGTTGTTCCTATCAAGTAAAAATCTTCCCTAGTTAGAACAAGCTCATCCCCAATCCATCCATACCCTATAGATCATCTGCAAGCCAGCTCTTACGACACTACAGATATTTTGAATGCTATGAATCAACAACCTTGGGCTATCCGTT
Organism: Torreya grandis; assembly: GCA_037957365.1. Taxonomy (NCBI): domain Eukaryota; kingdom Viridiplantae; phylum Streptophyta; class Pinopsida; order Cupressales; family Taxaceae; genus Torreya; species Torreya grandis. Next base: position 307,016 of record JARHVA010002663.1, on the reverse strand, counting down.
GAAAATCATGATTCCACAGAGATGTTAGCCAAGGCCTTCGGAGAAGTCCCACCCCTATCCCCTATCCTCCAACAATTCTGGCTTCCTCAGTCATATATCCCCCAATTTGTAAACCAAAAACAAAGGACTGAGTCTGTCATCCAGCAGACAAGAGTATCAAAGCCAATTTGTCAATGTCAAGGCTCTGCTTACAGTTGACAAGAGTATCAAGGTTCTGAGTGACAACACAGGTAGACATGGTGTTCAAAGCCCTCAACTTGACAATACCATAGCCAACGTGGACAAATGCATTCGTTATCTGGCCAACATCTTTCAGCAGTAGCATAAAAGAATTGATACAATTGAGAAACTGCTATTTGGGGATCCTGTTTGCAAGAAATTGTAAGAAGAAAGAATTCAAAGACAGTTCTATGACCCTGCTCTCAAGTGTCAGGCATTGTGCAATGCTATGGTAGCAACTCATCGTCCCCAAGCAAGGCTTCCCACTCCTAGCTGGATTTGAGATGAAATTCTTTATGGGAGGACATAAACTGCTCCGGATAATGGCAAAGGGCCCAGTTGACCTCTGGGCTGACTAGAACCTCAAAAAGATGGATATAAAAACGACAGTTCACTTCTTTCAAACAAAATCAGATATGACTGTCATCTTCTTCTTTTTGGCTAATCACCACTTCTTTTTGCTTATGCAAATGTGGTTATATAATGTAAAAGGCAGCAACAAGCATACATCAGATATTTGCTTTGCTGGCCTTATTTTTCTAAATGTGCTCTGCTTTGACAGTCTTTTAGTTCTCCTGCTTTCTTAGGTAGATTATTTGCCGTTTTGCTAAAGTCTGTTTTTTGCTGTGCAAGATTACTTTACCTTGCAGAGATAATTTTTACAACCTCCACAATAATGTCACTGGATGGGTATTGTACTTTTCAATATGTCTCAATACAAACTTTCAATTCTTGTTAAAAAAAAATGTCATAGATGTTAATATTATATGAATTTCAGCTCTTTAGATTGTTTAATGAAGTTTAACAGTTTAATTATACAGTTAAAAAGCTACAGAATTTGTAATATATAGTTTTCTTCTATTTTTAATATGTATTACTTGCCATCTCCCTCAGCCGTCCCCAAAATCTTAATTCTTTTTTTGCAGAAATGTATCCCCACATCCCTGTGTCTTACCATCCCGGAAACATGGATAACATAGATTTTGTGTGCATAGCAGCTTTTATTTTTTAATGCAGATATATTATGTACGAGTTGATATGGATGCTGAACACAGGATTTCTAATTATCTTAACAGGTACTGCAAAGTGCAAGCCTTTGCCTAACAACAACAACACCTGAACAACTGGCAGCTGCATTAAGGTGGTATATGCTGCCTTTAGCACGTGTAGGAGCTCCAGTTGACGAAATTGTTCTTACACTCTTACTTGCTCTTCGGTTTATTAGTCTTGTATTTGATGAGGTAATCCTCAACTTGGTCTGTTAGTTTTATCTGCCGTATCTCCATTATAATATGTTCCTTGTGCTTGTTCTTGTAGGTTTTTATTATATTTTGGTCTGTTAGCTTGATCTGCTGTTAGAATATGTTGCTCGTGCTTGTTCTTGTAGGTTCTTAGTAGATTTTGGTCTGTTAGTTTGATCTGCTGTTAGAATATGTTTCTCATGCTTGTTCTTGTAGGTTCTTAGTAGATTTTATTACAAATGTATCATGAGATACTTTAGGAAAGGACCGATTGGAGCTCAAAAATATTATTTCTGAGCTTAGTTTATACATTAGAGCATAGGCTAATTTATACATGATAGTTTACTAACTTAGTTCCTAAAATAGTTTGCTAACTTAGTTCTTAAGAGTTTAGGATATCAAAACTATCGTAAGCCTCTAATAGCACTAACTAAATCTATTCTATGTGTGACTTTGTTACAACCCAACAACTCACTTACAATAGATTTATTGAATAATAATATTCACAAATACTATGATGTAATTAATTATTTCAACATTCCCCCCGTCGCCCCCCTCCAGCCCCGCCCAATTCAGCATAGTCTTAAGATTGCAAGAGAGAGAATTTTGATTGGTGAAGACATCTGCACATTGATCTTGAGTGGTGCAAAATTGGAGGTAAATATTGTGTTGTTGAACATGCTTGTGTATGAAATGCCATTGAACCTCAATGTGTTTTTTGCGCTCATGAAATATTGGATTGTGAACAAGCTGTAAAATACCCAAATTGTCATAGTATAGAATTGTCGGCTATTTTTGTGGCACTCCTAGTCCTACAAGTATACAACAACCATATCGCTTCGCAGACAACTTTTGCTGCACAATATTTTGCTTTGGTGGGCAATCGAGAAACAATGTTTCTTACATCCCCATGAAATCGGACCAAAACCCAGAAAGAAACAAATCCATATGTGGATTTCCTATTGTCAATAGATCCTGCATGGTTTGTGTCTATGTAACTAGTCAAAAAGAATTGATCATTGTTCTTGTATTTTAGGTCATGTTCCACAGTACCATGATCACCTCAATACTTCCTTCCTTCCTTCCAATGACTCGTCTTTGGTTCTTGCATGAAAGATGGCTAATAGCATAGCTGATATCTAGGCTGATGTAAGCTAAGTAAATGAGACTCTTAATCAACTGACGATAGTGGCATTTACCAGTGGAGATAGATTAGGATGAGACAACTAAAGTATTGTCTCCATGGATGTTGTAATAGGCTTACAATCCATCATCCAAAATTTATTGAGCATGGTCTTAGCATACTTCATCTGAGACATAAAGATGCAATGTCACGTTTGCCATACCTCCAAGCCAAGACGATAATACAAAAGTCCAAGATCGATCATGTCGAATGATCACTTAAGATCATTCTTTGTGGCATCAATCATCTTCATTGAACTAGGAGTGATGGCTAGATTGTCAACATACACAATGAGGATCACAACCTCCCCTCTTGTTTCTTGAGGTAGAGGTTTGGATCATATGGAGTCCGTGCTACACAAGATGTTCATCTATCCTGATATACCATGTTGTGGGAGCTTGCTTGAGACCATAGAGAGATTTGATAAGTCTGCACACCTTTTGTTCTTGACCAGGTGTTACAAATTCCTTTTGTTGGGTCATATTGACCTCCTCTTCCGGATCTCCATTGAGGAAAACACTATACATGCCCATTTGATAGACCTTCCAACGAAACCAAACAACCATTGAAAAGACCATTCTGATAGTCTTAATCGTAGCCGTGGGAGCAAAAGTCTCCTTATAGTTGTTGTCTTCCTTCAGTGTGTAGCCCTTTACTACAAGTCTTGCCTTGTACTTGTCAAGACTACCATCTGCCTTGTACTTGGTCTTAAAGACCAAACTTTTTCCTTCTCTTTTTTGGAATGTGCATACGTGCTTTACAACCAAAAACATGAAGATGAGAAAATAGGATGACCATGCCCCGACCATGCTTCTTTTGGAGTGATACTATTGAGAGCTTTGGTGGGTGCACGATTCAGCAAGTAAACCACTGTGCGAATTGCTTCTGCCCAATATGGACATGCCAGGGGGGCATTGTTCAACATGCTCTGCATCATTTCAACAATGTACGGTTCCATCGCTCAGCTACACCATTTTGATGTGGCGTATAAGGAGCAATCAGTTGATAGTGAATGCCTTGCCTCCTTAGAAATGTGGGGAACTCATTGTTGGTGTATTTCCCCCTCAATTTGAGCAAAGGACATGTATGTGACCACTAGACTATCGCTTCATTAGAGCTTTGAACTCTTTGAATACTTGGAAAGCTTGATACTTGAACTTCAAGCAATATACCCACATCGTTTTTGAATAATCATCAACAAATAGCCGAAAATTATTGAATCCACTAACACTAGGAGTGAAGTGTCCGTACATATTGGTTTGCACCAGATCCAATAGACCAGTTTTCTGATATGTACTAGTACCAAAAGGGGCTCAATGTTGTTCACCATCTAGACAACTAGAGCACAAGTTATCGGTCTTCTTAAGCTAGGGAAGCTCACTCATCGTATCATCCCTGTTGAGGGCAAAAAAATAACCAATGCTGAGATGGCCATATCTTCGATGCTAGAGATTTGCAGAATCATGTTCATTGGCTGCCAAAGCTTGATTGTCTTTGTGAACAACATCAAGTTGAAGCATCTTGTCAACACCAGAAGAACATGCTAGAATATTTGAGCTTTTGGGTTTGTCTCGAATGAGATACTTATTCACAACCTTTGCAATCAAATTCAACCTTAAGGTTGTGATCAAGCAATTGGCTGAATGACATTAAGTTCTTTGTTAAATCGGGAACATACAAAGATTCTGTAATTTTACAAGAGTGTTTGCCAAGTGGCAGGAGAACATCACCTAAACCTTGGACGCTGTAAGATGAATCATCATCGAAAGAGACTTGGCCATGATAAGATGACTGTTCCAAAGTGGTGAACCAATCTTTTAGTTCAGTCACGTGCCTCGTGGCACTAATGTCCACATGCCAAACTGAATTTTGATGAGGGATCTCGCCATTCGTCTATGCAGCATAGACATAATCCTCATTTGAAGGACTATTATATTTGAAAATATTGCCTTGTTGCGACTATGTGGAAGGTGGCTTCTTGCAATCACGTGAGTATTGTGGCTTCTTCTTCGATCCTTGTGGTGATTGTTGCAGTGTCAGCTTCTTGTGGCTGGATGAACCATTGGTGAATGCATTGAACCAACAATCTTTGAGCTCATGCCCATTTTTCCACATATGAGACGAGTCTTTCTGGGAACGTGAGGGGCTCCGAGATTGCTGCTGTTGCTGGGGAGGATAATTGGTAGGTCTCATGGGCTTCTTGCCCTTTTGATGTATGGCCATGGCATGATCTTCCTCAATGTCTTCTTCCTTGTGCATAAATTCTTCCCATTGTAGCATGTTGACCAACTTCTCAAAAGTAGGCCTTTGATTGGAGATGTTTAAAGACATCATGAAAACCTTATACATGGAGGGCAGTGCCGTTAGGGCAATGGGCATGAGACTTATCTGTCACCTTTTGGCCTAGCACTTGTAGTGAGGCCCACAATTTGGCAACCCGATGGAGAAAAGCTTTAGTTTTCTATCCAGTCTTCATTTTGAGACAATGCAGGTGACTCTGCAGGTGCAGATTTTGATTCCGATTCTTTGCCTCATATACCATGTTGAGCTTATCACATGCATCTTTGGCAGTGGTTGAATCATGGATATGAGGCTGTACCTCATTTGATACACCAAACATTATGATCAATTTTACCTTTTTGTTTGCCTTGTCAAACTTTCGTTGCTGGTCAACATCAGTTGCAGGGCTAGTGAAGGTGGCCTCAACAATGGGTGACAGGTCTTTGAACTCCAGTTGGGTTTTGACCTTTGTTTTCCATGTGGAATAGTTATTTCTGCGGAGTAGCTGTGAATAAGGAAAAGCATTTTGGGCGCACTTGCAGCTATTATGGTTGCAATATAGAAATTGCGGAAAACAATTGAATATAGAGTTTGGCCAATGGTCTATATAGTTTGAAAGCTATGCCATTAACTTGAATTAGGGATTTGTAGAGACGTAAATGACCTAATTTGCGAAAACATTTAATACGGGAGCACTATTAGAGCTGTACAAAAATCCTTTTGGGAGTTGATTTACACTGACATTTTAGACATTTTGACAAAATTTCGGCAAAAAATTCAGCCCGAAGCTCAAGATATCGAATTAATTCGATTCTAAGCACATTTTCGTAGAAATAATTAAATATGAGAAACTATAATTGCTGCAACAATATGCTTTTAAAGGATGCTTAAGAATGCTATTACGGACCTCTAGAAAAAATTTCATCGTCTAGGTCATCCTGGTTTAGGAGCTATTTAATTAATTTGTTTCAAGCTTATAGGGACATTATAAAATTTTAGTATAGTTTTTTAAATAATAATATTTTTTTTAATAATTTTTTAAAATGTAATTGTGCCCCAAATTTTAATGAAACATAAGCTATATAGAAAACAATAGACGGCAAGGTTATAAATTTAAAAAAAAAAAAACTTTTGTTTTAATGTTGCCTACTGGTATGGCACCATGTGGTGATTTGATGGTGCCTTTTGCTTTTCTTTTGCTGGGTTTCTCTCTGGATTATCGCTGCGCTCGCTCCACAGGCTCTGATTTTATTATTGTGATGTGAATATCTATGGGCTGCATTTTTCTTCCCCAATTCTGGAACTGTTTTTTTTTTCCTTTGTTGGCTTCTTATATGTTGTACGATGCCTCAGCAAATGCATGCCTCTTTTTTTTTTTTTTAGTTTTGTTTGCTGAACCATCAGCCTTTATTTTTAACAACAAATATAGAGACTATTACTTTTTTTTTCTAAAATATCTTTCAGATTCCAGACAATCTTATATTTATTCCTGATAATCAGAAGATTGACAAATATGTATGCAAATAGATTTTGCTGCTTGAAGCTTGCAAATCGTATTATTATAATTTACATATACATGAACATTAAACATTCTTGGAAATATAAAGCAACAAAAGATCAGAACAAGAAAAAATGGCTTTTCAACAAAGCTCACAAGATCTCAACTTGATTGGAGAAGAAAGTGTGTTGCTTGAAGCTTACACGGAATGCATTGGTGCTGCTCCTATTTTTTTTACCTCCTCCCATCTCCTCCTGATGTACTCCCGCTGATCTTCCTGCTCTGATACCAAATTGGAGCTCAAAAATATAATTACCAAGCTTAGTTTAATCATTAGAGCATAGGATAATATATTCATGATAGTTTATTATCTTAGTTCCTATGGTTTAGATATCAAAACTATCCTAAGCCTCTAATAGCACTAACCAAATCTATTCTACGTGAGTTTTTTACAGCCCAACAAACTTACTCACAGTAGATTTATTCACATATACTATGATGTAATTAATTATTCTAACATTACAGTCACAAGATAGAGCAAACTTTCAAAGAATGCCTTATTTAATCATTTTTTGGAGGCCATCTAATTAGTGTAAAAATTTAGTATTGACTCGATCAAGATTAACTTTTCTTTCTTTAAAAGTGGCGGTTAGCTTTAGATTTACTTTATTCTTTTATTTCAACATGTATGCATTTATTTACAACTACACGTCTATATATGTACATATGCAACATGCATGGAAGTCCTTTCCCAATCCAAGATTTAGCATTACACTACCCCTCATGTGGGATTCTTGCTATCAAGATTGGTGATGCCCAGGCCATTGCACAATAGCTTACGAGATGGATAAAGAAACAGGAGCAAGATAACGAAATTTTGGGAAGGAACCTAGGTAGTGGGTAGACTGCAGAAAATCAAAAGTGGATTTTCTAATCTTTTTATTTTATTTTATTTTTTGTCTTTTTTATACACCGTTGTATATTTTAGGACAAATGCCATAGTCATGCTTTTAAAATATTGCATAGAGATGTCATACTCTTAGGTTTTGGGTGCACATTCTTAAAAGAAAGATGTTATGGAATGCACAGGTGCGGAATATAGCACTTGGAATTGTAGCTCGTGGGATAGAATGGAAAAGCTTGACAGTGTTGGAGACTGTTGACAGTGAGTTGAGAAAAATGAAATCCAAGTCCCTATTCTCTCATTTTTAACATTGCTATGATGGGTGCTGTCCAAATTTTGTTTTTAAAATTTTTCCTATCAGATCTTTTTATAAGAAGTGGTTTCCCAACCCTTTTGTATGTGAAGTGGTTATTTATTTTCACCTCTTCTATTCATACACTTTATCCCTACTTTATTTGAATGCTGATTAAATGCAGTTCTCTTTCTTTACCTACGGCGCATTTTCAACAACTTGTTCAATCATGCTGAACAGATTTCACAGGTAACTTGGCCTTGATTGGAAAAATACAGGAAAGGTGGGATTGATTTAAAATCTAAATATTGTTCTTGTGCAAAACAAACTTCTCCTAGTTGTTCTTCAATAGGTTTGATGACTTCTGTTCATAAAGTTCGCACTAATGCTGGAATTTTTATTTCTTATTCAGGCAATGATTGCCCGGGGCTTCCGGGGAACTGCAACTAATCATAAGATTTATTTATTAACAAATTTTTCAATCCAGAGAGCAGATATATTAGCAATTCTATTGCTTGTTGGGCTCGTGGGTTTAGCAGTTCTTTATGAACTTTATTGTTTCTGAGTGGATCCTGGTTTAGGCTGAATAAAAAGTCCTAGTTTTGAATCGTTCCAACTGAACTTTCAAGATATTTTACTTGCTTTGCAGGCTATGATTTTATCAGGGATGCAGCCGGATTGTAAAACCATACATCTAGAATATGCATAGATTTATTGTGTATGCAGTGTTTGTTTATTTTTGTGACTTGTGACAGTAAATGGGCCTTTGTCTCGGGAGTGGGTCCAGCTTCACATTTATATTATCATTATGGCAGGTAATCATTTTTTACTTCAATGGTGCTAGTAAGGGGGTACCAATTCGGTTGATTTCACCTAGCACTTGAAACTGACATTATCTACTTTAAATAACAATTGATAGACATAGGCAGCCCGCCCTTACGTTTTTAACCGTGTCTTCACTTTAGCACTTATCATTGGATCATAGCTTGGCAAAAGTGTATGCAGCATTGTTGAGAACTTCCATTGGCAAATTTATGTTGTTTCCAGGACATGGTAGATAAAGGCTTCATGATGCCCAAGGAGTTCTTTATTTAAATCAGTAGAAACTTGCTTCTATAGATTTAATGTTCACTTTTCCTGTCTCCGCTAAGATACAAGTTAAATCTAAACTACTAAATTGGACAATACCAAATCTGGATTTCTAGCAGCATTCATATGGAGGGTAACTTTCATAACTCATTTTAAACATGATTAGTGTAAAAGAATGGCCGCATTTTGCTATAAAAGCAAGGTGCTTCAGTTGGATTTTTATTTTCACCATGTCTTCTTGGATAAGTACATTAAAATTTTGGGCAACTATCCATTAAATTTGCCACTCAATATCTGAAAACTGAAATCTATATTTTATTTCTTGGTGGTCCAACGAACAGATTATTTATGGGCATATCTTGGTGGAATTGCTTGTTGGATCCCTCCTACTGGTTTGTCATCTAAGAGTGTCCTTGCTTTTTGATATGTTGCAGTAGCAAACTATTGGGATTTTCCTCAAAATTTCACTTTCTGTGTCCTATGGGTCTGCCCGGGTGGTAAGATTCAAGTTTTCCTCAAAATTCCAAATATTCACAAGCTACTCAAGACCCTCCTAGAATTGAATGAGATTATTTTTGGAGTATGTTAGATTGGTTGGGTTTGGTTTCTTTTTTTCAAATTAGTGGAGTTTCTCTTTTTGCAAGCTTTGCAAGGGTTAGTGTGAATGGAGAAATTTCAGAAACTATACTCATACAGAGATCTAGCCCATTTCTCTCTGTGATTGTGGTTATTTGTTGGAGGCAACCAGAGTGCAAGGGAAAATTAGAGGAATCTCCTTACTAGGAGCTAACTGAATTCCTACTTTCTTGACGATTTAACCTTAACGGCTGAACTGACTCAGCATTCTGTAGAAGGCATTATGATTTGCCTAAACACCTTTGTTCAGGCTGCTGCAACAGTCACAAATGAGAAAAAATAGAGATTTTCTTTGGGAAATACGAGACTCCAAACTCTGAATAAAAAATGGAAGACTATAAAGCTAGGGGAAATCATCCTTACTCTAAATCTTTTTTGGTTTTCAGCTTTTTGTTGCGGATTAATGGAAGTGTATAAGGGATAGGTTTGAAAAAAATCAAGTGTGGAATAGCCTTGATATCCAACTGGCTTAGAAGGTTACAATTGTCGATAAAATCTTAAGACAACACATTTAACATGTCCCCCTCTCAAATGACCAATAAAATGTTGGAGAAGGTGTTCAAAAGATTTTTTGGGTGTAAATGTGGTAGGGAGAAAGGGGTTCCTTTTGTGGCTGGGATATTTGTACTTTTCTAAGGGATAAAGGGGGGCTTAGAATATTCAACATTAGAGGTCAAGGGGAAATGTTGGGAATAGACTTAATGATCGTGATGAACAAACACAAGAGAGAGTTTTGTTAATACGAATCTAACACAAGCAGAGAGAAGTTGACAAGTGCATGCACATAGATAGAGAGAATTTTCCCATCGGAAAACTCTTTCGGGTAAAAAAAACCTAGCATGAGAACCTACTTGAATTATAATATAAATTGGTTATTTTACGATGTTATGATCAAGTCACAAGTTTCTGCAACCTTCATACAACACTTTGTATATTTGAATTCACACACTTCACTGTGTGTATTCAACATTCAACAACCTTTATTGCACATATCCTATGTTACTCTAATTCTGATCTTTTTGTCTCTTCCTTCATAGAACAATGTCTTATAACAAACACTTGATTTGCAACGTCTGCATTGTAGTAGAATCTACATGCACCAACTACTATGCCAAGTGAACGATGAGTAACACTCTATAACTTGTCTGTGTTAGAGTGCCATTAGGGCATTGCTAAGACCTCTTCAGTCTAACAGATTCAATGAGACAAGTGTTTATAATACATCCAGATAATCTTTCATTGCTTTACATGTTGCACAACTTTCAACACCTTGCTACAACCCAACCATTGAGCATAACTTTGCAATCTCCTAGAGTGCATTGAAACTACACAAAGTTTCTTGCACAACATTTACATCGTCCTTGCACACTGATAACCTTGCACAGTTTCCAAGGACAATCTCCATGCAACATTGTGTAACCATCTTAGCATGTCCAACCAACCTGCACAACTGAGTACTTGCACAAGACCTTACACAACACAAAACATGCACACATTTAGTTTTGCACTGGTTTATGCAAAGTTGAGACATTTCCCAACAATCTCCCACTTGTTGATCACTTAGAATAAGGGAGCACACACTCACTATTCAATACCTTGGGTCATGCCCATTTGCTACCTGCACCAAGAGAACTTTTTGATACTCATTGCATTGGTCAATGAATCTACAACCTTGTCCTTTGTGTCCACACCTTCTTTAGAGATATCTTTCTCTTTTCCACCATTTCTCGCAAAAAATGATATTGCACATCAATGTGATTTGTCTAATAATGATACTTGATTCTTTCCCATACAAATTACACTTTGACAATCACAACTTCTCTTTACCGCTTCTTGCTTGAACCCAACATTAGAAAACAACCGTTGAAGCCACACTGCTTCCTTGCTTGCATGAGTAGTTGAGATGTATTTAGCTTCAGTGGTAGATATGGCCACATAACCCTACAATTTGCTCATCCAATTTACAATACCACCAAACAAGTTGAAGACATAAGTGTTGGTAGGCCTATGACAATCAAGATCGCCAATGCAATTAGAATTCACGAATTCATGTAGACTCAAACCCTGCTTCCATTAGATGTACCCTAAAAGTAAATAGCATGATCAAAGGTTCTTGGCAGATATATGAAGATTCTCTTCATTGTCGCCTAATACCCCCTTCTCAGATTGGACATGAATTTGGTGACTTCTCCCATTGCTTGTTTAATGTTAGGGCTTGAACATACCATTGCGTACATTAGGCTTCCCAACACACTCGCATACAGAATCTGAATCATGTTCTCCAACCCTTGAGTCTCTCGACATTGCGTGGTTGATAGCATCTTACCAATTGGGAAAGGGGTGCGCATTGGTTTGTTGGCTTGCATCTTGAATTTTTTCCAAACTGTTGCAATGTACTTCCTTTGAGCTAGGTAGAGCTCCTTGTTTGCACAATCTTGTTTGATTTCCATGCCAATATAAATCTTGCAGCACAAAGATCTTTCATGTTGAAATGTGCAAACAATTGAGATTTCACTTGCTTGATCATGCTCATGACATTTCCAATTAGTAGCAGAGAGGACTATGATGACAAAATGATCACCCTCTTCCTTGTAGTAGACATAAGTATCAACATTGTCCAAACATAATTGTGGAAGTTATGATTTCACCATTTGGGTGATTGATTCAAACCATACAAGGTCCTATTCAATTTGTAGACCAAGTCCTCTCTTCCCTTCACCTTGAAGTTGTCATGGTGTGACATGTAGATTTCTTCTTCAATCTCCCCATGTAGGAACATTGTCTTAACATCCATCTACTCTATTTCCAAATTGAATGCAACAACAATAGCCAAAAGAAACCTAATTGAAGTTAGTTTTACAATTGGAGAAAAGGTTTCACCAAAGTCATTTCCCTCCATTTGAGAGAACCTTTGCCAGTAGACGAGTTTTATACCTCTCCATCTTTCCTTGTGCATTTTGCATCCTTTTGAAAGCCCACTTGCGGCCTATAGGTTTTTGTTCAGAAGCTAGCTTCCCTACTTCCCAAGTCTTACTCTTACCCAGAGACTCCATCTCCTCCATAGCCTTCTTCTAAGACTTGCTCTGTAGGCAACCCAAAGCTTCCTTCACTGCCTTGGGTTCATCACTATTAGTCACTAATAATAAGTATGTAGAACAAAATTTTGGTGGGCTATACCTTTCAGGGATTTTGTGCACCCATTCTGATCTTCTCAGAGGAGTAGCTGGGTCCTCTTTTGTTGTGACTCTTGCGACTTGTCATCCGTCACACCATACTTAAACACCGACTCTTTAGATTCTATATCAATCTGCATCTTTTTTGTTTCTTCCTGTATTCGGTAAAATTTGGAATAAAAACTCAAATGCAAGTGATAATAATCACTGCAATATCAATTCTGAATTCCCATAAATACTCATGATTGGGCAAGGTAAGTAAAGTAAATGCAAAACAACAATTGAAATAAGTCAAATATACCTCAATCTTTCAACCAATTTACTTCCAAATATAGTTGATGTGCCCCAAATTGACAAAGGATAATGCTTTGATGTTTGATTAGGAATGTTAGATTGCTTTGTGACTCAAGACTTGGACAACATGTTAGCATAGATTTGCTGATTTGTTTGATAAGATGACAACATAAGATTTAGCTTTGAAGTTCATGGCACCAAGGCTCTATCAATAAATTGATCATCTAAAGGCCCTATCAAGTCTTTTTGGCTAATACTTGATAATAAATTGATCATCCTTGTTTTTCAGGGAGCATCTTGTATATAATAGTCAAACATATTTAAAAGTAATCAAAATAGTTGCTTTATAATCCATTTAGATTGTTTGTTCAAGATAATCATTTGAAAACTGTTGTTTTTTGGTTGTATCATGTGCGCAACACCTATTAGAGACGTTGTAAAGTTTATTGTTTCGTCTTTATGTACTGTCTTTTATATTTTCATGAAATTGCATTTTGCGAGACACGACTTTGCAAAAGATAATTGCGATTTTGTTACTGATCTTGTAATATTGTTGTATTGTGTTGTTTTTGTTTACATGGACAAACTCGTGTTTTGCAAAACATGTTTTTGATTTCTAAAAGTGTGACTTCGCTCACTCAATGGTGACTTCGTTCAGGGATAATTTTTCTAATTTTGGATTTTCTAGTAGTTTCAATTTTGTGGCTCTATTTTATGTTTTTGTTTATCTGAGATGTGACATTGACTCTTTGTTCCATGATTTCATGTTCTGATTGATTTTGAGTAACCTGGACTTTTGAGCAAATTCCCATCTGTGCAGTTGTGAGTTCGAATTGCGAAAATGCGACATTGACTCTTTGATACACAACTTTGTTGTCTACTAGTGTTTTTTGTAGATTTAATTTTTTTTTGAAAAATCTGAATTTGTTTTTTTTGCAAAATCCATCTTTGTTAGTTTTGACTTGAATAAAAGCAGTTTTGTTTTCTAACTCCTTTATTGCAGGGTTACCCTCGAAGAAGCCAAGCTAAAATTACTAATCAACTGTCTTGTAGGTCGTTTGTCCAAGACTTAGCATTTTGCAATCAAGCATTTTGAAACCATTTTTGATATATTTTCTTGTCACATTTTAATCAGGGTTAAATAACTTGCTTGTGTATGATAATTTAGCTTAATTTTTGGTTGTTTATTTGTTACCTAGGGCTAAGATTGTCAATGCTCTTCCCTTGCACCCATAAGCAATTCCTAGGGATAAAAAATAGTCGATAAACCTCCACAATTTTTTTTTTAAGGCAACATGATATGGATTTCATTCCCACGCACTTGTCATAGTCTTTAGTGGGATTGTGACATGAATTTCATCCCCATACATAAGACCACACTCCATGTTCTGACAAAGTATAAATATCAAGGAGAATTGTTGTTAAACTAATTGGAACTCCCCATACAAGATTCCATGAAGCGAGGAGGTAACACTCTGATATGCAGATATCAGACATCATCTTACATGGACTTGGGGGCTGGCCTTAGTGAGCATGTTCAACCTAGAATAAGACCTATTAGCCGCAAAAAACATCAAGTGCAATGAAAACAACATTTCTGAAGAACACTTACCACATACAAACGTAGGGTGAGGGTTGGGAGACCAACCTAGGCACCATTTTACGTGAGTAGATTGGTGCGCTGGGTGTTGAGTTGCATTCCCGTGTCAGTCAATAGTATATGATTATGGATTCCTTGCTCTTGTTTGTGTATTGTTAAGACCAATATGTTTGCAAACCTTCAAACCTACACAAAATAATTACCTAGTCCAAACTTAGCCGTAAGTCAAACATAATCCCTTGTCCAATCTTCACAAGTCACCTCGCCCCATATCATCTTAGTCAAAACCCTATCACCCATCATCATACCTAAACTTGCCCTAATCAACATCTCATCTTGTTCTAGTTAAACCTTATCACTCTTCATCTTCTTGTCCTAACTCACTTTGGTCAAAACATCCTCATCTCATCTCATCCTAGTCCAATCCTATCACACATTGTCTAAGCTTGCCTTAATCATTGTCTCATCTTGTCCTAATGTCATTTATCATCCTTCACCATATCTAAAATCTCGCCTTAATCATCACCCTAGATCCTCGTCTAAGCCTCCTTAAACATCAAGTCATTCCCCTCTTAGTCGAACCTGCCCAAGACTTAGTCATCCCTATTGACATAGTCCAAAGCCATCTACATCTTAGGCACCCTTGTCCATTAACCAAAACACCTTCATCCATCTTGTCTACCTTGAGAAAACTCTTCTAAGCCATCACCTTGAGCTAGTCCCTGTCGAAGTTCGCCTTGATTAGGGGATACCCTCCCTCGGTTGCCATTTGGACTAGACCTATCATTTTCCCAGTTTAACCCTAGCACTCGTCATTACCTCATCATTCTGTGAACCTAAATCTAGTACCCATCGTTATCTTGTCACTCTACTCATTTGAACTTGGCACTCGTCATCCTCTTGTTAGCACCCATCATTCTGCTGGTTTGAATCCATCACTCATCATCATCCATATCAACAATCAATCTTGCCTAACCTAGTTGAAATTTAGGGAGCCACACCCTATTATTGTACTAGCCCAAATCTTATAAACCTCTTTGCTCAAAGTCATAACCCATCTAAGGCCTAGCCATCTTCAATTTTGAATTAATCAACTTAAAGGCAAGCCCAATCTATCATTCATCTATCCAACACATCAGTCCACATAACATCCCTAGATCTAGACATACCATCCATCATCCCAAACAAGTCATAAGTCCACCTCAATTGTAATCCAAACGTCTAATCCACCTAAAATCCCCTAGTCTTAATGTCCCTTTGTGTCTCTAACGTCTTTAGTTTAATCCTCAAGTCAAAATCTTAAACCAAGTCCAATCCCATCATTACCCCCTCAAACAATATCATCTATAGACTAGACTTGTCCATATCCAAACTCTTCAACCAATCATCTCTACTACCATCAAGTCTACAATTATCCCCAATCATCAACCATATCTAATCTTGTTGAGTTTGTAATATACTTATCTTGGTCTTCGTTGGCAACATCCCCTTTTCACATGTCATACTCATCATCATAAGCTTGCTTGCATCTAAACTTAGTCAAGTTTGAATCATACACCCCATCAAATCTTATCGTCCACTTAGTCCAATCTCATCATCCAAGTCATATATCCCAACTTGAGCACATCATTTAAAAAATGGAGCTAGTCTGAATCAAGTCAAATCAACCCCGTTGAAGTTCATTTACAACTTAGTCACATCTCTTTGGCTAGTCAAACCTAGCCCCCATCTTAGTCAAATCCTAGAGCTTGTCTTAGCTCATCGTCGAAACAAACTCACGTCCTAATCAAATTTACTCAAGTTCATCCACTTGACACCTATCACATCTTGTCATACGTCCCATATCACAAAGTCAAACTTAAAACCAAACTATAAACAAGCCTTCGTCAAATAGTCCAAGATCCAAATTTGATCCAAACCCCCATGATAACGTCATTCGTCCTTTCTCCCATCTTAATCCATGGCCTCCAAAATAGATTTGGATGTCACCTTAATTGAAAAATACATATTTTCCAACGAGGCAATGCATTTATGGCTCTTGTAAATGGATACCGACTTCCTGTAGACTTCAACCGCATAAAACCTAATTTGCCCCAAAGGCATGAGTCCCTTGTCCTTCCCCATCAACATTAGTCTACTTCTAGTCTCCGTGCCAACCCATCATAATCAAACCTTCCATCCACCATTTATAGTCTTGATCATGACATTCCCCATCATACCAGCAAAGGGAATTCTATCTTGGCAACCTCATCCAATATCAGTCCACTCCCTAAGTCACAACAAATACCCCATACCCATTATATCATGGAACTACTATACCCCAAACAATTATTTGATCGAGAGTCAAACGCTCCCACGCCCATATAAAGTTGTGAAGAGAGATGATATACTCCCCTCTCTATATCCTTGGAAGCCATCTTTCATTAATTAGTTGTCGCAAACATAATCATCTACCCACACACAAGGCCTTTTGATCCGAATAATCCTAAGCCTTCATGGTATAGAGACTTAATACTGTCGGTATGATAGAACCCAAAGGCATTCTATTAATAGATGCCACAATTTCAAAAATTACGTCCAATACCTACTCAACTGCGGCAACACCGAAATTGAGATGAATTAGAGGAATCATCATCGAGAGTAAGCAAGAGGGGATATGCCAAGATTCATTTCCCGATCATGATCAAGCCCTTCCACTCTCAAGGCCAAGACAATGAACCCACTTTGACAAATCCATCTTTGAAGAACCCATCATCCACCAACCATCTACCTTTTGTCCATTATGTCACATCCCTCATTTTCAAAAGTCACTTCATCCTAAAGCCTCCATCACTAAATGAAAAGTGAAGAAAGTACTTGAAGACAATGCTCTCCAACAAGAGGGGATATGCCAAGATTCACTTCCCAATCATGATCAAGCCCTTCCACTCTCAAGGCCAAGACAATGAACCCATCTTTGACAAACCCATCTTTGAAGAACCCATCATCCACCAACCATCTAGCTTTTGTCCATTATGTCACATTTCTCATTTTCAAAAGGCACTTTGTCCTAAAGCCTCCATCACTAAACGAAAAGTGAAGAAGGTACTTGCAGACAATGCTCTCCAATGAGTCCTTGTGGCCACAATCAAAACATCATATCCCAACAACATTAGATCCTCAATGTTGTCCACATCAACGTGAGAGTCAACATTGGAATCAACATCATTGTCATCTACATCAGAATCAATTCCATCATCAACATTTGAATCCATATCAAATTCCACATTAGAGTCATTAGTCCTTACATATATTGAAGATCATGCCGACACCAACCTCTTTGAGGACATCTCTATTCATATAGTCAACTCAAATATCAACCAACAAGGCTTGTCTCTTGATCCATGTCAAGATGGTAATATCATAACATCAACTATGGGACTTCAAGATGAGATCTTAGTTGATGATTATCATAATGGATTTGGTCTAGATTTTGATGCGTCCTACAATGATCCTTAGTGACCCTTTTGTGAATATTGAGGATGCTTTCTTCGACATTGAAGCTGAGCCTCCTCCTAGTACCCTTTATGAGGATCATGTTGCCCAATTCCATTTATTGACCTCACTGATCCATTCCCTCGTCTTCATTGTTGATCTCTTCCTTCCCCTTGACAATCACTTCATCACACTCCTCAATATGGACAAACAAGAGCATGCATTGTTGGACCCTTTTCAAAGCAATAAATCATGTGCCACATCTGTCTGGAGGAAGATACTTGGCTAAGATGTCTAGAGGAATCAAATTCAAGAGTCAAGAAAGGTCGTGATGGTTCTCTCGGACTAGCTTTGCTTGCAGATCAACGGCGTTAGCATCATGCATCTCTCACGTTTCCAACATGAAGAGATGACATCAAACAACCTCATCCTTGTACAATACTGTACATAGTCTTATTCTAGAAAAAGTCAATAATAATAATAATAATAATAATAATAATAATAATAATAATAATTTGTCCAATAGTGAAAACCAATTTTCTAGTGCCTTGGGTAAGTACCATGATGAAAACTAGTTTTCGACATCGTGTAAATAATCTATTGTCCGTAGGTACCTCGACACTTGGGGGAAAAATCCACTTCATCCTTGCATTCATATCTTATCCTCTCTTCAAGCCATATTTACCTATCATATCCATCCTCCCACCATCCCTATCTGTCCTTAGCATATTGTGTCATCCTTATCCATAATCTTTCTCGTCCTATTATGTTTGTCCTTTCTTCCCATCTTAACCTTAGTAAGGGAGTGGAAGATGTCTTGCTACATGTTTTGGAAACATCTTGACATATCCTTTGAGTGACATTTTGACAACATGACCTCTGGTTCCCTCACAATGTAATATGTAGAGATCCATAATCCATTTCTCATCGTCCCTTATCCCCTTTTAACATCATCCAAATCATTTCATCATTCCATTCACGACCGTCCCCCACCTTGGTTGCTAGGCTTGGTTTTCCCTTTACTAGCAACCCCCCAATTTGTACATACATATTCTAAAAAGACCAAAAAAATAAAAATAGCCCAAAAAGCCAAAAAATTCATAAAATTCAGAAAATCCAAGAACATCCTAGTGATCTTGTCTTATATCCTAAACACTCCATATCCCTATCCAAAATCCAGATCCTAGTCCAAATTCACATCATAACCGTCACTTTGTCATTAATGTCCCATTTCAACCTCACCATCACTTTGTGCAACTCATTTCCTATCACTCATCATAATCCTATAAGCTTGTTCAACAATCAAATCATAGTCACCCCTTTTGCATAAGTCAACCTCACTATCTGATCACATTATCAATTCCATGATTGTCAACCCACCCAAACTTGAGCAAATTCCATCTAATCTCTTATTTGAGCTAGTCTTGTCAAAATTAATCTTGATTAAGATCAACCACGACCTAGTCAAACTTAGTCAAACCACATTTTCGCTAGTTTGAACCTAACACCCATCAAATCAATCAAGTCCAAATTACGAGCTTTAAGTTCCCTGTCAAAGTTAAAATAGTCAAAGTTAGGATTACTTTTACCCTACCCCATCTATTAACTAGCTCACATTCCAAATCTAAATTTGCTCAAGGACACCTTGTCCAAACCTCATTACCCATCACATTTCATGTCAAAACTTTGATCAAAGCAAGCTTATGAGTGCTTATCCAACAAATCATTGCAATTATCGATCACATTTACCCTCATGGCTCATATCATTATCACTTCGAATCATCACCTGACCCCTCATCCTATAGGCTTTCGTCCGGACAACAAATAAGACACCAATCACATAACAACAATGCATAGTCTAATATGCATGTTGATACTTGCATGTTTACTCTGCTTGTATGATATTTGATGATGTTTGACTTGTTTGAATGTCTTTTTCTCATGTATATATCTCTGTCTAATTGTCTCTATTTATTTGCTTGTCTGCATCTATTCCTTTAAGCATATTTGATTCGATAGTTTGTGAATATTTGTATGTATTTTGTCTTATCATTTTATATTTTATCATATGTGCAATAACATACGACAAACATGTCGTCTTGATTCCTTGTACCAATAGTGCATAACACTATGTGTAAAATGTACATCACATTTTTTTTTATCTTTTTCTCTTTTGCGTCAGTCCAACATGCACTCCCGTGAAATGTCATCATGACTACATGCATGTCATGGTGCATACTTCATAGTGCTACATTAAAAAAGATTGCAGAACACAAATGGCTCAAGACCACAACACAAATCCACCTTCGTCAACATCTTATCATCATCAAATCATTTATCCTATCTAGATCAATCATCCAAATCAAATCGTCTAACCTCTCAATCCCCCATCCCAATCATTATCAAATCCAAGTAAAATCATCCATCAACCATATCCAATCAAATCAAATCTATCCAACATCCAATTATCAATCTAGTCCAAAATTAATCATCAATATTTGAATCCCATCATCTATCGATCAAATCAATCAAGTCCAATCATCTATCCTGCATCTAATCATATCTAATAAGCATAATCATCATCGATCTAACAACTAACATCTCTGACACTTCATCCCTCATCATCATTTGATCTATCACACTATCTTTCATCATTCTTTCTGTTTTAGGAAAACTACATTGACCTAAGGTCCATATGGACTATATAGGAAGTGCTTAGTCACATGGACATCTAAGGTCAACTTAGCCACAATCATATCATTTTTCTTGGTTATCCATTCTCCTTGCTATCTTAATCATTCACATTCACATTAATCTAGTCCACTATCCAATCCTATACCCAACCCAATTCCTCCTATCCAATCCCTCATCATTATGATCCATCATCATTAGTTCATGCATGCATCAGATCCTTGAGCTACAATATCAATCATCAGTCAATCAATCGATCAACCCAATCAATGCTCGTAGTTATCCTTAGCATGCATCTTTGCTTGGGATATGTCCATAGCTCGTGGCTTTACTTGTCTACTCAAAGTTTATGTCTTCCTTATTTTATATGTCATTGACTAGGGCATGTCCAGGGTCATAACTTCGTCATGTTTTGCTCCCTCGCCTGTGTCTTTGTTAGGGGCATCATCAATAGCAATCATATTGTAGCTCATCAATTGAAAATATTGTAGCACATCCCTCACCATCAATTGCATCCCACACATCTATTTTGGTATCCCTTGCATCTATTCATCATTTATCACATCATTCTTCTCATTTTGGGAGAACTACATTGGCTTGAGGTCTTTTAAGACTATGTAGGCATCGCTTGGTCATACGGAGTGTTCGAGGCTAGCTCAACTGCACTAATCCATTCTTCCTTCGTCTTTTGGTCACTCGATCTTATCATTTGTCACTCATCCTCTCATGCTTATCATCACTTGACCTACACTTTGAGCTATAACCTATCAAATATTTAATCAATCACTCAAATCATCTTATTTCGACCCACAACTCTCCCGACATATGTCCTTGCCTAGGATACGTCCAAAGCTCGTGGTCTTTTTTATCAATCATCTAAGTCTATATCTCTCTTGACATGTGTCCTTACCTAGGATATGTTTACAACTTATGGCATTTTATTATAATTTTGTTATGGTTTGTTCCCATTTGGGGTATGTCCAAAGCTGTGACATTGTCAATTTCAATCCCTTACATTTGCCAAGGGCATCTTCAATTTGTAGCTCATTATTGGCTTCAATCTTCTTCATCCTCCTCCTTCACCTCCACCACAACCTCGACCCCTTTTATCTATTCACATATCCCACCCATCGTTTCTTTTCAAGTTTGCATCCATCTCAATCCTCTTTGCACGACCCCTCGAGGGGGCATCATCTTTTTTCTAATTTATTAACATCCACAACCGTCTTTCTTCTTTGAAAGACCATTAATCTTCTTCTAGTCATAATGCCCTTTCAAAGAGGGACAAAATGTATACATCTAAAATTTCTCACTTCCACTAATTCCATCATTACTAGCATCCTCACACATTTTCATCATGTTAACATTATCCCAACATCCCTTTCCGCCTTCCCCCGCCCCCTCCCCCCCTTACATATTTATTCATCATACTATATTTATCCCTCATACCATTTAACCTTTGCATCAATTAATCATCTTTTTAACATGTCATTTACCCCGTATTCAAACCCTCACAATTATCTAGTTCACAAGAGCTTTGAACTCCTTGAATTTATTAAGAACTTCATATTTCAGGGCTTGCGAGTATATTCATGTATGAAAGTCACATATAATAAAGACTTGTCTAGTGATGGGATGCCCATCGGTCCAAACACATCACTATAGATCACTTACAAGTTTTCACTTGCCCATGCAACATCTTTGTGGAACTTAACTTGAATCTGATTGTCATAGACACAGTGCTTGCTAAAGTCAAAATCCAAGGGACACTTTTTCATCCCTTTCACCATATCCTTAGTCTGTAGCGTGCATAAACCTTTCTCATAGATATGTCCTAACCTTTAATGCCAGATCGTTATCTCCTTTACGGGAGGCAATGCACACATTTCTACTTGAAACTTGGGTTCAAGAACAACAAATATGTTACATGTGTTGCTTAACATAGTTGTATCAACCTTAAACAAAGTACCTATGCACATGCCCCTTGCCAACACCATGGCTCCATGCACTGTTTTGTAGCCCTCTGTTAAATGAGACCTGAACACTAACATCATTCATTTCACCCACACAGATCAAATTCCTTGAAAGGCTAGGAATGTGCAAAACCCTTGGGAGAGTCTTGATTCTCCCATATTTGAATTGCAACATCACTCTTCCTCTCCCTATGATCTAGTAGTTGAGTCGTCTCCCAAAAAGACATCACCAATATGAGGCTTAAAAGTCAATCAATGATGCATCATTGCATAAATGAAAGCTTGAGGCTGCGAGATATACATCTCCATCTCCATTGTTGAAGACATTTT
Organism: Torreya grandis; assembly: GCA_037957365.1. Taxonomy (NCBI): domain Eukaryota; kingdom Viridiplantae; phylum Streptophyta; class Pinopsida; order Cupressales; family Taxaceae; genus Torreya; species Torreya grandis. The sequence continues at coordinate 284,139 of JARHVA010002663.1, read as the reverse complement.
CACTTGAGGATTGTGCAGTTTTTGGTGGTTTTCCCTTCACCTTCTTCGCTCAAGAGTCCTTGAAAGGGTACATCTTGTCATAATTCTAACATTTTTTTAAGGATCTCTACAGAGTCTTTGATCTTCCCACAGACTTCGAGTGCTTCTTTCCAATGTTTCACTTTGTAATATACCTAAGGAATGGTAAATTAGTAGCATATATAGTAGAATAATGAATAGTAGTGAATAGTAATGAAAAATAGTTTAATACCACATGCATAAGAATAAGGAGTTGGGTAGATTAGAATAGTATAAATAAGAGGGCATAGGCCATTGTAATATATCCAAATAAATATCAATCAATTAGAGTATTACTCTGATAAGGAGGAAACCCCCTTGAAGTGGCAAATGATTGTGGAGTTATTCCTTCCCATCAAAAAAAAATATTATATTAATATAATCAATATTTTGAGTATTAGTCGTAAGAGGTTCTTAACATTTGGTATCAGAAATCTTTTCAAGGCCATTTCTATTTTTTTTTCTGTTTTAGCTGGACATTATGAAGTAGGAGTTTGTAGTTTTGTTTACAATATGTTCTCACTTTGTCTTAATGGTATCTTAGTGATCAGAAAGTGGATAAAAGTTGAGTTGGAAAGAATATTATTTTTGAGAAGTTTTTGGGAGTGAAATTTTTTAGGATTATAAAAGTATTGTGGTGAGTGTTTTTATTACAGAGATATTTGGGAGTTTCATGGAGCAAGTCCAAGAAGTGCAAATTTCTATTTTTTGTCCTCTAAAAAACTCAATTGTTCCTCTTCAAATTGATCTCACATGATAGCAAATTAAGCCAAATAATTTTTGGGTTTGATGCATTTCATCCCTAGCTTTCCATAACATTTTAAAATTTTGAATTTCATTTAAGTATTGTAAAAGTTATTACAGTTTTAGTAACTACTGCTATGTATTAAATTTTTTTTTGTCATGGAGCCTTCCATTTTATCTAGAGCGATGCATTCATTAAACAATATGCATGCTAATTTAGATATACTTGAGCTTCACTTCCATATAACCACACAATATGATGAGGAAATTAATTCATGATTAGATTGAGAGCATAAGTATAGCGAATTGTATGTGGATTCATTTCTTATAGTTGAAGAATATGAAGCAAAGATAACTACATAGCTGAAATTATAAGATACTTGTAGAGCATGGTATGTTGATCACTTTGGAGAGATTAATTCAGTTGATTTTCTCTTCTCCAAATCATCCCTCCACACAACAAAAACTTCTTTTTTTTGTCCTCAAATAATTATAACAATTTGATGCATTCTTTGATGGGGTTAGTCACTGTAAACAAAATATGTGTACAGAACAATGCTAAGGGGGATGGCATGTATCCTCAGTTCATCAGGCTGACTATTTTGAGCACCCTTGCTCTCGTTTTGAGGAGATGATCACCATGCTTCAAATTGCACAGTTGCTCGTGTTCAACTTGTTGATGTACATACTCACATCCCAACATAGGGATAAGAAGTGGAAGTAGAAAATGACACATGGACGTGCCTCCATTTAATCTTGTACATATTTTTTATATGTAATTCTTCGCATGTTTTGAGGATGAAACATGTCAAGGGGGATTGAATATAATATATCTTTATAGGGTTATATATTGTATATTGGGGGTAGAATAGTAGTAGAATGTAATAATAGTATGAATAGTAATGTATTAGGGGAATAATCCCACATGCATAAAAATAGAGTGAGATATATTAAAATAGTATAAATAGAGGGGCATACACCATTGTAAGATCAAATAAAATATAAATCAAATAGAGTATTACTCTGATAAGGAGGTAGCTCTCTCGAAGTGGAAAATGATTGTGGAGTTATTCCTTCCATCCAAAAAAAAATATTGTATTCATATATCAATATATTTAGTATTTCAGTTATATGAGTGTAGAGGTTCTTAACACACTTGGCTCATCATTGTGAGAGACCTTGCATGATCAAGGCATCATTACTCTGATAAATTTTCACAGAATTACTTCTCATCTCCTTTGATAACAAAGTTGCCACTACATCTTTTAACTTCAACCTTAATGTAGTGTTAGTGATAGCCATCACCAAATTATATGAGTTGGGAAAAGATCACAACAATGTGATACACCTTTCTTCATCATCCGTCTTCACATCCATAGATGTCCACTGACTTACCACAATTTTAAAGGTGTTCAAGTGATCTACAAGGCAAGTGCAATTTTTTTCATGGGAAAAATTTGTTTACTAGTGACTTGGGCCTAATACAAGGTGGCCAACTTGTTCCACAGTCACAATATTTTCAGTTGACACATTAAATGAAATTGAATTCAATAAACATAGTCTGATATAACTTTGTGCTTTCCTATCAACTTTATCCCACTCTTTTAGTTTCATTCCAGTGGATGTAGTGTCTCCTATGGTAATCTACTGATATCTATTCACCAAGAGATCTTCCATCTTGAGCTTCCACAATTTAAAGCTCTAAACATTGAATTTTCAACTTCCACTGTAGTTCTCCAGTCATCTTGTTCACACACGATTCTACTGCAAAACTCCCACTATAAGGAAAGCATTTATCGCAAGTGATTCCAACTTCTACAGAGGTAACCTAGGTCTGATACCAAATGTTGGGAATATAATTATGATCACAATAAACAAACACATTATAAAGTTTTGCTAATATGAATCTAACACAAGCAAAGAGAAGATGACAAGTGCATGCACAAACACAAAATAGATTCATCACATGAGAAAATATTTCAAGTAAAAAACACAACACAACAACGTGCTTGCATTATAAGATAAATTGGATGTCTTACAATGTTATGATCAAGTCAAAAGGCTCTATAAACTTCATATACAACTTTACTACATATTTGAATACACACACTTGATCGTGTGTATTCAACATTCTAAAATCTCTATTACACATCTTATGCAACTCTAATTTTGAGCTCTCTACTTCTTCCTTTGCATAACAATGTCTTATAATAGACAATTCACTTGCAATGTGGATATTGTAGTATAATTTATATGCACTGACTATCATGCCAAGTGAACAATGTGTAACAACCTGTAACAGGTCTGTGTTAAAGCCCATGTGAATGTTGCTAACACCTCTTTAGTCTAATAGTTTCAGTGAGTTTAGAACACCTTTTGATAACCTTTCATTGCTCTACATTTTACATAGCTTCGTGCAGCTCCTTACTGCAACTCAACCACTAAGCACCACTTTGTAATCTCTTAGAGTGCATTAAAACTATGTAGAGTGTCCTATGCAAATTTTCCATCATTATCACATGTTGACAACCTTGTGGAACTACCAAGGGCAATCTTCATGCAATACTGTGGAACCATTCCAACTTACCCAACCAAGTCGCTCAACATCTTGTGCAACTAAGTACTTTCACAACACACCTTACACAACATGTCAACATGCGTGGATAATCACTATTGTAAAAACTCATGCAAATTTGAGATGTTTCCAAACAAAACAATGGGTAGTGAGAGTAATGGAGAAATTTTTTCCTTGGAAAATATCATTGTCATACAAAACTAAATTGTTCACCATATTTAAGGTATCAAAGGCTAAGTCTTATTGAATTTCATGTTCCACTGTGCTTACAAGCATGAAGTGCTCAATAGATTGTGTGTGATTTTATTCTTTAATCTCCACTTGGTCTCTCCTATCACAATAGCTTCAAATTGCACACAACCAATCAACAACAAAAAACATTCACACACATGGAGTTTTTCACCATGTCTCTAATACCACATGTTAGGAATAAATTTCCTACAGTGCAAGTAATTAAAGTGGAAATAAACAAGCTACAAAACATAAGATAAAAAGGGAACACATTACACAGAGATCACATGGAAACCTTACAATGTGTAAATAAAACCATGGGGAAAAATGGTAGATTCTAGACTTAATTAACACAACATAAACTCTCTTCTACAAAAGCTTCATAACAACTCCATCAGTGCTAACATACTAAGCACTCAATGCTTTCACCTGAAGCATTCAGGTTGTGAACTAAACTAAACTAGCCTACAAAATCCAACCTCCAAGCATGCTTGCATGGATCCACTAATTAGATGAATTAAAATAGAAAGATTATGCGATATTAATAGCATTTACAACATGAGAGAGAGAGGGGGGAGAGAGAATAAATAGTGTCACCAATAAATTAGTCACAGTCCATGTGGGGTGAACAATGATCATCAAAAGTTGTCTGTCTTCATGTGCAAGGGTCAAAAAAATGGTCTTTCCACTTTAGACAAGATCCAACCCACTTTCATGTGGATCCAAACATTGTCTTCTGCTCCGCAAGTGAGGACAACCATCAATAGTAAACAACTTGTCTTTTTATTCCATGTGCATACCAAAGTACAAAAGGTGTTGCAATTACCTTTTGACTTTCTACACAAATGTGAACCATGGGTTCCCTTAAAAATTTGACCTATACCAAGCTTTTTATCTTTTGCACCATATGACAACACCCATGTGACTACCAAGGACAAACCCATGTGCCTTGGTGGAATGCTACTCACTAATCCCATTACATCAACCTGATCACTCATGAGATACCCTCCATTGGCCCCTGCCACATCGACCACAAGCCACATCACTAACCATCTGCATCACCAATAGGCCATGTCATTATGAATAGTGCCTATAAATAATGATTCATGAATAGTGACTTCACATCCTAACATACTTCCACTTGAAGTTAATATACACATGATTTACCACACTTGAGTATTCTACAACTAGATGCTCATTTATGCCCTCTGCTACCCTAAGATAAACCTAGGAAAAGTTTTCTTGCACTACTAAAGCTTATCTATCTTGACCGGATTTGTCAATATTTACTCCTCCATAGAAAATTTTAGTATTGAAATAAAAAATCACTTCTCCACATATAGACCAATCCTCTAATCGATATTCTGCCATGAACCACTCACAACTCCCACTACTTGGAAATATCCAGTTTAGTGCTCACCATGGAAACACAAGGTTTCTTACTCCTGATGAATCTAATACATAAGATAACATGTCGTATCATCTTCTGAGACTATCCTGGGAAGACAACTCAAAATGAAACAAGTGGGGTACTTCCTTTCTCTCCCATCCTTGTGAATCTCCATTGTTGGTTTGCTCCTTTTATCACCTTCATTTCATGTGTCTCTACTGAGCCATGAAATCAACAATCATGTTGGGGCCTAAATCTAACATGTCACAACACATAGCAATAACCTCTATTAAACACTTGGCTCTCCATTAATGTATTGATATTCCTATACTAAATTTGTGGTACCAACACCAATTTGTACAATGATTTCATGCAAACCAACAAATTTTTACCTCAACCTTTTATTTATCTCTCCCTAAGAGAGATCACCATCTAATGAATCAGACTGATCCAACTCCTTGAATAACAACTAGTGCATGTAGCACTCTTGATAGTAGTGTAGAGAGAAGATATCATAAAAGTCAAAACCAGACTTCTCCACATATCCTTCAAGTTATCAACATGACACAAGTGAACCAATCACAGCTCCAGGAAAGTCATCACACTACTTGGTGCATCACTACATCTATCGAGTTTTCAAGCCTTAAAAATGCATCTGAAATGCATCATGTTTTACCAAATGTTTTCAAAACACCAACTCATGTGCCTCCAGTGTTAGTCTATGCATTGATCTAACTAGCCAATTACACAACCGTATACACAACATTCTAGTACCCTGAGTTAAATGGTCAACACTGGCCTTCTCCTTCCAGGAACACCAAGTCTCAACTGTTCATTTGCATCTTCATCTTCATCTTCCTCAACTACTTTAAAATAGGTACAATTTTAGGTTTCTCTGTACCTCTTTCCTTTGTATGGATTTTTATTCTTCTACATGTCGATGAATAACATGTGGTCAGTAGGATACCACATCAACACCCCTTCTATTTTTTGCCAAGAACCATATGAGCTCATGCCTTATCTTCCACATCCTCCAAAGGAGTCTAGCTTGCTCCTCAAGATGTAAAGTTGCTTCTCCATCAAGAACATTATGTAGGCTGTTGACTTAGCTGGTAAACCTTTTTAGATTTCTCCTTCAATCTTCTACGGGCTTCTCGTCAAAAACATGAAGAGATCAAGATCTTCACCAAGAGATCCTTCACGTTTTTCCACATAGAGATACCTGCCAAAAAATAAAATCTCTTTTTTTCTTCTTTAATCTTCACTTGGTCTCTTATCTTATCACAATAGCTTAAACGTACATACAAATAGCCAACAACAAAAAACACTTACACACATGGAGTTTTTAAACATGGCTCTAATACCAGATGTTAGGAATAAAGTTTCTACAGTACAAGTAATTAAAGTAGAAATAAATAAGCTACAAAACATAAAACAAAGAGGGAGCACATTACACAAAGATTATGTGAAAACCTTACAATGTGCAAGGAAAAACCACAAGGCAAAATTACAACTTCCAAACTTTATTAACATAACACAAACTCAATTATACAACTCCTCCATAACAATTCCATTAGTGATAACATACTAAGCACTCAATGCTTTCACCAAAAGTATGTAGGTTGTGAACCAAGCTAAACTAACCTACAAGATCCAACCTCCAAACATGCAAGCACAAGGCTTGTATGGATCCACTAATTGGATAAATTATAATAGAGAGCTTATGCTATATTAATAGCATTTACAACATGAGAGAGAGAGGGGAAGAGAGATGATGAATAGTGGCACCAACAAATTTATCACATTCCATGTGGGGTGAACAATGATCATAAAAAAATATTTGTCTTCATGTGCAAGGGTAAAAAAAATGGTCCATCCACTTTAGACAAGATCCAAGCCACTTCCATGTGGCTCCAAACATTGTCTCCCACTCCACAAGTGAGAACAAAAAACAATAGTAAATAATTTATTTTTTTATTCTATGTGCACACTGTCAGGAACCTAGAACAATAAACATGCTCCGATGCCTACTTAGTTAGGATCTTGCTCCACCAAATAGAGCACATATGATTACTTTTTGTATTAGCAACTAAACACGAAATTTAACCAGAATCAATAAGTAACTAGAAATACGAAACAACGCAAGAATTGAGAGACAATACACAATTGTATTAATAATCACTCAGAAGAATATACAATAAAGAAGATGCCACTTCTTCTTCCACCTCAAAGGTTCGCCACACCTCAAGACCTTCTTCCCTCTCTCTCTTGGTCACAACAATCAACTCCAATACAGAATTGATGTTCATCTCTCCAACCAATCAGTAACGCGCTGTCAGTTCACCAAGTACACAACCGTACTCCAAGTAGATCTCCTGCTCTCTACTGCTACCTACAAATCACTAGACCTTACTCACCATTGTAGATCTCCTATAGAAAGTCATGTACACATGCTGACCAAGATCATACACATACGAAGAACCCTTCTGATTCTCCAAACCAGTACCCACCTTAGTACTATGGCACTAGGAGGAACACACCATTGCTCTCTTCTCTCTGAAGGATCTTATTGCTCTCTTACTCACTAACTACAAGTTTACAATACAGCCCATGAGTCCATATATAGATCTCATGCTTACAATAATTAGACTAACCTAATTACAATAATTAGACACGCAACTCAAGACTAAGACTAGCCTTCAACATGCAAACTAACAGTCTCAAAATAGACTCTCTGGACTCAACATGCAAACTGTCTGTTCTCGCACAGGGTGCCAACGTCGGCTCCTCCATGACCGATGTTGGCCGACTGGTAACCGACGCCGGTTGCTTCTTCACTGCCATCTGACCGACGTCGATTGATCAGACCGATGCCAGTTTCCCTGTAATTGATTCTGCAACTCCCTGCAACTCTGTATCCTCCGTAACTTCTTCTGTTTGCATCCTAGTGAAGCTTTTAGCTCCACAACCTAACAATCTCCCACTTGAAGATAAATAGCTGTACCTGTACCTGTACCTGCACACCGTCTAAATTATTTCCTGGCTTGTATTCCTCTTCAAGATCAATCTTGAAGACCAACCACCACACAACCTGTGATGCTATCCCTGTCATCAAAGTAACCTGCCATATCCGAACCTACATATCCATGTAGTGAAGAACTTGACCCTGCATAACAAGAATCTCTACTGCTAGTCCCACTGAACTTCCCTCCAGTACTCCTCTGAATTGGCTCCATACTTTCTGACAACCCCCACTGCTTGGAAAAACTCAGGTCTACACTAGACCTCATGTGATTTCGAACCCTGTTTCAAGTTAAGCTTGAACTGTCCAGCGCTTGGTGTGCTTTCCGATTCTGCATCCTGCATCATGAACCCTGCCAACACCGTCTTCACATTAGCTCCCACTAGAGATAAAATCTCCATGTCTCTTATGCCAAATAATTTTGCTACTCCAAAATCTTCATGACACGCCTCTGAACTAACCTTACCTTTAGCTCAGTAAATCCCTGTATATACAAACCTGCTAGCAAATAACCCACATACAATAACTGGATAATGTTGCAATCATCATCCACCTGGTAAGACAAACACAATAGTTACACTGACATTGACTGAAGCCATGCTTAGTCATCCACCTGTCAAACCTGTACCACTGTCCTGCAGCTTCCTCAAGACCATATGCCTTGGCCTTCTGTCTCTTGTGTCCATCCACTCTCTTCTTTAACTTGGGAATCCATTCTGTCTCTCAGTGCTTACTTCCAGCTGACAACTCTACCAACAAACACCTGTTTGGTTCTTCTCCAAGGACTCACACTCCTCATCCATGCCAAGCTCACACTGTATCTGGATTCTACCTGCATTGCTTCTTCCATCTTCCTGATTCTTGACCATCAATAAGCAATATAAAGAAGGTGAACAACGAATATGAGGTTCACTTACCCTTTCTAACCTCAATATGAGCATTTGAGACTTGTTGACATCTTGCTGTCTGCCCACCATCCGTACCAGTGACCGATCTCGGCCATCTCCTAATATGCTCCCGACTGATGTCGACTCTCTGTACTGACCCTGACTATCGACGTCATTTCCCTGGCCAACGTCGGTGTCCCTCCTGTCGACGTCAGTTCCTTCATGACTGATGTCGGTCTTTTTTATGTTGACATCGGTTATTGTCTGACTGACGCCAGTACCTGTGTTCGTCTGTGAGTGATAACTTTTTATCTGCGAGCTCTCCATGGATCAAAATCTTGATCAAATCAACCCTACTCTGCTCAGAATAATTCAATTTCTTCACCTGATCTCTGTCCGTCATCTCCTCCATGAACACCAAGGGTTTCCAGTTTTTTAGCTTGTCAAAGACATCAGACTTCCACTTCAAAACCTGCATTCTCCTTCTATATATGTGACTAAGCCTATAAAGCCACATCTCTGCAACAGAAGGTGAATCAACAATATAAGTAGATAGATAAAGGATACCTACTTTTTTACCACCATATAATTCAAGTGTATCCGCTGTGAGAGTTACAGTGCATCTCTCATCACCCAAATTTCTTAAAGAAATTAGACTCATCTCCAAGACTGGTACCTGCATGACTTCCTTTAACCACTGTGTGTCATCCGTCTACAATTTCAGTTTCACTTCCCCTTCGTCAATCATCTGACAAGGCTCTCCAACCCCTAAATAAATCTTTCCAAAGTCTCCAAAGACATACCCATGAAAAGATGCTCTATTTCGGGCTGCATGGAAAGAGGCAAAAGAATCTGTAAACAAAGATTCCACTTTATCCAGAACATCCTGTGCAACATCACCCGCAACATATGCTTCTACGCGTTGATCTTCTACCGACCAACAATCTCTTTTTACCTGCTCTTTCTTTCCATCAATCAGACCATTTGTGCTATTCAGTTTCTCCATTCGTAGCTTACTTTCTTCTGCCATTGCTATACTCTCACTCAATTTGAAACTCCTGTGAGTGACCTGTAATAAAAAACACTACCAAATCTGAAACCACCTGTTAGTTAATCCAACCAAAAGCTCTGATACCACTTGTTGGTATCAGCTCTTGAACCTACAACTAAGGCTCTGATACCACGTGTCAGGAACCTAGAACAATAAACATGCTCCGATGCCTACTTAGTTAGGATCTTGCTCCACCAAATAGAGCACATATGATTACTTCTTGTATTATCAACTAAACACGGAATTTAACCAGAATCAATAAGTAACTAGAAATACGAAACAACACAGGAATTGAGAGACAATACACAATTGTATTAATAATCACTCAGAAGAATATACAATAAAGAAGATGCCACTTCTTCTTCCACCTCAAAGGTTCGCCACACCTCAAGACCTTCTTTCCTCTCTCTCTTGGTCACAACAATCAACTCCAATACAGAATTGATGTTCACCTCTCCAACCAGTCAGTAACGCGCTGCCAGTTCACCAAGTACACAACCATACTCCAAGTAGATCTCTTGCTCTCTGCTGCTACCTGCAAATCACTAGACCTTACTCACCATTGTAGATCTCCTATAGAAAGTCATGCACACATGCTGACCAAGATCATACACATACGAAGAACCCTTCTAATTTTCCAAACCAGTACCCACCTTGGTACTGTGGCACTAGGAGGAACGCACATTGCTCTCTTCTCTCTGAAGGAGCTTATTGCTCTCTTACTCACTAGCTACAAGTTTACAATACAGCCCATGAGTCCATATATAGATCTCATGCTTACAATAATTAGACTAACCTAATTACAATAATTAGACACACAACTCAAGACTAAGACTAGCCTTCAACATGCAAACTAACAGTCTCAAAATAGACTCTCCGGACTCAACATGCAAACTGCCTGTTCTCGCACAAGCTGCCAACGTCGGCTCCTCCATGACCAATGTCAGCCGACCGGTAACTGACGTTGGTTGCTTCCTCACTGCCATCAGACCGACGTCGGTTGATCAGACCAACATCGGTTTCCCTACAACTGATTCTGCAACTCCCCACAACTCTGCATCCTCCGTAACTTCTCCTGTTTGCATCCTAGTGAAGCTTTTAGCTCCACAACCTAACACACACCAAAGTCCAAAAGGTGTTGCCATCACCCTTTGAATTTCTTCACACATTTGAACCATGGGGTCCCTTATAAATTCGACACATACGAACTTTTTTATCTTTTGCACCATGTGATAACACCCATGTGACTACCAAGGACAAACCCATGTGCCTTGGTGGAGAGTTACACCCCACTCCTATCACATCAACAAGATCACTCATGGGATACCCTCCATGGGCCCCTACCACATCGTCAATCAACCACATCACTCACAAGCCATATCACTAACCATCCACATCACCATCAGGCCATGTCATCATGAATAATAACCATGAATAATGCTTGTGAATAGTGACTTCACATCCTAACACAACACACCTTATACAACATGTCAAAATGTGTGGATAATTACTATTATAAAAATTCATGCAAATTTGAGATGTTTACCAACAAAATAATGGGCAATGAGAGCAATGGAGAGAATTTTTCCTTGGAAAATATGGCTTTGTCACACAAAACTAAAATTTTCACCATATTTAAGGTATCAAAGGCTAAGGTTTACTAACTTTCATGTTCCACTGTGCTTTGAAGCGTGGAGTGCTTGATAGATTGCATGCAATTTTCTTCATTGGAAATTTGAAGAGATGCTTGGGTTCTATCTTATACCATACCTACTTGGACATTTCAATCCAAGAGGTTATCTTAGTCTTTTGCCCAAATATATTTGACAACTGTTGACCAAAAAAGCAAATTTTTATTGGAGGGATTTGTGGAATCATGACCTTCAATAATGGCACACTTGGGGTGATTTTACATAGATCCAAATTAAAATATAGTGGACAAACTCAAGCTTATCATGACCTTTGTAGATTGATATCCTAAAGCTTTCTTCCTAGATTACAACTCAAAGAATCATGACCTTTTTGAAGAAATTGGAAATGGGGAAATGGGAAGAACCACATTACATGGATTTTTTTTATCACTCATTGACACTTAAAATATTTCTTTGCATTCGAACAAGAGGTGGGGATAATGGAACCAAAACAAAATTAGTAAAGGAAGCTTCATGTTTGTTTTAAAATCACAAAGTTCTTTTGAACACCAAGCTTTGGGCGGTTGACACTGTACCAAGGCATGATAGTCAAGAGAAGACATTAATAAATATGGGTTATAGATCATTCATCATCTAGAGTCACAGTAGAGGAAATTGTTTATCATGTGTTTTGGAGATGTCCATAAAAAATCATTTGTTGGTCTTGGTCTTAAGCTAAATAATGTTAGTATTTTTTGTATGTTAGATGTAAACTCACCTTGTTGTGTCCCTTGGGTCATTGGTTGTTAGTATACCTTCGATTGCTTGTGGTTAGGGTTATTTATATCCATGAGACATTGTGTTCTGGCCTTCCTTTGTATTCTTTCTTATTGAATGTATTTTTGTGATACCTTGGGATTTAGGTCCACTTGGGCTTATCTTGGTATGGTAGAATCATCGTGGCCTATTTTTATGAATAATAGGCAGTAGATGTATATCATAATATTCTAAACTTAGGTGGGTTATCATGTTTAAATAAATGAACTATGGGTCACCAAAACTCAGAGGCACCAACTTGACATCCAAATCATGGACTTTGGCATAACAATTAACACATTACACCTATCCTACTAGGTCTCAAGTTCAAACTTGAAGAAGCCCAGGAAAAAATCACTTCTATTGTGTCACTTGGCCTCGATGACCCAAACATACTAAGAATGGAAGGATAATATTTTTTGTAGGGTACCTAATTAAACACTACCAAATGGTGGTAGATGCATCATAGGTGTCAAAAAACCCACACATGACATATAAAAACTTTAATTTGATTATGGACGAATGATTATTTTTAATAAATAGGATTTCATGAGCCATAAGTGGAGCATATTTTTCCCATTTCAAAGAATTTATAAGGTATTATCGGTTGTTATGATTTGATGGTAAAATTTTCAGTCTTTGATGAAAAATTATTAATGTTATATAAAAATATCTTCAAATTTTGATGTTGTGATGCTCAATGGGGATAATTATTTTCATTTTTTTGATATACAGAGAAATTAGTTACATCTCCTTAATTATTTCACCATGGTTAAGGGTTTGATTCTCGTGAGAAATCAATATATCCCCAACTCTCATTGGTAAACTTAAACTGGTGTGAGGGAGACCCTTTGAGGCATAGGGTTAAAAATGTCATCCTCATGTTGGCAACGTAATTAGTAGATCCAATCAGTCTACTGGGTGCGCTCAAATTATTTTCATTTGCTAATCACATCTTGATTATGGTTAAGATGGCACCAAAAGATTCAGGGCTCTCATGAACATACATTCTTAAGTTAGAGATAGATGTTACAAGCATCAACTAATGTGTGGGTAAGATTTAGAAGATAGAGATGGATGGATGATCTCATAGTCCAAGATTTCAAATATATTGGATGCTCAAATATCCATGTGGAGTCAAGGGATGATTAACCCAAATGCAAAGGAAATAAATTAGTGCCATGGTGGCACAAGCAATGCCACAACTTAATGACCTTTGAAAAATGAATTCAAGGTAGACATTGTGTTTTATGAAGGAGAGATGGATACACACAAACTCGATAATTGATTTTACAAAATTGAGATATATATCAACCTTTTTCAAGTAAATTTAGCACAACTAATTTATTTTACATGCCTTAAGCTCTTTAGTCATGTACTCGATGAAAAAATTATGTACATTATTTGGGTTCAAAAAAGCTGTTAAAAATTACTAAATAGGAGCAATATAAAAATAATAATCAAATCTCAGATATAACATAATTTTATGAAGAAAAACATGATAAAATGAAAATAATATAGGCAATGTAAGGAAAATGTGTGCATGAATACACCACATAATTCATGAGGCAAACAATCCAATTGTGATTGTGCACACAAGATCATAAGTGAGGGAGTGCTGATGGGTGTATATATAAGATGAGCCAAGCACTAAGTAAGGAGTTGGACAGAAGGAAATGAGAACCAAGAGAAGTTCCGAAGCACAATGGTAAGGAGGAGACAGGTTGGAGGTTTGACCATTGATCATGATGGAGCAATGAGGAAGGTTGCCCCTTGGTGGTTACATGAGACAAAGGTCTAGCCACAAGAGGACACATGGAAGTTTGTATGATACATCTGTTGACTCTCTTGATCTATCATCTTTCTATAAAGAGATGCATTTGTTTTAGGGAGAGGAGGTATATTAAAATTAAAGAGGGTATACTACCATTTTGTTAAAGCAATATATTATGGGATGAATAGATTTTTAGGGTGTTAGCTAGAACAAGCAATAATACATTACGTGCAAATCATGTCACCATTCACATTGAATTTGTGTTATAAATTTATGTTTTTGGGTTTTTTAAGTGGCTAAAATTTGATTGTTTTTGTCAACTTTGAAAACACAAAGTCATAGTCCTATGTTTTCTGACATAAACTTGGCACAAAGTTGATGTGACTAAGAAATCTTAGTCTCATCGACTTTATGGCGATTTGACATTGTAAAATACACAATCATGTTTTAGCTTCATTCACATTTGTGAAGAATTTGGAAACTCAATTTCATTGCTAATAAACTACTAATTTATTAAAAAAAAAAAAAAAAAACTAATTATTTGTAATTATAAATAATTATTTTTAATTACAAATAATATTTTTTTAATTATATGAATCATATTAAAATAATTTATAATCTAATTATTTTTGATTACAAATAATTATTTTTAATTGTTTATATATATATTATATTATTTATAAATCTATACATTATATTATTTTATAAATATACATTTTTTTATAATGAAATTACTTTACCATCAAAGTAGAATCACAACACTAGATAACAATATGATTAAAATCAAAACATAATAACCAATTCGATGGGGAAACGCCCAAAGCCTTATAATAAAAATATCATTCATAATATGATGATATAATACTAACCACTATTTCATATATATACCCTAATAATGCTATGAAAACGACCTAGGCCAACTACCAAAAATATTAAGCTAAAAAAAATGATCATTTGACTTAATTAAAGGTAATGCTAGCCACAAGTCAGCCACATATATCACAATACATGTAATGGGATAAGGGCATAACAAGCCCCCCCTTCAAACAAATGTTGTCCTCAACTTTGATGATCTTTGGATGCTTTAGTATGAATTCTTCATCCTCCCATGTCACATCCTCTCTCGATCAACTCTTCCACATGATAAAAGACTTAGTGATTGCCCTTGTCTACATCTACTTGAATTGAATATTGTTAATATATTTTGGTTTCAAGATGGTTATTCCTTATTCTTTAAGTTTTGGTAACTTTGATTAGATGGGAATCCTCTGACCAAAATTAGAAACAAGAAATACTAGGTTTTTTTGTTGATTGAGGCAACTTCTGTTGGTGTTGACTGTGTACCATGATTGCTCAAATTTGTGGTTTTACGTTCAAGGAAGAGGTGATGGATGGTAGTTGGTAATTAGACTATGCTCTAAATAGAGTCCTTTTGGAAGAAGTGTCTCTCTTAAGTAGCCTTTCTATTGGCATATCATCAATAAAACTGAATAATTTTCCACCTTTTCCTGCAACTCTAGTGGCATTTACACATTTGAGTCTTTTTATTCCATTAAAAACAATTGTGCTACAGGCCCATTGATCCATTTTTGAGAATATTTTTCATTTGAAGAGAGTTTACCATCTTCAATGACTTTGTACACAACCCTCTCAACTCAAACCTCCAGGCTTCTAAATGAAAACACATGAATAATTCTAGGAAGTTCATCTCGATCATGCCCAAGGTTGTGAGCCATTAGACTCCCAATACAATATCAACTCCTCCCATAGGACTGTAAAACATGGGGCTATGTAATATGTAGTCCCCCATAATGATTTTAAGACTACGACATTTTCCTGAATAATTAATAGTACACTATCTGCAACTTTGCTTTGAAATTTTGGTGTTGGATAAACAAAATTGTTTAAATGTGAAGCCAAATTATCATTGATGAAGTTGTGAGTAATTATCGAGTTAATCAATAGATGCATTTTTTTCCAATAAATTTACTACCTTGAGATTTTATGGGGTGCTAACCCCTGATAACAAATGATAAAAGATAGTTAGGAATCTTCGGACTATAACTCATCAACATCTACCACTACTTTTTATTCATCCTCTTCTTATTCATTGATGTCCTCAATGGATAAAAATTTCCTTTTGGCACATATATGTCCTCAAATATATTTGTTATCACAGTTAAAACATAACCCTTTTACTCTTTTTTACTCAATTTATTGGGGTAATCATGTTAGCTGAAGAAATGATGGTGCTGATATGCTATTATCATTGATGCTAGTGAATGCATGCCTATTGTTAGCCAATAATTATTCCTTTGCCTTGCATGAAATGATTATATACTTAGAGACTTTAAGTCGATTAAACATGTGTACCTTATGTTTAATGTGGTCCTTGAAACTGTCTAGAAATAAGTTGTTCAATTTATCCTCTATAATAATCTCCACTCACAAGGATGTGTTCTGTGACTAATGAATATAATCTATGATTGACTTTGTTCCCCACTTTTTTTACAATTAGTTTAAGTAATTATCCATCACACTACTACTATAGTGCATATGCAACTCCTCTGTAAAAACTGACTAGGTGACATTGAGAACTTTATTCTTTTGAGCACAAAGCCAACAATACCAAATGAATTGATTAGGTTATATATATATATATATATATATATATATATATATATATATATATATGTATATGTATATATGTATACATATATATATACACACACACACACATATATCTATATATATGTATATATACATTTTTACACACACACACACACACACACACACACACACACACACACACACACACACACACACACACACACACACACACACACACACACATATTCCATTAGCACATTTTTTCCACATAGGATCTAATCTTTATAAAAGGTTTATCCATTTGGTTGATCCAAATGACTAGATCCTTCCCATAAAACTTACACAGTTCCACTTTTGGCATCATGTTTCACAACTATGATTTACTTGGATTGGGCTAGTTAGAAGATGCACCCTAGTTGGGTTGTGCATTGGTAATTGGTGGTTGATTTTGAAATCCTTTTTAAGGCCATCATGATCTTCATCAATTCTGCAGTGATGTTTCTCATATCTCCTTTGGTGTTTTCCACATCTCTTTTGCTGGCCATATTAGACTATATGTTTGGCACACTATACTCAAGCTAGCTCACTTTGTGATATGTTGAAAAAAACCCTTTAATAGAATATCTACTGATCCCTAGTTATATCTCCATCTCCTATTTGTTAGGGATTTTTTCTAGAGTTTTAGAATAATTTCCTCGGCCCCCATTGTGTGGTCATACCATTCAATGATTGACAATGCAACATTTTCACCTTTAATCAACTTTGACCTAAATTTGACCAAATAGTTTCAAACTTAGGTCGACATCAAATCCAAAAATGTAAAGAACAAACTCCTACTATGTTTTTGTGAGATTTTAAAAATGTAAAGAAAGCAAACAAATCTTAAAACTGTAGCCTATAGATAACATTAGGAAAAACCATAAAATCACAACTCTTTCAAAAATGATCACATAACCCTATTTTTTTTGTAACTTCCATGAATGATTCTTTAACTTCAATAAAAAAATTAAAGACAAATTCCTAAAATTGTGGCCTATAGAGCGAATATAGGAAAAACCTTAAAATTGTAAGAAATTTCTAAAAATTGATCACAAAACCCTGAATTTTTTTAGCATCCTTCAATAACTCTCCAACTTTAATGGAAAAAAAATGTAAATTTTTTATCAATGCTTTGTGAGATATAGGAAAAGCCTCCAAATCAGGGTTTTGATCACCCTTTTGCCCAAATTGAAGCTCTGATACCACTTGTAATGAAATTACTATATCATCAAAATAGAATCACAATAATAGATAACAATGTGATTGAAATAAGAGAAAAATAATGAAACATATCACTAAACCACTTTGAGGAGGAAACCTATACAACCTTATAATAAGAATATAATTTTCAATATGATGATCTAATACAAACCAATACCACCTATATATATCACATAATTATGCCATGGAAACACCCTAGGTCAACCCTACGATAATTTTATGCTAAATAAATGATCATATGACTCAATTAAAGGTTATGCTAGCCATGGTTGGACTACATGTATCCCAATCTAGACAATAGACTAAGGGTATAACATTTTTATTCTAAAATTATTTTTTATTATATATATATATATATATATATATATATATATATATATATATATATACACACACACACACACACACACACACATCACCATTCAAAATAATTTATTACAATTTGACAAAAAATAAGATATATTTTATTTAGAAAAATGATATATACAATAATGTCGTAGCTGAGAAAATGAATATTTTATCATCTATAATATAATAACATTGGAGGGATGAAATTCATGTATAAATCCTTCCAAAATATAAATAAACAACTATGACTATCAGTTGGACCTTAATCTATATCACAATCATCATCTATCATGATATCATCATGATCATCATTTATCAATGCATTGTCTATGTCACGTCCATGCATGAACCCCTCACTGTAGCCAAGATCATCTTCATGATCTTTTCTTCAAAATCAAGGCCATCAACTATCATAGATGGTTTCTTGGGATACAAAGTCACAATTCAATTATTTTTTAATAGCTTGAGGTTTAAAATTTGTTAAATAATTACTTAAAATTGTAAATAAAACAATTAGACACTATTATTTCTCAACTAAATAATGAATAATGTCCTATTATCACAAATCCCTTAAGATGATCCCACTTTTTGAATGAATCAATTTTTCATCTAAGGGTTTTTAGATACTTCCGCACTTGCATACTCATCTTGGAATCATAGAGCTTCTCTTGTAATAAAATGTAAACATTAAATTGAGGTCTCAATCAAAAGTTGTAAATTAACTTATGAAATTGTGTGTAGGCTATATTCACTCATTTAGCCCAAGAAATGAGTCACTATATTTCCCTAACTTAGTTTGGATTTGTGGGCCTTGTCTCGGCTACTTTTGACCCCTTCATTAATTTGAAAGTTTGTAAAAAAAATTAATCAATATAAAACAATAACAAATCTCTACATTTCATGGCTTTTTTAAAAACTTGCATGCAACTTGATCTCTATCCCGCTTGAGTCAATCATCACATAATTTATCCCAAGTAGATAATTTTATGATTGGTATAGATACTTATTTTTGGTACAAGATTCTTTTACATTAGGTTTTTTATGTGTTTTAGAACACTTGGTCCACTTTTGTATATTTGGCTATTTTCAAACACAATTAAGTCCAAATTATACTATCTCTAGCCTTGTTTCATATATATATTATAAAATTCGTATGTCATAAACTTCTATTCCTAGTCATCCACTTTCTAAGTAGACTCATCTCCATTCTAAGAATTTATTGTGCCTAGTATAGAATTAACAACCCGACGATTCTATCTCATATAAAATTGGTGGCCCACTGATTCTATCCCATACAGAATTAGAAGTCAAATGATTCTATCCCTTGGATTTTTGGGGGTCCTTCCATCTTGTATTGATATCTCACACCTTTGATTCCATTTGATACTTTATTCCATGGTTATCCTTTGTACATCTTGTCCTAGATATTCCTATACATACAAATCATTCCCTAGAAATGTATCAAGTGATATTTAAGTGATTCAAATGAAGACCCTTTTCTTAACTTTGAGCCACAAATTTATCAACTCTATTTATACACTTATTAGAGAGCTTGCACATTGAGTCTACCAAGCATCCATATCTCTCCAAGTCTTGTGCCATCATAATCTTGTATCAAGAATGTTCATCTAGTTGCATTGGATTTTTAATTATAGTCAATTCACATATAAAAAATAAATACATTGACTTTGATTTCAAGCATGTAAGATATGAATCTACAACTATTTGAGGGGGGCCCTGAGTTAGATAACCTTGCACACACTTAGCATTATCCTTCACACCTTCCTAATTAGTTATAGAATTAGAAATAGAGTAGAGGACACATTCAAAAACATGGTATAATTTTGACAGCTACAAGTAATACACATTTAGTAGCCTATCAATTTTACAACTTATGGATTAGGTGCAATGCCAATTTTTTCCTAGTGATAGTTGACAGTGGGATTTCACACATAGAAACATAGTCACTTGTAGATGCCATATCTAGTTATGGAGTTATAAAATAACAATCATGTCATATTCTATCTTTTTAGGTCTTTTCATTATTATTACATGATTTAGACATTTTTTTGTTTCGTTTGTTCCTATTTTTAACACATTAAGGTTTTTAATTATTGTTTTGGAATATGTACCTTAGATCATTATTATGACATATTTTTATCTTATTATGCATAGGATAATTACACATGTGCTAATTTTAGTTTAAAAATTTGTGTGAGCCTGATCTTTTAATCATCCAACTTAGGGTTTCATTAATTCTCATCCTTCTAGGATCTGATTTTTTATAATTTTTGATGACTGATTTCTCCCATGAATATTTTCCCTAGCACAATGTTTACATTCAAATTTATTTTTTATTTCAAGTTTACATCCACTTCTGAAAAAATTGTGAACTTTATTTGAATGCCTGCACCTTTTAAGGCTTCTCCTAGGGGTTGATTTCTGATTTTCCATTTTAGATTTAATTTTTATATTTACATATTATTTTGATTATTTTTATTTGGAAATGTTTCAAATTTGCATGAATATATGCAACATAAATGTGTGTAAGTTTGGTGTTGTGCAAGTTCTTGGTTGCATAGGATGTTACACAATTTGTTGCACAAGATGAAATTGTTGAGTAGTCTTATGTGTAGGTTATCTTTGGCACTTGTGCTAGGTTTTAAACATGTAAGGATGATGAAAAAGTTGTATAGGGTATTCCACATAGTTTTAGTCACATTTTATAAGTTTTTGAAGTGGTTCTTAATGGTTGAGTTGCAGTAAGAAGTTGCAAGGAGTTGTGCAACATGCAAAGTAATGGTTGAGTAATCTTGTGTGGAGGTTATATTTGGAACTTATTCTAGGTTTTCAACATGTGTGGATAATGGAAAATTTGTGTAGGTTATTATATGAAAATTTAGTCATATTTTATAAGATTATGATGTGCTGCTTAATGGTTTAGTTGCAGTAAGAAGTTGCAAGGAGTTGTGAAATATTCAAAGCAATGAAAGGTTATTCAAATACATTATAAACACTTTCACAAATGTATTTTTTATATTAAATAGGTGTTAACAACATATTGATGGCTCTCTAACATGAAATTTTTATAGATCATTACATGATCATCACACGTTGCAATAATCAGTGCATGCATATTATTATGCATTACAGAAATTATAAGTGAAGTGTCCACTATAAGATAATTATTCTTTGGAAGTTCATAGGATGTTAAACATTTGATTAAATATGATATGTGTAATAATTTTTTATGAATATTGAATACACATGGTCAAGTACATGAATTCGAATATATTACAAAACATTATATGCAAGCTACATAACCTTGAGACTTGAGCATAACACTATAAGATGTCAAATTTATGCTATAATTCAAGTAGGTTACTATGTTAGGTGTTTTACTCGAAATGGTTTTCCTAGGTGAAAATTATCTTTTGAATCTATGTGTGTGCTTTCCATATTCTCTACATGTGTTGATTCACATTATCAAAATTCTTAGTTGTGTTTGTTTATTATGTTCATAATTTTATTCTTACATTTGGAATAAAATCCTTGTAAAAATTTTAGAGGTTGGTATGGATTATGATAAACAATTTCATTATAGTGGGAGTCTTCTAGGATAATATTATATTAACAAGATGATTGGAAGTACCAGAGTGGAAATTGAAAAATTCAATGGTCATAATTTTGAATTGTGGAAGCTAAAGTTGAAGAATCTAATAGTGGATAGAGATATGTGAATTTCCATAGCATATAATGTACCCACTAGAATAAAGTCTAAAAAATGGGAGAAAGTTGATAGGAATTCATGAATCTTTATCAAACTATGTTGAATTCAATTTTAATGAATGTATCAGTTGAAATTTTTTTGAAGATTATATGGGACAAGTTGGGTATGTTGTTCTAGGCTAAATCACTTGAAAACAAACTTTTATTGCAAAATAAGTTATATGCATTATAAATGAGTGATGGTGACTCATTTGTAGAGAATTTGAATTCCTTAAACACTATGTTTGGTCAACTAAAATCTATAGAATTTAGCATGAAGGATGAAAATAAGTGAATCACATTGTTGTACTCTTTTTCTAAATTTATGGGATAATCTAGTGATGACTATCACTGGTACTACATCAGAGTTGAAGTGAGAAGATGTAGTGTTAGATTTATTATTAAAGGATATGAGTCTAAAGTATGTGTAAATTTATTAGACTAATGATGCCCTGACCATGTGAGGCCACTCAAAAGAACAAGGCAAGCTAAAGATTGGGGAGAAGTGCTCAAAGTCTAAGGAAAGATAAAAGACTCCAAAAATTTATTTAATAAATGTTGTAATTGCAATAAGACATGGTAATTTCATTAGGGATAAAGAGAAACAAAGGTGAAAAAGGGAAAACCACTAGAAAATGTGTAATCCTAAAGTGATAGAGACTCTAACGATGAAGTTGGAGATGTATATATTGTAGCCTCAAGCTCACACTCATGAAATAACATATGGTTGATCAAATTTGGAGACTCCTATCATATGAATTATACAAAGGATTGGTTATATGAATATGAATAATATGATGGTGGTTATGTATTTATAGGAGACAACTCAACCTACCAGATCATAGGGAGAAGAAGAGTGAAGTTGAGATTTAGAGATGGGAGGATCAAGACTCTCCCAAGTGTTTTGTTTGTTCATGAAATAAAGAGGAATTTAATCCTTACAAGTAAAATTAATGATGATGGTGTTTAGGTCTCATTAAATAGATACATGTAAAAAATGGTGCACAAAGCCATGGTATTTCTAGGGGTCATATATGTTTCTATCGCTAATTCGCTTTCTACATTCAAAAGATGAATAAAGAAACTAAAGAAATGGACAAGGCTAGAAGTACCTGGATAAAGATTGCGCACCGTAATCCAGACGTTTGTGGGCACCCCTCTTTGGCTGTGGAGGAATGACACCTGCAAGAAAAAGGAAACTTGGACAAGAAAATGTTAGATGGATAGGCAGTGGGTTGCCAAGCGAGAGCTTATTCCCGGAAGTGTGAAAACTTCCTCAAGGGAGGTCAACCCACTGATAACAGACAGATAAAGGACTAAGGAAATACAGAATGCCATAATATAGGAGTGATAAACAAACTAAAAATGAAAGAAAAGATCAATGGTTACCTGAAAAGAGTTATCGGGCTGATGACAGTTGCCGAGGTCGGTAATATTGTCGTCGTCGGTTGCCTGGTCTGCCGACTTCGGTTATCCTGCCGACGTCGGTCGGGGAAGTAACCGGCGTCGGTCGGGGCAGTGGCCTGTAGTCAGGTCTGGTCGGGTTTTCTGGACTGTGGATGGGTCTGGTTTGTGGACAGGGTCGAGACAGAGTTCAGGGACGACTTTGAATGGACTGGGAAATGGTCAGGTTCTGATTAGGTGCCCTGTACAGGGTCTTTGTTGGCAGGAGGGATGAGGGAGTTATCTGGGATTATACTGAAGGGGTGACAGGTGAAAGGGAGATGGACAGAGGACAGGGGACAGGACCTGAGAAGGCTTTTCAGCCTCTCAGGGGGTAGGACAGAGGACAGTGGGAGGCAGCAGATACCAACAACTGAACACTAAAGAAAAGAAATGAAATGAAATAACAGACTGTGCTTACCTTTCAAGCTTGCTGAATGAAGAGTGGAAGAGCTGTTGTTGAGGCCACAGAAGACTTTGCAAGAGGAAATCTCTGCTCAAGAATCCCTGCACCTGTTGCTGCTGTTGCACGAGGTCCAGAGGGAGAAGAAATGAATGCCAAAATGCCAAGAGAAATCTGTTTGCGAGCTCAAGGGGCCGGGGCCTGGAATGGATGCAGAAGGGAGTCTTGAAGGCTGCCGACGTCAGTAGTTTCGCCGACGTCGGCCGAAGGGTCGCCGACGTCGGCGGTGGCAGAATGGGGGCAGAGACTAAAAATAGTCTCTGCCCGTTCTTGCACGCCACCAGGTGAGGGATTGTGGGAAGAACGGTCATGAGGATGCTTAAATGGGTGCGGGAGGAAGATAATGAGAAGATTTGGCATAATAAAGGCTAAGAGGAAGGTGGAGGGATTCAAGGGAGGATCCAAGGTAGCAAGGGTGAGGTGGAAAGGGGGCCACTTAATTGAAATATTTAAGTTATTTCAATCAAATGAGTGGAGGGGACTAAGGCCAAGGGTTAGGATATGGGTTTGAGGTGGACAAGGGGGGAGAACCAAGGTGCAGACACATTTGCGGTGTCTACATTTTCCCCTTTTTGTCTTGTTGGTTGTTCTTGACGAACTGCAAGACAAAAACAGGAGTTGGTTGCCCCAGGAAAAGAATGAGGTGTTCCCCCCTCAAAGCGATAGTCGAGAGAAGGGAACTGGAGATCGAGTGTCGATTTGACAGAGAGATGGATAGAAGAGTGTGAGCGAAAACACTGCAATAGTTGTGATTGCGTGTATACCACTTTACGGGATGATTGGGTCAAATTGTCGCATGTCGAGGGTCAAGGAGTGCCAAAATTGAAGTAACCGGGCCCCAGCATTTAGTCGTCTACTGATCGGGTTACTCAATCTAAGCTGAAGCTCCAAATGGTCATCGTGTTCCAGGTATCCCAGGCTCAGGAAGTGCTCCCAGAAACATGAAAATGCCACAAGTAGTAGGGATCAATTGGCTTGCGAGCCTATACTTACGAAGGGTCAATAATAGTCTGCAGACAATTTTGCTAACCAGTCGTGAGGTAGCACACATGCAAAAACAACCAAGGCAACATTGGCTTGGAAGTAGTCGAAGGTCGAAGGAGATACGCATGATCTCCAATGGTCATTGGTCAAGGGGATGGATGGATGAAAAGATGTGGCCGAGCTAACCTTAGAAAATGTCATGTGATCTGAGTGCTGCCTACATAGCCCTTGTGTGAAGGGCCTCAGGCCAATGTAGTTCTCCCTAAAAGGGAGGAATGGTCAAAGAAAATGATTGGTCTTGGTTAAAGAAAATGACTGGTCGTGATCAAAGGAAATGATTGGTCGTGATCAAAGTCACAAAAGAGAAGGTTTGTCCATCAAAGAGATGAACAAATGGGGGTGGTCGAGCTAACCTCAGAGGATGTGTTATCTGAGTGCTGCCTACATAGCCCTGGTCATAGGGCCTCAGACCAATGTAGTTCGGACTTGTTGAGAAGATTGGTCGATGATTGGATGTGGTCAAGTGTCAAAATGATGAGGGTAAGATGAAGATAAGATGATGTATTCTATAGAATTGGTCAAGAGTCTTTCATCCCTAGCAAGTTTCCATAGTCGTGATGGATGTATGCTAAAAATGAATGGAGGTCTATTTATGCTTCAACAAGTATTGGTTTATGCTTAACATAAATTGGGTCTGGTCGATAGTTTCCATGTGTATTGGTGTCCATAAAAACTATGTGAAATGGATGAGGATGATGTCTGATGCCATGAGGATGAAAAATAGCTTGGTTTGAGTCGACAATTGATGTGGTTAAATGTGACCAAAGTGTAGAGAAAAAGTGAAAGGCAAATTGCTCTTTCATTGACAAGGACCAGAAAGGGAGCATAGATAGGGGTTATTAGAACAAAAGCCCCGTTCATGCATTACGTCGTTGACCAGTGTTGTGTTAGAGCGGTAATCGAATCACTTTGACATTAAAGTGAGCTCGAAGTCCCTTGAGCAGGTAATAGAAGGAGGATAGGGTAACCCAGTTTAAGAGCAGGAATAACCTTGCCCCTTTTTATAGGAGACCCTGAGACAACTACAAGTCAAGTCCATGACTCGTATTTTTTTTTTTTTTTTTTTTTAGCGCAGACTGATCGATGCGGGAAGTCTACAGAGAGATGTCATTTGATTTAGTGGTCATGTTGCGAAGCTGATCAATGCGGGAAGCTTCTAAGAAAGGTTGCTGTTTGTAGCAAGATTTAGTCATAGCCATCCTTCGAGGGAGTGGTCTATATTTTGCTTTATATAATGTTTGAATAGCTGTCCTTCGAGGGAGCAGTCTATTGGTTACAACAATGATAGTATAGCTATCCTTCGAGGGAGCAGTCTATCTTTTTTGATTTGATGTTGTGACCTTGGATTATGTTTTGACATCTTGATTTTTTTTTTTTTTTTTTTTGTTTTTTTTTTTTTGAGTCATGGACAAAGACTGTAGAAGTTCAAGGACTCCCTTTTATTAGGAGAAAGCATCCATACGTCATAAAAGGGTTGTAAAGGATTTGTTAAAGGGGAATAGGGTTGAAAGGAATGAGGATTAAGAGGACGAGGATTGCTCAAGGGACGAGTTCAAGTTACGTGCCAAGTAGACGAGTACTTGACTAACAGAAGAATGGTCGAAGATGCAACGCATTAAGAGGCTCAGGTTCTGGCCGTCCGTCGAGGGATGATAGACGATAAGTCCCTGACCCATACTTGTGCGTGATGATAAAAGGTCCAAGCCAATTGGGGGCGAACTTGCCTCGTTTACTTCGCTCCATATTGGTCACGTGTTGATTCTCTTTGAGGACGAGGTCTCCGATGTTGAAATCTCATTCTCGCAGCTTTTTGTCGTAGGCTCGCTTTATGCGACTTTGGTAGACATGGAGATGATTGAGGGCAGCAAGACGGCGCTCATCAAGTAACTCAAGTTGAGCTAAGCGATCTTGATGAAAGTCGTTGTTGGAGAGAATGTTATGTAGGGAGATGCGGAGAGACGGGATCTGTACTTTGAGAGGTAAGACAGCCTCTGTTCCGTACACGAGGGAGAAAGGGGTAGCACCCGTAGAGGTTCGGATGCTAGTGCGGTAGGCCCACAAAGAGAAGGGAATATGAATGTGCCAATCCCTTCCTGTGTCGTCGACCACCTTCATGAGAATTTTAGTCAGAATTTTGTTGGAAGCCTCAGCCTGCCCATTTGCTTGTGGGTAGTAAGGCGAAGAAAAGCTGAGTTTGATGCCAAATGAGTCGCATAGTTTTTGGATAGTCTTGTTTTTGAAGGACTTGCCGTTGTCGGTGATGATTTTGTGAGGGACACCGAAACGACAGATGATGTGGCTACTGATGAAGTCGACAATTTTGTCAGCTTTTGTGGAGACAAGAGGAACGACTTCCACCCACTTGGTGAAATACTCAGTGGCAGTGATGATGGACTGATGACGAAGAGACGAGTGAGGGTTAATCTCACCGATGAGATCTAAGCCCCACTGAGAGAAAGGCCATAAATCCTGAGCGACTTGTAAGGCGTGGCTGGGGAGATGAAGTAGGTTAGAGTGCTGCTGACACTTGATGCAACGCTGAACATAGTCGCTACAGTCCTGATGAAGGGTGGGCCAATAATAACCCAGGCGAAGGATGCACTTGGCAACCGAGTTTCCACTGAAGTGTCCACCACAAATCCCGTCGTGGACTTGTTTTATGGCTTGAGGAGCTTCAGTGGAGGTGAGACAGCGAAGAAGGAGGCCGTCAAAGCCTCGCTTATAGAGAAGACCCCCTAGTATGGTATAGCGAGCTGTGCGCTTGATGAAAGCTCGCCGTGCATTGCTAGAGAGGTTGGGAGGAGTGACAGAAAGAGACAAGTAGTCCACAAGTTGCTTATACCAGTCATCTCGTGGGCTAGAATTGATAGTGTTGATATGGTCGATGTGAGGGGAGATGTATGAAGGTAAGGGTACACGATGCACGGTGACAAAAAGTCGAGATGACGATGATGAAGATGGGATATGCGAAGCAAGAGAAGCCATGGTGTCAGCAAACTTGTTTGTAGAGTGTGGAACAGTCTGCAAGAGATAATGATCGAAAGATGCCAAAAGAAGGTTAGCACGATTCTTATACCTCTGTAAAACTTTGTTTTTACAGAGATAGGAACCGTTAACTTGATTGACGATGAGCTGCGAGTCACCGAAGATGTTTATAGACTTGATGTGGAGGGAAAGGGCAGTCTGAAGTCCCAAAATTAAGGCCTCGTATTCGGCCATATTATTGGTACAATCAAAGTCAAGTTTGAAAGATAGAGGCATGGGCTCCCCTTCGAGTGGGATGAGGATGACCCCTGAACCCCCACCGAGTTGACATTTAGAGCCGTCAAAGAACATGGTCATTTGGTAGATGGTGTCATTGGTGGAAAGTGTAGCGATAGATTCGTCAGGGAACTCACAGTGTGAAGGTTGATTGTCGAGAAGAGGGGCATCTGCTAGCTGGTCAGCAATAGTTTGCCCCTTGATAGATTTCTGCTGGATGAATTCGAGGTTAAACTCAGCAAGCAGCATGAGCCACCGAGCCATACGTTGATTCTGATATGGCTTGGAGTGCATAAACTTGAGAGGGTCGGTGTGAGTGACGACAAAGGTTTTGTGGTTAAGAAGATAGTGGCGGAGCTTGGTAGCGAAAAAGACTAATGCCAAATAGAGTTTCTCGGTATGAGTATACCGAGTTTCATAGTCGACTAGTGTTTGGTTGATGTAGTAAACCGCTTGCTCGCGATGATGCTCATCTCGGTGCGCGATCATGGCACCTAATGAATGGTCGGTGGCAGAGATATAAAGGTAGAAGGGTTGGTCGTCTTTAGGTGGAACAAGGACTGGTGGAGAGACCAGATAGCTTTTGAGGGCTTCAAAAGCCTCTTGACAGTCCTCATCCCATTTAAAGGAGACGTCCTTCTTAAGGAGATGATGAAAAGGTTGGCAGTGGTCTGAAAGCTGCGAGATGAAATGGCAGATGGACTGGAGCTTCCCTTGTAGACTGTGAAGCTGCTTGAGATTGGTCAGGGGTGGCATTTCGAGGATAGCACGGATCTTGGCGGGATCTATCTCGATACCACGGAGGGAAACGATGAAGCCGAGAAGCTTGCCTGAGAGGACCCCAAAGACACACTTCTTGGGGTTAAGGTGGACATTGTATTGAAGAAGGCGAGAGAAGATGATTTTGAGAATGGTCAAGTGGTCGCGGCGAAGCTTGGACTTGCCGAGAAGGTCGTCCACATAGTCCTCCATGATTTTGTGGAGGAGATCGTGGAAAATGTAGGTCATGGCGCGCTGATATGTGGCACCAATGTTTTTCAAGCCGAAAGGCATGACTCGATAGCAGAAAGTCCCCCATGGGGTGATAAAGGTAGTCTTGTGCTGATCTTTCGGTGCGATCAGGATTTGATTGTATCCTAAAAAACTGTCCATGAGAGATAGCATCTCATGGCCGGCCATGAGATCAACAAGCTGGTCAATGTTAGGAAGAGGAAAGTCGTCTTTGGGACAGGCTAGGTTAAGGTCGCGATAGTCCGTGTAGATCTGAATTCCCCCAGTTGCTTTAGTAACTGGGACTATGTTAGAGACCCACTGCGGATAATCGATGGGCTGGATGAAGGAGACATAAAGAAGGTGCTGAAGCTCCTCTTTGACAAGGAGTGCAACGCAAGGATACATCTTTCGAAGCTTTTGCCTAACAAGCTTAGCCTCTGGTTTGGTGACAATGTTATGGGTAGCGATGGTGGGGTCGATGCCAGGCATGTCGCTATAAGTCCAGGCAAAGGCCTTGCTATGGTCAGAAAGAAAATGGGTATAGTCAAGCTGCTCCTGAGTGTCTAAAGATTGGCCAATCTTTAAGACATGAGGAACATCGGAAGAAGGGAGGTTGATGTCAATGGTTGATTCATTTAACATAACCTGGGTCTCGGAAGGGAGGGAACGCTGGATGAAAGAGTCATCGGCACCCATGTAGGAAAGGATGGCGTCATCGTCAACGCAGTGGACAGTGTGAATGGTTGCCGACTCATCCTCTATCATGGTAGGAAAGATGAGAGGGAGAGATCTAGACACCCCATTGAGCTGATAGGTCAGGGGTTCCAGGCGGATGGTGTTTATGGAAAAAAAAAACTAGGAGGGATGAAAACCACTGACTCCATAGGTGACGAAGGAGAGACGGGTGAGTTTGGAGGAGATTGGTCAATGGTTGGCTCGAGACAAAGGTCGGAAGGAGCCTGAGTGGGGTCATGATATCCCAGGCCATACCGTTTCTTGGCATCGTCATCATTGAGCGGCTTGATGGGCTGATGGGAGCCCTGCTCATAGCGTCTAAAACCAAAACCCTTCCATGCACACCTGTAAAGGTAAGTGTGCGCGAAGGCGGGGTTGCCAAGAAATGAGAAATCTGATGTGAAAGGTCGGGGTGAAGAGAGGGAATTGTCGTTGGGAGGAGCTTGATTGAGCCCCTCATAGACAAAGTTGGTTTGGAGGTGAGGAGGACCAAAAGGCATGACCATCCCGATCTGATGGTCGTAATTGGGACTGAGATGAAGGCGTCCATACTCTTGCGGAGTTTGGAACATGTCAAGGGTCAACAAGCGATATTCCCCAAGTGATAGTCGTTGGAAGACGTCTTCCATGGGGTCTTTGGTCAGCGCTTGAAGAGGAGGGGTGAGGGCGACCGCCGATTGTGAACTGGTTGAAGCTTCCGTAGATGGAGGCGGTGCCAGAGTTGACGGCTTGATGGGAATGAGGACATCATTGGGACGATAGGTTGTGTTGCAAGTCTTGAAGGGTGAAGGGTCAGCGGGAATGGTGTGGACTTGCCCGTCATGCTCAAACTTCACACAACAGTGCAGGGTGGAGGGGACACAGGCCATGGCACGGATCCAAGGTCGGCCCAGTAGAATGTTGTATTGAAACTCTCCTTCGATGATATAGAAGAGCTCCGGGACTGTGCGTGGACCAACGTGAATGTGAAGGATGACTGTGCCAATGGTCGTGGCTATGGTGTCGTTGAAAGAGCGTAAGATCGCGTCAGTTTTAGAGACGTAATTCTTGAGAAGAGCCAACTGATCAAAGGCATGGGTAGAGATTATGTTGATGCTAGCACCGTCGTCGATCATAACGTGTTTAATGTGTGTCCGATCAACATAGGCAGTGATGAAGAGGGCAGCGTCCTGATCTTCTACGTTAGATGTGGGAATCTCAGAATCGCTGAATGTGATGGAGGCGATGGGAGATAAAGAATGGACGAGGGCAGCGAGTGGTTGGGGGTCCTCGGGTTGGACCTCCGTTGCCTGCAAGGCTTGGATGAGGGCTTGACGATGTTGAGGCAAGGTTTGGATAAGGTCATAAAGAGACATCTTTACAGGTGTCTGGTGAAGCTGCTTCAGCATGGAGTCGTGGATTGGCCCAGAAGAAGAAGACGAAGAAGGCTGGGACGCGCCAAGGATAGAAATTTTAGGCTTGAGCGCAAGAGGTGGCTTGACGAAGGGATAGGTCCAAGGAATGGCAGCTTTGTCTTTCGCCTTGTCCTTTTGTGACCTAGTGGTTATACGAATAGCATGGATTTTGAAAATGGGAGGCGAAGAAGGGGTCATGTCTTGCTGATGAGATGTTGACGTGGTTGACGAGGTTGGATGGGAAGGAGTCGGGGTCTGGTCAAGAGTGTCCTCAAGGAGAAGAGTGTCCTTCTCCATATAGCGGCGGATGACGGCTTTGAGGGCACAGCAAGTCTCGGTGTCGTGTCCTGGTGTACGATGATATAAGCAGATTTTCGTGTCGTCAAACCAGGAGGGCTTGGACCCGAGAGGTTGGAAAGGCTTGATGGGTGGAAGGGTTATGTCAGAAGTCTGCAGAAGTCAGTGCAATATCAATGAGTATGAGCCCACTAGAGGGTCCGTGCTATTTGATATGCGCGAGGCCGGTGACTTTTGCTTAGGCGAGGTTGGAAGAGGTTTTCGTACCACCTTATGGGTTGATGGTGCGGTGACAGACAAAGACGGCATTTTCTTGGTGATTGGTACCGCCTTTTTGGGAGAGGGATGGCAGGAGGTAGGCAGAGGAAGCAAAGGAGGCAGCGAGTTTTGATTGGAGGCCGGAGTGGGAAGGATTCTAGCCAGGGTTGAAGGATGGGGGCCCAAAATGGATGGCAATGGTGACGGGGAAGGAGGCGTTCGCTTTGGCGGTCTGGCAGTCTCCTTTGACTTGGTTGGAAGACTACTACTGGTCAAGGCCTGGTCTAGGTCCACCTTCACTTGCGGGTGAGTGAGGGTGGAGACAGGACGAATGCCAAGCGACTTGATAGGCTTAGATGAGAGAGATTCAGGTTTCAGGTTTGGTTGAGGTTTGAGAGTCCGGTCTTTGTCAAGAGTCTGAAGAGATTCTATCTTGGGAAGATTAGCAGTATGTGATGAGAGGGCACGGGTATGTTGAAGGGCTTTGAGATGCTCCCACAACACTTGAGGTGTCACTTTCCTCAGAGGGAGAAGTTCGATTTTCTCCACTAACCGGGAAAATGGCTGAGAAGAAGATGTTGATGGTTGCGAGGTTGAAGACGAGATGGGTGTAGTGGTCTTAGACGCATGGTATGGTGAAGTCATGATAGATTTAGATGAAGATGAAGGGGAGACAGGTTCTTTCCTGGGTGGAGAAGAAACCGGGGAGCGAGGCTCCTCAAGCGGGTAAAGGGCAGGGATGATTGTACCCTCCACTTGCGATTGAGGAGTAGGAAGGGTCGGGTCCTCCATAGGCAGTAGAAAGGAGGATGGCGAGACCGGTGGTGCTGGTAAAGCTGAGACGTCCTCCAAGATGAGAGAGGTCAATGGAGAACTAGCCGGGGAAAGAGGTTGGTCCATATGTGATGGACTGATTGATGGACTAACCTCGAGAGGTTGATTGGGGATGAAAGGTGAGACCGTATTGACTGTTCGGATGTTGTGCTCATGATTGTCGTCAATTAAGGTCTGGACATTATTCTGAGTTGGCGGATGATTAGGGAATGGCTATTTGAAGATGTCAATGGCCTGATTAGGAGGTGCATTGGGATTGTCTAAGATGAGGTCCCCCTTTTCAAGCATGTCTTGGATTATGTTCTTAAAAGTTTTGCAGTTTTTCGTGTCATGTCCCTTAACACGGTGGAAGCTACAGAAGTCTTGTTCCCTATACCACGCAAGGATGGCGTGTGAGGGATCAAATTGTGGAGGAGGTCAGGCTTGAGGGAGATTGAGGATCCCCTGCTTAACAAGCTTTTCCAGCATAGACGCGTATGATTCTCTGAGAGGAGTATACCGTCGTTGTACGTATCTTTGTTGGAATTGGCGAGTGGCGCTCTGAGATGTGGATGGCTCAGGCTGATTGGTTGAAGAAGATGAAGGTCTAACAACCATGGCATTAGCTAAAGCCTTGGATTTAGAATTGGATGATGATGGCTTAGCAGAAGAAGAGTCGTTGGTCTTAGAGCTGGGATTCTTGCTCTGTAACTTGACTTTATTCTCCTCGATGGCACGCAACTCAAGTTTGCAGGCCATCATGAAGGCCTCGTCGAAGGTGCGGAAGGTTTGAACCCTCAGGGTGGAAGAAATATGTCTGGCACAGGCTTGGGAGAAGAGTTCAATAAGCTTGGCCTGGGGTAAGGAAAAGGAGAGTTGATTGATGAGGCCTCTCCATCGAGCAACGAAGTCAGCTATGGACTCGTCCTCGAATTGCTGGATAGAATAGAGGTCCGTGATCGAGACCTTCTTGGTTATGTTGATGGAAAAGTGATCGAGGAAGAGCTGGGCCAATTGCGTGAATGAGAAGAGAGAATGGCTAGGAAGGGAGCTGTACTAGTCGAGTGCAGCACCTAAGAGGGACATAGGAAACGTGCGTAAGAGCAACGCATCGTCATGGGCAATGAGGTAACAGGCATGTCTGAATGCCCGCAAGTGTTGCTGTGGGTCTTCCTTGCTTTGAAAGTGAGAAAACTTTGGAAGCTCCCACTGGCTATGATATGGTCTAATTGGGATAGAAAGATGAATGGGCTCGTTGCAGATCTGCTCGTATGAGAGAGCGTTGTGCAAGCCAGAAACAGAGGTCTCTAGACTGGTCATCTTGTCCATCAGCATTTTGATGATGTCTGCCGACAGATTGACGGGTGGCATGCCCCCTAAGTTGTAGGGCGCTTGGAAGAGGCTAGGGGAGGCATACGACGTAGTCGGTTGCCCCTGTAAAGGCGCAACGTAGGGGTAACTAGTCGTAGGGATAGATGAAGAGGCTAAAGGTGGTTGGGTAGAAGGCATAGCTAGGCCCGATGTCGCCACGAGAGGTTGGACTGTGGTGACGGGGGCCAAGGGATAAGAAGCCACCCTGGTGTTGATAGGGGCCAGGGTAGGCGGAATAGAGACGACAAGGTTTTGAAAAGGAGTGGATAGCGGTTGAGCGGGTTGATGTTGATAGGGGGCCGAAACCCTGATGGAAGTGGGCCCAAAGATAGAGGGGGAGGCCACGCCTAGAGGATTTGTCAAAGTCTGGTCAGTGGTCGAAGCGATGGCTTGAGTGTCCAAGGGTTGAACTACGGATGCCGTTGATACAGCCATAGTCGCGGTAAGAGAGGTTGGCATTCCGTAGATTGGATTGCCCAAGGAGTCTCACGTTCGGCTATGCGTGAGATAGTGTTGCAAGGCCTTGACGTTGAGGTCCAAGAATCGTTCAAAATCTTGGTCCCCTTCTTGGACAATAGGAGTCTGGGGTGGGGTTGGACGAATGGGAGTTCTTTCGGTCTCCGAGTTGAACTCCATTGTAGGCTTGGTCACGGACGGAGTTGACGGAAGTGGTTGACGGCTAGCGTGGTTGACAAGAGCCTTGGCTTGGCTACGAGTCAAAACCATGCAAGGCAAAGAAGGTTCAGGTTTCAGAAACTGTGTTTTTCTATTTCAGAAAACCAGAATGGAGTTTTTGTCAGAGAAGGGACAGGTTTTAGGCTGCTGGTTTTGAAAAAAAAGGACAGTGACAGAGACCAACGTCGGTTTAAAAACCGATGTCGATAAGGCAGATAGCCGACGTCGATCAGATAACCGATGCCGGTAAGATAGGAAAGCCGACGTCGGTGACAGAACTGATGCCGGTGACTGTGTCTTCCAGAGAACCAAAAGATTTTAAGATTCTTGGAAAAACAATGAAGAAAGAGTCCTCACTCACTCAAACAAACAGATGAGAAGAGAAGAACTGAGAGAGACAGACAAGCCTAAGCGATAAATCCTAGGAATTAACCTTAGAATCTTGTGGCTTATGCCTTAGATGAATGTTTGGGGAGATTGGCTGTAAGAAAGGTCCTAGAAGAGGCAGTCTAGAGCTGGTTTCGGGTCTTGTTTTAGGTGCTCAAAAATCTGTGTTAGGTCTGGTACGTGGCCTGGTGCTAAGGAGCAAGCTCCCCTCACTTCACGATTCCAGTGGTTAGCTGGTCTCGCTTAGCCAAGATATACCTCGCCTAGAGTTTATCCTCCGCCAGAGAACGGAGTGGGCTTCCCCCTTGGTGATGAAATCCAAGTAGGGTCACCGGGACGGGTAAGGTATCCGCTAGGTGATGAAATCTCAGTCGGGCCTTGTCTCAAGTAAGTTTTATGTTCGTTTTAGTGCATGTGGTCAGGTAGTGTAACATCAAGTGTCTACGATTTCTTCAATATGCAGATTTAAGTTACTAGATGTGGACTAATGCAAGCACAAGCAGAAATGAAAGTGCGATACGTTTTAAGCCCAAGTCGAAATGTGAGATTTGTTATGAAGACAAGTTTGAGAAAGGGTTGAGAGTATGATGTTTAGACTAGTCTAGAAATGCAAGGAAGAAAGATTCGTTTTAGTCCTGCTTATAGTGTCATTTGGAATAGAAGAAAGAGACAAGAAGGAAGGAGCCTAAATGCACCTAAATGAATGAAAGGAAGAAGAACCCGAGGAAGAACCTAAGGTCCCACCAGGCATGCTAGAATGTTTCTATCGCTAATTCGCTTTCTACATTCAAAAGATGAATAAAGAAACTAAAGAAATGGACAAGGCTAAAAGTACCTGGATAAAGATTGCGCACTGTAATCCAGACGTTTGTGGGCACCCCTCTTTGGCTATGGAGGAATGACACCTGCA
Organism: Torreya grandis; assembly: GCA_037957365.1. Classification (NCBI taxonomy): domain Eukaryota; kingdom Viridiplantae; phylum Streptophyta; class Pinopsida; order Cupressales; family Taxaceae; genus Torreya; species Torreya grandis. The sequence goes on along the minus strand of JARHVA010002663.1, from coordinate 247,931 downwards.
AGAAAAAGGAAACTTGGACAAGAAAATGTTAGATGGATAGGCAGTGGGTTGCCAAGCGAGAGCTTGTTCCCGGAAGTGTGAAAACTTCCTCAAGGGAGGTCAACCCACTGATAACAGACAGATAAAGGACTAAGGAAATACAAAATGCCAGAATATAGGAGTGATAAACAAACTAGAAATGAAAGAAAAGATCAATGGTTACCTGAAAAGAGTTGTCGGGCTGATGACAGTCGTCGAGGTCGGTAATGTTGCCATCGTCGGTTGCCTGGTCTGCCGACTTCGGTTATCCTGCCGACGTCGGTCGGGGAAGTAACCGGCGTCGGTCGGGGCAGTGGCCTGTAGTCGGGTCTGGTCGGGTTTTCTGGACTGTGGATGGGTCTGGTTTGTGGACAGGGTCGAGACAGAGTTTAGGGACGACTTTGAATGGACTGGGAAATGGTCAAGTTCTGATTAGGTGCCCTGTACAGGGTCTTTGTTGGTAGGAGGGATGAGGGAGTTGTTCGGGATTATAATGAAGGGGTGACAGGTGAAAGGGAGATGGATAGAGGACAGGGGATAGGACCTGAGAAGGCTTTTCAGCCTCTCAGGGGGTAGGACAGAGGACAGTGGGAGGCAACAGATACCAACAACTGAACACTAAAGAAAAGAAATGAAATGAAATAACAGACTGTGCTTACCTTTCAAGCTTGCTGAATGAAGAGTGGAAGAGCTGTTGTTGAGGCCACAGAAGACTTTGCAAGAGGAAATCTCTACTCAAGAATCCCTGCACCTGTTGCTGCTGTTACACGAGGTCCAGAGGGAGAAGAAACGAATGCCAAAATGCCAAGAGAAATTTGTTTGCGAGCTCAAGGGGCCGGGTCCTGGAATGGATGCAGAAGGGAGTCTTGAAGGCTGCCGACGCTGGCAGTTTCGCCGACGTCGGCCGAAGGGTCGCCGACATCGGCGGTGGCATAATGGGGGCAGAGACTAAAAATAGCCTCTGCCCGTTCTTGCACGCCGCCAGGTGAGGGATTGTGGGAAGAACGGTCATGAGGATGCTTAAATGGGTGTGGGAGGAAGATAATGAGAAGATTTGGCATAATAAAGGCTAAGAGGAAGGTGGAGGGATTCAAGGGAGGATCCAAGGTAGCAAGGGTGAGGTGGAAAGGGGGCCACTTAATTGAAATATTTAAGTTATTTTAATCAAATGAGTGGAGGGGACTAAGGCCAAGGGTTAGGATATGGGTTTGAGGTGGACAAGGGGGAGAACCAAGGTGCAGACACATTTGCGGTGTCTACAATATACATAGGTACTCTATTCAATGATGCCTTTGTAGTAAGAAGCCCATGTAACAACTCTGTTGATCTTGAGGTTAAATAAAGAATGTGCATATTACCTTTGGTATAGGAGATAATGATCTAGCATCATATGCTAGGCCATATCAATGATAAAGGTATTCTCATGTTGCAAACTAAGGATACAGTGAATGGGATAGAAAATTATCCCTTGGATTTTGACTTTTTAGAAAATTGCATCTATGGAAACCAGAGTTTGTATACAAAAGAAAATACAGTTGACCTATTAATCAGTCTTAACTCAAAGAATATAAATCCTAATTAAAATTATGATTTTTTATCCATTAAATATTTAGGCCATGGCCAAAATAGATCCGCTAGACCTAACCAAGGGATCTCTTACCACAATAACGACACTAGACAGGGTTCCAAAACCTCTAGTCAAGCAACACTATGTAATAACCCTAACTTGGTCCTATGTTTTCATATTCACTATATAAATGACAAGTAAAGTGAAATATAATATATCATTCACCAAATATTGTGGCATAAAGTGGGGGTAATAAACATAAAAATTAAACATGCATAGAAGATCTATACTCACATCAATGTATAGTAAATCCTAATGCATTGGAAAGAAGTAAAAATACTAATCTATCTAATCTTACAAAATGAGGAATAAAGTTAAGAATACTTAACTTTAAATATGGACCCGCTGAGCCTCAATCTCTCCCTTGGCCAAGGTGATTTGTAAGAGGTTATTGTGGTATGTAGGGATAACAAGGATAAGTCAGCACTAGACTACATAACTTCTCTATGCATCCAAAATAATTCTACACAAGATAAGATCCATATCTCCAAAGAAATTATTGAAACCCTAAGTTATGATTCTCAAGTAGAATGGTGGATATGCGTGTGTAATATAATATTCTTCTTCTCTTCCTAATAAATGACAAAAGTGGATATGCATATATAGCTTAACCTAACCTTAAACCTTTCTCTGAAAGTTTAGCCAATAGGGTCAACACAATTCGACTCTATATCATTAATTGATAAAAAAAAGTTAAGTTCTGGTACATGTCAGCCAAGGCCAACCTAGACCTATAATGTGCTCTTAATAAATTAAATACAGGATCAAGCGAGGCCGACATTGTACGCTAAATGTTAAAAAGGGGTTTTAAGCTTAGAAAGAGGCTAAGGAAGGTAGTGAATTGCCTGGAGGATTGTTCAAAAGAGGAGGAATGATGTAGGGAATTACATAGGATAAGTTTATGTAGATATCAAATGATGGTATAAGAGACAACAATCCTATGAAGCACCAATGGTCTGCCTGCCCTTTCTTGGTGCACCCTTTTAGGCATGCACTCAGAGAGATTGAGACTTGATGAGTTCTTGTAAGAGATAAAACATTAGTAATTATAAAGTTTTAAAATATTATGTGTATACATATGCCCCACTCTAAGCTTATCACAGATATAGGTGCAACAGGGGATGGTGCTTTAATAAAAAAACATAACAATACATAATGTTGAAGCTAAATAAATTTTAGTAAGAAGCAAATAAAATAAATGAAATGACAAAATTAAAAAACACATACCTTTACTTACCTTAGTGCTGTGGATAATAAATGAAGTGAAAGAAATGTGAAGGTGTTTAATGTAGAGAACATTAGGCAAACTTGTATAAATTAGTGAAATAGAGTGAAAAATCTATTTTTTTGCAAAATATACATGTAATATGTGAAAATATTCTCTACAATGTTAGGATTTTAAAATATCTTTTGGTTCAAAAAAAGAGCTAGTAGAAACAAATATATGATCAAAAAATAAAATCTGGTTGTAAATATTTGATAGGTAATTTTTTTAAATACTAAATATAAATAGGATGAAAAATAATTCATTTGTTATTTTTACTAATGTGAGAAAACATTGCTCTAGGAGACCCATTTTGATCCCAGAGAGTGATCATGGTGAAGAGATGACATCTACAATGTGGATGACACATAGTAGATGCAACGAGTGCTGCACATGTAAGAAAATATGAATTTTGATTTTTTTGAGTAATTTTATTTAAATTTGAGTTGAAAATAGAAAATTGACTAGTAGGCAAAAATTAGACACTGAAACTCATCCTAGGAAATTTTTAGGTAAAATAGGGGTAAAATGCGTTATTGGGTAGGAAAATATCATAATAATAAATTCCTAAGGCATTTATGGTAAATGGTCAAAAAGTCACCACAAACAAAGAACAAAACTGACTTGTTGACTCAATTCATAAGGTGAGAGGGAAATAGGGGTCAACTGCATAGCAATGGGATAACATAGTATTGATTAAGGTGGCTAATTATGTAGTAGTAGGATGACATTTTAGATGCGGTGATGGCACCATATGCCCCTACCACATTGGATGATCCTAAAGTTCCATCTTCCCCAACCTAGGTGGGCTAGTTTAGACTGGTGGAAGAGGTTGTGAGGTAACTACAGGCACATGATGATGGGTCACAACCACTGATAGGGGTTGGAGCTAGAGAGATAAGGCTTAGTAGGCCTTAACATAGGAGAGAGCTATGCACATGATGACTACCATTCATCTAGGATAAATACAGGCCCAAGAGAGAGTTATGCACATGATGACTACCATTCATCTAAGACAAATACATGCCCAAGTGGCCAATCTAGTGGGATATGTTTCTAGATTGAGATCCTGGACTGCCTCTTTACAACATGCTATTCAGAGGGGTCATCCATAGGTGTCAACGGGTAACGGTCTAGGACACATGACAAACATGATGAAGCACATCCTTAGAGCTGTAGCTATTATATTTTATATTGTATAAGAAATTATATATATATATATATATATCTATGTGTGTGTGTGGATAGTTTCATTGACCTCATGATTTGTACTTGGATTTAAATGTGGATGCATAGACATATTTTCTTTCTAGCACATGTATTTAGAATTTTTTGTATATGCTATGGGAATACGTGATGCATGTTTTTTTAGCATTATGTGAGACACATGTATGGTTAAAAAGAAAAAAGGCAAAAATTATTTAAAAAAATATAATTAATCGAAACAAACATAATACATACTATATCACAATGGAAAATGTGTAAAAACAAAAGATGAATAAATATAATAAGGGTAACAAATGTTTTTAAACCATGTAAAGATTTACACCAAATTAAAACAAACAAAAATCACATTATGTCACTTTGGGAAGTATGAAAATATTGTAATAAAATGGAAGGAACATGAAAAACCAATGAAATAACAACAAAAACAATTAAGTCAATCAATCATACTAAATCAAGTTGGTAAGAATAAAAAGAAAGACAAAATGTAAAAGGAAATTAAAATAAATCACACTAATTCAAGCTGAGAAGTATGAAAAATTTAATAAAATGGTTGTAAGCATACACACAATCAAAAAATAAGAAGATAAAAGTGAAAAATATATGAAGTAAGCATAAAATATACTAAATCAATATCATAAGTATGTTAATGATGTGTAACTCATAATCGAACGCTACTTTTCTCAAATTTGATGTATGTAATTTCATTGTGACTTGGTTATAGTAGGAACTAGGTATTGGAATGTTTTATGAGGAAGGCCTAGTCTTATCCATGGTCTTACACTGCAACTCACAAATAAAACACCAATCAGGTGTAAACAACTATGAAAATGATTTTAAAAGATGTTTTTGATGTGGTAATTTTTGAGGAAGGCCTAGTCTTATCTATAGTCTTACACTAAAACTCACAAAGGGAAACCCTAGGGGGAATGATTAGCTAACAAAATAATATTTCTCTAAAGGAAATATTAGGAATGTTGTAATGAAAGTGGAAATGTAGAAAGCATGACATAGGCATCTATGAGAAAACTTTAAGAAACATGAGGCCTACTAGGTATAAAGGAGAGACACTAAAAGTCTAGTGACCATCAAAATACAAAGGATGACTATTCAAAATAAACACAAAGTTGTATAGGAAAATAGGTGAGTTACTAAGATCAAGTCATGCTAGTTATATGAATAAGAAAATTAAAATGGACCTACTTTTACACAACATATTCCCCATTCCTTAGGACCACTTATATAGTTGTTGATTTATGACAAAGATTAGGTACTTATGCTAGGAAGCAAGTAGCACTAAAATATCTTTTTATTATCCTTTCCCAATTTACTGGCATACCACACCGCAATGGACCTCGACTTTATCATGAGGCCAACTATGGAGTTTGAACTTCGATTCAAAAAATGAGATATGCTATGAATCATGTATTTTAGTGTGATTTAACTTTTAAATTTGTATGTTACCTTTTGTTTAAATGATTTATCTTTTACCTTTTTTATGGATTTTATCATTCCTCCTCCATACGGATTTGGAATAACCAACATGAGTGATATAATTAATACACATGAATGAGCTTTAGACTTTGGTTGAAATAAATCTAAGTATCCAAAGATATGAGTGACTAAACCCCTAGGCTTACCTATGAACCAATATGTAATCTCAAGTTTCAACTGTATGTATGCTTAGTATGTGAAAGAAATATAAGGGAATAAAATGAGATTCAAAGTGGATTGGTAAATTAGGAGTACAATGATATTCTTTATTTACTAACGTAAGATATGGTGAAGAAATATTACTAAGGGGATCAAGGTTTGTATAACCAAGTCACATAAATAATTATCTGAGTTTTTGAGATACGATAACAAACAAAGATTGAAAAAAAAGAAATCCATGAAATAAAGGAACTCATAGACATAAGTGTGAAATCATAGAAATAATGAAAATAATCCATAAGAAAAGATGAAATTAAATGAAACCATATACAACACATAAAGCTCAATATAAAGATTCATGTAAAATAGATAGGTGAAACCAAATTTGACACATAGTCAAATGATATAAGATATATAAAAGTGGATCAAAAATCCAATCCAAAATAATAATGAAGAAAAAAATGAAAGAACACCATGCTATGTTCACAAATAGTGATAAATTTGTTCACAAATATTATCCATGACATCTGAAACATCTATATGAAGTTGGATCTTAACAACAGCCAAAGTCTCATCAATCTTCATAGAAAGCTATGCAAAGGATTCTCTCCAAATCTCCTCAATAAAAAATGTAGGTCTAATTAAAGGATCGTGCCCATGAGGGATCTCCTACATAGGATACTCAAGGAGAAGAATAGGTGCTTGAATATGAATGGTATCTATAGGGTGGGAAGGAGGAACCACCAGTGGAGAAGGAGAGAAGGGCGGGTAAGGAACCATAGGTGGGGAAGAAAACATAGGTGGGGAAGGAGGTGCCATGGGTGAAAGAGGAGCCTTCTTAAGTGGGTGACCTATAAAAGGAGGAATAGTTGGTGTAGGTATCAAAAAAATGTGATCATGAAGGTGTTGTTGGAGAATACAGAAATAATCAGTATGATGGGTACTGCACTGGTGCCAAAAATAATATACCTCCCCATATTTAGGGATATAATCAAATAAAAACTTAGGAGGAGGGATAACCTTATCTTTGGGTTGAGTAATGGTGGGATTTAATGTGTCAATATATTATCAAAATTTTTAGAAATGGGTGGAAGAGTGATTATATGTCCCATGAAAGCAACATATATGCTCTTTAGTAAACTTTGGGGCCCTGCTAATGTAGGATGTAGAAGGAGAAATGAAGGGTGGCTGATATAGATAGCAGTCTATAATATAATGACCAAAAACTTTATGAATATCAAAATAAGGTTGATCATCCCATTGGGTAGGCATGAGATCAATCTACAACAAAATAAGAAGGCCATCATCAAGGGAAGGTGGGGCTGAAGTAGAAATTGGACTAGTCTCTTTTGAAGGTAAAGAAAGACTAGAAACATGATAAAGCTTAGTTGAAGGTAGAGTGGGAGTCAACTAAAATAGGCTCAACTAAAGGTAGAGTAGGGGTAGGAACTAGAATAGGCTTATCTAAAGGTAGATCGAGAGTAGGAACCAGACTAGGCTCAACTAAATGAGAGGCTGGATGCATAAAAGACTTAAGAGTAGTAGTTAGTATCTCTAGGGAAAGCAAGCTAGAAGGATCTTGGTATTTATCAAACCAGTAAGGACCAGTCATGACATGATCCATGACCATGATTCTAAGAGGCTCCACTAGAATTGGAGGTGTATCATGTGATCGCTCCATATTTACCCTATAAAAAATAGGAAAAATACTAGAATTAGGCACTATGAAGGAAGGAATGCTACAAGATAAATGAAAAGGATGAAATAAAAAAGTACAATATCAAATAATATTGACATTTATAGATTGGATAATTCCTCATAAAAATGGGTCATCTAAAGCATAACCATCATCATAATCAGGTGTATGTAGGTCGATGGTACATGTAGGTATGACCTTATCATCATAAGTCACATGATGAATAGAATGCCTAGTCTTAGTTAAAACCACATGTATATCATCGATAGGAGGTTGACAGGAGCAAGGTTGAAAACAGGGAGGAAGTTGGATGATGATATGGGGGGATAGATTGAAAATTTTGATCTTGAGGCTTATCTCATTTGACTCATCATCATAAAAATCTAGGAGGTTAGGTGGTATGTTCCCAATGAGTTCAAGGTGACCATTATAACTTCTGGTATAATTGATAGGATAATTAAAGAGTTGAGATTCCGTAAATGGGATACTAGGCAAAGGTTCAAGGGTAGGAATTTTAAAGACACTGCATTCTTAGAATTATTCAAAATTCCAAGGGTTTATGTCTCCTTGAATCTTATAAATAACACCATTATGGGGGAATTTGATGCATTATCGTGTGGATGAGGTGATAATCCTCATACGATGAGTCCATGGTCTACCAAGCAAGATGTTATAAGAGAGGGAATAATTAAAGATCATAATTTTCATATAGATGATGATAGGAGGGATGGTAATGGGAATCCATGCATAACCTAAAAGAGGCATTTGCCTTTGATCGTAGCCTTGACATGTTCTACATGTGAACTTGAGATTTTATTTAAAATATATAAGAATTTTAATTAAATTTAGGGAGGCAACACAAATACTTGAACTTTCATCAATAAAAGCATGCTTAACTTGTATATCACCGATTTGAAAGGTAATGAATAGAGGAGAATTATCCACATGAAGTAGAATATCATATGGAATCATGGAAGCGATAGGAAACTTAAGGGAAAGAGAAGTTTCCATTTTTTCATCAACATGTATGGACATCTCTTCACATTGTTGAAAGATACTATCTTTAGACCTAGATAAGGTAGCTTCACATCTTGCTAGAGGAGGATGAGGGATTTTCATTTCAAATAGAAATTAAATTAGATGATTTTGGTGATGGGGGGAAGTTCACATTAATTCAAGGAAAGGTATTTAAGATGGGAGATGATAAATTTATGCAATGAGGTCCCATTCATCATAACCCATGGGGGGATTGCTAGATATAGGTGCATAATGTTTAAAGAGCTCCTATGAAGGAGGGTTATAAGTGTAATTCAAATTATATTGATAAGATGTAGTTGCTTTACTTTGAGGACAAATAGGTTGATTATTTTTGGGTGGTGGGATGGTTTATTGAGGTGTTTCTCATAAATAAAATGAATAAATAATATTGGAAGGTTGGGGAACGTTGTCTTATATGTGTAGATGTTGGGGGAATAGTATATATAGTGTGAGAGGTATCAAATTGAGTTTTTTAAAGTTGTTCTTGGAAAGTTATAAGGTCTTATTGCCCCAAATCTGTGAGATGAGATGGGGAAGTATCTTGAATGATGTAAAATGTTTGAGAGGTTTGATGCATGGATGTTGGATTAGAGTTGATAAAACATAACTCCTCTTCACATGTTAGTCATATTTACCACATTTTATTCATTATTAGTGAGGTTTATAAGACTTTCAACATTATTTGTAGGAGTAGGCTTAATGTTTCTATCTTAATGATTGGGAAGAGGATCTTTGTATATAGCAAGATGAACATTAGCTTGATTTAAAACTTGATTTTTGTTTTGCATTTCATGGGATTTAAAAGCTATGTCATATGATTATTGAATCTTGTGAATGAATGATTCATGATAAAAGTTTGGGCCAAGAAGAAAATACATAGCTAGATTACATAATTGTCTACAAGTCTCATGAGAATGTCCCCAAATTGCATGAAACCAACAAAATTTGTTCAGATCATACCATGATATCATTGGATGAGTGGGGTAAATATATCATGGTAGAGGCCTTGGAAGACACATTTGAAAGGCTAAAGATAATGATGTGTGGACATTGATGTTGTTTGTTTGAGAATATGTAGGATTAAGAGTGTTGTTTTGAGGGGGAGCATGCTCCATGGTGTTATTGGGAGTGATTGCTTAAATGTTGTGAATAGTATTATATGTATCAATAATGCCATCATTGGTAGCATGATAGTTTTGTTATTAATGAGGATATGAGTTCCTACATTAGGTTGAGATGGTTTAAATTGGGGCATGAGAAAATATTGTTGCTTAGCTTGGTTGAGGTCTTATTTTAAAGTTATTAGAGAGTCCTAAATCGATATTGCAACTTGGGTTAGAGAGCATTAGTGAATAGGTGTAAGAGGTTATCATCCACCATATTATGCACACATTTTTTAGACAATTTCTTCCATCATTTGATGAAATCTTGTGCCATGTTAGTTTCAAGTTGTTTACAATTTATGAAGTGATCTAAGTTATTCTCAGGAAGATCACTAGTTTGAAATTGTTGTACTAGTGACTTAACTAAGTATTCCAAGCTAGTGATAGAATGGGTTTTTAATTGATTGTACCAATCTAAATCATCTCCTAAGAGCATTTTAGCTAATAAATTGGTAGTAGCAAAGGTATTAAGTTTGACCCAATATTTATAAAGGTTACCAAATGTATTTAAGTGCAGTGTGGGATAGATAGAGCCATTGTAGGTGATCATAAATATGATACCCTCTATATCAATATTATCAATTTTATGTACACGAGGTTTATTTTGGAGATGTTTGATCATTTTATTAATGAGGGGTGGTTGAGGAATAAGGTTACCATGGGAATCCCTAAGGGGGTGGGGGGCATTTGGATTTTGTGCTCCCCATGAAACTTAGTAGGGTTGATGTTGAAGATTAGTGAGATGGTTTTGCTTATGAATCATTTGATTTGAATTATTAGTTTTAAAAGCATGTGTTTGATTGAGTGTTTGTAATAAAATTTGGTGAGTTTGGGAAACATTTTTACTACTGTAGGCAACATGTGAAGCATTGGTATTCTAGTATTAGTGGCTTGAGTTACTATATGAGTATTAACATGCAAAAAAATAGTGGCATGAAAAGTATTGGTGGAAAAGGAAGTGTAGACATCTAATTCCTAACACCATTTGTGTTGAAATTGTCAATATTACTCGAATTATACTCAAATGCACATTTTATGTCAAAATCCATAAAACGTCTTAAATGGTTCAAACTTGTCATTTACAAGTGCCAATTAGGTCAAAGTATCCCTAAATAGGGCAATGCATTTTATGGGCCAGCTAACTTTGATCAAATCATTTTGATTCAAAATGACCATTTCGCCATTTAGTGCTCTGGATCACTCTTTTTTTCTAATTCAATGGTACACATCATGTATCTTTGTTATTTTCTATTGGCAACATCCTAAATGGGAATAAAATTCCAACACATCTAACGTCACCTTTTAATTATTCTCGAGTCAAATTATGACCCAATAATATGACTTTTTGACCATTTTGATTAGTTGAGGGCCAATTTTTAAATAATTGCACAAATGTGGATTAACCTTGTTTAAGTCTAATTTATCCAAATCAAGAGATTAAGTGGATTTTCCATGAGATTTGTTGAATATTTATTTTTGAATATTGATTCTTATTATCTACATCACTTAGTGACATCATCTATGGGATGGCATCCATCAAGCCATAAGTGCATAAAATATCAAGATTATGGGTCACCCATGCCTAGTTAATGCCTCCCATACGTCTTTAATGATTATTTATCTTGAAGATAATTATAGATTTAATTTCAAATATTAGGATTATCCATGGCCACACATCTCAATCTTGAGATGGACGCTCATGGTTGATCATGACCGATCTCAAAAATCTATAAATAGAGAGGCCATGAACATAAAAAAGCTATTTTTGATGCAAGGTTATGATGCTCAAATATCTTAAAAGCTTGAATATTGCAAAGTTATAATGCTAAATTATTTCCACAAAGCTTCATTAATAGGATATTTTAGTGGTTTACAATCAAGAGCCTAGGTTTTATAGAGTGTTCTTGAGGCATTGGAGGAACTTACCACCATTGTTGACGAAGACAAGGATGCTTGATCAAGAGAGAACATGTTTTTGAGCCACAAGGGTATGGTGAATCCATTTGGGAAGGTAATATGGTGTTGCTTTATTTCATTTGTTTTTTGCTATCCTTTGTAATTACCATAGGAATATATAGGCTTGGTTAGTTAGTTATTTATGCATGTGTCATTGTTTATGGACTAATGCTTGGATAACTTGCTTTGTAATCCTCTCTACATCTTGGCATGATCGATGGGATAAGACACATATCACACCTAAAAAATATCACTTTGCAACTCTAAAATATCTATTTGGACCCTTAAAACTCTTAAAAATTGATTTTCTAACTTTATTTTATCATTTTTGGTTGCCATAGTTTTTACACAGTAACTGACATCGGTAGAAATACTGACATCAATTACTTGGCTTAACTGACGTCAATAAGTAGAATCGACATAAGTTAGATCTTGGTTGGACGTAACCAATGTCAGTGGTAATAACTGACATTAATCATTATGTTTTTCTAAAAACATAGGCCTGAGACCTACTTTTTCAAAGTTTGTTGTTTTGAGCTAAAAAGAGCTTCAAAGCTAAAAGACATGCTAACATTTTTGCTGCAAGAACAAGCTTTTGCTTTGATAAAAACAATGTTTAAATCACCTCTTGCATGCTTAAAAATGAATTAGGAGCTTTCTTTTGGGTGTTTAACAGGGAATTTAGATGTTTTGGTGAATGTTTTCAAAGTTTTACAATTGAGACCAAGGGGTCAAATGAACACCACCAAACATTTCTTTTGGGTTTAAAATTGAACACACTTGTCAATTCTTGCTTGCAATAGTTGTGTACTTAGGTTTTGTTTGGCAAAAAGAAGAATGTTGCATGTATGCTCTTCCATTTGTCCCTTATAGGGAACCCTTGGAATCAAAAGCACCATTTATATTAAAAATATCCTAATTCCAAGGCTTAGAAATAATGTTACCTAAAGCACTCCCCAAAAACTCACTAAAGTTTGGGTGATCTTGAAAATGACCCTATAGTCTTTCTAATTTATGATTTCTTTATTTTCATGCAAACTTGGCTTGTGAGGGGGAAATCATTACCTCCTAGGAGTTGTTTAGGGAAGCTTTGACCTGGGGTTTCACCTCCTGGTATTGACTTCATTTGACTCCTTTGGAGTTGCACATGGGATGTGTCTGCATTTAGGCATCACACTACACTGAGTGAACAACAGGATGTAGTGGTTGTAAAAAGGATTAGACATTTTTACAACTAACCAATGTCATGGTTACCTAATTTTTGTGCTCATCTTTTACATCATTTGATTTCAAAGTCATTGTGCAATTAATTCCCCTAGAATGATCAAAACCTTGCTAGTTTAGTAGACCTCACTTTGCCATACCTTGCCAGTTTAGACTTAAGATGTTTGTTTTTTGTCATTAGCTTACTTGGTCTTGATTTGTGTCTAAAACTACTTGTTAACTCAATGAACTTAACCAAAACACATTGTTCTCAATTTTTTTGAGCAAGGGAGGCATTACACTGTCCAAATAGAAAATTCATACTTTCCTTGTTCAAATTGTTATCAAAAGCTTTATGTCATGTCATCCACATTGGTGCAGTTATGTTGCCCAATTGAGTCTAGATCTTTTACCTAATTTTTTTAAATATTTAATTTATAATCCACATTCAAAATTGACCCTTTTTGAGTTCTAAGGGTTGGTGTGTCAAAGGTGCACTAAGCTTGTTTTAACTTGGGTTCAATTTTCTATTTGTATTGAAGGTCATTTATTAAGACTCAAAATCACATTATCATCTTGGTGGAATTAACTCATCTTGTGTATCACTCATGCCTTGAGTCCTAGAACATATTTTAGCCTACTAGAATCATGTGGCAATGTTGTGCTACCTATTTGGTCCTAGCTTTATACTTAGTGATTCGTGTATGTTTTGACATTTTGAGTTGCTTAGTTCATTTTATCTTATTCATAATCTAGAGAGCTTTCCTCTAAACTTCTAGGGTCAACTTGTCAAAGTTGAAGCTAGCTTTTGTAGTGTGGGTGTATCACAAAGATCTAGGCTTTGGTGTACTAGTTTTCACCTTGGGTCTTTGAGTTATCTTACTCTCTGCTGATCTATATGATTTCAACTTTACCAAAGGTTGAGTAAACTTGTGAACCAAATCTTCTAAATTATGCATGGTTTCAAACCACCCTCATTTTATAGTCTCATTGGTACCTTGGTTATTTGTTTAAGAGAGAGCCAAAGCATACTTTGATTTGTTTTCAAAAATTGGTCTAAACATAGACAAAGACATAGAACGACTCTTTTTAGACAAGAGTCAAAGGTTCACTCGTAGTGGGGATTTTTATGGCCTTAGTTATAAAGATGAGAAATTTTATGATGGTCAAGATAACCCTATTATTTTTTATGATATCCCTACAAAGTAGGATTCAAATATTATTGCAATGAATATCAACCTCAAGAAGATCAATATGAAGCCCTTCTTAGATTGATAGAATTAGGTGCTAGACTACCTTCTAATTTTACTACAGAATAATTGCATACCTTAGTTAGAGAAGGAGAAAAATGATGGAAAGAGCAAGCTTTTACACAAATAGACATACCTTCTTCCTCTAACAAAGGAAAGGAAATACAAACATAGTCAAAACTGACAAATCTAGATCTTCTAGCTAAGATCAAGATAATAAATTAATGATATGCAGATCAAATTATCGCATACTTAATAGACTCCCTAGTTGCCACTTCAATTCATAATAATGCTTCGAAAGAACATGAAGATATGGTTGAAAGTATGAAATAAGTATTGGATGAGAACATGACCATAGTGGATCAAGGAAATCTAAACGAATAGTTGAAGTCACTAGAGACCTTACAAAGTGTTCCATTTGATACTGAACATACATTCTTCAATAATCAAGAACCTCTTGTTAATTTAAGAACTTAGAAACCTAAACATTCAATTTGAATTGAGGAAATCACTCAAGACAATTTGGCTAGTTCTTTTCAACCAACCCAAAGATTGGTGAATAAACATAAAAAATTCTAAACTCAACAAAGTGTGAAACAACCAAATTTAGGGAATGTTTTACAATCCAAGAATCAATATCCTATGATCTCGAGTCAAGCAGTAAATTAGAACCAAATCATGGATCAAAAGGTATACACTCCCTATATATCCACCCAAAATCAAGGGCACATTCCACCCCAATAGCAATAAAACTAGGGGCACATTCCACCCCAACAACAATAAAATCAGGGGCACATTCCACCCCAATAGCAACAAAACTAGGGGCACATTCCACCCCAACAACATCTTATCTAATCCACAAATTCACCAAACTTACAATAATATAACTCTATGAAGGAAATTTTCCAAATATTGGAGATGAATAATAGAGTCAAAAAGTACAAATTCAATGAGATATGACCATATCCATTTGACTTATCTATTCTCCAAAACCCCTTTCCACCTCATTTTGAGGCACCCCAATTTGAAAAATACAAAGGGAAAGGAGATCCATGTGAACACATACAAGAATTATTCATCTTGTGTCAAGAGGTTGCTTATAGTAGTGAGTACTTACTATGACTATTTTTTCCAAGCTTAGTAGGACAAGGTCTTGATTGGCTACTTAAACTACCCAAGGGATCAGTTACAGATTGGAATGACTTATCAAAAAATTTCATTAACCATTTCTCATATAACATAGAACATGAATTGACCATTGTTGACTTATGCAAAGCCAAGAAACATGATGGTGAAAGTTTTACTGCATATCTGCAAAGGTAGAGAGCGTTGGCAGGCTGCTTTCAACATAATTTACCAGACAAATAGTTGGCTGATATATTTGCATATAATTGGTACCCTGAAGTTGTCCATAATATATGGTTAGCTTCTGCTAACTCATTTGAATAAATTATTGACAAAGGAGTGTAGATTGAGAAGTCTTTTATTTCTAGAGGCCTTGTTAAGATTTTTGTGCAAGGACAAACATCTAATCAGACTAAATCATTAGCTTATAAAATAGTTATGTAGGATAAGTCTAAGGGCTTTCATAAAAGTAAGAACATGGTTGGAAATGGGGTGATAGAAATAAGACATGTAAAAATGTACAGGCTGTGCCTCTTCCAAATGCATAATTAACTCCCCCAAATCCATTACCTACTTTGCAGAGACAACCTCCATGAAGAATATTTCATAAAAATTTTAGAGTCTTTAGCAAGCTAGGAGAATTAGTTGAAATAGTGTTACAAAAGCTCAATGTAGCTAATTTAATTATATGGCTAGTATCAAGGCTATTTCATTAAGATCAGCCAAAACCAGACTAGTATAAAGAGAAAAAATGGTGTAACTTTCATCATGTTGCTGGTCACAATGCATAACATTGCGGCATATTATTGAGGACTTTATTGAAAATGGTAAGCGAGAAATTAAGTTGGCCCCTAATTAAGACACAAATCAGGATATGGAAATCTACAAAGACCCCTTTCCTTGACATAATACACCACCACCAAGGAACAATCAAAATGGTCACAATCAAAGATAGAGGTAGAATCAGAACCAAAAACAAGGTCAAAATTATAATGAGCATAATCAAGATCAATAATGCCCATACTAATAATGTGGCTTATAACAATGTACCTTAAGAATACAATAACATTGTGGGATACATTTTTGCAACCCATATTGCCATTGTTATTGTAATACCATGTGGTGAATCTTGTGTTCCTCACAACATGAGACCCATAATTATAGGGTCGGCACCCTCTCCTGTAGTAATACCATGTCCATTTTGCATCATCATGTTGCTACTCCATTTGCATGGGTTACTAATCCTGAACAATAATATTATTCATCTAATTATAAAGCCTCTTCACTGACCCAATATTGTCACAATATTATTAATCACCTGTAGGTCAACATCCCAGGCCCTTCACCTCACTCTTCTAATTATAATAACTCCTTGCCACCTCTAGGTTATGCAGTCATAACTAGATGCCCGTGACTTACCATCCAAGGCCCTTCACCCACTTCTTTCCATAAACCTAATGGGAACATTGTGCCAATGGTTCCAAAGGTAAATACTATCCCAAAAAAGACTAAACTTGTTCAATCCATAGTTCAAAGGCCTTATAGTATAATGGATCAACTAGATAAAACCCCTGCACAAATTTCCATATTAGAACTCTTGCAGACATTTGATGTCCATAGAATAATCTTTAATTTTTTTTTTCAAGAGTCTATTGTGCCTAATGATATAAACCTTGATCATTCCAGAACCTAGTTGGACATTTGTCTTCATTTTGACAAATCACATTTGATCAAAAGGACATGTCCACCCTTGGCCCAAATCACAATAACCCACTATACATTGAGATAATCATTACGGATCACAAGATCAAGTTGTTCTTATAGATAATGGTTTAGGATTGAAAATCATATCTCTTAAATTGGTGCAATGATTGGGTTACATGGATAAATACATTTAGCCATAGACTATTACAATCAAGGCTTATGACAATGTCAAAAGGGAGTCATCCAATACAATTTGGTTGCCAGTCATGGTTGGGTCTATTTATCATCACACATTATTCCATATTGTGGATATTGAGATTCCTTATAACATACTTCTTGATCATCCTTGGATCCATGAAGTACAGGGAATTCCATCTACTCTTTACCAATGCCTTAAGTTTCCCCATGATGGGATTAAGGTTACTATTCCCACTGATCAACAACTATACCAATACTGCAAACATCTTAAAGTAGAGTTTCATAATTATAATTATTGCCCAAGTTATAAATTCATTACGAAAAATAAAAAATCCATCATTTCTCATCCATCTCCATCTAATTATATAGACCCTGGTGATCTAGCCTCCACTTCAACTGATCCATTTCCTACAGCTCTGGCCAAACAAGTGATTATTAAAGATGTAGGTATTTCCATGTACTATCTAAAGGACATCCTCCATACTAAAAAATTACCAAAATCCCCTAAAACATTTGGTAAACCTAAAACCTCCCAAACTCTTAATAGACCTAACCAGATTTGGTAACCAAAGAAGAAGCAACCAAAACCTCATGTGATTTTTGTACCTACAATTGCACCAAAGAAAGATCAAGAGGGTTTTACTGAGGGAGATTGGTTATATTATAAAGGCCTTGCAGATTGTTTTTTAGAATCCAAAGTATCCTATCCCTAATAGGATAATGGATCATCTTGACTATACAGGGAAAAGTCTTGGCCCACAAGCGCAAGGAATTTTAGAACCCTTATCAGTTAGAGTTGTTAATTGGAATCATGGTCTCAAATATAAACCACCATAGGATGACCTCATAACATTTGGTAGTGAATCTTTCAAAGTGAATAGTAAGGAGACTCCTAGCAGTGACATAATGTCCCATTATAGCCTTTTTGATGAGCTTGCTGATTCAAATTTGTTTAATTCAAATGCCATATCAACCATAACACCTATTGGAGCTTCCTATCCTAAAGCAAAAACCCATCTTAGTGGTGCTTCCCTTCCTGAAGTAGGACATTATATATTTACCATTGGTGCTTCCCATCCTAAAGAAAACCCTCACTATAACCTTTGCTATCCTAAACTCATAAATTTAAATCAATAAAAACTTAGTCATATGCCTTGATGAGTTTCAAAATGAAGAATCAATTACCTAATACATGGGCTTATGAGATGCATTCCCCATTGAGGATCATAAGCAGGGTTTTGATTTTTCATTAAATTCTTTTGCCTACTTTGGGGAGCAAGTAAACTTTCTTGGTCATAATAAAGAAAAAACATCAAGATCTTCAGGTGAAACCTCTTTAAGGCACTTATTGATCAGGGAAAAAGTAAATAAAAAGACAAGCCTTTGAGTGAAAACTTGTTTCAGGTGCTCACAGGTGGGAAAGTTTGCTCATCCCCTCAGGACGTAGAAAGTCCACCTAGCACAAGTTCCATATCTAGTACAAGTATCTCTTTAGAACAACATCAAATATTTTAGCATCTTACTCTTGAGTTTTTAGAGGCTTTTACTAGTTGGCCTTTACCTGAGAAGGCAAATTTTGATTCCTCATACTATCCAGATCTTTGGGAGGAATAAAAAGAAGATATAGTAGAAGAAGATTATGACCATACATTGCCTACAATTCTAGAAGATGGATCCACACTCCTTATGGAGAGCACAAAAAAAGTGAATTTGGGAACCTATGAGGATCCCCAAAATATTTATCTTGGAGCTTTCCTTATTGAGATAGAATGTGAACATATTATATCCATTATTAAGGATTATATAGACATCTTTGCATGGGCATATTATGACATGCCAAGCTTGGATCCAGATTTAGTTGTAAATTGCCTTATTTATCACATTGATGCTAAACTTATCAAGCAAAAGTTAAGAAAAATGCATCCATGCATTGCCCTTTTGGTTAAGGCTGAGTTGGAAAATTTGTTAGGAGCCAATTTTATTAGACCACTAGACTACTCTGAATGGATTTCTAACATAGTGCCAATAAGTAAAAAGACCACAAACATATGTGTTTTTACTAATTTTTATGATATCAATAAATCATGCCCCAAAGATGATTTTCCTCTGCCTAACATCGACATGATTATTAACTCAACTACTGGGTACGAGATGCTATCCTTAATGGATAGATTTTTTAGTTACAATCAGATCAAGATAGCCCCTAAAGATCAACATAAGACTATGTTCACCACTCCATGGGGGAAATTCTGCTACCAAGTCATGCCATTTGGTTTGAATAATGCTGGAGCCACATATCAACATGCAATGACTGTCATCTTTCATGACATGATGCATGACATTGTTGAGGACTATGTTGATGATATACTGGCAAAATCAAGAACAAGAGCTAGACAACTTGACATTCTATGATGAATATTTGAGAGGCTTCATGCATATAAAGTCCATTTGAATCCTAAGAAATGTGTTTTTGGAGTCACATCTAGAAAATTACTATGGTTCATTGTATCATAATGAGGGATTGATGTCGACCCTGCAAAGGTCACCGCTATTATGGAAATGCCTCCACCAAATAATCTGAAATAGTTACAAGGCCTATAAGGCAAGATCCAGTCTATACGTAGGTTCATTTATCAGTTGGTAGATAACTGCCACCCATTTACTCATCTCTTGAAGAAAGGGGTAGAATTTTAGTGGGATGAATATTTTTAGATAGCATTTGTAAAGGTTAAAACATACTTGGCCAATCCACCGGTCTTACAACCTCCAACACAAGGAAAGCCACCATTTATTTATATATCAACCACATAATATGCACTGGGGGCACTTTTTGGCTCATCGTGATGATCATGGTAAGGAACATGTGGTTTATTATTTAAGCTTCACATTGGTAGCCTATGAACATAATTATATGCCTATTGAGAAGGCATGTTTAGCTATGGTGTTTACCACTCAAAAATTACAACATTATATGCTGAATAACAAAACTATTGTTATCACTAAGGTAGATCCTCTCAAGTTTCTTTTATCTAAAACAACTCTTCAAGGATGCATGGCTAAATGTATTATGCTTCTCAGTGAGTTTGATATTGAGTACCATAATCAAAAGGTAATTAAAAGACAAGTTCTTGCATACCAACTTGCAGAAGCTCCTATTATGGCCACTCAACCCCTCAACTTTAACCTTCCAGATGATTCTATCATGATGATATAACAAACATCACAAGAACCTAAATAGTGGACACTCTATTTTGATGGATCCTTCACATCCTGAGGATCTGGAGCTGGCATATTGTCGATCACGCCACAGGGGGCCTTGATCCCCAAAGCATTCCATATATAATTTTAGTGTACAAATAATATGGCTGACTATGAGGCATTGGTTATAGGGCTCCATCTTACTATACAATGGGATATTCAAAGCTTAAAAGTCTATGGAGATTCATGGCTAACCATAAATTAGACAACTGATCAGTATCAAACAAGAGATGATAAGGTTGTTCCTTACAAACAAATCATTGATAACCATAAAACACATTCTAAATCTTTATAATTTGAGCAAGTTCTATGAATCAACAATAGATCTACCAATGCCATGACAATACTTGGTTCCATGATTCAAATACAGGATAGTGCTAAAGAGTATCAATTTTTGATTGAAAATATTCTTTAGTTGACACATATTCTATCAGAATCAGAGAGGATATGCACCATTACTGATCCTAATCCCTCACCTGAGTTACCATGGTACCAAGATTTTTATAACTATTTCCACAGCCATGTATTTCCCACCAATCTTTCCAACAACCAACAAAAACTATTTCTTCATCACTTAACACGTTATATCCTCCTTGGAAACACACTTTATCAAAAAGGCTATGATGGAATGATTTTTCATTGTTTATCTTTGGGAGAATCCAAGCTGGCACTAAAGGAGGTTCATGAAGGATTGTGTGGGGTCCATACCAATGGTGTAGTCCTAGCAAATAAACTTCTTAGAATAGGATATTATTGGAAAATGGACACATATGCTTGTAATTATGTAAAGAAGTGTCTTCCTTGTCAGCAACATGGTAACTTGATACATGTACCTTCCTTACCATTGCAGGTGATTACAACACCATGACCATTCTCAACATGGGGTCTCAATCTCATTAGTAAAAGTAACCAAACATCTTCAGATGGCCATAAGTACATTTTGACTAAAATAGAGGACTTTACCAAGTGGATTGAGTCCATTCCTCTCACTTATATTACCAGGAAACAAATAGCCAAATTCATTCATTACCATATCATCTATTGATATGGCATCCTAGCTTATATTATATCTGAGAATGGTAGATCCTTTGTGAACCAAGATGTGAAATATCTTTGAGCAAAATTCAATATCAAGCACAAGAAATCCACTCCATATAACCTGCAAGGAAATAGACAAGCTGAGGCATCAAATAAAACCATTCTATCCATCTTAAAAAATATTATCAATGATGCTGGCCGTAATTGGCATTTGCAAATTTTTCTTGCTCTCTAGGCTTATAGAACTAATCATCGCACCCCAACTAGAGCTACTTGATACTCTCTTGTTTTTGGTACTGAAGCTATCATCCTAGTTGAGATTGAGATCTCATCATTAATAATATCACTAGAGCACATTGAAGATGATGAAGACTATAGAGCCTCATGGCTACAAGAACTAAAACTTCTTGATGGTAAGCATTTGGCTGCCCTAGAAATATTACAGGCCTATCAGTACAAATTGTGGAAAAGCTAAAACAAACATATTCTCCCTTGAGAATTTGTGATTGGTGACTTAGTTTTGAAAGAGAACTAGAAGAACATGAATGCTGACCCCAAAAAGAAAGGCAAGTTTCAACCTAATTGGTTAGGACCATATATTGTCACAATGAACTATGGATCAGGAGCATATCGATTGGTTAAACATAATGGTGAAAAACTTTTAGAGCCCATAAAAATCACACAACTTAAGAGATTCTATGCATGAATAACTTTGAACCATTGTCTATAAGACCCTTGACTTGGGGGCAACTTGTGTTGTCATAATTTTATCCAACCCTTTTATCTTTCCTTGAACACATTTTATACTACCCTGGCCCACTTTTCATGAATCTCGACAGTAAAGGATTTGAACTCTTGGCACTCTAAACACATTCTTCATCCCATTCTAGAAAACTCTCTTTGAGAAGCATATTCTTTATTTTGTCTAAGGCATGTTATAAGCTTGAAGACTTTTTGTCCCTTGACTAATTATGATCTCGATTATGTTTCATGCACATATGAACATCTTTAGTAGTAGTTCTATAAAGAAGTTAAACTAGGATATTCTTTTGCAATTTTAGATATGTGAATAACTGCATCTTCTTAGTACAAGGTATTTGTTTCTCTTTCTTATTTTCTCAAAGAGCCTCACTCTCATCGATTTGTGAGCATAGACCATTGCAGTTAGCTTAGCTGTCTAATTGGAACCTCTAATCTTAAGATGTGTATCTCCTTAACTAGATGGTCCCACTTTATGCATATTTTATCCAAAAAACACCAAAAACATTAGAAATACTTTTAAAATACCAAAAACATCATAACATGATCCAAAAAAGAATAAAAACATTATTTCATGCTTCTATATATTTATACATTCTTGTTCCACCATCCCATTCTTTCACCATTTTGCGAGCAATTGTTAAGTTTGAACACTCTCACCATTTTACAAGCAACTATTAAATTTTGAAATCTCTTTCCATTTTACAAGCATAAAAACACCAATTTATTTCATCTTATCCCATGCACTTACCATTTTATAAGATCATTCTTTCGCATCTCATTCAACTTCTTGTTTGCTAGACCATTCTCATTTATTTTTCGTATCTTCCATTTCTTCTATAACATTAATTATGCTAGTTAGATCATCATTTTTCTTCTATCCCATTTTTTGGGAGAACTACATTTGACTTGAAGTTCATATTGAAACATACATCCATAGAACTATGTAGGCAACGTCTACTTGTCTTATACATCTTGAGTTAGCTCAACCAACCCCTTCCTTTTCTTCTCTTCCCCTATTTCTTCTATCATTATTCCTCTTTAATTAGGGAACAATTGTCTTGTCATTATTCTTTGTTATGATGTTGTGGAAAGTAACGCCTCTACTGCACATGCATGAACATTTGCCTTTTAACCATACTAACTTGGTTTTTATCTATGTGTGTTTATTTGAGTTTTCTTGGTGTTTTGTTGTGCTTTCACACCTCTCATTTTATTTCTTCTCCTTTTATCTTTTTAATACTTATCTCCATTCTTGGTCTTATGTTTCTTTCTCTTGATTTTCTATTTGATTTTGCTTTTCTCTTTTGTGTTCAAGAGTGCCTTAATGGTCCACATGGATCTTGATTATTCATATCTTGGTCTCATGTCATTAAGATATTCTTTCCTTTTTTTTTAAACATTTTTGTTCCTACTTAAGTCTTGATAGATCATATCTTGATTTCAAGTTAGGTTAATTTATATTTGTCTTTTTCTTTGTCTTTTGCATTTTTGTTTAAATGTAAATTACTATAACTCTGGTTTTGGTCATTGTTTTACCATTATCCTTAGTTATAGGTATTCACATTTAAACTAGCTCAACATAATTAGAATATTATATCAGTCTAATTTATTCATACTTATGATGCCTAATTTATTTTTCTATAACAAGAACTTTGTGCTCAGGTCTCAATGTCTTAACGTCAACATCAACTTTGATGAATGATCCTCAAGAATACTTTGTAAAATCTAGGCTCGTGATATGAAATTAGGCATCTAGGTAACATGAATTTCAGGCTTATTTGTCTATGTTTTGATGTGCATCTCTTTGCATTTATTATGAGTCTAATCAATTATTGGTCATTTTTCATCATTCCTCATTCCATTCTCTCCCAAACTTAGTTGAACTACATTGGCCTGAAGTTCATGTTGGAGCATGAGTCCATGGAACTATGTAGGCAATGCTTGATTTCTATTGAGGTCAGCTCAGTTATCTCCATTCTTATTTTCATCTCTCTCAACACTTTATGCATTCTCATAAGCTTGGTTCTATATGGCTTTCTAAGCCATTACACCATCGCATGTATGTTTGCACCTACTCACTTTAACCTATATTTTTGGTTATATCCTTGAGATATTTTACTTGCTAATTGACCATGCTAGGGCACAACATCTAAACAACATCCAAATCAAATAAACTCTATAGGGGAAAAATCATTATTTATTCTTTATCAATGATCAAAATTTTCCCTACTGGGGCACAACTATTTTATCACAATCGAATCTGCTCTACTGGAGTACTTATTATATTCTCTTTGGAGACCCCATTCTAGTGGTGCTTCCATTCTTGAAGTAGAACATTCTCCCTTTTTCTCTAATTCCAATCTCTTCATATTAAATCCCATGATGGCAATATTTTAGTGTGTAACTTGTTTCGAGATTGATTAATGCCATAAGAGCATAGCTTGTACTCTCAAATTGGATACATTTATAGTGTGTCCCTTACATTTATGGATTATATATTTCCCATTCCTCCCATCTCTGGGGCCTATTATACCTCTAATTATATTTTGATCATTGATGGTAATCACGTGTGCAAGCATTAGCTCATCTAGATATGATCTATTCCTTGGGTTAATCTCTCACTTTCTCTCTCTTTTTGAGAGTCCATCCTTCTCTTTCATCCTAGTATGTCCTCTCGAGGGGGTATCATGGGTCCATTCTAATTTCTTATTGAAAACTCTTTTATTTGAAAATACATTTATTCACTTGAATGTCTTGATACACCTTCTCAAATAAAATCAAAATCTAGACATCCAATTCCTAACACCATTTGTGTTAAAATTGTCAATCTTACTCGAATTGCACTCAAATACACATTTTAGGTCAAAATCTATAAAATGTCTTAAATAGTTGAAATTTGTCATTTAAAAGTGCCAATTTAGGTCAAAGTATACATAAATAAGGCAATGCATTTTGTGGGCCAGCTAACTTTGATCATATTATTTTGAGTCAAAATGACCATTTCATCATTTAGTGCTCTAGATCACTCTTTTCTTCTAATTCATTAGTACATGTCATGTACCTTTGTTATTTACTATTGACAACAATATAAATGGGAATATGGTTCCAATTCATCTAACATCACCTTCTAATTCTTCTTGAGTCAAATTACAACCCAATAATATGACTTTTTGACCATTTTGATTAGTTGAGGGCTAATTTTTAAATAATTGCACAAATGTTGATTAACCTTATTTAAGGCTAATGAATCTAAATCAAGAGCTTAAGTAGATTTTTCATGAGAGTTGTTGAATATTTATTTTTGAAAATTGATTCTTATTATCTGCATCACCTAGTGACATCATCTATGGGGTGGCATCCATCAAGCCATAAGTGTATAAAATATCAAGATTATGGGTCGCCCATGCTTAGTTAATACCTCCAATGCCTATTTAATGCTTATTTATCTTGAAGATAATTATGGATTTAATTCTAAATATTAAGATTATCTATTGCCACACATCTCAATCTTGAGATAGATGGTCATGGCTGATCCTGATCAATCTCAAAAATCTATAAATAGAGAGGCCATGAATATTAAAAAAAAGCTATTTTTGGTGAAAGGTTATTATGCTCAAATATCTTCAAAGCTTGAATATTAAAAAGTTATAATGCTAAATTGTTTCCACAAAGCTTCATTGATAGGCTAGTTTAGTGGTTTAAAATCAAGAGCCTAGGTTTTATGGAGTGTTCTTGGGACATTAGAGGAGCTTACCACCATTGTTGACAAAGATACAAATGTTTGATCAAGGGAGAACATGTTTTTGAGCCACATGGGTATGGTGAATCTATTTGAGAAGGTAATATGGTGTTGTTTTATTTCTTTTATTTCTTACTATCCTTTGTAATTTCTATTGGAATAGATAGACTTGGTTAGTTTGTTCTTTATGCATGTTTCATTTTTTATGGACTAATGCTTGAATAACTTGCTTTGTAATCCTCTCTATCGGAATCACTAGTAGCATGAATAGAATTGGTAGAAAAATATGCACTAGTGGCATGATTAGAATTAGAAGAAAAGGAAGCACTAGTAACATGATTAACATGGGTAGTAAAAGATGCACTAGTGGTGTGTTTAAGGATGACAGTCTTTAGAAAAGGCCCACTAGAAGTTGAACCTACCATGTTAGTGGAGATACTTGGAATGGAGGTTGAATAAGTCATAGAAGAAGATGTCATGGTGTGTGAAGGAGAAAAAATATAAAGAAAAATTTGAGAAGTAAAGAAAGTTTCTCCCCCAAATCCATGAGAGAAGGTAGGGGAGGGTGAAAAAGGTTATTCTGCTTGAGGAAATATCATAAGATTATAAATGGCTGAAGTTTCCTTTCCTCTATGTTGAGGAAATCCATTAATGAAAAAGAGTATTTTAGGTGTGTAATTTAATTCATGCCCATATTATAAGGATAAAAAATTATTAAAAATTGAGGATGAATGAGGATGAGTCCCATAATTGGTAGTGTGAGTGGTAACGTGAACATTGCTTTTATCCAAAGTGGAAGCCACAAGTTGTTTCTTAAGAAATCTATTAAGATTGGTAAGACTCATCATGTTTATTAGATTTAACTCTTTATTATCTTCAAATAGGAAATTTGTGATGAGAATAAGAGGCTAAAAATAATTTAACTAAAAAAAATCATGTAATAGGATACAAAATAAGATAGATCGATAATGTTTTGAAAAATAAGAATCAGAATAGAGAAGAAGAGAACACAATCATACGGGTTAACTGTGTGCTGTTAAATGGGAAATTGAACATGAAATAAGAGGACACAATTAGGTAGGTCAACTATTTATTTATAGATAATAATTTGAATAGGAAGATAAATATACATAGTCAGACATAGTGACTATGTACTGCTAGATAGGAAAGTGAATAAGAAGATAAAGATACACAGTCAAACAAAACAACTCTGTATTGAAGGAAAATAAGATGAACAATTTGTAAGAGACTGTGTCAATAGGGATGAAAATGTTTTAAAAATAGATATTTTTTTTCAAGATAATATCTAAGTAAATAAAATTAAGCACACAAACAATTGGATCAATGTGATTTATCCAATTATAACACACATCAAAAACCTTGCACTAATGCTGGCTAATGCAAGTTTTTCAATACAAAATATAATGATCAAAGAGAAATCAACAACTTGAAAGTAAATTCTAAGTAATTTATCATTTATAAGTGTTATTAATTTATAATAAAGTTTGAAATCAATGTGATGAGGAGTTGGCTATAAGAAAGAACTAAAAAACAATCTATGGATAGTTTTATGAAGTTTAGGCTGAAAGAGATCTATATTAGTGATGGTACTAGCTTGGTATTGGGGCTTATCCCCTCACATAATATTATAATGATAAGGGGTTTGGGTGATATTATAATATATACCATCAATTACGTGTTTATACTTGGTCAAAAATCTAAGTCAACTTCCCCCTTGGTGATGAAATCTAAGTAGGTAGGCCTTTGGAAGATAATTGTTTAATGTTTTCAGTGTAAAGTGATTTAGAAGTGTATGAACAAGAGAAAAAATAGTGAGACTAAATTGGTAAAATGAAAAAACACCTAATTAATCTATGTTTGTTACTATAAGCATGCAAGCAAGTGAAATGAAAAGTGAACTAACTACTAGCAAAAAGAGGTTAAATCTATTGACTGTGAAGAGTATAGAGTCGGTTCAGGAGACACTATATGCAAATAATACATAATAGATTTGACATAGTCATTATTTTTCTTCAAAAGCAATATTTGGAAGAACATAGTCGAATAGGTTGACTATGTATTCTAGATAGTAAATAGGCTATAAAATTGTGTTGATCTCATCGACCCAATTTGCTATAGGGTTTCAGTTTTATAGACTACAAACTTGTGAAAAATAGTACTACAAATGAAAAATTTTAAAAACAAAAAAGTTAAGAATGAACCTTAGTGGGTTTGAATATTATTAGATTGAAAAAAATTATGCTGTGATGCTCAAGTGCTGATTCAAATATTTTGTAAATAGAATGGACTAGATTGACAGAGTTTTCATAACCCGTGATGAAAAGAAGCTAAAAAAAAAGTTGACTAGATTGACTATGTTTGCAAACCTATATGATAAATAGAATAACTACAAATAGAGTCAACTAGTTTGACCATATATGCAATCCTATAACTGAATAAGAAGACATTGTTGAGTTGATCAATCTAATCACTTATATTTGGAGAATATCTACATAGACATAACTTAGTCATTTTAGGGTGATTACGGGTTAAAAATACACACATACTATTAGAACTATACCAATAGGTTTGATACAATACAAAAAAATAGAAATATATAATATGATGATAAAATGAATGCATGAAAGAAAACCTACAACGGTTTGATTCATGTTAGGTTCAGAGAATGTATACAAATAAAAATGTAGCTGACCTATTAATCAATCCTAGCTCAGAGAAGATAAATCCTACTTACACTTTTGATTGTTGACATATTAGATATTAAAGGTCATGACTAAGATGGATCTGGTAGACCTAACCAAGAGATATCTTACCATAGTAACATCACTAGAGAGGGTTCTAAACCCTATAGTTAAGCAACACTATGCAATAACTCTAGCTAAGTCCTATGTTTTCATATTCACTATGTAAATGATAAGTAAAGTAAAATCTAATCTAAAGCTTGTGGCACAAAGTGGGTGTAATAAATATAAAAATTAAACATTCATAGAATATCTATACTCACATCAATGTATAGGAAATCCTAATTCATGGGAGAGAAGTACAAATGCTAATATACCTACTCTTACAAAAGGAGGAATAAATCTAGGAATACTTACCTTTGAAGATGAACCTATCGAGCCTCAATCTCTCCCTTGGCCAAGGTGATTCACAATAGGTTTTTGTGGTGTGTAAGGATAACAAGGATAAGTTAGATCTAGGCTACACAACTTCTCTATTCATCCAAAAGACTTATCCACAAGAAAAGATCCATATTTCCAAATATAGTATTGAAACCCTAATCTATGAACCTCAAGTAAAATGGTGGATAAGCAGATGCATAATATAATATTCTTATTTTTCTTGTCTTCCATAGATTCTATAGTAGAATGAATGAATAGAATTCTAATGGAAAAAACCTAAAGCATACTGAATGGTGAACATTTAGAGGAATGCTTTTAGATTGAAGTAATGACTATTGATTTTTATTTAGTAAAACTATCCCTAACATCAGTATTGGTTGACAAAACTTAACAAGAAGCATGGACTGATAAAAGTCCATGCTTGACACATATATGCATTTTTTGGTACAATTTTTACTCTCACATCCTAAAGGAAAAGATATTGAAGCTTGACTCAGTTTATAAAGTGCATCTTTAATGGGTATAGGGGTGGTGTCAAAGGGTATAAGTTGTTTAATCTTGAGATAAATAATGTGGTATATATCTATAATTTAGTATTTACAGAGGTACATAAGGATGCTATGAAAAATAACCAAAGGAGAAACCAAAGGAATTATTATCAGTCTGGATTGCACCCTTAAGGAAAAGGAGTTTCAAACTTGCCTCATCCAATTGATACAATGAAATAACCTCTAGGTGTGGGTAGCCTAATGAGTGAGGTGAATCTCTAGTTTTTGGGATAGCTCCCATGATGTATCATCTAAGATAAACTACTACCTAATTTTTTGCCAATGAAAAGGGATAGAATAAAGAAATGAATTCAAACCCTATACTATAGGAGGTGATGCACCAATGTTATGTCTCCTCTACTTGATCCTTCAAAAATACTATGGATAAAACAAGGATTAGTTCTTAACACACTCTCTCCAAAGGACTTATACACATCAATGATTTTTATATAGGCCATGCCAACTACCTATAACTTGAGGATGATGAGTGCAAGGTCTAATAAAAGACATTAACAATTAGTTTCTACTATGATCACAAACATAAGCACCTTAACACACCATGTAACCTACATAATATAATCCATTAGTATCTAGGTGAGGGAGAAGGACCTGTAAAGGGAGAAAAGATCAAGCACTTATGAAAATTAGACAAACATGAACACACTAGAAGACCAATATGGAGAAGGCTGAATCAATCCTTATATTAGCTCAAGGATTCATGATACAAATGGGCAGAACATTATCATACCTAGTAGAGGGATGCATACAATGGATTTTAAACCCCAATTTATAGAACATGATGAGAGATAGAGGGAGAAGAGATCAATAAATCTCATCAATCCTATAATATATCTCCATTTTCATTTTCAAATCATAAAAATAGTCCATGAGACACCACCTTCTATCCATCTTCAACGCATGAGGCATGCTTTGTTGATGATGTTCATGGAAGTGTGGCATAGAAATGGTGTAGTGGAGGTAATTTAAATCTTGTTTTGACCTATTCAAGGCATGATCATGTTAAAATTTGTCAACCACCTCATTATTATTAGTTATAACGGTAGAATTGTTGTCTAATTGACCTACATGAAGCATTAAACAACCTAGCTCTCCCTTTTGCATGTTGACTAGGCCTAAAACTGCCTCATATTCCATAATGACCATGAAATGTGTATTATTGACTCAATATATAAGTTATAAGAACATTTATGGTCCTTCATTTACCTTCTTAGCAGCCTTCTATGCCAAGAGACATCTTCTTTGGCTAGCTAAATAGGCCTACTAGGCAACTAGGCCTAGTAGCTTGGTACTAATTCCTTAGATGGTGATGGAATTTACATATAAAATTGATAATAGGTTAATGATAATTATTTATGACCAAATAATCATATTATACCATGAATTATGCCTTTACAACAATGCACACTTGCCATTTTTTCCCATTTGGGTGACTAGGTCATATTTCTACTAGTACCTCTAGACTGCCTTTCAAGTCTAGGATTACAAGAGCACTTTTAGGGGAAATTGAGAGTGTTTTATGGCCTGAGAGAGTATAATAAATCTCACATCACCCTCCTTAATGATCTGAAAGTGTTCAACTATCTCTACACTTTAAATTTACCATGAAATCTTATAAAAATAGGGTATTTTCTATATCTATACAGGTGTTTGTATTAAAATATTATATGACTTGGGATTTCTTAGAGTTTAAGATGTGTTTTAAGTGTTTTACAAGTTAAACCAAGGCATATTAACCCATCAATTTCAATTTATTTCCTATCGAGTCCTCACTAGGGTTTTAGGAGGGTTTATACGCCCTTGAACTCTTAGAAATTATTCATAAAGCTAGGGGTTATAATGAAATGATAAATACCATGAATGGTTAACTCATAGGGGTGTCATCATATGTCTAATTCCTTATGTTTCCATTCATTTGATCATGCAACTTCCAACATGATGAATAAGGCCCTCTTGACTGTACAATCTTGCTATAAGAGGTCTATATGAGGTTTTGAGCAAGATTTATCATCAGGTTGCTTATTATTTTTTTAGAATAGATGGATGAGGCATAAAAAAACCTTCCTTTAGTTACTTATTACTGATCCAATCCATTTTAATTCTCACAAGACTTAAAACATGATCTATCCCACCTCTAGGGTTTGTGAACATTCATGGCATTCTAACCCTAATAGTGCATATTTAACACTCTATCTATCTTGAAATGAGCTCAATATTCATATGATATTCTACCAAGGCCTTTAAAACCTCATGCTAGCCTTAAATCTTCAAAAATCCTTAGGACTTACACCCTTCATGCTTTTTGTCTCAGGCATGTGTCTAAGCATTTTAGACTTTATGACCTTACCTCTGTATGCTAATATTGCTGAGTTCATTTGATACTTTGTGTTAATATATATGAGTGAATATAATGGTTTATTATTCCATTAATATCTGAATGAGGCATGAATTTCCTTTAGGAATCTCAAGATGCTCTCTTGCTTGCAAGAGTTTTCTCTCTTAGTCAAGGATGTGGACCTACAAGTCTGCAGACGTGTAGGTCTACATTCACCCTCATTTTGACCATTTATGACATGTATTTGAATCTCCTATGACATATAATAATCTCTTTAATCCTTATAACCTATTGGTATGGTTTAAACTCTCCTAAATCATCTAAAATACTTTCAATCACCTAGCTTACGTACATAGTCCATTTGGTAGGGTGTCCACTCTTTATATGACTGATTGCATATACGTTCATGTATTTTCTTCCTCAAAAAAAGGGTAAAAACCCCTCACTCATTCTATTAAACATATCTCCACCCATCACATAAATATTATAGTTCTAATCAATGGGAGATGTATCCTTTTTGCTTAAGAATATGCTGACATGCCTACAGGTTATTATTTTGAACCTAAGGCACTTTCTTCTTCAACTCATGATTGA
Organism: Torreya grandis; assembly: GCA_037957365.1. Taxonomy (NCBI): domain Eukaryota; kingdom Viridiplantae; phylum Streptophyta; class Pinopsida; order Cupressales; family Taxaceae; genus Torreya; species Torreya grandis. The sequence continues at coordinate 215,377 of JARHVA010002663.1, read as the reverse complement.
AACCTTTTATTGGATGACCTATTATGATTTAAAGGATAAGTTGGACACTATTTATCTTGATTTTATTATTTTCCTAAGTGAGATACTACACAAGAATTACCAAGGACCTGTCTTCTTAAGCTTGTGAGACTGTTGGGTCTCCTTTAGGCCTGTTTCTAAGTTGAAGCTTGAAAGTATCTCTTCTTGAGTGATATACACATATCAAAAGGGTTAAATTTTTTCAATATATCTGTAATTTTTATCATTTAATTCATTATTATTAGATCTTGTATTCAAAACACAATGTACATATTCACCACACCCTTGTAGACAAGCTTATAAGTGGTTGGTCAAGACCAATTTTGGAGAGATAAGTCTTATTCTATGTTTTCTTGTCATGTTCACCTATGTCAACATATTTAGCAATTTATATAAATTCTATTGATTCACTCATGGATAACAAACCTCAATTCAAATTCAAAACTTCCACCAATCTTCAAGTCTTTACCTACCACTCTCATAATTCATTAACAACTTAACCTTCTGGCTATCTTTCTGCTTGTGACTTGGAGACCCGACCTAAAATATTAAGAGAGGTTTTAAATAGAGGTTATTTATGGAAAATATTCTCTAATACCTAAATACAATATCATTACAATTTACTTTGGTCAAATGTTGACCTACAAGTCTGCATACCTATATGTTAATGAGACCTCTCTTAGCCAATCCTTGAAGACATTAATTAAGAATTATTCATGATCATTGAGTAAAAGAAGACTTTGGGGATAAAGGAGGATCAAAATTATGCTCTAAGAGACCAATTGATGCAAGGAATAGTCTAAAACCAACCAAAACCCTAACTGTCACCTTGCATAGGTCTACAACCTACCATTTCGTAGATAGTTTTGCCTTCCTCTACTTAAAGGTGCCATACTAGGGATAGAAAATGATGTGATAAGGCCAATAGAGTCTTACATAATATTTTATACTCATTAATTTTAACTAATAAACTCAATAATGTTTAGAAACCATTGAAAACCGAGGCCATGGGATTTGAGGTCTTTATTATACACCTTAAATCCTTAATGATTATTAATAAATATAAGGAGATTCACCAAATAAATTTTGACACAAAATGAAAGTTCATTAGTTTCTCTTTATCTAACCAAGAGCTTATCCTCTAACTCTCTTCTCCCTATATGAACTGATGCAAAATCGTTGACCATTCTAGTTCTACCAAGAGGCTGATGGAGAAAATACATAGGTTTTTGACTTCTTTTGGCTTGTGAATCATGGATTCTCTTCTATGATACTTGAAATGAGCCCACCATGAGATGTCTGACTTTTTTGACTCTGACCTGACCGTACCATTTCATACATGTCTTGAGAACACATGCAAAACTTTTTTTCTTTACATTTTTTCATAATTGAGATCTTGGGAACCTATTGGAGACCAAGAGAAGGGAAATGAAAAGTAAAATACACTTTTAAACTAGAGGGTATGAATGGAGGGAAGATGAAAGGTCACTTTTCAATTGTGTGGGAACCTTTTATGGTGAATGAAGGATGTTTAACCCCTGAAAAGACCCCCTTTTACCTATAAGACCACCTTATTATGACTTGAAATGGATATAAGACCCTTGAAAACTACTAATTTAAACATGATATACAAAACACACCTTCTTCAAAGGCTTCTAGCTACAAGGTTAACTTATATGACATGTTTGAAGGGCATTTGATGACCTTAGGGGCTTATTATAGTTTTAAACATTCTTGATAAGTAGAATCTAGGAGATGACCCTAGATGTATCATTATACCACATGTAAAGACTCTAAAAATGACATGGACACTCCCCACATATTTATAACAAAGTCTCCCCCACAAGAAGTGGCTAAAAAAAGAAGAAATATAATGAGAACATGAAACCTTAATTTCCCAAAATAGTTTAATTTCTGCTAAAATACCTTAACTTTATCAAATGAGATGTAGGCCACTTTTTAAGCTTCAAAAGACACTTGAGACCCTTCCATCCACCTAAGGATAACTTAAGACAACCTAATACATCATCCAATGACTCATAACATGCTACCACATGAGGATCTTTCAAGTAACCACTACCCCTAATACATATAATAAAACCTTAAATAATGATAATAAGGTTTAATAATGACCAAATGAGGACATCACAAGGCATGTAAAAGACCATGTAAGGTATGAAATCATGATAGGAAATTTTTTACTACAAGGGTTGACATTTTGACATTGGTGGTACAAATTAGTCAATATCTCTAGTGATTCCTAGGGGTGGACCTACCCACTGGTTAAGAGAAACAACTATTAGAGAATATTTAATGATGTCATGGAGGTGTCTAGAGTGGATGATTTGTCTTGGTAGTCTAAGTGTCAATGACAAAGTGTGTAGTGTGTTAGTCCTAGTATGGTTGGAGCAAGCTTGGTTGATATTAAGTTTGGGATGATTAGGGATGGATCTAAAGTATTAAACATGTGTGAGGGGTCCTATCAAAGGTCTATGATGATTAGAGATATTGTGGAAGTGCATGGTATTCATCCAGTTCTTCATATGTTCATCTTGGCATAGTTGGTTCTATGATAGAAAAATCTAAGTAGGCAGTGTGCTGACATCACCATTGCCACGTCTGGATGAGTCAGGGGGAGTTGGTCATATGGGTATTATCACATTAGTCCCAATTTTATATCACCCAATTTTTAGTTCATGAGGTTGAATGTAGCTAAAGATATGTAGGTACAAATTTGGTCTCTCAAACAGAAGTTCACTTAAGTTCTGTACTTAGATAGACAATCACTGCACATCATACAAATATGAATGAAATAATAGGTTTGTGCATTTAATTCAGGTACATAAAAATTATTTTTTTGATCATATGTTTACATGGAGGTGTTGTTTATAGTGTCAAGAAGATACTCTAAAAATTTGGAGTCTTGAAGTGTTGTCTAGCTCAAGTTATAAAGATTCAAAGTTGTTCTAGCAAACTGTGATGGTCGAAGACTATCATGTTTAACCATGTCAAAGACTGAGGTCATTGGTATAAAAGATCCAATGGTGAGTGCTTAATCATACATATTTAGTTCAATGGTTTTATGAAGTTAAAATGTCAAAGGTTACACATGCAAGTGATGAATGTCACAAGATCGTTAGTCTGATAGAAGATCAATGGTGAACAATGGTTCGTATTGATAAAGATCAATGGTGTAGGACAAGTCAAAGAGTCAAAAATACATGTGAGACTACCAAGTGGCACAAGTGTAAGGGACTATCATTAAAGTGATTAGAAGGCATGTGAGGGTGTCAAATATCATAATATCAAGAGTTTTGAGCAAGATCTAATGGTGATCACTACAAGACAAAGACCAAGCTACTCAATAGAGATTGATAGTGCACATGTGGTCAAGATTTATAGAAAACACAATATGAGGTCAATATTTTCAAGGTTTAATGTTTGGATAGTGGTGTACTATGAGTTAAATTTTGAGCTACTTTTTAAGAATATTTATGATGTGAGTAAAGAGCAGGAGATGTGTTCTAAGTGACTGAGGTTTAACTATGACTGTTTGGATTTAAATATTTGAATTTAATGAAGGAAAGACTAGTGATTGGTTTTTGAGCCATAAATTTTAATCCATGTAGAATTTTATATTGTATTAAAAATAAAAGTTGTAGAGGACTTCAAGGTGCATCTAAAAATATTCATTTTAAGGTCTAAATGTTTGTATAATCAAAGTTATTGAGATTCAAAGTTGACTATGTGTTCATTCATGATTTGAAAGTAACCCATGAAGGGTAATTGAGTTTTTATTGATGGTATTTCAATGTTTCAAGATGAGTTAACTATCATAATCCATGAAGAGCATCTATGTGGGTTATGAAGTTTTGATCAATCATATTCAGTATGATCAAAGGCTTAGAAGGTGATTGTGTGTTTGTTCATGGTAACTATGTGCATAGAGTGTTGTTTGAGTGAATTAAGCTTTAGATTAAGGGTGTTGTGATGGTTTTTATCACTTAAGGGGTCCTATATATTTTTTGGCATGGGTCCATGCATTTTAAAGTGTTCATGTGTTCTTATTTTACTTGGAAAAATGTCAAACAGGTGATGGGTCTTCATAGGACCCAAAAGGTGACTTTGGCCTATTTTAAAGATGGTTTTGCTTAAAGGTGACCCATGTTAGATGCATTAAGGGTGAAGGCATGCATTATGGCTGAAAAGGAAGGTTTTGATCATGATAATCAAGAAGACTCTATAAAAGGTGAAACCAAATGTGATGGTTTCTAGACTTGAGGTATAAACTTATGAGTGGGGGATCTAAGTGAAGAAAGAGTATAGAGTTGAGAGGTGAAGGAAAGTAAGGGTGCTTAGTGGATGGATCAAATAAATAAATAGGTTGATAATTATGTGTATGACCTATAGGTCATATTTTTGATGTCAGAGACAATGTTATTATAGGCTTGAAGATTGTGCATATGTGAAGGAAGAGAGATTGTGGCATGCCTATGTGAGAGGCTTGTATGAGATAGAGAGGATGGATTGAAATTGTTAGAAAGAGATAAAATGATCATTAGGTGTATAAGACACTAGATCAAATGTGGATATTAGTTTTTGGTTGGTACTTGATCATTTAGGGGGTTGTATCCTCCTTGTTAGTTGGTGCTAGCTAAAGGCCAAGTGGGTGCTTGACTAAATTGAGGTGTGGGTGCTCCTTGATTAGTTGGTGATGATCTAAATTGAAGAAATATATTTATAAGATAGTATTTAAAATATTTTTTCAAGTGGGTTTTCTTACCCATGAGGGTTTTCCACATAATTCATGTGTTATGTGCCTTGACCTTGCATTATTTTCCTTTTTCATTGCAATGAAAGGTTTACATGCTTCATGAATGTTTTTGTTGAATGGTTAAGAGATTGAAGAATTGGAATTGGAATTGAATTATATTTCATCATTGATTCACCCCCCACTCTTAGTGATTATGCCTAAAATAATTAGTATCAAATCTTGTCCTTTGGTAAAGGCTTGACAGTTTGAGGGAGATCTAAGGTACGATATAGGTAGCCATAAAATGCAAGGAGGTTTTTATATTAATCAATAACCAATGTTCAATGGATCCAATTATTATTTTTGGAGTGTAAGGATGATGACCTACATCATGTCCCTAGGGTTTGACACTTGACAATCTATTGTGGATGGTTATTCTACATCTATTGTTCCTCCATCTAGTGCTGTAGATAAGAAGTTGTTTGAGAATAATTCTAAGGTAATGAATGCTATCACTTGTGGTATTTAAGAGACTAAATACACCAAGGTAATCCATTACATATATGTCAAATAAATGTGTGATAAATTAAAGAATTCTTATGAAGGATATTCAAAGGTTAAGTTGGTAAAGTTACAGACACACTGTAGATAATTTTAGAGTCTTAAGATGAAGGAAGAAGTTTCTGTGGCATAATTTTTGTAGAGAGTTAATGATATTATGAACATCATCAGAGGTCTTGAAGAGAATCTTGAAGAATCTACTATATTTCAAAAGGTATTAAGGTCTCTCTCTCTTAATTTTGATTCTAAAGTATTTGCTATAGAGGAAATTCATGATCTTACTCAATTGAATATGGATAAATTACATGGCATCCTTAATACCTATGAGATGAGAGTAAATGATGATATAACATAAAATAAGGAAGAAACATTCAAGATATAAATGAAGCTAAAGAAAAATTTCCAAGGTAAGAAACTCAGGGAGGATGACATATCAGATATTGATGAAGATGAACTAATTACTTTATTTACAAGGAAATTAAAAATAGGGTCAGACAAGTATAAAGGTAAAATACCCTTCAAATGCTTCAATTGTGGAGAGGTAGGATATTTTGATAACAAATTCCCTCATAATCATAAGAACAATGATGATTAAGAGCATGGTAAAGGTCATGATGATGGCAAGAGACCATTCATGTCTGATAAAAGTAAGAAGGGATTAAAAGAGTATGATAATTATAATAAGTCTTTCTAAAATAAGAATAGTCTCTACACTAATAAATATTATAACTCATTAGATGAGAGTGAAGATAGTGACTTAGATTATGATCATGAAGATGATGGTCCTTTTGAAGATGAAGCCCTCTTCATGGTTTAGCAAAGGAGTTGATCATATCAAACGGAGTCTACTTGGAGTGATTCAGATGATGATAAAGATGAGGTGGACTATGAGACTGAATTAATGAATGCTCTTGAAGAACTAAATATTTAGAATAAAATTAACAAGAAGATGAAGTCTCAAATAAAGGACTATGAGGATAAATTCAGTGTCTTTGAAGAAAGAATGAATGAAGAGACCAAGGAGCATGGAGATATAGTCAAACATCCTAGTTGTCAATTGGAAATCTTGTCTATAAGCCTAAAAGCTAAAGAAGATGAATTTTGAGGTATGTAATTGAAAATGAGTCATTAAAAGCTGAGTTGGAGAAGACATATAGTAAGATGCAATCATTTATGAGATTTGAAAATAGCTCAAGTGATCTAGACAATATTCTAAGTAGTCAAAAGCATACAAGAGATAGAATTGGTCTTGGATATGAAAAAACTACAAAATGCAACTCCAAACAAAAGGAAGACTAATGTAAATCAGATCGTGAAGGCCAACAATCAGTCAAAAAATGAAGGTGTTGGTAGAGTGAAGACAAATCAGATCAAATAACCAAATGCCATGAGGTATGCAAGTTTCAATGGATATTGTTACACATGTAATCATTCTAGACATAGAGCTAAAAAATTCAAGAGACCTATTAGAAATGAGTTTGCATGAAACTATGATGGGGGTCATCAGTCAAAAGGTGAGTCTTCTTCAAAAGGAGTAGTTTATTTCATTTATCAAAAGAATGGACATATTAAAAGATTTTGTTATAATCAAGAAAGGCATGATAAGTTTCTTGCAAGAGGTATAGTGTGCTTTAAATGTCAATAGAGAGGTCACATTGCTAAGATTATGAAAGTAAAATCCTATAAGATAGAATATGTTTAATCATGCACCTAGAGTGAAAGAAAGAAGACAAGTGACCTCATGGAAAACAATGGTAATTGTGAGTCATGATGAGTCTATAGGACCAAGTAATCTATTTTCTATGGTGAAGAATGCTATAAAAGTTGGAGAGTGCCAGGATCTCTCATTGTCTGCTCATGTTGTGAATGAAGATACCAAGCTTAAGGAGAAGACCAAGGTTTTAGTCAATGCTAGTTATGAGTTGTGTTTGGATGCTGACGAGCAACCTGTTGTGTGTAAGCAAGTTTCATGTAAAAAAATTTAGTTGTTAATACCTAGTGATGAGGTTCCTAACTGCAAGGAAGATTCTTCAACTGAAAAGGTATGTCATGAATCTATCTTATCCCCATGTGTTATCAATATAGTCTTAGAAAAGAAGGATAATGTTATAGTGGATGAGAATATTATTTATCTTAAGTCTAAGAATAAGAATAAGAACAATCAATCCTATAGTTACAAAAGGATTCTAGTAGTTACTAAGGAGATGTGGGCCACTCTTAGCTTCACTTTGTTTTTAGAGCGTTATGGTGTATAGGAGGTCTTTGTCTATGATTCTTAAGAGAATCCTTTTAGTAGAGAAGCAAGTGTTGCTATGATGTTCTTCAAAAGGTCCTAGAAGGCAAGTGATGAGTGTTTCCAGTTGGAGGTTACATGTTAAGATGGGAGAAGTGATTTGATGAGGTTAGAGTGATGTCATAAGGTGCTCATACTATGTATGTAGTGTCTGTAGGGTCCTAATATGTGTTTTTAGGTGGCATAATGAGATTGATGGAATGTCAATAGGATTTTGGTGCTCAAAAAGGTCTGTGCATTTCTTTGTGACATGTTTAAGGTGATTTTGTGGACTGAAGGTATGTTGAAGTCAAATTGGATATTTTTGAGTACTCTCAATTTTTCTCAGTTTTAGCTTAAGGGAAAGTAGGCCTAAAATGGGTTCCTAAAAGTATGGAAGCTCAAACCTTGGTCTAGAAGTGTGTGGTGGTTGTCTCTAGGTGTGCAATAAGTTTTAGAGGTGGGCATTGACCAGAAGGAGGTTTGTTGAACTTGTTTTTTTTGAGATTCTAGAGTTTTGGTATATGCTATAAAAGTGGTTTGACTTATGGGTTGAGGTTTGAGGCTTATTAATAGGCTAAATGGGCCAAATGGGTTGTTAAATAAAGCTTCACAAAGATTCATGATTTTGTCAAGATGGAGGCCTAATTGGATAGTAGGTTTGTGAAGGAAGTATTTTACAAAGGATGAACTAGGTGATAAAAATTGGTTTACTTGAGGGGGCATATGAGAGTGCTCTAGATATGAAGTTTCAAGTCCTCAAGATGTGTCTACTAAGAGTTATGGGCTATGTAAGTTCTAGGTAGAGTTACAGGGAGTCTAGATAGGACTAGTGTGAAGAAGAGTGATTTTTGATCAATTTCTCCAAAAGATCATGGTATATGTGTTTAAATTTAAGTTATGTGGTTGATTTATAACATCTTTCCTATTTATCATGTGGTATGAAGTTTTGTTGGTGGTCCTTGAGGTGGCTTAAGAGAGAAGGCTAGTAAGCCTGTGTGGTGGTTATTTATGATGTATTAAGATATAAAAATTCTCAAGAGGTACAATGTCTTAGATATCTTAGGGGGATTCTCTCTTAGATGTTTCTTGATGAGTTCCATTAATTTTTAGTGTTTTTGTGTGTTCTTTCTTCATTGGTTGTAGTGCTTGGTTTAAGAGAGTGTTGGCATGTAACAAGAGGAAGTTGTTAAAGAAATAAGAGGTAGGATCAAGGTAAGGGGAGTTTTTATCATCTTTATAAGGTGTTACTCTCCTATTGATGTTATTTTTAGGTCCTCAAGATTAGTATGTGCCCACTTGGTCATTATGTCAAAGGGGGAGAAGGTTCCTATGATGAGAGTGTTTGCAGAGAAAGAAGGAAGGAGATCTATATGATGGGTGTTGACATCAATGAAAAAGAGGGAGATTGTTATAAAATTTTGAATGATGTCATGGAGGTATCCATATGAGTGGATGAAGTTCCTTGATAGTCTAAGTGTCAATGATAGAGTGTGTAATGTGCTTGTCCTAGTATGCTTGGAGTAGGCTTGGTTGATATTTAGTTTGAAATGATTAGGGATGTATCTAGAGTAATAAAAAAGTGTGAGGGATCCTATCAAAGGTATAGGATGATTGGAGAGATTTTTTAAGTGCATGGTATTCATCTAGTTCTTCATTATGTTAATCTTGGCATAGTTGGTTCTGTGATAGAAAAATCTGAGTAGGTAGTTTGCTGACATCACCATTGCCACATATGGATGAGTCAAGGGGAGATGGTCATATGGGTATGATCAAATTAGTCCCAACTTTCTATGGTCTAATTTTTAAGTCATGTAATTGAGTGTAGCTAAAGATATGTGAGTGCAAAGTTGGTCTCTCAAATAGAAATTCACTTAGGTTCTATACTTAGCCAGACAGTCATTGCAGATCATGTAGATATGAATGAACCAAAGAGTTTATGCATTTAATTTAGGTACATAAAAATTCATTTTTGATAAAAGGTTTACATGAAGGTGGTTTCTATAGTTTCAAGAATCTACCCTAAAAATTTGGACTCTTGAAGTGTTGCCTAGCTCAGGTTATAGAGCTTCAAAGTTACTCTAACAAACTATGATGGGTCAGAGACCATCAAGTTTAACCATGTATAAGACTGAGGTCATTGGAATATAAGATCCAATTATGAGTGATTAATCATACATATTGAGATCAATGGTGTGTATTAATTCAACATGTCAAAGGTTGTATGCGCAGGTGACAAGTGTCACAAGCTCGCTAGTTTGAGAGAAGATCAATGGTGAACGATGGTTTATACTAATGAAGATAAATGGTGTGGGATAAATCAAAGATTCAAAAATTCAAGTAATAATACCAAGTGGAATAAGTGTAAGGTAATTTAAATAAAGTGATCAGAAGGCATGTGAGGGTACTAGGTGTCATAATCTCAGGAGTTTTGAGCAAGATCTAATGGTGAGTGCTGCAAGAAAAAGACCAGGCTACTCAATAGAGATTGATGGTATGCATGTGGTTAATATTTACAAAAATCATGATATGAGTAGATTTATGATTGTGTTGTGACCTATAGGTCATATTTTTGATGTCAGAGACAATGTTCTTACAAGCTTGAATATTGTTCATATGTGAAGGAAGAGAGATTATGGCATGCCTATGTGAGAGGGTTGTATGGGATAGAGAAGGTGGTTTTTAGGTGTTATAAAGAGAGAAGACCATCATAAGGTTTATAAGACATCAGATTAGAGGTGGAGATCAGTTTTGAGTTGATTGAGTTGGTGCTTGATCATCTAGGCGGTTGTAGCCTCCTTGTTAGTTGGTGCTAGCTAAAGGTCAAGTGGGTGATTGACTAAATTGAGGGGTGGGTAATCCTTGATCAGTTGGTTCTAATATAAATTGAAGCACTATATTTATAGGACATTATTCCAAATATTTCTTTAATTGGGGTTTCTCCCCCATGAGGGTTTCTCACATAATTCATGTGTTATATGCCTTGACCTTGCATTGTTTTCTTTGTTCATTGCAATGAATGGTTTATATACTTCATGAATATATTTTTTTAATGGTTAAGATATTTAATAATTGTAATTGAAATTTAATTATCTTGAATCATTGATTCACCTCGCCTCTCAATGATTATACCTACAACACCAACTATCTCATCTTTTGGCAAATACTCACACATGACAATCATGACTTAACTGAGATGACCACTCTGCTTGAGATGATAACAAGCCTTCAAGGACTGGAAACAACCTCACCACTCACACAACAAGAATAACACACCAAAAAAATAAATAATCAAACACACCACACTTGTACTAATAAATACTTATTAGAAACAAGATAAAGACAACCTACTACAAATAACTAACGTAGACATGTATTCTTCCTCCTGGATCAAAGGGGAACTTTATTGGATCCTTTAATTCATGAGATGAAGAATGGAATGATGCAAGCTACCTCTTATACCTTGGTCTCATTATATTAATCCTTTCCTTGAATGCTACTCCTCTTGACATGCTCTCAAGTGAAGTGACAACTGCAAACTAGTCTCTTATGAAGATTTATTCCTCTTATACTTCAAGACCCACCTCATATTGCTTGTTAGCTACAACCTCAACAAATGGTACTTCATCTAAGCATGATTATTGAGTCTCCATAACATCTTGGGTGACATCATATGTCTTATAATATACTATAATATCAGTAGGCTCTTAAAGGATCTTTAAATACTAAATCCAAGCTTGATCATCGTCATCTTGAAGTATACTTTGATTAGCACCTTTATGAGCATGTTATCCAACATTTTCCACTTCCTTAATGTGCTCACTTTGATATGTAGGCCCACAAATATTCTCAACATGTTGTTAAATCTCAAGGTATTGAAGCCACTCCTCATTGAGGTCCTCTTCTTGATCATTGACAAGGGTGTCAACTTTAGTAGCATTCTCATCTTATTATTTAGAAGTAATAGTCTTTCCAAAGACTTAAAATTTCTTAATAGAACTCTGGTATAGTTGTAAATCTACTCCCTCAATATCTACCTTTGACCTACTAAGTATCATGACCACTTCATCCAAAATTTCATCTTGATTACTTTGGTGAGTGTCATAATTTTAAAGGTCCACAAATTGATCAAGGACCTGATAACCATTTTTAAGGACATAAAACAAATCATTTTCAAGTGTATTAGTCTCTTGGTATGGCATGTTTAGAAGTATGCCCTTATTACACTTAATCAGGTTATGATCTCTTTTCAAAATCACATAACCCATCTCTAGGACTTCAAACAAGTCTTGCAGCCATCTTCCATTTGATTTTAACCCATTTAGATCTTCTTTTGGCCAGTGTGATGGAGTTATCAACAAGGATGAGGAAACTATTGGAATCCACACCTTTTTTACTATATTTTTGGTGCTCAAGAGAGTCACTAGGATCCTCCTTATCTATTACAATGAACTCATGTTGAATAATGTCCCCTTCTTATTCTTGTGATTACAGGCTAATGTTAAAATGATCAAGGGATTCTTATTATAAAATATGATTACCTTGGGTGATTTTTTTAACCTCAATATCCTCCTCCACTCCACCAAGTGGTAGTTCTTCACGCATATTAGTGTTTTATTCCATAAGATCACCACTCTCATTACACTTATCATGATCCATTAGGTCTAAAACCATATATAATTATTCAATAAAATATTGGTTGATTTGAGTAGCTTCCTCTTCTTCAATACTATGTTCATGAGATTGAATTTATCTATTTTGATTATCATTTACAATAAAAAAGGTAGTTCTTCTAGGATGCTTATCTTATCTTGGCTACTAGAAGCATTTTGAGGACTGTCCAACTATGCATTTGATGAAACTATCACTTGAACATCTTTATTGTAAACTTATTGAGGCACATTTTCAACTACTATTGGACCTTTCTTAACATGAACTACCACCTTACCAAGTATCTCCTCTTGCAAGTCTGGTTCTTTTACCTAAATGCCATAAAGATCAAGCATTTTGTAATGATGGTACTTGGTCTAAGAAGGATAACATATGCCCATGCCTTCATCACCCTTTCTTGACAAGTCCTTATCTTCTCTTAGATGTTCCTCATCTTCCCTCCATATAACATGTCCTCATTCAAAAATGGAGATGGTGGGGGGGGCAAGAATGTCCAATTGGTGGGATAGGAACATAAGGATTCATTGACTACTTTTGAATGAATTTGGGGGTTGAAGAGGCACTCTTACCACTTGGAATATTGGAAATAATGGGTTCATATAAGGGATTTTGAGGAAGAAGGAAATAATTTTGGATTAAAGTGTGTTTGTTTCTTCCTTTCCACTTGGAAACCAACATACCAAATTTTGATATATGTTCATTTTCAGGAACACTTTTAACTTGAGGGGAGGGTGGAGTTCTTTGAAAGCTTGGGAAATTCATAGGATTAATGCTCATAACCTCTCCCCCTTCTTGGTTTTAACTTAACATTGGAGTAGTTTCCCAAGAAGTTTGACATGGATAATAAGAGGCTTATAGGACTGATTGCATTAGATTGATGCTCTTTCAAGGCCAATAACTCACTACCAATGATTTGAAGCATGTTTTTTTTTAATCTCATTACACTCATTGGAGGAACTAGGTTTAGCTTGAAATGGTGGTTGGGGAGGGAAGGAGGGATAACACTCTTGATATCAAGGCTACCAGAGAGGCTGATAGTAAGGCTAATCATGTGGATAACTGAAGTCATGTGGATAATGAGAATAATCATTGTAGGATGGATATAGTTCATTATAGGGATGGTATGGGTAATGATACTAATAATAAAGAAGTGTAGAATATAATTTTACTTTATATATATCATTTAAACATCATGAGGCAAACAAAGAACAAGGTGAACTACTAATTCAGCTTCCTTACCCTTGGATGAATACCTTGTGATGACCTTTGGCATTAAAATTGAGTGTTAATATTCCACTAGAATGAATAAATATCCTTAATGTCACTAAATGATGAGAGTAAGTTCTATAATTGAACCCTTGAGGAAAAGGAGTTTTAATCCTGGCTCTTCCAACTGATACAATGGAATCACCTCTAGGTGTGGGTAGCCTAATAAGTGAGTTGAATATCTAGTTTTGGGACTAAATCCCTTGGTGTATTATCTAAGCTCAAATATTACCCACTTGTTTGCTAATGAAAATGGATAAAATAAAGACATGAAATCAAACCCTATACTACAGGAGGTGATGCACCAATGTTATGTCTGCTCTACTTGATCCTTTAACAATACTTATGAAGAAAATAAGGACTGGTTCCTAACACACTCTCTCTAAAGGAATCATACACATTAGTGATTTACATGGATTCCATGCCAACTATCTATAACCTGAGGGTGATGAGTACAAGGTTTGATAAAAGACACTATCAATTAGTTTCCACTATGATCACAAACATAAGCACCTTCACACACCATGTAACTTGCATAAGACAATACACTAGTATCTAGGTGAGAGACAAGGACCTAAAATAAGATAAAACATCAAACACTTATGCAAATAAGATAAGAACAAACACACTAGAAGACCAGTATGGAGAAGGCTAAATCAATCCTTATATTAGCTCAAGGCTAGAAGATACAAATGGGTAAAACTTTATCATACCCAAGAGAGGGGTGTGTAAAGTGGATTTTCAAGCCTAATTTATATAAAATGATGAGAGAGAGGGATAAGAGAGAAATAAATATCATCAATTCTATAATACATCTCCATTTTTAATTTCAAATCAAAAAAATAGTCCATGAAACACCACCTTTTGGCCCTCTTCAATGCTTGAGGCATGCTTAGTTGATGGTCTTCTTGGAAGTGCTGCATAAAAATGGTGTAGTGGAGGCCATTTCCATCTTGTTTTGAACTATTCAAGGCATGATAATGATAAAATTGGCCAACCACCTCCTTATTATCAATTATAATGGTGGAATTGTGGTCTAATTGACCTTCATGAAGCATTAATCAACCTACCTCTCACTATTACATGTTGACTAGGCCTAAAACTACCTTATCTTCCATAATAACCATGAAATGTGTATTCTTGACTCAATATAATAATTAAAAGAATGTTGAAGGTCATATATTTACATTCTTAGCAGCCTTATATGCCAAGAGGCATCTTCATTGGCTAGCCAAATAGGCGTACTAAGCAACTGGGCCTAGTCACTTAGTACTAGTTGCATAGATGACAATGAAATTTTCATAAAACCTTAAGAATAGGTTAATGAGAATTTTTAGGATCAAATAATCATCTTATAAAATGAATTGAGCCTTTAAGGCAATACACACCTATCATTTTTGCTCATTTAGGTGACTAGGTCATCCTTCTACTAGCATCTCTAGACCACCTTTCAAGTCTAGGCCTACAATAACACTTACAAGGAAAATTGAGTGTGGTTTATGGCCTAAAAGAGTATAAAACATATCACATCACCCTCCTCAATGATTTTTAAGTGTTCACCACTATGTACCTTGAATTTACCATGAAATCTTTCAAAAATAGAGTATTTACTACATCCATATAGGTGTTTGTACAAACTAGTTGTATGACCAGGGCCTTCTCAGAGTGTAAGATGTGTTTAAAGTGTTTTTCAATCCAAAACAAGGCATATAAACCCATAAATTTCACTTTCTTTTGTATTGAGTCCTTACTAGGGTTTTAGGAGGGTTTATACCCCATTGCACTCTTACCAATCATTCATAGAGCTAGGGACTTTGATGAACTGATAAATACCATGAATAATTAGATAATAGGGGTGAATTATTATGAATAAGTCCTTATGTTTCCATTCATTTTCTCATGCAACTTCAAACGTGATGAATCAATCTCTCTTGACTGTGCAAGCTTGTTATAAGAGGTCGATATGAGGTTTTGAACATTTGTCATAATGTACTTGTTATTAATTTATAATAGATATATGAGGTTTAAAACACCTTATTTTAGTTCCTGAATTTTGATCCAATCTATTTGAATTCTCACAATACCTAAAATATGATCTAGCCCATCTCTAGGGTTTGTGAACAATCCTAACATTCGAACCCTAATAGGATTGTTTATCACTTTATCTATCTTAAAATGATCTCAATATTCATATGATATTATGATAAGGTATTATTAACCTCCTAATATCCTTCACTCTTCAAAAATCCTCAAGATTACACCCTTATTCATGCTTTCAATCACATGCTTAAAGATGAGCATTTTAGACTTCATGACCTTACCCTTGTATGATAATCTTGCTAAGGTCATTTGGTAATATGTGTTACTATGGATGAGTGAATATAATGGTTTATTATTCCATTCATACCTGAATGAGGCAAGGACTACCTTTTGGAAGCTCAAGACACTCTCGTACTTGCAAGATTTTGCTCTCTTGGTCAAGGATGTGGACCTATAGGTCTACATATATGTATGTCTACATTCACCCTTATTTTGACTATTTAGGATATGAATTTAAATATCCTATGCCCTATAATAATCTCTTGAATCCCTCTAATTTTTTGGCATGGTTTAAAATCTCCTCAAGCATCTAAAATACTTTCAATTACTTAACTTGCTTACATAGTCCATTTGGCAGGGTGTCCACTCTTCATATGATTGATTGCATATACCTTCATATATTTTGTTACTCAAAATAAGGGTAAAAACCCATCCCTAATTATATTAAAAATATATCCACACCTCACATAACTCCTAGAGTTCTAATCAATGGGAGATTTGTCCTTTTTGCTTAAGAATATGCAGACAAGCTTGTAGGTTATTGTTTTGAATCGAGGGCACTTTATTCTTCAACTCATGACTGACCCCTTTTATTGGGTGACCTCCTATGATTTCAAGGGTAAATTAGACACTATTTTTATTTATTTTATTCTTTTACCAAGTGAGATACTACACAAAACCTACCAAAGACCTCTCTTCTTAGGCTTGTGAGACTATGGGGTCTCTTCTAGGTCTATTTCTGAGTTGAAGCTTGAAAATATGTCATCTTGAGTGATATGTAAATCTTAGAAGGGTTAAAATTTTTCACTATATCCTTAATTTTTATCATTTATTTCATGATTCTTAGATCGTGTATTCAACACACAATGTACATATTCACCACACCTTTGAAGACAAGCATGTAGGTGGTTGGTCAAGATCAATTTTGTAGAGATAGGTTTTATTATATGTTTTATTATCATGTTCACCTATGAAAACATCTTTAGGAATTTATCTAAGGTATAGTCATTCACTCATGTAAAATAAACCTCAATTTAAATTCAGAACTACCACTAATTTTCAAGTCTTTACCTACCATTTTGATAATTCATTAGCAACTTGATCCTCTGGCTATCTTTCTACTTTTGACTTGGATAACGAAACCTAAGAGCTTAAGATAGGTTTTAAATAAAGGTTATGTATGGAAAAGATTCTTCAATAACCTAAATACAATCTCATTATAAGTTACTTTGGTCAAATGTTGACCTACAGATTTACATACATGTAGGTTAATGAGACATCTCTTAGCCAATCCTTATAGGCATTATTTAAGACATATTCATGATAATTGATTAAATGAAGACCTTTGGGATAAATTAATATCAACATTATGCTCTTAGATACCAATTAATTCAAGGAATAGTATAAAACCAACCAAAACCCTAACTATCACCTTACATAGGTATACAACCTACCATTCTATTGATATTTTTACCTTCCTCTACTTGTACATGCCAAACTAGGGATGGAAAATGATGTGATAAGGATAATAGAGTCATACATCATCTCATATACTCATTCATTTTCACCAATAAACTAAATAATGTTTTGAAACTATTGAAAACTGAGGCCATGGGATTTGAGGTCTTCATTTTGCACCTTAACTCCTTAGCAATCGTTAATAAATATCAGGAGCTTAAACAAATGAATAATGCCACAAAATTAAATTAAATTAGGGTCTCACTCTCTATCCAATATCTTATCCTCAAACTCTCTTCCTCTTGTACAAACTAGTGCAAAACCATTAACTATTTTGGGGATGCCAAGAGGCCGATGGAGAAAAGACATAAGTTTATGACTTATTTTGGATTGTGAATCATGGATTCTATTATTTTATACCTATGAGGAGTCCCCAATGAAATGTATAACCTTCTCTAAATATGACCTAACTGTACCAGTCCATACATGTCTTGAAAACACCTACAAACCTCTTTTCTTTGCATTTTTTCATAATTGAGATCTTGGTAACCCATTGGAGACCAAAATGAGGGAAACTAGAAGTTAAATACACTTTCAAACTAGAGGGTATGGATGGAGGGAAGCTGAAAGGTCACTTTTCAAGTGTGTGGAGACCTTTTATGTTGAATGAATGATGTTTGACCCTTAAAAAGACCCCCTTTTACCTATAAGACAACTTATGATGACTTGTAATGGTTATGAGACCCTTGAAAACTCCTAATTTTAATGTGACATACAAAACACACCTTATTCAAAGGATTATAATTACAAGGTTAACTTATATGACATGTTTGAAGGGCATTTGATAACCTTAGGGGCTTATTACAGCTTTAAACATTCTTGAGAAGTAGACTATAGGATATGACCCTAGATGTGTCATTATACCTCATGTCAAGACTCAAAATATGCCTTGGACATCCCATACATATTGATAACAAAGTCCCCCCATAATAAGTGGCTAAAATAAGTAGAAATATAATGAGAACATGAAGCCTTAATTTCTCCAAATACCTTAATTTCTGATAATATTTCTTAACTTTATCAAACAAGATGTAGGCCACTTTTTAGGCTTTAAAAGACACTTGAGACCCTTCCATCCACCCAAGTAAAACTTATGACAACCTAATACATCATCCAATGACTCATAACATGTTATTACATGAGGATCCTTCAAGTAACCCCTAGTACATATAATGAAACGTTAAATAATGACAATAAGGTTTAATAATGACCAAATGAGGACATCAAACGACACATAAAAGACCATTCAAGGTATGATAGCATGGAAGACAAGTATTTTATATAGGGGTTAACATTTTTACCTTGGTGGTCAAAATCAATCAACATGAAGAGACATAAAATATTCAATTTGATGTAGAATTTTAAGTGCCAATGTTTGAATATAGTACAACAGATGATGAGTCATAAGAGTCACAAAAACAAAAGGTTCAAATTAATCTTATGAAGAGATCAAAATAAATACGTAGAATGCCTAAAAGGTACAACCCACCATAGTATTTCTCTATATAATTGTTATCAATGGCCAATAGCGATGAACCTAAGATGGTGAAAGAAGGTGTAGGTTGCATAAAGAAAAAGTCTTGGAAGAATGCTATGAAGGAGGAGATGGATTCTATAGAAAGGAATGAGACTTGGGATCTGGTGAAGCTACCACATGGATGAAAACCTATAGGATGCAAGTGGGGTTTTAAAAGGAAGTTGAAGCACAATGAAATATGATGAGGTATAAGGCTCACCTAGTGGAAAAAGGATTATTTAAGATTTAGGAATTTGACTTTGGTGAGACATTTTTTATAGTTTCAAAACTAAATTCAATCAATTTTATTTTATCTATTATTTTTATGCTCAATTTAGAGATAAAGCATATGGATGTGAAGACCATTTCTTACATGGGGATATTGAAGAAGAAATATACATAATATTGATAGATTTTAGTTAGCTTTGATATAGTGTCTATTTTCATGAAAGTTTAAATTGAGGTGGTTATTACCATGGTTCATAGATGAGGAGACCATGTCATCACATTAGATTTATTTGAAGTCAACCTTTTTAATTTTTAGAGGGATTATTTATGGACAAATTAAAGGTGTAGAAATGGGTTCACCACCTTTTATAGTGATTTAAATTTATTATTGGAGTTTTTAGAAGACTCAAATATCAATTATTTCCCTCTAAAATTGAAGTGGTGGAAGAGGTACATATATGACACACATGTTAACTGGCCATATGGGTTGGTAAAATTATATATACACATTAACAATGTTATGAGTAACATAAAGTTCACGAAAAAGCTCAATAAAGTTGGGAAAATTCCCATCTTGGACATCCTTCACACATGGAAACATGAAGGGTCTTTCTCCCATCATGTATTTAAAAAATATACTGATTCAAAGATCATCTACAAGGGATAAAAAATAAAAGGTCTAAATTCTTCTTAAAACCATTCACACAATGTAGAACTCATCAAGAGCTTTCTGACACATTTTTTTAGTTTGAAAAATGGAGTCTGTATGCAGAAGTCATGGCATAGACTAGTCAAGATATGGGGAATTTAAATAAATAAATAAATTATTATTTCCATCCCACGTATGAGCCTTATTTAAAGGCATAAATAATGGTGAATCCCATATGTATGGGATAAGTAGGTGCATAATGTTTCATTCCATCAAAAGTGGTGCTAAGCCAACTCAAAGCTATGAACTTTGAGATGAAATGGTCTTATGACCAATTTAAAAGGTGAAAGGCTAATTAAAAGCCCATGAAAATCTTTAAACCCCATAAATATGGGATTTTGTTCCAATGCCCATGTATGTATTATTTAAGACCAATGTGGAAGGCTTAAGGATATTATATAAAATGAAAGATTTGATGCTAATGGAGAAAAGCCTTAATAAAGCTTAAGATAATTACATGGAAAGTAAAAAACCACTTTAACATGGTTTTAAAGACATGAATTATTTGATGCTTGTTATAATGTAATTTTTTATTATTTTAAAATATGAAAAGGCTATTTATTCATGTAAGGCTAAAGCCTAATATTGTAATCCCATGATAGAATGGGATAATTTTTAATCCCATTAAAATTAGTCTTGGGATAATTATGAAATTATTTAAAATTGGGAAAGGATAATCATCCAATCCCTCCTTTTGTGGACCCATAAACCTATATAAAGGGTCTAGAGGGGTCATTTGAAATCACAATCAAAGTGTGAATAAAAACACACAAGACTTGAGAATAATCAAGCAGAGTTAGAGCTAAGAGTGAGTGCAAGAGCCAAGAGCGAGTGCCAGAGCTAGAGTGAGAGCTAGAGCAAGAGCTAGTGGACAACAAAACATTTATTTATAGATTGAGAACCCATATTGGAATAAATGATGTACAAAGTGATTTTGCATCAATAGTCAATTGATTCTACCTTTGAGCAGGACTCAGAGACATAGACTAGATTGGGTGAACTCTGTTATCAACTCTGGTTTGCATAATGTCTTTTTGGCTCATGTTTTTTTATTATAAGTTTTTTAATGCTGATTTTAATTTTAATGCCAATTTTAAGTTAATTAATGGGAATTTGAGAGTTATAAAGCATTCATAAAAATAAAGCAATTGGCGTAGTTTTGAACACTACCTATTTATGGATCAAGTTTGGTATCAGAGCCAAGTTTGTGTTGTTGTAATTGTGATTTTACTCACATACTATGGAATACTATGGATCTAATGTTATCTCAAGCTCAGCTATTACTAAATACCATTATCACTACATTGATGTAATACTTGTAATTTCAAGAATAATGACAAAAAGCTTAAAAATGAAGATAGGTGTTGTAGATCGAGAAACTCTAATAGAGCATTGATGCTATGTAGGAAAAACTACAACAAGAACACCATCAAAAGAAGAGGATGCATGAAGACTCAAAAGTTTGTAGACATTATGCTAGAAGAGGACATGTTGCAGAATAATGTTGGATATTGCATCCAAGTTAGGCTCCACATTGGTTTAAAAATCAAAATAAGGACAAAGGCAAGGCACTAGTTGTTTCCAAAAGCAATCATTCACCTAAACTAATAGTACATCATCAGTCAACTTCACAAACTATAATACAATAACTTCTGCTAGCCAAATTTCTAGAGATTATGCTACACTCTAAGAATACCTAAAGGTAGAATGTCACTACTATTACTGAGGATAAGTTCATGCAAATGTATTTTGATTGAAGCTTTGGATCTAGTTACATCACTGAAGGTCTTGTACAACATCTGGGATTGAAATTTCTTTCATTACCCCATACCAAGACATTTGGATAAACTAATGGCATGGTATGTGGACATGTGACACATTATTGTATTTTTAATTTTGGTATTGGAGATATATTCTTCAATCAAGTTGTTCTCGATATAGTCCTGAAAGAATCAAAGAAGATCATTCTGGGTAATTTCTATCTCACATCCTAGCAGGGCAAGTACACAACATCAGGAGATGGAATCCAATTGACTAGCGATCATGCTTACAAGATTTAGTTTGGGAATAGTTAGACAACCAAGGTAATTTATGGTTATATCAATAATTCCTCTGATTCTTATACTCCTGGTAGTCCTCCTGATAAGAATAATATTGTAATTCAAGAAGTGAACAATGCTCTAATTATCAATGTGTCTTCTGACTTAGATGTACATTTAGAAAATGAAAGTAATGAAATCAAATCTTCTAGATATATTAATAATGTTAGGGATACTTTGTATTCTAAATCCATACATTCATCAAGTAGTTATGTTGATACATTTAAGAAACACACAAGGCGAATAGGTTCTAAGCTGCTGGCCAAGATGGGATTTAATGAAAAGGGCCTTGGCATTAATGGTCAAGGAAAATTTCAACCTATCTAAGTTGTGAAGAGACAAATTTATGAAAGATTAAGATATTGAAATGAAGGAAAATCTTATCGAGAAGATGAGCTGAAAATTTACTCAAGCAATAAGTTAGAACACCCTAAAGAGCTAAAGGAAGCATTCTCAAAAGATGAAGTAGTCAAATCTGATAAGACATCTTTAGATGACTTATTGAGGTATGAAAAAATGAAATAATCAAATGTATCTTATACTTATTCCTTAAAAAGTCTTATAAGGATGCTTAAGAGACATGTCAAGTCATAAAAGAAGAAGAATGATGAAATGAATTTGCCTAAAGAAGACATGGAATTTGGTTTTTACTTTAATGCTAAGGGGAAAATGCTAAAAGAAGATAAGCAAAGTCATCCAAAACCTCATGCAAAGCTTTTAATTGCATCTTTAGTCAAGAAAAAGATAGAGCCTCATCAAGTAGAACCTAAGACAATAGTAATCAAGGAGATGACAATCAAGGACAAGCTGACAATGCAAAATTTATCACCCTAGAGAGGTAAATGGCAATTTTTCAAAAGAATAATTGCTAAGCATTCAAAGATAGATGATATTTTTGATATAAATTATAAAAAGAATTTAATTTTTGAAGATGTTGTAGAAACCTTAGGTTTGAAAACTAAGCCACATTTCAGACCATATTCATTGGTTAGGATAAATGATGTTGTTAACCTACATGTAAGTAAAACATGTAAACTATGGTTTGAAATTACCTCCAACTTCTTGGATGAATTTGAATTAGATGTGGTTCCACTTCAATTTAGTGGAATTATCCTAGGTAAACCATACTTATCTCTGAGAAATGCAACTTCCTCTAAAGAGGAAAATTGATATGACATTGTAAAAGATGGGATAGAATATCTTATGAGAGCCCATCACCCAAAAGAAGGGAAATGTTGATAACTTATCATTATACTTATGATATTTAGACTATTATAGGAGAATGTTGTTGACAGGAAAGATAATATTGTCTTCAATGCTATTTTTCTCCTGTACGTTGTTTTGTCTAGAAGATGTTTTGGCAAGACAAAAAAATTCATGGAAGGGTAACATGACTTTCATTTTCAAGTTTCGATGGGTTATTGGAATTTTGGAGACCAAAATCCTTCTTAGTGGGGAGGTGTGATCTGGAGATCATCTACAAGGGTTAAAAAATAAAATGCCTTAATTCTTATTCAAACCATTTATATAGTGTATAACTCATCACAATATTTTTGATGCATTTTGAATGGATCAATTTTGAGTCCATATGCAAAAGTTATGGCCAGTCAAAGTTATGGTCAAACCTAATAAAAGTGATGATGTGACAACATGGACAAATTAAATTCTATCACATGAACAAATTAGCATGAGACATGTGGAAAAATTTGTAGGTGACACATGGCATGGACTAGTCAAGATGTAGAACATTTAAATAAATAAATAAATTATTATTTCCATCCCACGTATGAGCCTTATTTCAAGGCATAAATAATGGTGAATCCCATATGTATGAGATAAGTGAGGGGATAATGTTTCATGCTATCGAAAGTGGGGATAATGTCTTATGTCTTATGACCAATTTAAAAGGTGAAAGGATAATTAAAAGCCCATGCAAATCTGTAAACCACACAAATGTGGGATTTCATTCCAGTGCCCACGTATGGAATGGTTAAGACCAATGTGGAAGGCTCAAGGATATTATATGGCGTGGAAGATTTTATGCCAACAGAGAAATATCCTTAGTAAGGCTTAAGATAATTACATGGCAAGTAAAAAGCCACTTTAACATGGTTTTAAAGACTTAAATTATTTGATGCCTTTTATAATGTAATGTTTTATTATTTTAAAACATGAAAAGGCCATATATTCATGTAAAGGCTAAAGCTTTATAATGTAATCCCATGATAGAATGGGATAATTTTTAATCCCATGAAAATTGGTCTTAGGATAATTACTAATATTATTTAAAATTAGGAAAGGATAATCATCCAAGCCCACCTTTTTTAGACCCATAAACTTATATAAAGGGTTTGGAGGGGTCATTTAAAATCACAATCAATGTGTGAAGAACAACACATAAGACTTGAGAATAATCTAGCAGAGCTAGATCTAAGAGTGAGTGCTAGAGCCAAGAGCAAGTGCCAGAGCTAGAGTGAGAGCCAGTTGCCAGAGCTAGAGCTAGTGGAGATCAAAACATTTATTTACAAATCGAAAACCCCTATTGGTATAATTGATGTACAAAATGATTTTACATCAATAATCGATCGATTCCACCTTTGAGTAGGACCCGAAGATGTATCCTAGATTAGTTGAACTCTGTTATCAACTCTGGTTTGCATATTGTCTTTGTGGCTAATGCTTTTATTTTATTATCAGTTTGAAATGCTAATTTTAATTGTTATGTCAATTTCAAGTTAATTAACGGGAAATTGATAATTTATAAAACATCCATAAAAATAGATTAATTGGTATAGTTTTGGACATTGCCTATTTATGGATCATATACACATATTGATCTCTATCTAAATGTCAATTTGTACCATCAACCTTCATAAAAATTTAGGATCTTAAAAACTCTAACTATGAGAGATTTTAGCATTTGTGATAAATATAAATTAGATGAGGAGATCAATCATTTAACTAATGTTTCTAAGAATAATGGTTTCAAAGGTAAAAAATTAAAAGGGTGTTCAAAGTGGCAAAAAAGATCAAGTGAGGCCTCGTATTATAGATGATAATTTGTAGTATCCCTTCCTTACATTGAAGACATTTCCAACAAGATTATAATTTTTTTAAAACTTATGAATATCCATTCCACCTTCTTACCTCATGAGAAGCTTAAGAGCTTGGTCAAGTCTTTTAAGGAATCCTTGGAAACTAATCTTAGAAGTGGGTTTTATAATATTTATTGTTCATGTGTTTTGTCTTATACTAGTGAGACAAGAAATTCCATAGACACTAGGATTAAGGAACATGCAATTGACATTAATAATGAAACAATGATCAAGTCAACCTTAGTAGAGCATTTAGTTATAACCAAACACTCGGTTTGCATTGAGAATACCAAAGTCCTAGTGGTAAAATACCATTTATTTAAGTGAGGTTTTAGGGAAATGGTTGAGATTTTTAAACATGTTAAAAATATGAACATGGATGTGGGCCTTAGCGTAAACCATTCGTGTAAACTTGTAGTTTATTCCACCAGATAGTTGTTTCCTCTCCATTTTTGTTCTTTTGACCCCCCTCCTTTAGTGTTTTATTTTCCCTTAGTTTAGGTAGTGGATTTCGGGCTTATTTTATTGTTCCCTTGTTTTTTAATACCTTTTTTGTCTTTAATTCTAGGTCTTCTGACTATTTTTATATAATTCCTTATTCTCTTGGTTATTATGGTCACCTTTTGTGATAATCATATTCAATATAATTTACTTTTTCTCTTATCCCATAAAATACAATATAAAATCTTGTTATTGAATATATTATATAATTATTAATATTAATTAATATATTGTCTAGTTTTTCTGGACTAATATTTTTATTACAAAATAAACATTTGATAAAAAATATTTACAAATATAATACATTTATTAATTAGGGAATTAAAATTACAATTCAAAAGTGTTTTTAGTCTCATTCATTTTTTTATGGAAATGTTTGCCGGTAAGGTCACATTATAATTTAGAGCAGTTATTTTTTTTGGTATACACTCAATAACCAATAGATTTAAACAACTACATTTTAATTTGTTTCCAACTAGGTGGTTATTTATAACATTTTATTATTTTAGTTATGAAGTTGTTATCTTTTTGTAAATTTAATTCCTTCTTTTATTTTCATTTAGTTATTTGATTTTAGTAATTGTTAATTATTATTATTTTTTTTGGTTTTGAAATATTTTTATTATTTATTATTTTATCATTTTAATTCTATAATAAAATTTATTTGTTAATAAAATAAATTATTTTTTTCCATTACCTCCTTATTATATTTTTATGTATTTAAATATATCACTGTGATCTAATAGTTTGTGTAGATATAGTTATTACTATGTAGTCAATAATAAATGCATAAATGCTTGTGATGTTTTTTTCCTTTTATTTTTAAGTAACTTACATTTTTGTTTCCATTTTTTAATTTTTATAAGGATTCTCTAAATTTGGAAATAAATATAAGTTTTAATTTTAATTTTATTTTTCATTAAAATTTAGGATTTTGAGATTGATTATTAAATAGGGACCTAAGTGGATTTCCATAATCATCTTATTCTCATCTCGATGATGGACCATGTAGTATATATAGAAATATTGATTCACAAACTTTAACATAGTTTTATCTTAAAAAAAACACTTTTTATAAATATACATGTCAAAGCTTGACAACTTCAAGGTGAAATAGAAAGAGGACTTCATATGTAGACTATAGAAGTCCTTGTATGCCCTGAAGCAATCACCTAGATGTGGAATCATAAGTTCAATAATTATGTGGTTGGACTTGGGTATGTGTACAACAATGTTAATCCTTGTGTCTAGTATAATGTATAGGGCGATCATTTTGTTGTCATGGTCATTTATGTGAATGACATGATTCTGATAATAAATTACATGAGAATGATGAACATCGTGAAGTCTCAACTATCTACATAGCTCAACATGAAAGATATTGGTTCTGCAATATTCATCTTAGGCATGGAAATATAACAGGGTCTTACAAATAGGAAACTTAGGTTAAACCAAAAGAAGTATATTGATACAATTTTATAAAGGTTCAAGGTGTAGGATAAAAATCTTGTGTGCACCTCTTTCTTAATTGGTCAAAATATATCAATGGTGTAGTTTTTAGAGAATCAGTAGGAGTTGGAGGATATGATTCATGTTTTTAATGCAAGTTTGGTGGGAATCCTAATGTGCATAGTGATATGCATAAAAATTGATAATACACAAGTAGTGGGAGTAGTCAATAAATTCATGTCCAATCTATGCAAAGAAAATTGGGTAGCAGTAAGAGGATCTTTATATATATGTGAGGAAGTTCTAATCAAGATGTCTATAATTAGGGTACATCTGATGGGAGTGGGACCCTTAGTCTATAGGGATTTATAGAATCTAATTGGGCTAGTGACCTTGATTATTGTAGGTATACTAGTACATATGGATTAAACTTATTTGGTGGTGTTTTAATTTAGATGAGAAAAAAATAGGCAAATGTGGACATTTCTACCATTTAAGCTGAATACATCATAGCCACTCATGCAAGCAAGGAAGTGACATGGATTGAAATGTAGAACTGTACTATTGGGTTCATGCAGGTAGTGGTAAAGATAAGTTGTGATAATCAAAGCATTATTTTTTTGGAAATGAACCCTAAGTATCATTATCAAACAAAGAACATTGACATTTAATATCATTTTGTGATGGAATGGTGGAAAGAGGAATATATATTTGGAGAAGGTGGATGCAAAGGAAAATGTTACATATTCATTGACCAAGAGAAGTTATCTTTGTGAATGAAGGAGATGGGTATGACTACCCAAAGCAGATGAAGGATGAGTACATATTTCCTTTTTCAAAGTGCTTAATAAGTAGGAGATTTTGGGGAAATGTTTTAATTTCACATGAATCTATGTAATAGTAAACATGCCCAAGTTTTTTGTTGCATAAGGTGTTTTACAAAAGTACTTGGATGCATAAGATGTTGCACAAGTTGTTTGTTTAATCTAAAATATTTACACAATCTTGTGTGGAGGTTTTCTTTGGAAATAATTTAAGGTTTTCATTATGTGAGGATGATGAAAAAGATGCAAAAGGCACTCTACGTAGTTTTGATTGACTCTAGAAGATTTTGAAGTTGTGATCATTGGTTGAGTTGTAGTGATACATTGTAAGGATTTATGCAACCTGCAAATGAATGAAAGAATATTTGAAGATGTTATAAACAATTTTATAAATGTATTTGAGGTGTAAGAAACATCTTGGTGGTGCTTTGACATTGAATTGATATGGAGCGTTATATATTATTTTCTTGGTGTAGTAGTTGGTGCATGCATATTATTATTTATTATAGATGATGTAAGTGAAGTGTGTGTTATAAGACACATTTATTCTTTGGAAATTTATAGGATGTCAATCTTATGATTACATGTGATATCTGTAACAAAGGTTGTTAAATGTTGAATACACATGGTCAAGTGTGTGCATATATATATATATAAACAATGTATGTAGGTAAAAAAACATTACAACTTAAGAATATCATTGTAATATGTCCAATTTATGTTATTATTCAATTAGGTTACTATAATAGGTTTTAATACCCAAAAGGGTTTTCCCATGTGAAAATTCTCTTGTGAATTTATGTATATGCTTATCATATTATCTACTTATGTTGATTCACATTAGAAAAACTATGTTTTGTGTTAAAAAATTTATCCAAAATAATTCCATTAATCAATCATTATATTTAGCTTCCTTCATGTTGTTCATGCTTATTTATTATGCTAATTAGGAAGACTACATTTACATATACCACTAGGATAATTTTTAGGTTGAGTGGTGTTACTTGAGATTTGTTTCAATTTCCAATGTTTCTTATTCATGCTTATTTAAAATAAAAAAATCCAACCACTACTGAAATGTTGACTACTGATGTTCCTTATAATACTCTTCCTCTAGATGTTTTTGTTAATACAAATCGTACAAAGATGATTATGTTTAAAATTACATTTTTGATGATGATTATGCAAATGTTTTTATGATTTTGATCAACATAAAGTTAATAGAATTTAAAAATTTAAATAATTAATTCAAAATAATAATGCATGCTTAAAAAATATGTTCTATAATTTAAAGAGTGAACAAAGATGAATTAGGGACAAGGTAATACACACGGATCCAAAAAACAATCCATTCACCAAGTAGCATATATTAAACCGAATTTAATTTATCATTAGAAATTCAAGGGATGAGTTATATTAATGGTGAAGAAACTATTGCTTCATATAGGTAGTGATTTTTTAACTTCTAGGTGGTGGTTTTGCAACTACCACTTACTTTAATTGATGGTGTCACCCATTACAACCAGATGGGCCCTTTGTAAAAGATAAACAATGTTTCTTCAAATTCTTAGATTTTTTGGGAGCATGTAGTGCATGAAATGAAATCTCCAAGGGTTATAAGAAAGATGACATGGATTTAGGAAGTGTATATATGTTTTTAGGAAGGATTAAAGTGAAGTAAACACTGAGGAAACTCTCATGATCAAGATAGTTGTATGTTTCATGTTTTCTATATCTAATTTTATTTACGTTTTTCCAATATAGGAAAAGAAAAAAATATTTTAATTATTCTAATTGGTTTTTCCCTACACCTTATGTGTTTTCCTAGGTTAAAAATTATTGTGTCATTTGGTTCCTGATTTTGAATTTTTTTTATGTGTTTTAACATTCATAATTTGGTTCTTAAGATTACTATCTTCTATCATAACAAAAAAATACTAGTTCTAGATCATTATATGCATAAAAATTGTCATTTTGAAGTCAATTCAAAGTAGAATGGCAATTTTAAGATTATAAAATTCTAATGAGTTGGTAGATCTAGAATTTATATATCATTTTGGTATTAGAGTAGATTAATCTTTGGGTTATTGTGGAAATTTTGACTAATTTTTATGACACTAAAAAGATCTCAAGAAGGATATTTTTTACCTTGTGATTCTGAGATATATACAAGAAAGAAGAATAAAAATGTGAGAGGAATGGCTCATGAAGGTGAATAAAGTATTTCTAGTAGAGTAACTACATTAGAATCGTGAATGAACAACATGATGAAGTCCCAATATACTATCATTAAATATGAAAGGCTCATGGTTGGGAATCAAAAGTATATAGATGCTATGGTTCACTGTATAATAAAAAATCTTGGAATAAAATAGCCCCATGAAGAAAATAAATATAAAAGTGGAGGAGTCCATGGACAAGCATGAAGAATAACCTCAAAAATTAAAAGGTAAAACTAAGGTAAAATTTAAACATGATCCTTTCAAGGTTGAAACAAAAGTTTAAATTAAAACCTTTGAAATCCTAGTAGATGCTGAAATTATAGATAAATAATTGAAAAAAAATGAAGGTATAGTTTAGTGTATATAAAGTCATTGAGGCACAAAGGTTTATCTTTTCACATCTCAAAATGGCAAGTCTTTCTCTAGTTTGGTGGGAAATGTATCTATCAGTTTAAACAAAGAAGAAGCTAGATGTAAATAAGTGGGAGGTTATTAAATATTTATTGCTTAAGTTTTTTTTTCCATTGGGGTATATAACTGATCAAAACAATAATTGAAATTATTACAAGAAAGGGTAGGGTTTTTTAACCCTAAAATCTATATTAGGGAATCTAGGGTTAAATGGGTAGAGATTATCTAGGGCACAAGGATGGTAGACTATCTCTAAAGTTGGCCAATTAATTTATAAACTCCGATAAACATATACTAAATTTATTATGTTGAGATATACTAAGAATATAAATTAAAACTATGTTATATATTGTAATGATAATAAAAACAAGATACTTATATGGATCTAATGCAAATACATATCTAGATCTAGAACAAGAAATAGTGGATTCTAGATTAGTCATAATATTATATATTAAACACCTTTGTGGCCTTGGACACTTATGCTAACCTCAAATAGTTACATTGATGTTTATGGCTGACCTAGATGTAGGTGTACAATACATAATACCTATTAGATCTAGATGTGACAACTTACAATGTTATGGGTTTTATATTTCCTTCATTCTGATGTGCTTATTTCTAGATCATGGGTTGTCGCTCCTTGTCAAATGGAAAAACCCTAGTTATTCATCTTCATAATGGATGTGGTAAGAAATGAGTTGGTAGGCACATCATTTCGATCTTTTATAAAGACCCTTATTTCAATGAGTGTTGCCTATATAGCCAATACTCTAAATAGGTCCTCAAACTTATGTAGTTCTCCCTTATGTGTTAACATATATGTGTATAAAAATGTAATGTGTGATAATAAAGTACATAAAGTGATCTAGCTTGTATTTTGGAAAATGTGGCTCATGGGATGTTCCTTTAGTACTTTAGACTTGTAGATGTCTTTTACCTATGATTGATATGGAAATAGGGAAAATAAGGAAGCTTTGCTCACTTGAATGATTCATGTAAGTTGACTTATGAGAGGTAATAAGTTACTAGGTGAATAATTAATGAAGGTTGATCCTATATTTATACCAATACCTTTGGATAATATCTTAAATTAAAGCACTTAGGTTGACCATAGGTATACATTTCATTTGTAAATTGGATCGAGATAAGATACTAACATTGATGTAGGTGTCTAACTGAGACACAAGTATTTGATAATTTGGAAAATAGGAATATGTTTATAACTTGTAGAGACATAATAAAAACATGATTATAACATTCTAGGTATGATAGAAGCTTGATTCATCTGAATAACATTAGTCAAACTAAGAGATAATCCATAGGCACACAAAGATAGTGTATGCAAGCCTTTCAGTAGTGGGAATATATAGAAGATGAAGATATATCCATGATATATATTTTACAAGTGTACAATATGAAGGTGCTATATAATTTTAAAATAGTGTTTACATTCCCCCCCCCTAATCTAGTAATGAAATTGCTAGTTTAAAGAAAGTAAATGTCTAACACACGTTACCTTTGCATGAGTCCAAATTTAGTGCTTTGATGGTGACTAATATACAACCACTAACATGTTAAAATATATAAACAATGTGTATAATCTAAAATAAAAAGCATTTAAGTGATTAAAATTGAAAGAGATCAAGGTTTAGGAGCATACCTTTGTATCGATTCAACTGCCTTGCCTTTTGGCAATTTGATTTGCAATTATGTATCATTATGAAGCATAGAGATGAGATTTAAAAAAATATAAATTTATAAAGTGATAAAATATAGAAATATTTTAGGACATGTTCCCCCAAACTTGGAAAAAAATATATTCACCACTTAGAAGTTGATATTAAGTCAACTGTGTAACCCAACCAAACTTATAACCCAATGAGCATGAGTGAACCAAGTCAATTAACATTATAAATTTGGTGAGGTTGGATAATGTAATAAATTACAACCTATAAAATTGGAAAGATTGAGTATTTAATCACCTCAATCATACCAAAAATGAACTAGATACTATAGTAGATTGGCTCAATATAGTATGTATAATTTTAGCCTAGTGGGTGATGACAGTCCATAAAAGTGTTTTGTATTTTGAATCTAATTTTGAGTTTGCAATAGGTTCTCTTTGCATATTATATGCACCATATATATGTCTCATGTTGAAACTTGAGTATAATAATGGTACCAATGTATATAATTTTCTCACAACTATGTATTTGAATCATACAAATGTGAATTTTAGCCAATTTGTAAACTGTGTAAGTGTGGAGAACATGTTTCCAAAACATGCCCCCAATGTATACCTAAATTTGATGAACTTTTAAAAATGCAAAAACCATGCATTTATGGCATGCCACACTAATATTCCCTCCCTTTTAAGGTGAGGGGAAGTAGAAATTGATAGTCACATTACCTTAAAATGATAATATAATTGTATAATATGTGTATGAACCATGCAACATATAGAAGGAACATGTCTAGGTAGATATATCATTGAAGCACACAGAATGTGATCACATAAAGTCATAAGATTCATGATGTGAATCATGGAAACATCTAGATAGTAAAAATACAAGATCAACAAGCAATCAAACACACACACAAAAACACTCAAAAGTAAATCAAAAGATAATGGTCCAAAAAGACCTCAAACAAGGGGCATATTCAAATATCACACAATCTAAGGGACATGAATTAGTAAAATGTATACAAAGTAAGGAATGACATATTCAAATGTCAACATACAATAAATCATGATATATATAAATGTCACAATAGGTAAACATAATCATGTGGGCCACAATCAATGAAGCATATTCAAATGCTCCAATAAGTAATACAATGCATGAAAATAAAAATCAAGGAACACACTAAAGAAAGTGAAAAAAGGAAATCATGGAACATAAGCAATCAACATAAACACATCATACTAGTCTTTTGATAAATGTGTAAGAAAAAAATGTTAAGTACATAGTATATTATGTACAATGTGAAAGATATAAACATGTATACAGGCATGGATAAGTATATAATCTCAAATATGATAATTTAAAGTGATCGTAGAATGATATAACTTGTGTGTATCATAATAAAATAAGTGAATGCCCTCAATGTCCACATGACATGAGTGGAGGAAAGGCCCAACTTCTGAAAGTACATAGATCATGTATTTCTGTATGCCTGAATCACACTTAAAAAATGCATGAAACATGTGTATATAGACATAAATGATATGCTATATACAAACATATAACTAACAATATATTCCAAGGATCCAATAGAACATGTAAATGTTGAAAATATTTTTGGATTTTTGAAGTTTTTTGGTATTTTTGGAATATGACAACTTGAGACAATAAGTTGGATCCTTTACATTATTTAAATCATGGTTGGATAAATATAATTGGTGCATAGAATTTTCCTCCTCATGTTTTTCATGTTCCAAATAATAACCAATGATATCATTTGGAATATGGATCAATTTTCCTTCATGAGAAAAAGATATACCCTACTGATTTTGGTCAATTTTTACTTCCATGTGATATAGTCAAAGAGTGCCCAATGCAAATGTCTATGGAGATTTTTGTGGCATAAACCAAAATCATGTTTAAACCACTTTATGACCACAATGAATTGGTGGTATTATGTTTCCCAATGAGTCTTTCTAATTAAATTTTCTTTATAAGTCTTTTAGATCAAATTTAAACTATCAAAAATGTTTTACATTACAAGTATTTTTTGTTTGTGTGGGGTCAACATGGTTATGCCAAAAGTAAAAACCACCCATAAATAATATAATTTTTAAATCCTATTGGTGTGTATGTTATTTTATTTATTTAATTTGAACTATTTATTTCTTATTATATGCCATTTGTACTTCTAGTTCCTTCTTAGAATAATTTTACAAAGAATTGCTAAATATTTTATATTTCTGGTCATCACCAGGTTGTGAACTTGATTCCTTTGGAGGATCATCAAATAAAATATTTTGGTCATTGATGAGGTCTTGGATCTTATTTTTCAAGATAAAAAATTTATTCATAGAATGTCTAGGGCCTTGGTGATAGTTATAATAAACATTCACATCATAATTTTTTTAGAGGTCTTCTCATATCAACCTCTATAGGATGATGGAGAGATATTAGGTGACACTCTACAAGCCACATGAATAATGAAGTGAGAGAATTAGTTAAGCATGTAAATGATCCCCTTGGTGCATTGGATAATACAAGCTGATTAGGTTTTTGTAATAGTGTATCAACTGATGTAGTATGTTCATGTGAAACTTGGACATCCATATCAAAATACATATGTATAGGGAAATTGCCTCCATTATTATGTAGGTATGGTAAATCTTTATTATCAGTAGAGACATTATAATCAGTATATTTTATAGAGTTTAACACAAAGGCCACATGTGTTATCTCTACATTTTTTGTCAAGGTTTTCATATGTAATGCTCTCATACAAATACCTTTGTATAGTGGTGATTTATGTAACAAGTCTAATCATTATATGTATTTGAGATTTTTTACATATGCTCATGTTGGTTTTCATGATTTTGAGTATCCATCTTTATGTATGGGAGAAAGTCTTAATAAATATATTCTTTGAGAACACATTGTTATAATTAGAGGTAATAATGTGCGCATTGTGTGTTAGATTATGCATAATATATGCAAAAATAGCCAATGTTGTATCACTTGGTACATGGGTATCACATAATGTTTCATATAGGATATCCTTATAGATAGTAAATTTTCATAGAAGCTTGAAGATTGAAATTTTAGGATGCATGCTACCTGATTTATCAAATAAGGTGACCTCCCATGAATTTAGGTTTAGAAGGAACCTTCTCTAATGTACTACAAAAGGAATCTTGGAGAGAGATTAACTATTGATTTTGTTTTAAAGTTCTCTCATTGTACTGATAAATTTGCCTAATTGGTTGAATGATAGGTCTAATTAATAAATTATAGTAACACACCATAGTTATAATTATAAATTGGAGCCCACAATGGGCTATAGATACATCCATATTGCACATATTTTGTAAAAATGAAACCTAGGTTTTAACTTGTGAAATCTTATTAAATAATAAATTAGAAATAGGAAATCTAGAAATAAAACCTAAATCATAAAATTTTGCATTCACATAAGTCGGGTTCACTACATGTTTAACCCTAAAATATAGATTGGGAAATCTAGGGTTAAAAGGGTAGAGATAGCCTAGTCCACAAGGATGGTAGACTATCTCTAAAGCATGGTAATTAATTTACAAACTTAGATGAACATATACTGAATTTATTATACTAAGGTTTGATGAGAATTAAAGTATAGTTATGTTAGATATTGTATTGAT
This sequence comes from Torreya grandis, assembly GCA_037957365.1. Classification (NCBI taxonomy): domain Eukaryota; kingdom Viridiplantae; phylum Streptophyta; class Pinopsida; order Cupressales; family Taxaceae; genus Torreya; species Torreya grandis. The sequence continues at coordinate 179,583 of JARHVA010002663.1, read as the reverse complement.
AATGAAAACAAGATACTTAGTTGGTTCTAATTCTAATGCATATATATATCTAGAACATGAAAGAATAAGATTAGAAGTGGATTCTGGATTAATCATCAGATTCTATATTGAGCACCTTTGTCGCCTCAAACAACTGTATCAACCTTAGATGGTTATGTTGATGATTTTATCTAACTTAGATATAAGTGTCTAGTATAGAATAACTATTGGATCTAAAAGGGACCACCTAAAATGTTTTGGGTTCTATGTTGCCTTCGTTCTAGTGTGCTTAGATCTAGATCATGGGCTATTATTCCTTATCAAATAACAAAACCATAGATATTCATCTTATAGTGGTTTTGATAAAAATTAGTTAGTGGGCACATGGTGTTGAGTTACCATAAATACCCCTCTATTAATGAGCACTACCTACATAGCCAATAATCTAAAAAGGGCCTCAAACTTATGTAGTTTTTCCCTACATGTTGGCTTGTGTGTGTATAATGATACAATGTGTGATAAGCAAGTAAATAGAGTCGATCATATTGTAATTTGGAAAATGTGGCTCATGGGATGCTCCTTTAGTACTTCAGACATTTAGATTATCCCTATGATTGATATGAAAATAGGGGAAAATAGAGAAGCTTTGCTCATATGAATGGTTTTGGTAAGTTGCCTTGTGAGAGGTACAAAGTTGCTAGGTGAATAATGAGTGAGGGTTGATTATGTATTTATACCAATCCCTATGGAGAATATCTTGCACTAAATCACTTAGGTTGACAATATATATACATTTTATTTTTAAATTAGATGAATTTAGGGCATTGGACACTTACATTGGGATAGGATGCTAGCATTGATGTAGGCATTTGACTAGGATGCAAGTGTTAGTAAGTTAGAAGATAAGCACATCTAGAACTTACAAAGATATAAGATAAGAACGTTTGTAGTATTTTAGGTATGATAGAATGTTTAAATCATCAAAATATCATTTGTTTGACTAAGAGATAAGCAATAGGCACAAAAAGATAGTGTATGTGAACATTTCAGTAACGAAAAGGTAGAAAAGTTGAATGCACATCCAAGATATGTATTTTCAAAGTATATAATACTAAGGTGATATATAATTTAGAAATAATGTTTGCAAAGGTCAAAGTGTGCAAGATTATACCACAAATTTCTATAGATAAGCCATGATTATAGGCTAAGACTTGGAAGATGAAGATAATTTGTATAAATAATTTAGTGGCTTGCATAATTTTTTGAGGAGGTGGATCATCTCAAGTAAGCCTCAAGGTATTGATGAAGTAATTTTTAAAGCATAATACATGAGGATGAAGAAAATTAAAAAGGAAAGGGTAAATCCTCAAAGAAAAATCAATCTGCAAATCAAGTCAAGAAAGATAAAAACCAACCTTATATGGAATTAAATAAAAGTAAATGGAAAGATAAGATGATGTAGATAGTCAAATTTAATTTTAAATGATATTTTAGTATTGTACACTTAAAAAATACCAATCATGGCTCAACCCTTTAGTTAATGACCTTATCAGTGTCGAAAGGCTCACATTCACCATCTCACTGTGCCTAAATGCTTATCTTATAGTTTTATCCTAATATTTTGATTATCTTGATAAATTGTATCTCATACTCTACATAAAATTTGATTTATATCCTAATATAGTTATAAATCTTAAACAAATTTCTATCCTCCTAGATATAACCATCTAGACTAGAACACTAGCATTGATGCTAGTGTCCTAGATCTGATGCAAGTGTCTAATCCTTATAAATGATAAAATTTATAAATATTTATACATGTATAGGTCAGCCTATTTGTCTTAATTAATCCTCTTATGAGATAATTTAAAAAGGTGTTGCATAAATAAAAGTAAAAGATGATTCATTATCATAAAGTACAAATCAAGCATAGATCTATCTTATACCAAGAAAAAACACCTCTCAAGCTTAAAAAACTACCCTATTCTTATTTATTTATAAATGTATCATAGGAGTAGTATTATTATAAGTATGAATCATTCAAAGAGTAGATCGTGAGCAATATTTTCCAAGTTACAAGCTAGATCACTACATGCACTCACATTTAGTATATTGCATAATATTTCACATATAAACCAACATAAAGGGAAAAATTACATCAGTTTGACATCCTTTTTAGAGTATATGGATATGTAGGAAGTGCTCATTTATAGTTGGGTCTTTGAGGTCAGATCGACTTCACTTGATCTCATTAACCCCTATTTTTCAAGGTGACATCTTATGTTTGAGGATATAGGGTTTTGAGAAAAAGAATAATATCTAAAACTTGTATGCATGATCCAAGTTGAAAATCTACAATATAATAGTGAATCCTAGCAAGTTGAGTTGGCCATTATTGAAAAGGACATGTACTTCATTATGGACAAAAGCATAAACATTAGGAAATAAACATCAAAGGTAGTGTTTAGATCTTGATGGTAGTGTCTAAGTTGACATTGTTGGGTAAATAATGGAACTTGCTAAAACCTCAAAGTATATAAGATAAACACATGTATGAAGTTTATGATTTTTTTATTTTGTATAATTTTTTTATGTATTCAGAATTGTTAGCGTAATCAGGTATTTGAAGAATGTGAAGAGTCTTTTATATTGTATTTTAAAACATTGAAATATGAAGAGACAACAAGATTGTAAAAGGCTATAAATATCACTTTGATGTGTTGATAGATATTAATAGCATTGTCTTGTTATGGTTTTCATTATGTTCTTTTGTGTATGAGTGATATCCAATGAGTAATCTATTTTTATTTATTCTGTTATCTAATGCGATACTAGTTATGGTTCCAGTTCTATGTATATCTGTTATGTTTTGAATTTTAATCTATCCTATCATGTCATCAATGGTTTATAATGCTAATGTATCTTGGGTACCTTTTTATGCTCTTCACTACACAAGATATCCCTATAATTAACATGTTCTAGTGAAATTCCAGGAACCTTTGCTAACAATGGTGCAATGAGTGTGGAACCTAATTTGATGAATTATGTTGAGATGGTTGTCAAGGCTAAAAGACATAGAATGATGGATAGATGAGAAAATAAATAATTTTACAAAGGAAGAAGCACAAAGAGTTAGAAAGACCGTAGAGGAGATTATCCAAGAACACCTCTATGGTGAAATCTATGAAGTTTTTGCTACAAATTACCTAGATTGTTAGCTATGTGGTTATCCAAATTAAAATAGTATTACTTTAATCCAAGGAGAACATAATTTATAGTTTATACTAAGGACAAACTAGAAAGACTATGCAACATAGATACCATCTGGTCCTAAGTAGTATATTATTGGATGAATCCTATGATTGATGGTTATATCACAGAGTTTGTAGTACAAGGATACATAAATTTTGAAACTATGGAAGACTGATTTGTCCAAAAAATTAGCAAGAAATTTTTATAATGATTACCTTTGTTGATTAAGATGTTGGTTGTGGAAAAGACCATGGTGCCTACTCCAACCAACATAGAGTAGTCACTTTAGTTACCATGGGGTTGCGTGCAAGAGAAAGTGGATGATGAAGAGTTGAGTAAGAGGAATTCTAACCCGATCCTTGAAGATGGAAGGTGAAAAGACTTAGAGAAAAAAGAAAGTTATAGGATTTAAAAGAGAGATATGACAATAAAGAAGGTGGAATAAGATAAATGACCCTGAAGTAATTGTGAGTAGGACTAGGAGTAAATAATAAGTTGCTAGAGATGGAGACATACAAGGGAAATATGTTAGAGAAGAAAGGTTACTGAGAGAAGGTACATAAGCTGATGAAAGAGAAGGGTATGTAGAATATGATAAAGGGCCCAATGAGAAAGAGGATGCTAAAATCATTGATGTTGAGGTAGATCAGTTAGAAAGTAGAGGTAGGTCATAGTTAAGTAAGGGTTTTTTTGATAAAACCAAGAAGACAAGTTCTTAGGAAAAATTTAAATTTGAAGGTAGTAATATTACAGGTTCAAGTTCAAATCAAGAAGTTATAAATAAGTGTCATTCATTTCAAGGGTATGCATTCCCCAAGCCCACTTTATTTATAAAAGGTATAAAAATTATATAGAGAGAAGCTGATTTAGACTAGTTTGATTCCTTTATTGACAAGTTTGGAAGGCACAATATAGAAATTAAATGGACATGAAAAAAAAAGTTGCAAGAAGATTTTTTTTTGGTTACTCTTGAAAAGAGTAGTGTAAAGTAGCCTATAGTCACAGTAACTACTATGAAGTTGAATAGTAGTGTAGACACTGAAATCGTGTCTAACCCTTGGTCGACTCCCCCTTGGCCCCCTTGGTCCACTTCCTAGCATTCCTAACACACACTTATTAATTTAGAATAATCATCTATTTTAAATTAATAACAAACCCCCCTTTGCCACCTCTCCTCTCCTTGGATTCCTTTCCCTTGGATACCCTCATTTATCACCCTATGACCTATTCCAACTTCCCCTCCACTAATCCTCACGTTTATTTATCCACCTTCGACCGTTTTCACATGACCAATTGACCCGGGTAGTTGGAAGAATGGGCGAAAGGATAATTTTAGCCTTTTTGCCGTTATTCCAGCTGCCGACGTTGGTTACCTGTCGGCCGACGCCGGTGGGATCGCTGATGTTAGTTGCTTAAGACTGGCCCAAAGGTAATTTTTTCTCTCTCTCGCATCCTCTCCTCCCAAATGCAAAAATCATCTGGCGCCCAGACTTTGACCTCTCTTTCTCTCTCTCTCTCTCTCTCTCTCTCTCTCTTGGACATACAACAAGCACCACAGGCTACAGGTACATTGCAGGAAGTCTTCTACACCATCAGCATCAACAATAAGTCCTCTACACCAGCAGCATCAGCAACCAATCCTCCACACTCCTCCTTCAGCAAGCAACAGGTAAGTATTCCTCTTTTGTTCCATTTCTATATTTCAGAGTGCTTCTGTAATCAATTTTTTGTTTATTGCTTCTAAGCCATATTATCCAGACAAGACCTGACTTTCAACCAGAGCACCCTTGACTCTCTTCCTGAAAAGGCTGAGAGGCCTTTCCCATATCTTTCCCTCTTTTAACACCTTGTTCTCAACCTGACTCCCTCCTAAAACCCTATCCATCGACCAACAACCTTGCACAGACTCTCTGACTGCCAGAGACCCCTTCTAGACCACAGATCTTCTCTGAGACCTGACTAAAGATCACTACCCCCACTGACATTGACAAACTAACTGACGTCGATAGACTTGACCAACTGATGCCGGTAGCCTAATCAACATCGGTGACTATGACCAAACTGACAACATCATTCATGTAAGCATTTGCTTCTATTTCTATTTCAGTCTTTAATCATTTCAGTCTTTTGTCATTCTGCCTTTTATCAGACATTTTTTTTAACAATCAGTGGACTGTCATCCTCCAAGAAGTATTTACACTTCTAGGACCAAGCTTTTGCTTGGCAGTCCACTTTCTAGCCATCTAACAGCTTCTGTGTTTTAGTCTCTTTCTTCTACAGGTGTCATCCTCCACAACCAAAGAGGAGTTCCTTCTATCATCTGAATTTGGTGTGTAAGACCTCATTCAGGTAGCATCTAACCCTAGACCATCTTATCTTAGTTTCTGATTTCTTTTTTGAATGTGAAAGTGAAAATTGTTTAGAAACATTCTGGCACGCCCGGTGGGACCCTAGGGTCTTCCTTGGGTTATTTTCTTTCTTTTCATATAGGTGCATTAGGTTTCTCCTTTTCACCTCTTTCTTCTATCTCTTCCAAAAGACACTATTAGCAAAAATTAAAAAAGAATCATTCTTGTTCTTTCTTTTCTTGCATCTTAGACTAGTCAAAAGTCATACTCTTCAACCCTTTCTCACATTGTTTGCATATGAACGCACACTTCAATTTGGGCTTAAAATATATTGCATTTCATTTCTTCTTGACTGCACACTTAGTCCACATCTAGTAATTAAAAACCGCATCATGAATTAATTGTAGTCCACTTATGTTACACAACCAAATCACTTGCACAAATCAAACATCAAAACTTACCTGAGATAAGGCCCGACTGAGATTTTATCACCCAGCAGATACCTTACCCATCCTGACAATCTCACTTGGACTTCACTACCAAGGGGAAAGCCCACTCTGTTCTCTGGCAGAGGATAATCTCTAGGGGAAGTATATACTGGCTAAGTGAGACCAGCTTACCACTGGGATCATGAAGTGAGGGGAGCTTGCTCCTTAGCACCAGGCCAAGTACGGAACCTAACATAGACTCTTGAGTGCCTAAACTGACCCGAAACCAAATTTAGACTACCTCTTCTAGGACCCATTCTACAAGCCAACCTCCTAAACACACTCTAAGGCATAAGCCAACATGATTCTAAAAGTTGATTCTTAGGATTTAAAACTTAGGGTTTGCCTGTCTCCATCTATTTTTTTGTTCCTATCTAGTTTTTTGAGCTAGTGAGGACGTTTTTCTTCTTTCCAAAAACTTTCAAATTCTTTGAGTTTCTAGAAAATACAGTAACCAACATCGGTTTTATCACCGACATCGGCCACCTTTATTCATCGTCATCGGTTATCTGACTGATGTCGGCCATTTATTCTCATCGACATCATTTTTTCAACCGATGTCGGTCACTATCACAGTCTTTTTTTCAAAATAGCAGCCTTAAAACCTGACCCTTTTTTGCCAAAACTACATTCTGAGTTTCTGAAACTAAAAAAACATAGTTTCTAAAACCTAACCCCTCTTGCATTGAATGGTTTTGACACACAGTCAAACCAAAACTCTTCTTGACCACGCGAGGCATCAACCTCTTCCGCCTTCACCATCTATAACCAGCCCCCTAATGGAGTATCATTCAGAGACTGAACAAACTCCTACTCGACCAACTCCCAATCAACTTTCAATTGTCCCCGAAGGGGACCCAAACTTTGAGAGACTCCTTGACCACAATGTCAAGGCTCTCCAACACTATCTCGCAAGAAACCAAACACAAGACCTTTCGGGTGAAGCGACGATGACATCAACACCATCCACTACCCAGCCTTTTATGACTCAGACTATTACCTCAACCATTAACCTGACCATAGACAATACACAAAGTTTGGCCTCCCCGTCTATTTTTGAACCAGCCTCCATTGGGGTTCCATTACCCCCTCAACCACACACAATTCAACCAAGTTCTACATCATACCAGAACTTGATTGTCTCGACTCCACACACTCTTGCGCCTATAAATGCAGGAGTGTCTACCTCCCCTTTTGCCAATGCCACCATGCAACCACCTTTGGTGGTATCTAGTCAACTTATGCCTTCTACCTTCATGACACAACCACCCCTGGCTTCCACATCCGCCCGATGACTAGTTACCCATATGTTGTGCCTATACAAGCGCAACTAACTACGTCATATGCCTCTTTTAGCACCTTCTAAGCACCTTACAACCTAGGGGGTGCCCCATCTACCAATCTGTCAGCCGATCTCATTAAGATGTTGATGGACAAAATGTCTAATCTTGAGGCTTCTATTTTTGGTTTGATCAATGTCCTTTCATATGACCAAATTTGTAACGAACCCATCCATCCCTCTGTCCCTATCCAACTGTATCCCAATCAGTGGGAACTTCCTAAGTTTACTCACTTCTAGAGTAAGGAAGACCCATAACAACATCTGCGAGCATTCAAACATGCTTGTTATCTCATAGCCCATGATGATGCGTTGTTGTTATGCACTTTCCCCATGTCGCTTTCTGGCCCTGCTCTCGACTGGTATAACTCTCTCACCAATCACTCTATCTTTTCATTCACTCAACTCACCCAATTATTCCTTGACCACTTTTCTATCAATATCACCAAAAAAGTCTCAATTACAGACCTCTATTCTATCAAATAGTTTGATGACGAGTCAATAGTCGATTTTGTAGGCCGTTGGAGGGGCCTAATCAAGCAGCTTTCCTTCTCGTTACCTCAACCTGAGCTCATCAAGCTCTTTTCTTGAGCATGTGCTAAGCACATCTCATCCACCTTGTGGGTTCAAACATTTTGCATTTTGACGAAGCTTTCACCATGGCCTGAAAGCTTGAACTCCACGCTATCAAAGAAGACAAGGTCAAATTACGTAATACCAACGCAAGAGCTGATGACCCTTCTTCTTCTAGACCTTCTTCTTCCCACTCCAAGTCTAAAGGAGTGGAAAACACTGTGGTCATTAGATCAACATCTTCGATAATGATTGACCAATCTCAACCTTCTACATCTCAAAGTATCACCAAACAATTCCAACAATGGTACATACAGCGTAACTACACTCCACTTGGAGAGTCATACACTTCTGTGTTGGAAAAAATCATCAAGCGGGAGGTCCTCAATCTCCCTCCAATCTGACCACCTCAATTCAACTCCTCAAAAGCCATCCCTACATGGTATAGGGAAAATGACTTCTATCACTTTCACTGCGTCCAAGGCCATGACATCAACAACTGCCAAACCTTCAAGAACATTGTCCAAGACATGATAGATAAAGGTGATCTCATATTGGACAACCTGAATGCCCCACCCAACCAACACATCGATATCTTCAAACAACCATTCCCAAACCATCATCCTAATCAAAATAATGTCCAGACCATGGCCGATAGCTCCCAAGAGTATGATATATGCATGGTCAACACGGTCTCGCCTCTTCTCCCTGACCAACCTCTCTCACAAACTCAAGAGGTTAGTCAACCCATTCATCCATCACAAGTGGATGAAACTTCTTCTCATGTTAGTTCTCCATTGACCTCTCTTATATTGGAGGACACCTTGACCATACCAATGCCATTAGCCCCACATTCATCCTTCCTCCCACCAATGGAGGACCCTACCTTGCCTACTCCTCAACCACAAGTCGAAGGCACAATCATCCCTGCCCTCTATCGTCTTGAGGAGCCGCACTCTCTTATTTTTTCTCCACCAAGAGAAGACCCAGTCCCTTCACCCATTTCGATTGAGGAAGACCCAGTCACGGTTTCCTCTTTCCTTTTGCCTAAGATTGCTACATCTCATTCACCTCTATCCACATCTAAACCCAAACCCGTATCTAACCTCACCTCGCACAATGGTTGCCCTCAAACCAAACCAAAGAAGGCCACTAAACCACACTGGAGGACTCCTCCCCCACCTTCATCATTACCTTCAATTTTGGGCCTGCATCCATTCACTTTAATAGGAGTGCTTCCTACTCCCATACTTCATAGAGGCAAGTCGCCTCCATTATCCCCTCAACCCATTAGACATATATTCCCTCCAAAACATCCAACACCTATCACCACCAAAGTGCCATCTACATGTCTGGCTACACCACCCATGAAAATGATGGTACGACCAATGCCTCTTATGCCTCTCAAACCAAAGTCATCAACCCCCACTGCAACAAGACACACAGACCCATTAGCAGGTTCTTATGCCTTGCTATTATGGCAATTGTTGCAGTCTTCTTGCATCAGTCTCCCACCTCTTAAGCCATATCAATATTTTGGACCAAAACCCCCTTGGTTCGATGACACTCAAGTTTATGCATATCATCACACGCCTAGGCATGACAATAAGCATTATTGTGCCCTCAAGGTTGTCATTTGCCAATGCTTGGAGAAAGACACCCTTCTTCTTGACCATATTATCAAAAAACCTTCAACACCACCCCATTCATCAACTCTCAGCTCAAGACCATCTTGGTTCAACAACTCTAAATTTTGTCACTATCATCACACTCTGGGACATGATACTGAGCATTGTTGAACTCTTAAAGCTGTCACTCATCAACACCAAAAAAAGGATACCCTTCTCATCAAGGATCCTCTTGAACACCCCTTCGAAAAATCATCAACACCAACCCATGCTTCTCAAACCTCATCACCTAAATCAGGATCTCCATGCCAGACTATGGTCCCTTTGCTGCCTTTAACCCCCTTACTCGACATCAACACAGTCAATCTGACCACCAAGCCTCTACCAACCTTGACCAATCTATCAAACATTCTCCCTAGCCACTAGGGGAATTTAACGTTCATCCAAGCCTCGACCAACCTTTCAACCCAGTCTCGACCAAATATCAATCACTCTTTTAATCCTAAACTTCAACTAGGCCTCAACCAAGCCTCGACCCAACCTCGACCAAACATTCAACCTAGCTTCGACCAAACATTCAACTTGACCTCAACCAAACATCAACCAACCTTGTTAATCATGACCTCGACCAGTCTCGACGAAACATCAACCAACCTTTTCATCAAAACATTCAACCTGACCTCGACGAGACCATCGACCAAACCTCAACCAAACCTTGACCAAACATCAACCGATCTTTTAATCATGACATCGACCAATCATTGACCAAATATCAATTGACCAAGCCATTGACCCAATCTTGACCAATCATCGACCAAATACCAATCTCAACCAAACATTCAACCCAACCATTGACCAATCATCGACCAAATATCCATCAACCTGACCCTCGACCAAACATTCAACCAGTCTCAACCAATTAGCGACCATATCAACCAACCAAGCATCAATCAACATGTGACTCATCTCTAAGAGGCTAATAGGGCAAGTTTGCTCCTAATTGGCTCAGACCTTACATCATCACACACAAGCATGGACTAGGGACTTATTAGAACTTGAGCCCTTTAATGCCTTGCATCTACGACCATTCTACTATTAGTCAAGTACTCATTCACTTGAAATTTAACTTGAGCTCATCCCTTGAGCAACCCTATCCTCTTAAATCCTCATTCCTTTCAACCCTATTCCCCTAAACAAACCCTCTGTAACCCTTTTATAAGTATGGATGCTTTGTCCTAATAAAAGGGAGCCCTTATGCTTCTATAGTCTTGTCCATGACTCAAAATTTTGTCAAAAATAATCAAGATGTCAAAATATCAAAGGTCACAAAATCAAAAAGATAGACTGCTCCCTCGAAAGATAGCTGTACTATCATTGCTGTAGCTAATAGACTACTCCCTCAAAGGACAACTATTCAAAGCCATCACATATATATAAAGCAAAAATATAGACCACTCCCTCGAAGGATGGCTATGACTAAATCTTGCTTCAAACAACACTTTCTTAAAAGCTTCCTGCATCGATCAGCTTCACAAATGACCACCAAACAAAATGACATCTCTATGTAGACTTCCCGCATTGATCAATCTGCTCAAAAAAAAAAAAAAAGGGTCATGGACTTGGCTTGTAGTCATCTCAGGGTCTCCTATAAAAAGGGGCAACTACTTAAAAAGGAGTTACCCTATCCTCTCATCTCATATTACCTACTCAAGAGACTTCGAGCTCATTTTAATGTCAAAGTGATTCGATTACCTCTCTAACACAACCCATGGTCAACGACATAATGCATGAATGGGGCTCTTGGTTCTAACAATTCCTATCTATGCTATCATTTTGGTCCTTGTCAATGAAAGAGCAATGTGTCTTTCACTTCTTTCTTACACCTTGGTCACAACCCAACCCAACCAAACCAATTCAAACCAGACCAAACCAACAACATGACATTATGACATCATACATGACATAGTCCATTTCACATAGTTTCTATGGACACCAATACACATGAAAACTATCGACCACATAATTTATGTTAAGCATAAACCATTACTTGCTGAAGCATACATAGACTCAATTTGTTTTTATCATACATCCATCACGAATATGGAAAATTGCTAGGGATGAAAGACCCCTCAACCAATGTTACAGAATACACCATCACACAATATGGAAAAGGCTGTAACATCATCTTATCCTCATCATTTCAACACATAACCAAACCAACCTATCGACCAACTATCTTACCAGCCTGAACTACATTGGTATGAGGCCCTAAGATCGAGGCTATGTAGGTAGCACTCAGATGATACGACATCTTCTGGGGTTATCTCAACCACCCTCATTTGTTCGTCTACCTGATGGACAAACCATATCCTCCTTTTGACCATAACTTGACCTCGACCAAAGCAATCCATAACTTTGAACCTTCCTCCCTTTTTGGGAGAACTACATTGGCCTGAGGCCCTAACGACTAGGGCTATGTAGGCAACACTCAGTTGACATAGCATCTTCTGGGGTTAGCTCGACCACATTCTTTCATCCATCCATTCATTTGACCAGCTATCTATCTCGACTCAACCTCGACCAATGACATTAGAGATCATGCCTATCTCCTCTGACTTTGACCACTTCTGAGACAACTCTGTCTTGGTTTTGATTGCATGTATGCTACCTTACGAATGGTTAGCAAAATTGTGCGCAGACTATTTATGACCTTCATGAGTATAGGATCGTAAGCCGGTTGATCCCCACTACTTGTGACATTTTTGCATTTCTAGGAACACTTCTGAAGCCCAAGATACTTGGAACACGATGACCATTGGAGCTACAGCTTGGATCGAATAACCCAATTAGCTATGACTAAATGCTGGGGCCCAATTATTTTGATTTTGGCACTCCTCGACCCTTGACCTATGACAATTTGACCTGACCATCCTGTGAAGTAGTATGCGTGCAATCACAACTATTGCAGAATTCATACTCACCATTTTCATCCACTCTCTATCAAATCGGCACCCGATTTCAAGTTCCCTTCCCTTGACTCCCGCTTTGAGGGGGAATACCTCTTCCATAATCGGGGTAACCAACCCTCCTATTTTTGTCTTGCAGTTCACTTAAACAACCAACAGGATGAAATCAACCTCATCACATACCTGGTGCATTCAACTCTTATTTTTGTCTTGCAATTCATTCAAACAACCAACAGGACAAAATTAACCTTATCCCACACTTGGGGCAACTTACTCCTATTTTTGTCTTACAGTTCGTCAAGAACGACCAACAAGACAAAAAGGGGCAAATGTAGACACCAAAATCGTGTCTAACCCTTGGTCGACTCCCCCTTGGCCCCCTTGGTCCACTTCCAAGCATTCCTAACACACACTTATTAATTTAGAATAATAATCTATTTTAAATTAATAACAAACCCCACTTTGCCACCTCTCCTCTCCTTGGATTCCTTTCCCTTGGATACCCTCATTTATCACCCTATGACCTATTCCAACTTCCCCTCCACTAATCCTCACATTTATTTATCCACCTTCAACCGTTTTCACATGACCAATTGACCCAGGCAGTTGGAAGAATGGGCGAAAGGCTAATTTTAGCCTTTTTGCCATTATTCTAGCTGCTGATGTCAGTTACCTATCAGCTAACACTGGTGGGATCACCGATGTCAGTTGCTTAAGACTGGCCCAAAGGCAATTTTTGCTCTCTCTCACATCCTCTCCTCCTGAATGCAAAAATCATCTAGCACCCAGACTTTGACCTCTCTTTCTCTCTCTCTCTCTCTCTCCTAGATGTACAACAAGCACCACAGGCTACAAGTACATTGCAGGAAGTCTTCTACACCATCAGCATCAGCAACAAGTCCTCTACACCAGCAGCATTAGCAACCAATCCTCCACATTCCTCCTTTAGCAAGTAATAGGTAAGTATTCCTCTTTTGTTCCATTTCTATATTTCAGAGTGCTTCTGTAATCATTTTTTTGTGTATTGCTTCTAAGCCATATTATCCAGACAAGCCCTGAATTTCAACTAGAGCACCCCTGACTCTCTTCTCAAAAAGGTTGAGAGGCCTTTCCCATATCTTTCCCTCTTTTGACACCTTGTCCTCAACCTGACTCCCTCCTAAAACCCTGTCCATCGACCAACAACCCTGCACAGACTCTCTAACTACCAAAGACCCCTTCTAAACCACAGACCTTCTCTGAGACCCAACCAAAGACCACTACCCCCATCGATGTCGGCAAACTAACTGACGTCGACAGACTTGACCAACCGACGCCGACAGCCTAACTGACGTCGATGACTGTGACTAGATCGACATCAACATTTAGGTAAGCATTTGCTTCTATTTCTATTTCAGTCTTTAATCATTTGTCTTTTGTCATTTTGCCTTTTATTAGATATTTTTTAACAATCAGTGGACTGTCATCCTCCAAGAAGTCTTTACACTTCTAGGACCAAGCTTTCACTTGGCAGTCCACTTTCTAGCCATCTAACAACTTTTGTGTTTTAGTCTCTTTTTTCTACAGGTGTCATCCTCCACAACCAAAGAGGAGTTCCTTTTATCGTCTGAATTTGGTGCGCAAGACCTCATCCGGGTAACATCTAACCCTAGACCATCTTATCTTAGTTTCTCATTTCCTTTTTAAATGTGAAAGCAAAAATTGTTTAGAAACAAGTAGCACAAAAACCAATGGACATACAATACCAATCACAATTACTAGTATTCAAGCATATGCAATAATAACTAACAATCTACCAACTATGTCACTTCATGAAGGTATGTTTGTACCTTTATTGTCATATGATAGATCTTCATATCCCAAACAATACTTGGTAACCTATGAGATGAAATGGGTCATAAAAGGGGTAACATCAGATGATATAAAGAAATGTGAACTAGCAAGGGCTTTGGGAAGATGTGATTTGGAGTTCATTTAAAAAAAATTCAATGCCCTAAATTTCACACAAGTTAAATATTTATGGATAATAGAATTTAAAGTAAAAAATGTTGCAATTAAGTGATTTAGGACCTAAAATAAATTTGTAAAAAATCAAAAGAAATGGTTGGGGAATATGATCGTAGGTTCATCGATATGATGAATAAAATTGATTTTATTCTATAATATAAAGATAAGGTTACTTGGTTCATAGAGGGATTATGACCAAGAATACAATTCACTAATGCATAAACCTAGTTCTCCACCAAGGCTGATGCTTGGTTTGCCTCCATCAGAGTTGAATAGATAGAAGATTATGTAGATATTCCATCAACATGATCAAAAGTAGAAGCTAAGTTAGATGATTTTATGAGGAGGATGAATGAGATACATGAAAATAATAAGCCTAAATGAGGCTTATGGTTCATAGAGTGTGGTTGTGAGGGACATCATAAGAATGGCTGCTCAATAATTAAAATAGAATTTTGTGAAATGTACAGGCTAGTTAGACATCTTATAAACAAATACCATCTATTACAATAATATATAAAAAATTCACACATCATTTATTGTAATTTTTTTAAATCTATAAATCATGATGAGACAAGTTGACAAGCTTTGCAGTAATCATAACAAGACATAACAAATAATGCCTTCGTAGTTGTGGCCTAGAAAATACCCACTACAAAGCAAACAATTCTAGGACTAGATGTGGAGATGAAAAAAGTGACGTAAGGAAGTTCTTGATGGGTACCTTCATTGACACAATATCAAATGCCTTCAACATCATATTACCATAC
Source organism: Torreya grandis (assembly GCA_037957365.1). Classification (NCBI taxonomy): domain Eukaryota; kingdom Viridiplantae; phylum Streptophyta; class Pinopsida; order Cupressales; family Taxaceae; genus Torreya; species Torreya grandis. Next base: position 164,233 of record JARHVA010002663.1, on the reverse strand, counting down.
ATATGGCCTAGTAAGCTAGAATAATATGTCATCTACCTCATATTAGAACAACACAAATATTCAATAATAGCAGGCAACTTGGACTCCAAGTTCACCTTAGCATCAATATGGGGGATATGATGCGTAGATGAATCAACATGGAGGATATAATGGACAAAAACCCCAAGGGTGGAATATCAACACAATAGAGGAGGCTATTAGGGAGGATATCATCGTGGCTATTAAAGAGGTCATAATGATGATAATTGGCAAACTTGACCTCCCACGTAATGTTATCTATGTCAATCATATAATCATTATGTGAGAAACTATACCATAAATCCTTAAAGACAAGTTTATTATGTATACTGTATAGTCAAAGGTCAACATCAAATGGAATATTTCCCTATTCTAGAGAAGGAAATAAAGGAGAAGCCAATGCACGATGTAAACATAATTATTGTGCAACTAAAGGAAAATGCATTTGTGCAAGTTTTCATAAGGCAACATAGAGTTGAATAAGGATTACCTCCCTTAGAGATGCCTCAAGATCATGGTATTAGAAAAGTTTAGCAGGATGAATATCCTAACTCTATAATAGAAAAGAATTTAATGTATCAAATTGCGTAGGTATTATAGGAAATAAAATATAAACTAGTTTCCGATGATGATAAAATGATTATTGATGCTCAAATGTATGGGAAAATTGTTTCAATAATGCAAAAAAAAGACATTATGATGGATTTGATAGATCTAATGAAACTACTTAGTACATTATGTAATGAAGATATATCCTAGAATATCATGAACCTCATGCACAATCTCCTAGAGTGTGTGTATTGATGAAAAATAAGGGCCATTAAAGTAGTATGGTATGCCAAGATGAAGAAGCCTTGGGATGTGGATTCATGACTAGATATTGAGTTGTATGGATATGAAATTCCAAATGTAGTATTTGATTTTGGAAGCACAATCAATATGATTCCTCACTCAACATGGGAAGACATTGGCTGACCAACTATAAGTTATAGTCTAGTAACATTAAGTTTAGTAGATCATGGTATATTCAAACCCATTTGTCATCTAGAAGATGTTGAAATTAAAGTGGCTAAACTTTGCTTGTGAGGGGATTTTGCAGTTATTGACATGAAGATAGTAGAGACACATTACTCTAACTTAATCTATAAAAAATGGGCCTATGATGGCCAAATGACTATTAACACTATGCATAATTAGTTATAAGCTCATTAAAATGATAAAATAGTAGTCATATATTTAAAAAAATATGAACAAAAACCATATATTGTTCTTAAGGAGCTAGAGTATCTATATGATTATGGGGACAACAATTGGTTTAAAGTGGGGATAGATGCAATAAAAACTATAGTGCAAATTGTAGAATGTCAAAAGTGGAAGCCTAGTACTATGAACTAGGAATAACCACTGGTATTCCAACCAGTTATAACAAAGTCATTGGCTAGATAGGTTCCAATCAAAGAATGTGTTTCTCCTTCAGTACGTTCACTAATAAGATATTAAGTAGATTTTTTTTATAATAATAATTCAACTATGATGAATTACATTAAACCTACCCTTGAAGGAATTCTACCCTAGGATTCTGCATCATCCATAAATGGTGACTCCTATGTGCACATATTAAATTGGTCTTGTAGAGATCATGAGTTGTGACCTATGTGCATGGTGTTCAATAAAAAATGCCAAACACCTCAATATTTTATGACAGAGGATCTCAATCCATTCATATTAAGGATTGAACACCATGTACCATAGGTGGAATAGTGAATCAGTGCACTCAACTATACACTAAAAAGAATTGCTATGACATGGTGGGCTATGCATATAAACTCAAAAATGTATTAAAAATACACCTAAGAAATCTTATGTGCAATGTTTTAGCTATCAGATAGTATTAAAGTAGAATGACCTTTCTTTCAAGAGGGTCAATGTCTAGAACTGCACATCCATCAATGCATAGATACCTAAACCACACAAGGAATATAGCCTTGATATTGGGTGCACATATTCATTCATACACTTTCACCTCTTCTAATATCTTGGTATATGCATCAAGAGTGTATAAGGGAAACTAAACATTGGGTGTAAATTAAATAGGATCTCATTCAAACTTTTGTGATAGAAGATGATAACCCATTAGTACATAATGCCTTGCAAAATATTAAAGTTTTTATATGTCATGGACGTGTAGAAGATTTAAAAAATGTTATTGAATCATCCTCTCATTAGGAAGCTATGTAGGACTGAGATCTCACATTATGCAATTATAAAGCTAATAAAAAAGAATAGCTCCAAGTTTATCCATGTCATAGAATAAATAATGATCTAATAAAATCCAATGATAATGATAGTGAGGGGATCTTGATTTAGAAGGATTCTTCAAACCATATCCTGAAGAGGAGTCCAAACCAGTACAAAATGCATAACAAGTAGAAGAGGATAAATTGTGCAATATTGAAATTTTATAATGGGAAGGCAAACATATTTTATAGGATACTATGCCTAGTGGATCAGGCAAGATATATCAAGAACTATTATGGAAGACTCAAGGAAATATTGGGACAAATGTGGCTCCTAATCTTGTAACAATGGGAGATTACTGAGGACAAGAGCAGATCTCTGAGGCACTAGAACTACTAAGAGATTATTAAGACATGTTTCAAAACAAAGTTTTAGAAGTAAAAGGCATAGATCCATCTCTGGGATAAATACATATAGATTTAAAATAATGTGTGTAAATAATTAAAAAGTGAACTTAAAAGCTCAATCCTAATATGAAAACTAAAGTAAAGGATGAACTAGATTGAATGTAAGAATCTAGAATTACTTATCCAATTGAAAAGGAAGAGTGGGTGAGTCCCATGTTTGTGCAACCTAAGAAGATAGGAGGAATTCAGGTGTATGGATATTATGATGCCCTCAAGGATGCTTATGTCAATGATCCATTTCCTATCCTTTTCAATGATGAAGTACTTGAATCCATGTCTAGGCATGAGGTATATTTATTTACAGACAGTTTTAGTGGGTATCACCAAAATTTGATTGCTAAAGAGGATTAGGCCAAGACTACCTTCACTATTGAATGGGGATAATTTGCATATAAGGTAATGCCATTTTGTTTAAATGCACCTGCTATATTTTCTAGATTCAAGGTAAATGCATTTAAAGACTTCATTCATGATTTCATGGAGGTCTATCTAGATGATTGGTCAATATTCTCTTTGTTTAAATGACACTTGTCAAATATAAGATTGATGCTAAAGCAATGCCGGGCTTTGTGCATAACTTTAAATTTAAATAAGTGTCTATTATTTACAACTTTTGGTGTCTTGCTAGGTCATATGGTGTGCAATGATGGAATTTTGGCTGATCCAACTAAAATTGCTATTATAGTAGGAATGCCACCTCTTACCAATTTAATTGAAGTGAGCACCTTTCTAGGTCATACTATATATTATAAAAAGTTTATAAAAGGATATGCAACTATATCAACATCCATAGAAAATATACTACACAAGGATACCAAATCTAAATAGACACCATATTGTCAAACAACATTCATCAAGTTAAAGCACATGTTAATAACAACACCTATCTTGATATTTCTTAACTAGAAGAAGCCATTCTCTGTACATGTGATGCTTTGAGCACTATAGTAAAAACTATCTTAATGCAACTAGGCAAAGGTAGGTTAGACCACCTGATACATTTTTCTAGTAGAAAACTATCAGTTACAAAAAATAATTACACAACCATAGAGAGAAAAGCATTAGCCATGTTGTTTGCATTGCAAAAGTTTAGGCATTACTTATTGGCCATTCTTTTTGAGTACTTCACAGACCACTAGGCATTATGATACCTAGTGAATAAACCAATACTAGAAGGACTTATATCAAGGTGGTTGATGCTCTTTCAAGAATTTCAATTATAGATCAATGTGAATCAAGGATGGGAGAATGTGGGACTAGATCATCTCAATTGACTTCGCAATGGGGAGGAACCAGAGGAACTTGAAGATGAATCCACTGATGCACAATTATTTAGAACTATTATAGTTCCTGATAACATGGAAGACATTATGAATTTATTAGACCAAGGAAATTTTCTTGCTCATTATATAGAAAATAATAAGAAATAGATGGTTACCAGAGCCATATCATATAATATTATTAATATATTCTTGTATAATCTTAGCAAAGATGATGTATTTCTTAGGGTAACTCTAGTCAAGGGACCACGAATAATTCAATAAGCTCACCAAGGGACTATAAGAGGTCACTTCACAAGATAAGCCACTACTAGGAAAATACTTTAGAGAGGTCTATGGTGGTTTACACTATTTCAAGATGTGCACATAATTTCTAAACACTGTGATATCTATCAAAGAATGGGCAAGCCCAACCAATGAGATGAAATGTCTTTGGTCCTTATGCTTTAAGAATAAACTTTTTATAAATGGTGAATTGAATTTGTTATACCTATAGCTCCCCCAAGTAAGTGTAGTCATGTTAGATACATTATCACTATGACTAACTATTTTATGAAATGGGTGGAAGCTATTGGCACTTTAAGCTATGGTATGAAAGATGCTACCAAGTTCTTATATGAAAACATTATCACAAGGTTTAGATGTCCAATTAAGATGGTAAATTATAGAGGCACACACTTTCTCAATAATACTATTAATAATCTCACTCAAGAGTTTATGATATCTAACCACAAAAACACAACTTACCATCTGTAGGCCAATGGATAGGTAGAACCATCCAATACAGTTTTGGGCAAGATGTTAACAAAAAATTGCAATGTCTAGAGAGATGATTGAATATTTGTAATTCTATGGACCTATCGCACACATTATAAGAGAACTACTAGGTTTATTCCCTTCCAATTGGTATATGGCCTTGAGGCAGTAATGCCTATGGAATATATTGTACCTAGTTTATGCATTGCGATGATCATGAGATTAGGATATCAAGACTCATTAAGGGCATAAATGATGGATTTCAATAGGATCGAAGAAAATAGATTAAGAGCATAATGGATGCAATAGATAATTAAATAAATTAAAAAAGCATGGCATGATCATAATCTACAATCTAAGTAATTTTAATTGGACCAAATAATATTACTTTATGAGAGTAGATTTAAAGCGTTCCCCAAAAAGTTGTGCATAAGATGGAAAAGACCCTACATCATTCATGAAGTATCATCTCAGGGTACCATAATGCTGAAAGATTTATATGGATCTATATTACCAAGGTGAATAAATGGCTATAGGCTTAAGCCATATCACCTTTAATCTCTATCATTATGCTAAAAAGAGTGGGTGTTGAGTAGCACCATGCAGTTAGGAATTCCTTCAATGTTATTTATTTTCTATTTTGTTTTCTTAGGTTGGAATGTTCATATAGTGTGTTCATTATTTCACAACACATCATAACCACTAGAAACTAGTTATCATTGCATGATGCAACCACTTTCTTGAGATAGCTCATCAAAGACAACTGGTCATAACTACACTGAGCATTGGAATTAAGTCTATAAAGGTGGTGACAAGACATGTACATTGAATATAAGTCCAATGGTTAGGTTAGATGATTAATGATATGACATCTCAAAATATTTCATTAGTTTCAAAGCAAATTTGGTAATAAAATGATAAGTGGATGCATAACACAAATTGATTAAATGAAAGGACAACTACTCATCGATAATAACTCCCCATAACTAAATCAAATATCCTAGGCACTAAAAATCACCATCAAGGTGATTTTTATCATCTATTAGTAATTAAAAAGGGGACATTCATGTTCATGTAGTCAATGTATTCAAAGGATGTGGTGACATGAAATTAGGCACCAAATAGCTATAAAAGAGAAGGATATGGGAAATGATCAAACATTATAACTTTAAACTAATAAGAGGCTTCTTGATCGACCTCTCGACTATCTATTTGCAAATAGATTTCAAACCAAGGCATAATTTCTTAGACTAATAATTCAACTTAAATTATTCATCAATCCATGGATAGAGGTCAACTATTGATTCCACTATCTGATGCCCAAAAAGAGGGAATGGGAATCAAGCTAGGACTTTGATAGAATAAATACAATGATCTAGAACTATTTAATTTCATAAATATGGTAAAATCTAGTCTATTTATTCAAGAGGCCCAAGGAGAATCACAACCAAGAACCCTAACACAATAACATCCTATGGGAGGTTATGACACCAAGTGATTACTTAAGCTACCTACATTTGAGTAATTATACAAAGTTATGATGACATTATTGATTCGGTATAATCAAGAGCTATCCATTTAGCTCAAGATATTATAATCTAGATTAATGCACACTCAATCTCATGAGCAACTAGTCTACCCAATTGTGGTAAATCTCTAATGCCATTTAAGTATACAATGCCACCACTTCACTTAGATATCAAATAAAAATACACCACTAGGGTAGGGTGAGGAACTCCTATTAATTCAATTAAGGATGTTTCACTATGCATCATGGTATAATGTATTACTAAAATATTCTAACAAACCACAAAGTAAGCAAAACAAATAACAAGAGACATCATTGACATTGCCTACTGAATGATGAAGCTGCATGAGGATTTTAATTGGCCTAAATTTTTGGCAGCAAAACTTACCAAAAATATAGAATATGTACTTACAAAAACCATGCAAACATTTCAATACCAATTTTTATTTTTATTGTTATGTTTCACATAATGGAAGTCTCCACTAGGGCCAATAAATATAACTACCACTTTTTGGACTGGTAATGCCTTTGCAAGCATTGCATGAACCAAAACAAGCCAATATTATGAACAATTGGGGTGGTTCAATGCATGGTGTATTGAAGCCCTATCTTTAATTTGATCACACCCCATGATTAATCAAGATGTAATGTAATAATTTAATCAACATGCTTCAGTTACCAAACTACACAATGACATATAGATTAAGATTCATGAGTTGGATACTCTAACTATCACTTTGATACCATTTTTCATTTCCATGGTTGAAGTGAAGGATAAAGTCTACTGGAAAAAATACCTATCTACGAGGTCTATACCTCCATTGCATGTCATGCCTCCATAAGTGAAGCAATAACAAGTAGAGTATATACCTTTACAACAACCCACACAATGACAAGCTCCAACATAACAAGAGAAAGGAAAGAAGAAAGAACCTACACATAAAGCCTCACCACATCAACCAAATAAAATATGGCTCAAGCATCCCATGGTTCCAAGAATATTTTTTGAGTGTGTCCTACCTGAGATGGAGGTAACTGAATGGGAAGTGCTCCAATCGATGTTGGAAGACATCAAAACTGAGGTGTATGATGCAAATGAGGAGGAGTTTTTATTTTGAAAGTAGTGCACACTTTACAAGTGCACAATTAAGTAAGACAAGAACTTTGGGTTGATATTACTTAATACTTCCTTCTATCCTTGTTGACATTGTAGGACAAAAAGTAGCTCAATAAAATTTGGAGGCTGAAATCTTTTCAATGAAACCAATCGAGGGATCATCCACTATGCATGTAATGGATTTATATATAGAAGATGTATACACATAATATTTTCAAATTTTATCAAATACTAATGTTTTACATCTTATAGGAACCTGTCGAGACTCAATATCTAAGTGCACACCCTAAGGGGTGTACCAAGAAAGGGGTGGGTAAACATTTGGTGCTTCACAATATTATTGTCCTTTATTACCACATTATTACTAATACAACCAGATTCTAAAACCATTCCCTAAGATATTACTCTTCCCTTACACACTTCTCTAGTATTTTTCCTCTTGTCATCCCTCTTTTCCTTAGCTTGATCCCCTTTCACCAGTTAACTATACTAAGTTGACCATGTAGAGTTTTCAGCCTTTGATTACTGTACAAGGTTGACTAGGTTGACCTTACACTATTTAGAGATATTTTTCACTGAGAGATTTGTTATATCTTTGTCTGACCTAACTCGAGACCTAGTGATTTATCTCCCAAAAACATAAAGGGTTGATTGGGTTGACCCAATACAACTGACATAGTCAAAAATATTTAGGGTGAGATCTGACTATAAATACAAGATCATTTCATCAATATTTTAATATGAAATCAAGAGTTATTATTTGCTCATACTTCTTTACAATCTGCTCTTCCACCATTCTACTTAAGGAGTCTTAGCTTAATGTTTCTAATTAGAGAATCTAATCTTGTGGATAAGTCTTGGATGCTTTGGCCTTTCTTAGTTATCCTTACAAACCACAACAACCTCTTACGAATCCCCTTTAGTTAAGGGAGAGATTGAGTCTTGATGGGTTCATATTCAGGTAAGTATATTCTAACATTTATCTCCTCTTTTTAGTAGATAAAAGTAGCATAAGTATTAGATCAAATAATATTACTCTTCATATTCCATGTATTAGGGTCTTACTAATACTTAGCTTAATTAAGATTTTATTATACATGTTTTGATTGCTTTACTAACCCCTCATGTTGGTCCATAAGCTTTGGTGTGCACTAGATTAGATTTACTTTCTTGTTATTAGAATAGAGTGAACATTAAAATTTGTTGGGAGAGTAAACCAGAAGCACACAATTTGATTACCAAACCAAGCAACTTAATATGCGGAAATTAACCAGATTCACCAAGTAACTAGAATTCAGAATAACACAAGATATGAGAGACAATACACAACTTGTATTAACACTTTATACAGAAAAGAATACAATAAAGAAGATGCCACTTCTTCTCCACCACCTTACAGAGGTTTCCCACACCTCAAGTGAATAGTAATTCTCCTTCCTAAAGCTCTCCCTCTCAGGTCCCAACACCCAACTCAAAATACAGAGTTGGTGTTCACCTCATGTGCTCCACGCACACCACAAGTGCTCCACGCACTCCACAAGCACTCCACGTGCTCCACAAGTACTCAAGGTACTTCAAGTAGATCTCCCATGAATCTGTAACAACCTGCAATTCAACAGACCATACTTATGGAAGGAACTCCCTTGCCTTCCTCTTTGCTCTATCCGAGTACACACCTGTACTCCAAGTAGATCCTGCCTGATACTGCTCCCTGTTGTGTTGCTGTCTATATGACCTTGCACACCTGCAAATCAAACAACGGTTCTGCTCACTTGTGAACCTCGACCTTGCACACACATACACCTGTAGATCAACGATCTTACTTACCATGTAGATCTCCTATATAGGCCATACAACTGTGACCAAGATCCTACACTCTTGAAGAATCCAGCTGACTCTCCAATCCAGCACCAACACACCTGGTACTGAGGCACTAGGAGGAACGCACCATTGCTCTACCTCACACACAGAAGGAGCTTATAATTATGCTCTCTTACTCCCTAGCACACTTTTCCAATACAACCATGAGTCTATTATATAGATCTCATCCAAACAATAATTAGACATCTAATTACAATAATTAGATCTGCAGCTCTCAGTCTATAATTAGCCCTGATCATGCAAACACTTGGTTCGTTAGCTAACTGCCTGTAATTAGCTCGCAGTCGAACCACACAGGTGACTGACGCCGGTCCCTGTCTGCCTGGGGGTCACCGACGCCGGCCGATCTATGACTGACGTCGGTTGCCTTCCTGCCCTATCTTGCCAACGTCGGTTGGCCTGACCGACGCCGGTGTCTTTGACACTTAGCAACTCTCCTGAAACCTCCTCCGTGTCTGCATCAGTGAAGCTTTTAGCTCCACAATCCTAACAATCTCCCACTTGGAGATAAACAGCTGCACTATACCTGTACCTGTACTCCGTCTAATCTATTTCCTGGTTTGTATCCCTCTTCAAGCTCCCACCTGAAGACAACCCACCACACATCCCGTGGTGTACCACCTGTCATCCGAGTAACCTGCCACATCCGAACCTACAACACCTGTAGTGAAGTCCTGACCCTGCATAGCAACACCTGCTACCGGTCCCTCTCAAAAACCTGAGAACCCACTTCCTCGAATTGGCTCCTAACTCTGACAGCTCCCACTGCATGGGAATACTCAGGTCTATACCATACCTCATGTGATTTCGGACACTGTACCTGTCCAGCCCTTAGTGTGCTCTGGCTCTGCATCTTGAACCTCGCCAACACCTGATTCACATCAGCTCCCACTCGAGACAAAATCAACCTGTGATCTCCATGCCTCCCATGTCAAAGAATTCCGCTGCTCCAAACTCCTCCTGACATGCCACTGAACTAATCTTACCCTTAGCTCAGCAAAACCCTGTATGTACTAACCCTGCTAGCAAATATACCATCCACATACATCAATAGAATGATGTTGCAATCACCATCCCCCTGGTAAGTCAAATCACAGTAGTTACCCTGACATTAACTGAAGCCATGCTCCGTCCTCCACCTGTTAAAACCTGTACCACTGTCCTGTAGCTCCAAAAGACCATATAACCTGGTCTTCCGTCTCATGTATCCGTTCTCTCTATTCTTCTACTAAGGTATCCATTCATCTCTGTGCTTTCATACCTGCTGGCATCTCTACCAAAACACACATGTCTGGTTCTCCTCCAAGGAATCACATCCTCATCCATGCCAAGCTCACACCTGTTTCCTGGATCCTTCTTGCTCTACAATCAGCAACATGTATAAAGAAGAGGAACAACGAATTTGAGGGCCTACTTACGCCTTCAGTCCTCCGTATGGGTGTTTGAGACTCCTTGACAACATGCTGTCCACCCAAAATTCATTACAGTGACCGACCTCGGTCACTCCACAGTCTGCATCCGACCGACGTCGGTTCCATGTGTCTGTACCTGACTACCAACTTGCCAGCACTGGTGTCCCTGCTGTCGATGTCGATCCTCTGACCGACATCGGTCTTACATACTGCCGACGTTGGTCTTCTGACCGACGTCGGTCTTACCCTGCCTGACATCGCCGGCTTCGGTCTGCACATGACCAACATCGGCACTTGTCTGTTCGACACCGGTTCCTCCTGACCGACATCGGTACCTGTGTTCGCCTGTGAGTGATGACTTTTTACCCGCGAGCTTCTTTGAATCAAAACCCATGTCCAAGCTGCCCTGCTCAGAAGTATCCAGCCACATCCACTGGGTTCTGTCTGCCATCTCCTCCATAAACACCAAGGCTTTCCAGTTCTTAAGCCTGTCAAATATATCTGTCTTCCGCTTAAGAACATGCATCTCCTTCCTGCTCATGTGACCAAGCCTACGAAGCCACGTCTCCGCAACAAAAGAAGAATCAGTAATATAAACAAGTAGATAAAGGATACCTATTTTCTTACCACCAGCTAATTCAAGTGCATCCGCTGTGAGAGTTCTTGTGCATCTCTCATCACCCAATCTTTCTGAAGAAATTAGCCATATCTCTAAACCTGGGACCTGCATGACCTTCATCAACCCCTGTGTGTTGGCCGCCTGCAATTTCAGCTTCACTTCCCCTTTGCAAATTCTTTGGCAAGGCTCACCAGCTCCTCTACCTGGAACTGCATGGAAAGAGGCAACTGAATCTTTTATCCAAGATTCAACTTTATCCAAGAAACCTCCAAGAACATCCTGTGCAATAACATCTACAACATCTGCTTCTTCAGTTTCTTCATGCTGATCTGCTACCAACCAACAATAATCTTTTACCTGCTCTTTCTTTTCATAGGACCGTGAGTGACCATCTGTGCTTTTCAACTCCTCCATTCTTAGCTTACTTTGATCTGCTGTTGCTCTACTCCCACTCGATCAGAAACCCCTGAGAGTGCCCTGTAACCAAACACAAAACCTGCTTCCTCCAACCTTAGCTCTGATACCACTTGTTGGGAGAGTAAACCGGAAGCACACAATTTGATTACCAAACCAAGCAACTTAATATGCGGAAATTAACCAGATTCACCAAGTAACTAGAATTCAGAATAACACAAGATATGAGAGACAATACACAACTTGTATTAACACTTTATACAGAAAAGAATACAATAAAGAAGATGCCACTTCTTCTCCACCACCTTACAGAGGTTTCCCACACCTCAAGTGAACAGTAATTCTCCTTCCTAAAGCTCTCCCTCTCAGGTCCCAACACCCAACTCAAAATACAGAGTTGGTGTTCACCTCATGTGCTCCACGCACACCACAAGTGCTCCACGCACTCCACAAGCACTCCACGTGCTCCACAAGTACTCAAGGTACTTCAAGTAGATCTCCCATGAATCTGCAACAACTTGCAATTCAACAGACCATACTTATGGAAGGAACTCCCTTGCCTTCCTCTTTGCTCTATCCGAGTACACACCTGTACTCCAAGTAGATCCTGCCTGATACTGCTCCCTGTTGTGTTGCTGTCTATATGACCTTGCACACCTGCAAATCAAACAACGGTTCTGCTCACCTGTGAACCTCGACCTTGCACACACATACACCTACAGATTAATGATCTTACTTACCATGTAGATCTCCTATATAGGCCATACAACTGTGACCAAGATCCTACACTCTTGAAGAATCCAGCTGACTCTCCAATCCAGCACCAACACACCTGGTACTGAGGCACTAGGAGGAACGCACCATTGCTCTACCTCACACACAGAAGGAGCTTATAATTATGCTCTCTTACTCCCTAGCACACTTTTCCAATACAACCATGAGTCTATTATATAGATCTCATCCAAACAATAATTAGACATCTAATTACAATAATTAGATCCGCAGCTCTCAGTCTATAATTAGCCCTGATCATGCAAACACTTGGTTCGTTAGCTAACTGCCCATAATTAGCTCGCAGTCAAACCACACAGGCGACTGACGCCGGTCCCTGTCCGCCTGGGGGTCGCCGACGCTGGCCGATCTATGACCGACGTCGGTTGCCTTCCTACCCTATCCTGCCGACGTCGGTTGGCCTGACCGACGCCGGTGTCTCTGACACTTAGCAACTCTCCTGCAACCTCCTCCGTGTCTGCATCAGTGAAGCTTTTAGCTCCACAATCCTAACAAAATTAGGACTCTTTTAAGGTTACTACATGATTGTGATAGACTATAGGATTTAAAACCCTTCCTAACATGGTGTATTATGACAAGTGATCCCCTAATTAGGTCTAGTAGATCCCCATCTTGGTCATGCTCCTACTTAAAAAATGTATTCCCAATCATAAGTGTAGGTATGCTCTATCTTATTTGAGCTTGGATTGATTTATAGATATGATGCATTTCTAATTACATACATTCTGGTGATCCTGATGTGAACTAACCCTTATAGGATTTGTTCATCTTATTTCATTTCTTTCATTTTTTCATCATTATTTTTATCATATAATTTCCATACTAGATCAACTCTGTCGACCCTATCAACTCGTTATAGGTTTTTAGAGTTCCAAAATTCTAGTCCAAACTACTAAGTTAACCCAGTCGACTTTGTACTTTTTTATATATTAGATTTAACATACTAGGTTGACCTAGTTGACCCTGTACATTCCAAGCACTCAATAACATGTTTTTGCAAAGCTTGATCAACCTAGTTGACCCAGTTAGTAGAATTTTCAAGTATTTATCAAGGTTATTAAAAAATAATCATCATTATTTGCATCTCTGATACACCAAGGTTCCTTTTTATCTCTTTCTTTATAGTATTTCCTTTTAAAGTTTGTAGTCTTCAAAACTGCCTCTACATAGTTAATTGGATCAACCTTGTCGACCCAGTTCTATGTTTTGTGTGCTATATGGATAACTAGGTCAACTTTACCAACCCTATTCATTTTATAACTTACCTCCACAGTATAGGATCAGCCCTGTTGACCATGTTCTATATTCTATGCATACAATGCTAACTATATCAACATTGTACCTTATTTTAAACTTGGAATTAACCTTGTATGCTTGTAATTAGCTCACACTTTCATTTTTTATTATTTACATGCTTAGAATAGATCACATAGTTTAATTAAGTGGTTTTCAATTAATCATTTAGTTTTACTATTTCTATTTTATGCACACATGACCAAATCACAAAATCTAAACAAACATTTTAACATTTGACTACCCAAGGCCAACTTACTTGGATTTCATCACCAAGAGGGAAGCCGACTTGATGTTTTGGTCAAGTATAAAGCATGGTTAATGGTATATTCTAGCTAAGAACCTAACACCCTTATCACTGTGGTGTGTGAAGTGAGGTGGTAGGCCTCAATACTAATCCTGTATCATTACCACTACAGATCCTTTTCAACCCAAACTACCTAAAACTATCCTTAGGTTGCCTTTTAGTTCCTTGTTTACAACCAACTTCCCATCACATTTAAAATCATATCTTAATAAATATAATAAAAATTTAGGTTGACCAATTAGTTAGCTATTTACTTTCTAAGTTGATTGCTTTCTTTTTGCTCAATTGTATTTTATATTGTAAAAACTTGTATTAGACAATATTGGTGTAAGGTTTTTGCATTGTGTGCCTCAATTAGATTAGCCAGTGTTGATCCAATTGACTATTTTTTTACTTCAATTATTTATTTTTAAATTTATTGTAAATGTTATCTTATTTCAATTCATAATTTATTATAATTTCTTAGTTTTCCTTATCTACTATACTGGGTTGACCCAATCAACCATGTACCTTTTTTAGCCACTATTCACTATACTAGATCAACCTAGTATTATTTTTAGACCCCTTTCACTCTTTTTCCAACCTCTGTTCACTATACTATATTGACCCTATCACATTTATATTGTTTGTAGACCCTATTTTATATGCTTGATTGACCTAGTTAACCCTGTACTAATTTTTACCTTCCCTATTTATCAATCTAGTTCTTTGTTTCTCCTTTGCATTTTTTTCATCTCTCTTTAGTCATAATGAAATATCCTATCAAAATATTCTTGGATAGTTTAAATCCATTTTAATACTATATGGGATGTTCATTTATTCCTCTCTTTTCCTCCTAAGAGAACCATCACTCTTGGGGCACCTCTTGTCATCCTTTATCTATGAATTATAATATGGTGCAAATAACACCTCAAGATGAATTTGATGGATCTAATCCTTTCCTTACTTACCAAGAAACTTATCATCTTCAAAATACTCAAAATAATATGGGAGTAATTGATAAAAATTTACTTAAAAATTCCACTAATAATCCTTCTAGTAATCCTCCCCCTAACACCAATTTGGGGAGTGCTCCTACCAATACCAACCCACCTCCTAATACAACTCAAATTTTAGCCCAAGTTATCCAAAAAATGAACATAATGAAAAATTATAACACCAACCAAATGATGCAATTTCAACAACATTTAATTAATCTGGCTAACCAACCTCCAACTATCCATCCTCAAGCCAATCCCAATTACATTCCTCCACCTATTTGGGATGCCTCAGGTAATGTTATTCCTCAAGCTATAATGAATAACAAGATGCTTCAAACAATTCAAAATTAGACTTTGGCCCCCTTAATTATTTTCATTGATATTGGTAACATATATCCAACTATCAAATATGATGGAACTAAAGACCCTGCCTCATTTCTCAAAGCCTTTGGCAACCTTTACAAAGTGTGGAACCAAACTAATACCTTCACCAAAACTAAAATCTTAGTCAAAAACTTTATTGGTGATGTATTATAATGGTACAATCAACTACCCCAACATACTATTTGGAAACTTGAATATTTGGTTAATCCTTTGGCTAAAGAGTTTCAACATAATGACCTTCCCAAAAATTGTCTTAGCCACTTCATCAATGCTAAATAATCTCCCACTGAATTAGCTCATGAATTTTTTAAAATATGGAAGTCATTGGACCATAAAGTTGACCATAACATGAATGATGATCATTTATTCAAACTCTTTATCACTGTTTTGACTCCCACTCTCTAATATAAGGTTTGAACCTTTGCTCCCCAAACACTTAATGAAGCTCTTGATCAAGCTAAACATCAAGACTTTATTATGAATTAATTTGAACCTAATACTAAAATTATTAAAGGATATTTCCAAACATCTAATTATATCACTCCACAAACCAAACCAGGAGTTGCCAAAACTGATATTCCTTCACCTTCTCATACACCTCTTTCAGTTTAGCAAATGAATTTTTTTTTACCACTCTCAAAACCTTTCATCTATCCCAATGATCCTCCTAAGTGGTATGAACTCAATCTATTTTTTTGGTTCCATGCCAAAATTGGAAATTCTCATCAATCTTGTAGAGGGCTCACCCAGTTTTTTATCTCCTATATGCTTGGTGACTCATTAAATCATGAAGCTATGATCAATGTTCGTCATCAAGAATACACCGTTGCTTTTCAAAAATGTCAAACTTCCAAAGCTTCTACCTCAAATAACTAAAAATATTCTTGAAATATTCAATCAAATACCAAGGATATTTATGTCATTGACACTAATTATGACCAATACTATAATAATTCTCAATATGTCAACACTACTAAGGTCAATTATCATCTTAAACTAGCTCACAAAGATCTCGTTAGCAAGCCTAAGAAGCCATCTTTGGAGGAAAAAATTATTAAAGATACTACCACTAATAATTTTTCTTCAAAATCCCAAGAACAACCATCTCCTCCAACCATATCTATTCCTCCAAAATCTAATTTACCTTCTAAAACTCATGTTGGTTCTTCTAAGTCTCATTGGAATTTTCTTGAAGAACTAAAATCTATGCCTTGTAAGATTCCAATTATAGAGTTGGTTTGTACTTCTCTATATCATCATAAATTCCTTATGTAACAACTCCAAGAAATTGATGATCTATCCTCCTTAGATTGAGAACCACTTTCTATTGAAACCCAACCTACCAATGCAAATACCATTGAAACTATGTGTCCTTCTAATCCCTCTATTGAATTACTTGAATAGGACATGATCAATGATGAAATTCTCTTTCATGATAGTGATCCACCACTTTTCATCAAATTAGCCATTAATACCACTCTTATCCAAAAAAATTTAGTTGATGAAGGTTATGGTATTAATGTGACATTTTTATGGCTCATACAACAACTTGGTTATAACAAAGATCATCTCAAGCAAACCCATCTTACTTGTCATGGTTTTGATAAGACTAATAAAAAACCACTTGGTTGTATTTGGCTTCCATTAACCATTGGATATACGACTATTTAAACCAAGCTTATGGTCCTTGATTTACCCTTATCTTACAACATACTCCTTGGTCATCCATGGACTCATCGAATGAGGGCCATTGATTCTTTTGGTAGTTAATGTATTAAATTATTACATAATGGAAAATGGTATAAGCATGAAGTTGATCCCAATCCATGGATCTTTCAACTTCCTAATCCTAAATCACAAATCATATTCCTACCATTTCTAAGATTGATAGTGTTCCTTTGACCAAATTTATCAACGTGAATTCTTATTTGTAAATTACTCTCATGGATTCTGATGATGATGATGAGCCCAATGAATTAAAACATACTTGTACTAGTACCAAGTCACCTCCATACATTTCAAAATGAATTCCTCCTTCTCTATTACCCAAGGATCGTACTATTCCTCTTATTGATGAGATTACCAATTTCCCCCTCCATACAATGCTCAAGAGCCTTCTTTACCTGAAGATGCCTTCACTTGTAATTAATTAAATATCCTCTCATCATGTCTCCTTGTATAGTAATATCAATATTTCACCTTCTAAAATTCCCCTTGACTCTTAAGCATGTACAATTTTTCCAACATATGATGATAATTATATAATGGCCCAAGCTTAATATAGAGACTTGGATGTCCAACATTATCAGAAAACCTTAGCCCAAATTCATGCTTTTAATCAGGATGTTTATACCATTTATATGGATCATACCTTAGATCTTGAGGGTCATGTGCCTCCTACCAGTGTTCATCTTATTGATAATCCTTGGGTGGTAGAGAAAATTATACCTTCCAAACCTCCAAAAATTTCTACATCTCCTTTACCACCTATTAATCCAATCATTACCTATAATCCTTCTCCCATTATTTAACCCATTAATATTCCAACCCCTTATGATCCATATACTTCTCTACTCTTGAAATTACACTAGATACCAAGGCAAATAATGTTCATCAAATACATTCTGAGTGTGATCACCATGGCAATCAAATTTTAGATCTTGAAGTAGATGTTGAGTATCATGTTCCTCTTCCTAACTTGCCTAGCGATGAAGCTATCCTTGAGTTAATTTATGCCCGAGAACCTCAAATTCCTTAGAAACATCATAAACTTGGGAATTTCAAAACTAAAATTCCTTGCTTGAATAACTTCATTACTAGCATTGACCTTATAACAAACCAAATTTCTACCTTACCTAATGCACCATACCACTTTCAAGATGACAATGCCATGTTTATTAAAGAAACCAATCACATCGAATATGATACTCCATCTTGTCCTTGACAAATTCCATGTTACTAGAACATCATTCAATTTTTAGAAGATCAAACTTATCCTCTTAACTTAGACTCTCGTGAAAAGACACATTCATAAACAAGCTTTCAAGTATGTATTTTGACACATCCTTTATTATCACAATACTAAAGGTACCTTGATCCATTATGTTATGAAAGATTAGGTCCATCCTCTTCTTGAAAAATAACATGGGGGCATTTATGATGGTCATTATAATAGACATGATATAGCTTGCAAATTCCTACGTATGGGTTATTTTTGGCCCACTCTTAAAAAGGATGCAATCGAATATTCTAAAAAGTGTAATTATTACTAGCTTCATGATGATCTAATCCATTCACCTCCAGATGAAATTCAAACTATAGAATTTCCTTAGCCATTTGTCACATGGGGATTTGATCTCATTGGTAAACTACCTCACTCCCAAGATGGGCATGTCTTTATCATCACTGCTACCAAATATTTTACCAAATGGGTAGAAGCCATGCCCCTTGTTAATGTCACTAGTCCTACCATTTAAAAAATTATTCTAAATCAAATAATTTACTACTTTGGTGTTCCCCATACCATCATTTTAGATAATGGTGGTAATTTTAAAAACAAACATGTTAAACAACTTTGTAATAAATTCAAGATTAATCACAAATTTTCCACGCCTTATCATCCAAAATGCAATGGTCAAGCTAAGGAAAATAATAAAATTCTCAACAAAATTATTCAAAAGAGAATCTATTAAAACCACATATATTGACATCTTCATCTTTACCCTACAGTTTGAGCCTATTGGACTAGCATACGTATTGCCACTGAGGCAACTCGATTTTTTCTTGTCTATGGTTCTGAGTCAATTATTCCTTTGGAAGTTGAGATTCCTTCTCTTTGTATATCTCTTCATGGTATTATTTTTGATAAATAATTATTTGAATCTCATCTTCATTCCCTTGATCTACTTGATGAACGTCATCTTTTTGCCTTATAACATAATCACCAATACAAGGCTCACATTGCTAAACAACATAATAAATGTGTTAAAGTCTGCATATTTAATATTAGTTATCTTATCCTTAAATTATATTATACTCATGATAAATAAGGTAAATATGCCCAAAAATTGTGGGGACCATCTTTAGTCAAAGATATTCTTGGTCCAAGAACCTTCCACCTTCAAACCAATGAAGGCCATGTTCTTAAAGAGCCCACCAATGCACAATTTCTCAAAAAGTACTTTGCCTAAACATTTCCTTATTTTCATGCTTTCTATCTACATCTATGTAACACTTTTTGTAGGTTACTTACATTGGTCTTTCCCTCTATAGAAAATTCCTTCCTTTCACAACCCTTTAGTCCTCCTTTTTGGTCTTTTGGTTTCTTGATGTACCATAGTCTTCTTTATCTTCTTGCATTTTCTCTTTTTTTGAAACCCCTTAGGTTTTTATTTTGTGAGTTATTTTTTAAGACCATAGATAGGACCCAACATTCCTCACAAAACTATCATCTTTTTGCTTGCCTCACTTTATCTTTCACTTGCTTATTGTTACACCTTGGGTTTCTCTTTTATGAAGTTGCAGTGTAAGACTATGGATAGGACCTAACCCTCATAAAATTAACATCTTTTTATATTTTTATATCATCTTTGTTCACAAACTTTAGATTTTTTATTCCTTTTATAGATGTAATTTTCACAACAATCTATGTTAGCATGTTTTTCCTCTATTTCTCTCATTCTTATGATAAAGAATCACACTTTAATATCATTGTATCCCTTTTTATCCTTGGTCACATTTTTTAAAATTTTAATTAATTAAAATTATTCCATGTTTCACTCCTCTTGATTTACCATTTTATTTCACTCTGTATTGGATAAAACAAGGTCAAAGTCAAGATAACACTTTTATTTCACCTAGATTTATGAGATTCTTATGTCTCATACTCTTTGAGGTTCTCTCTCTTAGCAACCAAGTCCCAAGTATTCAAATGAAAGTCATCTTTAGAATCCATGTTTGGTTTTCCAAATCCATATGGAAGAGGAATAGAAAAAGTAGCCAAGAAAGTTAAAATCCAAATCATTTGAATCAAAAGGCAATGATATCTAAAAGGCAACATACAAATCTCAAAAGTCAACTTCACACCAAAAAATACATGATTACAAGCACATATCCTATCTCTAATCAAATCTCAAATTCCACAGTTGGCCTCACATATATCCAAGGTCCTTTCAGGTGTAGTAGGCCAATATATTATAAATAACATAATTCAACAAACTCTATGGTGCTACCTACTTTCTCATGCAAGTACCCATTCTTCGTAGTAGACCGATGACTATGTAAGGGGTCCTAAGGAATGGGGAACATGTTGTGGGAAGGTAGTTCCATTTCAATTTTTATGCATATAGACTTCATGGGATGATCTATCTACTACATTTGTTGACCTAAGACTTGCGTGTCTAAGAGAAGTTATTTAGTGTCCTTAAGGTCTAAAGTTCTCTTGTTTTGACAAACTTAATTTGAGTGTCTTGACCTTGATAAAGAGTTCCTCTACCTTGGTTTTTTCCTTCATTCTTCCCTCCACCCATTTCATTTCCCCTTTTGATAGACAAATTGTGATTCCAAATATATTTTACCTTCTTTTATACTTCCTTCTTCACCTCTTAAAAATATGCTAGCACTACTTTGTTTTAGTTTTATCTATCCTTGAAGAAAAACATGTTTGAGCAGCTATGGATTATTTTATTTAAACCATGATTTACATTTCTAGACCTAGTTCTTTTTACCATTTGTAATCTATTGAACTATCCTATTGTTATAGACACCTAAGTTTGTACCCTTTTTCCATTGTTGAGTGAGGTTGGCTTGTTACTTCTCACTCATCAATGTTGTTTTCCCTTTTTATGCATCTTTTTCCATTGTTGAGTGAGATAAAGACTGTTACTATTCACTCATCAATGTTGTTTTACCATTTTGTTTCTTATTTTACCATTTATTTATTTTGATTACCATCTTGTTTGACATGTATCCTTGGTTTGAATTAGTGAATTTACCTTTATTACTTAAGGATAACTTGTTTGAGTTTTTTGGTCTTTAGTAGCCTTAGCTTTTTGGTTACCCAATTTACTCTTATTTTTGACTTGGTCATTTGGTCTAACATATCACTTATCACCCTATCTTACCAAATTTTCCAAGTAAATTCCATCCTCATAACACCATCTATCTTATCTTTTCTTGCATTTATTTATTTTTTCTCTTTAGTTTTATACTCTTGGGTTTGTCGAAAGTAGTCTTTGTGCCCTACACAATAAAAAATAATGACACAAAAAACAACCATCCAATGATAAAGTTAAGTCAAGGTATACATTATATTTATTTTTTAGATATATAATTTTTAGTTATTTACTTTTCAGTCATTTACTTTCAATTATTTTTTATTTAAAATACTACAACTTTTTTTAACATCAACATATGTGTTACTATGTTCTTTCTCAAAGCACCATCCCATGTTTCACCTTAATGACATGTGATGATATTTGAGTGGGGAATATGTATACACATAATATTTTCAAATTTTATCAAATACTAATGCTTTACATCTTGCACAAACCCATCTAAACTCAATCTTTTTGAGTGCATGCCCTAAGAGGTGTACCAGGAAAGGGGTGGGCAGTCCTTTGGTGCTTCACAAGATTGTTATCCCTTATTACAAATCCAACTAGATCCTAAAACCATTCCCTAATCTATTAATCCTCCCTTGCACAATCCTTCAATCTTTTTCCTCTTTCCATCTCTCTTTTCCATACCTTGATCCCCTTTCACCAGTTGATGGTACTAGGTCAATTAGGTTGACCCTATATAGTTTTTAGCCTCTGATTATTGTATAGGGTAAACTAATTCAACCATATATTGTTTAGGGATATTTTTCATTGAGAGATTTGTTAGCCCTTCATCTGACCTAACTCAAGACCTAGTGATTTATCTCACAAAAACATATAAGGTCAACTAGGTTGACCTTGTACAACTGACATATTCAAAAGGATTTAGGGTGAGGTCCACCTATAAATATAAGATCATTTCATCATTATTTTAATATTCAATTAATATTTATTATTTTTTGGTGGTTCTTTACAATCTACTCTTCCACCATTCTACTTGACGAGTCTTAGCTTAGGGTTTTTACTTGGAGAATCTAGTCTTGTGGGTAAGTCTTGGATGATTTGGCCTTTCTTAGTTATCCTTAAAAACCACAACAACCTCATTCAAATCCCCTTTGGCCAAGGGAGAGATTGAGTCTTGATGAGTTCACATTCAGGTAAGTATACTCTAACTTTGTTCACCTCTCTTTAGTAGATAGAAGTATCATAAGTATTGGATCGAATAATATTACTCTTCATATTCCATGTATTAGGGTCTTACTCATACTTAGATAAATTGAGATTATATTAAACATGTTTTTATTGATTTAATAACCCCTCATGTTGTGCCACAAGATTTGGTGTGCACTAGATTATATTTACTTTTTTGTTATTAGAATAGAGTGAACATTAAACTTAAGACTCTTTTAGGGTTATTGCATGATTGTGTTAGATGATAATCTTTGAAACCCTTCTTAACATGGTGTATTTTGATAAGTGATCCTCTAATAATTTCTATTGGATCTCCATCTTGGTCATGCTCTCACTTAACAAATGTTTTTCTAAAAATAAGTGTAGGTATGCTCTATATTCTCTAAGCTAGAATTGATTTATAGACATGATGCATTTATGATTATATACATAATATATCCCTACTCAACCTTTATTTAGGTGACCATCCATACATCTAACTACTAATCCATTCAAAATAATGTGGGAAAAGATGGTATCTTTTGGTGTACCCACTAAAAAAGGTAGTGCACAACAATATTATCTATCTCAACAAAAACATCAACCCCAGGGTACGAAGAAACAAAAGTACACTGAAGCCTCTAGAAAAATTTAGGAGAAAAAAGTTGGTATAAAAAGATCAATTGGGCAAAGCGAAATCACCTGAGCAAAATGAATTTAATAATGACATAGAAGGAGATGAGGAACCCATGGATACAACTATGCCTAGGGAGGTTGAGGAATAATAAACTACATAAGGCACACTTGAGCTTGAGGAGAGGAAATAAGAACAAAGGAATGAGGAAACACAAGAATAATCAATAGTGCCATAAACAACACAATAGGAAGCTACATAGAGTCCATAATAGAAGTAACAAGACATAGTTGTGGAGTAACAAAGGAGAGCTGAGGAAGTAGAGGCTACACAAAAGTAAACTAAAGAAGTGGAAGCTATCAAATGGAAAGTTGAGGACGCAGAGGCTACATAGAAGTAAACTAAAGAAGATGAAGTGAGAAATAAGAAAACTAAGGAAGTTAAAGCTATATGTAAGCATGTTGAAGAAGCAAAGGCAAAGAAGAAACATCAAGAGGAAGCATAAAGGTGAAAACAAGAGATTCAAGATATACAATAGAGATAGAAGGATCAAGCAGTCAAATCTAAGGTTGAATCTAAAGCCAAAGCTAAGGTTGAGGTAGAGGCTAAAGCCAAAGCTTAAGTTATTTCTCAAGCTAAGGCCAAAGAAGAAGCTAAAGCAAAATCTAAATTTAAAACCAAGTCCAAGGCAAAAGCAATAACTCAGGATAAAGAGATCAAGGATGAAAAAGCACGAACAGAGGTAGTAACCACCACTCATACTAAGGGCACTAAAGAAACAATGTAAATCCCTAGTCAATGGATATGAGATGCCCCTACTACATCAACATGATAGACTGCTTTCTTGCTTCCACTTTATTAGTTTACACCTGCTCCTATGACATCTATGACTACATCCATGGAACTTTCCACTACTATAATAGAAACATCATTAGATGTAACCCAACCATCACTCTCTAAATATATTAAAAGAGTAGTCACCTTATAGGAATACATTATGTAGAAGGCCTCAAATTTAGAGTAGGAAGTCTTGAGATTGTAGGATGAAAAGGTTGAAGCAAAAGAGAGGCTAGAGAATATGAGGTAATTTATCAATAATGCCTTCCCAACCTTAGTTATTCAAGTACTAGGTGATTAGGTTACGTCAGAAGATAAACAATTCATGATGCTATTGAAAAAACTTACAAAGGGCTAGGGATTTGTATAGAAAGTTTTAGCATTGTGCACATAAGGATAAGATCTCAGGTCAAAAATAGAGGTCATGTGTTAACTCTTAAATGAGTACGAGTAGGTCTTAGACACCATTGTAATATAGGCTAAGAAGATAGCCTAGGATATGCTAAATTAGAGACAAAATTTAACTCAATCCTTGGCCAGTGTGAAGCTTGAATTTTCCACTATTAACAAAGATAAAGTCATGATAGAGGATCAAATGGAAACTATAGATAAAATGATCAACACACTCAAACAATTTATAGATTCTAGGGATGCTACCATATAGAAGCTCTAAGTATGGCATCATGAAATAGTGCACAACACTTTTGCAACCATCCAAGCCTAGAGGAAAACAAATAGATTATATGAGATCATCTTGGAAATTAAATAGAAACAATCTAATCCAAGACATTGCTTACAATTATAGAAGGCAAAAATATGCAAAGCATGATGATGATCTAGGTACCATTTCACATTCTACTTGCAATGGTATATGAACTACTCACCAACTGGAAAATGCTCAACCAGGATCTAGCTCAAGTTGATCCATCCATTATGAAGATAAGATATGATCCCCAGTTCATTCCTCCAGAATAACTTGGACAAATCAGACAAGAGAGGGAGATAGACACAAAATCACAATATTTGTAGATACCTTTGGTTGTGGATACATCAAGAGCCATTAGGCTAGTAGATGCTCAACAAAAATAACCTCTATAGTTCCCAAATAAAATAACCTCCCAATCATAGAATTAAGGTTTGTGTACTTCATTTTTGTGACTTCTAATAGATTCACATTTTTATAAGATAGTCTAAACATTAGGAGTGGGGCTAGACTAGTTGAAAACTTGTCAATGGCAGCCACTTCGTTATGCTAGTCTATTGAAAACTCAAAAGGGTGGTAGGATAGTATGTTTCTTAGTTGAAAAATAAAAAAGGTGGTAGGATAGTATGTTACTTAGTTGAAAACCTAAAATGGTAGCTAATTAGTACATAAATGGTAAAAACTAATAAACAACACTTGGAATGATAATTGTGACTTCTATTTATGACTTATCTTTTTTAGATCAGTTTAGATCAGATTACAACTTTTTCTCAGGATAAGACAAATAATTAAATATGGGAAAGTGTTGGATGAAGAATAGAGCTTGATAAAACTACAAAGTATATAGGATAAACACATGTGTAAAGGGTATGATTTTGTCTTTTAAATAACTTTTATACGTATTTGTCCTTGTTTTTAGTAGTTGGATCCCTTGAGTAGTTCAATTGAGACTTATTACCCTTGTTGGCCTTGGCACTACTTACCTTTTGTAGGTTGAGATGGTTACACCTTTCAACTTGGGTGAGATTAGATATATTGGTTAGATTATATATACAATTGATGCAATTGAAATCCTCTGATCTCAATGGAATTGAAACGACTCACCCTTATACTAGATTGGGGCATGTTCACCCTCCAATTATCCTATTCATATCTCTAAGGTTTTAATGTGAACCTCTCTCTCTAATGCATCAGAAAATAAACATCATTACCAAAGAAAACTAACAAGGGGAAACATGGTTGCATAGACACACAAGTGTACTCCTTCCTTTCTCTCTTTTCTATCAAGTATTATAATTATTCAATTTTTAGATTAAATTCAATAATTATGATATAACATGCTCTTGGTTTCATGTAATGCACAAGAAAAAAATTCAAACAAGGCTCAATTCAAAAGTAAGACATGTTGTATACAAAAATGTGTGCATTTATCTCCTTTAAATTTAGTCATTTTATCCTTATTCATTAATATATTAAGGGGGGATTAGATACTTAAATATAATTT
Source organism: Torreya grandis (assembly GCA_037957365.1). Lineage (NCBI taxonomy): Eukaryota > Viridiplantae > Streptophyta > Pinopsida > Cupressales > Taxaceae > Torreya > Torreya grandis. The sequence continues at coordinate 137,801 of JARHVA010002663.1, read as the reverse complement.
TACATGATATGATATTCATGTACACTTGAAAAATACCAATCATGGCTCAAGCGTTCAATTCATGACCTTCTCACTACTAAAAGGATTGTGTTTACCATCTCACTATGCATAAATTATTATCCTATAGCTTGACCATAATATTTTAATTATCTAGATAACATGTAGCCCATAATATGCATCAAACCTAATTTGTTTGATACTATGAAAGTTACATATCTTCAACAACTTTCTATCCTCTTAAACACTACCATCCAAACTAGGACACCAGTGTCCCAACCTTATAATTAGTCAAATTTGTACATCTTTTGACATGTATAGGTCACCCTATTTGTCTTAATTAACCATATTATGGGATAATTTTAAAACATGTTGTATAAATATAGGTAAAAAACCATTCATTATCATAAAGTACAAATCAATCACACATCTATCTTATACCAAGCAAAAGCAGCTCTCAAGCTTTTAAAATTCCTTATTCTTTAATATTTCCAAATAAATCATAGGACCATTATTATTATAGGTATAAATAATTCAAAGAGTATCTCATGAGTAGTATTTGTAAAGTTAAAATATATATCACTACATGCACTCACATTTAACATATTCACTTGAGCCCACATAAAGAGGAAAACTACATCAATTTGAGGCCTTCTTTAGATTATATGGCTATGTATGTAGTGATAATTATTAGAGGGGTCTTTGAGGTCAAATAAAGTTCACTTGGGCCTATTAACCCTTTTTTTTTTAAGGTGATATGCTAGGTTTGAGGATACATGGATTTAAACAAAATATTGATATCCAAAACCAGTGCATGTGATCCGAGTTGAAAACCTATAAGTGTCAGTGAACCTTAATAGGCACATATGGTTATTATTAAAAAGGACCTATAATTCATTTTAGATAAAATAATATAAATTAGGGTAAAAGTTTTGATGGTAGTGTTTATATCCTAATGGTAGTGTCCAAGCTGACATAAAGCAAATATTTAGAATCTGATGAATAATTACAAAGCATCATCTTATCTTCTTCTGCACATGTATCTTTAATATCTTCCTATGCATCAATAAATAAGATAAGTATTATTTATTATTAATGTTGCTAATAAATTCAATTTACCATTTGGAATTATGCTTTATGTATTTACCATACCTTCATAATTTAACACTTTATCATAATATTGTGAATCCAAATTATTTAATTGACATGCTTTTATAACAACTTAGCCATTTGTTTGATTAGGCTATTCTCCCCCTAAATATTTCCAAAAAGGGTAAAATATATGAATGCCAAAAATTTGCATAGTTTTATGGATCCTAAGAACCATTGTAATAATTATGTTATAGAGGGTCATACTAATGCTAAGTGTTGAAAGTTGCATCCCAAGATTTGGGCCAATGACCCTAAGAATTACATGGCATATTTGAGAAAATTAGAGGTATAACTAATATGTCCATGGCATATTTGAGAAAATCAAAGGTATATCTAAGATGTCCATGGCATATTTGAAAAAATTAGAGGTAGATATTGAGGAAAATTTTGATATAGATGAGAATATTGGTTACTTCCAACAACATAAATAGTGAAGAACAATAATAGATGAGAAAATTATTCCAAATCAAAATTCATATGAAGAAGTCAAAGGTAAATGCTCTTGTTGATAATGGATCTCAAACTAATTTGATTACAACTAAAGTAGTAAAGAATCTTGGTTTACATGTAAATTATCACATTCATCCATATCCTTTAATATGGGTGAAGAAGGGTGCCAAAATTTACGTTACAAAAATATGTAAATTTAATTGTTTGGGATCAGCCCAAAATATGTTGATGAGCTAGAAATAAATTTGATTCCACTTGATGCATTTGACTTGGTGTTTGAAAGTCTTTAACGGTATGTTAGGGATGCATTCTTCATGAAGAGGGATAAAATATACCAATTCATTAAGGATGGAATAAATTATAGAATCAAGTCACATCAAATCAATCCCAATCTTGCAATGGTATGTGCCAACCAAGCAAAAAGACTCAATCAAGTAAATAATCAATTTACTTTATTGATTTTAAAAGATAAGAAAAAATATGGGTTAGAATTATTTTAAACTAATAATGCTAACAAGGGAATACAAGGATTAGATGAAGTGCTACAATATTTTCAAAACGTGTTCCAAACTCTAGATAATTTACCTTCAAAAAGGGAAGTAGAACACGAGATTCAATTATTATCCAAATCCCCTATAACTAACCTGAGTTTGTATAGGCAATCACTTTTAGAGATTAATGAATTCAAGAAGCAACTTAAATACTTGTTAGAACAAGGAAACATACACCCAAGCACTTTACCATGTGGGTCACCCATTTTAATGATGCAAAATAAAGATGGATCTTAGAGGATGTGCATTGGCTATCATGCCTTAAATAAAATCACCATAAATAAATGATATTTATTTCCATAGATTAATGATTTGATGAACCAAATTCATTATGCCAAGTATTTCAACAATTTGGATCTAAAATCAGGTTATCATCAAGTTAAAATGAAGAAAGATGATGTATGGAAGACAATCTTCAATAAAAATAAAGGTTTGTTCAAAGGGTTAGTACTTCCTTTCAATTTTTTAACACACCCAAAACATTTATGAGATTGATGAATGATGTAATGAAGTATTTCATAGATACATGTGTAATAGTGTATTTAGATAATATTATATTTTTTAATGATACATGGGAGGAACATATAATACATTTGAAACAAGTCTTGCAAGTGTTGAATGAAAAAAACTAGTATGCAATATGAAGAAATGTAAGCTTTCAAAAATGCCACTTATCTATTTGGGACATGTGGTTGGAAAAGGACAAATATGAGCATACCCAATAAAGGTATATGTCATCATGAATTGGACCATGCAAGGGAGTACCACTAAAAAAAAATATTTGTAGGAGTAATACAATAAACGACATAGTTTACTCGTACTTTCTTCACCATAAATGCACTTTTACATTTAATTACAATAATGGGTAAGAATTCGAATGGGGTAAGGAACATGATAGTGCCTTTGATTATTTAAAGTATAAAATTATTCATGCACCAAACCTTGATATTCTAATTTGTAGTAGCATTTTTAAGTTGAAATAGATGCAAGAAAGTATTCTATGTGGCCATTTTTTTCAAGGAGGTAAGCCTGTTTGTTATCCTTTAGAGGTATTTTCTTCAATGGTAAGGGGGTATCCTATTTACAATAAATAAATGTATACACTTGCTAAGGAAATAAATAAATTAAATAATTATTTATTGGGTAAATAAAATATTATGAACACTAACCATAAACCTCTTCAATATTTTCAAGCACAAAATAAATTGCAGTAAGCAAGACACTAAAAATGGATGGGATTCATTCAGTAATTCCATTTTGTGATCAAGTACAAGAAAGGATTTATTTTTATTTTTATGGTAGACATGTTGTCTAGGCCACCAATAATACAAGTTTCTTCTTTGGCTACTATCTAAAAAATTAAGTCCTTCACAAAAGAGGCTTATGATGTAACATACGCACAAGATGTAGAACTTGGGAAGACATTCTAATGATTGCATTCAAAGAAGATGGAAAATAAAGGAAATATGGATGCTATATCAAGAATGGGATACTATAAAAATTGGATAATTTATATACATACCAAAGGAGGAACAACTACTTTTGACAAGGGAAGCACATATTTCCAGAGTTTCAAGACACTTTGGTGTTGGTAATACCACGACACATTTTCAAAGGTATGTGTATTGGCCCAATATACAAGAATAAATTTATAATTTCATTATAAGATGTAAAATATGCTATATAAGTGAGACAAAGATTAGGAATGATGGAATGTAGATGCCACTACATATACATACTAGGCCATGAGAAAGCATTTTCATGGATTTTGTGGGTGGATTACCTATGTCTAAGCATAATCATGTCTATCTATATGTTGTTATTGATAGATTTAATAAATTAATGTATTTTATTTTAATTCAATAAAATAGTAAAAGGACATGAAGCAATTGAATTCTTATTATTTTTTAATGTTTGGGTGCATTTTAGATTACCTAATTCTATTGTATTTGATAGAGACTCAAGGTTCTTGGGAATGTTTTTGACCACACTATAGGGAAATATGGATACTAAGATACAACAAAGTGCCACTTTATATCCTCAAATTGATGGACAAACATAGGTGATCAATATGAATTTGGTTTAGTTGATAGGATATTATAACAAGTATTTGAGGTCTTGGGATAATTTTTTGTGTACATTCAACACTCATACGATAATGCAGTACACACATCCATTAATAAGTCACCACTTGAAGTATATTGGGTTATTTGATAATGAATCCTTTATATGTTGCATTTGAACAACATGCATGAAAAAATGAACAATATTTAGAGGTGATAAGAGCTGGAAAGTTCATTGAGAGGATTAAGCAAATCCATGTTGAGGTAAAACATAAATTAGATATGTCTCAAGCAAAATAAAAAACTAAGTATGACCAACACCGCAAAGAGAACACACTCAAGGTGGGTAACAAGGTATGGATATATTTAAGTAAGGAGAGATTTCAAGGAAAATATAGGAAGCTTAAGATACTAAGGTATGGCTCATTTATAATTTTGGAGTAGATTTATGATAATGATTTTAAGTTTGATTTACCCTCATTCATATAGATGTACTCATTTGTCAATTGTGAGAACTTACATTTGTATGAACTATTGACATTTTGGCCTCCTAGGCCAAAATGCAACCCCTACTATCCAAAACTTGGTTAGTGAATCATTTTAACTTTTATTTGAGGTGTGATTGAAGTATTTTTAAGCCTTTGTATAAGTTAAGGTAACTTATAAAATGTTAAGGTTATTTTACAAATATTAAGGTATTCTTGATATATGGTAAAAGCATTGATGTGATGATCTCCAAGATAAAACAGTGTTTTATAGTGATAGGTGGGCTAGGAGATAAGCTAGTGAGATAATCAACATTTTCCATTTCAATATCTTTGAGAGATTAAGGTAATTTTGGAGATTTTAAGGTTTTAGTTGTCTTATTATATTACTTATTAAAGTGTTGTAATGTAATTCCCTTGAAGAATATCAATAGTGAGGAGGTAGTATCATGTAAATGGGTCATTATAGATTATTTGGCATTGAATTAAGGTCATTTTATACATCATACTATCGATACACACAACTAAAAGGTGTCAAACCTTCATTTCTAACATATGATCAAGATTGAGACTTCTTTGATCCATTATTTCATCTTCCAAACATAGTATAACATGAAGGTTGGAAAGACAGAAAATAAGATAAGATTACTTATACATTAAATTATTATTATAAAAACAAATAAATAATCCATGGACGTTTTACACATACCTACAATAATTAGAATAGGGAATTTTGATCCAAATGAATAATTATCTTGATAAAGAAGAGTCTCAAAAGGTCTAATTTAAAGGGTTTAAGATTTTATATTTGTATTAAATATCTCCAAAACATTTTTCATCCTTAATCAAGCAAAATTAATGATCATAAATAAGTTTTAGACCTCTTCAAGGTAGGAAATCATTTTTTGTCTCTATTGGGTCACTTGCACATCAAGAAAGGTCAATTTGTGATCAATGGTTCATGAAGGAGAGAGTGTCTCAAGGCCAATTATCCTAAGGGTTATAAGGTACCCATATGCCCTTATAAATTGAAACAAAAATTAATATATTGAGGGCTTGTGCTTTATGAATCATCCCTAAGAAGACTACCTGCTCTTAAACCCTTTCAAAACCATATAGGCTCAGTTTTATTAGTTTGTAGGCACTTATGAGATTGTTTTTGAAAAATAAGGGTTGTGTGAGTTATTTAAAGGTATAAAAATTATTATCACACCATCTCATAATATCCATTTAGCACGTGAAAGTATTGAATGGGGAAAAATCTCAATATTAGACATGCTATAGACTTGACCATAAAGGGTTTGATGTCTCAAAGGGGTCAAATACATTTGGGATTTCATTGGTAGGTTTTAAAACCATATCCACATCCTATTAAAACTATAAAAGTTCACCAAGAGGTTACTCAATGTATAAAAGGTCTTAGAGCTTTCACGACATGATGAACATCAACAAATATCTCCAAGTATCTTGCTAATTGACTATGCATACCTAGAAGAGAGATTGTTTTATGTGTTTCCAGCCATGAAAGTGATTGGAAATTATTTTTAGAATTTTACTCAATATTTAAAATCCCCTTAGGATTCTAAAAAACCAAAACATGCCCAAATTATAAAGAGATAACCTGATCGCGCATATTAGGCTTGACTGTGTCTAGACTACATGTTAAGCATGAGGAGTAAGTGCAATTTTAGTGTTAAACATAAGGATCATAGGTTTGTGTTGAGTGTGAAAAACCATGAAGTATAGTTAAAATATATTTTTAAATTAAGTTAGATCACTTTATAGGAAGAGATCCAGGTGACAGTTCATGAGGGTATTTGAGTTAGGGTTCTTAAATAAGGCTTCAAGTGTGAAAGAGTAAGCAATAGACCTAAAACCATAAAATAGAGTATTGAATGAATTTTTTAGATAATTACCATGATAATAAATCATCAAATAGGTCCAAAAATTTCTTATCTACACTAATATTCCCCAAGATAGATTGTAGGCAAATGAGATCAAGGTCAAGATCACATGATGCAGGTATGGAAATGAATATAAAAATGCAAATATTGAATTAAAAATGAGATAATGGGTTAAACAAAGTGTGGATAAATTTATAAATAAACATTGAATAATATTTCAATAATTATTATATTTCTTTTAGAAGTAAAGTACTCACAACTCTGTATAGGTAGTTCACCTACATGCCTACATATAGAAGATAGAAAGAGTGTGAAATTTTTGTGTTGAGATTGAAGTTTTGAAGGCTAGGTAATATGTGAGAGACCTTGGATAATTTTTATAAAATTATTGGAACACTTTCCATGAGTAAATATCATAAGAAGAAGACCATTAGGTTCAAAACTCCAAGACTACATACAAACCCTTGATATAGGCTAAGTCAAGCCTTAATGCCATTTAGGGGGTCAAGTGATTTAGAGGACTATGTATAGACCTCATGAGACATGAAATAAACCTAGATAAGTCTTTTAAAACCATAAAAAAACATATAGGTGTTTAAGTAGTTATTTGTTCACTCTTTTATAAAATATACTAATAAAAACTCAAATTGAAATACAAGGTTTTAAGGCTTACCTATGATTTGGAAGATTGTGCACCATTGATCCAACGAATATGGGAGATCCTTTTTGACTAGGAAAAACTACCTACACACATGCTAAAACTTGGAAAATATTTGATCAATAGGATATTTTAATAGGATTCTTGGTACTAGACTAGTCCCAAGAAGCAATGAACTTTCTAAAAAGGATTTTAGACCACTTCATGAAACAATTAAGCTGATAAAAATAGTAAAATAAATTACAAGAAACATATAATGATATAAATATGAAATTGAAGTTTTTTTTGAATTAATCTACATCTATTTCATTAAGATGAATGAATTAATAATGGCAATAGGCTTTAATAGAATCTTAATTTTCTTGTATGATTTAAAATTGGTTAGAAATAACCTCTACAATAGGGGAAAACACAATGGCACAAAGCCCTAACTCAAAATAAATATCACTCTAATCGATAAAGTAAGGCTGAGGGATAATTGGTAAATCATGAATGGTAATAACTTCATGTGATACTCTAAGCAATGTCATCTAGAGGTGAAACCCATGGTTTGTGAAATAAAAAATTAGGATTAATTCTGAAGTGATAACAAAAACAAGTTTCAGATTTAAAGTAGAGAAGATGTAGATAGGGATCAATGCTAATCCTGTAGGATTGATGTTGATTCTATGAATTGATGTTGATTTCGATAGCAAAGATAATACTTTAAAAATATGAGGCTAAGGGTTAGTTCAATGAAATATAGGATAGTTTAAGATAGTCTAGGATAGTTTAGGGATTATAAAGATGCTTAACAGAAGCATAAAACAAAATAGAGAAAGATAAATCTACTATAAAAAATGGAGTGTACTTACCTTAACAATGCTCCAAGTCTATGATAATCATGATGTTGATAAGCTAACTTCTGGTCTTTGGATAGATGCTGAGGGGATAATATGACAATGTGAATTTTTGTTGGATAATTAATTTTATTGTGTCTTTCCTATAGTTTTATTAGTATTACCTTTTATTTAGGATAATTTATTTATCCTAAGTTTCCTTTATATCTGTAAATTTTTTATTTATGTAAATTATAAATTTATATAAATCTAGATTTTATGAGGTGTCACTCACCTCTTTGTTCCCTTCTAGGTTATGGGAGTTACTCTTACAAGTAATTACTTCCTCCACTTGGCACACACTTCCCTACACTCTTTAAGAGAATAGGCCACAAGTGATACACACAAAAGATACTTGTAAGGTAATGATGAGATTATTTGTAACTCTTATTCTTTTTTTATTGATTTATAGAAGAGATTTTCTCTCCTCATTTCCTCACTAGAAACTTGAAGCTATCTCTTCTTCTCGAATTCATCTTACTTCTAAAGTTGTAACTATAGAGATTTTTGGTGACAAGCCTTCTTATAAGATCATGTGGGTTTTTCTCCGATAAATTTAGTTTCTCACTTTAAAAATATTTGTCTCAATATTGTAGCTTGATCTCTTCAAGGTGATATTATTTTTTACATTCATTTACTTATATATTTTAAAATTTAAATAAAATTTTGACAATATTTTTAATATGATACCAGAGCCACCGTTGGTTAATATTTGGATCTTTTGAGGATGTGCAGATTTGAAGGTGAAAGAGGAGCATTTTTCATTCAACATTTTAATTTTTTTTTGTCATTTATATTTATATAATTAATTTTAATTTTTGTGAGCTTAATCTTTAGTTATAATTTTTTTACCTTTTGCTAACCTCATCTTGCAGGCTGTTCATAAAGAGTTTTTTTAAAATTTAGAGCCATTTTTACCTAAAAATCCATCTAAAAAGAGGCCATATCATTTTATTAGCATTTATATTTTGTAAAAAGCTTCTGAGTTTTTTTTAATTATCAACTAAGAACATGATGTTAAAATTTTAGAAAAATCTAGACCACAATTTCTAGAAATCCACAGAAATGTCCATGCTAGTTTAAAAAACGTGATTAAAAAATTCTGTTTTTGTTTAAATTTAAATAGTTTTATTTTTTGTCTTTTGCATTGCATTACAAGGGATTTTTTTTTAATATAAAAAAATCTTTTATATTTTAAATCACAATCCTTCGTCCCTCTTTTGTAGGTGGCAAACATCTTTCAAATTGAAGATTTTTTTAATTTCCTTTTCGTTATGAATTAAAACACATATAATTCAAAAGAGGTGAATCTTTTATTAAACAATTTTTTTTTCTTTTCACATAAAATTCACTCATTTTTTATGTGCATTCAAAAAAATTCAATCTTCTTTTTTGGTTTAAAAATTTAATCAATCAAAAACAAATCTTTTATATATACAAATAAAAAAAAATTATTGGTGGGTTTTTTTTACCATAATATCTCACTTCTTATTTATAAAGCCTTTTACTTAAATTTTGGAACTTAAAATTTTTTTCCAACATTTTTTTATGCAAGGAAAGTTAGAAACTTTAAGTTTCATTTATTTAATAAATCAAATATTTATTTCAAAATCAACCTGGTGTTTTGATATAGATTTACATTTATGAGTTAATTGATTTAAGTTTTGTGATAAACAAATCAATTTAGCTCACAACTTTATTATTCATATTTTTTTATCACGTGTATTTTTAATCTTTAAAACTTTGGTTAAAATGTATATTTTTAAATGTTCTTTAGATCAATCAATATTTATACTATGTGATTTTTTTCAATGATCATGAAATTTGTATATGTTACTCTCATGGCTTTCAAAATGACCATTTTGTTAGTTTTTATAAAAACTATGCAAACTATTAAACATGATGAAATTGTTGCTCTTAAGAAATAAATTACAAGTCAAAATGAGATTTTTCTTTACAAACCTTTTTTCTTGAGTAAATATATATAATACAATCTTCTATTGATGCATTAAATGTTAAATTTGTGCCTTTTACTAATGATAACGTCTCTAATGATGATAGATATCCTTGTGTTTCTAAACAAACTCAAAATCATGTGAACACTTCTTCTATCAAATTTGGCTTAAAATGCCTACACGGTATGGGCTATTTTGGTGGTGTGCTTGGTAAGTATGAAAATGGTATTCTTGAACTTATTTTGCCTACCACTATAAAATTCTAAACGTCTTAACTGAAATATTTTAAATACTTCTAATAAAAATTTAATTTTTTATTTATTTATTTTTTCTTTTTATTGAAGGACTTATAATGTAACTCTTTTGATTAAACTAATTCTAGTACTCATACTTTGGTTAAAATTATTAAACTTTGTGTGTATTGTGAAAGATATGAGCATTGTATATCTAAATGTTAGAAATTGTACCCATACAAATTTTATGGTAAATCCATTCATGAAACTTTACATTGTTAGAAAATGACTAAATTTCCTACCTCTAAGGGTAAAACTCTTTGAATTCCTAAAATTGATGAATCTTCTATAAAATTTGATATATCTTCTTACAATATTTTGTCTAATACTTCACTCAGAATATCTTTTACAAGTGACACATCTTCTTTGTCTTTATTTTGATTAACTAAATCTCTTTATGAATTCCTTGCTTTTTATTGAAAAGGAACTATGCTTTATTTAGAGCTTGTTTGACTAACTTATTTTCATGTAAGTATATACACTTTGTGATGGAAGTTGTCTTTATTTAATTAGCCTAGTTTTACATATACTTTTATTACTTTATGTATACAGATTATATTTTTGACATAATAGTTACTTAACTTAAAAAATTAGTATTAGATTGCTTATTTTACAAGTTTTTAGATCATTTATCCTTTTGTTGGTCTTTGTTTCATTGTGGATCGATTATTCAAAGAAGATTCTTACAGATTCTTGATGATCACACTTTATTCCTTATAAATTTTAATGGCACCTTCTTTTCTTTCTTCTCTAAACTTTTATAATTTTTATTGAAGAATGTAATGAAATTACTTAGATGTTCACACAAAATGATTATATATCCTATAGAATAAGCAAATATGAAAGATCACACAATAATAATTGAGAACAAAGAATAATAATAGATAATAAAACAAAGCCACTTTGAGATGACAACCTCCATAATAATACACTAAGAGCAAAATACTTATTATGAAATCAAAGACTAACCACTACCTCCTATATATAGTTTACTTGGCCATGATTATTCCATAGACCAACCTAACTAAGAACATAAAAAAATGTAACAAGAATATAAAAAAGGTATATAACTCATAAGTTAGCCACACATATTCCTAAACACATCAAAGGTTAAGGGCGTAACATGTCCTTCCCATTAAAAACAATGTTATCCTTAATGTTGAGTCAACTCTGGCTGTTATTGCATAAAGGATTCATCCTCCCAAGTGGCATCTTCACAAGACAAATTCTTCTATTTAATTAGGTACTACTTAATCATTCTAGACTATAGCTACTTCGTGCGCATTTGAAAGCTTGCCTCAGGATCAAGAATAACTCTTCCTTCCTTATTCAATTTTGGTAACTCAATTTGAGTAGCAACTCTATGTCTAATGACTTTATTTAGGCATGATACATGAAATACTGAATGTATGTGAGTGGAGGAAGGAAACTCTAACTTGTAGGCTACACTACCAATTTTTTACAAGATTTGATAAGGCCTATAATACTTAAGGGATAGATTGTTATCCTTTTTTTGTTGCTAAAAGGACATATACTAATATGGTTGTAAGAAAAAAAAATACTTAATTACTAATGTTAAAATTCCTCTCGCTCCTGTGTTGATATACTTACTACTTCATGTGATTCTGGGTCATGGCTAAATTTTCATGCAAATTAACAAGGACCTCTTATTGATGATGACTATGATCTTTAACTGTACGAACCTTAAGCTAGAACTTAAAAGTTGAAGTGATGGATGGAGGGTGGTATCCATATAGTGCCAAAAAAGGAGACATTTTGGAAGGACTATGAATAGAAGTATTATACCATCATTCAACAAGTGGTAACCAATGAACCCATTTATCTTGTTTATCAAAAATAAAATAACAGAGATATACTTTCAAACATTTGTTGACTACCTCAGTTTGTCCATTTGATTGAGGATGATAAAATAAGCTATGAGCCAATTGGGTTCCCAAACATGCAAATAACTCAGTCTAAAAATTGCTAGTGAAAATGGGATCTCTATCACTGATAATGATTTTAGGGGTACCATGTAATTTTTGAACTATATTGAGAAAAGTAGAAGCTACTATACTAGTAAAAAATGGATGTGATAAAGAAAAAAATGAGTATACTTACTGAGATGATCCACCATAACCATGACAATATTTTGACTATCAAATCTTGATGACTTTGTAATGAAATCCATTGACACCTCCTCCCAACATTGGCTAGGGATGGATAAAGGCTGCAACAGACCTAGGGTTTTGATGGTTTCTTCTTTATTTTGTTGATAGATCATACATTCCACCACATATTTTTGGACATCCACCTTGAGTCCTTCCAAAAAAATCCTTCTTTATTCTATGATAAGTTTTCAAAAATCTTCAATGAACCCCAATTAGAGTTGTATGAAGTTCCTGAAATATTTTTTGTTTAAAAAGAGAATTCTTACATAGGTATAATCTGTCTTTATACCATAATGCATCACCCTTCCATGTGAAATTTTCAAATCCACCTAAACCTTATAGAATATTCTAAATCAAATCATGGGTATCACTATCATTTTCTCATTCTAATCATGTTTCATCTAGTTAATCTACCTATAGAATGGTCATAACATATAACAATGCCTCAACTAATTCATCCTTCCTAGATAGTACATCTGCCACTACATTGTCTTTGCCTTTTTTGTAAACTATTTCAAAATCGTAACCTAACATCTTAGTTACCCATTTCTATTGTTCTTTAGATGATAACCATTGTTCTAAAAAATATTTGAGACTATCATGATCAATCTTTACCTAAAAGTGATGACCCATCAAATAAGGTCTCCATTGTTTGATTGCATGTAAAATAGCCATCATTTCCTTCTCATAGATGGATTTATGTTGATTTTTACCTTTTAGTTGATGAATTTCAAATGAAATTGGTATGCCTTCTTGCATTATTACAACACCCATACCATACCCAGATGCATCACATTCAATCACAAAAGTCTTGGAAAAATCAAGAGTGGCCAACACTAGAGTGTTGCACATAGCCAATTTCAATTGTTCAAATGCCCTGATAGTTGTATCAATCTATTTCAAGGAGTCTTTATTCAAAAAAGAGGTGAGTGGGGTCACAATTCTACCATAATTTTTGACAAACTTGTGATAGTAACCAATTAGCACCAAAAATATCCTTAGTTGAGTTTTTTAAGAATCAACTAGTCCAACATTGCTTGAATTTTTTTAGGATCTAATTTCACTCCTTCATGTGAAACCAAATAACCCAATACTCAGCCTAACAAGTTTCAAAAATACATTTGGAAGGTTTGGCATATAATTTATATTGTTCTAAAATTGAGAGTATCTATTTCACATGGTATAAATGGTCTTTCCAATTTTTACTGTAAATGAAGATATAAAAAAATACCAAAACAAATTTCCTCAAAAATGACTTAAAAATAGTATTCATCAAGCTCTAAATGGTGCATTTTTTAGACCAAAAGGCATAACCAAAATCTCATAATGGCCTTCATGAGTTTTAAAAGCTATTTTGGGTATGTCTTCATCATGGATTCAGATTTGATGATATTTAAAACACAGATCTAACTTGGTAAAATAAAGAACACTATTTAATTCATCTAGAAAATCATCAATGATAGGAATATGAAACTTATATTTGATAGTGTACTTGTTGAGTTCTCTGTAGTTAGAGCACATCCTCCAAGTGTCATATTTTTTTGTCACCATGATAACTAGCAAAGAATATTTAATTTAGTTGTGGTGAACGATTTATACATCCAACATCTCCTATACCATATTTTCAATTTTACTTTTCTGGGCATAAGGATACATGTATGGCTTGATTTTGGGTGGTGTAATACTAAGAATAAGTTAGATAGCATGATCATGCATGTAGTTAGGTGGAAGTCCTTTTGGCATATCACCAAAAAAAATTAAATGATTATCAATCACTTGTTGTAGATCAAGAGGTGTAGATGGTTGAGTTGGATAAACTTCCATGGAAATCAAATAAGTTACAAATCTTTCAGCACCATTATGGAGAATCTTTATCATTTGATGGGAACTAATAAGTTGTGGAGATTTATCCCTTAATCCCCTTAGCTCAAATGTCCTTCCCTTAGAATGAAATCACATGAATAATTATTAGAAATTCATCTTAATAGTGCCAAAAATGCTGAGCCATTATACTCTCAGAACAATGTCAGCTCCTCCCATGGGAATAACAAACATAAGAGATTACAACAAGTAGTCTCCCATGGCTAGCGTAATACTATGGCATTTTTATAAATAGTTGAAAGCACCACCATCTACAATCATGACCTAAAATTTTGGATCAGGATAAATGAAACAATTCAATCGATTAGCCAACTTATTATTGATGAAGTTGTGTGTGCTCCTATAATAAATCAAGATAGTGACCTTTTGTTTCTTAAAAAAATCCACCACCTTAATAGTTTGGGGAGTACTAATACCTGAAAGGGAATGATAAGAAATAATAGGATGAGAGTCTTCAGATTCCTCCTTAGGACCTTCTTCATCCTCTCTAATTGCCTCTTCATTATATTCATCCTCATTAGCACCCTCAATGTGAAAAAACTTCCTTTTAGCTTAGTGATGTTCTCTACTCCATTTTTTATTGTAATCAAAACATAACTCTTTGGCTCACTTCTTAATTTTTTGAGGTGTCAATCTAGTGGGTTGAGGAAATGATGGTACTAGGAAGGTGTGATCATGATCATTAGTGAAAGTTTTTAATTTGACCATTTTTTTTTACCATACGTGCTCTTGAAATAACTTTTAATACAAATACTAGGTTAAACATCCAAAACTCAAATTGGATGCTATCTTTGAGGCCACCCAAAAAAGATCAGTCAAATTTTTCTTAGTGATGTCTTCCACATGTAAGGATAGATTCTAAAATTGATGAATATAATCCTTCACAGTTCTTATTTACCATAGTTTGGCTAACTAGCTAAAGTATTTATCAAAGACATTATTCTAATAATGAGCCAACAAGTCATCAGTGAAAATAAACCATGTAATAGGAGTACCATTTTTTTTCTTTTGAGCACATAACTAGTGATACCAAATGAACTGCTTAGGTTCCAAATACAAAGATACCACTATCACCTTTTGAGAATTAGGAGTTTGATGCAGATCAAATAAACTTTCAATTTGGGTAATATAAGTGAAAGGATCCTTACCATCAAACTTATGCATGTACATTTTTGGCAACATTAGTTTCATATCAGAATTGAAGTTGTTAGTGTTGAGAGGAGTACTTGAATGATGAAGTGGAGGGTTGTTTGACTATAACTAAGATGAAAGGGCAACCAATTACATAGTGATCTAATTTAATTAAGTGTGAACCTCATTAATTTCTTCATGCATCGATGAAAAATTAGTTTGAACTATAAAAAAGTCATCATACCATACTAATCCCTTTATGTTAGCTTGAAGTTAAAAAATTAATGGATCTAAAGTCCCAGATTCTGTGTCACTGATAGGAGTCTTAGGAGTGTCTTTCCCTCATTTTCTTCCCCAAATGTCAAGACCTATCATATAAAAACCCTAGGAGGGGTTTTGAAATAGAAAAAATGTACTAAGAGATGGTACCATTGTGATCACCTTGCCAAGATGAATCTAATGACTATATTTACGCATTAGGGTAAAAACATTTGGCACCAAAAAAGTGTACTTGTAGAATTTACCATTGTGATTATCTTGTTGAGATGAATCTAATGATGGTAAATGTACAAAGGGACATTTTTTTCTAGACATTTTTTTTAAATATTTTTTTTCAAAAAAACATTTCAAATAATACTGTGCTAAAATTTTTTAATTCTTCTTGGATTGCAAGTTATGTTTTTTCTCTCCTTCTTGTCATAAAAGTCCCACCTCACCATATCTAAAAAACAATATCATAAAAAACTTGCCCAAATCAAAGATCTGATACCACTTGTAATGAAATTACTTAGACGTTTTAATAAAATAATTATATATCACATAAAATAAACAAATATGAGAGATCACACAATAATAATTGACAACATAGTAGAATATTAGATAATATAGCAAAGCCACTTTGAGGGTAACCTCCATAATAATTCACTAAGAGAAGAATAATTAATATGATAATTAAAGACTAACCACTACCTCTTATATATAGTCTACTTATCTATGTTTATTTTATAGGTTGACCTAACCAAGAACATAAGAAATGTAACAAAAATATAAAAGAGGTATGTATGCCACAAGTCGGCCACACATATCCTTAGACATGCCAAAGGTTAAGGGAATAACAAAGAAAGTTTTTATTAAGGGGGAGTATTATATAATTTTAACTCTCTTTTTTATTTATAAATTTTTTTCTCCACTTTTATAACCTAAAATTAAAATTAAATAAGA
Organism: Torreya grandis; assembly: GCA_037957365.1. NCBI lineage: Eukaryota > Viridiplantae > Streptophyta > Pinopsida > Cupressales > Taxaceae > Torreya > Torreya grandis. The sequence goes on along the minus strand of JARHVA010002663.1, from coordinate 121,011 downwards.
GTGTTAGGGAATTAAACTTATTTGGGTCTTTCCTATAATTTTGTTAGTATTACCTTTTATTTAAGATAATTTATTTATCCTAAATTTTCTTTATGTATGTATAATTTTTATTTATGTGAATTATAAGTTCACATAAATCTAGATTATATGAGGTATTACTCACCTCTTTATTCCCCTTCAGGTTTTAGGAGTTACTCTTACAAGTAACTCCTTCCCCCCTCTTGGCACACACTTCCCTACACTCTTTAAGGGAAAGGCCACAAGCGACACATATAAAGGAGGCTTGTAAGGTAATCATGAGATTTCTTGTAACTCCCATTCTTTTCTTCTTAATTTATAAAATATCATTCATTTTTTCATTTTCTCACTAGAAATTTGTAGCTCTCTCTTTATTCTTCTCAAATTCATCTTGTTTCTAAAGTTGTAATTGTAAATATTTTTGGTGATAAGCCTTCTTATAAGATCACATGAGTTTTTCTTTGATACATTCAATTTCTCACTTTAAAAATATTTGTCTCAACATTATGGCTTGATCTATTAAAGATGATGTTATTTTTTTGCATTCATTAATTGATTTATTTCAACATTTAAATCATTTTTTTGAAAACATTTCTAATACTTTTCCAACAAGGGGTGAGCATTCATCTGATACTCATATCAAAGGAATTCCTTCAACGTTCAAGAGAAAAATCATGGTCCTTTTCTCAAGGCAGGTTTGTGAATAAATCAATGTTAATTATATTGAATTGACTATGATTGTGGGGATTGGTACTGATTCTAACCTATTTTTACCAAAGTTATTTGGATTGTTCCAACTATGAGTTAAACTAAGCTCTAAACTATTATACAAATTTTAGGATATGAAGGAAGTTGTTAGGGAGTTTAAACCATTTGGATTTTATTGTATTTTGATAGATTTGGCTAGATTTAATTGTTGGTGATTAGTTAAAATTAATTACATAGGTGAAACTAATTGTGTGGATTAAAATGGTAATTAGTAAAACTTATTTTGTGGGGTGAAATGGAGATTGAATGAGTAAGGGGGTCTAAGACCTACATTAGCAAAAATATTATTTTATGAAATCTTAATGCCTAAATTTGCCCTTTTTTGTTGAACAGTTTGTAATAACCTACTGTGAGACAAAAATTAAGATAGTTTCATAGCCTTAATTTTATATGAGGAGGTACCCCCCCTCAAACTAGGAGCTGACGTATGATGACAAGGAGGTGATATGTTTAAAATGAAGTGGTATGGATAAGATAGGGATAGGATAGATAAAATATGAGTGCAAAAATTATGAGGGTAATGATGGAGTACAATTTTATACTAACAAGATGTGGGATATTACAAGCAAAAATGCCTCAAGACAAATAAGATTGGATTACCATAACTATGAATAAATGGGCTCAATCAAAGGAAATGAAGAGAACAAAGGCTAGGATGGGCCAACCAAATCATTCATTGTGCTTGGGATATGTGCACTACCTAGAGAAAATTATTCTCAAGATGCGGTATACTCTTAGGATTTATAAGGGATATGCTCCTAAGAAAGTGTAAGCCTCCTAAAGGCTATGGGACAAATAAGGGGTCTATGTCCAGTAGATGGTAATGAAAGGTAACAAGTAATGAGATAGTTGTAACAAAGATAACTTATGTGGCCTTGGGTCAAGACTAGTGGTATGCAAAAAATTTACAAGTAGTGCAATAAATAAACCAAAGAGAGTAAATTAACACCAATCTATATGGATTGACATTGATTAGACCTAACTAACATCGATCCCAAGAGAATCAACATTGATCACTAAGGATTATATATAGTAAGCCTATCATGTTAAGTGTTCATTTAAAATTGACAATGTGTGTACGCAAGTAAAAACTTTGACATCTATTTATGCATTTTTGATATTTTTAGATGATGATGGCTAGTAAGAGTGGATAGAGGTAGAGACAGAGGTCACACAACAAGGTTGGTTTTCAAGTTTGTTGAGTTTTTTAATTTTTTTAATGTTTAATTTAGGATTTTGGAAATGGTACAAAAATAGACAGGGATTGACATCAATCAATATTGAACCGATGTTGATCTCCTATGATCAATGTTGTTTGATATAGAATTGATAGTGATCCTTAAGCATTGACATTGATTCCTTGGAATCATTGTCAATATAGTTTAAGGTAATTAAAAGTTAAGTAAGTTAGGAGTATAGGAAATAAAATTATGAAGGGAGACCTATAATGTTAGTCATAGACTTTATTGACAATGTGGGACTAGGTACCACCTCTACTAGAGTAGTTATAAGATTAAATGAGCGATGAGGATTGGGAGCACATAGATGCTATCAGGTTCAAAGGGTTGCACTGATATCATCATGTGCACAAGGATGTGGGTTTGTTGGTAACTTTGTTAGAGAAATGGGATGTGGAAATAGGAAAATTTTAGTTACCGATAGAGGAGATTATGATGACTGTATGGGATATTTATCATATACTATGACTACTAATATAGGGTACAACAATTGTATCTATGGATGAGAGGGGACGTGTAGCAGTATTGACACGACTATATGGGGATGATGATATGGACATTAATTTTATAGTTGAAATTTTATTTTTGAGACTTTATATGAGGAGGATGTAGAGGGGAGGTTAGTTATGACTATGGCGTTGCTTGCCATCTCCTATTATGTATTTCTAGATTCAGGGAGAGGCTAATTTCTTTGGATCTTAATAGGTATTGTGGTGGATATATTGGTGAATCACATAGTGTTTATATGGGACTTGACCCTTTTAACATAAGTATATAAGGAGCTTTAGGTGTGGAGGACATAATGAATATTTGGACTAGATGTGACCTTTGTATTATAGTTGTGGGCTTATGAGTATGTTAGAGTGGTTTACCCACTTGGCAGTCCATGGGTGTGATGAAATCATATAAAATTTAGTGTGGGATTTATTTTGTGGAATGAAGACATTGTGAGACCATTTAATGATGGGGTAACACATGATTTTGATTATTATTGATAGGTTCTAGGGGAGCTACAGGAGGGAGATGTTATCTAGAGACCATATTTGAGATTTTTGACATGGCCTAGGGTGGAGGGAGAGTTAGCTAGGAAATAATGAGATAAGTTATTGCAAGGAAAGAGGGAAGAGCACCTAGAGTTATTTAAATTTAAGAGGGTTAGGAGATTATTTGTACTAGTAAAAATTATTCTAGATGCATTTTAGTTATAAAATTAGGATGATACATAGACTAGGTTGTCAAAGGCATACTATGATAATCCATAGGTGAGGCTAGAGTAGGAGCCATATATTATATATGTGGATGAATCTAGATGTACCATAACATATTCCTTATGGTGGGGGGACAAAATAGGAGATAGATAGGAAAGGGTAGTACTTTCATGCCAAGAGGGAGTAGATGTGGAGATGTAAGAGGTAGAGGATGAGGAGCTAGCTGATATGCATACGATTATTGTAGAGTAAGATGTGATAAGATCTTAGTGTAATACATTAAAAGTATAGGTGACTAAATTTTAGGGGAATTTGATGGAGATACAAGGACATTATGACTCCTTACAAATCAAACTAGATATACAACATGAGAACCATGATTAGGTAGTGCAAGATAGGGATAGGTATCAGGCAGAGTGAGATAGACTATAGGGAGGTGATATGTTGGATATAGGGAATCCAATGATAGGAGGGGAAAGGTAGAGTATATGTTAGGGAGGGATGGTGACCCTAGATAAATATCATTATATTATTATAGAGTTTTGATACTATGAGTGGATTTTACTAGAGTGGTTTCTAGAGGTACCCTCATATGCCACTTATATAGCTACATAGGGCAGATCATCATGATGGACTCAAGGTGGGTTATCTATTATGGGGAGTGAAACATGGGGAAAATATAAAAAATATAGAGGGAGAGACAAGGGAGGGGATGGAGAAAGGGTTAAAGGCAATGGGAACATTCACCTGAGTCACATCTAGTTTACTGAGTAGTTATATTTTGCTTATTAAACTTGCTAGATAGCCATTTTATATATTGTTGTATTATGAGACTTCAAATTATGTTCATTAATGATATATATATGTGTGTGTGTGTGTGTGTGTGTGTGTGTGTGTGTGTGTGTGTGTGTGTGTGTGTGTGTGTGTGTGTGTGTGTGTGTGTGTGTGTGTGTGTGTGTGTGTGTGTGTGTGTGTGTGTGTGTGTGTGTGTGTGTGTGTGTGTGTGTGTGTGTATGAATATATATGTGTATTTAAACACACACACACACACACATATTGTATACATGTGTGTGTGTGTGTGTGTGTGTGTGTGTGTGTGTGTGTCCATGAATCTTTCATTGTGATTTAACATTATTTATGTGACACATTATATGATTGTGATTTAGCTTGTTAGATTATGTGATGATGTCATGTGGTTTTAGATTATGGATATATTTTAATTTTTTCCATGGTTATATATTTATTATGTGGTTTATATAGTCATATAAAATGATGAATTTTACACTTTAATTTATGCTTTTATGGATGATAATAATATGATAAGTTATAATGATTAATGATACAATAACTTGACTTTTATGGGATTTGTGGATAGATAAAGATATTAAATGATAGATAATTTGATTAAATTTGTTCAAATTATTAGTGATTATGATAAATAATAAAGGATATTTTCATGACCCGTCATTGGCTTGGACCCTAATTAGAGATAAAAAACTTGCTGCATCCACACATGCATACTTTATCTACTATTAGTAAGTACTCTTAACAACCCTATGCCAACTAATTTTATGACCCATTAGTTTAAGAAAGAAATTGATATGGATTTAATTTTCACATGATGTAGGTAAAATCTTACTTTTTTAGGAATATAAGTCTCATATTATGTTTCAAAGATTTAATACTAACCTTAGGACGTCCATGTAGACTGATCAATGCAAAAAGTCTCTGAATTTTGGGAAAGTTGATCAATGTAAGAAGTTTTATAATGTATTTGTTAATTTTATATCCATCCTTTGAGGGAGTGGTCTATAATTTAGGATATATTATTTAGCTATTATTATTCAAGGGAATAGTTTGTGATTTATGCTTTTTTATGAACAACTGTCCTTCAAGAGAACAGTCTGTAATTTTATCCTTTGCTAGATTTTTATCTCAAATTAATGATTTATATTAAGGCAACCTACATTGATTTTTATAAGTAAATATATTTCAAAAGATGATATTTATATTCTCAAAATAAACTTTTTAGGTAAAATATTTCAAGAAATAATGATTTGGGGCTCCTTCCTAGTATAGGCAGATCTTGTCTATTTAGAACATGCTATGAATAGAGCATGGGTGTTCATATTTAAGTTTAGGATAGGTATACTATCATATATCCACATTATTATTTATAATTATTGGGTATTTTTAAATATATGAGGTGTTATTTTATTTCTAAACCAAAGGAAAAGAACCTAAGCTGACTATAGTTTATTTTAAGATTATTAACAATAGAAAGGATGTAGATGTAAATCATTAAGAGGCTCACATTCTAGTTTTGATTTAAGAGAGGCCAAATGATATGCCTCATATCCATATTTATGATTGGTCTAAGCCAATTTGTAGAAAATTTTCCCCGTTTACTTCTTACCATATTTATGATATGTTGATTTTCTTTACGGATAAGGTTGATAATATTAAACTCTCATTCTTTTAAATGTTAATTATATACACATTTTATTATTTATTGATATACATGGACATGATCAAGGGCCTAAAATTGATTCTCATCTAATATTTAAAAATATGCTAATCACTTTTTATGATAATCATCTTTAGAAATAATCTCTTTAAGATAAATTCGAAGAGATGGAATTTGTACTTGTAGAGGGAGGACAACTTTTGTGACATAGACCAAAGAGAAAGGGGTAGCACTTATAGGGGTTTGAATTATAGTGCGATAAGCCCATAAGGCAAAAGGAATGTGAAGATGTCAATTATTCTCAACCTCATTGACTACTTTTGTTAGCATTTTGATAAGGGTTTTTTTAGATGATTCAACCTATCTATAGGCTTGTAGATAATAAAGTGAAGAAAAACTTTGATTACTTTTAAAATAATCATAAAGATTTTAGAATTAAATTATTTTTAAAATATTTTCCATTATTTGAAATGATCTTATGTGAAACACTGAACTGAAAGATAATATGATGGTTAATTAAATCAATAAGCTTGTATGCTTTGGTTGAAATAAGTGAAATAACCTCCACCCACTTAGTGAAATATTCAGTGGTGGTAATGATAAAATCATTTCACTAAGAGGATTTAGGATTAATCTATCCTATAAGGTCTAGACCCCACTGAGAAAATGTCTAAAAGTCTCTGGCTACTTATAATGCATGACTATAGATGTGCGAAAGGTTAGTGTGTTGTTGACATTATAAGCATTTCTTGAAATATTCATAACAATTCTTATTCATAGTGGGCCAATATTAACCTATTCATAGAATTTGATTGGCAATAACTAGGCCACTAAAGTGTCCACCACATAACCCATTATGTGTTTATTTGATTGTGAGGGTAGCCTTAAAATTTTGGAGACATTAAAGGAGAATACCATTGAATCCTTGATTATATAGAACACCCCTAGTATAACATAATGGGTGGTTCATTGCTAAAAAACATGTTTACCATTTTTAGATAGATCAGGAGGGATAATGCCTTTAGATAAATAATCAAATGTATGCATGTACCATATATCTAATTGGTTTTATTCCATATTATGGATAGAGGGAAGATCAGTTATAGTATAATAGGGTTGGTTGATCTTGTGGATGAGGACAAGAAGTTTGCATTCCTGCGAGAAGGATGGGATAAAATATGCCAAGGAGGCCATAGTATCTGCAAATTTGTTGGTTGATTAAAGAGTAGATTGAATGGCATAGTGATCGAAGGTGGATAATAACTGATCTACTAATGTTTTGTATTTTTGGAGGATGTCATTCTTACATTGATACATGTCATTTATTTGATTGACTACCAACTAGGAATCCTCATAGATATTAAGTAAAAACCTAGGGTTAAAGAAGTTTAGAGATATATGATTAAGGCTTCATATTATACCATGTTATTAGTGAATTTGAAGTCAATATTGAAATATAAAGGTATAGGAGCACCCTCCAGAGTGATTAAAATGATCCCAAATCCACCACTATGCTCACATTTGGATCCATAAAAAAATAAAGTCATATGATATGTAGGATCTCCCTAGGATGTGGAAGTGATAGATTCATTAGGGAGCTTGAAATTAGATGCTTGATCACCTACAAGAGGAACTTTTGCTAACTAATCAATGATGATCTAGCCTTTAATTAACTTCTAATGGATAAAATCTAGGTCAAACTCAACTAAAATAATGAACCATATAGCTATATGTTAATTCTGGTAAGGCTTAGAATGCATAAACTTAATGGGGATCCATGCTTGTGATTATGTAGGTTTTGTGATTAAGTATTTAATAGTGAAGCTTAGAATACACAAAGACTAAATCTAGGCATAATTTCTCTATATGTGTATAACATGTTTCATATTCAATGAGAGTATGAATTATGTAATAAACTACCTATTCTCTATGTTCCTGACCATGATGGGAAAGTATAACACCTAGGGCATGATATATGGCTAAGATATATAAGAAGAAAGGTCACAATTCCTTGGGTGGAATAAGAACTAGAGGGAAGAAGAGATAGTTTTTTAGAGCTTCAAAGGCATCTTGACAATTAGAGTGCCAAATGAATTGAGTATCCTTTCTTAAGAGGTGATGTAATGATTGACATCGATCAAATAACTGGAGATGAAATGATGAATAGACTACAGTTTTCCTTGTATGCTATGGAGTTGCTTAAGGTTGGATGGTGGTGGTATATCTATGATAACATTAATTTTTATGGTATTGACTTCTATCCTATGAATGGAGACAATGAAACCTAGGAGATTACAAGTTAAGACTCCAAAGACACACTTTTTAGAATTGAGACAGACATAAAATTGGATTAAGTGGTAAAAATTATTTTAAGAATAAAGAGATGGTATTTTTAGAGCTTTAACTTATTGAGAGGTCATTCACATAATATTAATTTTTTTTATGGATTATATCATGAAAAATATAAGACATATCCCTTTAATAAATCGTTCATGTATTCTTTAGGCTTAAGGGCATAACTTCATAACAAAAATTCCTCCAAGGGGTAATAAAATAATTTTTATCTTGGTCCTCTTAGGTGATAAGGATTTGATTATATCCAAGTGATAACATTTCATGGCCAGTCATCAAGTACACTAGCTGATCAATGTTAGGAAGAAGAAAATAATCTTTAGGACAAACAAGGTTAAGGTATCAAAAATTGGTACAAAGGTAGAGTCCCCATATAGGCTTTATGATAGGCATAATGTTGAATACCCATTGAGGGTAATAGATTGGTTGGATGAACTTAATGGATAACAAATGTTACAATTATTCTTTAACTAAGAGCATAATGTGAGGGTGAATTTTTCATATTTTTTTCTTCATTGGCTTGGCTTTAAGGATGGTGATAATATTGTGAATGACTATAATAGGGTTGGTACCTGGCATGTCAATACAAGATCAAGAAAATGCATCACTATGGTCTACTAGGAATGTGATGAAGTATTGATGATCTTGGGGGTCTATTTACTAACATTAATAATGTGTGGGATGTCCTGAGACCCTATGTTAAAGTCTATAGTGGCTTGGCTTAGAAGATTAGACATTTTAGTCAAAAGAGAATTATGTAGGTGTGAATTTTTTGTTCCTAAATAAGTCAAGATAGAATCATCATATTGACATTAAAGAATGAGGATGGTATAAGAATAATCTTCTATCATATTAGGGTAGGTAAGGGGAATGGATTTGGTTTCTCCATTTTTATAATATGTGAGAGGTCTTAGGTCCATAATATTGACTAAAAAAAGTTGGGGAGATGAAAATGACATCATCCATCTTATAGGGAATGTTAGATGGTAACAACATGATATTTTATTTGGGATTGGATAGAGGAGTGGCTTTAAGAGTTTTATTGAACCCAAGGCTATGTTTTTTATGGGGTTTCTTAAAATATCCAAGCATGACATTATGTGCTCCCTACTCATAACATACCATGAAAAATATTTTCCAAGCACATCATTGTAAGTACATCTAGGCAAAGTGTGGTTTGTTTAGGAATGAGAAATTCAAGGAGAATGGCTTGGCATGAGATTGGATATCAATACATAAGGAATATTAATTGATCCCCTTATAGACCAAATGATTACAGAGGAAATGAGGACCAAAGGAAATAACATCTCCAATATTAGGGTGATAGGTACACTATTTATCTAGGCATCCATACTCTTGAGGAGTAGGAAGGGTATTAAGTGCCAATAATTGATATTATCCTACTAAGTATTATTGTAATATAGAGTCAAGGGAATCTTTATCAGGGATTTACAATGAAGGGATTGTTGAATTAGTCATTGCTTCATTTGATGATGACAATAGGGTTGTGTTTTTAGAGGAATCATAACATCATTGGGTAAAAAGGTTAGGTTATAGGTTTTGAATGAATGAGCATTGGTTGGGATGATATGGACTTGGCCCTCATGCTTGTCTTTGATGCATCGATGTAATGTGAATGGAATATAATGCATAACATGACTCCAAATATGTCATAAGAGGATATTATATTAAAATTCACCCTCTATAACTTAAAATAACTCATGAAGGATACAAGAACCTATTCGGATAGGGAGGATGATAGTTCCTAGAGTAGGAGTTGTTATATCATTGAAAGCCTGCAAAATGATTGGAGATTGGGCCATAATTGTTTTTGTAAGTTGAAGTTGATTAAATGTGTGTGAGTAAATAATGTTTATGGTAAACCTATTATTAATAATGACTCTTTTTATATGAGTTTGATTGATTTGAGTAGTGATAAATAAGGGTGGGCCCTGGTATTCATATGGTAATGGGACTATTTTTGAATCATTAAAGCTGATAGATGAAGTCATCTACAAATCTCAAATTAATGCCATCAAAGGTTTTGATTCATTAGGTTTTAATTTAATGGCCCAATGTGCTTCTATCATGGCTTATCAATGTTATGGGGAATTCTTAACGAGTTCATATAGGGACATCTTGATTGGGGTTTGATGGAGTTATTTCAGAACTAATATCTATATTAGTTTTGAGGAATTATTCTTGTGCTTTCCCTAGATGGAGATTTTTGGTTTTGAATTGGAGGGGTTGGAGGTTTATATGGTTGAGGTAGGATACTTTGCAATGGAAACTTTTACCTAATTTGGATTTTGGATTTTAGGGGTTTGCATTTGAGATTGTGTGGCTATGTTTATCATATCAATTTGAAATAGTGAAGGACTTGTCAAAGTTATAGAGTTATTCATGCTTGAATATCCTAAGGTGAAGTTAGAAAGGTGTTGATCATGGATGGATTTGAGGATATTAATCATGATTTTTATACCTATTTTTATTTTTAATGTAAACGATTTAGGGTATTTACTATGCTCGTCTTAGGGATGGTTATGGTTTTAGTGTTTAGGTCAAAGAGAGGATCAGGATAAGGTAGTTCAATTAAGAGATCATATTCATCTAAGAGATTATAGAATATGAATTTGAGATAATTTTAACTCTCAGTATCATGTCCAAGTATCCTATGATAAGTGCATATCTTGTTCTCCCTATACCATGCTAGTTTTTGGATACATGGATTAACTAGTTTGATAGGTAGTAATGTGATAAATGAATTTTGAAAAAGTTGATCAAGGATGGTGGAATAGGATCCTTGCAAGGGATATTTGTGAGATTTTCATTTTTGGGGTATTAATTTTTAGACTATGCTTAATTTTACACTTTAATTTTTTATGTTAGTGGTTTTTATGGGTGGTAGGGGTATTTTAAATAAGTTTCAAGGGTAATAAAAATTTGAAGGATTAATATGAAGTATTAATGTTGGTAATATGGGTGGAGGTTTTTGAGCTAGCTTAGATCCCTTAAGATATTATTTTGTAATTGTGATAGTTAGTTTAGAGGAAGGTTAGGGTCTTAATATGGATGGCTTAGTTTAAACTTGAGGCATAGTCATTTTCCCTTTTTAAACACAGTTAAAGGTTGTTGGAGTACCTTTATGAGGGTCCTCATTTTTATATATTTGGAGGAGTTAAAGCCTTATAGGTGGATGTTATAGGGATTTAACCTTTAACATACCAAGGCATTTGTCCCATGTGGCTAGAGTAACCTTTTTATCTTCTACTTTTCATGGGGAATTTTTAGCGCATTTGGGTGACCCTTCCTCTAGAGGATCCCATGTAATGAGATTAGGGAGGCTTGAGTGAATGGTATAAATAGGTTTAGATAGTTCAGGTGGTTATAAAATATCTCTTTTAAGAAGGTTTGAGATTTTTATTACTTTAGAATATGATTCAAGAGCATTATCAACTTCTTTAGGTAAAAGTTGATTGTGAATAGTGTTTATTACATGGGCCTACTAATCCAAGGTTCTTCCCACATTTGTTTGTATATAATTAGATGAGGATGAATGATTTTTGAATGTATTATTAAAGATATCAAGGGATTTGTTCTAAGGAACATCTGGATTATCCAATTACAACTCCCTTAATCGATAAGGTTCTAGACCAAAATCTTAAAATAGTGACATCTATTAATTTTGTGACCAGGTATATGATAGTAGGTGAAAAAGTCACTCTATTAATACCAATTAGGTATACTTTAAGAGTTATTAATGGTCATGATCAGATGGAGTTTAAGAATTGATGCTTTTAATAGTTTATCCAAGATAATAGCGTAAGATTCTCTCAAGGGTGTGTATTACCTGGGTGGAAATCATGCTATGTTTCTATGAGGTTATGTCTAAGAAGAACTTGGTTGGATTATTATTTATGGAGGAGTTGAATTTAGGATAATAACATTAGTTTCACCTTTTAGTTTAGGATTATTCTCCCTATGGAAGGATCAGGTTTAAAATTTTGTAACTTAACTTTTCCTTCTTCTAGGGCTCAAATTTCTAGCTTACAGGTCATGGTAAATGCTTCATCAAAGGTTTTAAATGACTAAACTTGGAGAGTGGATGAGATATGATTTACACATGAACTTGAAAACAAATCAATAAATTCAAGTTGAGGAAGGGATAATGTCAATTGATTTATAAGGCTTGGCCACTTGACCATAAAATCCGTGATGGACTCATATTAAAATTATCTAATGGTGTAGAGGTCGATGATGGTTGTTTTCCTTGCAATATTAATAAAAAAGTGTTCTAATAAAATCTAAGCTAATTGTCCAAAGGAAAATAAGGAATGTTGGGGGATAGAGATGTACCAACCTAAAGCTGGTCTAGTTAGAGACATATGGAAATTCCTTAAAAGGAGGGCATTATCATGGGCTATAAGGTAATATGCATACCTAAATTCCCTAATATGTTATTACAAGTCCTCCTTGTTTTGAAACTTCATAAACTTGGGATGTTCCCACTATGATAGATATGGTCTAATTGGAATGGTAGGTTTAATAATTTCATTACAAATTTATTCATATATAAGCATGTTCTTTTTCCTGAAGGTAAAATATTATAAGTTAGCAATCTTATGCATGAGGATGTGCATGAGGTCAGGATGGGTGTTGTATTGAGAAACACCTCCTAAAACATTTTGTTAAAAATGTTGATAAGGAATAAGTGAAGTTGGGAGTATTTATGAAATGGGATAACCAATTGAAGTGGTAATGATTGTTTGATATGAAACTACATATTGTAAAAATAATAGGGGTAGGCATTGTTATTGAGATGGGTGAAGATAGGTAATTGTGAGGGGTTGTGATGGAATCTGGTATTGAGTGGTTAAAGGGATTTATTTTTGGAAAGTTTAACTTAAGGGTATTTTTTATGTGGATGGTGGTGGTTGAGTGGTGTGTAAGGGATTTGAGGTTACATGTGTTTGGATTAGTGGGAAAGTCATAGGGATGGAGACGACTAGATTATGAAGCATGGAAGAGGGTGATTGATTGGATGCAAGTTGTTCTATAATAACATTTTGGGTTTGGATAATAATTGTAGAAGGGATACTAGATACTAATGGTAGTTGGGTATCTATAGGTTGTGTTACACTAGTATTGGAACCTATTGGTGTTGGTGGGTTGATGGAAGAGGAAACCATGGATATAGTGTATCCATTTGATGTTTTTGGTGGCATGCCATATAAAAATTGTGAGGATTATCCTTGAGGGGAAATAAGAATTTATATAGATCATGTAGTAAGGTTATGACTTAGGGAAATTGGATTGTTATCCAATATATTGGGAAAGTCAGGATCACATTATGGGTAAAATTGAGGAAGGCCATCCTTAATATATTTAGGAGAGGTGGGGGGACTTGGTGAATGTTTCATTGAGGATGGTGACGGTGATTAGTTTTTTTGTCTCTATGACTATTGTCAAATTACAACCATGTAGTAATCAAATAACAAAACAAATAATAAATGCAAAAACACACAAACACTTGTTTTGTTTATCCCATTTTAGTAAGGATAAAGCACACAAATTAATTTTATTTTTCTTAATAAGTATTCTTATAATGTGATGGGGTGTTGGATTAAAAAAGGTCCTAATAAGAGTAAGAAAAGTCTAATTTTAGGCTCATTTAAAGTTGGAATACTTGATATACGTAAAGGTACATAATTTCACCAAATATCACACCCTACAAGAGGTTGTTCAAGCCTCTTCTAGATTTGGACAACATGGAAACACTTCCAGGTATGTGGGTGTACCTATAATGAAGGTGAGACTCTAGATTTAAGGGCTATCTCCTTGAATGTATCTTGAAATGCTCACACCTACTTAACAAGTTACTTATGGAGAAAAGAGTTAGAAGTTACATGAAATGAACCTAATCTATAGGGGTGTTACACCAAGATGTCTTCCATGTGACCATCATAATTTTATGCACTAATAAATAAGGCACACAAACTAACTTCCAAGTCCTATAGATTCTAATATGAGTATTTCAATATAGAGGTGAGATGCATGAGAGATATCCAAGGTAAGTGAACTATAGGCTAGTTGTAGACACTAAGGTTCATTGTACACTTAGAAAGATAGACTCATACACTTGACAACAATTCATATGACATATTATAACAAGAAATCTTGCACAAACATGAAAGGATAAGGGAAGAAAGGATAGAGAGTTATTTCTTTGCATCACCATACATCACTTTTACACTTAGATAATTTTTTAAGAATTGAAAATTATATTTGCATTAATGTTCAAAGGTAAACTATGACATCATTCCATTAGGGATTCACCATACATGGAATGGAATTGGATCTTTATAAAATCCAAAATGGTAGCTAATTATAGCATTTGAGAGAGAAGTAAGAAAAGAGAAGTCCAAAAGGGGAATTAAATGAGTTTAACTTCATTTGAACCATAGTTGCAACTACTTCTACAAATTATGCTCATCCAAGCTTTTTGATTGATCTAGGTCACTTTAGTCCATTGCATAGTTACATTATTCCTTCACTAATGCTTATTTATGGTTGCAATGGTGTGATAAAATTATTTCAAGATAAGTTCCAACATCAATGCAGTTACCATAATCATATCAATATGTTAGCATTTTGTTTGGCATAAACTACTCTTTACTAGTTTGTCATGGCATACAAGAGTGGAGAGAAGGGTCACTTTCATACAACTAGCTCTGGATATGAAGCCTTGAAGTTTACATGTCTACCTTGGTGGCATCATTTAAAATGTTGGCTCTAGTTTAATATAGACCATACTCAAACTTAGTTCCATCCTTTTACTTGCTTTGATTGAATGTTGCTCCATTGAATTTTGATGAGAAAGATCTTGGGCTCAAAAATCCTACTCATTGGTTGTCAAAAACTGACTCAAACCATTAAAATTTTAACTCATCTTGCTTTGTTAATCTACCTAATGTGAATAAATGCAATCCATTGGATCTACGTGGACCCACTGGCCTAAGCTCATTTTCATACCATTGGTTCTAGATTTTTCTCTTGAGATCATGCCACTTGTCACTTACATGTTCAGCCTGGGGATCCTTTGTAGTATTTAAACTCAAATAGTCATTTCTTATGGCTTAAACTTGATCTTCACATACCCATCATTTGATTTCCATGCGACCATCACTAATGTGTGCATAATTGTCACTAAAACTTGATCTTCACATACCCATCATTTGATGTCCATGCGACCATCACTAATGTGTGCATAATTGTCACTAAATATTTGAACCCCAATGGTTACTTCCTATAGATTTATCTTGACATCTGCATGTCCATCTCCATCTACTAGATTAAATTTATCAAAATAATTTATCCAAAAGAATTCATCTACGACCTTTTTTTGTATCATAACCATTTATATCAGGCATTTTATCCCTATTTAAATTCCTTAGGATTTTATACCAAGATAATTTCCCCAAAATAAATATTTCTTTGGATCTTTGTTATCAAATAATTTGATTGAACTAAATTTCCTTCAGGACTTTTGTTGTGGCTGACAAGGACCTTTTTCCTCAGACATTTTCTCTAAAATAAATGTCTTCAAAAAGATTGTCTTGGATATTTTATCTAAAAATAAAATGTCCTTGGGGAAATTGTTTCAGATAATTTTCCTGAAAGATTTGTATCCTTAGTCTTTTGCCTTCAAGATAATTTTCCTGAAATAATTCTTCCTTGTATTTTTGTCAAAACTTTTGTTGTGAACATTTTGTTTGAAGGAAACATGCCTTTAACATTTTTCTCAAACACTTTCCTTGAATAATTAGTACTTGGATCTTTTGGAAAGACATTTCCTTCAAGATTTTTATAAATAAATGAAACCTAAATACCCAAGAACAATTCTAGCACTTATCCAAAAGTTGAAATATTTCCTAAGTGTAAACTAGGTTTTTTTGGACTTATTCTTTGCAACTATTCAGACAACATGAAACTTTTCCACTTGCATATATGACCCTAAAATGACCCCTAAGACACCAAATGACATCAAATGAGCTAAAACATACCCTATGACATTATAAAAAAACCCCTATACAAGATTTGGACTACAAGGTGTTGACCCATTTTGGCTTGAGGTAAAAATGGTCAACATATTTGGTAATTTCCCAATGGTGGCATGCTTGCTATACCATGAAAAGTTGCCTAATATTGTCTATTGGGTTATGGAATCACATGTAAAATAGGTTTGACACATAAATTTTTATGAACAACACAAAAACACAAGGAAAGACAAAGAAGAAGCAACACACGCGATAAGAAACCTAAGAAAAAACACACGTGTGATTCATGAGCACTTAGGGAACACAACACACACAACTAAAAAAATTGACTCAAGCAAAAACTAACCTGAGATGAAAAATTCCTCCAAGATCAAAGGGGAAGTTTGAAACCTCTCTTACTTCATGACCTATAGGAATGAATGAGGTATGTAGCCTTTTAATCCTTGGAATTGATGCCTCCATCTTTTTCAAGGTGTTTTACAACTTCATTGGCATGGAGTTCAATGAGAACCAAGAGATATAAATAGGTTAGCTATGGAAATGAACTCTTCTTGCAACCCAATAGCTTCAACTTTCTCATATGGATCCTCGTCTATGACCTCCAATGGTGGTTGAATAAGGCTTTCCTTTTTGGTTTCCATAGTGTCCTCAATAAGATTGGTTTTCTCTTCAACTGCAGGTTTTTCAAGCTCATCAAGGAAATTTGAATAGTCCACCCAATCTTATTCATTGTCCTCCATGGAAAACTCTTTGTCCACCTTCTCATGTACTTAGACCTTAATATATAAGTCTAAAAATATGACAATCCTCTTAGCCTTGGTTTCCTCCTTGATAGATTGTACTTGATGTTTGGAAGCATCAAGCTCTTCTTCTTCATAATCCAATACCTTTGGATATGGCTCAATATCAGATGGGTCTCTTGACTATTCTTGAGGTGAAATAAATTCTACCTTTCCCTCAATTTTCATGTCCACAATATTTTGGATAATAGCATCATCAAATTTCTTTATGACAACAAATTCTTGATCAGTAGAATGACCTTCAAATTTATGATTGATGGAATACTTGTCAACCTGATCCTTAGTATTGTTAGAAACCTTGTCATTATACATAGAATCTTTTGGAGAAAAAAGAAACTTACCCAACTTGTCAAACTCTTTGCATATGGCATTGGGATTTTTCCATAGTTCCTCTTCATTCACAACATAAGAACTTTATACATTCTTATTAAGATAATCATCAATGTGCTTACTAGAGGAATTATCCAAATCATATGTATACTTCTTGGGAGGAAGACTAACCTTATCAAGCTAATCAAACTCATAGCATATGAAATCAGACTTTTTCCATAAGTCATTTTCATCCACCTCATGAGTGTCATCTTCAAGATCCATTTCATCTATCTTGGTCTCATTAGACTCTCTTAGGAATATAATTCTTGAGGAGTGACTTGACCTTCTTCCTTGATAGTACACTCCACTTCATGCTTGAGATGGTCATCCACAACTTCATGATTAGACATGGAGTCTTCTTCAAATGCCTCTTTCTTAAAATCTTGGACACATTCCTCATGGACAGCTACAAAAGAGTCTTCAATATGGTTATTTTCATCTAAGAATGTAGGATTACACTTTTGGTCACCAAGGGGAGTCCCTATCATGATTGCCTCCTCATAGTCACTCATGATATCCTCTTGGTCGGCCTTGGATTGGATTTAATCCTCTTCAATTACTTCTCTCAAGATGGGTTCTTCCTCAAGAAGGGGTGAGATGGAAGGATGATCGATAGGCTCATGCAAAAGAGATGGAGTATGAGGTGAAGGATGAGATGTGATGGGGTTCTAATGAATTAGAGATGGAGTGTGAGGTGAAGAATAAGGCTTATGAGTGGATTTAGGAAAGAGAAAAACACTAGTAAGCTCATAGAGAAGTGACTTCTTGGGTTAATTACAAGGACAAACATCTACATAAGAAGGAGTTATATCTTACCAATGGTCTCCTTGAGTTTCTTCAACAATAACATGTTCATATTCAAGCTCTTTATCCTCCCACATACTTAACCTATCTATTGAGAATTGAAGGCACTTATTTTCCAATTCCATTTATTCTTTGGTCTCCCATTGAATTTCATCTTTGACCACCTCCCATGCACTCATTCATCTTTGGATAGTTTTTTTTAGCCACTCCATGATATGATTAGGAAACACATCAAACTCATCATCCCAGGTTCCCATATTGTCTTCACTATCTATCAACTCTAGTATGGATGCCAATAAAGATTGGACATGAGGTGGGGCTAATGGAGGAGGAGGAGAGTAATAATGGGGATCAAGATCAACCTTGTCTTGTTTTATTCTAGCCTACAAGAATCCACATTTTTCCTTGTAATATCTTTGTGTACAATCCATGGAATCATCTAATTCTTCATGGTAAGACTCATAGGAGTACTCTTGAGGTTCATAAGCATCATGGTATAGTTGATAGGGCTCATATTAGGACTGATAGGGAGGAATTTATTGATAAGTATCTTGGTAGCCTTCCTCATAAGGATATATGATAACATGGTGTCTATATTGGGGGGGGGGAATGGAGGATTATAGGGGTGCCATAGCTCATAGGGTTGATAGGGAGGTCTATGGTATGAGTACTTACCATAGCTATTCATGTCAACCTCATGTATCAAAAGAGATGTAAAAAATGATCAAAACTTCAACTAAAGATACGTGGACTACTTATAACTAGAAGTTATCATTTGGAGTTACCATTGGTGCTAGGTTGTTTGCTTCTAAAAGCTGATAGAGGAAAGACACCAATAATATTTCCACTATCTTGGACCTGGTCCCATTGGGCATGCCAAAAAATTTGTCACCAAATCTCACACCCTAGAAGAGGATGTTCAAGCCTCTTCCAAATTTGGGAAATATGGGAACACTTCCAAGTATATGGGTGTACCTTTAATGGAAGTGAGCCTCTAGATTTAAGGGCTAAATCCTTGAATGTATCTTGAAATTCTCACACCTACTTAATGAGTTACTTATAGATAAAAGAGTTATAAGTTTCATGAAATGAACCTAATCTAAGGAGGTGATACACCAATATGTCTTCCATGTGACCATCATACTTTCCTGCACTATGAAACAAGGCACACAAACTAACTTCCAAGTCTTATATGTTCTAACATGAGTATTTCAATATGGAGGTGAGATGCATGACAACTATCCAAAGTAATTGAACCATAGGCAAGTTGCAAACACTAAGGTTGATTTTACACTTAAAAAGGTAGGCTCATACACTTGACAAAACTTCATATGACCTATTAGAATAGGAAATCTTGAACAAACATGAAAGGATAAGGGAAGAAAGGATATAGAGTTATCAATTTGCATCACCATACATAACTTGCACACTTAGAGAATTATTTAAGAACTAAAAATATATTTACATTAATGTTCAAAGGCAAAATATGACATCATTCCAGCAAGGCTTCACCATACATGGAGTGGAATTGGATCTTTACAAAGGCCAAAATAGTAGCTACTTATAGCATTTGAGAGAGAATCATGAAAAGAGAAGTCCAAAAGGGGAATCAAATGAGTTTAAATTCATTTGAACCATAATTACAACTTATTCTACAAATTATGCTCATTCAAGCTTCCTAATTGATCCATGTCATTTCAATCTATTGCATAGTTACATTATTCCTTCACTAATGCTTCTTTATGGTTACAATGATGTGATCAAGCTATTTTGAGGTAAGTTTTGGCATCAATGTAGTTATCATAATTAGATCAATCTATTAGGGTTTTGTCATGACACAAACTACTCTTTACTAGTTTGTCATGGCATACAAGAGCAGAGAGAAGGGTTACTTTCATGCAACTAGATCTAGTGATGAAACCATTGAAGTTTACATGTCTACCTTGGTGGCATCCTTGGAAACATTGGATTTGGTCTAAGTTGGACCATGCTC
This sequence comes from Torreya grandis, assembly GCA_037957365.1. Taxonomy (NCBI): domain Eukaryota; kingdom Viridiplantae; phylum Streptophyta; class Pinopsida; order Cupressales; family Taxaceae; genus Torreya; species Torreya grandis. The sequence continues at coordinate 100,934 of JARHVA010002663.1, read as the reverse complement.
AAACCTAGCTCCATGTATTTTCTTGTTTTGATCAAAAGTTGCTCCATCACCTTTTGATGAGAAAGCTCTTAGGCTCAAAAATCCTACTAATTGGTTGTCAAAAACTAACTCGTATCATTGACCTTTTGACTCATCTTAATCTGTTGATCTACCTGATGCAAATGAACATATTAGATCTACCTAGACCCATTGGCTTGATCTCATTCATGCACCATTGGATGTAGATTCTACTCTTAGATCATGCCACTTTTCACTTGTGCATTTAACCTAGGGATCCTTTATAATATTTGAACTCAAATGGTCATTTACTATAGCTTAATCTTGACATTTTCACACCTATCATTTGACATCTACATGTACATCATTAATGTGTGCACAACCATCATTAAATATTTGAAACCCAATGGCTACTTATCATGGCTTTAGCTTGATGTCTGCACACTTGTCTCTATCTACTAGATCATCTTTGCTAAAACAATTTATTTAAAAAATTCATTTGTGAGATTTTTTTGTATTGGAACCATCTATATCAGACATTTTGTCCCTATCTAACTTCCTTGGGATTTTCTATCGAGATACTTTCCTCGAAAGAAATATGTATTTAGCTCTTTATTATTAGATAATTTTCTTGAATTGAGTTTTTTTTAGGACTTTTGTTGCCACTGATTTACCTAAAAGAAAGGGTCTTTAGGAATTTTTACAAGGACCTTTTACCTTAGACATTTTCTCCAAAATAAATGTCTTCAAAAAGATTGTCTCAAACATTTTGTTTGAAATAAAATATCCTGAGGGAAATTATCTCAGATAATTTTCCTAAAAGATTTGTGTCCTTAGTATTTTGCCTTCAGGATAATTTCCCTGAAAGAATTATGCCTTGTACTTTTGTAAAAAATTTTGTTATAGAATTTTTTTTTGAAGGAAATATGCCTTTAACATTTTACCTAAACACTTTCCCCAAATAATTAGTCTTTAGAATTTTTGCAAAGGCATTTCCTTTGGGCTTTTTACAAAGTCACAAAACTTGAATACCTGAGAACAATTCTAACACTTATCCAAAACTAGAAATATTTCTTAAGTGTAAACTAGGCATTTTTGGACTTGTTCTTTGTAACTACTCAGACACCATGAAACTCTACCACTTGCATATATGACCCTAAAATGACCCCTAAGACACAAAATGACATCAAATGAGCTACAACATACCTATGACATTATAAAAAATCCCCTATACAAGATTTAGATTATAGGGGGTTGACCCATTTTGGCCTGAGGTAAAAATGGTCAATTATACAATGAGACCTAAATCTATGTTGGTTATAATACATGGCTTGGTATTTTGACTTACCACCTCACTTCATGATCCCATAAAAATAAGGGTGTCAAGTGATTAGCCTTTAAGCTACCAACCAATTATTTATACTTGGACATAACACTGAGTTGGCTTTCCCCTTGGTGATGAAATCCAAGTGGGTTTACCTAGGTAAGATTTGTGTGATTGATTATTTTAATATTATTATGGTTTAGTACTATGTGAAAAAGGAATGCGACTAAAATGGTAAACTAATTCTCCTAATTACATTAGGTGCACTACTTAAACAAGCAAATTGGTAAATACAAATTCTTTCAAAAACAAAGTTATATATATATATATATATATATATATATATATAGATTTTCATGCTTTAATGAAAACAAAAAAAAGTTTTTACTAAAACATGATGCAAAACAAAGAACTAAAATGAGAAAACAATAAAAATGAAGCCCAAAAAGGGTCCCATCAGTTGTGCTAGAATGTTTAAGTAGTTTTTAATTCACTCCTTTATAAAATAAACTACTAAAAACTCAAAATATAGGGTTTTAAGGGTCATGTGTGATATGGAATATTGTGCACCGTTGATCCAATGAATGTGGGAGATTCTTTTTGGCTAGGAAGGACTACCTGCACATATGAGAAAACTTGGAAAAAATTTGATTAATAAGATATGTTAGTGGGTTGCCTAGCGCTAGATCATTCCTAGGAAGTAATGAACTTCCTAACAAGGATGTCAACCCACTTTATGAAGCAATTAAGCATATAAAAATATTAAAATAAATTAAAAGATGCATACAATGATATAGATATGAAATTGAAGTATTTTTGGATTAATCTACATTCATTTCATTGAGATTAGTGAAGTGATCATGCCAATAGGCTTCAACAGAATATTCATCTTTTTGTATGATTTCTAATTGGTCAAAAATAACCTCTATAATAGGGGAAAACACAATGGCATAGATCCCTAAATAAAAAATAATATCACTTTGATCGATGAATAAAGGTTGAGGGATAACTGGTAAATCACAAATGGTAATAACTTCATGTGATACTATGGGCAGTGTCATCTACAAGTGAAACCCATGTTTTAGGAAATAAATAATTAGGATTAATTATGAGGTGCTTATAAAAATAGGTTTTGGTTTCAAAATAGAGAAGATTTAGATAGGGATCAATGCCGATACTATAATATCGATGTTTATTCTAAGAATCAATGTTGATTTTGATAGTAAAGACAATACTTTAAAAATAAGAGGCTAAGGGTTGGTTCAATGAGAGCTAGGATAGTCTAGAATAGTATAGGATAGTCTAAGATAGTCTAGGGATTATAAATATTCTTAACATAAGCATAAAATATAATAAATAAAGATAAAATTGATTTAAATAATGAAATATACTTACTTTAATAGTGTTTCAAGTCTGTGATAATTGTGAGGTTGATAAGCTAACTTCTAGTCTTTAGACAGATGTTCAGGTGATAATAAGACAATGTGGATTTTCAAATAAGGGGTGATTATTCATTTTCTATTCATCTCATAGGAATTCATTTGAAATTTAGGAGTAAAATCATATTCCTTTTCTCAAGAAAGGTCTATGAATAAATCTACATCGATTTTACCGAATCAACATCAATCGCAAGGATTGATACCAATTCTAGCCTATTTTTACCAAAATTTGTTCTAATTATTCCAATCATGAATTAAAATCAGCTCTAAGATATTAAATATATTTTGGGTTATGAGGGAGGTTGTTATGGAGTTTAAACCATTTGTATTTTGTTGATTTTTGGTAGATTTGGTTATATTTAATTATTAGTAATTAGTTAAAATTAATTACATGGGTGAAACTAATTATGTGGAGTAAAATGGTAATTAATAAAAATAATTACATGGGGTGAATTGGGGATTTAATGATAAATGGGGCATAAAACTTACGTTAACATAAATATTATTGTGCAAAATCCTAATGCCTACACTAGGTGACTTTTTGCTCAATATAGTCTCTCAAATGCACACCTATAGTCTTGCAAAGGTTAAGAAGGTCAAATTTATCATGTAAGAAGTCATATGAGCAGATTCATGAGAATAAATTCCATTAGGGGGTGATAATAAGGTTTTTATACTTCAAAATTTTGGAATTGGTTGATCAATCAAGGCTCTATACTCTATGAACAATCATTAGGAGTGTAGAGACCTAAAAACTGCCAATACACCCTAGAAGGAGCTCAATGACTAAATATGGTTATCTAATGAACTCCAATACATATTAATGATATTGGAAACACCTAAATGAGATTTTTAGGTCTTAGGATAATTTTTTGGAGTGATAAGTTAGCATGTGTGGAGTAAAAACACAATAAAGTGGTCTATAAAATGCCTTTTTAGGCCTAATTTCATAGTTTTAGTTGTGTAAAAGCTTTTTTACCAGTTAGAGAGGCCTTACAAGCTAGGAAAAGGTCTAATTCCATCAACAAAGACATTTTATATACTTTAAAGGTACCAAAATAAGGTTTCAATCAAGCAATAGGTTTAGGTGAAGATTTTTACTTATTTCTATGCAAGAATGAGGTTGTAGACCTTCTCAAGGTCTTAAATGAAATCAATAAACTTGAGAATATCTATGAAAGCATATAATTACACCCTTGTAAGGTTATATAGGTTATTCACAAGTTCATTTCAATTACTACATGTAGTGTTGGAGGGTTGGTTGTACAAGTAGTCTAATAGCTCAAAAGTGATGAGAGCTCTTCAAGATAAATTACAGGTCTCTTTCAGCTTGTCAAGTGTGTCTCAAGTTGAACACATTTTTGAAGACTCCTAAGGGGATATAGAATATCTAAAACATCAATATATAGGTCCTAAACCATGAAAAATATCCCTATATAGTTCTCAAGCCAACATGGAGCTTCTATTGTAAGATTTTCTACAACCCCCTCTAAACTTCTTGTCAAGTAAGATGTGAAGACTCATTGTAGGATATCCATGAGTTTGGATAGAAGTTGAATGATATTATACAAGACCTACATAGAGTGGACAAGTTATTGTGGTAGATTTAAATCACAAGTCCAAACCTTGCATGAAAGAGGTTTGTCTTCATCACCTTGCATGAGAGAAGTTGTAGTTGTAGGATATAATGGCAGAGAGCATAGTATGAAGAAGCCTCAGTCCTAAGTTTCAATCTCACCAAGATTGGATAACCTTTGAGGATCCAAGAATGACATAGGAAGTTTCCAAGGAGGTCAAGAATTCCATGTGTTAAGAAAGCAACTTGTAACTTCCATTCAATAAGTGGACTTGTAACTCTAAGAGAAGAGATGAATTTCAAGAGGAATAAAATCAGCTATGATGATATTCTACACCACCCATCAGGGACAACTATATCAACATTTCACCTAGTACATTGAGAAACAGCACGATAATAACTTATTTTCATGCTTAGTAGAAAAATACTTCTATTTTGTATCAAAAATAGGACTATGGTAGCATTCATGAGCTTCCTACACATCCACCTTCTCTCTTTCTCTCTAATTTATCCTATAAATTGGCCTATAATGGATTGTAAATGGATCCTACACATGAGTATGGTGAAGCCTTGCTCCTTTTGCATGCCTTTGAATCAATGAAGACTGAATTTTTATTTCTTATACTTCTGTGTTTAGTGTAAACTCATGGATGATTTATCTAATCAAGTGATGATTTATGTTTCCTTGATTTTTTGTCTCACTCTTCTTACCTCTATGAAATTGGTGTATCTTCTACAGGTTTTATTTAGTGTTATATTAGTTTTCTTGCATTGAATAAAAGTGTAAACCAAACTAGCCCTTCTAATCTTGCTTGAATCCTTAACCTCTCTAAAAATTACTTATGTAATAGGACCAAATAAGGGGTTGTGTGACTATAGTTTAGTCTCATGGTCCATTTTTCACTCTCAAATGAGTGGATAAGACTAAGAAATTTGGTGCATCACCACTTTTGCTTCCATGTTAGCTTTCTCTTTTTTTTCCCTTGCTATTGAGTATGTGTAGTGTTAATCTTAGGCGTAGCATCAAAGGAGACAACCCTCTTTGTAGGTTCTCTCTAGTCATAGGTCACACACAACCTCAAAGATTTCTCATTGTGTCAATTGGAAGAGGATACCTAAAACACATCCTTAAAGGGTGAAACTCAAAGTGATAACATGAACCATTCATTCTAGATGAAGAAGAATAATAAAAGTTACTACCTTATATAGAAGAATTAGTTATGGATGCATAAATAGAGTTTGAAGATGATATAGTATTTTAATATAAATTTAGAGAGGCACACATGTAATCACTAGAGTCTTCACATATTATAATCAAGAGGAAGACGTAAAGGCAATCCAAGTGGTACTCCAAGGAGAAGGTGGAATAGTTGTTTCCACATCTCTTCCCCCACCAAGAAAGATTTTTTGGGATCAAAATACTCTAAATAAGAGAGGTATGACCTATAAGTATCCCAAAAATAATCCATTATTTAATAAATAAACATTATACCCAATATCATCATCATCAAAGCCTCAATGAATGAGTTTTAGTAGTGGTGGTAAAACTTTCTCTTCATGCAAGTGATGATTGCATAGCTGATAGTTCTGATAGGTGACAATTTTGAAACTACCACCTACTTTAACTAATAGTTTAAACCATAGTAATTATTTGGGTCCTTTATAAATAAATAAAAAGTGTCTCTTTGAATTCTTAGATGGTTTGAGAGCCTTTAGTGCACACAAGGAAATCTAAATGGTTTATAAAAATGATGACATAGATGTAGGAAGACATTGGTGAACAAAATATGTTCCTATACATTTTTAGGAAGGATTTGAGTGAAGGAAACATTGAGAAAAACTTCATGATCATGATAGTTGTATGTTTTACTTATTTCTATCTCATTGTAATCCATATTTGGCCAATGCAAGAAAGGAAGTAGGGATTTTTACTCTTCCAACTCATTTTTTCTCTACACATTATGGGGTTTTCTTAAACTTTATCATGTTCTTTATATCCATGATTTTGACTATTTTAGCATTCAAAATTTGTTCTCAAGAGTTATATCCTACAAAATAACATACACATATTATTTATATATTATTGTATACATAAAAGTTGTCATTTTGGAGTCAATTAAAATAAGAACAATAATTTTGTGATTCTATAAATTTTAGTAAGTTGGTAGCTTGAGGGTTTATAGATCATAAGTAACCTATACTTGATAATACTCCCATAAATCCTTTGAATGTTTATAATCCACCTATTTAAGGCTCTACTTATAAATTGGGTGGTGAGGCTAGTGCTCATCATCCTTCTATGCCTACATTTAATATCATTCCTACTAAGGATATTATTACTATTTCATTACAACCTAATGCTTTTTTGATACCTCATACTTCTAATCCAATAACTAATTCACCATAACCACTTTCTACTCATGTTATATTTATTAGTCTTAGATAAAATCATGCTACCAATCATGACTCTTCCTACCAATGCTAATTATATGAAGGCATCTATTCCTACATATGGGAATACAAATGTTGATCATGATTCAACATCTACATCTATTAGTGCATCTCCAAATCCATTAATTCAAAAAAACCTTCATGTTATGCAATTACAACTTAGGTAACTATCTCAACCATCTCAAAATTCTACTCATGTGGTTGCATATAACAATTTATTACATAACCCATTGGATCATGAAGTACTTATTCACCATTACCTCTTGCATTTTTAATTCTTAAGTTTGAATTATATAGTGGATCCTGTTTTGCTTCATGCTTTGGTTTTGTGTATGAGGATTTACTTATGACCGATATTTTTCCTATAAGTCTTAAGAATTATACCTTGGATTGGTTATAAACCCTACATGTGGGCCCTATTCAAAAATTTAATGTTTTATGAAATATATTCATAGCTTATGTTTCTATAAATATTAGTCAAAAGGTTATATTATATTGAATTTCCCAACTCAAATAAAGACCTAGTGAGAATGTTGTTGACTATGTGATTATATTCAAGACTATGTTTACAAAATTATCATGTCAAATACCTAATAACAAGATTCAAATTATTTTATTTAATAGTTTGCTAAAGCCACTAAAATAAAAATTTAATTTAAATACTTACCATTTTTTTAATGAACTTTTCATCATGCTTCGTAACTTTGAGATCAAAAATTTAGAGGACAATGTGCTTAAGTATACATCTACCAATTCTACCTATACAACCTCAAAATATTAAGGAAAATAAACATTGAAAGTTAAGACTAATGACACATGAAAATTTCAAGCTAAGAATGAGACAAAAGCCATAAGATTAATTTCACAACCTCCTCATAGGATTATCCTTCAATCTTCTAGGAACATTTGATAGTTTAAAAGATTACCTAAGCCCCTAATAAAGTCCTTAAACTTTACATGAGTGAAATTTTTTTACTATACCTTAGCCATATCAATTGGATACTTATTTACCTATGCCTAATGTATATGATTCCAATAAATATTTGATTACCATAGAGTCTATATACACTCTACCAATCAATGCTTCAAATTATGATACAAGATTTAAGATCTCATTGATAGTAAAACTATTCAAATTGATGGCCATAATTATACATTGAATGAATATTTCACAATGCCTAATTAACACTTGAAAATATTAAATAATACTTTTCCAAATCATAATACTAATAATCAAGATGATGTTTACATGACTACATCTATACATGACTCCATATTTCACATGAGCATTAAATTTATAAATTTATTGGTATAGTTTTGATTTTTCAAAATCAAACACATTTTATTAGATTATATGATAAAAATATTAAAAAATATGATTCAAACAATGATCCTCTATACATACATAGTTTTTTGGATTCACATCCTTCTATCATGCATGGCATTATGTTTGACAATGGTTCAAGACAAAATATAATTATAATGTCATCTTTAGCTAGTTGAAGATACACACAATGAGTATTAATTATTAAAAATATGAATCATATGATTTATAATGGTGTTACATGCACACCTATTGGTGGTATTACATTACTAGTTATAGTTGGTCTTAAGACTCTATCAGTGTGGTTCTATGTAGTGTTATATAATGGTACTCACAATATATTACTTAGTCACCCATTCCTAAATTAAATGAGATAAATACCATCCACACTACATCATTACCTTAGAACTCCCTCCTTGGCCAAAATGGAAAGAAACCTAAAAAACCATAGGTTAATGACTTACCTCCTTGATTGATAATACACAAATTATAAGAAATAAACTTAGCATAATAGTTGGTGTATGTATATTATTATATATTGAAAATGATTTAAGTGAAGTGTTTTATCATAGGATATTTTTTCTGTCAGTGAATAAGTAGAGACCATAAATATAGTTACATAAGTTATGTGTAAAAAATAATGTTGAATTGTGAATACACACGGTCAAGTGTGTGCATTCAAATATAAAGTAAAACACTATATGAAGGTTACAAAAACTTGCGATAAAATTTGGTTTATTTTATAATTCAAAATCATTATAATAAATATATTTTATGTTATAATTCAAGTAGATTATTATGCTCGATTTTTGACCTGAAAGGATTTTTCCAAGTGAAAATACTTAGTGTTTGTGTGTGCTTTTCACTCTCTATGCTTGTGTTAGATTCACATTAGCAAAACTATCTTATGTGTTTATTTATCATGCTAGAAGCTAATTCCCAAAAAATGGTATAAGAGCTTGGTTGTAACATTTATAGATATTAGATTAGCTTGTGATATATATATATATATATATATATATATATATATTCCTTTTATTTGGAGTTTTGTGGGAGAATATTGTTCAAACAAGATGTCTAGAATAAAAAAATTCAATGGTAAAAACATATAATTTTGGAAGCTATAGATAGAATATCTATTAGTGGAAAGAGATTAGTAGATCCCACCAAAATTTTGTTCTGAATACCTATTATTAGTGAATAATATTGATGAATTCAATATTGTAATGGAAACTCTCATTTTCACATAGATAAAGTCTTGGAAGAAGACTAGGAAGGAGAAGATGGAGTCTCTTGGTAAGAACAAGGCTTGAGATCTGGTGAAACTACCTCCTAGATGAAAAATTATAGGTTGCAAGTGGGATTTTAAAATTAAGTAGAATTCACATGGAAATATGGAGAAGTATAAGTATCACTAAGTGGTGAAAGTATTATCTTAGATTGAGGGAATTAAATTTGGTGAGACATTTTATCTAGTTGAAAAATTAAATTCAATTAGGTTTATTTTAGCAATTTTTGTTGCATTCAATCTTGAGATAGAGAAAATGGATATGAAGATAATGCTCATACATAGAGAGATTGAATAATAAATATACATGTCATATCTTTAATAATTCAAGGTGAAGGGAAGAGGGGACTTGGTCTACAGACTAAATAATTCCTTGTATAGCTTGAAACAATCACCTAGAATGTGAAATCATAAGTTTAACAACTATGTGGTTGGATTTGGGCATGTGCTCAACAATGTTTGTCATTTTTATACTATAAGGAGTAGGGTGATCATTTTGTCATCATCATATTCTATGTGGATGACATGTTGTTGACCTTAAATCACTTGAACATGATCAATTAGGTGAAGTCTCAATTATATGTGCAATTTGATATGAAAGATCTGGGTACTACAATATTCATCTTAGGCATTAAGATCAATTAGGATTGTGTGAATATGAAACTCTTGATATACCAAAAAAAAAAATTGAGAAGGTATTTTAAGGTCTAGGATGTAGGAAATCAAACCAGTGTGTACCACTTTCCTTGTTCATCATATTATAAAAATTTCACAATGTCTAAAAACTTAGGAGAAGTTTGAGGTCATGATTCACATTTGTATGGGAGTGAGGGTTTTAATATTGATGTGTGTGTGTGTGTGTGTGTGTGTGTGTGTGTGTGTGTGTGGTGTGTGTGTGTGTGTGTGTGTGTGTGTGTGGTGTGTGTGTGTTATTGTACATATACATACATATGCACACACAAGATGTGGTAAATATGACCATACTATCCTATCATTTTATCATCCAACTTATGGCTCCACCATAAAAATTGAAGACATATGCACTGGTAGACCTATGAAAATCAAGATCACCATCCCAATTAGAATCCATAAATCCTTATCAATTTAAATTATTTATTCCATTAGATATACCTTGAGAGTAAATATCATGATCATATATTCCTCTTAGATATCTAAAATTCTTATTCAACAATGCCCAATACTCCTTACACATATTGGACATGAATTTTCTTATTACTCCCACTCCTTGTGTGATTCTAGGTCTTGTGTGTGTGTTTTAATGTACATATACATACATATGCACACACAATTTTTTTTTAAACTGATGCATTGTAGAATATGTAGGGAGGATTGAAGGCAAGGTCAACTATCCCATAACCCCCTGTCAAGCTACAACTATGGTGAGAGGGGGATACCTATTGTTATAAAATATTAAAAGGGGAAGGGGTGGGATATATAGGTCCAACCCCTCCAATATATTCAAAGGAAAGGAATGGGGATAGATTCAACTAGCAAATTCCCCTGAATCCCTTCATTATTATTTTATTATAAATGAATTTCTTTATTTAGGCTTACAAAATATTTAAACTTTTATTTTGATAAATGATTTATTTTTCACATACATATTAATTTATTTAATGATATATATATATATATATATATATATAATTGTACACACACACACACAATTTACACATTTTGATTTGTAATGAATATGTAAATTTTAAATAATCATTTTCACTTTCATGTCTTATTTTAAAATCAATACACATTTTAAATATATAATAACATATTTATATTTGTTTAATTAAAATGTTATAACACTAACACACACACTTTTTACTTGATATATGCATCCTTGAATTTAAGATACAGGTTTAAAAAAATATTTTTTATATACTTATATTCACTTTGAGCAATGTAATATACATGAATAATGTATACAATATTAAATGAAAAATAATTACATTTCTTTAGCAACATATGGAATCTCCAATAAATAATTTTTTATATTAAATTTTAACATTCATTACTCCAGAGAGAGAGAGAGAGAGAGAGAGAGAGAGAGAGAGAGAGAGAGAGAGAGATCCCTTGTGTGCCATATTGAACCAACAGAGTAGTGTGTTGAAACTCAAACATAAGTGAGGCCAAAAGAGTCTCGTGCAACAAATTGGGTCTGTCTGATGTCTTCCACATGCCTCCTACAAGTATAGTAACGTGATAAAGTAAATATCAGGTGTGATCATACCAGCGTTAGTGCACTGGATCCCATCAAAACTCTGTAGTTAAGCATGCTTGGGCTGGGGTAGTACTGGGATGGGTGACCTCTCGGGATGTCCCAGTGTTGCACCCTTTTTCCCTATTTTATCAAGACATTGGACAGTCTATGTTCCCCTCACACATACTCCGATGATGTGGATGTGTGTTGCGCGTGCTACACTATGTGACATGATTTGTGCTCCATAAGCTGGGCTTTGCAAGAGGCGTTGCATGGGTCAAGCTTTGCCAGATGCAAAGCATGAGCTGAGATTCATGAGGTGCATTGCGCTCTCAGTGTTGCACCCTTTTTTCCCCATTTTTTCAAGACATTGGGTGGTATGTGTTCCCATCACACATACTCTGATGTGTGGATGTGTGTTGTATGTACTTCACTACATGAGATGATTTGTGCTACATAAGCTGGGCTTCACAAGAGGCATTACATGGGTAGAGCTTCGCCAGATGCAATGTACGAGCTAAGATTCATGAGGTGCACTGTGTGAGATTAAGTGTGTTATGCGAGATGAGCTTCGCTATATGAACTACATCGTATCGAGCTATATTAGACGATCGATGCTATCAGGGTTGGTACAATTGAGATCAAGCTGCATTATGCGAGTTGCACTTTATGAGATGGGTGCACTATGGGAGATGAGTTACATGGTGACCCAGAGTTGAATTGGGAAGAACTCCCCAAGTTGCATTGTGAGCAACTCCACGAGTTTCATCGTGAGCTCAAGTTACATTGTGAACCTGAGTTGCATCATGAATCTAAATTGCATTGGGAACAATTCCTTGAGTTGCATTGGGAATAACTCCCTGAGTTGCATTATAGCCCTGAGTTGCCTTATGAATCTATTTTGCATTGGGATCAACTCCTTGAGTTGCATTATGAGTTCAAAACTAGAGTTGCATCATAAATGGCAGTTATATTGGGAGCAACTCCTCGAGTAGAGTTGTGAGGCTACACTACATGAGACCCTAAGTTGCATTGTGAATCTAATTTGCATTGGGGTCAACTTCTCGACTTGCATTGTGACCCCATGTTGCATTGTGAATCTAATTTGCATTGGGATTAACTTCTCGACTTGCATTATGACCCTAGGTTGCATTGGGAACAACTCCTTGAGCTACACTATGACCCCGAGTTGCATTAGGAACAACTCCCCAAATTGCATTATGAGCTCAAGTTGCATAGGGAGCCTGAGTTATAGTGGAAGCCTTAGTTGTATTGTGACCTTGAGTTGCATCGTGAATCTGATTTACATTGGAAGCAATTCCTTGAGTGGCAAAAATTCCCTGAGTAGCATTGTGAGCTTGAGTTACATCGTGAATCTGCATTGCATTAGGATCACCTCCTTGAGCTATATTGCAAGCATAAGTTACTTCATGAATTTGAGTTGTATTGGGATCAAATCCCTAAGTTGCATTGGGAATAACTCCCCAAGTGGCATTGGGAGCAACTCCTTGAGTAGAGTTGGGAGCCTACACTACATTGAGACCCCAAGTTGCATTATGAATCCGATTTGCATTGGGGTCAACTTCTTGACTTACATTATGACCCTGGGTTGCATTGGGAGCAACTCCCCAAGTTGCACTATGACCTCGAGTTACATTGGGAACAACTCCCCAAGTTGCATTGCAAGCCTGAGTTATATTGGAAGCCTTAGTCAGTCGACATAACCTGGGTCAATATGTACTGCATGAGTTGTGTTGCATTAGCTATGCTATGTGAGTTACACTTCATGGCATGAGTTGCAATTAAGTGAGATGGGTTGCATTGCACAAGATGAGTTGAGCTATGTGAGACAATATGTAATACCCAAATTGCATCACATGAGCTATGCTCTGAAAGATGAGCTTCACAAGATGTGCTATACGAGTTGCATCACATGAGATAAGTGAGCTCAAATGAGTCTCATGGAACAAATTAGGTCTATCTGATTTCTTCCACATGTCTCCTACAAGTAAAGTAGCATGATAAAGTAAATATCGAGTGCGATCATACTAGCATTAGTGCACTAGATCCCATTAGAACTCCGTAGTTAAGCACACTTGGGCTGGGGTAGTATTGGGATGGGTGACCTCTCAAGAAGTCCCAATGTTGCACCCTTTTTCCCCATTTTATCAAGACATTAGGCAGTCTGTGTTCCTCTCGCACATACTCTGATGATGTGGATGTGTGTTGCACATGCTGCACCACGTGAAATGATTTGTGCTACATAAGCTAGGCTTCGCGATAGGTGTTACATGGGTCTAGCTTCACTAGATGTAAAGCATGAGCTAAGATTCATGAGGTGCACTGTGTTCCCAGTGTTGCACCCTTTTTCCCCATTTTTATCAAGACATTGGGTGGTCTATGTTGCCCTCGCACATTATCTAATGTGTGGATGTGTGATACACGTGCTTCACTATGTGAGATGATTTGTGCTACATAAGCTGGGTTTCATGAGAGGCATTGCATGGGTAGAGCTTTGCCAGATGTGATGCACAAGCTAAGATTCATGAGGTGCACTGCATGAGATTGAGATGAGCTTTGCTATATGAACTACATTGTATCGAGCTATATTAGATGATAGACGCTATCAGGGTCGACACAACCAAGATCAAGCTGCATTATGCGAGTTGCACTTCATGAGATGGGTTGCACTGTGGGAGATGAGTTGCATGGTGACCTAGAGTTAAATTAGGAGGAACTCCCTGAGTTACATTGTGAGCAACTCCATGAGTTTCATCGTGAGCTTGAGTTACATTGTGAACCTAAGTTGCATCATGAATCTGAATTGCATTAGGAACAATTTCCTGAGTTAGATTGGGAACAACTCCCTGAGTTGCATTGTAGCCCTGAGTTGCCTTATGAATCTATTTTTGCATTGGGATAAACTCCCTGAGTTGCATCACGAGTTTGAACCCAGAGTTGCATCACAAATGGTAGTTGCATTGGGAGCAACTCCTTAAGTAGAGTTGCGAGGCTACACTGCATTGAGACCCCAAGTTGTATTGTGAATCTGATTTGCATTGGGGGTCAACTTCCTGACTTGCATTGTGACCCTAGGTTGTATTGTGAATCTGATTTGCATTGGGATCAACTTCCCAAATTGCATTGCAACCCCAAGTTACATTAGGAACAACTCCCTGAGTTGCACTACGACCCCAGGATGCATTGGGAACAACTCCCCAAATTACATTGTGAGCTCGAGTTGCATAGGGAGCCTGAGTTGTAGTGGAAGCCTTTGTTGTATTGTGACCTCGAGTTACATCATGAATCTAATTTACATTAGGAGCAATTCCTCAAGTGGTGGAAATTCCTTGAGTCCACATTGTGAGCCTGAGTTAAATCATGAATTTGTGTTGCATTGGGATCACCTCCTCGAGCTATATTGCGAGCATAAGTCACTTCGTGAATTTGAGTTGCATTGGGATCAACTCCCTAAGTTGCATTGGGAGCAACTCCCTAAGTAGAGTTGGGAGCCTGCACTACATTGAGACCCCAAGTTGCATTATGAATCTAATTTGCCTTGGGGTCAACTTCCTGACTTGCATTATGACCCCAAGTTGCATTGGGAGCAACTCCCTGAGTTACACTATGACCCTGAGTTGCATTGGGAACAACTCCCCAAGTTGCATTTTGAGCCTAAGTTGCATTGAAAGCCTTAGTCAGTCAGTGTAACCTAGGTCAATATGTGCCGCATGAGTTGTGTTGCATTAGCTACGTTACGTGATTTACACTTCATGGCACGAGTTGCATTAAGTGGGATGGGTTGCATTACACCAGGATGAGTTGAGATATGCGAGACAATATGCAATACCTAAATTACATTGCGTGAGCTATGCTTTATAAGATGAGTTTCACAAGATGTGCTATATGAGTTGCATCACATGAGATATGCTTTGCAAGATGAGTTTCACAAGATGTGCTATACGAGTTTCATTGCACAACATGAGTTGCATTACATGATACAAGTTGCATTGTGCAAGATGAGATACACAAGTGGTGTTGCACGAGTATTTTTTCTCAAGTTACGTTGTGCAAGCTACACTTCATCAGTTGTGTCAGGTTGTGCTGCATCAAGCGATTGGCACAACCCGGGTCAAATTGCATTGGGCGAGCTATGATGTGGATACGCAATGTGCAGAATGATTTGCATTGCATGAGCTGGGCTTCGCGAGATGCTCTGCCTCGAGCTGAGCTTCACCATATGTGATGCGTGAGTTGGGATCCACTTTTTGGGCTACGTGAGATGAGGTGTGTTGTATAAGATGGGTTGTGTTGTGCAAGATGAGTTACGTCATGCGAGCTACGTTGGGTCGAGCTATACATTGGGCGAGCGGCACTATCGGGCTGGCACAACCCAACTTGACCTACATTGTGCGTGCTATGCTGAGCGAGCTGTACTATGCAAATTGTGTTGCATGATATCCCCTTGTGTGCCATATTGAAGTCCGGGTGTTGCACCCCCTTTTTCTTTATGTCAAGGCGTTGGGCAATCTATGATGTGTGAGTTGCACTATGCAAGTTGCACGGGGCGGGATGAGTTGCGTCGCACGAGTTGTCCTACATTGGTTGCGTTGTGCAAGATGTGTTGCCGTGCAGTTGCGCTTATACAGCTGCATTTTACGAGTTACATTGCACGAGCGGTCTGCCGTAGGTGATCGACACAACCTGGGTCGGCATTGGGCGAGCTGCATTGCACGAGGTGGGTTGCATTGTTCGAGATGAGTTACATTGCACGAGTTGTGCCCGGCTGACTCCGCCCATGTCGTCTCAGCTCAGGTCGAGTTGTGTTAGGCGATCGCCACAACGTAGGTGGATTTGCATTGAGAGGGCAACGATGCGTGAGACATGCTACAAGAGTTGCGCTGTCTAAGATGGGTCATGCTACACAAGCTATGTTGTGCAATGCTACGTGAGTTACGCTTCACGAGATGCATTGGGTGGGTTGCTCTGGGTCAAGATGCATTGGGACATCATCACAACCTAGGCAAAGTCGCATTGTGCAACCCACACTACGCAGGGTGTGGTGAACAATATGAGTTGCACTACACGAGATGAATTCTGATGTGCGAGATGCATTGTGTTGAGTTGACAAGTTGTGATGCATGAGATGCATGAGTCAGTCAGCGTAACCTGGGATCCCCTTGTGTGCCATATTGAACCAATAGAGTAGTGTGTTGAAACTCACACATAAGTGAGGCTAGTGCATTGAAACTCACACATAAGTGAGGCCAAATGAGTCTTGTGTAACAAATTGGGTCTGTCTGATGTCTTCCATGTGTCTCCTACAAGTAGAGTATCATGATAAAGTAAATATCGATGGTAATCATACCAGTGTTAGTGCACCGGATCCCATTAGAGCTCTTTAGTTAAGCGTGCTTGGGCCGGGGTAGTACTGGGATGGGTGACCTCTTGGGAAGCCCCAGTGTTGTACCCTTTTCCCCCCTTTTACCAAGACATTGGGCAGGTGCGATCATACCAGCATTAATGCACTGGATCCCATCAAAACTCTACAGTTAAGTGCGCTTGGGCTGGGGTAGTACTCGGATGGGGTGACCTCTTGGGAAGTCTCGGTGTTGCACCCTTTTTCCCCCTTTTATCAAGACTTTGGGTGGGTGTGATCATACCAACGTTAGTGCACTAGATCCCATCAGAACTCTACAATTAAGTGCGCTTGGGCCAGGGTAGTACTGGGATGGGTGACCTCCTGGGAAGTCCCAGTGTTGCACCTTTTTCCCCACTTTTATCAAGACATTGGGTGCTCTGTGTTCCCATCACACATACTCTAATGTCTTGAAGTGGGAGGGGGTACAGGGGAGTGAACGACATAGACAAGCATGAAGGGTACAATAGCCTCTTTTTATTTATGCCATGGTGGCTCCCTTAGAAGAATTATTGACCAAGCTGCATTATGCATGTTGCATTACGCGGGTTGCATTGGGTTGAACTAAGTTAGGTGATTGGCACAACCCAGGTCGAGTTGCATTAGGAAATTGTCAAAGCTCAATTTGAAATGCATCAGGCAAGTTATGCTTCACACAGGGTGTGATACATGTGTTGCAATGCAAGGGATGAGTTGTGTTGCACGAGATGTGTTATGTTGTTACATGAGTTGCAATGGTAGGGTATGATACACAAGATGCATTAGGTGATCAATGAAAATAGGGTCGAGGTGAATTATATGAGGTGTGCTACATGAGTTGCACTGCACGAGCTATCCCAAATTGAGCTATGTTAGGCAACCAGCACAACTCGAGTTTAATGACATTAGATGAGCTAGGATGTGGATGTGCTACTTATGCCTATTATTTTGCATCTTTGTGATCCTTGGTGTGGGTTTGTACTTTAGCCTCAGGATTAACATCAACTTCAACTTGTGATTTAGCTTCCTCTTTGACCTTAGACTTATCATCAACTTGAGTTTTGTATTTAACACCTACTTCAGCCTTAGCTTTAGCTCCAGCTTTAGGACACCATCCTAATCACTTTCACTAATTTTGCTTATTCAATTAAATGACAAAAAACTTATTAAATAAATAGACATAAGAACAATTTTCCCAATAACCAAGCTATTCCAACACAAAGTCTGAAAAGTCACTTGTTTTCTTATTCAAATAACAAAGTATGATCAACAATCTGAGCTCAAAGTCTCAGTAATGCCTTTCAATTTGGGCAGAGTTTTGTTTCTGATAATCAGAGGGAGACCCCCACAATAAACAAGAGATTCCCTTATATAGCCTCTTCAAGAAGGACTTGGGAATAGTAACACATCATGTTGCATTGAATTTTGTTAAGAAGACATGCTGGAATTTAGGGGAATTTACCCATTTGCTTTTCTCAATGCAGAGAGATCTCCCTCTCTCTCTCTCCCCCTCCTTCCCTCTCTGGGGAAGAGAGAGAGAGAGAGAGAGAGAGAGAGAGAGAGGAGAGAGAGAGAGAGAGGAGGAGAGAGAGGAGAGAGAGAGAGAGAGAGAGAGAGAGGAGAGAGAGAGAGAGAGAGAGAGGAGAGAGAGAGGAGAGAGAGAGAGAGAGAGATAGAGAGAGGAGAGAGGAGAGAGAGAGAGAGAAGTTATTTCCATTACACATTAGCTTCCATATTTTAGCATATATTTTTTCATTATGTTAATTCTACTAAATTTTATCAAGATATAGAAGAGACATGAAGTATAGATAGGAAGTAGAGAGAAAAACCAAGTGTAATCACACAAACAAACTACTAATTGTAACTTCATAATTTCATTATTTAACTAACTTATTCTTCTACACAATATGCACTAAAATGATACCTACCTCATCTCCTCCATTTTTTATGCATGCAACTAGTTTCCAAGTTTCATGAATATCTCTTCCTCCCTCCAACAAGTCCTTCCCAAAAACCTCTTCTCCATGCTCTCCCTCTCACCCCAAAAAGATGCCCCCCTAATGAGTAAACCAAAAATAAGACTAAGTGTGAGAAATAAAATAAAATCTATATTTCATAACTGAAGCATTTTCCCACCTAACCCAATAAATGGGAGGTACTTTTATTATAAGAGTCACCTCATGTCTAACAAGTCCACTCTTCCACTTAATAACCTTATAAGCTCATGTGGACTTAATTTTTCCAATTAACCCAATTGTATGAGGTAAAAAGAGTTGTTTACACTCAACAATAAATTTTTATTACGTTACTCAACTTTACACTCCACAAGCACACCACCCACCTTAGTATAAGTCCTAAACCAATAGCTCATATAGTCTTCCTAGAGAGGCTAGGCATAATTTACACAATTAAAAAGTATTTTAAAGTTCCTCATTTAGGTTTATTCATTTAAGATTTAATAATTAAATTTATTGTAATTGCTTCTCAACAAATGAAGTTTTCAAATAAGTGGGGAACTAGATTCAAATTCCCATGCATTTGAAAGGTCACCATATATGGTAACATATTAAAATTATTAGGGTACAAGGTCTCACACAAGGCATATTACATTATTCGTATCTTATAAAAACATCTTCCCTTGATGCCAAATCAAACTTTATGAAATGGAAAACATACACATCTCACAAAGTCATAGTTCAAGAAGACAAGATTGACAATCATCACATATGTTTTTAAGATAATGAGGATAAAACACAATGATTTAATTATCCTTGTGTCTTTAATAATTAAATTATTCCCAATTATTTTAAATTTCCTCATTTAGGTTTATTCATTTAAGATTTAATAATTAAATTTATTGTAATTGCTTCTCAACAAATGAAGTTTTCAAATAAGTGGGGAACTAGATTCAAATTCCTATGGTAACATATCAAAATGATTAGGGTACAAGGTCTCACACAAGGCATATTACATTATTTATATCTTATAAAACATATTCCTTGATGCCAAATCAAACTTTATGAAATGGAAAACATACACATCTCATAAAGTCATAGTTCAAGAAGACAAGATTGACAATAATCATATATGTTTTTAAGATAATGAGGATAAAACACAATGATTTAATTATCCTCATGTCTTTAATTATTAAATTATTCCCAAATTTAATAAACATGATTTTTCATGCCATATTAACACTTTCTTGCTTCATAATTCACTTAACCAAGGTTTCCCATTTTAAAAGGGTTAAAGTTTATGATTTTATTCATTAATTTTATTTTATATATAAATTTGGATCATTTTTTAAGATTTAATATTTACTCTTTTAAATCAAATAGTTGTTATCACTCTTATTAGGTAGTTTCCATAATATCAAATCATCATTTGAAATCTATCATAATCAAATGAAACCCTAAGAATTTATGGTGCCATATAATATCAATAAGTAGTATAGACAATAATAATAATGATCTATTCCACCATTAATGGGTCTTTATTAATTGATTAAAAAAATATTAGTAGGTTTGATGCCATGTGGGGGCCTCTTAGAATTGGTTGGTTTACACTAAATTTCGATAGAGCTTACAAAGGTAATCCTAGTGCATCTAGGGTAGGATGTGTGGTGAAGGATTGTAATGGTTTTTAAATTAGAGCAAATTCTATAAAATTAATGGATGGCATTAATAATAAAGTGGAAGCTTAGGCACTTATGGTAGGTCTTTAAATAGAGATGGCATGCCGAATGGAAAATATGGAGATTGAAGGGAAATTTTTGAATCTAATTCAGGCATTGAAGAAGTAGAATTCTTAATCCTAGAATATTAATAATATACTCGTCAAAGCACAGTTGTTTTTATGTAATTTTAAAACATAGAAATGTATTCATTGCTATCGAGACTCTAAAAAGGTGGAAAATTTATTGGCTAATTTAGGAATTGATCAAATGGAGGACATTAGGAGTGATAATTATAGAGAGAGATGGGATGACTATGTTGGGATTGTATACATATATTTGATGTAATTTATATTGGATTTGATTCATGCAAGGAGTATGGAGGGAGAAGTAATGATTAATGCATTTATTACCTAGCTTAAGGGAGTATAAATTCACTAAATTTATGGTTAATCTATGAAAAATGGTGGAAATACTATTCCAAGGAAGTGGAGTGGTTTAATGGTCTCAAACTACATTGTTTTAGTTTAGGTAGTGGGTGTTTGGCCATGGATCAAGTGATGGTGGAATCATTAGTCTAGCTAGTGGTTTTTAGAAGCGATGTGAAGAGGGAGATGGATTTTATGGGAAGGGTGTCTATGTAATATTTGAAGCATGTGTTTTGAGCACCATATTCAGAGATTGTGTAGGTGATCAAGCATGTTTTGGGAGAGGACATCCTTAGGAATAGTCTACATATGAAAGTGAATTCTGAGTTGGTTATTTTGTTTGCAAGAAATTTTCTAACATTAATTTTAGATAAGACCCAAGTGTAAATATGGTGGAGTTATTTATTTTACCATAACATAGGGTGAATTTACTGTTAGAGATTGATATGGTTGATGTTATACCATTTAATTATCTTTCTTTCTTAAGGTAACATGATCTTGGATTTATCCCCCTATTTTTAGAGATTTGGAGGCTAGATTTGTAACCCTACTAAACCTAGTTGAATAAATGGATATGATGTATTCTAGTTAGTTTGTGTCTAAGCATCATGTGGTTCTTCTTAATTTGGTATAGGTCAAATCCACCTTTCCTAAGTTGGAAGAATGGTAGGTTACACATAAGTCCCCTAAGAGGATAATAATGGTTAGGAAGGGTATTATGATGGGTTAGAAAGCATCCAAATAATGTGGCTTGGTGGTTAGGAAGGGTTAGATGGTGTTGGGAAGTATATTTAGTTTCACTGGTTACAGGGGGTTTGGAGGAGGTTGTAGCTAGTTTATTGGGTGGTGTATAGGCTGAAGAGCTTGAGAATAAGTAATTGACATAAATGGAGGATGGGTGTTCTTAGTCAGATAGTGAGATGGTAAGTTTAAGATAGGGTGTAAATCCACTTGTGTTGCTGGACTAAATGGTAGCAAGGAATTTGGTTTTCTTGGTTTTTTCTTTGTAGGTGGTACTGGTGGTATGTATGGATATTATTATTAGTTTTTGGAAGACATTATATAAAACATGTTGGATATTAACTAATATAATTAATATGGTTAATTTTTTGTTATTGTTGTTTGTCTTCAATGTTTTTGTTATATGCTTTGATAGAAATTTTCCATCAAGCTAGGATGACAATCTTTGTTATTTGATCTTTTTTGGACAAGAGTCCTACCAACCCTAAAATCTATTAGAAAAATAATATTGATCTACAATAATAACAAATAAATAATTTGAGTGCCATCCCATGGTGAGATTTCACTATGAAAAAAGTTCACATATGCATAAAACTATATCAACGTTGAAATAAAATTTCAATCATTATGCTATGCAAATAACCTCCTTAGATCTCCCAAGAAATAATGAAGTAATTTATTTAGCTAGTTCATGTATATAATAACACTAAACCCCCTTATATCTCCCAAAAAAAATTCTACTTAGACCTCCCAAGAAATAGAATAATATCCTATAACCACCATAGTTGGTGGATGGGAAGAATGGTGTCATGAACTTACCTATGCTGGGTACCATCATGAACCTATAGTAATATTCTAAGTTAATTACTCTCCCTAATAATCACATAAGGAAAATATCATGCACATTATAAACATATACAAACCAACATTTAATCTTAAATACAATTTCAAAAATAAAATAACTCTATAACATGATTATATCAAGCACCAAGTGGCCACTAAAATAGTCATAAATGAAAATAATAAAACATTTCAATTCAATTTAAAATCAAGTTGATAATCATAACATACCTATTTATCACAACTTATCAAAGAGAAGAAAAAGTGTTGGTTTTAGAAACAACTTAAAATGGAAAATTCGGCATAATTTTTTTGCATAAGTTCACATTATGGCACTATGTGGCTAAGGAAGCCACTTGAGGGGAGAAGTAAAAATATAAGCCTCGATTATCTCTCAGAGGTAAGATAAAAACATCACTCTCCATATGTCTCCCAATAGGTCCACATGGTTTCTTAAAAGGTTAAAACACAAAGGGTTATTATTTTGTAACCACTAGGGGGCAAGTGAAGGAATAAATATTTCATAATGAAAAAATTATGCATGAAGAGCCCATGGTGCTTATGACACTCATTTTACACACATTTCAAGATTCAGGTAGATACCTAAAGCAAATAGGAAAAGCGGGGTTTTAAGCTCACAAGAAGCTCCACTTCCTATCCCATAACCCACTTCAATCTAATATAAACATGGTTCTATTCCACCCTCAAACCCTATATTTGCCTCAATGCAAAATCACTAGAGCAGAGATGCAAGGTTACACAACACACCACATCACTACATATCAAAAATTTCACTTAGACATCATATAATTTCATGAATGGAAGTTACTTTACACCAAATTTAAACACATTAGATTTATGCCAATATACATCACAAATATATTTACATTCACAAAAGCACAATTGGGCTCAATAACACAAATTTACATTTACTTGTACCATGACATACATGCCCTAAAATTATATAACAATGTTGTTTGTATAGAGATGATTCATTGTTTAAATGGTTTAGTACGTGTACAAAATGATTAGGGGATTTACACAATATGTTACAATTACACATGTACATAAAAACTACAAAAGTTAAGGATACACATGTTTTGGTTCAAGATACATTATTTACATCAATTCAAAACAATGGGTATAACTACATCACAATATGATATCAAAATTTCACTAGTAATACACAAGGATTAAAGTGGCCTCATCTGTCTAATTGATGTAACTATGCCATCCCTGATAACCTTACTAACATTAGTGATTGGTATAATTGAGGCACTTGATGACATTGTTGATAACCATATACCACTCTTATTATCAATGTTGTATAATAAATAATCATTCTGCACATAACACCTAGTGCCACAAAAGTTTCCCATGGAATTATGTGTTTCATTTTTCTGACAACTTAGGAATCAAATATGCTATAGTACCTTTGTATAGAAATTTCCTTATGAAATCACTTTGACCAAACTAAAAGTATACATTCTATTTTTTATTTGTTGTAGAGGGAAACTAAACCAACAATACTATTTTTTTCATATTTCCTAGTGCTAAAACCATGCTTTGATACCAAAATGTGATGCCCAAAAAATCTATCCCAAAACCCATGTTTTTTTACTCAATTCAATGATGCTAACTTATTAACTAGAGTTGTTTAGTGGTTAAAATGTTATATAATTTTACTAACATTACAAAAGAGTGTGACATACAATTATATAGTACCTTAAACAAGATTAATCAATATTTGTGCAAATCTTGGAAATTGGTCCTTAATTAATCAAAATGGTTAGAAAGTCATATTATTGGGTCATAATTTGACTCATGAAGGATTGAAAGGTGTTTTTAGATGTGTTATAACCATATTATTTAGGATGTTGCCAACACAAAATAACAAATGTACATGATGTGTACTAACAATTAAAATAAAAGAATGATCTAGAGCACAAAAAAGCAAAATCATCATTTTAACTCAAAATGATTTGATCAAAGTTAGGTATCACATAAAATGAATTGCCCCATTGAGGGATACATTAGCCTAAATTAGAACTTTTAAATGACAATATCAAACTATTTAGCATGTTTTATGGATTTTGACCTAAAACAACATGCATTTGAATGCAAATCAAGTAAGATTAATAATTTTAATACAAATAGTGTTATTGTTGACCAAATTTGATCCTACAGGTCAAATTGGGACCCCTATAGGTAAAATTTGAACCTTAAATGTTTTATGGGATCTATTATTATGTCATAAGGTTTATTATAAGTCATTTTATGTCATTTTAGGTCTTATTAGCCTTATTAGTCAATATGTCCTTTTGAGTCATTTTAGGGGTCAAAATAGAGCATTAAATGACTTATATAGACTTCAATAGTTGAGGAAACTTTAGTAGTATCTATTAGTCTTCCACACACTTATTTCCATGATTAGTTTGATAATAGGTTCGAAGAAATGAAAAAAAACCATTTCTCTCTTCTTTCACTAGGCTTGGTAATCAAAAATGATCTTCAAGTTTATAATTAGTATGGTTAGCAAGAGAATTTTCAAACAAATTTCTCTTGAAGGTTTATTATACACTTATTTATCCTACATTTTATGTTTGGTTATAGAGGAATGGTGACTTTTGCTTTATGAATCATTCTTAAGAAGTTAGACTATCTAATTTTCTTGCTAATATATGCATCTTAAGGGTTTAGCCATGACATCAATAAGAAAAGTTTTATTTTAATGTTGTCTTGGTATATCCAAGAAATTGTAACTTAAGTTACAACTTAAGTCCATATCATTTTTAATAAACTGGCCCCTCAACCTAGTAATTATCGGCTACGAGCAATGATCAAAGGACTTTATATTTTTCTAAGTATAAGACTTAATATATGTCCTAGCTTAATCAATGGTTATATCTTTATTGTACATATATGATCCAATGAATTAAAACAAATTCAAATTGTCAAAGGGACCTATGAGTTAACATGCTAATGACAAGTATAACATTCATAAAGCTTATTAGATAGAGACACAATGAACGTAAACTTGTTAGAGTTAATGTTTAAACTAGTTGGAAGATCAATGATTAACAATTTATCAGACATTGGAGATCTAATAGATTGAATAAACTCAAATGATATAAAGTTCTCAAGTTTTATCGACATAGTGATGAGTTAAAGATCGATCAAGTCTGAGAAGATCAACGAAGGAAAAGTGGTCCAAAGATGTAGGAAGTAGCAAGATGAGGTTAAAGTGTCAAAGTTTAATGACCAAGTCAAGGTAAAGTTCATGAAATTTTAATGATATAATGACACACAAGAGATAATATATAGAGATATAATGGCATGAGATGAGTCAAATATTTAGAGATCTTAATAGGTTAACACATGGCAAAAGTGCATGAAGTTATAGACTGACACCAAGATCCTATGGATTAATGCACATTTGCCAAGTGGAACTAGTAGGGATAAGGTTGACAATTCAAAGGTAGATTTGAGGGATTGCATTTGTTTGTATTTGGAAGATTTTATAGAGTGAATGAGATTCAATGCATCAATGATCCAAGTTAGATTTTGATAGCCAATTAGAGCGAAGGTGAGCCCAGGGTTTTTGATGGGGGTCAAGAATCCATTTTTTATGATGGAAAATAGGGTCTTATAGAGTTTTATCAATGCCATTAAAGCTTGTTCAAATTCCATGGAGAAGTCTAGATAATATATTAAAGCATGGGGAAATAAGGGAGTGCCATTGGAGCTTATATTGATCTCTAGTTTGATAAGTTAGAGTTTATAGGGTTCTTTCTTGTGACTGATTCACCAGGTTAAATAAAGATCTATGTATAATGAATTCTTGGCCCTCAAAGAGATATAATAGGTTTATTTGAACCTATTATAATATAGAAGGTGATAAATAATACATAAGTCTATTTTACTATAAATACTATAGGAAAACCAATGTCCTTAGATTGGTTTTTTTACTATAGGTATGGCCTGTGATCCAAATATAGAAAAAGAACAAATATGAAATTAATTCAAGGGTGCCCATCATAAACAAATTAGGTACTCTACCACCCAAGACATGGCATGATTGTTAGTATCAAGACTCAAGGATTTGATCCTCATAAGCATGACAAGTGGACTTAGAGTCTTGAGATGGTGAGTTGGTACTTGGAGAGGTAATTTTTTGAGCTAGCAAAAGGAATTTCATGCCATATTTCAAGAGTTTCATGCCTTAAATTGACACTTGTGCTTCCTAACTTTTGATGATTAGTTTCACACTCTCTTCCCATGAAAATGTAACTCCTTTACTCAGATTGAAAAGTGTCTTTATGACCTTTGGAATTCTCTCTTCTCTTCTCTCTCTCAAGTTTTATAAGAACTAGCAATTTTGGCCATTGTAAAGATGTTCGACTTGAGTATGGTGAATCCCTACTCATTTTCATACCATAATATCAATAAAGAATTTTGATTTTCCTCTTCTATGACTATTCATAGTGTGTTCATTTGGATGGTTAATCTTGCTTAGTGATGATTGTTGTTTTCTTAGCATTGTTATCTCATTCTCTCACCTATTTGTAGTTGGAAAGCTTCTTCTTGTAGGTCATGTGAAGTGTTATATAAGTGTTAAGCTTGAGTGAGTTAGCCTATTCAATAGTGTCAATCTACACCTCTTGTATAGTCCTCTTAGCCTAAACATTTACCATAACCTCATGATGAAATACTAATGTGAGAAGATTCATATTGGAGAAGTGTATGTTTAGTTAGTCCTTTGTTTTCATGTGTAACATGCAGTTGGTTGCTAGTAATCAACTAATTTGGTGTATCACCTCATTTAGAATAGTTTATTTTTAGTTTTCTCTCCATTTCCCCTTACAATCTTAGGTGTATTAGTGGTATACAAGTGGTACATCAAGGGATCTAGCCTTATCTAGAGACTCACCTCATTCTTAGGCTACCCACAACCTAGAGGTGTTTCAATTGTGCCACTTGGATGAGGAGAGTTGACACATCTCTTCAAAGGGTGAAAATCCAAGTGAAAATAATTTTTGGCATGTTAAATGGAATCCTTTATCCAAGAAGTTTAAGGATTTTTGGTGTTTTCTTTCAACACATCAGCCTTTGCGAGCATCTATCCAAGCATCAATGGTGACTCTAAAGTTATATCAGGTGGTCAAGCAGCCCAAGTTTTCATTTTGAATATTTTTGGTAATGTTTCTTTGTGTTATTACTTCTAAATGAAGTTTCATGGCTAATTTTGGTGTTGAGTACTATTTTACATGAGTGGGTGAGACATCTCAAGCTTATGGCACCCCTTATCAGCCTCTATATGATCCTTACCAACCTTATTATAACCTTGATACAAATCATGACAAGGTTGATAAGAGTCATATTGGATATGGTAATACTCATATTCAAGGAGGATATGATGCTAATAAAAAATAAGATGAGGACTGGTGGTATAAATTTTTAGGCATTTGCAATGAGTTTGAGTCTCTCAAAGGGTCTACAACTTCCTTTGAGCTGATTGGAAGTGATGATAAACAAGATGACGTTTTCAAGGTGTTATAGATGATCAAGAATAAGCCTCTAATTATCCTTAGGATGATTTGTTTACAATCATTATATCAAGTTACACTCCTCTTCAAGGAGGCTATGATCTTGTCAAAAATGGAGAAGGAAACCTTAACACTCAAGTGAGTATACAAAGAAAATTCAATTTCTCAAATCTATCCTTTTAAGAAACATATGCATCCCATGATGATATGTTTGAAATCATAAAAATGGGTTATCATCCTCTTAATTAGTTGGGAGAAATACATCATCTTTTGAAGGATAGGATAAGTTTCTATTGGCCTTAATCTTCCAAGGAACAAGAAACCATTCCTCTTGAAGCCATTCCTACCAAGGAGATAAAATTTGATCATGATATGAAGAGTAGGCAGTAGTATGAGGTATGTGTACATGTTCAAGAGGAATAATTTTACATTGGATACCTATTTGAGGATGATCTACTTTAGAGCATATCAAATGAAGTGCCAAAGAATAGGTCTGATTGATAAAGCATCTAATCTAAGGAGAAACATGCTTGGTACTATGATTCATCTAATGAAGAAGGAGATTTAAGAAGATTTCCTTTTGATCCTATAAAGGAGGTATGATTAGTTTCTAGTTATGCATAGTTGTTTGATTTCTATTTTCCCTAAGTGCTTTGAGCATGTGTATATTTTCTTTACTTTGTATGTGTCCTTTGTTTTGTGTGGTTGAGGTAGTCAATTGGTCTTATCTTGATCAAAGCTTATTGTCAATGGTAAAAGTTCTCTTATTAAGTTTTAGACTTTTTATGACTCCCTAAGCCTAATGGATTGATAAGGCTACTGGTCTAGTTAGCATAGCAGGCATGTTACCCCTATGAGTCACCAATTTGTTAACCAAATTTGACCCTATAGGTCAAATTGGGACCCTTATAATTAAAAATTTAAACCTTATATTTTTTATGGGGTCTAATATTATGTCATAAGGTGTATCATAGGTCATTTGATGTCATTTTAGGTCTTATTAGCCTTGGTCATTAGTCTTATTAGTCAATATATCCTTTTAAGTCATTTTAGGGGTCAAAATAGAGCATTAAATGACTTGTACAACCTCTAGCAGCTGAGAACATGTAATTAGTGTCTCTTATTCTTCCACACACTTGTTCCAATGATTAGTTTGATCAGAAGTTCCAAGAAATGAAGAAAACCATTTCTCTCTTCTTTCACTAGGCTTGGTAAGAAAAAATGGTCTTCAAGTTTGTACTTGGTATGATTAGTAGGAGAAGTTTTCGATAAATTTATCTTGGGGGTGTCTTCTATGCTCAGTCAAATTCCATTTGATGTTTAGTTGTAGAGGAATGGTGACTTGTGCTTTATGAACCATTCCTAAGAAGTCATACTATCTAATTTGTTTGCTAATATGTGCATCCTAAGGGTTTAGCCATGGTATCAACATGCAAATATATATTTTAATGTTGAATTGGTATAGCTAGGAATTGGTAACTTAAGTTATAACTTAATCCCATATCATCATTAAGAAACCAACTCCTTGACCTAGTAATTATCGACTTCAAGCAATGACCAAAGGACTTTATATTTTCTTAAGTCTGAGACTTAATATATGTCCCATCTTGATCAATAGCTACTACATCATCATACATATACAATCCAATAAAGTAAAGAAAAGTTACATTTTCAAAGGGACCTTCGAGTTAATGTGCTAGTGATAAGTGTCACATTCACGAAGCTTGTTAGACAAAGACCCAATGAGCATAAGCTTATCAGAGTTAATATTCAAGCTAGTTAGAAAATCAATGATTAGCACTTAGTCAAACATTATAGATCCAATGGAGTGAATGGAATCAAATTCTATAAAGTGATTAAAGTTTATCGAGACAGTGATGAGTTAAAAATTAATCAATTTTGAGAAGATTAATGGAGTGAAAGTGATCCAAAGACGTAGGAAACAGTGAGATGAGGTCAAAGTTTAATGACCAAGTCAAGGTAAAGTTCATGCATGTTAAAATATATAATGACATGTAGGAGCTAGGATATGAAGATCTAATGGTATAAGATGATTTAAATAGTTAGAGAGATTGAGGGGTTGACACATGGCACAAGCATGTGAAGATATAGACTGACAACAAGATCTTGTGGATTAACACACATTTGATAAGTGGAATTAGTAGGGACAAGGTTGATAATTCAAAGGTGGATCTGAGGGCTCACATTTGTTTATATTTGAAATATCTAATAGAGAAAATGAGAGTCAATGTGTCAATGAGCTAAGTTAGATTGCAATAGCCAATTAGAGTGAAGATGAGCCTAGGGTTTTCAATAGGGGTTGAGAATCCATTTTTGACCATGGAAAGTAGGGTCTTGCAAGGTTTTTTTGATGCCATTAAAGCTCATTCTAATTCCATGGAGAATTTTATCTAATATATTCAAGAATTGGGAACATAAGGGAGTGATATTGGAGCTTATATTGATCCTTAGTTTGATAAGTTAGAGCTTACAAGGTTCTTTCTTATGACTAGTTCACCAGGTTAAAGAAGGATCCATGTATAATGAATTCTCAATCCTCATAGAGATATAATAGGTTTATTTTAACCTATTATAATATATAAGGTTCTAAATGATCCACAAGTTTGTTTTACTATAAATATTATAGGAAAACCAATGTCCTTAGTTTGGTTTTTTGATTATAGGTGGGACCTATGATCTAAATATAGAAAAGGAATGAATATGAAATTAATGCAAGGGTACCCATCATCAACAAAATAGGTAATATACCACCCAAAACATGGTATGATTATTAGTATTAGGACTTGAGGATTTGATCTTCATAAGCACGACAAGTGGACTAGGAGTCTTGAGATGGTGAGCTGGTACTTGCAGAGGTAGTTTTCTCAGCCAACATAGGGAATTTCGTGCCACATTTCAAGAGTTCCATGCTTTGGATTGATACTTGTGATTCCTAGATTTATATGAATATGTAACTCCTTTTCTTAGCTTGACAAGTGTCCTTATGACCTTTGGACTTCTCTCTTCTCCTCTCTCTCTTAGGTTCTATAAGAACTAGCCATTTTGGCCTTTATAAATATGTTCCACTTGAGTATGGTGAAACCATACTCATTTGCATATCATAAGATCAATAAAGACTAATAATTTTACCTCTTATATGACTATTCATAGTGTGTTTATTTGGATGGTTAATCTTGCTTAGTGATGATTGTTTTTTCCTTAACATTATTATCTCATTCTCTCACCTATTTGGAATTGGAAAGCTTCTTCTTGTAGGTCATGTGATGTGTTCTAGGAAGTGTTAAGGTTGAGTGAGTTAGCCTATTCAATAGTGTCATTCTATATCTCTTGTCTAGTCCTCTTAGCCAAAATATTTACCATAACCTCATGATGAAATATGGATGCGAGAAGATTCAAATTAGAGAAGTGTATATTTATTTGGTCCTTTTTTCTCATGTGTAACATGAAATTGGTTGGTAGTCATCAACTAATTTGGTGTATCACCTCCTTTAGGATATTTTAATTTCAGTTTTCTCTCCCTTTTCCCCCATAATCCGAGGTGTAGTAGTGGTATACAAGTGGTACATCATGGGATCTAGCCTTATCTAGAGATTCACCTCATTCTTAGGCTACCCACAGCCTAGAGGTGTTTCAATTATGCCACTTAAATGAGGAGAGTTAAGACATATCCTTAAAATTTGAAAATTTAAGTGATAATAGTTAAGAATTGGATGTCTATATTTTGCCCCTATTTGAGAAGGTGTAGTGAGACATTCAAGAGAATAAATGCCTTTTCAAAGAAAAGAGTTGTTAAGAAGAAATTGGAAATGACCCAAGATGCCCCCTCAATAGGACATACTAGGATGAAAAATAAGGATGGACTCTTGAAAAGAGAGGAACAATGAGAAATTAACCCAAGGAATAAATCACATACAAATGAGCTAATGTGTGCATGCATGGTTACCATCAATGATCAAAATATAATTAGATGTATAATGGGCCCCAAGACGGGGGGAATGGGAAGGATTCAATCCAAACATATAAGTGACACACTTTGAATGCACATAAGTTGAGAGTGTAAGTTACATGCTTATGGTATTGATCAAGAATGAGACACGTTACACACTAAAACATTGCCACCATGGGCAGTAATGTGGAGAGCTTGGAATTAGAGGAAAAGGAGAATGTGGTCTCCAAAAAAATGATAATAAGAGGTGTCCCAGTAGGGCAACTATGATTGTGATAAGATATTTGTGCCCCAATAGGGCTAATTTTTATCATTGATAACTAATAAATAATGGTTTTCCCTTGTAGGGCTGATTTGATTCTAACATTGTTTAGATATTATGCCCCAACATGGAAAATTGGCAAGCAAAATAGCTCAAGGAAATAACCTATAAGATAGATTAAAATGAATGGGTTTAAACATAGATGTGATAGTATAATGGCTTAGAAAACCATAGAAAACCAATCATATGAGGATGCACAAAGTGATGAAAAATATGAAAAGAAGAATGAAGATGGCTAAGCTGGCCTCAATAAAAATTGAGTGTTACCTACATAGTCTAATAAGACCTCAAGATGATGTAATTCTCCCAGGAAGTGGGATATAATGAAATGAGGGATGAAAAAAATTGACCAAAGACTTGATTAAACTCATGATGTATGTGAAGAGATGCACATCTAAGAATAGAGTCAAAGTGATAAAATACATGGTACCTAGATGCCTATTTTCATATCATGAGCCTAGATTATGCATAGTGATCTTGAGAACTGTTCATTGGAGCTTTGTTGACATTAAGACTTTGACACTAGAGCACAAAGTGCTTGCTATAGTAAAATAAATTAGGCATCATAAGTATGAAGAAATAATAATGACATGGCATTTATCTGGTTCAAATGTGAACACTTATAACTAAGGATAATAATAAAATAATGACCAAGACTAGAGCTACAACTATTTATGTTTAAACAAAAAAGTAAAGACAAATAAAAAAACAAAACATCTTAACAACGTGAGATCAAGATATGAATAATTGAGATCTATGTGGATCATCAATATGTACATGGAAAATAAAACAAATAAGTAAGACCGAATAACAAAATAAAAGACCAACATAACAATAATCAAATAAACAAATGTTTTTGGAATTTTTGAAGAATCTGAACTTGATTAAGGATTAAGAGACACAAAATGGTCCAACTCACAAGATGGTGAGAGCGTAGAAGAGTGCTCATGAAATGGCAAGAGTGTGCCAATTTTTAAAATGCTTGTAAAAATAGTGAGAGTGTATGACTTAGGTTGCTTGAAAAATGGTGAGAGCATTCAAACTTAACAATTTCCCACAAAATGGCAAGAGCATGGTGAAGGGGTGACTGAGCTAACCTTAATAGAAATTGAGCACTGCCTACATAGTCCTAAATAACCTCAAGTAAATGTAGTTCAAATAGTATGGTAAATAGAACATAATGGTATAATATGCCTAAAAAGGGTCTATAGGGTTGGCCCCCAAGAGATTAGGCATGGTAATTATTGACCAAATTTGACTTCCTAGTCAAATTAGGGCACATATAGGTAAAAACTTGATATTTTGGGTCTATAGGGGATTTAATTGGATGTTATAAAGTGTTTCAAGGGTCAATTAATGTCATTAAATGTTATACTACCTTTGGTTATTAGTCCCCTAGGTCTATTTATCATTGTTGGGTTATTTAGAGGTCATTTTTAGTGCACTTAATGCTTTCTACATGTTTCTTGGGATTTATGCAAGTTAAAAATTATGATTTCATTCCCCATGTGTCCTTATAAGTCTTTAGGAAGCTGACATAACTGAGTAAATGGTAGGTTGTTTAGAAAAGGGTAGTTTCCTTGACCAAAGTGTGAGAAAAGGACACTTATACAAATCCTTGGGAAGTGTGCCACTTGGAAAACATGGTGGTGTGATTATTAACCTCACCTTAGGGCATATTTATGTTTGGTTTTCATTTTTTCATAAAAAATTACATCTAAAACTCATTTTTATCCCATTTCCTCTTGGCATATAAAGAAGAGGCAACTTCTAACAATTGGTACGGGTCATACAATTTGAGTCATGAAGAGTGATTTTATAGGTGGATAGGAATTGGATTCATCTTCACATCCATAATAGGAACTTGAGATTTGGTTCTTCCTACTTCATGAAGCATCAATTTGATCCTAGGTAATTTATTGTACCTATTCAACCAAAAAGGGGTCTCTTTTTGAATCTATTTCAAGTTATCTTATTTTGGATTGATGTATGTGAGTGATTTAGGCGACTCAAATTTAAATTAAATATATTTACATGCTCCTTATTTCTTTAAGAGTTCATTAGTTTGGGAAAGCCTCTTATAGCTTTGTAAAAGTCTTGAATTTGCACTAGCTGTCACTTCACCTGCTTTGGAAACATTGAATTCACATTAAGAGGAGTATTTTGATATGTTTTGAGGATGATCCATAAGTTTTTCATGAAAATAATATTTGAAATCTTGTTTTTTGGTGCTTGGATAGTTTTTTCCTTGCATTTTCTTACTTTTTCATGACCTCCTTGCATAACACAGTCACAAATCTCCACCTACAGGAGTGTGTTGACATCATCAATGATATGTGAAGGTTATAACATGGTATTTTAAGCTTTTGAGACATATTTAATGCATGTAAGTTTTATAAAAGGGCATTTAGATGCTATAACTAGCATGTTTGAGGAATGATGTCAATCTGCCTGTGTAAAGGGAATGTCATCCACAATTGATGCCACAAATGGCTCTTCTAAAGATGATTCTTGTACATGATCAATCCAATTTGAATTACATTGCTATGGAGAATACAAAATAGACCTCTTAAGGATCTTTTTTTTCAAATGGAATATGTTTGAACAACATTTTGAGTATTGAAAGGTGATTAGGCTTGCTTGCCCTGAAATGATCAAACAAAGGTCTATAGGGTTTTTGTGGACCCTTAAAAATAGATTTTTAAGAGTATTTGAACCCTAATATTGGTTGGGGGTGTTATCCATATACGAAACAAGTACTCCCCAAAGTTTTAAGGAGAAAAGAGCAAGGGAAATTATATTTTGAATCCTTCAAAAATGGATAAAAAGCACTAAAACAAGGTAGTGATATCTATAGAATGCTATGAAGAAAGTGACTTTGTTCTTCATATTGAAAGTCTTAAGCCATGAAATCAAGTAGGATAAATTAAAGTAGAGGTAAAATACAATATTGAGCCAAGATAAACAATTCAAAAGTGAATTTTATGTTTTGAGGCCTCCCACACTATCCCTTATCTGTACATGCCTGGAGATGATTGTCACAGTTAAGGCAATAAGCTAGTAAAACAAGGTTTTGATATTATTTTGTGTTTTAAATGTGATTTAAGGCATGACAAGGTTTTTTTATCACAATATATTCATGATATGGTAAAACACATACCAAATATGCTATAAACACACTCCATACTTGCCTACAAGTAGGTTTCAAAGTGATTGTCTTAGTTGACAGTGAGGGAATGCTTGAAGGTCAAGGTTGGTGAAGTAGGCATGATCATTGGATAAAGTTGAGGAAGGATTAATAGTTGGTTATTAATTAAAAACATTCATTCCAAAAATGACACAAGGTGAACATCCTCTAAACCCATCCATGAAACCTACAACCAAGTAAAATAGACACCTACAACCTATTTATGAAGGTTGGTCTTAGTCAAGGGTTAATGAGGTTTTTGAAACTCAAATAAAATAATTTAGGTAGATGGAATGCATAAAATATGTGATATAAATATAAATAAAATGACTTATACAATTTTTTAAACCATTTTCTAACATGAAGGCCTACAGGCAGGCCCTAGGTGCATGAAACACAGTCCTACTAAAAGGTTGTTGAAAGGATAAGGTGTATGAAGTAGAAAGTTGAGTTTTGCCCTTATTTAATTACTAAAAGAATAATAAAGTTTTTTTTAAATTTTTTTCCATTAAATAATGATAAAATCACCTCCAAACAAGTTTCAAGCTCCTAATATAACCTACATGTCAGACAGTGAACAAAGAAAATGGTTTGGTAAATTGATGATCTAGAGCATGATTGCATGAGTCATAGGTATGGAATGATAATCATGAAGGATGGTAAGAGATACCATGATATATTTAAAATACATAACCTATAAAAATAATGGAAATATGGGTGTTCTTCAATTAAAACTTAGTCATTCTCCCTCTAACCATGTAGGTAATTTCTTCAAAAACTCAGTCTTGGGTTTTGAATCAATTAGAGTGTCATATCTTAGATTCAAAAGATAAAAATTGGTGGAGGTAATACTAATGATCCAAGGTATCATATAAATAAAAAATTAAATTAAAAAAAAATTATAAGAACAAGGGAAGTGCCCCCTATTTTGTCTTAGACAAGGGTCACTTTTCCCTTACATAGACCTTGCAAAATTAAGAAACATGGTCAAAACCACACACCAAAATTAAAGGAATGTTTCAAAGAATTTTTGTGAGTTAAATAACATCTATTAACATCATTAAAACTTTAATTTATGGTTGGAAACCATACAAAATGCTTGGAGCTACTAGGTTTGCAAGTGTAGCCAGTTGTACAAGCAAGGGGTCTAATGCCAAATAGAGGGTCATTCTTAGTTCTAGCTATTGGGAAGTCATATAATGTATTTTTATATGTGTGTAAAAGAATATTATTTTTTTATGAGATATATAAGGCAAGATATCATCAAGAAAGAGTTGTTTTTGAACACAAGGTTACAGGTAAACTCCTTGCACAAGGTTTAGGCCTAATCCTAAATAGGAATCATTCATGTTTATATCTCTCAATGAGATATATTATCAGTTTTAGGAGATGAATGGGATATTTATATATTTTATACAAATCAAATTTTGTAGAGGGACTTCTTTATAAGTTATTTTAGACCTGAAAGGTGCTCAAACCCTTGTAAGAGGTAAAGAATGGTTTTAATGACCAGTTTGAATTGTTCACATCTTTCATAATAATTTTCATGGAACCTTGAGACAATTGGAAATGTTAGGGAGGGTAATTAAGTATATCTTAGTGTCATTTTTAAATGGTTTAAACATTTTTCCTTTATGAACAAAGGTTAAGAGTCTAGGTCACTCAAAATCCTTATAAAACCCTCACAAGGACCCGATTGGAGAGATATAGAATTTTTAGAATCTAAATGTAGAGGTATGGACATGAAAAAAACTTAATATTTTATATTAATCCCATAATATTCCATAAATGTGATTTTATTTTATAGAATTGTATGAAACAAGGGAAAACTAGGCTTATTTTGGCCATTTTGAATGGTGGGAGAATTATAAAAGGAGTTAGGAGATGAAAAAAGTTTTGGAGGGAATATATACACTTGAGATAAATCCAAAAATTTATATTACCTAATGAAAAAAATTCTAAGTGTCTCAACCAGACTCTCACTTTCATCTAATCTAGTGAGCCAGAATAGTGAACACTTGGGAAAGTGGTGAAAAGCAATTAAGGAGGCCTTTTAAAGGCTTTATCTTGAAACTGATGGTATGGGATAATTTTAAATGTGTCATTTCCTTTTTTTAATGGATCATTTATGAGTATTAAGGCGTTTTTAATGACAAGTGGAGAAGGTACATGGAAAAGAGCCTTTTGAAAACTACCAGTGATGATTTTGCATGTCCACAATAATAGGGATGGTCAGGGATCAATCCAATGAATGTGGGTGATTTTTTTAACCCATATTTATTATACCAATCATCATACCTAACCATTTATATTGATATAGGTAGTTTTGGAAGGCAACTTAGGTGGGTAGTTTCTTATGCCAAAATGGCAATTTTGTGCCACTTTTCACTATCTTTATTACTTATTTTGGACAAGTATGAAGTATGAATTGGAATATATCAAAAAAAATCTATTAAAAATGAAATTTTAACTATAATTATCAACTTTACACATGTTTAAGTGACCTTTTGACTTATTTTTCTCTCTCCATCTCTCAAACTCTATAAATTCTAGCCATTTTGGCATTATATGGGATCTCTCTACCTGGGTATGGAGAAGCCCTGCCAAAATTTTACCTTGAAAAAATAAATACAAGTGTTTTACCTCATTAAAATATTTCACTAAGTGTATATGCTTTGTTTTATTCTAAAGTGTAATTTCCTTTACCTTCACATGTTGATTCCATTGGTACCTAATGTATTGTGTTTTCCTTCTTGCATGTCAACAAGAAGTATCTGAAGAGAATGTAGGTGTAAGTGAGTATGATTATCAATATATTTTCTTATAATTCCTATTATTTATTTCCTCCTACCTTATGTCATTTACAAGACCCCATGTTGAAACACTAATGTGAGAGGGGAGATTGATGTTGAATGAAGTGTATGTGTTATTTGTCA
Source organism: Torreya grandis (assembly GCA_037957365.1). NCBI lineage: Eukaryota > Viridiplantae > Streptophyta > Pinopsida > Cupressales > Taxaceae > Torreya > Torreya grandis. The sequence continues at coordinate 62,279 of JARHVA010002663.1, read as the reverse complement.
TTAGTTTCTAGTGTATGTCAAAGGTAAGAGTAGAGAATAATATTTTGGTGTATCACCTCTATTATAATAGTTTTATTTTCATTTTTATAACCCTTTTCATCCCCCATAAGTTGTTAGTATTAGGAACACAAGCTTAAATGATGCATCAAGGGGAGCTAGCCCCTAATCTAGAGGTTCATCTCACAATTTTTCTCACCCACATCAATTAAGATGTCCCCATTTTTCCACTTAGATTAGAGGCTTGAAAAAACTCTTCTCATAGGGTGCATATAAGTGACAATAGTAATGGCAAATAGTAATTAGAAAAGTAAAAAAATATTTTTGTTTCTCTTGTTGATAGGGAGATGCACATCCTAGTCAATATGTGAGACAACAAAAATGATAAATTATAAAGATTATATCCAACACTCTTTTAGAAAAGTTATTCTATTAAGAATTTTTTTATGATCTAGATCTCAATAATGTGTTCATGATCTTCATTAGTCATTGATTTTGTTTCCTTCAAACGTCGAGATAATATATTCTTGTAGCCTCTATAAAGGAAAGTGTTGCCAATGATGGTAAATAATGTTAGGATAAATGATATAAGTGTGTAATTAATAGGTGAATGATAATGGAATGTATAATTAATGGGAAACAAATTAATAAAAATACTTTTAATTACACAATGTTTTTGATGCCAAATTCAACATAATTTTGGTTATAGTGGGGCCGAAGACCTCTAAAGATGATCTCGATAGGACCACCATATTTTTTTGTTGTTAAATCTTGAGAGTAGCTACCATTTGATTATATTGTTGATTGTAAGTTATTTTTATTTATTATTTGATAATGTATTCATCAAGTAGTAAAGAAATTTTGTGCTCAACTATTAGTGCCTCAATAAGGTTGTCATCAATGAATTTATCCTGATTATCCCTTAGTGCCTCTGAGAAGGTTTCACGAAGAGATATTAACATTTAACTTTGATTGTCTTCTAGCACCTTCAAAAAGGTTTCACTAAAATATGTTGAGTTTGTTCTTTGATCATCCCCTAGTGACTTCAAAAAGGTTTCACTGGGATATTATTCTTCTTTTACATGAATTTGGTCTTAAACCCCCTGATATTCTATAAATGGTATGCCACCATGGATGTAGTTCAACAAAGTGTGATTATCTCAGTCCTAATCGATGTTTATGAGAGGTAGAATGTCAATATAATGGCTATGATGGGTGGGAATAATGGAATGATGAATGAAAACACATTCCTCATAGAAGATACTAGGAGAACCCATGTTGATGTTGAAGTAATTATCTTCAAAAACCATAGAAGGATCACAAATATATTCAAATTGATTTGCAAGGCAATTGTAACCAATGTTGTAACAACCCTGACTATAATCTATTTATGAATCTGATTCTGATGCAAGGGACTCTACATTCAATGTTGTAATTGATGTTTATTCTATTTTTGATGCTAAATCTGATGTTATTTTAAAAATAAAACTTGACTCTACTTTTGATTCTTAATCTGATAAGGTTATTTCTATGATGTTCTGTTAAATGCTAAATGTTTGACAAGTAATGGCCTATGATGGTAGAATCGGCTCTATAAAAATTGATTCATCTAAGAATGGTTCAATTTAGATTGGTTCATCTAAGTAAATCCCATAAAAGAGAGTGAACCACTCGAGGGATGAATCAATATATTCTTGTCTATCAAAATGAGACTCCTCAATGAGTGGGAAAAGATCAAGAGGAAACTCTATAGAGATTGGCTTGTCAAGGAGATGAGGCTCTTTAAAAATAGGTAACATGTGAATGGGTGATTTATCATAGGTTGGCTCATCACAAATGGGTGTTTCAACAATAACATTGGGGTTTTGGTTCATAATTGGTTGTAAAAAATCAATTTTGAACACATTTTGATCTTCATAAGATGGATCTTAAAGGGGTAATTGTTCATGTTTTGGCTCAAAGATCGGCACATAGTTTCTAAACTGGGGAACATTTGGTTTAGAGGGAACAATGGTTTGTGGTTCAATAATGGGCTCTCCAAAAATTAAACTATTGAAGAAGGGATAAAAAAAAACTAGTTCATCAAATGGAAGTTCTTCAATAATAGGTTCAATAGACAAAGGCATTGGGCCTATAATGGTAATGAATAGATGCTTTATATTTTGGTTGCTCACACAAACCAAAGGATGAGGTCCTAAAATGCTAACCTTTACATGTTATAGAGCTTGATCAATCACATAAGCTAAAGGAGAATATCCCAAAATGGTCACTTTCACACATTGTAAATCTTGCTCATGCACACAAGCTAAAGGAGAATATCCTAGAATGATAACCTTAACACATTGTAGAGTTTGATCTCTCACACAAGCTAAAGGAGGAGGATATCCAAAATAGTGGCCTTTGGGCATGTCACACAAATCAAAGGTGAAGGGGGATATCCTAAAATGGTAACCTTCGAATGGGATGCACAAATCAAAGGGGAAATATGATGATGACGTATGATAATCATCATAAATGGGATTGGATTTCAAAAAATAGGCCCAAAGAGGGTGACATACTCAAACAAGATGTAATGCTCATGTCCACCATGACAATTCTCTACCTCACAACTAGGGCCACAAGAGACCCCATTATGAATGTACCTTTGGGTCATGTCTACAAGATTGTTTTATACATTTGGCAAGATTTAATCTATGTTTTGCAAACATTTAAACAAGATATCAGTTTTGATCCTTCTTCCAAATGAATTACTAAGGTACCAAAGAGACTATAAAAGGAGGGTGGCTTGTAACCACACATAATTTAGAAGAATGTGTTCACTAAATTACTCAACCTTTGGGTAAAGTTGAAATTGTATAAATTATAAGAGGGTATGATAACTCAAATATCCTAGTGTCACTAGCACACTAAACCGTAGACTTTCAAGATATGTCAATATCATAAAAACTTGTTCAACTTTGACAAGTTGCTACTATAAAACTAGAATAAATCCCTTTGGATTAGGAAGGAGATAATATAAACCAAGAAAATCATGATGTGGACACATGCAAGAATTTCTAAGTATAAAGCTAAAACCAAATGGGTGGCACAACATTGCCACATGGTAATAGGAATGTAGTATAAAATGTGTTCTAGGACTCAAAGCATGAGTGATATGCAATATGACTTGAGTATACCAAAGATAATAATGTGATGATGAGTCTATAAATTACCCTCAATTCAAACATGAAATTGAACCCAAGTTAAAATAAGTCAAGTGTAAATGGTGAACCCAAATTAACATATCAACCTTTAAAACTTAGAAAAGTCCAACTTCAAATAAAAATTTTCAATGAGGGACTTAAGAAAATTTGGAAAATTATCTAGACTCAAATGGGAAACATAACTACACCAAAATGGAAGATATGACATAATGTTTTAGATGATAATTTGAACAAGGAAAAGTTGATTTTTACTTAGACAATGTAATGCCTCCTTGTTCAAGAAATTTGGGGAAAATGTGTTTGGTTACAATGTTTGGTTAACAATCATGTTTTGACCCAAAATAAGACCAAGTAATCTAAGACAAAGACAAATCAACTAATTAATCATCTTAAACCCTAAATTAATAAGGTGTGGCAAAGTGGGGTTAACTAAACTATCAATTTTTCAAATGTTTCTAGATGGATCCCATATACAATACTTTCAAATCAAAATTCAAGAAAAAAACACGTCAATTAGGTCCACATCATATGGCTTATTATAAAAATGTCATGCCCTTTTTACAACCACTACATCCATTGCTTGCTTAGTGTAGTGTGATATCCAACATGATCATATGTCCCAAGCTTAGCCCCAATGATAGGAGATGGTTTAACCACTAAAACAATCATCTTAGTGGGGTGATCCCAATTTATATACCCCTCCATGGAAAGGGGTTAAAGATAATGCTAAGAGATAAATTCCTAGGTCAAGGCTTCCCTACAGAAATTATGGAAGGTAATGAAGTCCCCCTCACAAGCCAAGATACAAAAATAAATGATAATTAAAAGATATTTAAGGTTGTTTATAGATCACCCAAGCCATGTGGGTCTTAGGGAGAGCCTTGAGAACATATCTTTTACACCTTTGACTAAGGAAATTTGCAAAGAAGATGGTGCTTTTGATCTCATAAGTTCCCTATAAGGGATGGGGGGAGAGCATTAACACACAACTTTTTTTGCTCAAACAAATTTAAACTAAGAAAATAATGATAAATGACTTACTTAAAACAAAAATTTGAAGTGAGTTTGGTTTTAAAGTGCTAAATTGAAATGTTTGGTAGTGTTCTTTGGCCCTTTGGCCTTAAGTTGCAAAAAAATTTAAAGAACAACTAAAAAACATTCAATATAAATAAGAAAATTTTCCTTAAGTACTAAATGGAAATGTTCCTAATTATTTTTAAGCACCCAAAAAGAGGTTAAAAAGACTTAATCAAGCACAAATGTATCATTTTTAAATTAGGTCATAAAACAAAATGGTTAGCATGTAGTTTATCTTTGAAGCCCTTTTTCAAATGAAGCAAGTAACTTTGAAAATTAAACTCTTGAGTTTGGATGGCCTGTTAACCTAAAGGCAAAACCTCAAGAATCAAACATATTAGATTAGACTTGGTTAAAAACTTTATTTTATTAAAAAACTATGAAACTTGAAGGTAAAATGATAGCATATTTTAAAATTTAGGACAGAACACATGGTTTCAAAAAAAATCATCAAAAATGGAGTCTGTATGACCCCAAACTAAGCTCTAAAAGATGGTTTATCAGCTTGTTACCTTACACAATGACTGCTAACAGTTCTGAGATGAAAAAAGTGACTATTGATGGTTATATATGACCATTGATGGTTATATATGACCATTGATGGTTATATATGACCATTGAAGGTTAGTTCAAAACCATCACTAGTTATAGAAGACTGCTGACAGTCTCTATGTAAACTTGTGAAGATGAAATACGACCAAACAAAGTTAGAAAATCAAATTTAACAAGTTTAAAACATTTGAATCTTAATTTAAGACTTGTATATTTATCTTCTTGGTAAGTATGGTTAGGTCCCACCGGGTGTGCCAAAATGTGGAGTGGATTACAAGAAATGATTAGTCAAGCATTAGTCCAAGAAATCAAAGAAAAATACATAGATAACTAATTAAATCAAACCAATCTATTTATATAGGGTTATATGAATAAAAATAAGATAAAAATGAAAGAAATTAAACCATTACCTTCCCAAGTAACTCAATTTCTAAAAAGTGTCTTAAAAACATGTTCTCCCCTTGATCAAGCATTCTTGTCTTCATCAGCAATGGTGGCAAACTCCTCCAATGTCTTAAGAACACTCCATAAAACCTAGGCTCATGATATTGAAACTATTTAATTTGCTATCAAATGAAGCTAATACAAATATGAATAATATAATAATCAAAACAAAAATGAGTTGTGAAGATATTTTAGCATCATAACATTACAATAATTGAGCTTAAAAATAATGTTTTATGCCCTCTTATTTATAAATTTTTGAGATTGATCTGGATCAACCATGATCATCCATCTCAAGATTGAGATGTGTGGCCATGAATTAATCTAATATTTTTAATTAAATACATAAATATACTCATAATGATTTGAGAAAAAGGGGTATTAATGAGGCATGGGAGGCATTAAAGAGGCATGGAAGACCAATAATCCTGATATTTTATGCATTTATGGCTTATGGATGCCACCCCATCACTAGGTGATGCACATATTAATAATCAATTTCCAATATTGAAATAATCAAAAACCTCCATGGAAAATACACTTAAGCTCTTGATTTGAATTAATTAGCCTTAAACAAGATTAATCAATATTTGTGTAAATATTGGAAATTGGACCTCAATTAATCAAAATGGTTAGAAAGTCATATTACTGGGTTGTAATTTGACTCGAGAGGAATTGAAAGGTGATGTTATATGTAGTGGAACCATATTCCCATTTAGGATGTTGTGGACACAAAATAACAAAGGTACATGATGTGTACTAACAAATTAGAAGAACATAATGATCTAGAGCAGAAAAAGGTGAAATCATCATTTTGACTCGAAATGATTTGATCAAAGTTAGGTATCACATAAAATGCATTGCCCCTTTAGGGATACATTAGCCTAAATTGACACTTGTAAATTACAAGCTTGAACCATTTAGCATATTTTATGGATTTTGACCTAAAATGTATATTTGAGTTCAAATTGAGTAATATTGACAATTTTAACACAAATAGTGTTAAGAATTAGATGTACATAGAAAATTTAAATTTTCTTTGTTTTTAATGCATAGGTTTAGCATCAGGATATGTAATTATTTTATGCACCACAATGCTAGGGTAAATGCTAGGCATGTCCTCATAGGATCAAGCAAAAGCTTCATGATATTTTTTAAGGAATAAGCTTAAATTATCATGTTTAGTAGGTGAAATCTCTTTAGAAACTATAATTAGTCAGACAAGATGGAGTACCATATTTGATGTGATTATTTTATTAAATAATCATGGAATTTATATCTTTAAAATGGTATGGTGCATTGGGTAAGGCAAAAATTAGATTTGTTTTAAGATCAATGCTAGCAATGAAGTTGTTGAAGCAAGGAGTTTTAATTTTAAAATTTCCATGTTTATGATGATTTTGAGGAAGTTGAGGTTCTCAGGCATAAATAAACTCAAGAATAGATTCATCATTAGGAAATATATGAAGAGGACCATAATACTCAACATCTACTTCAAGATCTAAAATTTTATTGCCATGGTGATCATACTCATAATGTATCTGATGAACATCAGTGGCCTTGGCATCTAGTGTGATTTCAAAAATATAATTAGATAGAGTACAATAAATTAGTGTGTGGGTGGATTCAGTGATGGGAGAAGGATCAAATATAATGTTTGGATCAAGAGGTGGTAAAGGAGATATAGAAATGTCTAGATATTTAAAAGGCATAATTTGTTCTACCACCTAAGGAGTATCAATAAGAGGAAGATTGGCAGGAGGCACATGATCCTCAGGATCTAAGGTATGATCCATAGAAATTGTATGAACATCTTGATTAAAAGCATGCATTTGGACTAAGCTTTTATGATAATTATGGACATCTAATTCTCTATATTGAGCTTGGGCCATGATATAGTTATCGCCATATGTTAGAGAAATTATACATGTTTGAGAATCAGGGGGAATTTTAGAGGATGAAATATTGATATTATTGAATGTATGAGGTGACCTGATGAGAGGATCTTGAAATATTTTAGCCACTCTATAATAATTACAGGTGAAGGAATCTTCTGGTAGATAAGGCTCCTAAACATTGCATGGAGGGGGAAAATTATTAATCTCATCCATAAGAAGAATAGTACAGTCTCTTGGTAAGAGAAAAGGAAGAAGCCATTATGAAATGTATTGAGGCAAATTAGTGGTATTTCAAGTATGTTTCAACTCATTGGGATCATCATAAGTGAATCCACAAGAGTAACTTGTAGATTAGGATTCATGTTGATCAACTTAGGTAAAGGAGCACTATTGATTTTAGGAATCATAGGAACACAATATTGTGATTTAGGATTAGGTATTTGGATACTCCATGGGTTAGGATTAGCTTCATGCTTATAGAATTTTCCATTATGTAAGAATTTAATACATTGGCTACCAGAAGAAGCAATGACCCTCATTCAATGAGTCCATGGATGACCAAGGAGTATAATATAAGATAGGGGTAAGTCAAGGACCATAAGCTTGGTTCAAAAAATATTAAGTCCAATGGTTAATGGAAGCCAAATAAAACCTAGTGCCTTTTTTATTTTCTTATCAAAACCATGATAGGTAAGACAGGTTTGATTAAGATGCTCCTTATTATAACCAAGTTGTTGTATAAGCCACAAATATGTCACATTAATATCAAAACCTTCATAAAATAGAACTTTTCATATAAGAGTGGTGTTAATGGATACTTTGATGAAAAGTGGTAGATCATAAACATGAAAAATAATTTCATCATTGATCAAGTAATCTTCAAAGAATTAAATAGAGGGCTTGGAATAAGGACACATAGTTTCAATGGTATTGGCATTGGTAGGTTGAGATTTAATAAAAAGTGGTTCTTCATCTATGGAAGATGGATCTTCAATTTATTGAAGCTTTTGCATAAGGAATTTATGATGATAAGGTGAAGTGTGAACAACCTCCATAATTGGAATCTTACAAGGCATAGAGTTGAGTTCTTCAAGAAACATCTAATGAGACTTAGAAGAAACAACATGAGGTTTAGGAGGTAAATTAAATTTTGGAGCAATAGATGTGGTTGGAGTATCAAAAGGAGGAGATGGTTCCTATTGGGATTTCAAAGTAACATTAGTAGTGGTAGTATCTTTAAAAAATTCTTCTTCCAAAGATGGATTTTTAGGCTTGGTAATGGGATCTTTGTAAGTTGTTTTATGATGATAGTTGACCTTAGCAATATTGACATATTGAGAATTTTTAAATTATTGGTCATAATAAATGTTAATGGCACAAACATCCTTAGAAGTTGATTGGTTATTTGAGGAATATTTTTGGTTATTTGAAGTAGAATATTTAGAAGTTTTTCATTTTTGAAAAGTAGCAGTGTATTCTTGATGATATAGATTGATCATAACTTCATGGTTGAATGAATCACCAATCATATAAGAGGTAAAAAATTTAGTGATACCTCTAAAATATTCATGAGAATTCCCAATGTTTCCATGGAACCAAAATATATTGGGGTCATACCACTTAGGAGGAGCATTGGGATAGATGAAAGGTTTTGAGGGTGTTAAAAATTATTTCATTTGCCGAACCGAGAGAGATGTATGAGAAGGTAAAGGAACACTAGTTTTGGCAACTCCCTAGTTTGGTTTGTAGAGAATTAATAGTGATATAATTATATTTTTGAAAATATCGTTTAATAAGTTTTGTATTAGGTTTGAATTGCTTCATAAGAAAGTCTTGATGTTTAGCTTGATCAGAGATTCATTTAGTGTTTGAGGAGCAAAGGTTTGACCTTATATTAGAGAGTAGGAGTAAAAGTTATGATAAAGAGTTTAAATAAGTTATCATTAGTCATGTTACGGTTATATTTATGAGATGAATATTTCCATATTTTGATAAAATCATGAGATAATTTAGTGGGAGATTGCTTAGCATTGATGAAGTGGCTAAGATAATTTTTGGGAAGATCATTGTGTTGAAACTCTTTAACTAAATAATTAACCAAATATTCAATTTGTAAAATATAATATTGGGGAAGTTGATTATAACATTCTAATACATCACCGTTAAATTTTTTTACTAAGAGTTTAGTTGTGATAAAGGTATTAGTTTGGATCCACTCCTTGTAAAGGTTATCAAAGGCTTTAAGAAATGAGGTAGGGTCTTTAGTCCCATCATATTTGATAGTTGGAGATATGTTACCAATATTGATGGATATAATAAAGGGGGATAAAGGCTCATTTTGAATGATTTAAAGCATTTTATTATTTATTATGGGTTGAGGAATAACATTACCTAAGGCATCCCTAAGAGGTGGAGGAATGAAATTGGAATTAGCTTGAGGATGCATATTTGGAGGTTGATCAGCCACATTAATTAGATGTGTAAGTTGCATCATTTAGTTGGTGTTAGAATTTTGCATAATGTTCATTTATTGGATGACTTGGGCTAAGAGTTGAGTTGTATTAGGAGGTGGATTGGTGTTGGTAGGAACACTCCCCAAATTGTTGTTAGGGGGAGGATTGCTACAAGAAGTATTACTAGTGGTATTGTTAAATAACTTGTATTAATCATTCCCACATTAGTTTGAATATTTTTAAGATGAGAAGTATCTTGGTAAGTAAAGAAATAATTATATCTATCAACTTCATCTTGAGGTGTTATTTACACCATGTTACTATTTTCACTTAAAATTTCACCCAATGAGGAGATAGGACAATATTCTCTTCATTTAAGTGAGACAATGGAACCACCTCAAGGCTGTGGATATCCCTATTAGGAGGTGGATCTCTAGTTTAGGGGCTAGCTCCCCTTGATGCTTCACTTAAGCTCATATTCCTACTACTAACACTTGGGAGGTTAAAAAGGGTAAGAATATCATGAAAAATATACCTATTCTACTAGAGTTGATACACAAAATGTCTTATCTAATCACACTCTTTGACATGTACTTGAAACCAATAACAAGTTACATATACAGTTCACTCAACATCAACTCTCTCTCTCACATCAATGCTTCAACATGGGGTCTTAGAGATAGCATAGGTTAGGAAGACTTAGGAAATAGGAATTATAATAAAATCTATTGAATGAGATATTCACTATACCCAAAATTGCACTTGACACTTCTTGTTGACCTATAAGAAAGGAATCATAATACACTAGGTACTAATGGAATTAACATGTGAAGGTAAATGGAAATTACACTTACACAAGACTAATACCAAGAATGTACACTTAATGAAATATTTTAATGAGGTTAAACACTTATATTTATTGATTCAAGGAAAAATTTTGGTATGGATTCACCATACCCAAGTAGATATATCCCTATACAATAGCTAAAAGGCAAGAATTTATAGAACTTGGAAGAAAAAAGAAAAAAGAGGAGTCCAAAAGGCACAAGGATATGTGTCACCAATGTGAATATCAATTAAAATTACATGTGGAATAGAGGTTTTCATAGAGGTAAACTTGTCTAAAAAAATTCATAAGAATAGTGAAAAGTGGCACAAAACCTATAATTCTGGCATATGAAACTACCTTCATGGTTTACCTTCTAAAATTGCCTTCATGATTTACCTTCAAAAACTACTTTATCCCTACATATGGTTAGGTTTTATGGTGGTATAATCAATATGGGTTACAAAAAAGTCCCCACATGCATTATATTGATCCATGACCATCCCTATTCTTGTGGACATGCAAAATCATCCTTGACAGTCTCAAAATGGCTCTTTTCCATGCACCATCTACACTTGGCATTCAAAAACTCTAAATTTTCCAAAATGTTCCATGAATAAGATGGAATTATAATTTTCAAAAGTTTTCCTATCATCAATTTCAATAAAAAACCTTTATAAGGCTTCCCTAGTTGCTTTTCACCACTTTCCCTAAGTGTTTACTAGCTGGTTCACTAGACTAGCTAAAATTAAGAGCCTATTTGGGGAAATTATGGGCTTATTCATGAGATTAAATGAATTTTTGGAGTTATTTCAAGTTTAAATATTCATTATAAACTTTGCATCATCTCCTAACTCCTCTTGTAGACTACACACCACACAAAATGGTAAAAATAAGCCCTATTTTGGCTTATTATATACACCTTCATACAAATGAATCACATGTTTAGAATATAAATAGATTATTATAAATCATCTATGTGGTTTCATTGTCATTACATTGAATTTTTATACCTCATTTTCTTCCTTTTCGTAATCAGGTCCTTATGTAGGGTTTGTAAAGGTTTTGAGGTGATTTTGGGTCTTAACCTTTGTTCATAAAGGTATGAAATTGGAATCTCCTAAAAATTACACTTAATTATTCTCAAGGACCCCATTAAACTTCCTTTAATGTCTCAAGTTCCCATGCACAAGTTCATGAAAGTTCCAAGCACTCTAAGTTGGTCTTCGAGCTCCATTTTTGCATTATGGGAGGTCTGTGAATGTTTTAGGCCAAAACATGACTTATTGGAGAGTATACCTTAAAAAAATGGTTGTAAAATCTATTAATACACCCTAAAAACATTCTCTATTTATTTTAATATCTCACCTATAGATTGAAATGAAACTTAACCCCTGTTTGGCACTAGGCCTAAACCTTGCCAATAGGTCTACTTGTAACTTGAGACTCAAGCTGACCCTCCAAAGGTTTCTATTACTTCCTGATGGATTTTTAATTAAAATTAACTCATTAAATCATTAAATAACCATGTTAAATCATGGACAATGCTAAAAATATGCATGACCTTCAACTCACCTTCTTGTCCTTGAGGATTCCTTTCATATGTGACTACAAACCCCCTTGTGTAGGGTACCTTGTTTGATTCCAAAGATTCTATAAATTTTTTTTAGGTTTATATGGATGTGTTAAAGCTTATAAAATCTTAATTTTTTCTTCCCATACCTTTTAGTCATCAAATTTACCATTTTACCTAAAACTACCATCTCAATGCATGAGAAAATTGACCTTACTCTAAGACAAAATAGTGAGTGTTTTCCATCTCAGCATTGTAAAAATTATTATTTAAGGGTGTTATATGTTTCCAAAGGATTATTTTTACCAAAATTTATCTTTAAAATCCTCCATTTGACCTCCCAACTCATAAAATTCCCAAGGCAAACCTCTTTAGGTGTAGGACTATGTAAGGCCTTAAGGTTGACTGTGTTTGGGGTATTAATCTTGGTTTAGGATTTTGAAACATAATCAAACATATCCTTATGATTTAAATATAAATTTATTGGTACTTCACCCTTTTCCAAGGTTAATCTCACTCCTTTTTCACTAATACATCATTTCACCTCACTAGCCTGTTTAGGACTGAGACATCTTATAAAACCTGATTGTAGGTCTAAATTAAAGATATGTTTGATATTTTTGGGGAATTTTATCCATTTTTATTAGGATATAAACCATATTAATTCCTTAACTTACATATATACCTTTAAATCATTCATCAATCCCATGTTTTGGTATTTAAAGAGGATACCCCTACCTTGATTGGGTTGATACCCTGGTTATGCCTATATGTGCATATTTCTAGTCTACTTGTAAGTTGTCAAGGGAAATTAATATCATGATAGTGAAATTTTATATCATGGTTGTGGAGGTAATAAGTTTTACTTTCCCAAGCTCCCATACCTTTTGCACACCCTTTGAACAAGGACTATGTTTCAAACTAATCCACAAGTCTAAGACATCTTTTACCCTACATGTAGGCTTTCATGTGAGAATATGGATTCAAAGAGTGTATAATGATTTTTTTTAAAATCTTAGAATCATATAATATTCATTTCACTCAATTTAATACTCTATTTGAGTTCAAAAACTCTTTTCACTCCTAACTGAGTTCACACCCTCAATACCTCTAATTGTAGGTGTATTTTCTTAGGCCTATAGGTTATATTTAGGATCATTTTGATCATGGTAGTGAATCATAGGTATTTTTAAGGTTTTATTTATCTCAATATTACTCACACTAAGACCCTAGTTTCTTCTTGGGAATCCTCAACACCATCTCTTTGTGCCAATAATTGAAACATTGACTTCACTATATACTCTGCCCTGTGTATAGATAGGAGGTAGGCTTAAAAGGTCATTTCATGAAATATATTTATTATTCATGAACCAAGTTCTTATGAATCATTATTTATTTTTTTATAATTTTTTCCCCTTTCAATGTTAGGTCTAGATTCCTTCATACATAGTGTAGGTGGTAGCCTCCTTCTAAATCCTATAGACAACACTGTCTACTTTAAATGGTTCACTAACAACCTTTGAGGGTCTCAAAAACAATCTCATTCTTGTAATTTAAAGATCAAAATTTACATAGTGTATTTTTTGTAGGTAGGAATAAAAGGATAAAAAATTATGGGCATTGAGAAACCATTTGATTAGGCTATGCACCAATCCAAAAAAACCCTAAGGACCTCTGTTTGGTCTATTTATGGACTGAGAGGACAAAAATCAGTCACTTAATGTTTTGAATTAAAATCCCACTTATAGTCCATTCTAGTATTTATATTATTAAATACATGAATATTGAGAATTATATAACCTCAAACATACATCCCAACATGCATTTCATGACTCACACCTTTGTATAACCTCTTAGAGCTCAAGCATAAGATGATTGTAAGTACCAAGGTAGTTAACAAGGAAGATATGGAAAATAATAAATTTGAAGGAGTATGATAATTTGAAATTTTAAATTAAAACACATTTGGAAACATGAATCCAATCACAATAACACTTCATGTAACTACTCCCACGTTGATAAAACTTAGGTTCTGTACCCATGATTGCCAACTTTGAGAAATAAGCACCATTGGGAAAACGCTTTTGAGGACATTAGGAAAGAAGGTTTAAGATTATAAAAACACAATGGATAGGACCTTATTCACATTTTAATTTTTTTTATCAAACTCACACATCTCCATTGATTCCTAAAAACAAGAAATAGATGCAAACTTATACCCCTCTTCAATGTAATTTCCTATAAAAGGTTGTCTAAAGTCAAACTAATTTTTCATAAAGGAGGAGGCACAAAATTTAAATTTATTATTATGGAGTTTAATATTGCTCCAATTACTATCCACCTATAGAATCACTCCCTCCAATTCCACCTGTATGATCTGTACCAAGTTCTTGAAGTTGCCTTTCTTTTGCATGCCAAGAGAGAAAGAAGCAAAATGAGTTGTAGGTGAATTTTTTTGCATTATCCTTGGAATAACAATGTGTAAATGGGTGTGTGGAGGTGAATAGATACTCCACCCATATTTTTAGCTGAGGATGAGATCATGGAAGCTATACAAGTACCTAAAAGGGCCTAAAAATAAGGGAAATCTCACATTTTCTGACTATAACTAAATATTGACTACCACCTAACATTCCCCTGACATCATATAACCTATCCCATGTTGTAATTCATCTTATTTACAACTTTTTACTTTTTAAAAATTTGTATAGGTCAATTAATAGGCTAAAAGGTGGTCAAAAGACCCTTTTTTGCACATGAAACTTAGAAAATGGCCAATTTATGACTTGTAAAGACATATAAACATGATAAATGCCATATTAGGAAAAATTAGACATAAATATACCTTTTAATAAGCTTTAATAAGGTTTTACCATGTTTGACTTTAGTTGACTAAGCCATTTCAAGGGGAATGGGCTTCAACAAAGACAAGAGGAAGGATAAGTGAGATAATAGACTAACATGACACCCTATAGGACACATCAGAACCTTATTCAAAAATTTAAAATTATAGGTGTTGACCTTATTTGACTAGAAGTCAAATTTGGTCAATAGTTACAATTCAAGGATGAAGGAGGAGAAGAGGTACCCCAAGAGTGATGGTGCTTTTGGGAGGAAAAGAGAGGGAGAAATGAACATCCCATATAGTATCTAAATGGATTCAAGATATCCAAGAAGATTATGATAGGAGACTTAATTATAACTAAAGATAGATGAACATAATGTAAAGAATGTTGTTCCCAAAATCTGTCACTCATTTTTGGGACAACATATGAACTATTTTGGTCCTGGAAGCCAAAATTATCCCTTCCCTTCTCAAAAAATTGTTCTGAGCCTTCAAATTCTTCATTATTCAAGATTTTTAAATTAAGGGATTAGCAGGTTCAACCGGTTTAATGGCTTCAACAGGTGAATTCTCACAAATGAACAAGTTCCCAGCACTTAGGCAATTTCCAGATTAGTTCAACACCTTGGTTCAACCAAAAATGTTCATCAGCAAGCTTCAAAGGAAGGATTGAACCATTGAACCTTGAACCAAGTAGGTTCAATGGGTTCAAAGGTTCAACAATAACAACAAGATTAGAGAGTTAAGCAATTTGGCAAAGGTTCAACAAGTTCAACCGCTTCAAGGTTTAACGACTTCAAAACACTTAACGAAAAGAAGTAGGTTTAAACCATTGAACCATTGAACCTTGAACCATTTTAGTTCAAAGGTTCAATGGTTCAATAGGTTCAATGTGGTTGGTTCAAGTGGTCAAATGAACAAGTGGAACAAAGGAATGAACCATTGAACCATTGAACCAAAGTTGGTTCAATCGGTCGGTTCAATCGAGAGGTTTAAAGGAGTGCCCCAAAGCCTAAAAGGCAAGTGCCCTTGCAGAGGGCCATGAACCAAGCCCAAATGCCCTTATGGAGGGCAGTGAACCAAAGTTGAGTGCCCTTGCAGAGGGCAGTGAGCAAAAGTGGACAAAGAGATTTTCTTCAGAAAAATGAACAAGGTATAAAAGTTGGAATTCCTTCAGAAAAATGAACAAGGCAAAAGACAAAGCAAATTCTTTAGGATAAATTGTCCAAAGGAATTCCTTTACACTTTTGTCTGAAGGAATTTTCCCAAAAGAAAAAGCCCGACAAAAAGCAGATGAAGCCAAGGAAAGATTTCCTTCAGACAAATTGTTTGAAGGAATTCCTTTAGACATTTTGTCTGAAGGAATTGAAGTTGAAGGAACCTGAAGATAGCCTGAAGACCACTTGAAGGAACTTGAAGGGTAGGTACCCTTGTAGGGGAATCTTGGCCAAAGCTAAAGGGATTCCTCCCCTTTGGGAAGGATCAAACAAGAAAGCTGAAGGAATTGCCAAGGAGGGTGATGTCTCTGAAGCTGTCAATTTCAGCACCATAAACTAGCTGTTGGCTTTCAAAGGGTGATGGGTACGTGAACATCATCTTTACGGTAATCAAATAACCATTGATCTTTAAAGGCTTGTTTCTACAGACTCTATAGGCCTATTTCTATAGATTCTAAAGGAACATTTCTACGAACTCTACAGACTTGTAATCTATGGACTCTGCATGATTTGAAGAAGAAGGTTGGGTTTTACAGACTCATTTCTATAGACTCTGTAGGCTCATTTCTATAGACTCCGTAGGATCATTTTTATGGACTCATTTCTATAGACTCTATATGCTCATTTCTATGGAATCATTTCTACAGAATTTGCAGGCTCATTTTTACGAACTCTGTAGGATGATTTCTAAGGGCTCATTTCTATGAACTTTGTAGACATATTTCTACAGACTCTTCCAAAACTTGGGAGACTTAGAGAAAACAAAGGTTTTTAAGGAAGAAGATGAATCGTAGAACCTTGAACCAAAATGGTTCATAGGTTCAACAGGTTCAACAATTCAAGGAAAGCTCTGAGCAAAGATAAGAAGCGAAAGTTTATAGAGACTATTTCAAGGAGAAGGTTCAAGTGGATGAACCAAGGAGGCCACCTAAACCATTAAAATAGTGAAACTTTGACATCCTTGTGGATGTGAAATTCAAGCTAATGAAATATCTATTGATTTTCAAAAGAGGTGTAGAACTTGAAAGCAAACTCAGTGCCCAGCTGAAGAAGGAGTTGAAAAGGCCAGTAAAAGGGGGAAAAGATAGCCCAAGGGCTCAAACTGTAATAGGAAAGAGGGAAAGACCAAAAATATTTGTGCTAGAGTTATTCTAGTAGGTGGAATAGTCCATCAAGTAGATATTTGAACTTGAAAACATTGAAGGCACAACCTATTTGACTCCCTTGGAGTAAAGGCGAGGTGGACAATTGCACAGACATCAGGAAAAGGACCAAACAATCCATACTAAAGAAGAGACATATTAGATGATTTAGCATTCCACAATTAAGATGGATACACTATTCTAAGCATGCTCCCTCGATAGAACTGAAAATGCATTCAATGCATTGAATGCAGCATGGGTCGTTCCATGGAAAGCAGTGCCAAGCCTTTCTAGGGGTAGCCATATATTTTAATCTCTTGTCTTATGAAAAAGAGGTCTTTCCATTATAAAAGTGAAACTCTGCCAAAATTGAGAGGTGATTACTGAGACTTTGAGCTCAGATTGTTCATCATATATCTTTATTTGAATGAGAAAGCAATTTACTTTCAGACTTTGTACTGTTATAGCTTGTGTCATTTTAGAATATTATTCTTATGTTTGTTTCTTGAATACATTATTATCCATTTTATTAAAATAAGTAGAACTAGTGGAAGTAATCAAGAAGGTGTCCTGAAGCCAATTGTGGAGAGACTTTGTGATGTCTACAATTGCCTTTAGTGTGTTTGTTTATTTTTTGTTTTTGTGTAAAGGACCTTGGGATGACTTTGTGCCCTCATTGTCCTTTGTATTTCACTCTTAGGCAGTTGAGGTGGAGACTTTGTGCTACATCTCAGTCTGTTGGTTACTATGCCCTTTGTTACCAATTACTTGTCACTACCTGAAAGAACTCTTGTTGTTTCCTGTAAGATCACTTCTGAAAGAAGAGAAGTGCCTTCAGTGTTTTCACCAAGATTTTTTCCTTTGTTTTTGAACATCATCTCTGAAAAAAGAGAGATAGATGGTGTTATCCTACCCTTGAGTGTTATTTTATACTTATATATATAGTATATAGCCTCCTCCTATTTATAGGGAACCTCCCCTTGATGAGAGGAGAGATTTGTCCCCTTTTAATGTGGTAAACCTGCACATCTAGTCGACCAATCTCCCTATGTTGTGGTTGAAGAGACCTATTTTGCTCATCAGTTAGCTATTGACAAAATATTCACCCAACATTTTTTGGTGACTCTGCTGGGGATCAATGAGTAGTTCCAGTCCTTATCCAGTCTATTCAAATTAAAACATTTCATGCTGCTAGGGAACAATGTGAAGTAGGAAAGAACACTGCCAACTTCACACCAATAGTTTTGGCAACTCCACTGGGGACATTATGTGTAGTCTAAAGCCTCAAGTTTTAGATTGAAGTAGTTCTTACCCTTATCCATTATAGACTCTAGTGACTCTAGTCTATGTCTTACCCATTATCATTATAGCCTTATCCATTTCCATTATATAATTTGGTCTTCAAACTAGAGCCACTGGAAAAGAGCATGTAGTTTGAAGCCTCAAGCTTCAAGCTGAAGTAGGGCCAGTTCTTTCTCATTTTTATTCTACCATATGAAAAATCCATGCTATACTAGAAACCAGAGAACCCAAGGTGTTGTTGACCCTATTTTTGAGTTGGTATAGTAAGGAAATTTTGATTTGTTTCTTCCCCAACTTCAAGTTCAACGATCTAGGAGTGTTCCTCCTACCCGTACCAAGTCACCAACACAAGGTAGATCTTTTTATGTTGTTATCAGAGCTTTGCCTATACATACTCCACCTAGATTTGTTATCCCCCTCTTCCATAATCAAATCATGGCAGCTCAAGGCCCCTGGGGTAACTCTTTTGGTCCACTCAATATTACTCCACCTCTTCATGAGCTACCACATAGTTCAAGGAAGAATTTCCCCAAATTCCTTGGTGATGGGAAATTTCATCTTGATGAACATATTTTTCCCTTCAGCATAGCCTGTGGTGTGATTAGCATGGAGTATGAAGACATAACAGTTAGGCTATTTGTGGAGACACTATAAGGCATTACTGTAGACTAGTTATACCATCTATAGGCTCGATCAGTGACTGATTGGGACACTCTTAAAGTTAAATTTGAAGCTAGGTTCAAGCCTATAAAAGATGCACATGCCTTGTTAGCCCAACTCACACAGATGAAGAAGGAGCCTCATGAGCCTATGAGGGATTTCATAGCCAAGTTTGACAAGCTAAAGAATAGAATTCCTATAATTGCTCAGCCAACACCTAAAAACCTCAAATGCTTCTTCATCAACTCACAGCTATCTGAAGTGAGTTTTTTTCTGAGATATGCTAGCCACATAGACCTTGTTGCTACTCAGGACTTGGCTACTAAGGTATAAGATGACCTTATCTTGGTAGGAAAGATAAGGAGAGATCCTAACAAAGGTAAATCCTCTTCATCTTCTAAATACTCACCTATAGCCACCACTGATCCAATGGTACAGAAGCTAGAAAATGAATTGCTAGCTCTTAGAAAGCAAATGGCTCAAGGGATGTCATCTGCCCCTTCATACAGAGATATAACAAGGAGGACATTCCCCAATCATTCATACCAAGGCCATGCTACCAAAAATCAAGGGTAGCCAAATCATCTTCCTCCCCCTCTGGGGAACCTTGCCATTGAAGCACCTCTAACCAATTCAATAGTTGGATATCTTGAAGTAGAATTAGATTTCTCCTGCCAACTTGAATTGAACCCTAAAGATGACATTAATCTCTTCACAAAAGGAGAATAATAATTAGCTGGTGACTCCAACATTGGTTTCCTAAATTACCAGGATGAACCCAAAAGTGAAGGTAAAGTAGTTAAGGGAACATATGCTATTTTCACCCAATCCAAGAACTAGTTAGCCAAACAAGCTGATAAAAAAAGAATAGAAGAGTGAGCTCAGCCTGCAATTTCAATTGCTAAGTGGGAAACCACTCTACCCTTCTAGCCAAAGGACCTGGTGATTGTTAAAAAGGTGAGTACCTTAAATACACCTTCACCTCTAAATTCAAATTTGTAGACCAGTCCTCCACCTTCCAAAAACCAAAAGGATGAACTCCCTTCCCATATTCATAATTCATTTCAAAAATATGACATAGTCGACCATGTCAAGAAAACCAAAATTCAAATGTTTGAATTTGAATTCCTACAAGTCAACCTTGAGCAGTTGGATAGGTTGTTTAAGTGTGTGAATAATAAAGCCATCTCTGTAGGACAAGATGTTAAGAAGGTAACTCATGATCCCCCAAATAACATGCCCATCCCAAACAATCTTGTCATTACTCCTCCAACTACCCTTAGGAGAACCGAACCATTTTATGTCTCCTTGCTGATAAATGGACACTAGCTGAACAATTACATCATTGATTCTAGAGCTTTAGACAATGTCATGCTTGCCAAAGTGGTGGAATCCCTTAGTCTCACACTGACCAAGACATTTGGGAGATGATTCTCCATGGAGAACAAATAAGTGCCACTACTGGGATAAATCAAAGACGCCTAATTTGTATTTGCAGCATTTTGAAAAAAGAGAATCAAGATGACTGTCCTAGTGGCCAACGTCCCAAAATCATACAACATCCTTCTTGGTCAAAATTTATGCAAGGATGTTGGTGTCAAGTTGAGCATGGACCTATCTAAAGCAAGGATCCTAGTCAAAGGTGTTATGCAAAGGCTACTCCTTGAGAAGGAAGCAAAATACGTGGTCACTCAAACATCAGCGCTTGAAGCTCAAATTTTATTTGAGTATTCAAGTATGTGTAACTATTTCTTGACCATAGAGGATGTTCATGTTTTAGCTGATGAAAATTCTAAAAATGATAGTCTGAAAATTGGTTCAGATGAACCAGTAGAAGATAGGATAGAGTGCAGTGCAAGCGTAGAAAAATCCTCCCCTCCACACAAAGAGAAATCTGAGAAAGGATCAATTTCAAATGAGGTATGGATATTAGAATTTGATGGCAGCTCCTCATCTACTAGTTTAAGAGCTGATATTGTTTTAATATCTCTCCAAGGAGATATTTTTCCTTCATACAAATTATAGTTCAACAATACTAACAATACTGCTGAATATGAATCACTACTGCTTGGATTGAAGGCCGCTCAAGGCAAGGTCGTCAAACTCCTTCATGCCAAAGGGGATGCTAAGCTAGTAGGTTTTTAGGTGAGAAACCTATACCAAACCAAAAATGAGAGATTGTGTCATTATCGTAATCTAGTTTGGGAACAAATTGAAAACTTTAATGCTTTTAGTATCTCTATAGTTCTCAGGGAATTCGATGATAGTGCTAATGCATTGGCTATTTCAGCAACTCTTCTGGTTCCTCACCCTAACTTTAAAGGAGATAGGTACACTATTGAGCTGGTCTTTCAACCAAGTGTACCTGATAATGCTAGTTATTGGCAGGTGTCTAACCATGACAACCAAATCATTGCCTTCTTGGAATAAAAAGATAGTTTTGAACAGTTGCATTTCGAAGGTAGTGAACTTCAAAAACTTGAACTAGCCTCTGAATCAAGTTTAGATGTAAGTGATGAATTCCTACAACTAAAAGGGAATAAAATTCCCAAAGGCCTAGTTTCCCTTGAGAATCTATTTGACAAGCATGACAGGTTCATCAAATAACAATAGATGGATTCAAGCTCTTCCCAGGAGTTTGATTAGATAAATTTGGGTACCAAGGAAGATCCCAAGGTGGTGGACATTGGGAAATGCTGCACTCCTGAGGAGAGATTCAAGTTCACTGCTTTGCTCCGCCAGTATATGGATGTCTTAGCATATTTCTATGATGATCTGAAGTCACTCGGGCTTGAAGAAATCCACCATGACATTCCTCTTAAAAGTGATTCAGTGTCTTACAAGCAAAAATATAGGCATTATAATCTGAAGATATCAGGTACTATTCTATCTAAAATATAGAAAATGTTGAATGCTAGGATAATTTTCCCAATCCATCATTGCACATGGATTTCCAACATGGTACCTATGAGGAAGAAGAATGGTGAAATTTGCCTTTGTGTAGATTTTAGGAACTTGAATTAGTCATCCTTAAAGGATAATTATCCTCTGCCCATCATGGACCAAGTGCTTCAAATAGTGACTGGTTTAGAGATGTTATCAATGATAGATGGCTTCTCAGGATACAATCAAGTTGAAGTGGGTGAAACACATAAGACTGCCTTCACCACACCTTGGGGCACCTTTGCCTATCAAAGAATGCCATTTGGCTTGATAAATGTTGGCACCACTTTTCAAAGAGCAATGGACCTTGCTTTCAAAGATGAAATGGGTAAGTTCATTGTGGTATACCTTGATGACTTGACCATCTTTTCCAAGCATCACCTTGACCATGTGCACCATTTACAACAAGTGCTAGAACATTGCTGCTAGAATGGAATTTCTCTTAATCTTAAGAAGTCTGTCTTTAGAGTGATAGAGGGGAAACTTATTGGACACCTTATATCCAAAGAAGGCATAAATATTGACTCATCCAAAAGCTTACCCTGCCTACAAGTAAGATTGTAGTTCACTCTTTCTTTAAAAAAGTGAATTTTTTACGAAGGTTCATCCCTGAGTTCACTGAGAAGACTCACCACATTATGAACATGATGAAAGGAAAGGCCACCTTTAGTTGGACTGAAGAAGGAAAATTAGCATTCCAAGATATTAAGATAGCTATTGCCCATGACCCAATTTTGGTTTGTCCACATTATACCAAGAATTTCATTATGTATAGTTATGCTTCTAAACACACACTTTCAGCCATTCTAGTTCAACAGAACCAAGAAGGTGTGGAATATCCATATTCTTCATGAGCTATCCTCTCAAAGCTCATAAACTAAATTTTTCAAACATGGAGAAACATGTTTATGCAATGGTGAAGGCAGTGAAGCATTTACGCTTTTACATCCTGAATTCATGTGTTACTGCCCTAGTTCCTGATGCCACAGTCAAATCCATATTAACTCAATAGGAGTTTCAAACCAAAAGAGGGAATTAGATTTCTAAAATCTAGGAGTTTGATCTAGTTATCAAACTAATGAAGTTTGTGTGGGGAAAGGGCCTTTATCAATTAATTGATTACAATAGACCTGAAGAAGCAGAACATAGAGAAATAGAAGTGGAAGACACACCAACAGTCCTCTTTGTCTCCACTATGAATGAGTGGTATTCAATTATTGCTCATTTATTTACTTATGGTGAGTGTCCTGCTCACTTTTCTCATAAAGAAAGGAGGACTATCAAGTTGAAAGCTACCAATTTTGTCCTATGGGATAATGGCCTGTACAAGAGGAGCCTTGATGGAGTGTTCCTTTATTACATGGATAAAGAGTAGTAGAACCAAATTTTGAGGTCCTTCCACAATATTGCATGTGGAGGACATTTTTATTCTCCTGTAACTACCCACAAGATTCTTAGAGCCAGGTATTACTAGCCTACTTTGTTTTAGGATGCATACAAATGGGTACGAAGGTGTGAACTGTGCCAACAGTTTGTTGGAAGACCCAAGTTAGTTGCCCTACCTCTCAAGCCAATGGTGATAGAAGAGCCATTTTAGTAATGAGGAGTTGATTTCATTGGTGATGTAAACCCATCTTTAAGTGTTGGATTTGATTATGTCCTCACAGCTACAGATTACTTCACCAAATGGGTGGAAGCAATTCCAACCAAACATGCTACTTCAGAAGTAGTATGCAATTTCCTCAAGGAGAACATCATTTCTAGGTTTGGGGTCCCAACCAAGATTGTGACAAATAATGTTTCCTATTTATCTTCTCATGAGATCACTCTATTCTATTTTTACTATAGGATTACCCTCTCCCACTCCTCTGATTATTTCTCACAAGGGAATGGCCAAGTTGAATCAAGCAACAAGAACCTGGTGACCATCATTAGGAAGCTGGCAGATGACAACCAACAAACACGGCATAAAGCATTGGTTAATGCCTTATGGGTAGACAAAATTACACTAAAGAGGGAAATTGGTATGTCACCTTTCCAACTTTTGTATGGTCTCAATGCACAGATACCAATCACACTGGAGTTGCCAGTGTTGAAATTGTTAAAGGCGGTCGAAGATCAGACATATGAAAGCTCCATTGACAAGAGGATTATGTGCTTGATTAAGCTAGATGAGCAGTGAACTATGGTGGTGGACCGAATTGCTATGCATTAAAGTCTAGTGAAGAAGCTCTTCGACTAGAAAGCAAAAAACCATGATTTCTAGATTGGAGATCAAGTCCTATTGTGGGACAAGAGAAGAGAACCAAAGGGAATGCATGGGAAACTTGACTCCCTTTGGAGAGGCCCATTTACTATCCATCATCTCAATGGTGAAAATAGTTTTGTATTGAAATATCAAGATGGCACACCCTTTTCTCTACCTCACAATGGGCAACATCTAAAGCACTTCAATTCTTGAAGTATCAGATAAGTTCACCTGTACATATGTATATTTGTATAGTCTTTGTTTCTATTTTGTGTTGTTCATTTTCATTTTTGGCACCTTTATTTTTGGTTAACATGACTCCATAGCCCAATGGCATACTTCAAGTCACTGGGGATTCTAGTTTTTACTCCTCTCAACTGTTCCAAGTTTTCAACTGAAGGAAGTTCTCCAACTAGAGCTAGATTTTGTTCCCAAAATTTGTCACTCATTTTTGGGACAACATATGAACTATTTTGGTCCTGTAAGCCAAAATTATCCCTTCCCTTCTCAAAAAATTATTTTGAGCATTCAAATTCTTCATTATTCAAGCTTTTTAAATTAAGGGATTACCAGGTTCAACCAATTCAATGGCTTCAATAGGTGAATTCTCATAAAGGAAAAAGTTCCCAGCACTTAGGCAATTTCTAGATTAGTTCAATGCCTTGGTTTAACCAAAAATATTCATCGAAAAGCTTCAAAGGAAGGATTGAAACATTGAACCATTGAACCTTGAACCAAATGGGTTTAGCGGGTTCAAAGGTTTAATAATATCGACAAGCTTAAAGAGTTAAGCGCTTCGGCAAAGGTTCAACAAGCTCAACCACTTTAAGGTTCAATGACTTCAAAATACTTAATGAAAAGAAGTAGGCTTGAACCATTAAACCGTTTAACCTTGAACCATTTTGGTTCAAAGGTTCAATGGTTTCAATAGGTTCAACGTGGTTGGTTCAAGTGGTCAAATGAATGAGTGGAACAAAGGAATGAATCACTGAACTGTCAAACCAAAGTTGGTTCAATCAGTCAGTTCAATTGGGAGGTTTAAAGGAGTTCCCCAAAGCCTAAAAGGCAAGTGCCCTTGTGAAGGGCCATGAACCAAGCCCAAATGCCCTTGTGGAGGGTAGCAAACCAAAGATGAGTGCCCTTATGGAGGGTAGTGAAAACAAAGGCTTTTAAGGAAGAAGATGAATTGTTGAACCTTGAACCAAAATGGTTCACAGGTTCAACGGGTTCAATAGTTCAAAGAAAGCTCCGAGCAAAGATAAGAAGCAAAAGTTTCTAGAGACTAGTTCAAGGAGAAGGTTCAAGTGGATGAACCAATGAGGCCACTCAAACTGTTCAAATAGTGAACCTTTGACATCCTCATGGATGTCAAATTCAAGCTAATGAAATATCTATTGATTTTCAAAAGAGGTGCGGAAGTTGAAAGTAAACTCAACACCCAGCTGAAAAGGCTAGCAAAAGGGGGAAAAGATATCCCAAGGCCTCAAACTAAAATAGGAAAGAGGGAAAGACCAGAAATATCTACACTAGAGTTATTCCAGTATGTGAAATAGTCCACCAAGTAGATATTTGAACTTGTAAATCTTGAAGGTGCGACCTGTTTGTCTCCCTTGGAGTAAAGGTGAGGTGGATAGTTGTGTAGACATCAGGAAAAATACTAGATAGTCCATACTAAGGAAGAGACATATTAGATGATTTAGCATGCCACAGTTAAGATGGATACACTATTCTAAGCATGGTCCCTTGATAGATTTGAAAATGCATTCAATGCATTGAATGTAACATGGGTCATTCCATAGAAAGCAGTACCAAGCATTTATGGGGGCAGCCATATATTGTAATCTCTTGTCTTATGCAAAAGAGATCTTTCCATTATAGAAGTGAAACACTGCCAAAATTGACAGGCGATTACTGAGACTTTGAGCTCAAATTGTTCATCATATTTTTTTGTTTGAATGAGAAAGTAAGTTACTTTTAGACTTTGTGCTATTATAGCTTGTGTCATTTTAGGAGATTGTTCTTATGTCTATTTCCTAAATGCATTCTTGTCCATTTTATTGAAATAATTAGAACTAGTGGAAGTAATCAGGAAGGTGTCGTGAAGCCAATCGTGGAGAGACTTTGTGCTGTCTACAATTGCCTTTAGTGTGTTTGTTTGTTTTTTATTTCTATGTAAAGGACCTTGGGATGACTTTGTGCCCTCATTGTCCTTTGTATTTCACTTTTGGGAAGTCGAGGTGGAGACTTTGTGCTACATCTCAGTCTGCTAGTTACTACGCCCTTTGTTACCAGTTACTTGTCACTACCTGAAAGAACTCCTGTTGTCTCCTGCAAGACCACTTATGAAAGAAGAGAAGTGCCTTCAGTGTTTTCACTAGGATTTTCTCCTTTGTTTTTGAACATCATCTCTGAAAAAAGAGAGATGGATGGTGTTATCCTATCCCTGAGTGTTATTTTTTGCTTATATATATAGTATATAGCCTCCTCTTATTTATAGGGAACCTCCCCTTGACGAGAGGAGAGATTTATCTCCTTTTGATGTGGTAACCCTGCACATCTAGCCGACCAATCTCCCTATGTTGTGGTTAAATAGACCTATTTTTCTCATCAGTTAGCTATTAACAATATTCACCCAACAAAGAAGAATAAATAGAGAACTAGATTAATAAATAGGGAAGGCAAAAAGTAGTACAGGGTCAACTAGGTCAACTTAGCATAGAAAATAGGGCTTGAAAACTATATAGGATCAACTGGGTCCATCCAATACAATGAATAAAGACATGAAAATAATTAATAGGGTCTAAAAATAACATAGGTTGATTGGGTCAATCCATTATAGTGCATAGAGGCTAGAAAAAGGTACATGGTTGATTGGGTCAACCTAGTACAATAGATAGGGAAAATGAGAAGGTTGATAACAAGTTAAGAATAAAAAAAAGAAATTTTTTGTAGATAATATAAGAAATTAAGAATTGAAGGGAAAAAATATTGAATTGGATCAATGCTAGCCAATCTAAATGAAGCGCATAATACAAAACCTTGTACTAACACTAGTTAATGCAATTTTTTGCACACATAATTGAGTAAAGACCAAGCAATCAACTTGAAAATTAAAGAGATAAATAATTGTTCAACCGAAGAAGTTTTATTAGATTATTAAGAAATGATTTTAAATGTGATGGGAAGTTGACTATAGAGCAAGGAACTAGATAGCAATCTAAGGATGGTTTCAGGTAGTTTGAGCTGAAAGGGACTATAGTGGAAATGACATAGGCTTGGTATTGGGGCTTACCCCCTCACTTAACACAACACAATGATAAGTACATAGGGTGCTTAGCTATAATATACTATTAACCATGCTTCATATTTGACTAGAGTTTCAAGTCAGCTTTCCCCTTGGTGATGAAATCTAAGTAGGTTGGCCTTGGGTAGACAAATGTTAAAATGCTTTTTTAGATTATGTGATTTGGTCATGTGTGCATAAAATAAAAATAGTGAAAATAAATAGTTAATTGAAAACTCCTTAATTAGACTATGTGAATTATTCTGAGTATGCAAGCAATAAGAAAAGAAAGTGTGAAGTAATTACTAGCATATAGAGATTAATTCCAACTTGAAACAAGGTATCATGTTGACACTATATGCATAAAATATAGAAAAATGTTGACAGGGTTAAACCTTTATTGTGAAATAAAGGTCTAAAAATGAATAGGGTTGGCTAGGGTCGATCTAGTTATTTAGATAACACACAAAACATAAAACTAGGTTGACAGGGTTGATCTAGTTGACTATGCAAGGATAGTTTTGAAGACTACAAGCTATGAAAGGAAAGATAGAAAAAAAGAGACAAAGAGATAGAAAAGAACCTTGGTGGATCATAGATGCTGAGAATTAATATTTTTAGTCAAGAACCTTGGAATATGCTTGAAAACTCTACTAACTAGGTCAAATAGGTCGATCAAGCTTTGTAGAATCCTACTGCTGAGTGCCTAGAATATATGGGGTCAACTAGGGTTGACTTAGTAGTATGAACTAGAAGTATAAAAAAATATACTAGGTTATCTAAGTTGATCTTGTTGCCTATTCCTAAAAACTTGTGCACAAATATTAGAGCTAGGTCAAAAGAGTCAATCCAGTATGATAGATATATGATAAAAATAATGCTAAAAATAATGAAATAAATATTGAAAATATTAGTGTAGACACCAAAAAATTGCACATGATAGTTCTAAATATCAATTTATCTTTTAATTACCAACCCACCTTTAACCTCAACCATTCACCTTTGACCTTTAACCCAACCTAACCTTTTTAACCCACCTTGACCCTTCACCTTAGAACACTCGATCATCAATGGTCACCATGACTACCGATGGTTAGGCTGACGACCGATGGTTAGGTGTCTCACCTTCCAAACATTCAAACTCAATCCATGTGTGGGATAACACATCAAAATTTAATTTAGTCATATACTAATGCATTTACCTATTAAACTTGACTAGTAAGCACTTCTCTTCTTTTGCCTATAAAATAAGGAGACCAAGACCAAGAAAGGGATCTTAGACAATCATTCTCAAAATCAATCTCTCTAACTATCAACTCTCAGGACCACCTAGCAATATATTTTTATTTATAGGCTCTCATTCTTATGGCAAGTCTAAAGGCACAACACAAACTAAAAGTGCTACTAAAATCACTCTAGACTTCATCAATCAACCAACCAACACTGTATTGAAATTGTTCCCTCTTAAGCAAGACAACAACCTCCCATCATGAGCTAAGTATTTATTTTCATGTATTCATTTACCTTACTCTTATTTCATCAATACCTCTGACATCTAATCTATAGACCAACCTTTACCTGAACCAAACCTATCTATAATAATTGCTAATGATTGACTAACAACTACCAACGGTCATCTTAACTATCGACGATCACCCTATCTATTGATAGTCACTATGAGAACTTTTCTGACCAAAAAACAACAACCATCAACCACAAATAAAACCTTATTTTCTTTTCCTTTGTCACCTCACAGACCATATACAAAAACCTAACCTAACCTGAATCATTCTTTAACATTTTAGCATTTACCTTAATGTTACTTTGTTAGAACACTAGTATTCATTTGTAAAGTATTTATTTCTTTAGATCTAGTAATTTTATGTTATATTACCTTTATTTTCAACATTAAATTGTATCAAAATGTGGATTGATAACCTCATATATAGCTCACACTTCTTGTATCTAGCTTGATAGACAGTCCACCCAACCTACTTAACTAGCCAACCCTTTTGTTAGTTCTCTCTTATTGTAGGTCATCTTCCCAAACCAAAGAAGAGTATCTATAAACATCTTGTTTATAGAGCACAAACTTATCCAAGTTTTACCAACCTCTACCCCTCTTTAATTTTTTTCTTTCTTATATAAATATAAAAAAATAAAGATTTGAGTAAAACATTATGGCACGCCTGGTGGGACCTAGTTACATCTAGTCCCATTTTATTCTTTATTATATGCTCATATAATGAAATTGAAAATTTATTTTGGGTATAAAAATAACTACATACATTGATCACTTGCATGTTTATCTCATTTTTTAAAATCAAAATCAAAGTAATCAATCATAGCTTCACTTCTTGATCACACACCATACCAAACCACTTATCAATCAAAACATCTTAACACCTAACATAAGGCCCAACTAGGATTTCATCACCTAGTAGATCACCTTCAACCTTTGGTTATCTTAATTTGACTTCAATATGAAGAAAAAAAACAAAACTCAGCTCTCTAATTGAGTCTAAACTTTTAAAATTAGTATATACTGGCTAAGCCCCTAAGAACCTTATCACTACGATGTGTGAAGTGAGGGGGTAGGCCCCAATATCAAGCCACGTACTGAATTTCAGTCTAAATTTTAAGAGCCATAACTAACCTAAAACCAACCATATAATTCTCTTCTAGTACCCACTCTATAAGCCAAGTCTTCCAACATTCTTTCTAACTTAAGGCATAAGCCAAAAGAGAGACTAAAAAGAACCCTAGGAGGTAATGTACTTTAGTGTGTGTTTTTCTTTTTTAACTTTTTTTGTCTACTCTTTGTTTTGAGTTGTGAGAAACTTGCCTTTTATCATATTGCCTCTATTTCTTTGCCTAATATGGAGCTAACTTATATTCTCTTTTGGAGATCCTAACTTTTATAGGATCTTAGAGAACAACCATCTTGGCTTTGAGTGATACCTTGTATCATGAGCCACTTATGTTCCTAAACTCATTAACAACTAACCTAACCTCATCAACAACCAACCTAGCCTCATTAAAAACCAACCTAATCTCAACAACAACACCCCCAAACTCACTCACAATTAATCAAACCATACCTATCACCTATCAAACTTCAAATACAAATAACCAACAAACTATCAACTATCGCTTGAGTTGGTTACAATGTTAATAGACCGGATAATCAAAGTAGAGTCATATATCTTTGGTACCCATGACCAATTAACCCTCACCTCTAACCAACCAATCTTAACTACAACCAACCAATAACTTATAAATGACCATTTAACCATCATCATACCTAACCAATAACCCATTAACACTAAATTAACAATCATCATAACCAACCTCAAATTTAACCTATCCAACCTCATCAACCATTGGGTCACCTACCCCAACCATCATATCAACTATCCCAACCTGATTTAAGGTAGACCTTTGTATCTCAACATCAATATTTGGTCTCTCCTATTTTCCATCCAAATAAAAACTATCAAACCAACTTATCAACCTTATCGAACCTATCAAACCAACTTGCCTTATCAACCTTACCCAAACAATCAAACCCATCTAGCCTATCAACTCAACCAAACCTATCAAACCAACTAACCTCTTCAAACCAATTAATTATCTCACCAACTCAAGAGTAATCCATCATCAAACCTCTTTTTTTACCCATTATTATGCACACCAGTAACCAAAGCCCTCAACATAACAAGGTCCATCCATTATATTTGGTTCTTAGTCAATCTATAACTAAGTAAACCATAATATAACGCTTAACCAAACCACTTGTTAACAAAGTGGAACCTTCTCAACCTTCCTTCAAAATCACAATCAAGTAAGCCATCACACCTTTTCCATTTACCCAACCTACCAACCTATTCCAACCTACCTACCAGCCTCTTCCACTTACCCATGTAGAACCAACCAATCAACCTCTTCCACCTACCCATGTGAAACCAATCAACCAATTTTTTCCACCTATCCATGTCTAACCAACCTACCTCTTCCACTTACCAATTTTGTGGAACTTACCCTCAATCTTACCTTACTAACCATCAACCCAACCTTAACAACCATTAAAATTACCTCACCTACCATTAACCTAAATTTACCTATCACCAACCCAACCTTACCCATCATCAACTTAGCTTTACCAACTATCAATCCAAACCAAAACCAACCCATAAAATCAAATAAACCTTTCCAACCTACCCTTAACTCACCCAGTCTCCCTCCTTGAGACAATCAGACATTCTTATCTAGACTACCTTTATTTTGGGATAGTGTTGTCAAACCTACCTTAAACTACCAAAATTAGGTCCAAAAACATTTTTTTAGCCTTGGTGAAATAGAGGAAATCCCACCTAAACTGCCACCTACAAACTTGACCTACTAACCACTAATGACTAGCAACTAATATCAGCTATGTACCAATATATTTTAGGGTGAAAAACATCTAAACATAACCTCTACCATCAGATATAGAAACCTTTAATCAATGGCCTATAATGACTATGAAATTATAATTTAACAAAGTAATTTTAATAAAAAAATTCATTTTGGGGACACTTCTCCCAAACCCCCCACAGACCCCGTAAGGGGGTACCCTCCCTTTTAACCCCCCACACCATGAGGGATTCAAAGAATGGGATCCAAACTTGATTGATATAACATCAAATTTTTAAC
The DNA here is from genome assembly GCA_037957365.1 of Torreya grandis. NCBI lineage: Eukaryota > Viridiplantae > Streptophyta > Pinopsida > Cupressales > Taxaceae > Torreya > Torreya grandis. The sequence goes on along the minus strand of JARHVA010002663.1, from coordinate 29,921 downwards.
CTTTGATCCTAAAAGACAATCAAACTCCACACCAATAGATAAAGTCATCTTTACCCCTCTTAAACCCTCTTATTAACCAACACCTTCACTTTGGTATCTTTTTCCCACCTCAAGCATCCATGGAAAAAATAAATTGGGGTAACTCTCCCTCCATAAGGCTTTGACCATTTATCAACCCAAACCATACCTTAATAATTAACAAAACTAATCCTTGGCATTTTTGCTTCAACCCATCAACTCAACCTAAACCAAGTGGTATACCAAATTGGGGAAACCCATTTGGACACCACCCAACCTATTTGGGAGTCACATTCTCCCCCAACTATTAGAGATTACCCTTCTCCACCACCCAATGAACCATTAGAGATTACCCTTCTCCACCATATTATCACCTAACCAACCTCACCCTTTTTGTCAATCCAAACCTTTTCCACATCTAATCAAGTGTTAGAAAGTAACTGGGGGACATATATTCTCCTAATTGACATCAACCATTTATGCAATCATGGATCTGGGGCATATCAAAACATCAACCTCCTTAAATGCTTTTGCATTTGTGAGCCTGTTCTTTGGTTAAACTAAGTTCCTTATGTCTAACTTAATATCATCCCTTGTTTTCAATCACCTTTGTCTCCTCATTTTAAAGGACAACTGGTTAAAACAAGATCATATGATTATCCATCATAACCTTAGCCTAATCCTAAGCATGGATACCATGGCTCTACCCATGACATGATCCTCATGGTACTTTCTAACCTTTTCAAGATGGATTCCCATGGTCATTGTCTCTTAAAAACACCTCTTTTTCCCATCATCAACCTCCTTGTGCTATGGATTTTCCTCCATAAAGAAAAACCTTAGGCCTATATAGACAGTCCATGTCTAAACCAACATATAAAAAATTCAAGATACCAAACTATCACTTTGGTCAACATCTCTAGCATGCAGACTGCTCCCTTGAAGGATAGCTACCCAAAAATAATCAAAATTTATTGAACTTAAGGTAGACTACTCCTTTGAAGGATAGCTATCAAACATAAACAAATGCAATCTTGGACCACTCCCTTGAAGAATGGCTAAGTCAACTTTGTTAAAAAGAATCATTTGAAGCTTCCTGCATCGATTAGCTTTTTAAACATACCAAAAATAATAATAACAGATCCTATATCAAAATCAAACACAAATCAATCCCAATAAATCTACAATTAGCTTTCACAATAGCATCATTAGACTTCCTATATCGATCAATCTACACCTAGAATACGACATGGACTTGTCTATCATGGTTCTTAGGTCACCTAAAGAAGGGGAAAGCCATTCCCATAATAAGGTTACCCTATCATCCACATCCCCTTTATCCTCCAAAAATTAAGGGATTTTTGAGCTTACTTGACACCATGTAATGAAGCTACTTTTTTTAGCCATTAAACGAACAAAAAAGCAAAAGCATGACATGGGTTTATGTTCATAATCCCACCCATCTTACCATCATAGTCTTTATCACTCAGAGCATTTAGCCTCCTCATAATTTCATGACCACTTAGAAAGAGGTGTCCTCTCCCTTGTGAGTCATTGAAACCAACCCATCAAACTAACCAATTAGTGAACCTGTTTATGAGTCACCTTCTCCACCCTTTTTGATATTACCTTTCTCCACAAAACCTTAAACCAAACTAAGTGGTACACAAAATTGGGGCAACCCATTTGAATTCCACCAACCAACCCACCTTACCTTAACCATGAGCCATAGGATAATCACCTTCTCCCCTAAACATTCAAGATTACCCTTCTTCACCATCTAATAAACCATTGAAGATTACCCTTATCCACCAATCCAAACCCAATATTTGGAGATTACCCTTCTCCAACCTATACTTACCTTAACCATAAACCATTGGAGATCACTTTTCTCTACAAACCTTCAACCAAACCAAGTGGTACACCAAAGTGGGGCAACCCATTTAAACACCACTAACCAGTTTTTAAAGATCACCTATTCTCCACAAACCAACCATGAACCATTGGAGAACACCCTCTCCAACCAACTACCATACCAATCACCCCATCCATATTGACATTGGCCATTTTTGACCTAAACTATAGAATATTTTGGTGACAGCCTTGCCTTGGTACTTTTGGCCACACTGATTACCTTTCCATGTTGAACATTTGAATTTTCACCACCTCATGTACAAATAACTATTTTGTGTCTTCTTAAGAGCACTTCCTACCTTGGATACTTATGAGACACTGATCTTGTCTAGGAAACTTATAGAGTAACCTGATCAAATATACCAAACACTAGGGCTTGGTTACCCTATCACTTGTCCTTCTAGCACCAACCTTATTTTTACCAACCATTGGTAACTTATTCTAATGTAATCTCGACTATCACACTTAGTCACATTTTATGTGAATGTTTACACCTTAATGCCCAACCTCACCTACTACTTGGTGGGTTGAAGTAACCTTAGATGGTTCCAAATGTTGAATTACCTTTAGATACCCAACCCACCTAAACCCACATTTAACCTCAAACATTCACCTTTGACCCTTAACCCAACCTAACCTTTTTAACCCACCTTGACCCATTAACTTCAAACACTCGATCACCATGACCACTGATGGTTGGGCTAACCATTGACGGTTAGGTCCTCACCTTTCATACCTTTAAACTTGATCTATGTGTGAGCTAACACATCAAAATATAATTTAGTCAGCTACTAATACATCTACCTATTAAATCTGGGTAGTAAGCACATCTCTTCTTTTGTCTATAAAATAAGGAGAGTAAGACCAAGAAAAGGATCTTGGACAATCATTCTCCAAATCAGTCTCTCCAACTATCAAATCTTAGGACCAACTAGCAAGAGCTTTTTGTTTATAGATTTCCATTCTTCTAGTAAGTATGTAGGTGTAACACAAACCTGAAGTGCTACTAAAAGCACTCTAGACTTCATCAATCAACTAGCCAATGCTTTCCTAAAATTACTCTAGACTCTTCAACAAGACAACAACCTCCCATCATGAGCTAAGTATTTTTTTTTTACATATTAATTTACCTTGTTCTTATTTCAATAATACCCTTTGACCTATAATCCATAGACCAACCTTTACCTGAACTAGACCTATCAACAATAACTACCAATGGTTGATTAACAACCACCAACGATCATCTTAACCATCGATAGTCAACCTAAATACTGACAGTCATTATGTGAACTTTTTTGACCAAAAACTAACCATCAAACACTAACCAAAACTTTTTTCCTTGACCCCTATCACCTCACAAACTAGAAATAATAACATGACCTAATCTAAACCATTCAATATTCTATCATTTACCTTAATGTTACTTTGTTAGAACACTATCATTCATTTTTAAAGTATTTATTTCTTTATATCTAGTAATTTTATGCTATGATACCTTTCTTTTCAACATTAACTTGTCTCAAACGGTGGATTGATAGCCTCCTAGATAGCTCACGCTTCTTAGATCTAGCTTGCTAGGAAATCCACCCAACCTAATTAACTAACCAACTCTTTTTTAGTTCTCTTATTACAGGTCATCTTCCCAAGACAAAGAAGATTATCTACAACCATATGGATTACAAAGTGCAGACCTATCCAGGTTCTACCAACCTCTACCCCTTTTTTAGTTTTACCTTTCTTTTATAAATAAATAACAATCAAAATTTGAGTAAAATAGTTAGTTTCATGTTGGGTTCACTAGAATGTATAAAATCATAAATGCATCATATCTATAAATCAATCATAGATTGAATAAGATAAATCATACCTACACTTCCAATTGGGAATACATTTGTTAAGCAGGAGCATGGCCAATATGGGGATCCACTAGACCCCATTAGGTGATCACTTGTCACAATACACCATGTAAGGTAGGGTTCCAAAGCCTATAGTCTAACACAATCATGAAACAATGCTAAAAGAGTCCTAAGGTTTAATATTCACTCTATTCTAATAAATAAGAAAGTAAATCTAATCTAGTGCACACCAAAACTTATGGCACAATATGAAGGTTAGTAAAGTAATCAAAACATGTATAAAAGAATCTAAATTAAGCTAAGTATGATTAATACCCTAATAAATGGAATATTAAGAGTAATATTATTTGATCCAACACTTATGTTACTTCTATCTACTAAAGAGAAGAGTACAAAGTTTGAATATACTCACTTGAATGTGAACCCATCAAGACTCAATCTCTCCCTTGGTTAAAGGGGATTCACAAGAGGTTTTTGTGGTTTGTAAGGATCACTAAGAAAGGCCAAAACATCCAAGACTTTTCTACAAGACTAGATTTTGCATTTAGAAACCCTAAGTTAAGACTCCTCAAGTAGAATGGTGGAAGAGTAGATTGTGAGGAAGTATGAGTGAATAAGAACTCTTGATTTGCATATTGAAATAATGATGAAATGATCTTGTATTTATAGGTGGATATTTACCTAAATCCTCCTAGAAACTTTGAATATATAGGGTTGACCATGGTCAACCTTGTACGTTTTTAGGGACAATTCACTAGGTCTAAGCTATGTCAGCCAAAGGGATAATAAACCCAAAAAGTGAAAAATACCTCTAAACTATACAGGGTCGACCTTGGTTGACCTAATATAATTGACAGTCCAAAATGAAATTAAGGCAATAAAAAGAGGATGGAAAGAGGAAAAATACTTAACAAGTATGCAAGGGAGGAGTAATAGATTAGGGAATGGTTTTAGGAGTTGGTTGGATTAGTAATAATGTGGAAATGAGGGGAAATAATCCTAAAAAGCACCAATGGTCTACCCACCCCTTTCCTAGTGCACCTCTTAGGGCATGCACTCAGAGAGATTGAGTCTTAATGAGTTCTTGTAATATGTAAAGCATCAGTATTTGATAAAAGTTGAAAATATTATGTGTATTTAGTACTACCAAGAGTTACAAGGATCATCTCACAAAAGGATTTTATTACATTTAGACTTCTAAGTCCATGTAAAAAAGGTGAGCCTTATTAAAAATTTAAGCTCTAATTAAATTACTAAAAGGACCCCATTTAACCTAATAAGGTGTGACTAGGGCCTTATATGTTTAAAAATGTTTCTAGCTCAAAACACAACATACGATTTTATATATATATATATATATATATATATATATATATATATATATATATATATATGAAATCCATTAATATATTTATAGATTAAAATACAAACTTAAACAAATTTTCATAACCAATGATGCTCTAGAGTGATATAAAACACATCAACTCCAAGTTAGATAAACTAAGTACAAAAACACTCTTATTTTAATTTATAATAAGACAAATAAAATTTTATAGCTATATGGACCTATTCTCTAACTTGCATTAACATGTTTAAGGATTAATAATATCTTTATCATGAAACAAAACTATAAATATTTTGACCATTCCAAAGTGAATTTAACTACTTAAAATTGTCTTACTGAAATTCTCTGTATACTAGTTTCAAAGTTGCCTTGACAAAAATAGTATAACTTGTGATGAAATTTATTTTATTATTATAATAAAAATTTTAAGCTATAATAAATTGGTTTCAACCATTAGTTATGATAAATATCATTTATTGATATTTTATTTATGTTGAATCCAAATCAACTCTAAGAAAAATAGGGGATAGAGAGATTTTATCTTGCAACTATCTCCATGAATTGGTAAAAATGATAATTTATAATAGTAGTTAAATTATCTTATTGTCGATTCCATATTTCATTTTTATAAATAATTATTTCCAAGTCTTATATTTTTAAAAATATACATTTAAGAATATATTTTATGCCATATTCAAAATGACTTTGGAGGTGAGGAATGTACTTGATTTTTGCTCTTAAAAACACCACCTATAATTGATCAAAAGTGATAGATTCTGATAGTGTTAAAAATTGTCTAAATATTTTTTACATATTCCATAGTTGAATAAAATAGGTTTCAAGTCTTAGCTTTTAAAAATTCATAGATCAAATATTTATTTTTCTTATATTTTGAAAGAGGTTCAAGCCATGTTGAGGAGACATTAGAGTAAATTGCCTGATTCTCTTTTTAGAATATATAATTATGAAAATTTGATTGATGTATTATTTGAAACATCTAGAATAGCTTTATGGAGTCAAACTTAATAATAATATGGTTAACTAATTCATAGCTTAGGCCTAAATGCATACTTTAGGGAGTTTAATTTCAAGATAATTTTGTAGACAAGACTAAGTATCAATTAGTATTATTAGGGTAATCAAAATAAATAACCTAAAGCTACTAATTAACTTAAATGGTGGTGGGAAAAATTCTCACCATTAGATTGAGTAGATCTCAACCACAAGATCTAAGTTTCCAAACAAAAATGCTCTAAACTTATTTATAATCATAAATAAAGTCAACACTTTTAAAGTTTCTATCATTTATTCTATTTTAATTTTACAGGTTTAAAGATTACAGGTTTGAGGAAAGAGCTCAAAGAAATGAAGTAAATGATTTTAAAGCTCACATTTTATTGGAATATATACACATTATATATATAAACTATTTATTTTAAATATATACATTTCTCTTATTTACTCATGAATTTAATCATGTTAGACTCCACCAATGAGTCAACCACCTTAATCAACCACTTGATCAACTTTTTAAAAGATAAGTATTTGTTTTTTGATATTCAATTACTTTATTTTCCTTTTGTACTCAGCCTAACACCAACCCATATCCTAAAATATAACCTTGTGATCCCATCAATTAGCTATTTACCAACCTAGACCTACACATAGTAACTGTTGATGGTTATCTTAACTACTGATGGTCTACCAAATTTCTGACAATCACCCTAACCGTCGATGGTCACTTTAAATATTGACGATCATCCCAACTATCAATGATCATTATGGTAGGAAATAATAACTTATTTCCACCTACCTACCCTTATCCAAATCTACTTTTCTGTGTCCCTACCTATTCATAGACCCCTACTTGATTTTTTGAAATAGACCCAAGCCATCTAGCACTAATATCAACTTTTTTATTGCTATACTAGTCATTTCTAGTCTATTTTTTTAGCAAGCATTTTTTGTGTTCAATTTCAATACCTCTTTATTATTGATGCAAGTAATTTTTATTCTATTTTATAAACTTAATTATTTAAAATGTGTTGATTTATAGCCCTCAAGGAAGCTCTTGCTTTCACGATCTAGCTAGTGCTAGGCAATCTAATTAGCTATCTACCTAACTAACCATTTACTTTAGTGTTATCTTATTTGCAAGTCATCCTCCCAATCCAAAGAAGAGTTCTTCACAATCATCTGATTCAACACATGCACAATCCAATAGTTTTTCAACCATACTTGTATTTAGTTTCTTCTTCTTCCTTTTCTGAAATATAAGCTGAAATTCACTAAAACATTTTGGCATGCCCAGTGGGACATTGAGTCTTTACTTTAGGGTTATTTTATTTGCATCTATATGTTCTTGTCTCTATCTGTGCTCATTAATGAAACTAAAATCTCTTTTGGGTTTAAAATTAAGTGCATACATTAATTACCTACAAGTTTAGCTCACATAGTTCAAATTAAAGAAAAGTAATCTTATTTTAGCATCATTTTTTGTTGCAAACATCAAACCAAACCAACTTCATCAATTGAAGATAAAAAAAACTTGAGACAAAGCTCAACTAGGATTTCATCACCTAAAGGTCACCTTACCCTTTCGCAATGATCCTACTTGGAGGTCATTACCAAGGGGAGAACCAAATCAACTCTCTGGTTGAGTATAAACTTTGGAAATTAGTATATATTAGATAAGCACCAAATACCTTTATTGTTGCAGTGTATGAAGTGAGGGGATATGCCCTAATACCAAGCCACATATTTATTCCCAATATAGATCATTTTGAGCAACTAAAATACCTAAAACCAATCATAGATTGCTTTTATAGTACCTAATCTACAAGCCAACTTCTATCACACATTCTCATAACTTAAGGCATAAGCCAAAAGTGAGATTAAAATTAACCATAAGATTTTAATGTACTATAGTGTGTGTTGGATTTCCTTGATCATTTTATTGCTTTCTCTTTATTTAATTTTTAAGATTATTTGTGCTTTTCTCTCATCCCACTTGCATGGTTCTTACTCATCAACAATGAAAGGACTTAGCAAGTCAGGACCCATCTGTAGATTATCTAGTCTCCTCTACCTCTTCATCTATGGGGTATATCTTAGATGTTGAGAATTCTCCTAATCATTTTGACACTTCTAGTTTGCCTCAGATAGTCTCCCAAGGTGACCTAGACTTTTTTGCCTTTTTGGATAATAATCTGGTAGCCTTGTAACATTATCTTAACATAGTAGCTCACTATACACTTATTTTAGTACCACCTACTGATCTACCCTATGGCATACCATTAAGATTTTTAGGAAACTCTTCTATTGTTAATATCACCACCCAACTATTAGCTACTCAAGCATTTACTTTAGCTAGAAACCCATCTGACATAACCATACAAAACTAATAAGCTCAACCTTCTAACACCCAAACTCCTCCTAGTCTAACTAACAACTCTTCTAACACATCTACCACCCAACCTTTACCTACCCATACCCTAATTACTGTTAGAGTGCCCACTACCACCATCACTACCATTCCTCTTGTTACTTCCACTCTACTTCAAAGCGTAGTGGGACTCATACCTTCTACCTTGTTTCCTATCACTACTAGGGTTACCACTCATCCCTTACCTATGAATCAAAAACTTAGTAATACATACCCTCTACCCAACCACCAATGACCACACATTCATATGTGGCTTCAACCCAACCACCTATGACCACTTACCCATATGTGGCAACTTCTCAACCTCTAGAAAATTACAAATATGTCACTCAACCCCAACCATAGTATGCACCTTACAACTCTTTAGGTGCACAACTCCAAAAAAAACTAATGAATATGCTCATGGACAAGATGATAACTCTAGAGTCATCCATCTCTAGGGCTCACAAGCTCCTATCTTATGACCAAATTTGTAATGAGCCCATCCACCCATATTTACCTATTAGGCCATATCTTCCTAAATGGGAAATTCCCAAGTTCTCCAAGTTTTAGAGTAAGGAGGATCCCCAAAAACACCTTAGGGAATTCAAACATTCATGTTATTTGATTGCTTATGATGATTCCCTCTTTCTCTACACTTTTATTATGCCTTTTTCAAGACTATCTTTGGCTTGGTATAGTGCCTTGACCAAGCATTCCATCTTCTCTTTTACCCAACTAGCTCAAAATTTCTTGGATCACTTTCTGATAAATATCTCCAAGAAGGTTTCCATCACTAACCACTACTCTATCTGAAAATTTGATGATGAATCTATCACCAATTTTGTAGCTCATTGGTGGAGCCTAATCAACCAAATCTCTTTTTCCTTACCCCAACCTAAGTTGATCAAAATCTTTGCTTAGGTATATTCCAAGTAAATCTATTCCACATTACGTGTCCATATTTTTTGAACTTTTGATTAATCTTTCACCATGGCATGTAAATTATAGGACAAAGCTATTAATTAAGGAAAGCTAAAACTAAAAAAAAGAACTCTACCTACAAAACCAATGAGGCTTCCCCATCCAAATTGAATAACCAAAACAATACTAGGACTAAAAGAAAAGCAACTACAAACATAATTATCCTTAAATCCACTTCCCCTTCATCTTCCAACCAATTTAATTCATATAGTTACTCAAATTAAAACATGATAAACCAAGACTAGAATAACCAAAAGTAATTCACTACACTTGGAGAGTCTTATGATAAAGCTATTGAAATCTAATATCATACAACTTCCTCCTATAAAACCACCTTAGTAATTTGATTCTTCTTGTCCTACATCTAGTTGGTATAATGAGAATGATTTATGCACCTTCCACTAAGTAATAGGGCATGATGTTAGTAGGTGCAACACCTTTAATAGCATTGTCCAATCTCTCATTAACAAGGGTGAGCTTATGTTGGATAAACCCAATGCACCTCAAAACTAGGCCCTTAACATATTTAGGCAACTTTTTCCCAACCATACACATACCAAAAATTAGAGAAACATAATTTAATGCTCTCACGATGCCCATACTATTTACATGGTTCTTGGCACACTCATTGTTGAAGACCCTACTGCCTAACCTATTTGTTCCTCACCCTCTCTGCTTATTGAGGTAGTAGAATTACCTTCTCCCCTTTTGGAAACCCAAACCAAGGAAGCACCCATTTCTCTTCCTCTAATTATTAAGGTAGTGGAGCCATTAATCCCTCCCTTGATTGACATTATAAAATAAGCACCCATTTTAACTTCTTCATCAACCATCGAGCAAATTACTACCCCTTCAAAAATCATTAGGAAGATATCATGTATACACCTCCTATAGAGGAGTCACCCCATCAAACCTTACATATATTTATTGAGGAAAAGGATGAGGTTACCACCCCTCTATCTCAACCTAAGGGCTTATCTTTCAGGTCCATTATCCAGGGAATAAAACTAGCCTACAAACCATTCTCTAGTTTAGTGAAGAAATTAGAATTTGTCTCCAACCCTAACATGGATTGAGCCATCTTTTAGAAGTAATTAGGGATGCCTTATATCACCAAGTAGGAAACTACAACCATGCCTTTGGTAGACCAACCCACCACTTCTGCTATCTAAATTCCTACCCTATCAACCAAACCAATAACAACTTCTAATAACCCAATAATTTTTAAGCCACCCAAAGTGATTACACCCCAAACAACCAAATCACCTTCTACAACCAAACCAACCAAACCATCCAAGAACCTTGGTACCCTCCTTAAATAGAGTCTTAATCACCCATCTGTGAAGGTGAAGCTTACCTCACCAAACCCAATAACTAGGTGCCAAGCTAAATCAACCAAGGTAGTAAAAATACCAAAAGGTTAGAGAGACAAAATACTACCTCCCTCCACCTTTCCCTCTATCTTAGGGCCTCACCCCTCCACTCTGATTAGAAATCTGATTATCCCAACCAAGATCTAACCACCATTGTTGGTTACACTAACACACTTGCTTTTAGATACACCTATTTTCACCCAACCATAAATAACTAAGCTATGTGTCTTAAAACCTCCTACCTCTACTTTCTCAACCTCTACCTTACCAAAATCAAAACCACCAACCAAACACACTACCTTACCCAAACCTTCTATCATCAAACCCACTATAAAAGGGACTCCCACCTTATCAACTAAGACTAAAAACCCTAAAGCCTCTCCACCTTTAGCCACATCCTACTCTACCATATTTCAAAGGTTATTGCAAGATTATTTCTTGACTCTACCTCTTATCAGGCCCTTTGACCCTCTCAGTTCAAAACCCACCTAGTATCACATATTTTACTATTATTAGACACCAAGGCATAACACAAAGAACTAAAAAGCTCTCCAAAACATTATACACCAAATCTATGATGAGGATGATCTATTAATAGATGAAGCTCTCATGAGCCCTATACTATTACAACCAACAACAACACACTCTACCCAATGCCTACCTACTCCTCCACTCTCACCTCCAAGTGATAAAGTGCCAAACCAATATCTTACCATAATTATTCCCTCTATCCATACCATCCATGTGGTCACAAGAGTGAAGTACAAGGATAAGGGGAAGGCCAAAGCATCCACACCATAGACATACCCATATTTTACCCCATAATCAAACCCTATTAAACACCTTCACCTTCACCTAAACCCAAGGTATCTATCTTATGTGCCTCCCAATCCAACCCCTTTGAGTCCATCAAGAGAGTGATACTAAAATAGATTCACCAAACCCTGATGAAGATGAGATTACATGAGTTTATTACCACTTCACCTCATCATCACCAAACAATGATAGAGGCATTACAATCGGTAGAGGTCCAACCTAGAGACCCTCAACCTCTGGTAGCCTTTTTCAGTGCTCTCCAAATTTCCAACCTTGTTACCTTTAAGGATTCAAAAATACCTTTTATCCATCTAGATGACCTAGATCTCCCTCTTTTTATTATTATTTACATTAACCAAACCTACATTAAATGAGCCAAGATTGATAGGGGAAATTATATTAACATTATCTCCTCCCATGCCTATAACCTTTCTCAATATGCACCATGACCTAATGACCTAATGATGTCCTCTTACATCCATATATTATACCCTCTGTAACCAAAAACAAGACCTCCATCATGAAGGAGGAAGTCACCCCTTCTACCAATGAGGCATTAATTAGCTCGTCCATCCCCTTTGATTAGATCTCCACCTCAGACCCTTTAGAATCAACATTCTACCACACTTTTCTAGGGTAATATCACCTTTTAGCCCTTGACGCATTCCCTACTCCTCATGAGGATGGGAAACTTACTAACCACTTAGGCTATGACCCTAAATGTTAGAACCATTATTCTTTTTGGACCTCCCCATTATCAAACCCATTTCATCTATGGGGGACTTGACAAACCCATTGACACTTCTACCACTTATCTTTCACCTCATCCATTTATATCTAGTTTCTCCTACCTAGATAAACTTAGCTTTACCAAGACATACCTCCATAGGTGTTCTTAGAAAGGATTTGGACTTGGAGGATATGAGCATGGCCCACATGAGTTAATTTCCATTAAAGCTATAAAGCCTCATGAGAAACATGGCCTTGGATTTATCCTACCCAACAAGAAGCAAACCAAACCACCTACCATCACCATTGTTAAGGAAGATACCCCTTCCTCACCAACCTGTCCTCCACCTACATATGAGGATGATGACATCATCCCACCTAATTTTTTTTTGTCAACATGATTATCCTTGAACCCCTAACTTATCAAAAGGAGGGGGAAACTATAACCATCCCTTTAACCTATCCTAAGATGATAGGAGATGACTCCCCTACCATTAACACTATTTAGTGTCAACATGATGATTCTATTCTCACCTACCTTGATGACCTAGATTTTACCATCCAAAAATCCCTTCCTCCTAAGACTTTGACCATGTTGAATGAATCCACTAGGGATATCAACTTGGGCACTCCAAAAAACCCCTACATTTTCAAAATTAGCTAATCATTGAATGATAAGGAACTTTGGGATTTCCTCTCTTTCTTCCATGACCATAAAATAGAAGTCACTTGGTCTTATAGTAACATACCTAGAATTAACCCTACCATTGCTACCCATAACATAGTTACCCACCGTGATGCCATGCCCATCAAGAAAAAACTTAAATGCATGCACCCTTGCATAGCCCTTCTCATCAAAGAAGAACTTCAAAATCTCTTATCTATAAATTTCATTTAACCCATTGACTATCCCCAATGGATCTTGAATGTCATTTCAATCACCAAAGCCATAGGGAACTACACATTTGTGTGGACTTTTGTGACCTCAACCTCAATTGCCCTAAAGATGAATTTCTTGTACTGAGCATCAACTAGCTAGTTGATCTTATAGTCAAACATGAGATGTTATCTCTCATGGATGGATTATCAAGTTACAATCAAATTCTAATCACCCCTAAAGATTATCACAAGGCCACTTTTACCACCCCATAGGGGAACTTCTACTATAGAGTCATGCCTTTTAGATTAAATAATGTTGGTGTAACTTATCAATGTGCCATGACTTACATCTTCTATGACCTTATTGACAAGATTATAGAGAACTATGTGGATGACCTTCTCAGAAAATCCAAACTCTTAAAGGATCATTTAGTTGTTGTCAAGATCATCTTTGAGCATCTTATCCAATATCATGTCTGCCTTAATCCCAAGAAGTGCATTTTTAGGGTCTTATCAGGAAATCTTCTTGGTTTTATTATCTCCATTCATGGAATTGAATTTGATCCCACAAAGATCAAAGCCATCCTTGACATGCTTCCCCTAGTTAACCTTAAGCAAATCCATAATTTGTAGGGGAAGCTTTAACCCATTCATTGCTTTATCTCCCAGCTTTTGGACCTATACCAACCCTTCCACCACCTTCTGAATAAGGATGTCTTTTTAAATTGGAATAACAATTGTCAAAAGGCCTTTAATTCACTCAAAGAGTACCTTTTGTCTCCACCTATCCTCACCCCTCCCAAGGATGACTAACCTTTCTACCTGTATATCTCTACCACCAACCACTCCCTAAGGGCAATGCTCATTCATCAGGATGATCAACATAAAGAGAAAGTAGTATACTACATTAGCTACATGCTTGTAGAGTATGAGACTCAGTATACACATATCAATAAGATTTCTTTATCTCTAGTCTTCATGGCCAACAAAATTTTCCACTACCTCCTTAACCACAAAACCTATGTCATAACCAATACTGGCCCACTCAAGTAAATGTACTCCAAGCCATACCAAAACCAATGTATGGCCAAGTGGCTCATGATTTTAACAAAGTTTGACCTTGAGTTCCTTAAGAAAAATTTAATTAAAAGTCAAGTCATTGATGACCAATTGATTGAAGCATTGTTAAAAGATAACCAACCTCCTCTTCTTGAGTTCCTCAATGAGTCCATCATGACCCTCTCTCAAGTGGACTTCACATATCAATTCACCATGTTATTTGATGGATTAAAGTGTCAAAATGTTGGGGGAGGTGGTATTATCCTTATTACATTTGAAGATAAACCTATTCCTTTGTCCTTCAATCTTGATTTTGAATATACCAACAATATGGTTGAGTACAAATCTTTTGTGATAGGCCTTCAAACTACATTATCCCTAGGAGTAAAAATAATAAATTTCTTTGGTGAGTCCCAAATTATGTTCAATTAAATTAATGGATCTTACTAGTGTAATAATGATGTTTTAAAATAGTACAAATAACTATTTGATAAACTTTTAGCATCATTTAAAAACTACCACATCTAGTCAACCTCATGATCTACCAATAAGTTTGTCAATACCATAGCTTCTCTTGCCTCTTATATTCTATCTACACCCTCTGACTCTAATATATTTTTCATTATCCACAAACTTACCCAACCTTCTTATGTCAAACTATATTCTCAATCCATTTTCAATGTGGAATAAACCCAACCTGACCTTTGGTATCAATAGACCTTCGACTATCTCAACCTTGCCATCATTCCTTATAGCCTCTCTAGGAATGCTTGAAGAGAATTTTATAGAGTACCTCACTCTATACCATTATGGGAGGAATTATTTATAAATGTAGCTTTGATAGCCTCCTCTTCCATTACCTGCATAGTCATGAAGCCTCTCACACTATCAAGGAAATGCATGATGGTATTTGTGAGGGACACTTTAGTGGCCTCATTGTAGCTAAACACATACTCTGTCTTAGCTATTAATGTCCTACCCTTAACCAAAACTATTGTGATTATGTGAAAAAGTGTGTTAAGTGTCAACAACACACCAATTTTCATCATGCCCCTAGCCATAATCTTTGTATTTCTACTGATTTTTGTCCCTTCTCACAATGGGGTCTAAAACTTATTGGTAAAATTAACCCTCATTCCTCAATGACACCATTCTATCATCACTATGACTGAATATTTTACTATGTGGGTAGAGGCTATTCCTCTAGTCTCAACCAAGGTAGAGAAGATTATCAATTTTATCAACCATCATATTATCTATCATTTTGGTGTTCCTCACAAGATTATCATCGATAATGGTAAATATTTTAAGAACAAGCAAGTCCAGGGCCTATGTGATTCATTCAAGATTAAGTTATGTTTTTCCTCACCCTATCACCCTTAAGCTAATGGATACGCTGAGGCCTCTAACAAAAATCTTAATAACATGCTAACTAAAATGGTCAATGTATTAGGTCAAGATTGGCATTTGCACATCCCCTTTGCCTTATGGGCATATCATACTAGAATTAGAACCCCTATAGGTGTTACACCCTTTTATCTTGTATTTGGAATGGAGGCAGTCTTTCCTCTCAAGGTCTAAATCCCATCTCTTTGTATATCTTTGAAAAATATCATTATTGAGGATGATTATCATTAACACTGCTTAGCCTAGCTTGAGCTACTTGATGAGTGTTACTTAGCACCCCTTACCCATCTCCATGTCTATCAAGAGTGTGTAAAAATGCCTATAACAAACACCTTAAAGTGCAAGAATTCAACATCAGAGACCTCATCATAAAGGAAAATCAACATGTCACCAATATGGACAAAAGCAAGTGAGGCAAGTTTGCTTTCAATTGTCTTAGACCCTATATCATAACCCACAAGTATAGATTGTGAGCTTATCAGTTATCTTATTTCGAAGGCCACCTAAAACTTGAGCCCCTTAATGCTTCACATCTACATCTATTATTTTGTTAAGAAGGATCAAGTTCACCTTTTTTTTAACCTTAAGCTCATCCCTTACTTTCAACCACATTCATCTCCCTACTTTAGGGGTAACCAATTAAAATTGAATCATGTGATTATCTATCATAGTCATAGCCTAGTATTGAATAATGGGTACCATGGATCTACCCATGTCATGATTCTCATATAATTTCCACCCCCTTACCTGGATGGATTCCCATGATCATTTTTACCTAACCCTCTTTACACCTAATCAACCTCTTGTGTTTTTAGTGTTACCTTGATGAAGGCGATCCCTTAAACCCATATAATCATGTCTATGTCAAGCACAACTAAACAAGAAAAAATCAAAGTCCAAACCAATATCAATCATGGGTCATTCCTAGCATTCAAACACTACTCCCTTGAAGGACAGTTGCATAAGCATACTAAAATTGCTTAAATATAAGGTAGACTGCTCCCTTAAAGGACAACTATCACAAAGCCTTAAACAAAGTAAATAAACTCAGACCACTCCTTTGAAGGATGGTTGAGTAAAGAATTTGTCAAAATCACAACATATTTTGGAAGCTTCTCGCATCGATTAGCTTCCAATATATAACAATAAAGCAAAATACCCATTTTCAAAATCACAACAAAAGCAAACTAATTTTGAAAGCTGTAATCAGCTCTCACATAATAAAATAAGGTAGAAACCACAATCAATTTTCATAAGTAGACTTCCTGCATTGATCATTCAATGGTTTGTATGATATAGACTTGTTTATACTATCCCTTTGGATACCTATAGAAGAACCAGGTTAATTTCACAAGAGGGTTCCATTTTCATCCATCTCCCCTTTATGCACTATACATAATGGATTTTAATCTTACTTATCATTATGTGGTCAAGACACCTTTTTACCCAACTAACGAATGCTAATGCAAAGCATTCAAAGGGCTTATGTTCATTAAGTTAATCCAACTTTGGTTTTGTTCTAGTCCTTGTCAAAGAAGAAGCATTGTGCCCTCTTCTTATCCTATTGTGACTAGTTGATATTTTTATTACGAATTTTCTCTCTTGATTATATTCTCTATCTTCCCATCTAGTATTGTTAATTAAACTACCTCATGAATTTTACCTTAAAATAAATTAATAACAAAACATATGCACATTTATCATAAGTAAATGCATAAACATAACCATAAATCATAACCATAACAAGCATAAAAAAACCATAACATCCATGAGCAATAAAACAACCAACCATTTTTCACCACATGTCTAAATATATATAATGAAGCATATACTCATTAAAAATTAGCATATCATAAACAAACAAGAAGCATATTCATGCCTAGCTAGGTGAGTCTACATCAATGTCTAACAACCATAATCCATATAAACATCACATCATAAGCATTAAACATCAACACAAGTCATACACCATGAGAATGAACAATAAATAAGGATCATATATATAACTTGCAAGTCAAATATCATAGTAATGTGTACAAGCAAATAGACATGTCTCAATCAAATTGTACATCTCACTACATTGGCTCGTAGGCTAGAATCAAAATGATATAAAATAATATATAAAATGTATGAGCTATGCCATGCCCTTAGGGCACCACTATCTCCTAGTGCACCACTAGGTCCTGGTACCTATCCACCTATCTACCCACCTACAAATGCTACCCACTACCTTGGTGTCACCACATTGGCACATATTTCCAAGCTCATTCTATACTTGCACCATCAGGGCTCATCAGGGATCCAACTCAAAACTATCACCTTGTAATACCATAGCTCCTCCATTATAGCCAAGTATGGTGCCATGGGGATGGTGCCTGGTGGTCCTATCTATGCCACTACCCATCCCCCTCTCTACCTCAGGGAGTCCCTTTCTTATGTGACCAAGGCTATTAAAGCCCTCGCCTAGTCCCTATCACATGTAAGAGTTATAACTTGACCCTATAGAGTGGCCACCTATCCCTATAGTATGGTGACTTATGCCTATATAGTGTCTAGTACTGCTCTTTCCTATCTATCAAGGCTAACCCCCTATTATTGTTCCCTCTAGCCCCCTCTCCTAGCTAGGTCCACATCCATAGGCCCCCTACCACTATCACCATCATAAAAATATACTGCCATATATAACACCTAATACCATGCCATGCACCCATCTATAAATCTAGTATCATCTATTTATGACCTGGATGGTAGCTCCTCATGATCTAGAAATGTCAACATAAGTTGTGGCTCTAGAAATAAGATCTCTAAATCCTCATGCCTATACCTAGAAAATACACCTAGAATACCTTGTATAAGGATAAATTACCTATGTAACTTATTAAATAGGATAAGATCCACCTCTCCATCCCTCTGGTTGAGAATCCACCTATGACTTTGTAAGGACAAGGTCTACCTCCTGTAGTTAGGCCATACTAAAAATTAGACATAGGGCCTCTAGACAATGTCACAAATCACTAGTGCACCTAGTGTACCACTGAACCAATCCATGTCATGGGCTCCTCCCCCTATACCTGAAGTCGTGAAGTCACCCCTTGACTACATAAACCTAATTGGGAACTAAATCTACATGTATCCTATCCACAATAATCGCACTAGCCTCAACACCCAGATGTGCTCATAATCCCAACAATGTGTAGACACCTAAAACTAGCCACTGATAACCTCCAATCAAGATTTTGGCTAGTTACCATCTAAAATGCACAATTTGGCTTAAAAACACTAAAACATGCAAAATTATGTGAAACTAACATATTCAAGTGCCAATTTTGGCCAACGTATCCCTAAATAGGGAAATGTAATTTATGGGCTAGTTAACTTTGATCAGTTCATTTCAAGTCAAAATGCCAAATTTGTACCTATGTGCTCTAGACTGCTCTTTCCTATCAAATCTTTTGCATAAGACTCGTGCCTTTATTATTTGTTTTTTGAAACATTGTAAATGGGAATACACATCCAATGCATCTGAGAGTGACTTCCAATTCTAATCCAATCAAATTTAGGACCAATAACAAGGCATTCTGATCAATTTGAGTAATGTCTGCGTAAAGTGCTTAATCATGCTTAAGAGATAATTAACCCAAATCAAGGCCTAATTAAGAATTTCATGGAAACTTGTTGAATATTTGTTTTTAGAAATTAATACTAAATATCTACATCATCAAATGACCTCAATTCTTGGGAAGACATCCCTAGGCCATAAATACCACAAATATCAGGATTCATGCCTCCCATGCCTCATTAATGCCTTCCATGATGCCCTCCATGCCTCTTGATTTCCCCTTCTTCCAATGCCATGATGAGGATAATTACAAAATTTAATTAATCCTCAACCACACATCTCAATCTTGAGATGGATGGTTGAGGTTTGTTCTGAGCAAATCCAAAAATCTATAAATAGGAGGCCTCACAACATCATTTCTAAGCTTTCTTAATGCAAAGTTATAATGTAGGATTGGTTACAAAAGCTTCAAATAACTAGTGTTATAATGCCAAATTGATTCCAAGCCAAAGGTGCCAAGAGGAGATGAAGGTAGCCACACTCCATTGAAGAAGACCATAAGCTGAGAAAGCCACCATTACAAAGGCATTTGGATCATCCAAGGAAGGTGAAAATAATTCTTGTGTTTTCATTCCTTGCTTTTTAATTATGATTGTCATTTGTTTTTGTTAACTAAGCTCTCCCTAGTGTCTAGGCCTAGAGATGTTATGTAATTAGTGTTTTTATTTCATCTTGTTTTCATTTTATAACTAACACAATACTAACCATCCTCTCTTGAGTCAAATTCTTAGATCACATAATGGCACACCTGGTGGGACTAGATGCATCCTATACATGAAGGAGATCCTTTTGCAACCTTAAAAAACTTAGTTGAGCTTTTAAAACTCTTGCTAATTGGTTTTCTAACTTTATTTTACCATTTTTGGTTGCCATAATTTTTTACACAGTAACCGACGTTAGTAGAAATACTGACATCAGTTACTTAGCTTAACCGATGTTAGTTAGTAGAACTAACATCGATCAAATCTTGATTGGCCGTAACTGAAATCGGTGGTATTGACTGACATCGGTCACTATGTTTTTCCAAAAACATAACTTGAGACCTACTTTTTCAAATTTTATTGTTTCAAATTCAAAAGGGATTCAAAGCTAAAGGACATGATAAAATTTTTGTTGTAGGACCAAGTGAGATATTTGCTCAAAACATGTTTAAATCACTTTTACATGCTTAAAATTTGATTAGGAAATTTGTTTTGGTGTTTAACAAACAATTTTTAGATGTTTTTGGTGAATGTTTTTAAAAGTTTACAGCTAAGACCAAGGGGTCAAATGAACACCACCAAACATTTCATTTGGGTTTAAAGTTGAACACACTTGTCAATTTTTGCTTGCAATAATTGTTTAGTTGAATTTTGTTTGGCAAAAAGAGGAATTTTGCATGTATGATGTTCCATTTATCCGCTATAGGGAACCCTTGAAATCAAAAGCATCATTCCTATTACAACTAGCCTAGTCCAAGTCTTAGAAAGAAAGTCATCTAAAGCACTCCCCAAAAACTCATTAAAGTTTGGGTGACCTTGAAACTGACCCTAAAGTCTTTCTATTTTCATGCTTTATTTATTTATGCATCTTGTCTTATGAGGGGGACTTCATCACCTCCCACAAGTTCTTTAAGAAAGCTTTGACCTGGGGTTTCATCTCTCGACATTGACTTCATTTGACTCTTTTAGAGTTGTACATGGGACATAGTGGCACTTTGGACATCACACTAAACTGAGTGAATAATAGGATGTAGTGGTTGCAAAAAGGACTAGACCTTTTTGAAATAAGCCAAGTGATATGGACCCAAAATCTATGCATTTATTTTTCATTATTTGGCATGAAAGTCATTATATAATTAATTCCCCTAGATCATTTAGAAACTTGTTAGATTTTAGATAAATACCTACTTGTTGTAGAAGTATTATTGGTTTAATGTGTGCCTCAAGGTCCATTTCATAGTACTATCATTTGAGAGAAGCGGGGTGTAAAAACCCTACTATATAATACACATTTACTTTTGGATGATCACTTAAAATCCTCTCAAATGACGTATATAAATAGATTCCAATAGTACCAAGTAACCTTGTCAATTTAAGATCTAAGGGAAATTAATTAGTTGATCTTGTCCTAGTTTAAAGTCTTGTTTGGAGTCAAAAACTTGGTGTAAACAAACAATTTAAATCAAACACATGGTCCAAATTTTCCTTTGAACAAAGAGGTGTTATGCTGCCCATGTGATATTATCCATTTGCCTTGTTCAAAGTTCATCAAAATCTTGAGAGTCATATCATCCACTTTGGTGTAGTTATGATACCCAATTGAGTCTAGACCTTGACCAAAGTTTTTTAAGTCCTTCACTTGTAATCTAAATTCAAAATTACACGTTTACAAGTTCATAGGGTTGATGTGTTAAGTGAGTTCATCATTTGCACTAAACTTGAGGGAACTTCGGTTTAAATTCTAATTTAGGTTTAAGGTCATTTAAGACTCATAATAATTATCATCACTTGATAGACTTAAGCAATTTTGTGCTAAACACTTGCACTTTAAGTCTATATGCCACAACATTTTGAGTCAAGAAAGGTAGGGTTATGCTATCAAAATTATGGAAAAATGTCTTTGCCTGAGAGAATCTTTGAAACAAACTTTTTTATCACACCTTTTGGGTAGTATAACATCATTACACTACCCAAATCATTTAAAAATTTGTTTCATATCCCCTTTTGCATATAATTTCAAATCTGTTTCTACATGTTCAGATCGATCCAAGTGTACTTTTGATCCTTTGTCTAAAGCATAGTTATATTGTTCAATCTTGTCTAGCTTCTTTAGTCAAAACCTAGTTTTCATCATTGAGTTTTAAATTAGCCTTGTCAAGTTTGGATTCAAAAATTTATTTATTTCTATTTAGGCCTTAATTCATATGGATGATACATAGATCTTTCTCTTTTGGGTTGCATAGCTTGGATTAATCGATTACCCAAAATTAAAAACTATTGATGGTTTGTTTGTTTAATGCCTATCCTCATCATTATTTGTGCCTTTATTTGAGAGAACATAACCTTTCTCAAAGAGCCTTTTGTATTATGTCTTATGCCAACTGATCATGTTTATGTTTGATTCCGTGTGCCAGGCTATGTCAAAACTATTTCCAAACTTGTTAGATTAAATCAAATCACATCAGCCTTTATTTCAAGTCTAGCTTTTGAAACCATTTGGCCAAAATTCCTAGCATTCCTAATTTTCTTGAGCCTAGATTTTGAATTCATGTTTGGACAAAAGACCTAGTAACTCAGCTTTTCCCTTTCCTAGTTTAGACCTTATTTGGAACACTTTGACCTAGATCTTTGACATGCCAATTTTTATTCAGACACTTGACCTTTTGTGCATATGACATTTGACATTAGACATTTGATGTTATGCTATTTTATGCCAAGTCTTAGTATAAACCATTTTAGGAGATACAGCTCCACGTTTAAACCACATTGGAGATACAACTCTAACTTTTGACCAAGTTAGACCAAGTTTGAACCATTTGTCCTTTAGACATAGTTTTTTAGAGTTTGTAAAACTCTAAGCCCTTTTGTTTTTGGAGATTTCATCATTTATGTGGATATGTCTCGATACACTTATGGTGGAGTCACTTAAAATATAACTTATGATAGAATAGCCACATAAAATGACTTTGATGGCTTTTGTCAAGACCCCAATGATGCTAATATGGTTTGTGAGATAGATTTCTATCTACCTCATATTAATCATTCATGGGAATAAAGTCATGAAATAACTTACGATCTAACTTGAGACCTTGATTGGTATGAAGAGGCTTGTGGAGAACACTTTTAAGACCCAATTATAGATAATGTTGTTTGGGATACAAATCCACATCCTCTTTTCAATAATCAGTACATGGAACATAGCCAATAACCAACTTATGAGCCAACTCACAACTGGGATGATATGGTTTATGAGGGAGACTTGGATGTTTTTGCTTATGTAAGTAATTAAGTTGCATGACATCCTTTTGCTATCTAATCATCGACTACACATAACCCTCCTTTGGATTATATAAGCCATCAAGCTCCATAATATCTAATGAATAACATTACCATTCTTAGACCTAGTCCTTTGGTTTATGTGATCACTCAAGCTCCATAATACCCCTTCATCATTCTAGGACCTAGTCTTTTGGCTTGTGCAAGTAATCAAGCTCTGCACCACCCTATCGTTACCATCTGAGGACTTTGTCCTTTGGCTCATGGAAGCAATCATGCTTCCCAAAGCCCTACCATTATCCAATCACAAGTCATTCCTCATCCAGTACCAATCCCAACCAAACCTCAATCAATCCAATCCTTCGAAGACCAAGCTATGTTCAAAACTAGTATTTTCCAACTCATTGGAAATGAAGGCTAAGAGAACAAACCAATATGAGATGTTTCTATTGAATCAATCATTTGTGATAAGTCAACCTATGATAAATTGCCTATTGATCTTATACTAGTTGTTGAGGAGTCTCACTTTGATGAGCCAGTCTTTGCTAAGTCACTTCTTAATGATTATAACCACATTTAGGCAAATCATTACCTTGACCATATGCCTATTTTTCAAGGGCCTCTTATTGACAAGACAATCTTTAAGGAGTTGTCTCTTAACCCCTTACCCATTATAGAGGAGACTCACTTTGACAAACTAGTCTTTGTAAAGCCCATTATGCCATTGTAGGTTGTTACTTATCCAATACCAAACATTCAACAAAACATCATTATAATAGAGTACCCATCGGATGAAGAATCATAATTAGAGCTAGATTCTATTCTTGAACTGACATCAAATTTAGCATCAAAATTAGAATCAATATCAGTATCAACATCAAATTTAGAGTCCTTTGAGTCAAAATCAAATTTAGAATAAGAATATGTTTATGGATGTTACAAAATTGTTTATGCATGCATTCTAGATCAATTTGAATACATTTTTGATCTTTCTATTGTTTTTGAGGATGAGTACTTTAGCATCGACACAAGTTATCCTAGTATCTTCTACAAGGATTGTGTAACCTCTCACCATTCCATAGGCCATTACCATCAACCAAAATAGCCATATCATTGACATTACATCTCCCACAAGTGTCAATTGGGATTGACAGAATCATACTTTGTTGAACTACATCCATGGTGACATAGTGGTTGAAGAAGAGCAAGGAGGCCAAGACAACATTCATGTAGCAGAAAAACATTCTCCTAGTGAAACTTTTTTGGAAGTGATAGAAGACAATCAAAGTCAAAAGTCAAAATTCCATAGTGAAACCTTCTCAAAGGTGCTATGAGACAATCAAGACAACTTCATTGGTGAAAACCTCATTGAGTCACCAATAGCTGAGCACAAAAGTTCTTCACTACTTGATGAAGACAAAATCAAATATCAAATCAGAATAACTTCCTATCTACAGCCTAATCAGATGGTAGCTACTCTCAAGATCAAATAATATAAAAATTTTATGGTCCTATCAAGAGCATATTCACAAGTCTTTAGCCTTACCACAACTAAAATTATGTTAAATCCAACATCAATAACATTATGTGTGACTGAAAGTCCTGATCTTCATTTGTTTCCCCACCATTATACATTCCATTATCATCCACCATTCCATTTCAAAATCAAGCCTACCATCCATTTTACCATATATGGTCACACTTTACTTTGAAAAGGCTACAAAGATACTTTGTCTCGATGCTTGAAGGAAACAAAATCAACAACTAAATAAGAACACATAAGCATTCTCAGCAACCAGATTTACATCAAGTTCTTGATAGAGTAGCTATTCAGATGAGGTGTGGGATAACAATTAACATAATCAAGTATTATATTTATATAATTTGTTGATTAGGATTTAAATCTCCATCTCAACAAGAATAACAGAATTAAAAATTACACTTAGGCTAAAAACATGTACCATACCATTTCACATTGCCATGTCATTGCCATTGCCATTGTTACATATCCTTTTGCCATTGTTACATACTCCTACCAATTACCCCATCATCTGGGGGCAACCCTACTACCATTTTATCTAATATATCTAACCAACCATTATCCTTAGAAAGAACATACCATCTTATCATTCCATTTCTATTTAGACCAAAGCCTATTTTTAGTCATCTTACCCAATCCTGTTTTGATCTTGGTTACTTTGGTTCTTCTCACGCCTTTTGTGGGGGGATTCCAATCAAGTTTCAATAATCAATCCAATGTGTTTTTATAATGATAGTCTATGAAAGTAGTGTGATAGTTGATCTGGCAAGATATCTTTCATCCTATATCCACATTTGTTTTTGTGAGCTTGATTATAACCGCCTATGGGCAAATCAATGTCTCACTAGGCTTGCTACTTGATTGTAACTACCTATGGGAAAATTAGTATCATTGACCTATGATGTTGTATCCTAGTTATAACCAACTATGAGAAAAATATGGGCAACACTTATTTATCATGCATTGTCACATCACCTTACCATCACTATTTTCATTTGACTAGCCATTTTATAGATTTGAGAACTTGTTGGGACCTAGTTGGTTTTTCCCACCTTTTATGTGGATGAAATTACTATGACTTTAGGTCATTTTAGGATTATGTGGGTCATGCTCAATTCATGTTGAGGTCACCTCAGTCCCCTTTTCCATACACTCTCACCATTTTTTCAGTAACCTAAACCAAATGCTCTCGCCATTTTGCAAGAAGGTATCTTGTCATTCTATAATGAGTTAAGATACCTCAAAATTCTAAAAACATTCATAACATTTCAAAAATCTAAAAATATTTGTCCTGTCTAAGCGTAGTCAATTATCCTCAATCCACCTTACTAGGGCATTATCATTGTTAGGATGCTTTCTTTTGCTTTTGCTTTCAAGCTTTCTATTTGTTTGTTTACTTTTCTATTTGTTTGTTCGCTTCCCTATTTTTTTTGCTTTTTGCACTATTGCCTCGACTCAGTCTATATGTGTTTATTAAGTGATTCCTTGAGCACATTATTCTTGAGTCTATCTATATTCATACATCAATATTATCATCATAGTTTTTATCACTGGTGTATTATTTTCAAGTGTTTATTGGATATTGAGAGTCAGTCCTTATGCATATTTTGGCCAAATCTTCATGGTGTCCTATCATGAAGCCTACCACCACATGATATGGTAAAAATCAGCTTCAAGAATATCTACAATAAATAGATCCATAAAAGCTTCTCCTTAGCACCTTGGCAAATCCTTCCATCCCACCCTTGATCAATATAACTTATTTGACCATTCTAGTTGTATCATTATTAATCAGGATGAGCATCTCCTTGTTAGTAGGTACAACTAAATCATTCTATTGATCAATCTCATTCCTCTATCCATCTCTTTCATCATTTTGTGCCCACTCATATTTAATATATATTCTAGGTTATATCCTTGAGTTGTGCTTGCTAATTAGCCTTAACTAGGGTACCATTAGTTTTAGCCGATCCAGATCTGCTTAATGATTATAACCACCTATGGGCAAATCATTATTTTGAATTTTATTCTTGATTATAACTACCTTTGGGAAAATTAGCATCCTTTTTACATCAATTAATGAAAGCATTTTCATGTTTGGATTAATCTCAACCATGGATTAATTCCAACTTTCTTCTTATTTCTTTTTGATGGACCATCCATCAACAAATGTGATGACCACTCCCTCGAAGGGCCATCATCATAGGCTTCCCAAACACCTTTTGGAGCTTTGTTCTTTAACCATTATCTTCTTTTTGGCATACATGTCATTTCTCATTCTTTGAGAATACATTGCTTTGCTTATGGTTTTGCAACACCTTCCCAAATAGGGGTAAATGATAGACACCTAAAACTAGCTACCGATAACCTCTAGTCAGGCTTTTGGCTAATTTCCATCTAAAATGCACAATTTGGTCTAAAAACACTAAAACATGCAAAATGATGTGAAATTGACATATTCAAGTGCTGATTCTGGCTAGGGTATCCCTAAATGTGGAAATGCAATTTATGGGCTAGCTAACTTTGATCAATTTATTTTGAGTCAAAATGCCAAATTTGCACCTATGTGCTCTAGACTATTCTTTCCCATCAAATATTTTACACAAGACTCATACCTTTGTTATTTATTTTTTGCAACATCCTAAATGGAAATATTCATCCAACACATCTGACAGTGACTTCCAATTCCAATCCAATCAAATTTAGGACCAATAACAAGGCATTTTGATCAATTTGAGTAATTTGTGCATAAAGTACTTAATCATGCTTAAGAGCTAATTAACCCAAATCAAGGCCTAATTAATAATTTCATGGAAACTTGTTGATATTTGTTTTTAGAAATTAATATTGAATATATACATCATCAAGTGACCTCATTTCTTGGGAAGACATCCATAGGTCATAAATGCCACAAATATCAAGATTCATGCCTCCCATGCCTCATCAATGCCTTCCATGATGCCCTCCATGCCTCTTAATTGCCCTTATTCCAATGTCATGATGATTATAATTAAAAATTTTAATTTTAAAATTAAATTAATCCTTAACCACACGTCTCAATCTTGAGATGGATGGTTGAGGTTGGTTATGATCAAATCCAAAACTCTATAAATAGGAGGCTTCACAACATAATTTCTAAGATTTATTGATGCAAATTTATAATTTAGGATTGGTTCCAAAAGCTTCAAGTAAATAGTGTTATAATGCCAAATTGATTCCAAGCCAATCCAAGCCATAAGCCAAAGGTGCCAAGAGGAGATGAAGGTAGCCACACTCCATTGAAGAAGACCACTTAAAGTACAAGCTGAGGAATCCACTATTACAAAGGCATTTAGAGCATCCAAGGAAGGTGAAAGGAATTCTTGTGTTTTCATTCTTTGATTTTTATCTATGATTGTCATTTGATTTTGTTAACTAATCTCTCCCTAGTGTCTAGGCCTAGAGATGTTATGATATTAGTGTGTTTATTTCATCTTATTTTCATTTTGGAACTAACACAATACTAGCCATCCTCTCTTGAGTGAAATTCCTAGATCACACAATGTATATCTAGAATGAAACTAATACCATATCTCTTATGGGCCTCAAAATCCCATAGCTCCCAGTATATCTACACTAAAAGCATAGGTACCCATTCAAATAGTATACACCCTAGTAGTAACTCAAATAACACCCCCAATAGAAAATAGGGGAACCTCCCACTTCTTAAGTCAAGAAGAAAAAAGTAGGAAACAACCATCATAAGTATCATCATGAGTATCCTCTCACCTAGATCCCTCACATATAGCATGCTATAGTTGAACCCCCCAACATGCCATCTGACCCAATCATTGTCATCACCATATAAAAGCTCAATGTGATCCTCCTACTCCTCTCACTCTATGTGATAGATTAGATCACCCCAGAGTAGAATCCATGTGATCCTCTATACATCCTTAAACAAGATCATCATGTCACCAATCGATAGTAAGAAAGTGTTCATAGTAGGATCCCATCTCTTGATAAGCACTACAATCATAGAGGCATCTTGAGGCACATACTGATAGTGCCTCATCGCACCCAACCTAACCTCTTCTATGTGATCCTAGTTGGATGGGGTCATCCCTTAATATATCTCTATGAAGATGAGTGACACTTTATCATGCATCTGTATCTGCTCCCTAGCATGCACCAATTCAAAAACATAGATTTTCTCCCTCTACCATTTACTAGCCTTACCTAGCCTTAGCCTATTCTTACCATTCCCATTATAAGAAATCCCCATCTACAAAACCTAACACTTTTGTCCACCTAGCTTAACCTAAGACACTTTTATATCATCCAAACAAAAACTTATATGATTTGATTGTTGATGGTCATGGTGACCACTGATGGTCAGGTGTCCTTTGCTTTATAGGTATCGACCATCGACAATCAGACTTGACCATTGATAGTTACTATGCTAGTGGAATGCCCAAAACCTTCTACCCAAAAAACCCCAAAGTCACTAAATCTTCCCTATCTTCCAACCTAATACCTACCCCCACCCTAACTCACCTACCCCACCCTATCAATTTCAAATTTTATCGATAAAATTCACCCAAAACTTACCTAGGGAAAAAATCTATAACCCACCCTAGTAGAATAACTAACAAAACAATTACACCAATATTTTCCAAATCAATATAATATAACAATTTTAATGGTATCCCCTACTTCATTCTATGACTACTAATATGGCATCATCCATAGACCTACCCATCTTCATCTGCATCCATGTACTCCCTATATCCTCCCTAGTCTCTTGGGTCCACTCGATCCAACTTAGAAAATTATCACGCAATAGAAAGTAATAACCATTAGAAGTCACTTTCATCATAACATGATAAGTGACCAGAGATTTGAAGTCTAAAAGTTATAATAAGTTAAAATTAATTATATTTTCACTTTTAACATACATGCTTTTAGGGTTTACACCCTGATTGTCAATGGTCACCCTTGA